>JBAMNC010000314.1:1420854-2841708 GCA_037902135.1 Cetoscarus ocellatus | reverse complement strand
TATTCATTGTACAACCACCATTTTATACTTATTTGGGGGGAGGCCTTTTTTCCCCAGCAGGGGGCAGACATTAACATCAAATTTACCCCCAAGGTCTTTGAATTTCCAATCTTTAGCTCCTAAATCATGGCATTGAGAGTTAAGCTGCATAAACTTAAATAAAGATTAAATAGTGTATAAAAATGTGTTAATTATAGGAGTCATGCTGAAGTCCTGCAGAGTGGAAAAAATAACCGGTCATCTTCTGTCATCACACAGGGTTCACTCTTCCCGGTGTCTGCGTCTCTTCAGAGCGTCCTCTCGGTCTCTCTCTGTCAGCTCTCCCTCACCTCGTCCCTGAGGGCAGATACTCAGGATCTGTCCCTGCAGCTCAGTCACTCCTGCAGACCTCCACACCTCTCTGGGATCCTCACACACTCCTCACACACACTGAAGAGCTACAGTGTACCTCAGATAGTCACAGTAGAGGCCTCTGCTCCTGCGGGCCCTGAGCAGGAGGGGTCCCTGTTCATTAAAGCTGGGACATGTTCTATCAGAGCCGATAGAGTCGTAACTACTAAAGGAAGGACACAGCGGCTCTGGGCGCTCAAGTCTACATGTCCACTGGTTCAGGTACTGTTCTGGTCCTGTCTGATCTTTTTTTCTTTAAATATCTGGACTTGAAGGCACACTCCAACACACTGTCCAAACTGTACAAAAACAACAGCTTCATTTCTGCGTATTGAGGTTGTAAAAACAATATTGTTTCTACAACCTGCCATTCAAAACAATAAAATCACCATTATTTTAAAGATTGGTGCTATCATAACATACTGAAGTTTTAGAAAAAAAAAGCAGCTGAGGATGGTACAGGCTCTGCTTAACATCAAATATAGCCTATTAAAACAGAAATTCTAACTTTAACAGAATTTACACTAAATTCATCTTTCAGGCGTTGCACCTACTGAAATCCAACACAGGCTCAATTCATAAGGTATTTTATACCCACCTACTTCCAGGTGGGGAGTCTCTACAGTACATTTACATGATAAATTATGTCCCTCAGAGATGTACAAAGATTTTTTTGCTCACACTTTTTGTTTTTCCATCAGCGGAGACAATGTCAGCAGTGCAACCATCAAGTACCTCATGTTATAGAAATTTAGGCTACTACCCATAGTCACTGGCTAGGGGTCCCACAACACACACATCATGTTCAAGTAGGTCAAAAGTCATCTGCCGAGGAGACTGAGGTCCTTTGGTGAGTGAAAGACTCTTCTTCGATCTTTTTACGACACAGTGCTAGCATCACTATGAAGTGATCTGCTGTGGAGATGGGAGCACAGAGAGGGAAAGGAAAGGACAAAACAAACTGGTCAGGAGGACCAGTTCCATCCTGGACTGTCCTGTGGACTCGGTGGAAAAGGTGGGTGACATCCATCATGGACAATCCCTCTCACCCACCGCACAGCACTGTGGGGGCCCTGAGCAGCTCCTTCAGACTGCAGTCAGATATTATGCTCCACTGATTAAGATGAAACTCACGTCTTTGTGGTCCAGCTATTCAAAGATGCAATTTAAATCACATCTTAACTGGTTTTAGTGCACTTTAGAGTGGGCTTTACACCTTCACTTAGACTGACTGGTCTTACCTAGGGCAGGTGCAAAAGGATCAAGGAGTCCGGCCACCAGTCGATCGCAGGGCCACAAAGAGAGACAGACAACCTCTCAGGCTCACACTCATACCTAAGAGTAATTTAGAGTCACCAATCAACCTACCGAGCATGTTTTTGGTCCGTGGGAGGAAGCAGGAGTGCCTGAGGGGAACTCACATGTGCATGGGGAGAACATGCAAACTCCCTGACTGACACGGGGATTGAAACCAACAATCTTCTTGCTGTGTGGCACGTGCACTACCTGATGCACCGCTGTGCCACCCCATTATAATCAGCTTGAACTAAATCAATAAATCAATATTGTCTTACCCTATAACTGGTTTAAAAACACTGTAAATCAGTGTATCTTAAACACTCCGTATATTCACCAGCTCTCAAAGGACTGATGTTCTCTCTCTGTTATAGGCTCATCTTAACGGCTCATTGTGGCAGGACCCGCAGGGCATCTGGACCATCACATTGGACACTAATTTTGAGGGCAAGAGGGGTTTCCTGAAGCTGATTGCTCAGGCTTGGCCAGATCTGATTGTGGAGGGCGAGTTCAGTCATCTCCATCCTGAGCTCAGACACATACCCCAGCTCTGCAGACTGAGAGTCACGAGCAGAGCAGGTAAACAGCGATATGACGGTGAAGCCTTCTTTCAGATGGACAAGTGCACCTTTGGAGTCGGTGGGGGTGTAATGTCAAAGTCTGGCCTGCAGGGGTCGCTGCTGTACCACAACAACTGTACCCTTATCCGGGTAGGAGAAACACTTCACTGATTGTGAATTGATTGATATGAAACACATGGAAACATAGATATTCAGCTTTTTGATCCTGTTTGTAGGAGCTGGGTGGTCCTGACAGGGTGTGGTCCTCTGGGTTGTTGGTTGTCTCCCCAACGGTTGCTGAATCTCTGCTCTCCATGTCGATAGATGACAAAGAATTAAATGCATCTCTGTCTCTTCAGAAGACTAAGGTGAATAGTGAAATGTATAACATTTAAAAGGCTTTGTTGAATTATTACTTTTTAAATGTCATAACTATTTGTAATTGGGCTACATTTAGTACATAAAAAAGAAAAATAGTTATAGTGCATTTTCCACAAAGGGTCAACCTTGATATGGATATTTTACTGATCAAAAATGGCTCATTATTTATATATTTCTCTTCTGTAGATCAAAAATGAAGCTCTGCTGAACCTGAACCACTCTGTGCCCCTGTTTAAGCGGCTAGGGATCCCTGTTGGTGCTGCAGTGACTGTGAACTCAGAGAGTCATGACAATGGCTCTTATTGCTCTTTACACGGCAGTGCAGGAAATCAGAAAGTAAGAAGCTTCATTAATTCTACAAAACTTTTTGTAAATATTTGATAAAATACTTTTAAAGGAGGATTATTAGACATGTCATTTATGTGTAGGGGAATGAAAAAACACCAGCACCCCCTGAACTTGAAATCATTAAACACTTTAGTCTTAGCTGGGTAATATTTAAAAAAAAATAAATAAATATGGGGGCCAAACACTTGAAAATGTGCACGATAGGAAGGTGCAGATGTGGAAAAAATATTTGTGCAAAAGCATGAAAAACTAAAAGGAAATGTTTTTTTTTTTTGGGGGGGGGGGGGGGTTTCAACAATTTTTTTAAAAATGCATTTAACTACTCAAAATGATTTAGATATAAAAGAAAGTCCACTTTTCATAAACTGAAAAAACTATACATTTGATTTTTTTGTTATATAAGATGAGACCTTTCTCTAGATATTATGTGTGAGAAATAACTATTTTATTTTCTAATGGCCATAAACTAGGTCTGCTGTCTTTTTTAAAATACACAATTTTTCTACATTATTTTATATTAATTTTTATAAACACATTTGTCTAGACCAAGCAGCAACCTCCAGTTCTAAAAAAAAATAAGCTCTTTGTTTGTGTGCAAAAAATGTGCTTCTTCAAATGGTCAATTGATGCTGATTTCACTAACATGTAAATGCCGTCAATACTTGTTTCAAATTACCAATTTACAGTAAAAATAAACATGTTTACAGCCTGATGAAACAACTTTTTTGTCTTTATTTGTAGAACCTGGGAGTTACTCAAGTGTTAAATGGTGTAAAAGCAAAAAACAAAATACAAAAAAAACCCCATAAAATTGCATATTAGAGGCATGGTGGGTTGAATTGTAGGTTCTTACATCCTAGATGTTTTTTTGTCAGGATGTTTAAGCAATTTGAAGAAAACAGCACATACATCCAAAGAAAACTGGTCAATTTGATAATTAAAATCACTAAATAAAATATTAGACTCAAGGGCAAATTTGAACAAGAAATTTTTACTTTATAAAGAGACAAACCAGATGGGGTCAGTTTGACCCACAAAGACACCAAGTGTAATTATTTGCTGTCATAAAAATATAAAAAATGTGTTCATTCATCATCTAATGTTACACTTCTAATGATAAAAAGTCTCCTTTAATGATAACATTAAAAAAATCTATAATCTATATCTTTTTTTAAACACGACATTTGGTGACACTTTATACTACCATGCTGTAAAACATTTAAGGCAGAGTGGGTCAAGTTGATCTGCAAAGGTGGTGAAGGCATAATCCAAATTAAGAAGACATGTTAATTCTGGCTTTAAAGGGATAGTTCAGTATTTCTGAAGTGGGGTTGTATGAGCTCCATATGGCCATTAAGTACATTAGATGCAGTAGAAAGTTCCCTCCTCTCCCTCAGTTAGCCACAATTTGTAAAAGTTTGTGACGCAGGAACCAGCAGCAAACAGGGAAGTACTGTACCAAATACAAAGGGTATTTTCTCCGCCTACAAGAACTCCCATCAAAAAATAATACCACAGTTTAAGAGTACGCTACTTTTTTGAGTGCATTAACTTTTCAGAAATATAAAGTTTATCTGGCATCGCGGCAGTGCTGCATTGAGGAATATATGATGTGAGTCGGTTAGTTCCAGATAAACTTTATTTTTCCTTATTTTATTTTTCTTGCTTTTTTTTTCTTAAACTGTGGTATTTTTTTTGATGGGAGTTCTTGTAGGCGGAGAAAACACCCTTTGTATTTGGTACAATACTTCCCTGTTTGCGGCTAGTTCTGCATCACAAACTTTTACAAATTGTGGCTTACTGAGGGAGTGGAGGGAACTTTCTACTGCATCTAATGTACTTAGTGGCCATATGGAGCTCATACAACCCCACTTCAGAAAAACTGAACCATCCCTTTAAGTTCTGAGGGTCTGGAGTGTTAGGGTAAAAAAAACCTTCTTCTTTTACAGGAAGGCGATAAAGTCAACCTTTGCTTTATATATTGGCATATTTCTCTGCTCCTGTAGCAGAAAGATGTGCCCGTGCACCTCCAATGCTCTATAAAACATCTCATGCAGCTGATTTCCTGATACTCTGTGTGTTTTGCAGGTAATCCAAGATTTCACCTGGTTAAAAACCTCTCAGTCAGTCAGACTGAAGAGCAGGTTTAGACACACAATGAACTATCTGAAGAAAGTGGGTATCCCTGCAAACAACAGCATCCAGGTAAGAAAACTAAATCTCATTGTTTATTGAATTAAGAATTAAGACTGGAAGCATAAAAGTCATCAGGAGATCTTAATGTTGTAATGGCATTTACAGGTAGAGTTTGGTTCCTCTGAGGGGAAGGCTTTCACCTTACAATCTCAGTTTGGTGGTCAGCAAGCTGGAGTAAAACTGAGGATGAGATGTCTCCCATCAACCAAAGAGATCACAGGGAGCATGTGGCACAGCTGGTGGTGGCTAAAGGACAGAGGACTTCCGACCAGCGTAGAGGTTACACTACATTTTTTTTCTCTGCACAGACATTAGCTAGCGCCTAAGTCACAACATTTTCAGGTTAGTAATTGGTTTGTCTCAGCCAAATCTCAGTTAAATCTTTGTTATTACTTCAGTTGTAAATAAGTGTATCATTAATTTTTGCCCAGTGATGCAACTAAGAGTAATTAACAATCAAGCACAAACTTCATATCCTAATATGGGCCATTTCATTTTGATATTCAGCATTAACCAAGGGCAGATAAAAAGCACAATATCATCATAAGAACCCTCAAACTCTGCACATGTTCACTCCGACTCAGGGTGAATTTGATAGATTCAAATAAAATTTGAGCCCAATGTTCATCCCTTGCGACATATTCTGTAGAAGCATCTGAAGAATGCTGAGAGGGATTTTTATCAAACTTTGCACACAAGCACACTCTGACTGAATGATGACCTGGTTATGTTTTATTTGTCAAAGGTCATTTTGGTTTTATGTTCAATCCTTATTTCTAAGTGAAAAATCTTAAGAATTCTTGAAGGGATTTTCTGTAAACTTTGCTCAAATGTCCAATCTGACTCAGGGATCAGCCAGTTTAAATTTAAAGGTCAAGGTCATGGTCCTCATGACCACAAGTCTTTTGATCAGAATTTTAATTTACCTGTTTGTTTGCTTGTTTGTTGGTCTGTATGTGTGCAAGATAACTCAAAAGCTATAAACTGTTTTTAATGACATGATTTTAATGATTTAATGACATTCCCTGCACCATGTTGGTCATGGTGCAGGGAAGAAGTGATTCGATTTTTGCGGTTATCTGAATTAAGATCCGGATCCAGGACTTTTTAAAGTATTTACCCACATTTGAGAGACTGGGCAGTGTTTGAGATTTTTTTTTCTTATAACTCACCTATTAGTGTCAGAAATGCTTTAAAAACATTCATGCAGATGTACGTCTTGTACCTCTTGTCCATGCAATACCTCATTTAAGTTAAGATCTGGTTCAAGATCCAGATTTCTTATTCTGCATTTCAGTCTGGACGGTCATCGAGTATAAATGGCCTGGTAGAGGTTTATGCTCTCTAGTTTAAGAATGCTCTGAGGGATTTTAGTCAGTTTTGGCAGTTTTACTTGTACATGACCTTGGGTGTAAAATGATGCATGGAAGGTCACAGCGACCTCAGACAAAGATAGCCAGAGAGTTGGTCAATGATCCCTGATAGGGAATTGCTTTAGAATTGCAGCTTTTACATTCAACATTCAGAAGGAAGTGTCTGTGGTCTGTAATTGTCTCTGAATTTTCAGTCAATTTGGCATGTTCAGATGTAAGCAAGAGTCTGATTAAGGCAGGTATGAAAGGCGTGCTGTGTTTCTTTTAGACAGTCTGCGGGGAATACTACTGCTCTTTAGACTGTGCATCATGCTGTGGAGAGTGTGGAGCCACTGTCCAGGATGATTAACAGTTTTTCCAGCATTCATCAACCACCTCCTCCAGTCTGAGGAGCTGCAGGCCAAAAGCAGGCTCATTCTTTTTAATAAGTCTGTTTAGACTGCAGGCGGCTTTTACTGTGATGTCTGCACCCCAACACACAGCAGCAAGGAAGATGGCGTTGCAACCACAAGTTGATAGAACATGTTGTAGACTTTGCTGTAAATGTGAATGGACCTGAGCTTTTGTAGGGAGTACAGCCGGCTCAGTTCTTCTTGCCTTGTTCAATACTATAGTTTCTTAGGACCTATACCTTCTTTAAGGATTGTCTTTTGAAGTGCCTGTATTTTTTTGTTACCAAAAAATATTTTCTTAATATTCTTCTCAAGCATGCAAACACACAAAAGTGTTTTTTCAATAAAACTACTGCAAAGTGAGCACCCCAACCCTTCTTATAGATCCACCACTGAACACTCACTGTCTAGTAAATGTATATCTCGCAGTGGCATATGACTGCCAGGACATAGTTTTAGTGTACAATATATTGATTTGCTAATCTTTAATCAAGGGGAAAAAGTAACCGTGTTCATTATGTTCTCTCAGGGCCTTTGTACCATCCAGGGAGTCTCCTCTCGGCTTCAGTCCCGTGCTCAGCTCTATGTGGACAAACATAAGCTTCTTGTTTCTGCTCTGAACGTCAGTGAGTCTGATGGACGTCTGGCTCTGCTGCTCTCCTACTCTCCATTACCCTCGAACCATACAGAAATGCATTATGGGCTGGAAACTATGTTAAGGGCTCAATTCAAAGGTCAGATTTTATTGAAAACAGGGTGTTATTTATATATCTTCTTATTTTTCCAGAATTTTGACACATCATTGAAGCCTTTTTAGGCATTTGAAAGACAAAGTAACAAGTCGTTGATTAGAGTATTGCTGAACAGTATTTTGTCTTTGGGTTTTTACAGTTTTATTGCTTTTAAGTGTCAGTATTTCATTTGTGTTGTCCTTTTTTGGTCATTAAAATGTGAAGCCTGTTATTAACCCATTCTGTGCAATATCAAAACTGACCACTAGGTGTCACCATGAACTCAGGGCATGTACAGTAATGTACGTTGATTTTCTCAAAGAACTCCAACTCTGCACCAAAAAAGTCTCCATTTAATTTGAAAAACAGCTAAACACCATTTCCCTGTCTAAAACAAAATCATGTTGCGCAAGATGCTGTTTGAAGTATTCACGTAATCTCTATTTTTCATAACAATGATTTAGATCATTTATAAGGAGTAAAGTTGTGGTAAATTTTAAAGGCTGAGCCAAATTATTTTAGCTTAGCAGATTTATTTGAGAATTTTTTAAACAAACAATGAATAAAAAAATGATTGAAGTTTAAAGAAATCAAAGAAGTTTAAAATATTTAAAGTGTAAAACAATGACAGACTGAAGTTTGCGTCTCAGTTCAACTCTAAAAGGGTAAGAATTCATGCGTTTTATTTTACCCAATTTTTGTAATAAAAAATTAATAAATATTGTTTTCTGAACTTTTCAATCATCTCATCCTGGTTACCATGCTCTATCCTTATGCCAAACCACTGACCAAAATGTACTTCATCACTGAAAGAAAGCAGAGCAGAATAAAACAGTTTGACTGTATGTTTCCGTGGGGCCTTTGTAGAGCATTAAGTGTGCATGCCTCAAAACAAAAAGAAATAAAACTGTAATTTTCATTTTTATTTTTCTGTTTTGTAAAACACACACGCACACACACACACACACACATATATATATATATATATATATATATATATATATATATATACATATATGTATTTATATATATGTATTCACATTTTTTTTTTTTTTAATATGTCAGCAACAACAATCAAGTTACATTGATTCTTCTGGACACATTTTGTCTAATTCTATGTGTTCATCTTTTTTATTATGACATGGAGCTTTCCCTATACTGCTGTCATTCTCTCTTCAGGTCCTCTGCGAAGCGCCTCGCTCAGCATTCTCAAGAACAACTGGAGAGTTGTTGCTGTGGGAGATGTTGGGGGCTGGGGGGCTCATGGAGGGTCAAAGGAGGCCAGAATCACACTGAGACACACTCTGCAGGGAGAGGCTAGCCCCATGTTACAGGTGAGACATATCACACACACAATTTTCACGGTGTTGTCCTTCTGTGCTGACAGTCTTTGTGACTCTGTGTCTGCAGATTGAGGCCTGGGGCAGGCTGACCGAGTCACAGCTGAGGTGCTCAATCGCTGTAAATCCTGAGCACAGCTCATCTCTTGCACTCATTATCCAGGGACACCACTCTCCTCAAAGGTACTGCAAGCAAACTCAAAGATCACACAAGATATGAAAATTACCTCCACCTTTTAAATGCTGACTTTCTGCAGCTCTTGTTTGGACATAGATAACAGTTAAAGCCTAAAAATATGTGATACTAAAGAGTTATAGCAAAAAACTAGCCCAGCAATGCTGCGAAAAGTCAATTTCATTGTTATTGACAAACTATGGGCCCTTCCTTGGCTTGTTTCCCTTCATTTTCTCAAACTGATGGCACATTGTAAAGCCCATATGTACATACATTGTCATTTTAGCAGACATTTTAGCAGACATAAAGCTCCTATCAGATCCTTAGTTTCTGTTCCTCTCTGCAGATAATGGAACCCCAAATTTTATTTTGATGTTCGTTTTCATCAAGTATGTCTCTGTCTGCTTTTTGGTGGTTGTATGGATCATTTAATTACTTTTTTTTTGCCATGGAAATGTTTTGGTAAAAAATGCTTTTCCTTTTATTTTTTGTCATTTTGTCTGGCTCCAGCACTCCACCAAGATTCTCAGGAAATTAATGCTTACTACAAAGAACATAAAGATAATTCAACTATACTTTCTTGATCATATTTCTTTTAAAGATCAGATGATGGCATCACAATTAGTCTTTAACTTAGTCTTTAACTCTTTTAATTGTGTATATTTTAATTGATTGATACCATGCTTTATTTCTGTGTTTCACATATGTGCCTTGATTTCTGGTCTTAAACACTGTTGTCGTTCTGTCACACAAACACACCCTTTGGATGATATATATTGTTTATCCAGCAAGGACTTGATGGTGAAAATGGTCCAGAATCTTCCCTTCATGTTGATTCATCTGCCGTCTCAGCTCAATGTCCGTTCCCAGGTGGGTCCAGATTTTGTTTGTTTTAGCAAACTAGTCCTCCCAGTCAAAAGTCTGATGACCACTGTATTATAAGTATGTTAAACTGTGAGACTAATGCATTAAGTCATGCATTACATTGAGAGAATAACAAGTAAACTTGTGGTAAATTTACATGAAAGGGTCCTCAGCTTTGTTTTTACTTTTTCAGAAATTTAATCCCCTCATCAAGAGAAATTGTATTGCCATCTTGCGATAACTTAAAAAGAATGTTCATGTAAAATTAGCATAATAATATTGTTTATTTGCAAAACAGTCATAGTAATTTTATAATTAAAGTAAAATTGTGATAATGTAGTTTTTATTTTATTTACCAAATCGTTATTTAACTAGGAAAACCTAGTTTAAAAAAAATTATTAATAAACCTCTTTAGAAAAGAGTTACATTGAAAAGCCCTGCACCCAGACTGTTTGGTTTGGCCTCATATCAAAAGGGTACTGGCACCAGAATTTGTTAACCAAAGTGCTGCACAATGGATATCAAGCAGAAATAACAAAAATGAAATACAAAAAATAAAATGAAATAAAATAAAACCTAACAATTAAAACCCAACAATGAAAACACTATGAAATCATAGAACAGATAAAAACTCCAAAAACACACAGAACAACACATAAAACCGTGTTGGTTAAAAAAGCACCTGTATGAATTAAATACTTCTGCAAAGAGCAGCATTTCCCAATTTTCCCACTATTATTGTAGTCATATTGTCTAATATATTTTAATAAACTAATAAAATTTCACATTTTGGAAAAGATTTTTTGGGCATTAAAACAAGTGATCTTGATGTAGATCTGAGCACTTGCAAGGAAATCTACTTGGACAGCAGTTTGGAGCTAATCACCCGCTAAATGTCTTGTCCTAAAATCAGAAAGCTCTAAGGTTTTTCATATAAACTGTGTTTTAGGTGTCAATATGTAGCATCTATGTATCAGATGTGGTCCAAAGTTATTTTAGCAATGGAAGACCACCACCATACAGAATATCACAATCTCTCTTTTCTTTGCAGCTGAACCAGTCAGAGTCGAGTGTGTCATGTTTGTTGGAGGTGTTCTCAGGCAGGAGGAGGCTGTGGGCTTTGGGGGAACTTGCTGCCATTGAGAGCGGATACAGACAGAATATAGAGCTCAAACACTCATACCCACAGGTTACTGACCCACAAAACCAAAACTCCCTGTATCAACATAAACAGAGATGTATCTGTGTCATAAAGTTTCTGTTCTCCAGTTGAAGCCATTCCCGAGGATGGTAGCTGTTAGGACGGTGTATGAGGCCAGAGGCTGGAGCTACCAGGTCCAACATGGAGCTGTGTGGGGGAGTCACGAGTTCAGCCTGTCCGGTGTTTACTCTGCTCCTCCTGCTCTGGAGCTGGGGAATAAGACACTGAAGGGTAAATGACCTAAGATCAAATATTTAAACAGTCCTCCAGACGACATGAGTATCTCCATCATCACAGCCAACAGCCAAACTCAAATTTTGTCTGACTTAAGATTATTGGTGCATCCTTCTCATCCTTGACTTCAGTTCAGATCAGCTGTGCTCCCCGTTGGACCAGGTTGGAGGTGGCACTAGAGCGGTCCCTGCAGGGCCGACTGGACAGCGTTTTAGTGGGGTGGACGAGGCATGGACGACTAGAGCAGGTTGGTAAAATTAGATATTTTACAAGAAATTATACAAGTAAAACTGCTGAGATGTGAGTTTTGCAATGTACTGAAGGTCATGCTGGTGGTTGGTTTGGAGACCTTTACCAGTCAACAGTTGTCCCAACTTTAAAGGCATGGACTAAATTACAACAAACAGTAACAAAATAGTTCCCAGCATTTGTCAGTCCCATATTGAAACATTTACTTAATTTTTATTTGCCACTTAATCCTCAAGCCTCTAAAATCCTGAGAGAGCTAGGACCAAGGTTTCCCCAAGTGGGGTCAGATATCTATGTTTGAATAAATCCCCAGTGATTAGATAAAATTACAGTTAAAATGAAAGTTATGTGTGAAAAAGTCATTTTAGGTCATTTTGCACATGACAGCAGCACTTTATGGGTCTATCACTCTTCAATTATTATCATTATTAAATTTTGTATGTTCTCAGATTGCCACATAATTTAATTTTTGGGAATATTGTGTTCTTTTGTGTTTCTAAATGCCAAAGTTGGGAAACAAATTTACTGAGTGAGGAAGGCTGGGCTTAACCTGAAACCACAGATGGACCATTCATTGTATTTCAAGGGCAGAATCATTCAAAAGCATATCTGGCAGGTGATTGGACGATCGTTCCTTCAATCACATAAATCACATTAATCTGCTGAGAAACTATTTTTCTCTGGCTCTGTTTGCCCTTTGCCTGTTTAATATAAACTGATGACTTGTTGATTTGTGAGTGCATCTGTGAGTCCATATTATTTAATACTTTTTAAATGTGGGTGTTGATCAATTTTCATAAAAAAAAAAAAATCTTCCCTGTCATGCAGCTGCAGTTAATTAACAAGCTGCTGCTGAGCTGTTGTAAGGAGACACAGAGATTTAAATAAGAGGGGAGAGCTGCTACATTTTAACCTTGCGCAGCAGCTGGACCTGCCTGTTTCAATGTATGCAATCAGGCAGGTCCATCTTGCCAAGGTCAAATCTATAACAACTGTGATCGCCCAAAGCAGCACAGCCCATCAGCGTCAGTTCCAGCAGGGAAAGATGGGAGATACATTGAGAAGACAGCAGGAACTCAGACAGACGTTAGCACTGATGCTAACTTCAGCAGTTTTAACAGCTCTGGGCCGCGTTTCTTTATTAAATTAAAAAAACAAATACCCACACTACAAATTTCTCTATAGTAAGGATATTTTTGCTCCACTTCTGACATGTTTTGAGAAGAGTTCGGTTCACAAAGTGGTGCACATTCTGTAGCACAGTAGCGCCCCCCTGTTAAATTATCTTTTGGGCCTGTAATGAATGTGATGGACAGAACGATTGTCCAACCACCTGCCAGATATGCTTCTGAAAGGTTCTGCCCTCCCAAAACACTTTTTATGGGCTCCTTCCCAGATGGACTGGTGAAATATATTGAACAGCCCATCTGATGTGCTAGGTTAGCTTTGGTTTCCAACCTGATTTTGGCATCACAAAAACATGGATACAGCGGGAATATGGTACATTCCATCCTACGACTACACATACCATTGGGATATATGCTGTATACATATGTTTGTTATATAAATATGCTTTTTTGAGATGTTTACAACATGCTGATAGATATTAATTTAAAGAAAAAAGTGCTCTTTCACAGAGCTTTGAGGTATTCATGTGTTCAGAGTGCACTGTCTTTGTTTAAATATATATATTTAAACAAAGTCAAACAAAGACACACACACATATATATGTGTGTATGTATACATATATATATATATATATATATATATATATATATATATATATATTTTTTTTTTTTTTAATATATATATACAATTATTTATTTATTTATTTATTTTTACTTAACAGGGATACTGCAGAACAACCAGTCTAATCCTGAGCAATAAACCACACTGAGTTTGTACACTGGTGATCTGCTGGGCTTTTACATGTACTATAACAGTTAATATACAGCTATCAGTATGATAAACTGTGACGCTCCAAAGATGGCGCACTCTGAAAAGCATACCATGACATCTATAAACACTTTGGTAATTAATGATAATCAGCTCAAGTAAATACAACCTTTGTTTGTGTATATAACTGTTGCGAAACTAAAGTTGATTTTCAAAAAAGGGAATACAAGTATTCTTTGTTGACACTTGTATTTATTCATCTGAAGGTCAGAGCTGAGAGCTGGTGGAGCCACTCAGAAGAGATGAATGAGACCAAACTGGAGCTGATTCAGCCGTTCTCCTCCACACTGAGCCGCATGAGCCTTCACAGTCTGACACATCGATCAGAGAGGGAACAACGCAGCAACCATACAGTAGGATGGCACACTCCTAATGGCTCATCTCACACTATAACAAGAAATTATCTCAGCTTTTTCATCAGCTCACTACGTATGCCTATTTGATTTGACAAATTTGGCAAAATTCACACACTAAAGCATTTATGAGGTTTTTCTTTCAGTCATCTCAATGTAAGTGTCTGCTGTGATGGACACCATCGTTTCTTTTATGTATGTTAGTCTCTTTAAATGAGTTCTTCAGTTGGTTGTGAAAAAGAATGACATGGATACTGAGGCCACTTTTGACCTACAAAGCAAACAAAAAGGAATAAGACAAGATGTTTTTAAGTAGTTACTGTTTTATCCCACCTCCAGTGAAAAAGTGTCAGACAAGGACGGTAGGGAAACACTTGTACATGTGATTCTATACCATGCCCAAGCTCAAGGTGAGTAGGGCAGACAGACGAGGATTGTGGTCGTCGTCTCTGTGAGTTGCAAGGTGACAAATACAGACAGTGTTTTTCATATTTTAGGTTTGTACTGTATGTGTTGTGCTATTTTAATCATCTGTGATTCCTCAAAACTCTAACTTAAGGAAAACGTAAAGAAACAAAAAAGCTATTTAAGAAGCCATTTTTAATTACTTTATTTGTTACCTGCCTCTGAAAGGGGTTTCTTGCATTGCAGCAGAAATAATCGATCCTGTCCTGTTTGCATTTGTAACTCAAAAAAGGGACTTAAAAAAAATCAGTCCTTTTCACAGCCAGTTAATCATCTTTTACAAGTGCTAAAAACCCCAAACATATAGTCTTTCACATTATTTACCCCAACCGAGACTCAAAATTATCATCCTGTAAAGAAGAAGACTTAAAAATAGTAAGGTGGTCTGTAAACTGTAAACAGTGTTTCTCAAATAGTGGGGCACAACCCCCAAGGGGGATGTGGCCATACACCAAAAGGTGAACAGGTTGTCTGGGTGGGGCTTCTCAAAGGGGAGCATGACAGAACATATACTCACATATACATTCATTAGGGGTGCCAAATTATTGCGTTAATTGTGATTAATTTATTACAGTCATATTTAGCGTGTTATGTTTTTGAATCGCGTTAATCTTCAGTCCTTTGACCATCGTCTTATCTTACGTTAAATTATACCACACAGATGTATGATTTGCCACTGATATGTGACATGAATCTCGTCAAAGACAGTACCCACAAAGGCATCGTTCCCACAGCATTTCCGCATCTCTCTGTTTCCCAGTGGTGATCCTTGGTCAGGAGAAGAGCAAAGACATGATTTCCAGTAACAAATCTTGAAGTGATGTTTTCTGCTCCTCTTTTAAAGGAGAAATCGAGTCCATTTCTGATAAAACTGCAGATCTTCCTGCATCCACGGAGATCGCTTTACACATATGGCTTTACACGCCGCTGTTGTTTTCAAACATGCAGTCACTTCCTGTTGTCGTCACATGCGCAGCTCCCACCTCTGCCCCCTGATTGGACCGTCAAAGTTGGAGAGTTTTTATGCATTGGGCTTCTTGTGCTTGGGTTTTTGGGGGGTAGAGAACAATCTTTTGATCTGCCACAATAATTGAATGAATTTCAATGAAAATACCTCAAGTTGAGGGCTTTTTTCAGCTATTTTTAAGTGAGATCAAAAAAGAGATTAATTCGATTAATTAATTACAGATCCTAATTAATTAATCTCTCAATTTTTTTAATCTCCTGACAGCACTAATATTCATTGTAATTCTGCCTACATGATTGCTCGTTGTAGCCCCTAAAGAGCTGAGAAAATATCTCATCATGTTAAATATTCCAAATATTGTTGAGCTTTTGTCCAGAACTGTATTTTGAATGTGTTAAAATAAAATCCTTGCACATGCAGACTCACCTGTCTTGGAGCAGCTCTGTTCCTGTCAATATCTCTGTCAACCTGAACAAAGAGTGGCAGAGAAACTCCAGCAGGGGGCAGGCCTGTATTCAGTTCTCAACACAAGAGGTTTGTGGAATCTCTAGAAACTCCTTATTAAAGGGTTAGTTCGGGTTTTTTGAAATGGGGTTGCTCAAGGCCCATGGCATTAGTAAATACGAGTGCCACTAAAGGAACCCACTTATAGGTCAAAGCTACTCAAAAACTTGAGTTGGCTTAACAATATGACACAGTAAGATTCTTTACAGTCTTTAACTTTTCCTCGACAAAGCCTCTGTATTCAGAACTATTTTGTGATGCGATGAAGGGCTATGTATCCTCCCGCCAGCAACTCCCCTCGTTAAATCTGGTGAGAGTGCTGCAGGCAGCACCGGGGTCAGGTTGCGGTCACTGAAGCACAAAATGGTAAAAATCGCTGAATTTGGCTGGTAAATGCGGACATCAAGACTCACCTCTCTACAGCGACTGAACGTTGTGTTTGCAGCGCCCATTTTATCAGTCAGGACTACAAAGCACAACAGCAGTTTGAAGGCTTACTGAACTTAAAGAGCTCTGTGGAAAGGTCCAGGAGAAGCCATGTTACAAAGTCCCACTCGTGATAGCAATTGCCTTCCGAGTTTGCAGGTATGGGCTCTAAGTTTAAGCATCTGCACCACCAGGTAACTTGTGATCTGTTCTGCTTACGTTCTCCATCCCTCTTTCTACTTTGACTCTATTTGCTAAAGTTCTTTCTCTGTGTACTCCGATTCATAAAGATCATCTCATACCCACAACTACCACATCGTTGTTGCTAGATCCGCTCATTTTCAGTTCAGTCTAAGTGAACTTTATGTTCGTTGTTTCCTCCAACTAGCTGACCAGCTGATGAGGGTGAGAAACATAACCCCCACATCCCAACATACTGAATTTCGAAACTCAGGGGCTTTGTCGAGGAACAGTTAAACACTGTAAAGAATCTTACTTTACACTTTACTGTAACGTATTGTTAGAAGATAATTTTTTTGAGTAGCTTTAACCTTTAAGTGGGTTCATTACGAGGCTTTCGATGGCACTATGTACTGCTATGTACTGGCTACTGTCATCTCCGGATACCTCTAACCATGAACAAAACCCACAAGTTCCTTTATTGGCAATCATATTTACTAGTACCATGGGCCTTTAGCAACCCCACTTCAAAAACACAACCTAACCCTTTAATGTGTTACTGTACATAACAGAGAAATCATTAAATTAAAGATTTTTCTGTCTGTGTGTAGAGTGAAGTGTCCCTGGTCAAAGGCTGCATGTCGGTGGCCCAGGAGGGAAACTCATATTTACAGAATGCAGAGTTAAGATGGGACAACAAGAGCATTAATCAGGGGATGAAGTACCAGGTAATATCTGATTTTTTTCCCAGTGTTTGCAGGTGGTTTGTGTTTTTGTAAAATGAGAACAGATTTTGTCTGTGCTGTTTCCAGAAGGGTCTGCGGGATATTCACAGCCTTCAGCTTAATGTTGGATTGGACAGAGTGTCTCCTGCGCCCTGTCCTTCACACACACTCCTGGCTAAGATCCAAACAAACCTGAGGGATCGTTTGGAGCACACAGTGCTGCTGGGCCTGTGTCCCCCTCAGCCTGTGAGTCCACACATCTGCATCACTCTCTGTCTCTGGCAGATGTCTTCACACATGTGCTTCTAAAAAAGTCACATTAATTTTCAAGACAGTTTGCCCCAATGTCAAGTTGTCCATGGTCAACAGAACAGATGGGGGGTGGGGGTTCAGGGCTAAGACGCTAAGATTTGACAAAAACGATGCTGCAGGTTCCCAAGATGGCAAACTAAGCAGTTGAGTATGATAATAAAGGTTTTGCCACAATTAGTACATCCATTCATCCACTATCTATATCGCTTGCCCCTTTTAGAGTTGTGAGGAGCTGGAGCCAATCCCAGCTGCCATTGGGTGAGAGGCAAGGTACGCACTAGATCAGCTGCCATCCAATCACATGGCTGACAAAGTGAGGCATACAACCATTCTCACACAGACTCACACCTAAGATAAGTTCGAGACACCACTGAACCTAACAAGCATGTTTTTGGTCTGTGGGAGGAAGTCAGAGTACCCAGAGGAAACCTACTCGTGCATGGGGAGAACATGTAAACTCCATACAAAGGCCCTAACTGACTCGTGGAGTCAAACTAGCAACCTTTTTGCTGTGGGGCACTAGTACTAACCAGCTGCACCACCATGTAAACCTCCCTCAGAACCTGCAATAAGAAAAATTTGAATAAATATGTTAAAACTTTAAAATGACTGTTAATGCCTTTTTTAGACTGAAATCGAAGTAAACTGTATTTCCTTCACTTATGCGTACACATGAAGGTAAAGCAGTTACAGACCTGATACACCAGACTGACTGCTCAATATATGTCACTAGTCCATCTGGGAAAGAGCTCATGAAAGTGTTTGGAAATGGGCAGAACTTTTCAAAAACACATCTGGCAGGTGATTGGATGATCGTCCTGTCAACCACATTTATTACGGGCCAATCAGGTAACTTATTTACAACAGGTTTGATTTACATAACTTGAATATGCTGACAATGGTCTTTGTATTTTTAGGGACACAAACTCAAAATAAAGGTAATACTTTGAGCTGTTGAAAGTAAAGCTTACTCTTTTCTTTGAATCCTCTGTGCTTAGTTAAAAATTTTTAGCTAGTGACTGTACATGATCATTGAAGAGCACACATTGGCCGAGAAGTAACTATCTAAGCATTACTTTAATTAGTAACTAATATTATTAGTTACCCTAATATTATTAGGGTTATTAATTGTAATCCTTTAAGTCTTAGTTACTCAAAAAGCTGATATTAATACAGTGATAAAACAAAGGTAATTAGTTAATGCTCAATAGTTATTCGTACCAACAATTAGGTGTGTAATATGTCCAAAAAATGCAGAGCATAAATTTGTTAAAATGTTCACTGTTTAACTTAAACTTAGTTAGTTGTTTGCTAACTGGTTAGCAAGGTCAACAGTGAAAAGATTCACAGTTGTCGGATGAAAAATGGTCAATATATCACCACCTACCTTAGCATAAGTGAGCATGCCTTCACTTATAAATCAATTTTCCCCAGCATGTGTATATTTTGGGACAAGAAAAGTAGTCCCAATTTTTTTGCCCAAACAGAACTACGACCACAGCTTTAAGCCTACAACTGTAGCCACAAGCATAGCTCAGCTTAGGTATTTATGTAGACCTTTTAAATATAATTGGACATATACAGTATCCATAAACAAATTGATCGGACATACATGCATGCAGAGAAGAATCTGAAACAGCTTTATTAAGTTACACCAAATAAACTGTTTACTTGATAAAATAACATAAGTATATTGTTAATGTATCACTTTAATAATAAGTTTATAGTGTCCCTTATGCTGTAATTCAAACAAAAAAAAGGGTAAGATAGTACAAACAAATACAAGAACAGACGAACACATAACCAATGGGATGATGCCTGCAAGCTAGTCCGGTCCAGTTAATGGTAAGCGCCTCACATATATTTTGTGAGGACACTGTGATGAATATCTGATAGGAATAAAAATATTACCTATAATTGATCTATTAGTTTTGAGCCAGTATTTGACACCACACTGTCCCCTGTTTGCATTTATGATCCTCATAACACAAATTTTAAGAGATATGGCTTAGGCACCTATGTGTTGATTAACTCATTTTGAGCTGTGAATTCTTCTTTTTGTGTTTCAGACTCTTTCTTGGTCGGGATCACACAGAGTAAACTCAGGAAATCAGCTGTTTTACTCTCAGTCTCGTCTGTCGGTGATGGGACGGCCCCCTCAGTGCTGTGTCACTTTTGCCCTGACAAACTCATATTCAGCTGTGGGATCTAACGTGTCTCTTTTCTCTGAGGTAGTAAACTATAAAACAAAACCTCAGCTGATTTACTATCATTGTTTCAGAGACCTCAGTTTAAATGGCATATCATTTCAATTTGAAGTTATTTGCATTACATTGTTTTTATTATATCAGAGGGTGGTATTTTGATATGGCATTGTTAGAATTGAGTTAAAAAGCAGTCATTGCCCAGTGACTGCTGCTCTGTGTGTGCTTGAACTGTCTGACCTTTTCTATCCTCGGAAATTTGAAGGATAACAAAGGACAGAGAGGATATTTTCAAATGAGGCATGGTCAAACTAGAAAGAGAATAAAGATAAGGTTTTGGGCTTTAAGCAAGGTATAATTTCCCTGGTGGGATGGGGATTTCCTCCCCTCTGCTCCTGATTTTCTGATTGAGTGTAATTTTTCATCCCCTTCCTCTGTTCTGACTGAATGCATTGTCTATGTTCAACAGTCTTAATGAAGGATAACCAACCCAAACATGTTTTTTGGGTGTTAAATCAAATGGTTGGCAGCCCTAGATGATGTTTCAAAACAGATGATGCTCCCCCTGCTTTCCATGGCCTTACTCCCAGCAATGCCCCCTCCCTTATGCACAGCCAATCCACTGTGTTTGTGTGCCTTTAGCTGTCATCAGCATAATGCCAGTGAAATGTATTTGTAGGTAGGAAAGAGCCACAAATCACCTCTCTTCATAAAATTAACATTACCTGTGCAATCTAAACAAGAACTCAAGCTCATTTAGATACAACAAGCACATATAGCTTAGAAGAGGATCCAATAAAAACACTGTGATGAACTGAGCTGAGCTCTGATTGGCTGAAAAGTTGGTGTCCCTTGCTAATTTTTCTGAAGGCTTAATACAGAACAAGGAGGGAGCACAGATGTGTAATGACCTCTCATGTAGCTTCAGTTATAAGATGTTGACGGGTAATCATATTTTGGTGGACCGGTAACACAAAAATAAACTGCATGGTGCAGCTTTAAATAGAAAGACAAACGATCCACTAAAGCACATTTTGCTCTTTAAGCAAGTGATCAGATAAGCAGACCAACTTTGCTTCATTTAGCAATTGGATTTGATAAAAGGTCATTCCTCATTTAGTCCAGATATCGTTTTTATTCTTTTATTGTCCTCTTTTGGTGATGTTTATTGAGTCAGAAGCTCAATGTCACTGCCACTTATAAGTCCATGGCTCTTGTGCATGCAGACAAGATTTATATGTATTTTTTATTTCATGTGTATTTATAAATCTTTTTGTGGTTTTGCAGCCTTAATCTGCAGGAACATCTTCACATAAACTATTTTACCCATGACTCCAACAGAGATAATTGGTATAGATAATCGGTGGATAGAATAAAAACTAAATAAAAATAAATGCATGGGAGGGCTTAAACTGATCAAAAAGTACAAAGTTAAAACTAAAACTTACTATACCTACTCTTTTGATCATTCATTGAGAGGTAACCCTTCAACTCTCCCAACTCCATGGGATTATCAGCGACCTGAAGCAATAACACTTGCATTGTTTACTTATATCTCTGGAACTATACAATTGGATCTTAATGGAGACAAAGTGTTTTATCAGTTCAAAAATGTCTTCAGGTGAAACATATCCCAACCAAAAAGGTTTTATTCATTCAGGAATGGCAGTGTTTCATTTCAGAAATGTTGTGTTTATGAATCCATATTGAAAAAACAGTAGTTAATGATTTTTTTAAATCACATTTTTCCAAAAAATGTAGCAGTGGTGTTATTAGACCTCTATTTTGACATTCAGGGAAAGTGACTTTCTGTCAAACGGATGCAACCATTTTCTTCTTTTCTTCTTTATTGACAGTAGCGTCCAGTCAGGAGCAGCCAAAGGTCAACAAGAGAAAAGAGAGTAACCTGTCTCCTCCCAGAATAAGAGACAGGTTACGCAAGGAAGTGTGAGCAATGTGATGTGACCCTTTGAAACATTTGAGACAGAAATTGTATCCAAGAGTGGCACAAGTTTAGCTTTATGGTGCAAAAATATCAGGATGAATAATTGTAAATATCTAAATAATTCTTGGTATTGGTCTCGTAGCATACTTTTATTTTTTCCCATTTTTCCAAGGCTTGAGGGAACCATATTTAGATTTTGTAAGACTTGTTAATGTGAAAACTGAATGATTTGTGTGAGGTTCTGTGAGATTTAAATTCAGTTTTAATTTTTTGTTTTATCTCTTCAGTCATACAGCTTTAAATTCATAAATCTGACATCAATACAACATACATATTCTGATAGCCCAGGTTGTCCTGAAAAAAAGATGCCTCAGCTTGATTGTGCTTGACAAGGTTGATGTTTCACATGCATCAATACAAAAAAATTTCGGGCAGATAAAAAAACAAGCAGAAATGGCTTGGAGTTGTAAGTTAACTACAACCTTAAGTTATACCATGACAAATAAAGACTTAAATATTTTGCCAGGATGAAAAGAAAAAAAATGGTATAAGGTATTTCAAATTATTCTGATATTTCTGTTTTTTTTTAAATCTACTTTTAATGCGCAAAAGGGAAACCGAAAACCTTCTCAACATGACATTTTGCACTAATAATGTAACTTGAAACTAAGCACATGCAGACAGGAGCAAAACCATGGAATTGAAACCATGGTGGCTCTTATCTGCAACATGCATTAAACTGACTGATAACATGTCAGAGATCTCTCAGGTCTGAATTATCGCCAGTCTGTAATTTCAGTTATTTTTATTTATTTTTTTGTTCTGTCCTCCGTCCTCCAGTCCAATTGTGGTAATAAACCTGCAAGGACCTGAATTTTCCAACGGAGCTGTCAGACATTTACTATTTTTTACATAAATATAAAAAAAAACTTTACTTGGACAAAGATCAGTATGATAATAACTAACTATTATGACAGATTCTTGGTTTCGCTAGAAAAAATATCTGAATTAAGTTTTAAGAGGCCACAATTAGCCTTAACTCAGGTTGATACATTTATCTTGATGACTGCTACAGTATTTTCACAATCACTCATATTTGAAAAAAAAAAGTAATTTTCATATGAGCAGCCTTGATCCTCCTGTGTTCTACCTCTGTTTGATTAGAGCTCCTGCACCTTTAAGGCCTCCTTTTGGCTCTGATTAGTTGACTGGTAACTGGTTAGTTCAGTGCTGCTTGGCGCCATATTGACGACAACTTTGCTTTCTGTCTGTGGTTTAGGCTCTGCAACAGACTTATATTTGTCTTGCGTATAGAAGTAAGCTATCACACAGGAGGCATGTTAAACACACTACATGTCATATAAAAATCTTGATATTCATAATCTGACCGATGTCCTATCTTTTATCATGGAGGAGACAGTGACTTATACTGCAGTAAGTTAGCAGGGGAAGCTTTAGATATTTTGCCATCACTCCCAGGTTTGCTCATGTTTTGTCCATATTCAGTCTATAAGGTCGAAACAAAGGGGAACAACCAGTTGGGCCATCTTAAACTTTTCACAGTTTCTTCAAAATAAGTCAAAGTAGATAAAAACAATTTAAGTTAAAGCTGTGTGAGCCTGATGGCGATAAGTCTACATGAGGTACCAGCCTCCAGCTCAGAGATGAATGGGAATATAATATTTTGTAAAACCAGAATAATGTTTCTTACCCTAGTAAATATGCAAATATAAAAGTGTGATTAAATTTCCCAGTCTAGGATCGGTAACTGGAGTATGGAGGTGGGAGGTAGCATCCTGTCTTGGCTCAGGGGATCTGGACTGCAGCTGCAAGCCAAACTGAACCACAGGGAGAAGATCTTTCTGAATGGGAGTGTAGAGGGAAGATGTTTGAGGAGCACAGCAGGTTTTATGAATGGTAAAAACCTGGTCATTGCTGCAGTTCATGCACAATATAGGATATATGATAATTCTACTTTGTGAGTAGTAAATCTGTTCTTGTCCAGGTCCAGGACTGAATGAGGACATCACCGTCACAGCCTGTGTTGGAAATAATCACAGTTTGATGCTTGATGTGCAGAAAAGAGATGATGGCAGAAAACCTGAACCTGTGGGTCGTGTCTCGTTTAGATTGGCCAATCAGAGGCTGATGTTGGAAGCAAGTGGCTGTTTGGAAAGTCTGACTGCAGTAGAGGTATCAACCAAACTGAACCAACATTCTGTAACAATGACTTTTGAACTCTTTTATAATGCTGTTTCTGCTTTAATTTCAATAGGCCAGGATTCAGTATTTGAGCTCTCAGATGCAGAAGAAGCTTTTGGAAAGAGTAAAGATGATGCAGCATTTTCTTATTGACTTCATACAGCAGGTAACCACAACACACAAACTACCTCAAGACACTTCACATCAACAAACGCATGTGACTTCAAGCTCAGCAACTATTACGTGAAGATCAGACAAATACATTTTAATCTCTAAGATGATTATATGTTCTTCTCCTCAGTCCAGAGACAGTGATCTACTCCAGAAGCTGAGCACTGTGCTGCTTCATGTAAGTCAGCGTGCAGACGCTCTGCTGGGTCACAGAGATAAAAGATTGTTGGCTCTGTGGCAGAGCAGCCTCCTGCGGGGAATCGTCACAGACAGTCTGCCTCGATTCCTCAGCCTTCTGCAGCACGCTTCTCTGTTGGGGCAACAAGAACTGAGGAGTGAGTATAACATGAAGCTTTTGGTTAGTACATTCAGTGTTACAAAATGATTAATGATCATAGTCTTAAAATAAAGGCAAATTAAAAATATAGTCCAATTCAATTTGATAGTCATTGTTTTAACACGCACATTCACAATTGTTTGACAGTTGCATATTAATTTTTTATCATCTGACATTATCTGACACCTGAATAAAATCTGAGATGCTCATCTCAGCTGAAACTTTCGGCAACATTATTTATCATCATCAATTTATTAGACCACCTGGCATAAAAACAAGAAAACATAAATATTTTAGAAATCTTTAAAACTAAAAATGTAATGTTATTTATTGTTACCATTTTGGACAGGAATAAAGAAATTCGAACTGAATTCAACTTTTTATACCCTAATTTGAGCCAACTCACAGAGCCTCTCTGAGAAAAATCAAGCATTATATTCAACCATTAAATCTCTTTTTTTGTTCAGAAATGCAAGTAAATAACTATTTGACTTGACATTTAAATAACAATGTGCTTTACTATTTTTTTTCTGAAATATTAAATGATTTTGGTAATTACCAAAACTGTTAATTTAGGGCAGCTGTGGCATAAACCTGGGTGTTGTCATGAATTTGTTAAGCACTACTCTTGTGTGTCTCTGTATATCTATATAAAGGAATAAAGGTATAGATAGTTTATCTATATCTATATCTATATCTATATATATACATATATATTGAAGGAGCTAGCCCAATGCTAGCTACTGAGGTGTCCTCCCCCGGTGTTGGTTAGTTGACGCGCTTCACCTAACGTAACTGAGTTGCATCTCAATGATCCACAAGTAGCTCGTCGGCATTGCAAACAATCGCATTTATTTCCATGAACTTGCCCTCTTTTACAATGTTCCTTTGTTCAGCTCATTCATCACCCGTCAGCGCACAGCGGTCAAAAACTTTATGCCCATCCGGGTTCGGGACACCTGACCTCAAGAAAGACCTGCCTGTCTTTATACCTGAGCCTCAGGCATACAGCGACACCAAGTGTTAAAACAGTAAACAACACATAAACCCCATGATGCATATTTGGCTCCTACACACCGGCCCCTAATTGTAATGGCCACCAGACATGACAATTCATGCAAACTATACCAAAGGAGGCAAATTTCACAGTAAGTACATGTTAACAACATTTTTTTTTATACTCCATACACCAAACAAAGTTTTGTCACTGGTCGTTCAACAACATTTGACTTTGTCTGTAACCTCACAGAACGAACAAGACCATGTCTGTCTGGAAACACCTCCAGAACCCTGCCAAGTAGCCAGGAACCACGAGGAGCTGAAGAATCCATTATTACAACAATATCTCCAGCAATCAAACTCCTCTTCTTCTGGCTCCATTTTTGCCTCTCTTGAAGCAAGGGTAGGTACTCCCGTACCCATCTCTTCCAGAAAAGATCTGCAAAGTACTGTACTTACCGCCATCATCTCCTCATATAATGATCATCGGGTCCAAATACTCCAGGTGGTAAGGATGGTTTGCCCTTTAGAAGAAGAAGATGGTTTGGTGTTAGTGGTTCCAGATCATTAGGGTCCTCTGATTGCTTGGTAATTGGTCGATCATTTAAGATGGCCTCCACTTCACAAAACAAAGTGTGCATTCCATCGTCGTCCAACCTTTGCTGACGCAGGACCGAGCTGAGAACTCTTCTCACCAAGCGAATCATCCGCTCCCATACACCACCATGGTGCGAGCCTGCTGGTGGGTTAAAACTCCAGCGTATTCCAGCCTGTGACAGAACTCCTTGGATTCTGTCTTGGTTCAAATTAGCAAGAGCCTCCTTCAGTTCTCTTTCTGCCCCAATAAAGTTGGTGCCATTGTCTGATCTCAGATGTTCCACTTGTCCTCTTCTACTGATAAAACGCCGCAAAGCATTTATGCATGCATCCGTTTCCAGTGAAGGTGCCACCTCTAGATGAACAGCCCTGCTCGCCATACAGGTAAATATAACGCCGTACCGTTTGCAGGTTGATCTTCCTCTCTTTACTTCCACTGGACCGAAGTAATCTACTCCCGTGTTCGAAAATGGTGGTAGATCAGGAAGGATTCTTGTTTCAGGAAGATCTGCCATCTTTTGTTCGACTGCTCTTCCATGGTAATGTCTACAACAGCTGCACTCAGAAATGATCTTCCTAACAGCTGAATTGGCATTGGTGATCCAAAACCTTCTCTCACAGTAGACAGAGTGTGACATCGCCCTCCGTGGCCCAGCTTCTGATGTACGTCTTTGAGAATGAGTCGGGATACATGCTGCTCTTTGGAAAGAATGAGTGGATGTTTAGCTTCCTCCGGCATTGAACTTCTGCTCAATCTTCCTTCGACTCTCAGAAGTCCGTCCTCCAGAACAGGGTCCAATCTGTATATAGGACTCTGTCGATTCACAGTAGCTCTTTTAAATGACAGAGCAGCAATCTCTTCGCTGAACCTCTGTTGCTGGCAAAAGCGAATGATAGAAACTTCTGCATTCAACAGCTCATCCAGTGTCAGGACGTTGCTCCAGGGCTGAGATGTGACCCGCTGTCCTTCTCCTCCTACAAAATTGTCCCGACTGGAGGCCTCAGAATGCTCCACCACAGTAGCTTTAGACTGCTTCCTCAGAAGACTTTGTTCCAATAATTTAGACTTTAACCTAAGGATCCAGGCAACAGCTGTTTTCAGTCTCCTCCAGTCAGAAAAGTAAGAAATGAGCTGGTCCGTGGGACTAGACACGTCACACCCCTTGATGACATTGGCTGTTGCCTCCTTTCTGACCTCCTTGTCTGTAGCATCCAGTGTGACATCCAACACGATCTTAGGCCAATCCTCTTCATCCTTCCAAAGGAATGATGGACCCCTCAGCCACCTGTTGCCTTTCAAGAAATCAGACACCTTCATTCCTCTCGACGCATTGTCAGCTGGATTGTCTTTAGTACTGACATGTCTCCACTGTGATGGTTCAGACAATTCCCTGATGGTTGAGATTCTGTTGGCCACGAATGTGTGAAATCGTCTGTACTCGTTCAGATATTTCAACACTGAAGTGCTGTCGGTCCAAAATACTGAATTGTCTAACTGGATGTCCAACTCTGCCTTCACCATTGAGTCCACTCTGACAGCGAGGACAGCTGCTGTCAACTCGAGTCGGGGAATGGTTACAGCCTTCAGAGGTATTACTCTGGCCTTACCATGCAGAAAAGTGACATGGATTTGATTTTCCTGATTCAGCATCCTCATGTAGCTTGCTACTCCATATCCAGCTTCGCTGGCATCTGCAAAGTGGTGCAGTTGGGCTTGCCTGATCAATCCAAAGTTCGCTGGCTTGACACATCTGTCCACAGTGAATGCAGTCAGCAGATCCAGGTCCTCAATCCACCTTTTCCATCGGTGCAAGATGTCCTGTGGTAAAGCATCATCCCAACCACAACCTCTCCTACAGAGTTCTTGTTGCATGATTTTTGCATGCAAGGTGACCCGTGCCAGGAAGCCCAGAGGATCATAAATGGAGCTGTTGACTGACAACATCCCACGTCGAGTAAGGGGTTGATGCTTAATTTCCATTTTAAACCTAAAACAGTCAGTGTCCACACACCACTGTAAACCCAGAGCTTGTTCCATTGGAAGTTTGTCTCGATCCAAATCCAAGTCCTTCAGGTCCTTGGCTCTCTGATCCTCCGTGATGGCTTGTAACACAACTTGACTATTGCTGATCCATTTTTCCAGAATGAAACCTCTCTTTCAACACAGAGTGATGAGATCCTTTATTGTTTGAATTGCTTCTGCTTCCGTGGCTGAACTCTTCGGACAGTCGTCCACGTAGAAGTTTTGCTTTACTGCCTGAAGCACTTCGGCTGAAAAGGCAGACTGGTTATCCTCCGCAACCTTCCTCAGTGTATAACTTGCACAACTGGGAGATGACACGGCTCCAAACAGATGCACAGTCATTCGAAACTCAACAATGTCCTTTGTGATATCTCCATTTGGCCACCAAAGAAAACGAAGAAAGTCTCTGTTCTCTTCACCTGGTGAAACATGGCTCGAATATCCCCCATGAATGGTACTGGCTCCTGCCTGAAGCGAATAAGAACACCAAGCAGCGAGCTAGTAAGGTTACGACCCTGCAGGAGCTCGTTGTTCAATGAAGCACCTTGAAATGTGGCTCCACAGTCAAACACCACACGCAAAGATCCTTTCCTTGGATGGCGAACACCATGGTGAGGAATATACCACACTTTCCCACTGTCACGACGCAGTTGTTGCTGAGGAACTTGCTCTGCATAACCTTCGCCGATGAGCTCGTTCATGTACCTTGTATATTCCTGATGAAAGTGACTGTCGTGACGGAACCTCTTCTTCAACCATTGGACTCTTTGATTGGCCACTGCAAAGTTGTTGGGCAGGAAAACCTCTCCTTTCCTAAAGGGCAATTTCAAACAGTACTTTCCCTCTTTGAGAACTGCTGAACTTTCCACAATATGAAGAAATTTGAGGTCTTCTCTGGACATCTGCTTTTCCTCAAAATTCCTTTCATTGAACTCTTGATTATATTGGTTTGCCAGCATTTCTTCCAGTTTACACACAGATACTCGGTTCACCGTAGCTGAGTGAAGCTCCTGGTTCACATCACTACCTCTATCCAGCGGTCCATTAACCACCCATCCAAGCACAGTCCTCACTGCATATGGGCCATTCCCTTGGCTATTGATGACCTCCCATGGTTCCAAAACTTTGGGTGCGTTGGTACCAATCAACAAGTCAACATTTGCCTTTATGCTGGGGATATGCACCTTGGATAAGTATGGCCACTTAACCAGGTCTTCAGATGTTATCATGTCATCGGTAGTGACTGGCATCTTCTGCTGTGTGATAATCTCTGGGAGAAGATGGAAGTCGTCGCTGTCAAGACCAGATATTTCAATGTCACATAAAGAGTGGGCTGGAGTAACCTTTGTTTGTCCCATCGTCCGCAGAAGGAAGTTGGTCCGTTTTCCTGTAACATTCAGGTTCTGCATGAGCTGTTCGGAGCAGAATGTACCTGAGCTGCCTGGATCCAAGAAGGCATAAGTATTTATGACATGTTTCCCCTTTAATGCCTTTACCTTCACAGGCAGGATGGATAACACGCATCGGTCTTTACCAGCCCCTGTATGCCCACATGTCTTGAGTGGTCCAGGCTGCTTAGATGGTTCTCTTTCCTGTTCCAGAGCTGCAATTTGTCTTTTGATGTGAAGCACGGTGGGATGAGATTGATTACAAACTTGACATGTCAAGCGCTTCTCACAATCCCGGCTCATGTGACCAAAACATAAACAAGCAAAACAAACCATCTTTTCCTTCAAAAAGATAAGTTTTTCCTTGTGCTTCTTTCCCTTAAATTGCTTTCACTCCTCCAGCGAGTGATTACAAGAGCAGTAGAGGCATCCTATCCTTTCAGCCCTCCCTGGATGAAATGTTGGCTCCTTAACTTCCTCAGGCGGCTCCATAGACATTACTGTGGTTGCAACAACACTTCCTTTAACCTTGTTCCTTGGCTGTGACTTGAATCTGGTTAGAGTTCTATTCCCAGTAGCATTAGTTGATGGATCCTGTATGTCACCAAACAGAGGGTCTGAAAGGATGCTGACACGACGCTCAATAAATGTGACTAAATCACTGAAAGTAGCTTTGTGGCCTGCTTCTTCCATTATGTCATGTGCTTTGGTCCTCCATTGTTCCCTCATTTTGTATGGCAACTTTGAAACGATGGCTCGCATGTGTACAGGCATGTCAAGCTCCTGCATGTACTCCAGTTCCTCCATTACATTGCAGCAGCCGCGGAGGAATAAAGAATAGGCCTGGAGTGTTTTCACATCCTCTGATTTTATTGATTGCCAAGCCAATGTCTTTTCCATGTATGCAGTTGCAGTCTTGTATTGGTTTCCAAAATGTTCCTGTAGTAGGCTCTTCGCCACTGCATAACCACGCTCAGGAGACATATGTTGACAGCTACGGACCAGTTCTCGTGGTTGCCTTCTTGTGGACTGTTCCAAGTAGGACAGGCAATCTGCTGCTCCTGCCTTTCCCTCCACTACTTGTTCAAAGGATTTAATAAAGGCTCTGAATTGGAGAGGATCACCATCAAATGTGGGAATATCTCTTGGTGGTAGAGACAATGACCGCTGCTGTTGTACCAGAGCTGCTGTGATTTCATTTTGCCTCTGCATTATGGTAAGAAGGTCTCCAGATGGGTTTTGATTGATGTGCACAGGATGTGTAGATTGTATTTCCTCATCTCTCATAGTTACAGATCGACGTTGAAAAAGCTGTGATGTTCCCAAGTGATTGTGTTGTCCTGTAGTAATGTCATATCCTTTTGTTGTGATGATTTGCATGTTTCCAGCTTGAATTCCTTTGCCATTGGGTTTAAGACACTGACACCCTTTTTCCTTTTTCTCTTTCCATATAGGAATTCATGCCATTTGAAGGTGCTTGAGATGTAGTTTTCGAGTCAGGGGCACTCAATACTGCTAGCTTAGCAACAGATGCAGCTAGCTCAGTTTCCAACTGAAGCTGTTCCTTCTTTCTCTTCAGCTGTTGTTCCTCCTCTTCCAGAGCATGTTTAGCCTTTAAAGCTGCAATGCGAGCCATGAGTGAAGCTCTCTCTGCCTCAGCTTTAATCCTAGCAGAGGATGTGGTACTTGATTTACCACTGTTACAACTCCTCTGACTTGAGCGTTTGCTACCAACATTGGAAACACTATCATCTGGATTTATATTATCAACATCATCATCACATTCATATGCATTACTCTCATTGGAAGAAACCCACTTTTTCACACTTGCAATACAATCATAATTTGAAAGCATTTTGGCTTTAAACCAAATTTCATGTTTTTCACGTTCATCACATGGCAATAAACACAACAAAGAATCATGCATGCTTTTTGCTTCGTCACACATTTCAATCAATTCATCAAGAGCACTTTGAACCTTAATTTTATCACCCTTTGACATTAAATCTTGCATTACATTTCTCATACATGTTGCTTTACTTAGTTTGGCCTTTCTGCCATTTTGTAACCTGTCCAGTTTCTCGGCAAGCGCTTTAGCCATCAGTTTAACCACCCGCTTCTGAGTCTGAGTCTCAACACCGCTAGCCACACTACCGGGTCTACTAGCAGTTTGCACACCGTTCCCGGTGGTTATGTCCATCGCCGTATCGCGCATTTCCATGTTGAATAAACAGTCATCCAATTAACAATCCGCCACAACAAAACGAGAGTAAACGCAAAATGTATTAAATATGCGTGCCGGATACCAATGCATTGGTTTTAGGACAGATTATGTGTGCACACATTTTAGAAGGCCATCAAGAGTGTAGTGCTACACATACCTCCTTGCGTTGGGCGCCGTGAGATGATCCGATGCTCCGAGGCCGGTATTAGCATTAGCGACGCAGCTCCTTCGCCCTCTCACCCATACAGCAGCAGCTCTCCTCCAACAGCGACAGCAGACCTCCTCCAACAACGGCAGCATACCTCCTCCAATAACGACGGCTCCAGACCTCCTCCAACAACGACGGCTCCAGACCTCCTCCAACAACGGCAGCAACCGGCTCTAAGCTGCTCTCCGTGTCCTCCTTGCCGTTCTTAAGTCCCAAAACGTAATGATGTTTTGCCAGAAAGTTCCAACTGTGCAAAGTTTTTGACAGTTTGAAGGAGCTAGGCCAGTGCTAGCTACTGAGGTGTCCTCCCCCAGCGTTGGTTAGTTGACGCGCTTCACCTAACGTAACTGAGTTGCATCTCAATGATCCACAAGTAGCTCGTCGGCATTGCAAACAATCGCATTTATTTCCATGAACTTGCCCTTTTTTACAATGTCCTCTGTTCAGCTCATTCATCACCCGTCAGCGCACAGCGGTCAAAAACTTTATGCCCATCCGGGTTCGGGACACCTGACCTCAAGAAAGACCTGCCTGTCTTTATACCTGAGCCTCAGGCATACAGCGACACCAAGTGTTAAAACAGTAAACAACACATAAACCCCATGATGCATATTTGGCTCCTACATATATATATATATATATATATATATATATATATATATATATATATATATATATATATAAAACATTACTTGAACATTAGATTTGTTATTGCATTCACAGCAGTGCTCCTTAGTTTTTGTAAATAAGATGGTGAAATCAGGCCCTGCCAGACACTAATCTAATATCTAACTTATAAAAACGTTTTCCCTCCTTTTTTCAGTAAAAACCAACACATGAAAAAGATCTCCCTCACAGATCTCCCTTTATTTTTATGTTTTACACTATCTGTTTTACTGTCAGCTGTAAGGTCTCTGGAGTGTCTGTTTTTTTCACTGTTTTGTTTCATGTAACCTTAAAGTGACAAATGATCTACAGTCACCCTCATAAACAGACAGCTGAAAGCATAAAAGTAAACTTGAAAACAAAGTTAGATCATGTTTTCTGCTCTGTCCTCAGGGCCTTTAGCCACACTGGCAGGCGTGTATCAGGATGTGAAGGGGCAGAGGGTGGAGGCGCTTTGGAAGGAGGCGGTTTCCTCATTGACTGATGGGCTGGTGGAGGCCGTGCCTGCTCTGTTTGAGAATCCTCAGCTGAGGCCACTCGCCCAGGCTGCAGTCACCACACTCAGAACTGCCCTGGATGTGGTGAGAATCTGTATGAGATGATCTGTGTCCAACCTCAGATGGCTGTAATTGTTTCCTGTCAGAGCTGGATACACTACCTTTAATCTGTTAATTGTTCACTCTTGGTCTCCTTTTTTCTAGGTTTTTAAGATGGATGCTAATGTATGAAAAACTGTTTTTAAAACCCTTTAATTTCTGTGTCATTGTTTAATGTTAACATCATTCTTTCTGACCTGGGCTTGTTTATGATAAAATGGATTTCAGACAGCCAGTGCAAGGGCAAACCACCTCTTTGCCTTAGCAAGCTTTTTGAACAATTAGCCTTCCTTTAGTGCTTTAATTATAAAATGCTGCTTGGCCACAAGACCCCGCAAGAGGCTACCCCACATTTACTGTATGTTTGAGGTGTATGGTAGCCTTAAAAGCTGCCATAAGTAGCACATTAGAATTAGCATACTAAACATTAATGTCAGTGACTCAAATAGGATAAGTCACCTCTAAGGTTGCTCCCAAACAGAGAAATGACCAAAGATCACACTGAAAAAGATTTTTTTTACGGCACACAGGCCTCAAAGCTGTCTCTGTGAAAACCTTTTTGTTTAGTTTTCTTTTTTTCTTTTTTTTTTTAATTAAAATGTTGATATATGGGGGAGTGAGTAACAACCATGCACATACCATATATGATGGCTCTTGCCTTGAGCAGGTGGCCTAGTTTTGATTTCTGCCTGAGGCACATTTGCTGCATGTCTTCCCGGACTCTACCCCTTTCTGAATCTCTCCACTATCTCTACACATTTAATAAACGCCAAAAATGCCCCAAAATATATTACAAAAATATGAAAATGTTTGACTTATGTTTGATCGACGTTTGATCACGACCTGCAATAATGACCATTAGTTGTTCAATACTTTACATGTTGCATTTTCGGATTCAGTGAGTGCTCTGTATTAGGTATAATAATGCTTGGTTAGAATTCACACAGCTTGACAAACTTAACATGCTGAAGTTATACTTTAAGAATATTCAGTGTATTCTCTTGGGGAGCACACTGACAGCCCAGGCCGACCCTCAGACTTCCAACGGGTGTTAATTATACTGTTAATGAACTTTTACTAATTTAGAGCAGGACTATTTCATTAACTGCTTCCTAAGTGAACTGTTTTGTCAATGGATAAAAGATTAATGGAGTGAATGTGTGTAAACTCTGCCCACCTCTGTTTCCTTTTTAATCAAGTATGTACACACACCTCACTTTATTGGTGTAAAACACTTATCAATAACTGCAAATTGTTTGTGCTCTGTTTACAAGGCAGGACAGCAAACCTATCACTGGATGGAGACCAGGTCGGCAATGTCTCTGTCTGGAGTCAGAAAAGGTCTGGTGTCTGTCTACAAGTTCTCCCCCAGGTACCACAGAGGCCTTAAATGTCTGAGACATACATCGAGAAAAACTCACTAAGCCTTTCCTTCATAAAATGCTTTAAGAGGTCAAAGAAAGGGACATGTCGTCAATAATGTTTGAGCTTGATCAAAGAGTAGGAAAACTCTAAAAAAAACTCTGCTCAATTTAGTTAAGCATATTTTATTTATTTTAGGGGGGATGATGGTTTTTGGGGGTCTATTATCTTCCATTTGTCTCTAAGTGATTTCATATCTAACTGAATCAGATCCTTACTAATGCTGAAATATTGTAAATTCTAAGCCAAGCAAATAAAAGCAGTTGCTGGGAAATGACTCCATCTAGATTTTTTTATCTGACTTATCTCTGGTTTTTCCAGTGAGTGTTCAGTGATTGTATCACTGCCGCTGCCATCGCTGCCCTGGTCCAGGGCGGCCCAAGCTGGTCTGGTGGAGATCCTGCTGGAAGAGTGGCTCCTGAGGCCCCTGCAGGCCCTTGCCTCGGTCAGACCTGTGGCTGAACTTTACCGCCTAAAAAGAAAGATCATGGACAGCCCATTTATACGTGAGTCCAAACAAACTGGTTTTAGCAGCTTTTTAAAGGCAACAGTGTCTGCAGATCTTCAAATTAAAAGAGGGGGGTTCTCAAGTGTTAGGACTGGAGTGCAAAACAACCAGCGATTGAGCAGAGGGCCTCACAGTCCTGCTGGGAGCATGAGGCTGTTGAAGGTCATTAAGATAAGCTGGAGCCGGTCCACGCAGGGCTTTAGAAGTAAAACCAAGACTCCTGAGTTGGATTCTGAGGATAGCCAGCGGAGAGAGACCAGGATTGGCCTAATTTGTCACTCTTTAGAAGTGTTCGTAAAGTAGTCTAGCTGCAGGGCTTGTACTAATTGTAAGGGCTTCATGGATGTTTTGCTGAGACAGGTGAAAAGTGAATTCCAATAATCCAAGCCTGAGGAAATAAAGCATAGAAAATCATCTCCTTCTGAGCAGGGGAACAATGAGCCTCAGTCTAGCAGTGTTTCTCAGTGGGAAAAGAAGAGGAAGCCAGACGAGTAACATATTAATTAAGGCATAAAGACAGGCTAAAAGAAATACTGAGGCAATGGAGAATAGAAAAAAAGAAGCAGACAAGGAGCCTGGTTTTTGCAAAATAACTGGGACAGTGGTTTCTGAACAGATAAAAATCCCTCTGTTTTATTTGTCTTTGGTTGCAACAGTCGTCTGAAGCCTTATCTCTAATAGCTCTAATGCCTGGTACACACATATAAAGATTTATAACATACTTACCAACTTCAAACCTGAATGGCCCAACACATGATGAAAGTAGGAACAAAATTTCCAGTTTTGTTTTTATAGTGTGTGGTGGCAAAGGAGATGATCAGCACAGCACATCACACACTATACGACTCACTATACAACCACAGTCTCTGCTCTCGATGCTCACAATCTGACATTTTTTAAAAGAATTGTAGTTTAAGCAAAAACAGTGGAGGATGATGAAGAAGTATGAAAGTGAAGAAGTGTGGTTGTACACAGTAACAGAGAATGTAATGTCTGGCGGATAGGGGGAAATTTATCTGTGATTACTGCAGGTTTAAGAATCTGAACACGGATTATGAACACTTTATTTGTTAAACTGCCTTTTTTTGGAACAGCTTTCATTTTCTGTGAACTTTTCATCCATCTGAGTTATTTTGGGGGTTTATTGACTACTCAGAGCAGCAGCCAGCACGTCTTGATGCAGCAGCTGCCCAAAGTAGTTTCCTGTTTGCAAACCAGTAATTTAAGTTTTTAAAGAAAAACTGGCACTGACATGTGAAAGTGTGAGCAAAAATAAAACTTCATAAAACAAAATGAAATGGAAATAATTATCAGAGAGAACCCAATCTTTTCACAGGAACACCTTAAATAAGTAAGAAAAACCAATAGTTTTTTATTTTTTTATAATGAACACTTAATAAAGAGCATTTAATTAGCAAATACCAAAGCCATAACAGAACAGACAAATAACGTCATTAGCCTCTACAACCTGAGCAAAAGGAAAATCCTGGCTGTAAGTAATTTAACATTACGCTGAAATTATCAATACACAGGCATTTGTTCAAGAGGCGTATATTGTCATCAGCTAACAATAGAAGATGATTGCTGATTGGTCCTGAGATTGTGGAAAACATTAACATCACTTTGTTATTTTTCTGTGTTTCAGATCAGGCTCTGTTGGTGGCTGATCAGTTTGTGGTCACATTTGACGGTCACCTGTATGAGCTTCCACATTCCTGTCCTCTGCTCCTCGCTCAGGATGTCAGCTTGGAGACTTCATTCATGCTAATGCTTGTTTCAGACTCAAAAACCCTCTTACATATAGGAATGGATAACAACACCATCAACATCCAAAGAAATGGACAGGTCTGTGTAGATCGTAGTGACACTGGACACTCAAGAATTATTATCTGTAAATATTTTGTTTGAAGAAGTCATGTCAGAGGCAACATGAACTGTTTCTTCATGTCAGTAAAATAAATAATATGCTGGGGTTTGTTTCCCAGGTGAAAGCCAATTGCAACAGCGTTGTGACACACACTTTTCACAGTGACAATGGTGTGTCTGTCCAGAGAGGGTCAAACACGGTACAGGTGTCCAATCAACATGGAGCATTATTATCATGTGACATGCTTCTTCAGGTGTGCAGCTTCACTCTGGATGGATGGCTACATGGTAGGAACAGCGTTACAGTAAAACATAAAGCAGAGATGCACTGGTATTCTTTAAAGCTCATTTGTAAATAATTATGAACAGCCTGCCTCGTACTGTTTTTGCTAACACAGGCTCATCCACTGGTCTGTTGGGGACAAATGACAATGAAGCAGGAAATGATTTTCCTTTACCTGATGGATCTCTAGCTGTCAGCATGGACACATTTATTCAGAGCTGGCAGGTGAGACAACAAAATGCCATTTTCTAATGATAGTTAAGGACATTAGATTACTTCAGTATGGTGCATGTATCAACTGAACTTATCAGTGATTTAATTTTTTTCATCCATGAAAAAAGTAGCAATTTTTGAGATGGGGGTTTGTGCCTGACAATGGTAATATATTTCTACAACACTGAGTAATATATACATTTTTTAAATTATTTTAAATGCGTCTTTGTTGTATGGAAGACATCCTGCAACCCATATTGTTCCTGACCCCTACTTTTGGGACCAATGATCTTCATGTAGATGCTGCCTGGCCTGCTGACGTCCACAGGGACTATATGTCAGTATGGGTACCATTTAAGAGAGGGGTTAAAGCTCAGTAAAAATATTAATCTGTGACAATGGGCAATCAATACAGACATGATTATTCACAACTCACTTTAGATGTGATTTAGAATTCAATCAAACATACGATATGTGACTAACATTCATGATGAAACGACAGGCTTGAAAACTGATTCACATTTTAGGGAGGTGTGAATGTTTTTTATGCTGTGTAGACCTCTGAGATGAGTGGTCTTAGCTCACAGAACATTGTAGGAAACTGGCTGAATGCTAGAGCTGTTTTAAAGTCAGAGGAGGAACCTTAATCTTGCCAAACAATTTTTTACTTTCTTCAATCATTTCATTTGAAAGTTTATCTAGACAGATTAAAAAAGTGCAAATTGCCACTTGAATCACTTTAATAAATTTCCAACAACCCAGCAGCCCTTTAAATTGCAGTCTTTTGTATCTTTAGATGAAACCAGACTGTTTAAAAGCATCAGGTGTAAATGAAGCATCTTCAGGAGGAGCCACCAGCCCTGTGAGCTGTGACTTCCTGTTCTCCTCTCCTGACTCCCCACTGAGCTCCTGTTTCAGGGTGGTGAGTATAAAATTCACCCACATCCTCACTTCATCATTGCTAAGATTAAAACACAATATTTAAACACAGATGTCACTCCTGTTAGATGTGTTCTGACAAAAGAAACTTTAAAAATAAGATGAACAGCTCAGACCTATTGTGACCTGTAACAGAATACAAACTGTCAGATGCATCCGACTAAAATCATGTGTCAAAACAAACGTGACTTTATTTTGTAATAAACCTTTATCAAATTGAAAAAAGCTGGTCTATGAAAAATATTGTCATGTGATGGTTTAGCTCTGCCAAAAAGAAATCCTTCAAAATAAAAGCACATATTTTTCATCCATGGTAAAATGTTTGAAAATCCCATGAAGGCTTCTGGAGCGCACAGCGGTTTTCTGCATCGCTGCGTGACGTGAGCATGAAATTGAGGACGTCACACAGAGGAAATTAAACTGAGACCTTGATACCTGCCTCACTAAATAGATGTTTTCTTTCTCTGGTGCATAAAGCTTTAAATCTAGTCATGTTTGTGTGATCTTCATGTGTTTGTCATCAGGTGGGTGCCGCTCAGTTCTTGTCTGTATGTGAGATGAGCTCCTCCAGAGCCCCCTGTCGATTAGCATCTGCTTATGTTCATCTCTGCCAGCAGAACTACATACCTCTGGAGGTGCCGGTGCAGTGCTGTGAGTGGTCCATTACTCAACTAAGATGGGCAGATTAGACTCAAACTGGGTTTGATCACTGAAAGTCCACTGTCATGGTGTGCAGATGGTTTAAATCTACCAATAGAATAAACATGTTGTTCCTTCTTCTCTTTTCTTTTTCAGTGAAAAGATGAAGAGACGACGGTGAATTATGACCTCTGGTAGCTGCTTGATCAAATGTTACACTTTTATACCACTGTTTGTGCCATATATTACCTATATTCTTTATTTTTTGTATCATTTTGTACTGTCACATATAATTAAACTCTAAAAGGCAAACTTATGTCCTTAAAAGATATTTTTAAATGATGTGAATGTAAAAACTAACTACAGAGAGTAGTTTGAAACTAACCATGTGGACTGTCTTTAACATTTGTGAGTGTCTTTAATGAAAACACAGTAAATCTCTCGTCTAAACAATGATTATAAAATTGTTGATTAAGTACCAATTTCAGTCTGCCTCACAACATACAAAAAAACCTCCTCATAGGTACTTTCACAGTCTCTTAATGGTTACAGAAGTTTGGGTAGTGCGGTACCTTCAGAGTAAATTTCCAGGAGATGTCACACTGTGTAGCACCAGTTTCTCAAACCAAGCAAAGCCCCTTCATTGAATTGCCTCTCCATGTTATCCTCTTCTTGTTTTTGGACAGAGTTTGACCATTTCTTAATCTTGCGCAGCAGCTGGATCTGCCTGATTCAACGTCTGTAATCACGCAGATCCATCTTGCCAATGTCTAATCTATAATAATTGTTAGCGTCCCAATCAGAGTCCTTTAGAGCCAGAAGAGGTGCGAACTATGGGTGAGATGACAGCAGGAAGTGACTGCTTGTCAGGAGCTGAAAATGGAGGCCCATGCACAAGTGTCAAAACCTGTACTACCCCGAGTGTCCCTGGAGGCTGGCTGCTGAAACCTGACACCTTAATAATTATAAAATATGTAGGGGAATATTTGTAGTTGGGGAAAATATGTAGTTTTTAACAGCCTTAATACATACTTTACAGCCTGGTTCAAAAAACATCTTCAGTCTAAAACTAAAATACATATATGTGCTCTCACTGTGACAGGGGTGAAGTTTTTATATCATATACATTTTTCTTTTTTGAGGATTTGCTATTGGTCAGATAGCCTTAAGTCCCACCTTGCCACAGCCTTTCTGTCAGTGAGTAGATGGAGCTGAAGTTTGGTTGAGATAGCACTTGCTTTATGGCAGCGTCCATTAGAGGACATCAACAGTGTTCCAAAGGCTCCCGTAACCTTCAGACAGCTGACCTCACATGGCTTTGTCCAATTCTTTACAGCCTATGCTGCTTGTACAGAGAATAGCATAGATGCTAACAGCTTGAGTAGCAGTTTTGCCATATTTGGACTGGATTTTTTTTTTATCTTTATCTTTAATGAAGAACAAACAACACTAAAAGCACTTCTCCATAGAAATGATATTTTCACTCCACTTCTGGCATGACAATAATAGTTTGTTCCACCCACTGGCTTATGTTTTGTATTATACACAGCAGAAGTAGGGGCCACCTACTATATTTTTTGATTGATTCTTAATGAATGTGATTGATGTCCAAATGCCAGATGTGCTTTTGAAAGGTTCTGCCCATTCCCAAACGCTTCCTGTGGGCTAGTGCCCAGATGGACTAATGGAATATATTGAACGGTCTGTCTGATATGTCAGGTTATCTGTTTCCACAACCATATTTATTTTGAGGCACAACTTAAGCATGATACAGTTCTAATTCTTTGTGTTAAGTGTTTTATTATCAGCACTTGTGCTTTATTTCAACCATAATAATCAGTTTGTTTAAATGCCTTATATAAAAACTTTGCTGCTCTCTTCAAAACAGTAACAAAGATAAGGTGAAGGACATGCTGTCAGCTCTGTCCACCTCTGCTGTTTACTTGTTGTTTTGAAATAAGGACTCCAAACCACACAGCATGTTAAAATTGTCAGGGTGAGTGACTGGCTGCAAAAAAACACACACCTGTACAGGAAAGAAACCAGCAAAGGCCACAGTGTCCAGCACGTGCGCCAAAATGACAGAAACCTAATAGTCTACACTGACTTATCGAATATGTGTATCTCTTCATGGCTGGGTTAGTTTGTTCACTGGAAGATGGGTATGTAGTTGTGTATCTTGGACTTCTGTCTCTGTGTGACACACTCAGCAATCCAGATGATGTTGCGGCTCTCCTGCTCCTTCAGCTTGATGTAGGAGTAAAACACTCCAAAGTGGAACTGCTGCAGGAATGCGAGTGTGTTCAGCTTCACCTGAAAAAAATACAATAAAAAAAAAACAAACTGAAGAACAACACAAGGTTTCAGCTCTGAAGAAACGATGAAGCAAAATATAAAAAGATCCTTGACTTAAAATATAAAAAATGCACACAATGGTACACTGAAACAAACTTGTCTTGAAAACATTTTTACAAAGTAAAGAACAACTGTTAAATGTGTAACTTGGTTCAAATATTTTAACAGTTCAATAAACTCAACGGAAATCATCCTCACGCCATGAGTTTATTGGAAACTGAACAGTTATTAAAAGTTCTGCTACCTCTTGTTCAAAGAATCGGTCCTCCAGAGTCTTAAAATCTGATCCTGGCTCCGGCTCCTCAAAAATGATTTTATACTCCTGCAGGGACGTCAAGGTCAAAGTTAAACATTTGTCTTATTGGGTTTATTGCAGTAACAAAACAACAGCTCTGGTTGAGGATTCCTCAGAGATCAACAAGACTCACAGGGTAGCAGTCGGCCACAGCTTTGACCTGCTCGTGGTCCTCTGCTTTGGTCAGCAGCTGCAGACCCTCAGGGTGAAGTTTGCCACAGGATGGATACAAGGCACTCCTGTCTGCACCGCTCAGATCTGTTCCAAAGGAGTTCACAGTGATGATGAAGGCCCGCCTGTCTGCCTCAAACTGCAGGGTATACAAAACCACATTTGTTTTCATCAGGGAGTCCTAAAACCTCAGACACGAACACACTCAGCTAATCATCACTTTACCTCCAAAATGGGACACATTATATCTTTGGTGGCTCCACCGATGTTCTTGCAGAAGGAGTGGAAAGACTCTAGATACGCCTTGAATATGAAATTAAAAATAAAGAGAAAGTGTCCTGTAATCTGGTGACGTAAACTTTCAGTTTGAAACTTTGTCACCTGAGGGTAAACATGACATTATAAAGAATAGAGTTCAGCATTTATTTTGACACACTCTTATCTCAAGTTCACTTTATATATCCCAACATTTTCATCCAGTAGTCACCTTATACAGTTTATTTCTGAGGATCTCAACCTCCATCTCGTCCAGGTTGGTCTCAGACACGGCATCCTGGAAAAACTGAGCTATGACACAGAAGCACATTTAAATCTCAACATTAACATCCTTTGTAGATAACATACACTTTAATGTAACAATAATAATAATCATCAAGTTTACAAAGTGCTTAACAGAGAAAACAAAGACACAAACCCAGGAACAATAAAATGAGCATAAACATACAGGTCAAACAGAGAAATGTCCAAAAGAGTCAAACAAGAGGGCAAGAACAAAAATGCAAAGTAGATAAAAAAAGAATAAGAGCGGTAAACAGGAAACTTTTGAAATACTTTATGAATATACTTTATGAATATACTTCATTAGTATGATTAAAATGTCGGATAAGAGTATTAATAATGAAGACTTTGGAGAATGATAAGAAGACAATAACACAATAAATAGATCAATTCATGAATAGATGATAACATCACATCAGGGAGGTTGGAAGATTAGAGTAAATAAAAGAAAAAAGGGAGTAAATTAAACCATGACATGATGGTAAAAACTGGACCATGAAAGATGAGAAAGCAGTGAAGGGAACAAGAGCAGTAGAGATTTAAATAAATTACCAATAAATAAACAGATGAAATAGGATAAAATATATAAAAAGGAATAAATATGTATATGAGCAAATAAAGCATCATGTATAAACAAGTCTATTAAAATCAGTTTTAAGAAATGATTTAAAAGGCTATTCCAAAGTCATGGTGCTCTGACAGAAAAGGCATGATCACCTTTAGTCTTAAGCCTGGACTTGGGAGCAGCCAAGAGGCCGCTGCCTGATGATCTAAGGCTACAGCCTGGCTCAAAAGGAATCAATAGTTTTGATATGCATTTGGGGCCAGGCATGCAAGAGCCTTTAAAGTGATCAGTAACATCTTAAAATCAATTCTAAAACAGACAGGAAGCCAATGAAGAGAAGCGAGGACAGGAGTGATGTGATGCTTTCTGATAAAACCAGTAAAAATGTGGATGATCCAAGATTTCAGACCATTTGATATTATTCAACAGTGTGTTCTGTAGTTATTGTTACCACCAGGATTCTTCAACTGAGTGAGAGGAAATGATTCCTTTGATGGAAACGTGTAATTTTGATGAACTTACCTAACGGTGTGTCCACGAGGATGGTGGAGTACAGCTCAGTCGGGGTTCGGGCAATGCCAACCACAGCCATTTGGTCAAAAGCTCCCAGTGGATGACACCTTGGGAGGAGCTCCTCCACATCCCTCTGTTTGAGGGCCCCAGTGATCAGCAGGACTACATTATCGATCATGTAGTTGTATCTGTGGTGACACAAAGAATGGAGTTATTCACTCCACATTAGCGTGCACAACATCAGTATTACATTTCTAGGGAGAAGATAGGGTTTACTGCTTTAAATGAGTTTTAGGGATTTAAAGATTGAATCAATGATTTAAATTCTTTCTTTATTTCTTTTCTTCGTGTCAGACGTATTTGGTAACTAACGTGATATAGTCCAAAAAGGTGGATAGTGGAGGCAGGGCGTTGGAGCGCAGACAGCTAAATTCAGTCACCAGGTTGTCCCGCAGCTTGCTGTCCATAAAAGACACAGTCAGATCCTCTTCAGACGAGGACAGCATCTTACCATAGTCTGTACTCTGCAGGTGAAGTTTCATGTCTGAGGACAAAACAGTAAAAAATACACTCTTAAAAAAGTGTTTTTTGCATAATATGTCCCCTATAATACCTGTTTTCCAGACTGAAATCAAAGTAAACTTTATTTCCTTCACTTGAGCTTACACATGAAGTTAAAGCAGTTAGAGAATTCTTCTATCTCGTGCATGTAATACCTCAGCTAACTTGATACAATATATTTCACTAGGCCATCTGGGAAAGATCCTATAGAAAGTGTTTGGGCATGAGCAGAACATGTCAAAAGCAAATCTGGCAGGGGATTGGACAATCGTTCCATCAATCGCAATAATTACGAGCCAGTCAGACAAAGTATGAGCCACTTTGTAGAACAAACTCTTACCAAAAATTGTCAGAGGTGGAGAAAAAATATATGTTTTCTAGCAAGAAATGTTTTTTAGTGTTGTTATTGATTTTCAATTAATAAAGAAATACTCTCCCGTTCTGATAAAACTGCCACTGAAGCTGTTAGCATCTCTGCTAATCTCTGTAATTGCAATCACTTCCTTCTGTGGTCATGCTCAGAGCCTCCACCTCTTCCTGCTTTAAAAGAAACTGATTGGGCCGTGCTGCCTCAATCCAAGCACAATCATTGTAGATTTGAGCTTGGCAAGATGGATCCATAGACTGTAAAAGAATTGGACAAAGCCATGTGACGTCTGCTGTCTGAATATGACAGGAGCCTTTGGAAAGAAGTTAATTTTGTCTAATGGAAGCTGCATACTGCACATGTAATGTCAACTCATCTGAACTTAAGCTTCATCTACTCACAGACTCACAGACAGGCAGGACTTAAGGTTGTCTGACCAATGTCTTTAAAGATGTTTTTCAGGCTGTAAAAACAAATTTTCTCTGCATACAACTATGAAGGTGTTAGGTTTCTGCAGCTAGCCCATCGGACACTTGGGTTACTACAGCTTTCGGCACTCCTGGATGGGCCTCCATTTACAACCTTGGAGGTTTCCGCCTGGAAGGATCTGACTGACAAAAAAACATTGAATCAGGTGGATACAGCTGCACTGCAAGGTTACTTTCTTGGGGCTTCTCAACTTTCGGAGTCAGCCTGAAGTGGACACTTGAAGAACTGCAGTTTTTGCACTTCTTTGTTCCATTTTTCAACACTGGAGGTTGTTGTTAAGTTTTAATGTTCATTAAAGGTGTCTTTAAACTGAAATAACTCTGATTCACTTTGTTGTAAGTTACAGATGAAGACATTAAGAGGAGGAAGTGAATAATTACACAGCAATAAATCACACTCTGCTGTTTGTGTCTCATCATTTAATCACACCCTCTGACCCCTAATTGATAACACACACCACAGATGAGCAGATTTTGTTCAGACATGTGGTTTGTATAAAAACTCCCAAATTCTGCGGACTAAATCATCACTTGGGAAGTGTAAAAGTTCCTTGAAATATTTCCCACTCCTCTCTCTTCAATTGGATCCAGATGAAAAACTTGTGCAGATAAGATGACTGCTGACAAAACTCTGCAGCTACTCCTTAAACACCCACACATGCATACATCTGACACTTACATGCACTCCTCATTATTACCTGAAAATCTAAAGTGTCTCCAAAAATGACATCAATCTGGTATTTTCTTACCCTCAAGTGTGTCACATTGGGCCAGATTGTGGTAGTCTGTGGCACTCAGAATCCCGGCCTTCATTCCTCGAACCAGACCCTCCAGATAACCATGATCCACGTTGAAGCTAAGCTCTGCCATGATGTATTAGTGAGCCCTGAACAAGCCTGTCTGCAGTTAATATGATGAATAAACATGTCTCTGAGTGCTTGGACGTTACTTCTGCATTATTTCCTTTCTGACTAACATTCATGCTGTTATTTCCCTTCCTCCCCGACACCAATTATTTCCATCACCGCTCTAAAATAGAGTCTCTGTATCAGTTTCCACTCCAGTCTGTTGTCTTCAGTCTATAAATTTAGCCTGTCTTTATTTTGGACAGTTGTCAGTAGGAGATGGGCCCTTGATTAATTTCTTGATCGATTTGCCAGACAACAAATACTATCTCTACATTAAGTCCTTAACCCGCCCTGGGGTCTCCTCCCAGTTGGACATTCCTAAGGTTTCCAAAGGAATAATGGTTCTTCTCGTAACTCCCCCTGTGTATCTGAGATCCTTATCCTATCACAAAAGACCTCTGCACACCAAGGATGATAATGAAAATGAAAATAAACGGCACAACACTATGAGTATTAGGCAACAAACCAATGTTCTCTGATAGGCAAGCATGACTGTGGATAGCAAAGTAAAGCACTGTCCATTATCTCAACTGCTTAGCAATCAGCTGCCCCAGTGCCCGCTGGAGGTTATTGGCTGAATTCACAAACAGAACATCATCTGTAAAGACTTCTAACTTTGCAAAATACAGACAGACAAAGGCAATGAAATTAGATTAGAAATCATTTTAGTCCTTACCTTGTGAGACAGCCCTCTTACACTTACCTGTTACTCTCTGTTTTTATCAGTTAAACATGTATGGGTTTTTTATGCCAGCCAAAACAGAGTCCTCTTTGTCCCTCCTGATGCTCACTGAGGTTTAAATTAATCTAATTTTGGTCCAGATTTGATGCGGTAGACTCTGAGAGGCCCTGCCAACAATTTGCGGAAAGACACAGTTGGGACGTTGTGTAAAATGCAAATAAAAACAGCAAAAAATGATTTGCAAATTCTTCTCAACTCATATTCCGTTACAAAAGCAAGATATTAAATGTTCAAACCGATAAAGGCAGGCAGGCCAGTCTAGTACCTGCACACTTTTATTTCAAAGTCACGATGTTGTAAAACATGCATAATGTGGTTTGGCATTATCTTGCTAAAATAAACAGAGACGTCCCTGTAAAAGACATTACTTGGCAGATTATGCTGATCCAAAACCTGTCTGTACCTTTCAGCATTAATGTGCCTTCACAAAAGAGCAAGTTACCCATGCCATGAGCACTAAAACATCCCCAAACATCACAGATGCTGACTTTTTAACTTTGCATTGTTAACAATCAGGATGGCCCTTTTCCTTTTTAGCCCGGAGGACATGACGTCCATGATTTCCAAAAACAGTTTGAAATGTCAACTCATCAAACCACAGCATGCTTTTCCTTTTTGTGTCAGTCCATCTCTGATGAGCTTGTGGCCCAGAGAAGTCGACAGTGTTTAGGGGCGTTGTAGATTTATGACTTTTGCTTTGCATGTCAGAATTTTGAGTTGCACTTGTAGATGAAGTGATAAACTGTGTTGACTGACAGTGGTTTTCTGAAGCGCTCCTGAGCCCATGTGATAATATTCTTTACTGTCATAAACTCAATCTTGGCAAAAAGAACTCAAATGCAGTCAAGTCAGGTCTGTGAGGCAAAAAGCAGGGTTTATTTTCAGTCCAAAATTTGGTACATGACAAGGCAAAAAGGTCCAGGCAATAGTACAGACAGACAAAAGGCTAAAGACTAGGTGAAGGCATAAAACTAGGTCAATGATCAAAGCGTGGTTAGGGGTAAGTGGTGGAAAGAGATACGAGGATCAACAATCTGGCAACAAGACAGGGGAAGACATGAGGTGATTGGGGGTGATGAGACACAGCTGGGGAAGAACAATCAGGGATCAGGTGTGACAATGCCAGACAGGAAGCATAACCTACGGAGAAAAGGAGAGACAGGTGAACTTTCAAAATGAAACAGGAAGTACTAGACAAGACAACAAATATGAGGGCGAAATGGGTAACTTAACTAAGGCAAAGTGCTTGATCATGGCATTTACAGTGTGGTAGCAGTTTTTAATGCAGTGCCGTCTGAGGGATTGAAGGTCACTGGCATTCAGTGTTGTTTTTTGTCCTTGTCTTTTACACGTAGAAACTTATTTTTTCATCAAGGTTTGCACAAAAGTTCAGTTCAATTCAAGATGAACTTAATAGTTTTAAAAAGTCATTGTACTAACAGTAAGTCAAAGTCATGAAGCGTCTTGGACATCTTCTGCTTGTCCAATGTATCACACACATTTAGGGGTTTGATTAAACCTTGTGTAAATGCTGACTTTAAGGACAACTTGATTTAATTTTTTCAGGGTCATGGGTCAGAGGAAAAGGGTTATTAATATCCTGATTATTATTTGCTTATTAATGTCACTTTTAAACCTGACATCACAAGAGAGGTGAATTTTCATCAAACTTAAAGGTCCACCATGACTCAGGGATAAACTGATTAGGTTTTCAAGTCAAAGGTTAAGTTTGGACTGCTTCCTGGCAAAAAGAGCGACCAAATGTATATGTCTTAGGCCAAAGGTTACTAGGGGAAATGTTTACATACTTTTTGGTAAGATTTAGAACTTGTAGAATTCAAGAATTCTTCAGGGATTTCTTTTCAAACAAATTTCCTCTCTGACTTGAAAATAAACTGCCCACTTTTGAGAGAGAAATAATCGATGAATGTCATGCTCGTCTCTTTTCTTAAAGATTTATATGAATTACATCACAGAAAAACCATTTCTCTCTTTTTGACCCACCCCTGAACTTTTACTTTCTGGCAACCATAAACCTCACAGAGGCTTGTAACTGCCATGTGGTAGTTCTTGTTTGTGGTTTTCTGCTTTTACACTTTATTTTGGCTCCACAAACTTGTTACTGCACTCATGTAGAACTGCTCGTCTTTATTAGAATGTGACAGAATTATTGAAGGAATTTGGTTTGGTGTGCTTTGGCTCCTGTGAAAGGTTTCTGGGTGCACACTGTGTGCTTTAAATACACACAGAGCTGTTACCTGAATCCTCTAAGGCGTAGTACATTATTTGACAAGAGGAAGTTAAAGCAAGCAAAGACAGAGTCAAATCCCAAGACCATGTAAGCAGTAATTTCACTAATTTTTTGATTATTTGACTCTGCCAGTGTCTACAATCTGTTGCTTACAGGATAATTCCAGGTGGAGTGTGTGCATGTGTTTTAATCTGTTTCCAGGATGTCTACAGACCAGGGGTCAGCAACTTATATCCTTTGGGCCAAACCTGGCCCGCCAGTTATAGTTTCTGGCTCCTGCCATGATCTGGAAAATAACTATTACAGTCATTTTTCTTCAGATGATTATGAACACCTCAGGCACAACATCACTGCTGACAGCTCCTCCTTACCCACTGAGTGCAGCCTCCATACCAAGTAATGTCACTGAGCATTACAGAGACTTTTATTTCTGCAGTTTAGGAATGATTTTTTTTAAGTTACGAGTCCAATCAGCGCACATCTGATTAACTAAAGTGCTTCTGTGGTGAGAGAGTATTAAGGCAGATGTGATGAGGGGCAAGAAACAAATAAAACAAAAATGTGCTGCTCAATGCTGGAGAAGTTTGCAAACAGACAGGACTTAACTCAAACAAAACATCAATGATGAAGTCTCCTCTGATCATCACTGTTCTGGTTCAGTCAGCTTCCTGATATCCCCCTCTTCCCTGGCCCATAACGCAGAACCTGATGCTACAACAGCTCACCCTGAGTGAGCCCTTATTAAAGTAATTATGGTAATATTTTATTTCTTATGAACATAGAGGCGGACGGTCTTCCCAGCTGACCCCTGCCAATGAGAGATTGCTGCAGAAGAGGAATAAAATGGCACAGAGCTGTAGCACGAGTCAGCCTCAGCATGGAACAGGTGAAAAAGGAGACGAAAAGTTTTTTTTATCATCTGTTCTGAAGTTTCTTAGTTTATCTGAGAGCAGGTCAGACAGGAGCAGACTGTTCACTGGTTGACGCTGTCTTGTAGAAACATACGGTAGTGTGCAAATGTACACAGATGAAATGGACAGCAGTGGATCATTAGTGGTCTGTTAATTATGAAAAGCTCAGGAACACGGCTGTATAAACCTTTGCAGTGAAGTGTTTGTTTTTACAGAGAGCTGTTAATATAATAAGCTCCTTAATATTGCAATAAATTATTAAAAACATATGACTTAGCCTGTCCTGAATATTGCTATTTCCACCTGATAAAGCCCAATAAAGATGTTGGTGCAGTGTTAAAACACTAAACACTAAATAAAAATAAATATAATAAATAAAGGATTATGATAAAAGTTTATCAGGTATCATAAAACAACAGCGCAAAGACGTATGATTAATGTTTCGTTTATCTGCTAAGTTTGGAAATGGTACCAGGGCTGACACCGAATAATCAGGCTTTCCAACGATTTATATACAATACCAATTGGTCTTATTAAAGGGAAGAAGTAATTGACTGAAATAATGTTTCCTAGTTTTTATGAGGAGTAAATGAAAGTAGCTTAAATGTGCTGAGCTCCTTTTGTCGTGCTGCTGTATCTTAGCTTGTTACTCTTCACTTCAGTGTAGTAAAGATGATCATTTTTCATGAGTAACTAGTACTTTGGCTATCTACATTTGACAAGTAGCTTGCCCATCTCTGGATTGACCATGGCAAAAACACACACTATTTATTTCCTTTGTCAGAGCTTTGTTTACAAACTCTTAATTAAAAAATAAAACCTGTTTTCAACAGAAGTGAAAAACTTTAAAATACTCACTGAGTGTCTGTCGTTACAAGGCTGCTGTTTTCCTTTGTTTCTATGTTTTTAATTTCCTCTGAGAAGCATCTAAAGAATAAGATATAAGAAAATGCTCAAGTGTAAATTGGCACACAATAGTAATAAAACATGAATCAGAGATTTTGCCTCTTACTGATGTTCTCAATTATACACTCAGAATGATATCTGACAGGAGATAAGAGCAGCAGAGAGATACTGCTCCCTCATGACCATCTGTCTCCATTGATCAATCAGACTCTCTGCCCTGACTCTGCCTTCTTTACTGCCTGGCTGAATAAAAAAACCCAATCGTCTGACCCACTCTTCAGTAGCTTATTAAGTGTGGAAAAACATCAGGTGAACTCTTATCTGAGCCCAGGGAAATAAACCATTTCAGAGCAAGACGGTAAATCACAGAGGGTGATGATCTCAAGATGGAAGTCAGGGGAGACACAGCTGTGTCCGAACACAGTTAAACTAAAAAACTGCAAAACTATTCAGCCTCAGTCCTCTTTCATCGGGAAACATGCTCCTCTTTTCATTAGCTCTGCCAAGGAGGTTATGTTTTTGCCGGAGTTGGTTAGTTACTTTGTTTGTTTGTCTGTTTGTTTGTTTGTGTTCAAGGTAACTTGAAAAGTTATGGACGGATTTGGATGAAATTTTCAGCAAATGTGTGGAATGGGATATGGAAGAAATGACTAGATTTTGGGACTGATCCAGATCCAGAAATTTTTTTAAAGGATTCTTTAACATTGTCAGATAGGAAGATTTTCGCCAAAGTGGACTGAAGCTGCTTGGCGGAGGTTTGCGCTCTCTTGAGTGCTTTTCTAGTTTATTTTTACATTTGTGTGTGCGGAGTTAGTGCCAAATTACACCACAGGGGCAAGATAAGGTGAATTATTGAAAAAGGGGAGCTATGTCCACAGTTTATCAGTTTTCTTATTGCCAGTTTTATGTGAAACAGAGCCAGAGACCCCTCCTCAGGATTTAATGACTGGACAATTTTTGATTGGACCCCATTTGCTAATATGACCAGACTGAGCTCATGGTATCGTCACCATGCGTGGGCTCTTTCTCAAACGTGTTCCTGAAAAGTGATGTATCCTTTAAATTCTCTGCAACTCTTTTATGTCCACATCTTGGTGGCAAACATAACCCTAGCCTGCCTAGTGTGCCATGTGTTCACTTGCTAAGTGTTAAAAGAAGCTATGGATGTATATTTATATATATATATATATAAATATATATATATATATGTATATATATATATATATATATATATATATATATATATATATATATATATATATATATATATATATATATATATATATATACATATATAGATATATATATAGATATATATATATACATATATATATATCTAATAACATAAAATAATATTATTATATGTTATAATATTAAGACGAAGCTACGGATGTATATTATATATATATAAATATATCTATATATATGTATATATCTATATATATCTATATCTATATCTATATATATATATATATATATATATATATATATATATATATATATATATATATATATATATATATATATATATATATATATATATATATATATAATAGCATAAAATAATATTATTATATGTTATAATATTTCCTTTGGATTGTTTCATGTGACTTCAGTGTTTTAAAAAGGGCTCATATGTTCATCCGTTTAATCCAAGTCTGGATTAAACGGATGAACATATTTATCAATGTGGGACACATCTTAATAAAAAGTTTAAACAAACTCAGTGTTAGAAGAAGAGGGGCTTTAAACACATGCTGGTGTGTATAGCAGACCTAGAGGACACCAGATGGCAACATATTAAACTGGAAAACCTGCAGTTGGGTCCACAGAGAAACTGTCAGCGATGTGGAAAATACAGTATAGGGCAGCTTTAAAAAAGATAACTTCTCCTGCTTGAATGAGAAGGACTAAATTCTGGGAACTAAACAAGTTTTTGAATCAGCTAATGTTGAGTCATGTGATGATCTGCTGTAGAGACGGTGAGTAATGTTGACCTGCTGTTATGTCGTTGGTATGTGGTGCCTGCGCACAGAAAGTGACTCTGTGGGATCCATTATTATCAAGTAGTACTTTGTTATAAACCTTGGTCGCTTGGTAAATTGTATCCTGACTACAAACAAACCACCTCAGGGGCTGACTGGAAGCGAGCCGAGACCACTTATTACAGGTCAGCTCAGCCTGGTTGTTTTTACAGAAACAGGGATCGATTACTGTGTTTACAATATATTCACATGAAGTATGCCCAAGCACAGAACACCCACATGTACTGGATCAGTTCTTCCAAAAGATCTAGGTATTCTCTCTACAGTGAGATACCTCAACAGTAGATTGACGTCAGCTGACTTCAAAAAACATCTTTGAAAAAGTTTGAGTATAAAAAGGGCCAAAAATGAAGAAATACAGATGACTCATATAGGATAACCTTCACAGGTTCATGCTTTATTTTTTTTTTTATTTACATTGGTTATGATGAGCTCATTTAGGCTTCTTACACATGTATTACAGAGAGAAAAATATAAAGCAGGTTAATCCATTTTCATCCACGAAAGCTGCCAGAAAAAGCAAACATTACTACTTGTTTTGGCGTTGTTTTGATGCTGTGTTTCATATAACGACCGATCATTTTTATGTAACAGTGATGACATGTATTGTGGTGGCAGAAGTTTAGCTGGCTGTAGTTTGAGGCTGATTCCTACTGAGAGGGCCTATCTGGACAGCCTAAAATGAGTTGTAGGTGTGAGGCACACAGCGGTTTCTGGGGATCTGTCACAAAGACAATGATTTATGTGACTTGAGTATACATGAGTGTGTTTTGGGGGTAACATGAACAAACCGACAGGAGTATCCACTCCCATCCCCTTTAAAGCAGAGCACATCTGCTGTCTGGCATGTTATTTACACAATGGATTTCAGTATTTGGTCATTACGCCCAATCAGGTCATTTACACCACCTCTTCTGAGCGACTGGGAACACAGAACACTAAGAATATTAAAGTTTTATTTCACCAAAACATTCCCACAACATAAGAAATGATCTAAAAGACATGCTGGACACTTTCGCTTGATGCTGTTAAACATAATCTCAATGATTATTGAAACCTCCTGATGAAACAACAGGAGCAGACAGGTTAGTTTATCATACTGACCCATGTGGTAGAGTCAGACTATTTATTTACTAAATTTCTTTGCAGGGATCCTTGCATGAACCCCTTAAAGCCTGTTGTATCATATTTGATACATATTTTTTGATACCTCTATCTAATCAATATGATCAACAAATTACTAAAAAAACATCTGAATACAATCAGATAAATGATAAAAATGTCCTCAAATGGATTATCAGTTGCCAAAAACACCTAATGTATCAAATTAAATTCAAAAAATATATATGTTAAATTTTATGGAAATTTTGATTTTTTGGGGGGATTTCAGTAGAAAGGAAAATAAACATTTCAGCTCCAAATAATTAGAAATTTCTGGCTATAATTTGTGTTTTCAGGCTTTAAAGGGTTAAAAACCACAGGATGACCTTTGTCTATGTGAACAATAATTGGAGACACTCATAATGATGAAGAAAATATGAATTTAGCTCCACGTTGCATTCAAGCCCTTGATTTTGTGCATGCTTATGTGTGTCTGAGTATATTACACACACTAAAGCACACGCAATGAAGATGCTCATTATCAGGGGAGAAGGTGCACTGTTGTTCATAGAACAACCTTAGTGAAGCATGTGTTTTTTCTTACAGATGTTTGTCTATCTTTCTGAAGCTTTCTGAAAATATCAGGATCACTTTGTACCACAGACCTCAGGCTTAGTAACAGCTTTTAGGTGGTTTAAAGCACAGTTCAGTCAGGATTACTCAAGAAAAGACACCAGAGCAGTTATCTAAATTCATTCATTCATCCATCTTCTTATCCAGGGCCAGGTCGTGGGGTTATTTAAAATAAGCTTATTGCAAATATTTATGTTAAGCTTTGTTAGCAGATGTTTTAATTTGGTGGTATGGCTCTCTGCTCTTACATGTACTGATAGCCTTAAGCAGGAACAGCATACATTCCTGCCCCCCTTTTGCCTACAAGGAAAGCATGAGGCAGGGAGAGAATCAGCAAATTCCCCCTACAGCAAGCATCAATGTCAGCTGGCACTTATTTAGTCAGAGGATAGCATAGAGGAGGAGCTGGGATGGAGGGTTGCAAAGCAGCTTGCAGCTGGAGCAGTGAAGAGTAGGCAGAGCAGCTTAAATAAGACTGTCTGAGTGCATTTAGCCAATGGCAGCCATAGTATAAAAAAGATTGGGGACCACTTGTCTTCATAGATATATGATGTTTTACTAGAGGCAAAGGAAAACATTACAAATACATGGGCAGCTGGTCAGAATTTATGCCAGTAGTCACCAATATGATGACCAATACTCCAGACAACACCTTCAGGATCCAGACTCGCTGCTGTGGTGTTTTTGGTCCTGTTCATAAATACAACCCTGTGTTTAAATCTGTGTTTAAATCCATGCTGGGATAAAAGTTAGTCCGCTAGTTAAACCAGCTGACAAGGGTTAGAATAGAGTTTAAGATCCATTTTGAAATGTCATGAAGTATTTATGTTGCCTTGATAAAATTACTACTAGATGAAAGTAAGTGCATGATGAGCTCAGATGTAATTTCAAGATTTTGGTGAACATGAATATATTCAGTTGTTAGGAGGCGAGATTGTTTTTTCTGCTTGGTGAATTAAAATAATTGCTTCAATGTAATTTAGGTTTCAATTCTCAAACTAATTTCCTATTATTTATGAACTATTTTTACTGTTTGACCTACTGCGGTCACACTTTTGATGGTTGAAGGAAACAAGGTACATGATGAAAGTTGCGCAGCCTGCCTTGCTTGGCATGGAGTATTTACTGTTCAAACACATGAGCACTTGAAATTTAGGAGTGACTGATTTTTCCAAAAATCCCCTTGGAGTACTTCTGTTGTTGTACTTGGTTATGCTGCATTTTTGCTCTTGCAGGTGTTTTCTGGGTTTGGATGGTTTTGGGCTTTGATTTGTTTTTAACTTGCAGCTGTTGTTCTCTTATTAAACCGCGAGAAGAAACGTGTTGGGGACCATTTGCCCTTATTGGGCACTGTTGTCATCTCATGTGTAAAACACCTGGCTGCTTGTACATGTATTTGGGAGAACAAGCTTATAATCTGTATTAGACAGAATGACCCGTAATATCACTGTTTAGCAGATTACCTTGAAATAGTGACTCCTTCTTTTATATCTTGGGGAACCAAGGGCACGGCCTTCATGCCTGCCTTTATAAGGCCTCCTTTTTCATTCACAAAAAAGGTCTCAGTTAGCAGGCTTGATGGTCAATAACAGAACATTGAGCAAAACAAATGGTTCATCTTAACCATACTGACATGATATTCATACCTATAGCTTATGTAGAAGTAAAGCTAGAAGTGCCTGAGGTAGTCCCAAGAAAAAATTGATGCTGCAATTCTCTACGCTGTGTGTCATTAATCTCCTGATCAATCAAGTGTGTGTTTCATTATACATTTTAATATAAGACATCTCTTTGCCTTTGAGTCAGTTTTCTCTGAAGGAATTGCAGTCAAGCATCATGATCGGTATTGGCCCGTCTCATTAACAGGTGATTGGCTGCAGCAGCCAAGAAGCCACCCCTAATATTTCTTAAGTATATAACATAAATTGTCACATGAATGATTTATTATTTCTCATTTTGAGGCCATTATTTTCTGCTCGTCCTGGTCTGTGTTACTGTAATAATTTGAACACATGATTTGGATTTATTATTTCTACACTAAGCCTTGAGTGAAGTAAGTTTCAATAAATAAGGAATTTGTATGTAAATGAAAATCCATATTTCTGCATTTTTAACGCAGCATGGAAAAAAGGGCTGTATTAAAAAGCATCAGTAATGAGGGGAATTTCCCAATGCACGGCACACTGTTTACGTGTGATTATCTACATACATTAATAAGCATGCCGCTTCCCATTTGTTTTATACACGAGTGGTTTTTGGCTGCTCAGTAAACATTTCTGTGTTTATGTGTGACCCAGAAATCCTCAGGCTCCACTTTTTCATCACTGTCGGTCTTGGCTTGTTTCATGATTCTTCAGATGTTGCAAAGCTTTCTGAAAAGAAATAAAACTCTCTGAACTGCACCTGCATAATAAAAGCCGAGCTCACAGGCCAGAGGACTGTGTTTGTATGTCTGTTTACGTATGTCTGTGTCTGTATTTACAAATGTGTGCAGGGATGTGCTAGTGTTTTCGTGTTGTCTATGTCTTCTTTAAGCAGAGAGGGTTCATCCTCCAGCAGTGGCAGATGGTGTTGAAGAGTCGACAGTGACAGGAGGCGCAGGGGTCGCAGCAGGGCATGTGAGAGGAGCAGCTCTCCATCAGGCGGCCGCAGCGACGTGCGGGGGGCATGAGGTTTGACTTGTGTTTCTGAAAAATCACCAGCAGAGGGATGAATTATTTATTTACATGAGACATGCAACCACAAAAAGAAAAATGTGCACATCTCCACAGCTCTTCTGACTCACATATGGAAAAGAATCAAACACAAAGATCAAATTCATGTCCATTATAAATCTAAACATGTCTGATGTAATGACGGATTAAAAATCAAAAGGCCTTATTCTCTCAGTGGCTGCTGTTTTGGACAGACACTGTTCTGCTTTTATTTATTAGAGTCTTGTCATCATGTGGTTTTCAGTCAATCTACTCAGATGAATACAATGGGCTCTAATTTCATAGACCAGGCGCAGGCGCGGCACAGGATGCGCCGCGCCAACGGGGTGTGTCCAGGGCATTTTGCAAGTTTCGAGCACGGCGCAGTCCGGCGCAGCAAGGTGTACCCATGCCTCCATCTTTCCCACCGGCGCAAGTGGCAGAGAGGGAGGAGAGAAGGCTTGAGTGGGTTTACCACAGCCGAGTGTAAGCTTCACCAATCAAATGAACACCTCTCCTCACCTTTAAATGCGGTCGATTGGTTAAGCAATGATCCAATCAAATAGATAGAAACTCAAAACATCGATCAACATCGTCATCTTCAGTGCCTTTATTTTGAAATTCTGACCGGATATCCGTTTCACCGCTTCCGCCCAATAGCGCCTCGTTCTGAAGTTTCAACTTTACAGGGCTCTCAAGTCTCATGCATTCAGCGTATGAGACGCGCACCTTTTTGCTCTCTCACACACCACACCTGGTCTCTCCTGCTTTAAAATGTACTGTGTAGCGCCAACCGAGTAACACCGCTATATGCTAACGTGTAGCAACTAGGGGTGTAATGATCCATCGATCTGGATCGATACATTGATTGGTTAAGCAATGATCCAATCAAATCAATGGAAACTCAAAACATCGATCAGCATCGTCATCTTCAGCGCCTTTATTTTGAAATTCTGACTGGATATTCGTTTCACCGCTTCCGCCCAATAGCGCCTCGTTCTTAAGTTTCAACTTCACAGGGCTCTCAAGTCTCACGTATTCAGCGTATGAGACGCGCACCTTTTTGCTCTCTCACACACCACACCCGCTATTTCTCCTGCATTAAAATGTACTGTGTAGCGCCCACAGAGTAACACCGCTATATGCTAACGTGTAGCAACACGCTCTTAGCATCCCAGAGCTAAACGGGAGCTTGACATGTCAGCCAATCAGAAAATAGCACCGCTGTATTCGGGTAAGATACGGTCGATCTGACAGCAGAGGATGCATGCTGCACACACACGACAGGAGTAATCACACGAGTACAGTAAGTTATCTCATCATTTGATTTTATAGCGCACTGATTATAAAAATTACTTATTGTATGAAAGGAAAACAGTGAGAGCTTATCCTTATTCTTCCTCCACACCCACCATTAAACAGTGAAGCAAAGTCTAAAAACACCTGACTACTAATTAACCCAATTTTAATTTTAAACACGATTAGGTCATACAGATGGTTATTATCCTCTAAAACCCATCGTACCCAAAGGTCAGCACATCTTTTCACATTTCAGTAATAAAACTATCAAAACTTAGAAATTGCTTTGTATTTCTTTCTTGCTTTAGGTGAAATGTAGCTGATTGTGTTCAGTGAGTACACAATATCGTCTCAAATCGATCGAAGGTCCCTGAATCGTATCGTATCGAAATCGAATCGTGGCAGACTTTGTGATATCGGAAAATATCGTATCGTTGTCCAAAGAATCGATATCGTATCGTCATGAAACTGGTGATTTACACCCCTAGTAGCAACACGCTCTTAGCATCACAGAGCTCAATGGAAGCTTGACATGTCAGCCAATCAGAAAATAGCACCGGGTAAGATACGGTCGATCTGACAGCAGAGGATGCATACTGCACACACACGACGGGAGTAATCACATGAGTACAGTAAGTTATCTCATCATTTGATTTTGTAGCGCACTGATTAATGAAAGTACTTATTGTATGAAAGGAAAACAGTGAGAGCTTGTTCTTATTCTTCCTCCGCACCTACCATTAAACAGTGAAGCAAAGTCTAAAAACACCTGACTACTAATTAACCCAATTTTAATTTTAAACATGATTAGATCATACAGATGGTTATAATCAGGGATGCACATAACTTTTTTGGTCTAGTACTCAGGGGAGCACCTGGAGATGTTACTTGCTGCTCACCAAGCACATGAGTCACGACCCGCCCCGCAGGATGGATAAAAAAGGGATACATGGTTGAATAACTTATAGCAAAAACAACATTTATTCATAATTAAATATGAATTAACAAGTTATGGTGTGTGTTAGTCTGTAGGATCAGTAGTGTAAGTGAGTGGAGGTGTATTGTGTAAGGGTGTTGGATGCAAAACAAAAGAAACAAAAAATGCATAATCATTTCAACTGGCATCTTTTTAAGCACTGAATGTCTTTTCTGTAAACTCTGAAATCAACTGACATCTCTTTAAGCACCAAATATAATTTTCTGTAAACACTGAAATCAACTCACTGCTCTTTGAGCTCAGTTTGCTTGAAGCTAAAACCTATGCTACAAGCTGGACATCCTCATCATCATCATCATCACTGCTTTCGCTGCTCTCACTGTCCTCAATTTCATCAATGTCCATGGTAGTCTTGGTAGAGGATGCATGCCTACTCCTCCCCCCCGGTTGAGCCTGCAATCAGCTGTTTGCATCCACAAGTCAACAGCAGGCTTTGGGTCAAAGGTCTCTGTTGTCATCTTGGACATGTGGATGTGCATCAGGGATGAGAGGTGAGAGTCTGACAGGCAGGATCTGTACTTGTTTTTTATTATATTGAGGTGTGAAAATCCTCTCTCACATGCAGCACTGCTCAAGGGCAGTGTAAGGGACAACAGAATTACTTTCCAAATGTTGGAGTTTTCTGGGTTGCTTGTTTTCACTATTTTGACCAAGTCATACACAGAGGAGGATGCTAAACGTTTGGCTGATTGCTTTAACCTCATCCACTCTCTCAGAGTGGAGTCTCTGTCTACAGACATGCTGGCCTCGTAATTCTGGAGGATGCCACCAAGTGTGGTGTTGCCAAAACTGTGGAGGTCTTTCATTTCCTGAGGCCAAGTTGACGGATCAAAAATTAAAAATTGATCACATGACCTGAGGGATTCATATCTAGTTTCAAACTCCTCAATTAGACCTCTCAGTACATTATTTTTGTCTCTGTCAGCATCCACATTTGCAACAGTCTCTTTCCTGTACTGCTGGTCATCACTGTCAACTGAAAGTGTCAACTGTCCAATGGCTACCATGAGCTCATCTTTGCATTCACCAATAGTCAGTTTATCTTGCTGAAACTTGAGAGAGAGGGACTGCAAGACTTTCCCAGTGTCAAGCGTGTTGGCAAGGAAACAGTGAAAACGCTCTGTGCATACATGTTTTAGGTCACTGTCATCACTTGTAGCCAGCTGAATTTTAATGGCAGGTAACAGTCTCCATATTTTCAATAGAGTCTCCTGTCTCCATGCAGACCGTTTAATGTTGTGAAACTTTCCCAATTTCACAAAGGCAATGCCATTCTCATCACACAGTTTCTTTAGTTGTGGTTTGTTTTGGTTGCATCCCCCTTCTGTAATTAAAAGCTAAGCACCTTGAAACACAGCGATTAAAAGACTCACAGTATGGCACCCCGATGACCACCCTCTCATCTAGTTTAGGAATAATGCTGCTGTATTTTTTGCACGTTGACAGCTGCTCCGTCTGTGCACACACTAAGACCAACTTCGTCCTCCACTCGTCCGTTAATCCACATTCATGGAAAAGTTGCACAAGTCCATCCACTATGTCCTGTGCTGATCACTGCGCCCCCTGATTAATTAATCCAAGGAAATCTGAGCTGTACTCTCCGTTGCTTGACACCGACACAATGTACACGATTTCCTGCTCTGTTTTGTTTATGTCTTCTGAACTGTCAAACAGCAGACCCCAAAATTCAGATGCTTTTAATTTTTCATGCAGTTCTGAGCTGATTGTTTTAGCAATCGTCTCCATGATTCGGGTCCCCCCTCACCTGAGTGATATGCAGTCCCGACATTAACGCCAAGCCTTTGTAACAGTGCAACGTCCTCTTCAAAAGAGCGCATGGGATGCGCATGTTTGGCTTTGTGAAAAGCCAACAAAAATATATTAGACAGTGCTTGACGCTGTTCTTCATTAATTTTGTCCTGCCACCTGTCAAGAGGGCGACTTCGATTCTGGCTGCTCCTCCTGTTATCAATTGTTTGCACTATGTTAACATGCTCTTTGCTTTTCTCATGCTTTTCAAAAGGTGGATGACTGAAATTCTTTGTACCTATATAAAAGGCGCTGCTCTTATCAGCCAGATTAGGATGTTTGCGGCACTTTTCCGCTGACACTTTTTTTGTGCGGCTCAGGTGGCGGTTCAGTCTGTTGTCTTTTTGGAGGTGGTGGTGGAACACCAAAATAGTTACTTAGCGGGGCTTGCTTCTTGGACATTTTGAAGGGCGCTTTCTCTCCCAGTGGTCCAAGCTGTTGGTGCGCAAGAGAGCTTCAATGCATTTGATGTGCCGCACAGCATGCATTTCGTCGACGCATGTGCACTTGCGCACTAGTTATGCGCACCCCTGGTTATAATCCTCTATAACCTATCATACCCAAAGGTCAGCACATCTTTTCAAATTTCAGTAATAAAACTATCAAAACTTAGAAATTGCTTTGTATTTCTTTCTTGCTTTAGGTGAAATGTAGCTGATTGTGTTCAATGAGTACATAATATCGTCTTAAATCGATCGAAGGCCCCTGAATCGTATCGAATCGAAATCAAATCGTGGCAGACTTTGTGATATCGGCAAATATCGTATCGTTGTCCAAAGAATCAATATTGTATCGTATCATCATGAAACTGGTGATTTACACCCCTAGTGTAGACCACCTTGCGGGACAGATGTAATCTGTTCCTGTATCATGACTAGGAGTACAAAATTAAGTGATAATTACATTTAAACACAGCAGGAGGCTAATCCATTCATCAGGCTTGTGATCCACCTGCATTCCTGGTCTGTCATTGCCAAATAGCAGATCCTTTGGTGAAATATTTTCTCCCGCTATCCCCTCCTCATTCTCCTTGCAATAATGTACTCCATCTTTTTAGATCACGTTAAGAATAAAGATTAAAACAGAGAAATATGGGAAATCACAGGTAAATCCTTAAGACACCGAGTGACTTACATTTATTCAGCGAGCGTCTCTCTTTTTTCTTTTCTTTTGAATTTCATGAGATGAGAGAAGCCGGATACTCCGTATCGGATGATGTGGCTGTTTGTGGTTGGCTGAGAGATGTGAGCTCGTTAGTTATGACAAACGTCTCTGATCTGACATCAGATGTGACGGGACAATTAATATAGATACAAATGTATGTGCTGGTTCAGACGGTTACATTATATGTGGTTGCTGTGATTGTTTATTGCATTGAAATGTGCCTGATACTCTGGATACCTGCCTGTGAGGTTTTGGTGACGTGTGCGCACTGTGCGCCTGTCAGCCAAATTACCACTGCCCCGGGTGTGCTTCGCCTGCGCTGAGAATAGTCCAGGTTGGAGCTGGCGAGCTCTCAGTGCACCTTCCGCGCATTTTTTTTGGCATGAAATTGTCACTGCACCAAGCTGAATCTGTCGACACCTTCCCCTGGTGCGCCGTCACATCCATCTTGGCGCAGCCAGTCTACCAAATTGCCAAATTGGCTGCGCATGGCGATGCGCTGGACAAAATTACCACTGTGCGGGGTGCGCCAGGCTGCGTCACCCTGCATTGCGCCAGGAAATTAGGGCCCAATGACTGATGGCACCACCCAGCTCTCAGCAGCACACATACATAGATATTGTACCAGCTTGAAAACAAAGCATTTAACACCTCAGTAGTTTCATATATCCTCAGAACAGTGAGGAGACCAAAAAGTGCTGGTGGAGGGCTTGTCCAAAACAGAAGTTCAAACAAGTGCTAATGCTGCTTTAAACTGAAACTGTAGAGGCAACTGTTTGCATACAGCTTTAGGAGACAATCACACTGTGAGATCTTATATGGAGTTGCCGCCCCCACTGAAACATAGACAATAAATGCAGATTCAAATTTTTAATATTCAGTCCACGGTATAAAAGTATGCAAAAATCTCCTCAAATTGAAATAACAATTAAATGTTACCACTGGTTAATATTTAAAGGCGGATGTGGTGTGGTGTCAACCATTGATACCACAGAGCTTCACAGTGACATCCACTTTCCCATAACATTTATCTTAGTGGTTGCAGACTACTGTCAAATTCTAAGTGACAACTCTAACTCTAAATTAACAGCCAGACAATGGTACAAAAATAAATAAATAAAACAAAACAAACATAAAATCAAATAAAGGGATAAATAAATGAACAAATAATAGTAAAACATGGAGAAAAGGGAAGGAAATATAAACAAAAGTAATTACAAAAGTAATAATAATAACAATGGATAAATAAATGAAAAAATTAAATAAAACTACTGAAGTACAAATATACATGCTCAACCACATGTGTACATTACATGTTCAGACTGAAAGTTGTAATGTTTTTTGACAAAAGATATGAACAGTGGCCAAGTGGTGTGAAATTTTATGGTAAACCTTCTTGATCTACATCTATTTTTTTTTTCTTCTTTTTTTTTTTTATAAATGGACATGACACATTACCTCCCTTATCCACTGACCAGATTATGGGGGACAGGGATATTCCATTTTGACAATATAAGTCTTTTGGCTCAAAGGGAACAGAAGGCAATCATACTTTCTTGACTCCTGTTAACAGAGCTGTCGACAGGGTTAACACCAAACATGAAGTCACTGGAGATGGATCAACTGTTGTCCCATATAATTTGGAAAATGTTTTAAAGATGGAACAACAGAACCCATAAATCTTGGGACAGGTCCAGAACATATCTGAGTATGTGACAGGAGCCAGTTTACAGCTATCACAGGTTGGATCAAGATCTTAATTTTAGCTAATTTATCTTTGGACCAATGTAGTGTACAATTTTAAACTAAATGATAGTGTGTTTTGAACATACTGAGGAAGCATAGATCATCTGTATAATACTATGCCAAATTTCTTCCGACCAGTCCCTCACCCTTGCGTCTCTGAGGAACAGTCTTTCCTCCAGGGGAAGACAGTATTTGGGCATATTTATCCCTCGCTGTGTTGCTCATTCCACAAATGCACAATCCTTACAAATTGTACCTTGTTGTTAAGGTGATTAATTAGGCTTTCTAACAATACCACAAACAATACCAAGTGCTATTTTTAGAGTGATGAAATATGCGACCAAAATAACAATTTCAAACTTTCTTTGAGGAGTATATCAGTATAGGTAGCCTACCATGGAAGTAAGTGAGCAGCAACAATCAGATATGTTGCTGTGACACCAAAGAACCACAGGTGGTGAAGTTTCTTTGCCCAAAGATTTTGAATTTCTGTGATAAGATAGAGGACAATCTCTTCACCTTCATGTGTATGAGTTTAAGGATGCTTGAGAGTGCTTGTCATCATTTTTAAATATTTCATTCAGCAAAAATGCCACTTAGATCTAATTTTAAAACAATATCGGAATAGGATGATATTTTCAAAGAAATGTGTTCTTACCATACTTTTGACTGAACACCTAAAACATGTTGGGTTTATTTTGGATTAAGATTTGCATCTGTTGTGACACAAAACAGCTTAAAACCAGCTGTGGATATTAACGATAGATTGTAATAAAGAGAGGATAGAGCAACATCTCACTTCAGGAGAAGCCAACAGATTTATCTCTCTTATTCTCTCTTGTGCCTTCTTGTAGTAAAGAAACTGCAAATGGTGGACTGTGCCGACATTAAAGTTTTTGTCAATTTATCAACAAGTTAAGTGTAAGCTTTTGTGTTTTATTAGCAGAAGTGATGCACTATCAGCTCATCTCTTTTGTACTCACAAAATGTCAGTAAATGAAACAGACTTGATGCAAATACATATCCAGTTTATGTAGTCAAAGTTTACCTGGATGTGACCTTCCTGTGGTAGAGAAATCTTTCGCCTTGCAAACAGTCGTCTGGTCCTCCCCTGGCTCATAACTAAGGATGGAACAAGAAGAAGCATTTAATTTTTTACCTCTATGAAGTCAACACTTGATTTGAAACAAGATTTGGAAAAGGGAGGGAAAAATTTGACATGACATTTTATCAAAGATGATAGAACTGGCGATATAGATACAGTCGACACCGTGTCACAGTTGAGAAATATATGGCAATACTGGGAAAGCAGTATATATTAAAAGTATATATTTCAATTAAAATATATTATATTAAAGGATATATTGATAGATAAAACAGAATAGACTTGAATTGTTGTCTATACATTATAAAAGACTGGATGATTAATGACACTCTGTGGCTGAAGTGTTATTCCAGATATCATTTGCCACTCACTTAAATCTTATTATTACAATATTACTAAGACATGATGAATCAAACTTAATTATATCAATAAATAGTTGGTAATGGTGTCCATAAAGCCATTTAACAGGCTTTTGATGTGATAAAAAATTCAGGTAAGTGCATAAAAATAAAAAAAGTCTTCGTAAGTCTTTGTGTGTACATTTCTGAGTGTTGTAGCTATAACTAAACATGGGGTTTGTTTCTCTCCTGTTCTGTTTAGTTACCATTGAAAGCATAAAACTCCTGGATTGGCTGTTGGAAATAAGAGCACTCAACTGCAGACCATTATTTTGAAAAACTTTCACTGCTGTCTGCAACTGAGCTGTGACCTAGAAATGCAGTAGTGAAAATTTTTGGAGTAATTCAGGTGTAAAGACACAATTTGCTAAAGCTAATGCATACCACAAGACATATGCATGTCAACAGAAAGGGAGGGACTGGGTTTGCTGTGTTCAACAGATTCTCAGGATGACGGTTCTTCAGTACTTTCTGCGGCTTTCAGCTGATTCAGATAACAGAACTTTTTTGTTCCTTTTTCTGAATATACTGAGAGTTGGTTGCAGTTTTCACAAAATGAAAATTCCATTCAATGAACCACAACAAAACCAAACCAATATTATGTTAATTAGACCAAAATATATATATATATATATATGTGTATATATATATATATATATATATATATATATATATATATAAATATATATATATATTTATTTTAATCCATTTGTAAATATGTCCCTCACAGCATATGTCAAAAAAATGGCCCTTGTACAGATGTAGTTGATGACCACTGATCTATGGCAACATCCCAAAGAAAAATTAGAGTTTGACTGAACAAATGTTTTGTCCGTCAAATTTATTAAGGACCAGTCAGAGGCTTACAGCGACCTCCTGCTTTCAGCTCAACTGGCCCTCACTTGCAGCCACTGTCCCTGTGACATTGAAAGGATGCTAAAAAAGCCTGGTCACTTTCTGACTGGCAACAATCATTTCTGCTTGAAGTTTGAGATGATCTGAATCTGGCTGATCCAGTTGCTTTGCAAGGTCATACCAGAAGTGCTCTCGGCCAAGGCATTTCTGATATTGTTAGCTGAGTTATTATGGCAACTTGCGGAAAACTGTCCTATTGTGCAATGTTAACAAATTCTTTAAAAAAAGTCCTAGATCTGCATCTGTATTTGGATCACCATCAAATTGAATCAGTTTCTTCCTTGTGCCATGGTCAAAATTACCTTTAAATCAATAAAAATCTGTTAATAACTTCTGGAGTCATCTTGATAACTGGCAGAAAAACAGCAGCAAAAAACATAACCTCCTCGGTGGAGGAAATAACAAAGGTTGTATATGGATGACATTACTAAACCATGCCTTTAATTAAGCCTAATATGTCATAGTTACCTGCGAGGTGCAGTGAATTCACTTGCTTGTTTAATCAAGATAAGTCGTCATCTAGCTTTTTTGAATAACTTTGGTCTTAAAACAAGTTAACCATGGGTCTAAAAATACCTGCAAGTAATGGTTAAAGGGGTTCTAACGGAGAATTTATGAATCACAGTTTTGGAAAAAGACATACCACATTCATATATTCAAGCAAATAGCCTGAAATAAAACCAAACAAAGAGAATTTCATCAAAACAAACACGCTTCCTTTGCAATGCAGATATTTGTAGATATTAAACATGGAGAGAGGGAGAAAAAAAATATTAGCTTGCGGTGCAGTAACTTACGTTTGTTGTAAACAAAACAGGCACAACAGGCAGAGTGGATGAAGTGCTGTTTGATCACTGTCAGTGTGTGTATGTCTGTGAGTGTGTGTTCTTTTCACTGCTCTATAAATCTCAAAGGGAAACTGTCTGAACACTTGATGAGCTGTCTGTGTCACAAATCATTCTGCTATGCTTCTTTATATTGAGGCTTAGAGCTATCTTTGTGACGTCGGTTTAATGTCCCATGAGAATTAAGTAGTGATGATGGCATCACAAAAACCCATGTTACGTCAGAAAAAAAACACTGGTAAAGGTGTTAAAACCAGCTCAACACTAACAGATGGATATTTGGGTCTCATTCATGATGGTCTTCTATGGGACTGGGGACAAAGTTTGTGTTGTTAAAATCTTTTTGAACCACTGGTAATTTGGATTTGGTAAAACTAAAAGTATCTGTACTTGGATCAGGTTGATCCTAACTACTTTTCCATGGACAAAATTAGATACATGTGAGCTGATTATGTGATTCTTGATACAAATGATTTCCAGATCATTATTGTTTTATCCTCATAATGCCTTTTAAATGACTGAGTGTACGTTTTTTACAGACTCTGATCATAAAAATAAGGTGCAGAGGCAAACTAGAGCGCCAATGCAGCTGTGAAACTTTAGAAAAGTTGGCAATCTAACCCCCACTCCACCTCCACCTGCCCCTTAAATAAACAGGATTTAAGATCAAAATTTTTATTACTCCATAAGACAAACAACAGATCTTCTCTGACAGTTTGGGCAAGGGTCCATAAAAACACTTTGATGATGTTATCAGGTAGTTTGACCCTGAGTGGCCTCCTAAAAGTAAAAGCAACTTAAGGTCGGTGTGAGAAAAGAGATGAACCATTCCTTACGTAACCACTACACAGAGTCTTTCACATTAAGAATTATGGGGAATTAAGGGGAAACATCTGTCATATATGAGTTATGTTTGGTTAGGAATCTGTCTTTATCCTTCAGATCTGAGTCGTTTCTCAGGCTAGAGAATTTATTCCTACTCAGATGGACGGAGATAAGTGTGATATACCACATTAGTTGCCTTTGTTGGAAGCGCACAGCATCTGAGAGAAAGTATCAGAATTTATGGATAAGCCATAATTAAATATCTATCACACTAAGAGGGAACAGTCAGTTTAAGGCCAGGGCTAGCATTATTAATGTCAGAGCCAAAAAAAAAACGTTTGTCCTTTGCACCAGTTCTCAGTCTAATAGATCATATTGTACCAGACCATAGACAGTGTTCAATTTGATGAGGATTAATTTTAATGGTATGAGCTAGGCCTGCAAGATATGAAGAAAAACATGCAATGTAAGACAACATTGTTCAGTGTTGGGATACCAAGATGGATGCAATAATTTAACATAAGTTCTCATAAGCTACAACTTAGTTCCCAGCATAAGAATTCTCTCTGTTTTCTACAACACCTGTAACATGTTTTTTTCTGAATTTAAAAGAAACCAAAGAAACTTTTTCTCCATAAACTTGTTCAATAAATCTAAATGTAACTTAAAGCCTCATCTGACTGAACTAAAAGGTGTTACAGCTGGGCCATGATGCCACAAAACGTCACAACATTAAAAAGTTTTTTTTTAATTTGTTGTGAAAAATTCAGACTGTCACAATGTTTTTTAAGTGAAGACTCCTATTGTGATAATTCTCAAATCATTATTAATTGCACAGCCCTATAATAACTAATAAATATCCATCAGTAATCAATGTACACATCAGATCCGCTCAGATTGAGAACAACTGGATGAAACATACACTGTCAGCACTTAAGTCATTTTTGTCGCATTTTTTTTAATGTCATAGGGATACAAGACATTTCTAAACCAATATTGATATAGACAGATATTACATTTTTTTTACTGAAATTACCCGTTGACATTGGCCATAAGTATCCCTAAAATATAAAATATATTATGTACGACTGTATCATAATGGTTTACCTTAAATTCAAAGATGGTCTTGTTGTATAATCAAAAGTGTCATCTATGAAAGATAATTTTTTGCTTTTCTTACTTTACATCTGTTTCTAACACAAATGAACTATAACATGAAAGAAACAGGTTAAGTTGACCGCTTCAGAAGCTGCCATTGTTTTCAAAAACATGCAGTCACTTCCTGTTGTCGTCACGTCCGCTGCTCCCGCAGCTCCCGCCTCTCTTCCCTGATTGGGCTGTTAAGATTCCAGCTGAGTGAAGTCATTGGACAATGGAGGGTCCGTGTAAGACGCGGCCATTCGTTTTCTTATTTTGAGATTTCAAAATAAAAACGAAAAATAAACCGTTTCCCGTTTTTTTCAGTGATGATATAAAGTAAAAAAAACGGAAAACGGGCCGTAATTCATTATCCATTATCCTTTATCCGATTTAATTAGATGTGTTTGTAAATGGAAATTAAAATTAAAATACACCCGTGGAAAACTTATTTCTCTATTTCCTGCTCATTTTGGCTCTGTGACCCGGAAGTTGTACCAGTGTGCGTTGTCAGAAGGCGTCAGAAAATACAGATCCACCGGGCTCATGTTTTTAAATATGTCGCTGGGTGAATCTGCAGATTTTCTTGCGGAAAATAGAACAAATGGACTGTCCTGTTGTGAAATCGCTGCTGCGTTATGTACCCAGTTTGGATTTGACAGGGTTTTTCAGAGAGGAATGTGCGGAGATGGTGTGCTGAAGGCGGGCTTGTCAGGGACTTTTGTCCTGATAGCCAACTTGCAGTTGAAGTCGCTCAAGGTACTGCTGAGGTAAGACTGATTATTTTTAATTATCCACCGTACATGTTTACAGTTTTTTTTAAAGCGTATTTGCTACCCATATAAAAAGTTGACCACAGGTAAACAGAAACATGTAGGCTGTCACGTGATTGTGCTCAAGGGTGCCTGTGCAGATAATAAGCTAGCTTTGAAGACTGAGACTTTGCCATCTTTTCTTGGATGAATAATGCAATATAAAACTCTGTTTCACACTCAACTCTCACCTGCTCCCATAGTTCATAATGTTACAAAGGAAAGCACAACAGGACAGACACTAATGTTTTAATTGTCATAATCATAACAATCTTTCCATGCAATTTGTGACCGTATGTATTATGCATTCTACAGAGTTCAGATGTTGGGCACCATAACCTATGGAACATATTGTATATTTCCTCCTCTCCCCCCAGACTGGAAAATCTTTTGGCCGAAAAATGATGACTGGACATCTCCCCACAAAAGGAGTTAAAGCTTCGGAGACCTCCAGATCAGACCTCCAGAACTCCTAAAATGTTTTGTGGATTGAACCCAACCATTACATGGTGGTGAGTAGATATTTTTTGGGTGAACTTCAACCTGGCAGTCAAACACTTCAGGTAATTTTAACTACTTAATTTAACTTATTTTGAAGAGGTAAAAACCAGCTACTGCTCCATTTAAAAAAAAAAAAAAAAACAACTTTTATAAAACATTAAACATGGTTGTGAACATGAACCGGTAAAACGTAAGTGACTTAATGCAAACAAGAGGTAGCTGATGTGATTTAACACTTAGTGCAAACCAGACTGGGTTACTCCTCTTCATGGAAAGCTGCAGACACTGTGTACAAGACAGCAGAAAGACCCTTGACCTGGTGGACCTTGGAGTCAAACCCATTTTGTCTGCATTTCAGACAGAGATCTGAAGTTAACAGCCAATGCTCCACACATGTACGGCATCCAAGCAGAGACTCACAGCAGGTGGAAAACATGGGCTCCTTCATCACAGCTGTAAGGTTTGAACAAAGAAAAAATATGCAGAAAATAGCATTGAATGGTTACTTTGAATAAAAGTAAGAATATTAATTGAAGGCTGGATTGTGCTCTGTTTTGTATTGTTACATAATCCATACCTCTACAAACCATACAAGTGAAGGCATCCTTAATAGGATGCAGAGAGGCAGCAGCTACTGCTGACCTTTTGGCCTTTACAAGCTCAGAAAGCTGGTTTATTGTTGAAGTGATGTCAGGGAGGCTCTCAGCAGCTTGCTTCAGGTGGTCAATGTTACTAATGACCTCTTCTAGGCTTGAACTGTCTTGAGATTTTAAACTATCTTGGGACCTTCGACTTAAGTAACAGAAAAAATAACAGACTCAAGATTTCTCAATGGTGCACGACAACAAATGTTTAAAAATCTTTCTTAATATTTTACTCATTAAAAGCATCAACTTAGGAGTTTTCCGGTCTAAATACAGTAAGTTTGGCAAATTGCCTCAAATCATAATGACTTCATACATGATCAACACAAAAAAATTCTACCAAAACAGGTTCAAATACTAACTAGGGCTGCGAGCTTAGAGGCTGAAATCTGGCATGGTGGTGTGTGTGTGTGTTTGTGGAGGCAGGAGCCTGAAATTTGGCATGGAGGTCAAGTGTGTGTGAATTTGAAATGGCTAAAGGGGGGTGGTGGCAATTTTAAAATGTAGGGTGGCAGAGTAGGCTGGGCTGGCCCTACCATCCTGCATTTCAGAAATTTGCATATTATGTGGTTGCAACTATTGCAAATCAACACTTGCTTTGTTTAAATGATATGATTTCATCTTTACATCAAATGTTGTATTACCTTGATTTGGCTCTTCTTCCATTCTGGAACTCCATAAAGTCATAGTCAGTGATGGCATAGACTTTCCTGGAGTTTGAGATCCAGTACTTGGAATCTAAAGAGTCAGACAACATTAACTTCACTAAATAACAATGTATTTCAAATCTTTAAAGTTCATTAAAAAACACACTATTTCTGATCATACAACTTACTTTTTGTGCCTTCCCAGTCCAAGATTTCATTTCCTTGGCTGTCTGTCAGGGTAAATGACACCTCGGAGTGCACCTTTGCAGTTATTCCTTCAACATTTGCCTCAGCTTCCGAAAAGCAAATGAGCATCGTCATGGAAGTACTGAGCTTGCCATTCACTATTTCGCCAATATGGACTGACCTGGGAATAAATCACAGATGATTCAGAATCACTATTGAGTTCATCCTTAAAGAAAATCTGGTTAAATGTCTGTCTTGAAGGCAGTGTTCTTTTTTTGTCTGTGGTGAAATGCAAATGAGTTAGTCATAGAGTCAAATGTTTCATGTCCTATTTAATCTTGGACCCTGTCGATCCACCTTAAAGGAATACTCTGACAATTTGGGACTCAAGTTCTTTCTCTATCATTTTCAAAGTGAGAAATCAACAATACCTTCTCTGTGTCTGTATGAGCAGTGGAAAATCTCCTGCTGTTAGCCTTGCAGGACAGCTTATTGCTGTTGCTAGAAGTGGTCAGGAGTCTGTAGCATCGGTAATTTGATCATCATGAGGAGGGACACAAAACCATCAATGTTATTCTCCCATCATGATGGGGGTCACCATACCATCATCTTTTGCTCTACAATAAAGGATGCATGTGTTATTAAACACTATTTTAACTAACACCATCCTTCACATAAGTCAGACCCTTGGTTTAGTGATCCCTCATATATCCTGGACTATTTGGACTATTTTTTTCCGTAACAAACAAGCAATAACTCACAGGAGATTGGTTAAATGATGTGACACCTTTGCATCCACTTGCTCGCATGTCTTTCATATAAGCCCACTTCAAAAAATGTGAACTATTCCTTTAAATCATATAAATATATCATAGGATAAATTTTAGCAGCAGGGATCAGCTGCATATTGTATGTACTATACCTATGGAATGATTTTGCTGGGAACTTGGCACCAGCTCGTGGAATTCCATGGGAACTGCACTTTCATTAGACGTAGAAGCAGAAGATGATGAGGCTCGGTGCATAAAGTCAAAAGACAATTCTAATTGTTCAAAAAGACAATTTTGAACAATTAGAAGCACAAACTCTCAAAGAGGACAGTAAACACAGATTGAAATCAAATACAGTACGAGACAAAAAAAGGTCATTCATGTAAAGTCAACTAAATACCGCACTTCAACAAATTAAAGTGCATCCAGGCGACAGTGTGAATTCAACCTATCAGAAGACAAGCTGATTGGCCTGTCAATAGCCTACACAGAAACCTATATAGATGAGGACATTTACTTATGACTTTGCCTCCCAAAAATATATGTATATTTACACTGTTATCTATAAATGTGACTTTTTTCTCCAAATCTGTATGACGTTTTAGTCGTAATTTAACAAATTTACTCCCAAAAGTATACTACTATTTACATGCACATGTATCCCCAAGTTACCCTTCTCACATAGAGGAAGTAGCCGAGGCTAGATTACTAGCAAATGAGGTAAACGAACACCAACTAGCCGCGACACACAACTTTAGCACAACTTAGATCCTATGCTAGCGGACTCTAGTTGATGACTTACCTGAAAAATTCTGCATATCTTGTCCACAGACATATCTTCCTCCTGAACAGTGAGGCGCTTGCCTACTAGATAGAGTAGCACTGTCCATATCCACTTTAAGTGGTCTTCTTCTGTGGTTGTAGTGGCTCGCTTGTAGTCCTGAGCCCAGCCGCGCAAACTTTCAAATAGTTTTCTGACGCCCTCTGATGAAACACCCTCTCTTGCTGCCTAGCTCGTGGTACAACTTCCAGGTCACAGAGCCAAAACGAACAGGAAATGGAGAAATAAGTTTTCCACGGGTGTATTTTAATTTTAATTTCCATTTACAAACGCATCTTATTAAATCGGATAACAGATAATGGATAATAAATTATGGCCCGTTTTCCGTTTTTTTTATAAATTTTGTATTATCACTGAAAAAAACAAAAAATGGTTTATTTTTCGTTTTTATTTTGAAATCTCAAAGTAAGAAATGAATGGCCACGACGTACACGAACCATGGAGGCTGGCAAGACGGATATGCATGATTTCAGAATCAGGCAGGTCCGTCTGCTCTGCAAGGCTAGCAGAAGTTAGCATTGAACTGTTTCCCTGAACTGCAGGCCGATGGGATTTTTCACTGCGTTTTGGATTGTTGCTGATAATAAGCTCTCTGGAGAACAAAACCTTCTGAAACTTACATGATCTGCTCTATGTTGTATTCTAAACAAACCAACTTTTCACACTGTTTTAAGCTTAAACATTATCAGCAAGTATGAAAAGATATTATAAAGATACTATGGAACTACAGCATTGTGGTTCAACTTAATATCAGCTACAATATTTCCAGTGTAAAACATCTTTTCATAACCTCGTGTATGGGAGTTTTTCACTTAATCGAGTGACCTGATAAAGTTTGTCCTCACGGCTGTGGCAATAGTGTATGAAAAACTGACTATTAAAACCCAACCAGAAATGCTTGCCATTGTGTCCCCGGCAATTTTTGTGGTCCTTGTAAGTAGTTAATTATCAACTGTCTTTTTAAACAAACAACAAGGGATTAAGTTTAAGCCACTGACTAATGAAATGATTGATAAGCTCATTTTTTTTGGCCAAATTACTAGGCTCTTATTTCTCTCAGCTTCAAGAGCAAACATAACTCTTTCAAAGTAAAATTATGCAATTAAATATCTTTCAGTTTTACAAATCTCGCAGACAAAGTGTTTGTTCTGTTTGTGACCATCTGTGTTAAAGTGCAGCTGGTAGAACAAGTATAGGAGAGGGACCCAAGGTGAAAGCCTGTGAGCGTGTTTGTATGAGATATGATGTGGAGTGGGGCTTTAAGACGGAGCGACAAGCACCTGCAAGAAATTGAGAAAATGTTCTGTTCAAGAAGTGTGCAACGAATGCCTACAGATTTAAGCAAGGCTCTAGAGTATTGCTTGATGTTGTAGAGTTGAAGTAATGGCATTAAGCCCAAAAGTGAGCTTCAGTCTCAGTCCTGAAGCAGACTTTAAATTCTACTTTTTCTGTTTACAGTGTGGACTCTGTGGCAGGGGAATTCAGCACTTTTATTTGCCAGGTTTAAGTTCAAATGCTCTCATAATTTAGAGGTCAGTGGACACGATGGTGTTGTGTTGGCTACTGCAAGAAAACTTAAGTCACTTCTTAAAACAAACTACTGAAGTTTGTAGAGTTATTTGTTTTTCATTTAATAAAGAAATATGGTCCAGATCTGATACAAAACTGCTTCTAAAGCTGTCTGCATCTTTCCTAATCTCTGTAAAAGCAGTCACTTCCTGCCAATGTCTCGCTTGAGCTCCCACCTCTTCCTGCTTTAAAGGATGAGGATTAGGCAATCCAGGCCTAGGCCACTCACAATCATTGTTGTTTGGAGTTCGCAAGACAGATCGGTCTGATTACAGACATTTAATCAGGTTGATCCATCTGCACTGCAAGGTTACACAAGTATGAGATGAGGATGAATCCCTGTGGAGCTGCACTATTTTAACGATTGCTTTAAATGCTGTATCTTTGCTCTGTTTGTTGTGTTTTATCTTCCTGACTCTAGGTGCAGTAGCAGGAAATGAAGGAGACAGAGGGTTATGTTTCTTTTTACACTAAATTAATCCACCATGATGATCCAAGTCAACACACAAGGTTAGAATTTACTGTAATGTTTGCTTTTAAGTATGTTGGTATGTTCCCATAAACATATAGAGCTGGTTCATTATTCAAAGGCTTTGAATGTGTTTTATTCCATACAGACAGCAGCTAGGCCTGTCAGTGTCAGCAGAAATCAGATTCATCTGGCTCACACCTACACCCTGTTGGCCTCAAACAAAACATTCTGGTTTAGACATCCTGGGGCCAGTGCAGGTTCATAGGTGCAACAAATCAAAAGTCCTTGGTCTTGGTTTTGACCCCTTCTGCTTCATGTCTGATTGATGCTGCACTTTTCCTACAATCAAGTTTAACACCTCTGGACTAATCTCTGGGCAGATGTTTGGACTTCACACATGGAGTGATTGAAAACACCTCAGCTCAGGACTATCCTACACTTTGATCTTCCATTTTACTACATAAATATTTGCTTAAAAATAAGTAATAGCAGAGGGACAAAATAACAACATTCACATATGAATAAAGTCAACTTGTGTAACACAATGATTGTATCAATGGTGCTTAACATCAGGTTTAATAACAAAATTTTGCCCTTTCTTCTGATTTCTTTGAGTTTGACTCACTGCATCAAACTTTATGACTCCCGATGGCGGAAATGAAAACACAAATGACAGTACATGAAGGTTCACTGGTAAAAAAGAAAAAGAATTACACAGCTAAACAAAGACAGAGTGTAGTGGACTGTAGTAAAACATTAAAAAATGAAACCTTGAAATACTTTAATCCTGTATTTGATGTTTTAAAGAGCCCATATATTGTCTGAACTCAGGAACATATATTCAATATTAAGGACTGAAGCAGCAGCCTTTGTTTTGTTTAACAAGGTGACACAGCACTGTATGGGTGCCTTCTAGCTTTGGCAGGGGTGCCTTTGAAGTAGAGTAAAACTTAACATAATTACCTCCGCCAAGGAGGTTATGTTTTTGCCGGCGTTTATCTGTCTGTTTGTCTGTTTGTTTGTTTGTGTTCAAAATAACTTGAAAAGTTCTGAACGGATTTGGATGAAATTTTCAGGAATTGTTGGAAATGGGATTTGGAAGAACTGATTACATTTTGAGACTGATCCAGATCACCTTGGTGGAGGTCTGCGCTCTCTGAGTGCTTTTCTAGTTTTAGTTATAATTATTACCCACATTATAAGCATATGATCTGAGACAAAACTTTGTCACATCCTCTCTCTCTTAAATCACAACTAAAGCCAGAGGTATACTTGCAGTTTACCCCCGCATTTGCGTCTGCATCCATTGGTGTCATGGCGTTTTTGTTTAAATACTTACCTGTATGTGACGGGTGCTACTGGAGGGCACCACAATAGGGCCCAAAAGACCTCAGGCTGTATGTTACTACCTGTTGTGTCAGGAGTGAACTACCAATGTGGTGGAAATTCTGAGAGTAAAAGTAACAGAATAAACACCAATAATCAATTTCATCATGAAACTAGAAAAGCACTCAGAGAGCGCAGACCTCAGCCAAGGTGAGGTCCGTATGTTACCGTGTTGACTTGGGGACGACTGTGCTGAGAGATTTCATAGTCAAAGCACTGGAAAAACAGAATGCGTACCCTTCAGTGCTTCACTTTTATTAATCCTAGTATCAAAGAATGTTCCATTATTTTGTATGTGACAAATACAACCAAGGAAATGAAGCTAACACAAACCGCAGTGTCTCCAATGTTCACGCTAAACAGTTGAATAAATACACCAAAGTTATTTCTTTGTTTTCCAACTTCTAAAGGAGAATTGATCCATCATCATCCAAATGAAGAGACTGTGTCTGTACACTCTCACACTTTTTTTTAATTGTTTTGGGTGCTTGATTTATGAGGTTGTCTTTAAAACTTTCGTGGAGTTGTTTCTGTTGATGTGACCAATTTAGCATATGTCCCCTGCCTCTATGCTGATCCTACTGGTGACGTGTAGAGTACAGCTTGTGTCTACATTGCGTTATTTCTGGAGGACATGCACAGCCGATGTGCTTAATCAAAGCAGGGGATGCATGGTTGCTATCATGCGTCCATGTAGTTTACAGCAAGTATTTCTCCGGCTTGAAGTGTCTATGTAAAACCCCATTCACACTTGCGAAAGAGCCCTGAAATCATCCGAACATAACTGGGTGAGCCATATGTGTGAATGCAAACAGCCAAGTTTTTTACTCAGACTTTGCCTGGGTAATTTCCTCGTGCCGCCCTCAGCATTTTATACAGTTTGAGTGGGCCGAAGTGTGAATGCAGCAGTGAATCACATGGATAACTCACTGAGGTGAGTGGGGAGGGTGGATGACATTATCCTGTGCGTCTGGCACAAAACCGAAAAAGAGAGACTTGACAGGATGGATAAAAACAAACACTGTTGTTGGAGAAGTTTATCTGAATGTAAGGAGAGTAACGCAAACTCAAATGTGTGTCTGGACATTGGAAGAGTTGTTTTTACTGCACATGATCAAAGTTCTGTGGATCATCTGCTCTGAGTCTCTCAAGAATCTAAATCACCGTTTCGTGCCACTGCTGTATACGGAGCTGGAACTCTGCAGCTTTCTCTCTCAGTTGTAATCGTCGTGCATGTAAAGATGCTGCTTCATTTTCATCCTCTCAGCTCTCTTCGATGCTGTTGATATGCTTTTTAACATGAATCGCTGAAGTTAGGATATACCGTAATTTCTTGTTTATAACACGCATTTTTTTGCTCTTAATTAAGGCCTAATTTTCGGGTATGTATTATACACAAGCACAAGCAAAATATGTAAAACATTTCCTCTCCCAGCATCGCAATTACAACACATATGATACAAAAAGCCAAAATATTCTATATCTCTCTGCAAAACATTACTGCCAAACTTGTGTAATATTTATTAAACTGACTGTTAAACTGTTCTAATCCAATATTTTGGGTCTTAATTAGTTTACCTTTGTGTAGTGATCGTGTAATTCTCAAGCATTACGGTACCACTCGCGTGCAATCACAGCGCAGCTATCTTGTGAGCAAGGAGACCAATATAGCTGCGCTGTGATTGGTCGAAGACATTGGCATGTTGATAGCTGCTTTCTGATTGGTCGGTACACTACGACTGAGCATGCTCAGGCAGAAATCGAGTAATTGTACATGCGTGAAGCAAAAGGTGTTTCCGCATCTGGTTGAGAGAGAAAATTGTGTACAGTATTTGTTGTGAAAATACAGAAATTTCCTTGATTAAAACCTTGAATAAAGGTAATTTTTGAGTTGTCTGAGAGAGTAAGGTTTGGGCAAAATGTGGGTGTGTGTTACATTTGAATGCAGCGTTTTTCCTGGAAAAAAGCATGAAAAATGGGGTGTGTGTTATAAACGAGGGCGTGTTAAATTACGGTAAATTGTGATCACAGCATTTAGCTCTGATCTGCCCTGCTGCTATGTTATGAACACTGACTTCTCATATAAGTTTGACACTGTGTGTTGCCTATTGGTGACCCCCTGCTCCCCTCCCCCATCACTGAGCACAGTGCCGAGAGGAGCAAGTGTGAACAACCATGTCAGTGAATTACCTGGGGGAACTACCCGGACATGATCCAGATAATATTAGGGTTGCATATCAATCACACAATCAAACTTTATTTGTAAAGCACTTTTCATACAAAGTCTTGAAGCACAAAGTTCGTTACATAAAAATAAAATAAATAAAATAAAATAAAATAAAATAAAAAGTAGAAAATTGAATACAATGAAAATACAAAACCCCAACCACCCTCACAATCCACAGACAGCACACACTCACTTACACAAAGACATTAAGAAGAGATTTTAACAGAAAACAGAATTAGAAAACAGAATTATGGGAAAAGGGCTTGAGTGAATAAAAAGGCTCCAACAGCAGCATCATGCAAATAGTATCCCCTTTTTGGCAGGCAGGTGTTTGTGAAGGCTGGTGCAACCAACAGTCAAGGCAAATGAAATGGTCATATTTATCTTTTAGAAAGGTCAACCCCACTGTGAAAAGCAAGTGGTGATGACGTGTACAAAATCCTCCAAGGAAGCTCTGAAGGCTAGCCTCAGTGATATAACTGTACACTTTGTTACAGGCAGTCAGTTTTGCAGTTGGCAGTCAGCCCGATGCAGATTGTTCACCTTCTCGCTTTTCATTTTGACTGGGGTGACTTCAGATATTTATGTTTCTTGGGGGCACCTCGAAAAGAAAAATAGTTGACAAATGCTGTGCTAGAGTATGTTCACGATCGCTTAAGTTAAAAAAAACAGTGTTTTTTACAGACTCAATACCTCTGATCCAGGTGTATTCTCAGCCTGTCTGAGACGCTCTGACACTTTAGGGCCCTCTTCTCCTCAGTCTGCTCTGATCGGTTGACCGGTCTGCTCTGTGGTAATTGGTAAGTCCAGCACTGCTCAGCGCCATTTTGTCAATGACTCTGCATTCATTGTACAGTCTCTGCTCTGCACTGGTCTGGCCACTTCAAGCCAATAGCCTCAAACTGCTAACAGATCAATGTTAGCAGGTCATCATTGGTAAAAGCTACTTCAGGCAGCTACTGGTGCTGTACACATGGAAGAGGAGGCATTTATTAATCACTGCACATTGTGTGTATCTGGAGGACACACAAGAGGAGGCTGAGTACAACTTGATGTGGAGGACCACATTTGGATGTCAGAACTAATAAAATCAACAACTAGAAGAACACACCCCATTAGCACCATATACTCCTTTTAGGTCTTTGTGTCTTGACAAACCAAAGTGATGCTACGGTTTAATTACTTATCATGTTTAATGGAGACTTTCAGCTGATAACATTTCTAAATGTTTTTGATACAGCAGCTATTAAACATACTGATTCGTAATTAATCTCTTGCTCAGTTTAAAACAGGCTCATGGCTCCTTCTGATCCACAGCTAAGGTGAGTCTTATTTATTATGCACAACATGAGTGTTTTTGTGTATCTCAGATGCAACCACTGCCCTGTGTCTTTCAGAGAGCGGGCTGTGGTACAAGAAAAGTTGGGGGCAGCTGGCTTAAATTATGGCTATCACATCTTCATCGAAAACATTATGCAATGGCCATGAAAAAAGTAGCTGATTCCACTTTGACCATGCAGGTCAGGTTGACTTGTTACACTTCTACACATTTTTATGAAAAAATTAGGTGAGAAACTCTGGCTCTTTAATTTTTTTTGGTTTACCATCTTTGATGTTCTGTAGCCTGTGTTCACTTTTGGATGCAGACTCTTCTCCATGGGGCTAAAACACAAGACAGACCCTCATCACCATCACTCATCACTTTGGTTTCCAATGCTGACACCTCGGGGGAGTTGCTATTTGAAAATCTGACCAGTTACATAAAAACAGATGGGGAGAACTGGCAATAAAGTGAGTTACTGAGTGTTCTTTTAACCCATAAATCTGTTAAAATCCATGAATGATTAAAAGTCAAATTAAAACTTCACATTAAAATTAGTGACTGTTCTTTTACACAGAAATGACCTTAATCAGTCCTTTCAGATCCCTTTTCTACATGTGTTGACATGCAGGCTCAGATGATCAATGATTACTTAAGTCCAACATCATGGACTTAATTTTTTGCACCTTTTAATGATGGTGACCACACCAGTGATATTATGCAGCAGCTCAGAAGACTTTAGAGGTACATCAGATATTTAAACACAAGAGAAGTATCTAGAAAATGGAGCTAGTTCCGGATAATCTTACCTCTTTGCATTACAAACATTTATTAATACATGATGGAGACCTTTGCAGCTTTTTATCATTTTTCCTAAGCTGTTGGTGGAGATAGCAAACAGATGTAAAAGAACTGTGATTATTGGTGTTACTTTCACACACCAGAAATGCTTTCATAAACTAATGTTAATGCTCCCTTGTGTGAACTGTTCACCAAAACTTCAGCAAGTTGTCTCATGCTTTATTTGGTCCTCTGCGCTCTTAAGTGAGTTTCACATGTCTCCTTCATGTAATAGAATATCTCAGTAGACACAACAAAAGTCTGCGGGGTAAGACCTCTCCCCTTTTTGGCGCCAGTAGCTGCCAAAATGTTTTGTTCTTCCAGACCCAAGAATAAACCTACTAGTGTGATATCCTATCATATCTGGTCATCAGTTTAAGGTGATTGGCTTGTGGTAGCAGCTCAGTGTAGAGCATAGAAATTCAAATGAATGCAGAGTCATTGACCACAGACCAATTACACAGAGTTGACCTGTAAACCATTTAGAGCTGAGTGCGGCCACATGGGGAAGGGAGCCTTTTTTAAACATCAGTGATTGTCACTGTGGCATGGACAGAGTAGGTCATACCCAGGATCAAAAATGTCAATGTCTGAGCGAAAAGATGCAGTTTCTTTGTCATTTATTGATTTATTGAAGATTACAATCATTGTTGTGGTGGACTCTTGGCGTCCTGCGCTCCTGATAAGAACACATTCACCTTTCCCGGTGCCCCCTGGCCTGTCTTACCTGCCCTTCAATATCCATATCATCCGACTCCCTATCGAACAAAAGCAAAACAACCAAACCTATCAAATAAAGCCTAACGATATGCCCAAATATTTTAAGTAATACAATTAGTAATAGTTACCTGAATTGACATTCTCAAACAAGACAACAATTCAATAAATGACTAAATTATCAAAGTAGGCAAATATCATATATAGCTCCAACAGTGGCAATACGTATATATGGATATACACTATATTGCCAAAAGTACTCGCTCACCTGCCTTGACTTGCATATGAACTTAAATGACATCCCATTCCTAATCCATAGGGTTCAATATGACGTCGGTCCACCCTTTGCAGCTATAACAGCTTCAACTCTTCTGGGAAGGCTGTCCACAATGTTTAGGACTATGTTTATGGGAATTTTTGACCATTCTTCCAGAAGTGCATTTGTGAGGTCACACACTGATGTTGGACGAGAAGGCCTGGCTCTCAGTCTCTGCTCTAATTCATCCCAAAGGAGTTCTATCGGGTTGAGGTCAGGACTCTGTGCAGGCCAGTCAAGTTCATCCACACCAGACTCTGTCATCCATGTCTTTATGGACCTTGCTTTGTGCACTGGTGCACAGTCATGTTGGAAGAGGAAGGGGCCAGCTCCAAACTGTTCCCACAAAGCTGGGAGCATGGAATTGTCCAAAATGTCTTGGTATGCTGAAGCATTCAGAGTTCCTTTCACTGGAACTAAGGGGCCAAGCCCAGCTCCTGAAAAACAACCCCACACCATAATCCCCCCTCCACCAAACTTTACACTTGGCACAATGCAGTCCGACAAGTGTCATTCTCCTGGCAACCGCCAAACCCAGACCCGTCCATCAGATTGCCAGATGGAGAAGCGCGATTTGTCACTCCAGAGAATGCATCTCCACTTCTCTAGAGTCCAGTGGCGGCGTGCTTTACACCACTGCATCTGACGCTTTGCATTGCTCTTGGTGATGTATGGCTTGGATGCAGCTGCTCGGCCATGGAAACTCATTCCATGAAGCTCTCTGCGTACTGTTCTTGAGCTAATCTGAAGGCCACATGAAGTTTGGAGGTCTGTAGCGATTGACTCTGCAGAAAGTTGGCGACCTCTTTGCACTATGCGCCTCAGCATCTGCTGACCCCGCTCCGTCAGTTTACGTGGCCTACCACTTTGTGGCAGAGTTGCTGTCATTCCCAAACACTTCCACGTTCTTATAATATAGCTGACAGTTGACTGTGGAATATTTAGGAGCGAGGAAATTTCACGACTGGATTTGTTGCACAGGTGGCATCCTATCACAGTTCCACGCTGGAATTCACTGAGCTCTTGAGAGCATTCTTTCACAAATGTTTGTAAAAGCAGTCTGCATGCCTAGGTGCTTGATTTTATACACCTGTGGCCATGAAAGTGATTGGAACACCTGATTCTGATTATGTGGATGGGTGAGCGAATACTTTTGGCAATATAGTGTATATTATGCGAAGATATATGTCATTGTCACAACAACACAAACTTGAACTTTGATGCAAATTTAGCAAAAACTACATATCAACACCTTTTTGAAACTATGGCAAATAACACAACATTCCAAACACTCAGTATACAGCCTTTTTTTTAAATATGTAAAACTGCAGATAAATTCCTTCACACTGTCTAAAATGTGTAAAAACAATGACAACATTCCTGTATATTAAGGTTGTTCAAATGATCCTTCCCCTAAAACACTGTATGATTTCATAAATGGTCTGAATATTTAGAGACGGGGTGGATTTACTTTCAGATATAGATAAACTTATAAAATCTTATTAAAGGTGAGCAATGTATTGCTTCTCCATCCCATTTGTTACGCGTGTATGGTCATACTGCAAGACACGAAAAGTGAGTCACTCGCTGGCACTCCTATGATTTTAAAAGGGGGCCAAAACTGCACATTTACAATTTTTTAAGACTAATGATCAATAAAGTCTGTCTGAAATCCCCATCACTGATCAAAGAACAGAACGCTGTGCAAGAAGAGAGGGAGTGTCATTCATATGCATGTTCAGGCTGTAGACAGCACCGCTTCAGACAAAACATGACGCACAATGCAGACAATCAGTTACATGTCTGCTGCCCGACGATGCTCTGGACTAACTCACTGTCCATTAATGGCACAAACATTTTATTGTGATAGTTTAAGTACCACAAGACGCAACAACAACTTTATTTGTAAGGTCTAACTTAGATATATGGTACGAGTAATGGAGCATAGTGATACTTCTGGCAGGACACGGTGTCCAGATTGATGTGCCTGTTCTGTGCGGTCCACCATGTGTAATATTCTCAGAAACAAGAAAAATACACAGGTTAAAGATTCTCTTGAAACACAGCTTCAGTTTTAATATTTGTATACATATAAATAAATCTCGCCGATAACCATACTCCAAAGTTGTCCCAAAATCTCAGACTCCTGATCAAAAGGAAAACTTGTGGAGACATTCTAGAACAAATTGGGTTTCCTTCAACTTGTTTTGGAAGTCTCATTATTTAATAGCCAAACCTCATATACCATATTCCATATCAATCTTGCATCTTGATACGTATCAGTGTTGATTTCAAACCTTGACTATTATTCCATTAATACATCTCCCATGTTCAGGATCTATTGTTGAATCTTTGACATGTTTTCCACAACTATGCCTCACACCATTTAGGTCTTAATTTCCCTTCTGAGAAAGTGAAAGTAAAAATGAAATGAAAAATGACGATCTTTTGGCAGGTCACCTCAAATTCTCTCAGTATAAATGTTGACAGCATTTTGTTTTACAGTTATGTTGAAAACATTTATAGTTATTAAGTAGGCAAATCACCAAGGGTATTACCATTTATTTCTCTGTCCTTTAAGTTCCAGAACAGCCCCGGGGGGGGGAAGGAAATAGTATCTGGGGATGACTGCAAACTTTCTGAAGCTGAAAGAGGAGCCAGCAGTTTGTGATAAAGGATTTCCAGGCAAGATTCCCTTTTTCACGCAATCTATTGTTTGCAGCTCGACTAGCTGGTGTAGATAAAATGTATGTTGAGCTGAAAAACAACTTTTACAGTTTGTTGCATTTGCAGGTAGATATTTGTCCTTGGAGGTCAATTAATGTTGCAGTAACAGTGGAAGAAGGGTCGCTGTGATTGGGTCATTAAAAGATAAGATAAGCCTACTTAGTTAAATGAGTTAGGTTTTTAAAGAAACTAAAGCAGAACACTTAGAGGCACAGATGTGACTTACTCACAAAGATACTTTAAGTTTTCTTTTTATTTGACATGCAATGTGTTCTTCTATTTTGATCAAAACCTTAGAGACATATGGTTACATCTAGCTTTAAAACTTCAGCTTATTTAATCATTGTGATAGGATTGCTGATAATTCCCCATAATGCTTTACAGCCCATGTGTTTCACCTCTCCTGCTCGCCACATGGACAGATTGCTTGTTCACAACAATTTCTTGCCAAAACTGCTTGTAGACAATATATCGTCAAAAACACTGGATATAGCTGACACTAAAATCCAATAATCTTCCTGCTGAGCCTCTATCCTTATGTATAATCTATTATGGACCATAGACACACATTTATTCTCTACAGATGTTCCCCTAAATCATAGAGTGTGGACAGTTTTCGTGTGAAGACCATTTAAACACCAGCAACACATCAGAGGACATTTAAGGTGGGAGGTTATGTTCTGCCAAAACCTCCACTAAGACAAACATATGTGTTGTTAACTGCGGCTGTTGTTAAATTACTTCAGATGACGACTGCAATAACAGTGATAAATCAAACATATCCATAAAAGTGATAATAACGTAGAGTTTAAGATGACTGAATGGGGATCATAAGCACCAGAGATGGAATATAGAAAAATGCTGGTTTCCCTTGGTAGTTTGTTAATTATGGATGTTATTGTGACATTTCATAAATTAACTTTAATTACAAGAAACCATTGTAATAGGCCATTACTACAACAGTCAGGCTGTGTTCAGCAAAACAAAGAGAACAGACTCCTGAGAACCCTAAACTAAAAGTTAATTTGCAATGATCATTATTTGATTTTACTAATGTCTAGTAGGCACAATTCAAGTCCATCACTGTGATAAAGGGAGGGAAAGAAGCACAGAGTCTGTGTTTTTTTGGTTGCATTTGCGTTTTACAATATATGTCGCTTGTTACAAAACTAAAGACTACAAGACAGAAGAGTCCAAACGATGGCCCAGGTGCCAACTGCGGCCCGCAGACTACTTTTCATAACCCGAAGCAAGTTTCAAAAATTGATGGAAAATAGGCCCACATCAGAACTTAAAACTTGGGCTTGAGTGATAAACTGTTTAAAGCTGTTTAAATCAGCATGAATTGTCTGTATTGTTTTCTTTGTTTCAAGGTCTGATTCCAAGCGCTCTTATAAAACTTGGTGGTTTTGTGTAATTTTAGTTTAATGGTGGGTTAATTACAAGGCCTTCAGGGGCATCTTGTGTTGCTATGTACCAGCTAGCGTCTGCCCATGGATATCTGCCCCCAGGGACAAAGCTCTCAAGTTCCTTTTTTTGGCAGTCATTTTTACAAGTGCCACGGGCCTCTAGCAACCCCGCTTCAAAAATTCAAAGCAGAGCTTTAAGCCTATCTTGACCTACATCTGTTTTGTTAACTCTATTACACTAAAAGTACGTTATATGACTATTAACATGATCCAGTCATCCATACATTTATGCATATGTGGCCCTTGGTTAAAAAAGTTTGGACACCCCTGCTCTGAGAGTTGAAGACTGTAAGAATGCGACGTACTTTAACCTTTCTGAAAATATTGTTCATACTGAAAACTAATGGGATGAAGGGAAGTCAGTCACACACAATAAATCTTGCAAATTCACCAGATCCATGTCTGTCAGGAAAAGTAAATAGATTTATCCTTCGTGTCAGGTAAAGACCTAGGGCCTCATTTATAAAGCTTGCGTACGCACAAAAGAAGGCGTACGCCACTTGTAAGCAAAGTTTGGGATTTATAAAAGATAAACTTGACAGGAGAATGTGCGCACCTCCACGGCAGCTCTGACCCTGACGTACGCACAAAATCTGGACAAAGGGGAAACTGCGACCCCAACAGTAGAAGGATGAAATTAAAGACAGCTCTGTGGAGTTCATACATTTATGTGAAATAATCGAATATTACACATTTCACAGCACATCATATATGAAAGATATAACTTCTCATCTGGCCCTCAAAATATCATCAAATTAAGGAAGTCTGAGCAGGAAAAGAATTACGTGGTTTAAAGGGAACTTTGTTTCTTCCCAAAACAATGGAGATTTAAACAGTTACATCAGGAAATGTCTTCATGTCTGATCCATTTTACAGAACCATGAGCAATCATTAGTATTTTTTAACCAGGAGTACAAATATATTAGTATGAAACCCAGTGAGCAGCAACATGACAGCCCCAGAGACAAATAGCCAAAATTTCTCAGTTGTCTCCATGTGCCTGACAGTAGTATGAGTGATAGAGATTAGTCTCACTTCTAAAGCTAAGAATTAAAATTTTTTGGAAGAAAACAAGTGTTAAATCAACTATAAAATAATTAGACCAACATTTATAACATTTGAATTTGCTAAAAAAAAATCTGCCCCCCACATCATCTGTCAAGAATGGTATATCAGTATAGGCCCATACTGAATTTTTTCCTGATATTTACAGCCAACATATCAGCCATATATCTGCTGTAATATTGGCAAAATACACCAAAGTACCACACTGCTGCCCCTTACAACCACTGCATGAGTACACTCAACAACAACAACAACAAAATAAAAACAACATTTTTATTTTTTCAGGGGTTATGTGTTGTTTTTCTTGAGTGTTGTTGAGTTTTTCTTAATATACTTTTGATTTGTAAAAGTGGAAATTAATTGACAGTGATGTTAAAAAAAAAAACAGTTGTACATTTTTACATTGTACCAATATTGCAACCAATTTACAGGATATTTATGACCAATTTGTACAGGACAAAATATCCACTGTAAATACTGACAAAAATATTCAGTTTAAAACTATTACCTAATTTGCCAATACCAATAAGACCTTTTTAGGCAAGTATCTGCCGATAATAGGTGTGGGAAAATACATTTAGAGTAAATTTGTTTTGATTTAATATTTGTAAGGTCAAACTGTTCATCTATATTCAGGAATTTGACATTCTACATATATGTGAAAAAGAAAAGTGTGCTCATAAAAAATCTTTGGCTCAGAGTGAACAAAACAAATTTTTCATGCACACAGTTGACATCTATTTGGGTAAAATATTAACATATAACAAATAATAACAATAAGAAATAACTGTCTGAATTATCACATCCTCTCTGTTTTCCTTTTTGCGGGACACTTAAAAGTGCACTCAAAATACTCTAAAGAGTACTTTTTAATTTGACTTGAGTAAAATTTTGTCACAGACAACATTTTTGCTCTTTTCCAATCCCAACATAATTAATGTTCTTACCAAAAAATGGGGCAAAATATTATTTCTCCAGGCATTGTACAGCTTAGGATCTAAAGACGATAAAATAAATAAACAATACGATATTTAAAGAATAAGCAATAAGTCAAAACACTGTTGAAAATGGATGATTTGATAAAAGCCACAAATGAGAAATTAAGAGCTGTTTGGAGGGGCGACAGAGAAGTCTACTCTGACTCAGCTTGGCAAAAGGATCAACATTACCATCAGACTCTAAATTACCATTATTTTAAAATAAAGCCTTGCAAGTTAAAACCAGAAAAGGGGAAAAAACGAATTAACCCTATTATCACTGATGGAAATAAATAAAATAAACAAAGCAAATAACACATACAGTATGTCAGGTTAGGGCTTCCATACTTTTTAACTTCTTTTGTCTTGAAGTATCTTTCAACAGTAACAGAGAGTATAAAGAGACAACACATATATATATAACACAAACCTAAGACGGGAGACTTTAGACCCTTTTAGGTGCACTAAAGCATCACTAACTTACATCTCAACACCCCTTAATTATTTATAACAGGATCACATACCACACAGCCTATATATAAAACTTGACAGAAACTTTGCAAATGTATTCATTTTTTAAGTCATCATGTTAAATAATATATTCATGTAATGCTCAAAGCAATATCACATCAATAAGATGTAATTTAACATCAGTGGGGGTTCTCTTTTACTTGGACAAAATGATTAATTACACACAGTGAGGAGATGAACAGACGCAGCTAAAAGTCCTGCATAGAAAACTTTTGATTTTTACAGTGATAAGAACGTTGGCATTAAATTTTGGATAAACAAAGGGTCAAATTTTTTTTTATTATATTGACCATCTTAAACAAACAATGTGCAAATAATTTAATGACAATTACCTGTCAAATTGAATAATTTTGAAAAAAAACAGCATATTTCATTCCCTATTTTTCAGGGTGACTTATAGTGTTTGAACTAAAATTGGCTCTTTAAAAAAGTGACTGACAAGAGGGTCTACATGCAGGATTCCTTCAGCTGAACAGCCTTAAGTGTCTGATCCTTCAACTGCCCCTGATATTTACCATTGTATTTTTTTAATGTAGTTTTTATTTTTTAGAGTGCAGCCAGGGTTGGAAATTCACTTTTTCATCCACATGCCACTGTGACAGATGGATCTATAAATCCATCTGACAATAAATTTTCTGTAAAACACATGGGTACTTTATTTTGAATGTCAGCATCATAAAATAATGAGTGATACTACAAAGGGGATTTTAAAAATAAGTGATTTGTATTTTTTTTTTTTTTTTTTTAGAAAACTTGATAAACAGAAAAAAATGATACCTTCTTATTGGGTATTACTGTTTGTTAGTTAGTTTGCTAACAGGATAACCTAAAAAGCCATCAACTGATTTGGATGACATTTTCAGGGAGTGTTGGTCATCACACAAGGAGCAATCAATTAGATTTTTAATACAGATGCAGATCCTGGAATTTTTTATGGATTTGTTAACCTGAGAGATAGGGCAGTTTTCCACATTTTTGCTTAAAACTCAATAAGCTACTAATGGATTTTGATGACTTTTCATGCAATGTTTCCTCATAATAAATGGCAGAAAAACGCAGGAGTTAGTGATGCAAGGATGGGACTTTGGTCAGAAAATATGGGTTTCAAAGCCCTTTGACTTTACAGAAATGAAAAATAAATTCTTAAAGGGACTTACGTTATACTACTGTCAGTGGTTATTATGTAAATGTGAAGGTGTCATGTGACAAATCCTGTATTAAAAATTCTGCTGGTATAATGATAAAAAAGGTGTTTAATTTGTTGCAATAATACATGTACCTACCTGTTATGCTGGATCACTGACAAAATAATGATCTGAAAGTAATTTAATGATGAAAACACATGTACCAATTAGGTATGTTTGCCAATTAGTTACTTTTATGTGAAAAAGAACATGTATCAGAATCTCTGGACTTGTTTTTACGTCATAAGTTCTGCAAGACCTGAGCCCCCCTAAAAGTCAGATCCTAAAACTGCCCATGCTGGGAGTCAAGATCATGATTTGACAGTTTTTAAAGTGTACGAATTTTAGAATATGAAGAGACTTGGAACAGAAACAAATGATTAAGGTAGAGATGGTAAGTTTTATATTTAGCTGCACATAATCCTCTGCTCATCTAATGTTGTTTTCTGTTAAAATCACTACTCACTTACTTTTATTTTACTTGACACTGTGGCTGGTCGACCAAATTCACCTGCTAGTGCTCAGAAACAGCATTTGGTTGGAAGCTGGTGATTATTTCCAACCCTGCATTTAGCTCTCAAAGCAATCCTCTGTGACGGGGAGCAACAGCCTCTCATAATAAAATAATCCGACAATTACCTAGAATATCTCCTTCATGAAAGGGATATTTCCTCACCTGTATCATTTTCAGGCTTCCTTACATCCTTCTTGGTGATTTCTGCCCAGGACAGTGGGAGGATGAGCAGCAGGAGGCACACCAAGTGTTTGCCGGTGCTTCTCTTCATGGTGACAGGATGTGGAGGACACGGTACACTTCAGTCATCAGCTGTCCGCTGCTGTGGCAACAAGAGTACTCCGTGACTCACTCCTGCTGCTTGACTGCCTCTGTGTGTGGAGGGAAATCTCAGAAATGAACCACAGAGCCCGACACACACGCGCCGCCCCCTCACGACAGCATTGACGCGCTGCAGGGAGTCTCGCGCGCTGAGATTCAAGGACGTCAGAGGGGTGAAGCGGCTCGTGCCAACAAGCATAATGAAGTCAACGTGGCCCCTGTGATGCAGACACCCCCTCCAGCTTCATGCGGAGCCCCAGTGGGACTCAGAGGAATGTTGATGAAACGAGGTTTGTGATAACCACAACGTGTTTCCTCTCCGTCTTTTCACGAGAACAAGTCATAAATTCACAAGAGAAACAGCAGCCTCTGATATGAGATGTTTGAATTTTTACACAAACGTGAGGAACTAAACGCATGGGAACCAGAATAAAGGCTGAAAAACACAAGTGGAAAGAGCGCAAGAACAAGCAAGTAGTTACTCAGGAAAATGCAGAGTTAGTTAGAAGTGCTTTGAGAGCACAACCTCATTTCCAACATAGAGTATTGCAGGGATGATGTCTTTTTGTCGGTCAACCTGGAAGTTAGCATCATGCTGGTTCCCTCGACTGTAAGCTAAAGTCTGCGGGATTTTTCACAGCTTTGGATCATTGCTGATAAAAGCTCTGTAGAGAACAAAAAATAAGAAACTTACATAATCTAGTCTTAAAGGATAAGTTCGGTTTTTTGACACCTGGACCTTATTTTTAGGATTAAATACGCTCGTAGACTCACCCAGACAATTTTGGTGGAGCTCGGAGCCCTTTTCGAGCAATTTAGATCCATCCGACGGCGTTTTTCTCTCATGCCATAGTAACAGACGGGGCCAGAAATTGAAGCTCCTAAATTAGACATTATCTGCTGCGAAACTCGCTCATTTCAGCTACATTTTATAAATGAATGGCCAGTGTTATCACCACGTTAGCTCAACTTAGTTGTTATGGTCATCCGGGGCTTTACAAGGATGGGTAACTTTTGGTGACGTCACAGACATGCACCGCAAGAGCGCAGCTGAGCAGAGCCGCTGTTGTTGCTAGGCTACACGGCTACACGGCTACTTTTGTGCAACATGGCGGAATATTTATCCGATGTAGAAGTGTCTGACGACGACTTTGAGTATAATGGATGCCCATATCGTTTTGAGCCAGAATATACAGATGAGGAGCTATTTGAAAGGAGGATGCAGAGGGAAAGAGCCGAACAGCTGGCCAGAGAACAAGCAACCACTAATTCCACGAATGGGGGCTAACTGGTGGTGTTGTTGTGGACATTGCACGGCAATGGCAACAGAGGAGGAGTGCGTTTCGCAGCAGATAATGTCTAATTTAGGGGCTTCGATTTCTGGCCCCGTCTGCTACTATGACATGAGAGAAAAACGCCGTCAGATGGATCTAAATTGCTCAAAAACGGCTCCGAGCTCTGCCAAAATTGTCTGGGTGAGTCTTCGAGCGTATTTAATCCTAAAAATAAGGTCCAGGTGTCAAAAAAACTTATCCTTTAACATACTTTTCATGATGTTTAAGGCTTTAACATAATTGGCAAGATGAAAAGCTACTAGTAAGCTTCTATGGAACTACAACACGGCGATTCAACTTAAAAGAAACCACAATATTTCTAATGTATAACAGTTTATTGTTACCTTATTTGAGAGTTCCTTACCTAGTAATCATAAATTAGTCAAACCATGAGACTAATGAAGATGCAGAGCTCTGAAATCTACAGAGTGATATTGTGAATTTGGCACAAAAAGATATTAATTTCAAAGAGGGGTCATGACAAAAAGTAATTGAATGCTTTATACAGTTAACATAGTCCAAAGACAAGAATACTGTTACAGACCCCACTATTTTATTATAGATGTGGTTTAACTTTCAAATTAGCATGTCAAATTAATGTCCAATCAATCCACTGTTTACAGAGCTTGGTCTGCAGTTTGCACTGAACACAAGCTTCAGTTAAAAATGGAAAAAGGGAAATAAGTTCACCGGGGTTTAAATTGAAGATTAAAGTTGAGCAAATGAAAATGGACTCTTAAATAATGCAGTAATTTAACTTAAAACAATTATATCTCAGTCAGCTGAAATGTTTTATATTTAGTTCACACTGGGCACTCAGTGTTTCTACAGTTATCTGCACTTTCCATGGTTGATCTTAGCCATGTTTTTGATCCTTCGTGTGTGAATGAGACACTTTTTATACATGTCCTACAAAGAGGTCTGCTCAGGCACGTCCAGTGATTCTGTTCATGTGGACTGGACTGTGTCTTTGAAGCAGATTCATTAGAACTAGATCACTGCCCATATTTTAGTTCACCATCAAGACTAAATTACTATTCAACACCTTTTCTCATCAAGTTTGACTGGAATTTGAGTCATCAGGCCCCTATAAGTAGGGATAGACTCACACAAGCACCAAGAGGATTGGATTCAAGAAATTCACAGGATGTGGGATGGGGTGATAAAATTTATATGCTGCAACCAATGCACAGCCATAGACAGTGTGACTTTTTTGTTTTCATTTTTCTGTTTATCAGTATGTGATTCACCACCCTGCTGTTGGTATGGGTTTGTGTCAGGCTACAAGAAACACTGATATATTCAGATTATGTTCTGCCGTGTCCACATTGTTCTTCTAAAATCTTTTCTTGTTTCCTTACAGCTTGTCCATTTCTGACAGAGATTGTTTTTCTCTTTAGGGTGCACATATGAACAAGCATGTTTCAGGTCAGTCTATCTGAAACTTTACAGATTTTTTCATCTTTGCTCAAATGTCCACTCCAACTAAAGGTCCCATGTCCTGCAAAATCAATTTTTCTTTGCTTTTCACAATGTTAGAAGGGGCTTGGGAAGCAGAAGAACACGCCTGTTACTAAGCTCTTCTGCTTCAGAGAAATGCACCTGAAATGCTCTTTTTTTCCTTCCTGGGGTTTATTATGTCATAACCATTTAGCCTCCACCTACATGTGTGTGTTCTGCTCGTCACAGGCAGACACCATGACCCATTACCTCCCATTAGGCATTGTTTGGGCAGCCAATCAGCACTGAGCTCATTATCATAGCCTCCCGCCCCCTCAGACCCAAACATGTCCAAAGAGGAGGGAAAGAGCTGCTTCTGACCCTCAACAGTGATAAAATTTTAATTTTTTTTTCAACTTAAATGAATTTTTTGTTTAATAGACATCCAACTCATACTGTAAATGGTCAAACACAAGACCATAGGACCTTTTAGTATGAGTTTATTAGAATTTGAAGGTCAAAGTAAAAGGGTACAGATCCTTATACCCCTAACTTTGTGAACCTAATACTCGGTCTTCTAAGAGTCAAGGAAGATTCTTTTACATTTTGGAGATCATAGGTCAAAGGTAAAGGTCGTGGAGACCCCCTGCCATCTTGGCTTGTGAACATGATGTACCAAGAATGGCTCAAAGAATTTGCATTTAACTAAGAACAGATGTCCAGTTTGTCTTAAAAATTAACAGTTTAGACTTGGGCAGTTGTGGGTGAAAGGTCAAGGTCATGACTTTCATTTTATCTTTTGCCTTACACATGCAACCACAAGCAAGATTTCAAAAGTAAAGTGATGGGAGTTTTCTTCAAATTTAGCCCAAATAAGCACAATGAGAGGGAGGAACTTAGATTTTTTTTTTTAGATCAAAATAAAAGCATTTGCTCATAGATACAGATAAGGACTCTTATTGTGAACATATTTACAGAAATGTCATTTGTCATTGACAGAACTTTGCTATGCTAAAGCTAAACTGTGAGTTTGTGGACATGTAGCGCTTTTAGCAGTTTTTTTTAGATCATTTTGGACATAAACAGAGATATTTGTTTAAACTCACATCTGATCTGTTGATACATCATTAAAAACTGAGAAATTAGGGCTACATCCATTGATCATTCTGATCTGTGTTGATATATTCCAATATAGTCGATGTTAAAGCTCAAAGATGCACAACGACGCTCTGCAGAGCGAACACACTTAGATAATGTTGTTACAGACATCAAACGCAGAGGAGAGAACACATTGTAAGCACACACACTGCATAAGGGTGGATGTTGGGTTGTTCTGTGTGATTGTGAGCATGTGTTTATGTGCTTCTCTCTGCAGAGAAATCCCTCTGCTGTGCTGCTTGTCCTAAGCCAGTCATTGTATCTGTAAGGTTAAATGGTCTCCTACTATGAGGCAAGTAATCACACCCTATTACAGTATGCCAAATGTGAGCCAAATATTCATTTAAAAAAATAAATCAAAAAAAAAAAAAAAAGAAAAAGGTTATCATCCATACCGGTATATTGTGACAGCCTTCAATACTTTGCTTGTGAACTGATTATCTGAAACCTGATATTGCAAGAGTTATTAAAGTAATTTCCCAAAATTTATACAGATTTCTGCCTGAAAAGAAAGTTTAGATTATGGAAGTCATGGGTTAAAGGTCAAGGTCATGTAGTCTCCTGGTAATCCTATGCTTGTGAATACAATGGGCTCTAATTTCCTGGCACAACTCAGGGTGCCGCAGCCCGGCGCACCCCGCGCAGTGGTAATTTCATCCGGTGCACTGCCGTGCATAGCCAATTTGGTAGACCGGCTGCGCCAAGATGGGTGTGACAGCGCACCAGGGGGAGGTGTCGAAAGATTCACCTTGGCGCAGTGACAATTTCGTGCCAAAAACCGCACGGAAGGTGCGCTGAAAGCTCGCCAGCTCCAACCTGGTCTATTCTCGGCGCAGGAGAGACGCACCCAGGGCAGTGGTAATTTGGCTGACAGGCGCACAGGGCGCACATTTCACCAAAACCTCACAGGCAGGTGTCCAGAGTGTCAGGCACATTTCAATGCAATAAACAATCACAGCAACCTCTATATAATGTAACCGTCTGAACCAGCATAAACATTTGTATCTATATTAATTGTTCCGTCACATCTGATGTCAGATCAGAGACGTTTGTCATAACTAACGATTCATATCTCTCAAGCCAACCACAAACAGCCACATCATCCGATACGGAGTATCCGGCTTCTCTCATCTCATGAAATTCAATAGAAAAGAAAAAAAGAGAGAGACGCTCGCTGAATAAATGTCACTCAGTGTCTTAAGGATTTACCTGTGATTGCCCATATTTCTCTGTTTTAATCCTTATTCGTAACATGATCTAATAAGATGGAGTACATTACTGCAAGGAGGATGAGGAGAAGATATATTTTCACCAAAGGTTCTGCTATTTGGCGATGACAGACCAGGAATGCAGGTGGATCACAAGCATGATGAATGGATTAGCCTGCTGCTGTGTTTAAATGTAATTATCACTTAATTTTGTACTCCTATTATGACACAGGAACAGATTACATCTGTCCTGCGAGATGGTCCACACGGTGACGCGCATCGTGTCCTCCGATGCGCCGCCCGGTGGCCCCTGCGCTCTCCCAGTTGCTGCAAAAGTGACAGCGGCTCATACCTTCTTTGCCACCTGAGGTGAAATTGTCACTGCGCCTCGCCCGCGGCGCATTTAAAAACTCTGTGCAAGATTTCACTCTTACTTGTCCGTCAACTGATTGAATATTAGAGTTTCGAGGTTAAAGAGCAAGACCATTGGGTCTGGTGTTCATCCATGTTCTAAAAGATTACCACCAATCACTTCACCACAAAAAACGTGGCCCTTCTTCTTGTCCCATGATGGTACTTAAACTCTCTGGCGGTTGTAAACCATGCAAAAGCATAAAACCATCAGGCTGTAACTCTAGTCTCCTGTTTTTTATTCCTTCACTGGCAAAACTACACAGAAATAACAAAGGCACAAAATGTCATCCATGTTGAATGTACAACATAAAGATATGGAAGCAAGCCTCCAGTCGACCATGTTCTCTTCTCTGCAGCTCTGAAACCCAAGAGCAAAAGGTTATTGTGCTGTGGGAACTTTTTAGGTCTAGCTTTTATAATATACTGAGGCCCTTGAATGTGATGGCTACTTATATAAGATCAGTAAAAGTCAGCAAGGAAGAAATGTACAGCTGACACAGTCCCCTGTGGAGATTTTTGTTGGCTTGTATAAAATGTTCACTTTAAATGTTCTTCTGTTTTTTCTCACACTTTGACGTGACGAGAGGCCATGTATATTTCCACTGTAATGGTGGGGTATTGAATGTCCATCAGTTTTACGTTTACCTGAAATACATTTAGAGAGGTATGTGGACCTAAATGAATGTGCAGGAAGACAGTGTAACTCATGTTTATAGCCTGAACATTCACCATTCCACATTAGATATTACATCTATTGATCTTCCTGGTGAGTCTATCACAGCTGGAAGTTTAATGCTCTCTGGGCCTTTAAAAGACGAAAATACAATAACTCACTTTGATGAAGAAGAAGTTTCTCATTTCATAAACAACACACTGACACACAAGTGCTCAGCTGGTATTATATTAGATTCAGCCCTTCATGACTTGTGTTTGCATTGAGTAATTTTTTCAGAAATTAAATAAGGTTTTCCTGCTCAATACTGTAAACACCAAATACAGTATATTTGGAGATCCAAGCACAGAGGTTGCTGATTTGAATCTGATACAGCTTTCTGAATTTAATTACAGCTTTGTGCAGTTCAGCATGGCCTCTTCCAGCAGGCAACGCAAACTTATCTGTTGCAACACACTGTGACATGTAGACATGTTTAAAACCCCTTGAACCCTGAGGGAGCCCACTTTGACAGAAGGCAAGTCCTGAAGTTAAGTACATCAAAGAGCCAAAGAGCACACTTATCTTTCACAAACATACACATAATGCAAATCAAATTAAACAGAACAAACTCAGTTAAAACCCCATGTAAACCAATTTTATACAGACCCCACAGAACTCCAACACCAAGCTGATTAATGACCAATGAAATTGGAAAAATGACCATCCATGTCTACCAAAGCAAAAAGACATTTCAAAAGCACTTTAGAAGTCTTCTTGTGTCACTTTTATATAGCACACATGCTCTGTCAAGTTTGTGTTATGCATGACTCCTCTGCATGATAGAGTACTTCTATGTACAAGACAAAAAGTTTACAGACTCAGAACTTCTCCATCTACCCCTCTTTACTGCAGCTCCTTCTCCTGAATAGACTTACCTGTGTGATGTCTGACTACTGGTTTGGAGTGGCAAGCGCAGTGCAGAGCAGTGACTGTAGGTTTAATGCAGAGTTGTTGACAACATGGGGCTGAGCAGCACTGAATACAGAGAATACAGCTTGATCACTAGCACTCAAGAAAGGTAGTATGTTCAATGTTAATAACTGTGAACATAATACAGCAGTTAGTTAAACTAAATTAATCCTGGGTTAAGGCACAATATGGGCTTTTTAAAGGGTATTAGAATTGGATTGTTTTTTGACAAAGGCAATGTTTCCCAAATAAGGCATGACTCTGCTAAGGGCACGGCAACACTGAAGGGGACGTGGTTATTCTGGGATGGAGTTTGTCCAAACTGGTTCCCTTGGCCTTGACTGCCCTTGGCCTTGATGCCAATCCAAAATCCCAATCACAGATCAGCCATTTTGACTTGTTAGAGGTTGTTGAAGAAACATCATCAGAGTCCAGTTTAGGGTTATGCCTGTTAGCTGGTGGACCTGCAGACAGAGTCAAGGTCTGTGTCTGTAGACTGACCCAGACTGAAGGGAAGGACAGGGTTTGTACTGTGGAAACAGGGCTGCTGAACAAATGGGACAAACCAAATGGGGAAAGGGGAACTGAGTGTGACGTGTTAGATCAGGCATGAGTTACAATAACAGACAAAAGACAGAATGAAATATAAATACACAGACACCATTTCATTTGCGAGTATGCATACAAGGTTACTTGATCAAGGAAACAAAATGGGGCCTGACCTCAATCCAGCTGGTGTCAGATGGAGTCAGCCTCCTGCTCCTCTTCTCTGCTTGCATTTGCATGTGGTACCCTGCCTACCGTCCTTCCTATCAAGTCTCACCTCCAACCCTGTTGTCATTGGATCATTAAAGTCACAGAGAAGATGCCAAATATCGTTTGACTGTACAAGAAGATTGTGGGTTTGGGCAGGGAAGGTGTTCTTTGTTCCAGCCAAGTGCAGAGCAGAGATGGTTGAATGAATGCAGAGTGGCTAACAACATAGAGCAGCGCTGAACTGGAAAACTACCACAGAGTTGACTGGTCAACCAGTCAGAGCGGACAAGGCCCATGTGGGAAAGGGATTCCTTAAGGGGCAGGAGCTCTAACTGAGTGTCCCAGATAGAGTGAGAATACATGTGGATCCGGGGTACTCTGTAATTAAGAACTAAATGGTTTTCTGAACATTAATGATATTAAAATTACTCTTGTCATAAAAAAAAATATGAAACAAGGTACAGGTACTTCAAAGATCTGTTTAAGAAAACACCGAAAACTGTGGCAGCTACATGACACTTTAATAGATTTTTTTTCATTTTTTGTGTTTTTACACATTTATGTGCTCTCTTATGTCTGCTTTTCCTTCCTGCTCTTTCGAATTAAATGTTCCTTGACATACCATTATTAAATAAATATTTGGCACCCTGTTAGATTTTTGTACAACAATAACCTCATTCTGTCAAATAAGCTTTTAAGTGCATTAGAGCCCTGATTCTCAAATAGGGGTACGCGTAGCCCTGGGGGTACATGGAGGTAATCTAGGGGGTATGTGAGATTTTTTGAAAAATACATTTAAAAAAAAGCAGTAGGCCTAATAATAATAAGTACGTTTTGAGAAATAATCATATTATAAAAAGTTCAATCAAATACAAATGCATGTTCATACACTGAATTTTACATTCAGTACTCAATTTTAATATCCTTAAAAAACGGACCCTCCCTAAACCAAGTTGGTTTGACCCATTGACCCAGAATGCATCACCAGTGACACACTGTAACAATGGAGTCGTGGCTGAAGCATAGAAGCAATACCGCTGAATCAGAGAAAGAAGTGAAAAAAAGAGGTGAAACCAGAGCCAATGAAATACAGACAGTACATGGAAGAATACGTTTTAATGGAGTTTACGTCCACGAGTTGCAACCTGCCCAAGGCACTGTGTTTTTTTGTGGGGAGAAATTAGCCAACGCGAGCAAGAGGCCAGCACATCTCCAGCGGCATTTCATCACAAAACACGGATGTCATGTTGTTAAGCCACCAGAGATTTTTAAGAGGAAACTTTCTGACTTCAAGTCATCACAAGTCACAATGCGAAAAGTCTCCACTACATCAGCCAAGCCCTCTTATGCGGTGTCTTTGCTCGTAGCTAAAGCCAAATGACCGTTCACCATAGCTGAAGACCTGCTGCTCCCTGCCGCAATTGTATAGGCCGAAATCATGCTGGACAAAAAAGCAGCAGATTCATTAAAAACTGTGCCTTTGTCCAACGATACTGTTTGCCGCAGAACAGATAAAATGGCTACAGACATTGTCAGTGGAAATGCACAACTTGTTGCATTTGTGAGGTACATTGAGACTGACGACATTTGTGAAGACTGATCAAAACACAGCAAAGGGACAGGCTGTGTCTGGAGAAGAGCTTGAGTTGCCTCCCTGCCACCAAGACTGACAAAGATTCCCAGATAGGTACAAGCCCATGTTTCTCACTAAAATGTACTGTAAGTACAAAAGACTCAGTAAAATGCAACACTGCATTTGATGATGAAAGTTTTTCATTTTTTGATCTCAAAAGGGGACACTTTAAGTTGATGTTTTTTCTGTTGTGATCAAATCTCCATTTATTATTAAGTTATCAATTTATTTTGCAAACAAATGCTATTTATTTATAATTAAGTTAATGATTTTTTTTTAGAACAAATCTTTATTATAATTAAGTTGATTATTTGTCTTTTTGTGAACACATTTTTAGTTATTTATGTATATTTTTATTTCCTACCATTGCAAGAGGGACAAATATAAATCAGCAGAATTTTGCATATTTGAGTTTTGACTGGTTTTATGCCATCGTGGTGGTCACTGTTTTCTGTTTGTTTCTTTTTCTTTGGATGTTTCTACATCCAATGTTTGCAATATGTGCAATTTAAGAGTATTTGTCAGTTACATTGGTACAAGGCTGTTTAACTTTAATAAATCAGACACTGATGGCACAGCATTGTACCTCTTTTTTTTCTGCCAAAAATGTTTTGCGCTGGTCAGGGGGTACTTGGCTGAAAAAATATTTCAAAAGGGGTACATCACTGAAAAAGTTTGAGAATCACTGCATTATAGAACAAAAGTTAAATATACCACACCTTTGTTGATTGGTGTTTGCTCTGGAATGAGGTTTTCTCTGTTTGTTTTTTTTTTAGGATTTTAGGAATCATGTGGGAGCCCTGCCAGCAGTAAATCTAAAAATAAGATGTCAGGACATGCACACCAATACAAAACACATAGTAAGTTTTGTGCAAATGTTATTTACTCCTCTTTTTTACAATGAGAATTTTTTTTTAAACGATTTCTAAAAGGACCTTTCACATGGTCAGCTTCAGCCTTAGTTGAGGTAAGGTTGTTTTTCTAGCTTAATGAGCCCTGATAAAATCTGTTTAATAAAAGTCAGACTTGATAAAGTGTGATCTTTGGAATAACAGAGGATATTGCAGCAAAAGCACTAGTCCTCATGAGAAGATACAATTCAAAATGTAATATAACATTATAAATGCAAACAGAGCAAGATCACGTTCAAAACTTTTGCCTCCTAATGTTTGAAAGGATCATATATAAAGGTCACAGTCTGATAGTTGCTTTTGTGTAGTTTGTTCACACTTTATCTCTCTTTGGGTCAGATTTCCATTTCATTTCTGGGGCACAAAAAAAATATATCCTGTGATTTTTACAGCCTGTGTAGTTCGCTGCATGTATGCATGACACAAATCTAAAGGAAACTTGATACACGTTTTAAACATGTTGACTCCATTATGAATCAGCTCAAAAGTCTCCCACTGATTCTAAATGGGCCCAACATCAGGACCTCTGTCATAAGCAAAATAACAATTATCACCATTAGCTGTGAAACCTTTCATGATGTACGGATCTGCGTACGTTTAGGCAGCTGTAAGTTGTGTTCTGGATGGACTTAAAGCTAAAAAAAAAGTCAACTTCATGCTGCACTACAATCACACCCGACCGCATGAATCTCCCATGTCCTGAAGCGTGTGGTGCATAAACGAAACTGATGGCCCTGGCTTTATGCCCCACTATAGTTCAGGATTGATAAAGAGTCCAGTTTTTTGATGGTATGTATGCAACATACCTGCACTCAATCTCAAATGATGGCACCCTGTGGAGTAATTTGTGAGAAGACGGTTCCAAAAACTTTGTTGCTCGGTTATCCTAAATCTTTTTGTTCTGACACGCTCGAGCATGATCGAGGGGAATATTTGAAAGGCCTTTCCCCTGCTGACTACAGGCTCTGTGTTTATTATTTTCACTTATCCTAAGCTTTGTTTTCACATGGGGTCAGCCAAATTTTTGTAAGACATATGGGGGAAAAATGGAGAAGCACATCATTGTACAAACCCTAATTCCAGTGAAGTTGGGACAATGAGTTAAACATAAATACAAGAGGTTATACAATGATTTGTAATTCCTTTTTGAGACTTTTATTCAATCGAATACACTAAAAAGACAAAATATTAAATGTTCTATGTTATAGACATTATTATTTTATCTCAATTACTTTGAATTTGATGCCTGCAATAGCAAGGTAGTGAACGGCAAGACAAGACTGGGAATAATGCTAGAATGTGACTGTGAGGTACAATGAACTGGCACAGGACAGAGGGAGACATGAGGTTAAATACAGGAGGAGAGGGGTGATGGGAAACAGGTGGGATGAAACAATCAGGAAGCAGGTGTGACAAGACGGGGGCAGGGCAGACAGGAATGGATCTGAAATGGAGACAAAGGTTAGTGCTTCAAAATAAAACAGGAAAGACAAGGCTATGACATGAATGTAAAACAAAATAAAAGAGAAACTTGACTGACATGACAAATATAGGGTCAAAAAGGGTTAGCCAATCATTATATTCTGTTTTTATTTTTGTTTTAATCAATGTCCTAACTTCATTGGCATTAGGGTTTGTATTTCATATTTTGAAACTGCTTTTGTTGATGCACACTAACAAACAACTGTTGTATATTCTAGTTTCTCAAGGTCTGACCATAAGTGAATAAATAATCCTCTGTACTTTTTTCTACATAAATAATCGTAACTAATGACCATAAACACAGCATTAGTTCACTTCAGGAATCAAGCTATGTCCCCCCATTGCACAAAGTCACCTTCATCCAGCACCAGTGAAAACACACAGAGACTTGTTTTCAGGTTGTTTTGATGTTAACAAAGACAGACTGCAGAAAAATAGGATCATATCTTATTTTTAATATTTTAATGAGACTGTAAATTATGCGCCATATTCATACAGCAACCATTATTTAGGGAGAAGATAAAACGATGGTGCTGTATTGTGCTGATTTTATTTTTGTCGTAAATCCTGCAAGTTTTTATTGACAGTGTCTTTTTATTGCTTCTGTGTTTGTGGGTAACTGAAACCACGATGGATGGAGAAAATCTGTAAGACATGAGGACACATGCAGAAGTTAAATCACAGACTGAAACACAGGCAAAGACACCACCAAGTATGCAGACCTGCTGTGTGCTGGCTGTGTGACAGCTACAGACAGTTGTGGACAGTAACAGAGTAAATTTACTCAAGTACTTTGCTCAAGTACTATTTTTTGTTATCTGTACTTTTTTGAGTATTGTTTTGGGGTAAACTTTTTACTCTTACTTCACAACATTGTTTTATATCCTCATACATTTAAATCAACTGATAAACCGTCTTTCCCTCTAACATCATACCCAGACAATGGACAGTGTTTTTGTGTGGTTGGTCTACGTCACGGGTTGGCAACTTAGAGCATGCGTGCCACTCTTGTAATGTGGAGGCCTAACCACTGGCATGCATGCAGTCATTTACTGTGTTCAACTTATTTTTCCCACCTGTAATGGATGGATCTCGTGAACCCTCTGCTTGAGATCAGCAGCGGATGGTTGTTGTCAGCACAGAATGCTGGTTGCGCGGGGAGAAAAACAGTTTAACAGCTTGAACAGGCCATGTGGATGATGACAGTCACAGTGGGTAACAAAGTTAGCAGAGACACCAAAACCAATATCACGAGGGCTGCTCCTTTACCTGGAGGACAGCTTTACCAAAGTTTAGCGCTCCCAAGTCCACTTTATTCATCAGCTTTACTGGAAAAAAAATTAACAATATCAAGCTTGTTTGCAAATGTGAAGCCTATGTGCCCTGACAAAATCCATGCAGGCATGTGGAAACCCTGCAAACTCCACACAGAAAGACCCTTGTAGACACGGGGGTCAAAACAATAATTCTTTTGCTGTGAGGCACACACACCAACCTTCTGCACCACTGTGCCACCCCATTTCAGTTTCAGTTAAAAGAGCAAGTTGCAGATTAACACTGCAAAATGTTGTCTGTTAATGTGTTGTCTAATTCTTAATTCTAAATGTTTTCCAAAAGAAAAAGGCGCAAATTTGGATTTGCCTATTTTGAGATATGCGGCTGAAGATACTCTTTTTTTCCACATTGGGTTGAAAAAGTCACAAATTAAGTCACTAAAGGGTATGATGTTCCCTGACTCTCTGATCTCTGATCTAATGATTATGAAGCCCAAACGAGACAACTGAGGCTGGACTGTTGTGCAACTGACTCCTGTTCATCAAGCAGGAATGGGAAAACATTTCTCCTAAAAAGCTTCAACAGGTAGTGTGTTTACTCCCCAAACACTTAGGTACTGAGTGTTGTTAAAAGGAAAGGTGATGTAACACAGTGGTAACCATGCCCCTGTCCTAGCTTTTTTGGGATGTGTTGCAGGCATCAAGTTCAAAATGAGTAAATATTTGCGAAAAACAAAACAAAACAATGAAGTTTATCTGTTTGAACATTAAATGTCTTGTCTTTGTAGTGTATTGAATTGGATACAGGTCGATAGAATTTGCAAATCATTGTATTCTGGATTTTTTTTTACATTTCGCACTGTACTCCAACTTCATTGGAATTGGGCTTTGTAACGTCTGGTTTCTCTGCAGTCAGCCTCAAATGAACACTGAAGAAACTGCAGTTTTTAGCACTTCTGCACAGGCTTCTATTTTCCAACCAGATGTTGCTGCTCAGTGGAAGCTCATAAAAATACGTTATAAGCAGTATTCACACAAATGTTGAAGCAAATGAGTGCAAACTATAGCGAGTACAAGAAAGTTTAATTTTTCAATTCATTTAATGTTTGCACAGATTTAACTGAACTTCTGTACAGTTGATTGTGATTGCTCATGCAACAACAGGGCCCCACCACTGCTTACTCTACTTAAGATGTTGTTGCCAAAATGCAGCACAAAGGACTGAAAAAAGAGAGAGAAGAAGAGAATGGGAGCCAGAGCTGCAAGATAAGATCTGTTTTTCTTTCTTTTTTTTTTTTTAAAGATATATGGATAGATAATGTAAACAACAGAAACTTTTGATTACTAAGGCAGACACTGCATAGATCATCTCTGCTCTCTGGGGTTTATAATCAAATCTAGGACCTCTGGGATTGATTTTGACATTTTAATCAAAAATTGGAAATAATGGTCATTTTTATTATTGATGTGTGTTTTATATTATCTTGACTCTGTTTTTTATTGTACAAAATACATCAAATATTTTCCTCCAGCCTTTGCCAACCTTTTAAAAAATATTCTGTCAAATGTCTGAACCTCAAACTGCCTTCTGCATTTTTTCTATTTATTCACTGTATCTGTGCTTATTTACTCTTGTCTTTGTAGTTACCATTAACTTTGATATCTAATTTTGGCTGAGGAAAACACTTTGGCCTTCATGGATGTCGTGGTTTTTTTTTTTTTTTTTTTACATGTGTATTGTATTTTTACATTAAATTACCAATGAAATGGTAAAAATGCAGCTTTTGTAATTATTTAGAGTTTGGCATGGCCCTAGACCCCTGAATCTTTGCCCACCATTTGATTTGTTTAGTTTCTGTGCAAGTAAATAAATAAAATTACTTAACTGGCATTCAGTTTTTTGAGCCGGGCTAGTATAAATGAGCTCTGACATACACACAAAAATACACATGCAACGTATATATAAAGTAATTCATAATTCAAAAAGGATTGTGCCTTTTTTCATAGGAGACCATCATCTCTTGACGCAAAATCAAGGATCTCTGAGTTCAATTTTAGCAGATGTAGGGAGAGTCCTGAATGTGGTGGGAACAGAACATCAAGTTCACATTCAGGTGTAGCTGACCCTGTGAAACTCTTTAGATACTGCCATCTGCTGGTCAAAGCTGGTCAATGCACTAAACGTGAAAAAACTGGAAAACTGTTCAGATTCATACCAATTGAGAGCAAAACAAAGCAAAATAAATAAGTACATAAATGAATGAAAAATAATAATAATAATAATAATAACAATAATAATAATGATAATAAATACAAAACACAGCAAAACAAACTACTTGACACAACATCAATCTAAAAGCAATACACGAAGAGAACGCTTCAAAAGATGCCACAAAATAACAACCAGCCAAAAAAAGAAGAATTCTGTGGACACAACAGCAACTAAAAAAAACAACAAATCAGAAAACACAACAGCAATTAGAAAAATTGAAATAATAAAAGAGTAACAATAAATTGTTAAAAATGGACAACATGACAAATTAGAAAAAAACAATTAAACAAAGTAGATAAAAGCACTGCAATAAAAACAAACAAAAAATCTAATTGAAACAAAGCAAAAAGAAAACACAACAACAAAAAGGCCTTTTAAAAAAAATGAAATGCATTGATATATTTTTAAAGATGACAAACCCTACCACAAATAAACTAACAATTAGGTAAACAAAAAAAACAAAACAACAACCATAAAAAAGAACAACAAAACAACAAATAAAAAAATAAAATAAGATAGCAAATTCAAAACAAAACCAATGGTAAACACCCCCCCCCCCCCCCCCAACAATGTATAGGTGGAGACAACAGCAAATTAAAAACACACAACAAATCAGATAATATTGGCAAACAAGAAAAAAAAACAATCTTTGATTTTAAAAAGACAACAAGCAAAAATCAAACAACACAAAAAAGAAAAACCACAAAAAACAGAGGACATGTCAACATATAATGATATACACTGATTTAATTTCAAAATTGGAAAACGCTACAACAAGTTAACATACAGTTAAAAAAAACAAGAACAAAACAGATCAACATATAAAAAACCAAATGACAAGAAACTAAAAAGTAAATTATAAAACAAGAATTAGGAACAAAACCAATGAGAAAAGGCAACAGCAAACAAATTAAAACATTCAACATATAAAAAAAAATTACAATAACCAAATAAATAAAAACAAATATTTAAAAATGAATTTTAAAGCACAAAAATGAAAATGTTCAGTAAAATAAAAATACAACAAAAAATAAAAACAAAACCAAAAAAGAAAACACGTGTGCTAATAAGACATTCATAATCAAGTAGGTCAATTAAAAAAAACGGCACATTGGTGAAAACACACCAGTACATAAAAAACAACAAAATAACAAATCAAAACAAACAACGAAATATAACACCAAATGAGAAAAAAGTCAAAAAAGACTCAGCAAATTAAAAACACAATAGAAGATTTAAAAAAAAAGGAAAAACAAAAAAGGTTAAAAAAAGCACCACCAAGTTATATCAATAAAAAAGCAACAAATTGTCAAAAATGCAACGATTTAGAAAACATATCGATAGATAAAAATAAAACACAAAAACAAATTTAAAAAAACAGTGGCATGCAAAAACAGGACAACAAATCAAATAAAAAATAGTTACAAATCAAGGGAAATATTAAATAATAAGAAAGCAGTAAATTAAAAAGTCAACTTTTAAGTAATTAGAACACTTACACAACAAATAAGAGAAAAACAACAACAGAAAAAACATACAGCAAGAAACATACCAACAAAAATAAACTGCAGCACATAAACCACCTACCACCTACCTTTTGTGGGCCCACCTCTGTACTCTCACTGTTTGGTAAATGTGTTCTTCAGCATGACCACAATCCCCGTGTAAAAGATCTTCTTATCTGAAGCTGCAGCAGGAAAATGATTGACTATTGACTGTGTTTCCACTTGTTTCATGACCTTTATTAGTGTGTCAGTATGATCACGGATAAATGTTTGACATTTTCTTGCTTCTAGTTTCATCTAAAGGATAAAATCAGCACAGTATAATGTTTGAATATCAGTACCAGTAACATAAGGGGTAAATATAGGACCCTACATCGTGGTTTGACTCTTGGATAAAGTCAGAGATCGACATTTCTCTGTCATTATCTGAGACTACACTTTCATTTGTGTGTATTTCCTCTGATCTGTCCACAACCATTTCATCTTCTTTGTGTGTGTTTCTGATTGTGGTTAACGTTTCTGTCAGCTGATCCTCCAGTTTAACAGATGAAAGTGTGAGGGATCTGAGTGAGAGAAGGTAAACTGGTCAAAAAAACAATGGTTTTACATTCTTTTGATAAAAAAAAGACAAAAAAATGAAGACATACTTTGCTTTCCTTATCAGGAGGCTGTAGCAGTTTTCCTTCTCCTCTAGTTTTTTCTTCAGAGCTTCAGCCTCTTTCTGATTATCCAGGAGCTCCCTCTGAAGGCGATGGTTTGTCTCCTCCAGAGTCTCACAGAAAGCCTGAACTCAAAACAAAATCCAGCAGTTACAGACAGAAAACATGACTTTTAACTCTTAATGACAACATTATCACAGGCATGACCTCACCCGACTTTCCACCAGACTGTCGAATGGACCAGGAGGATCTACCAAACAAAGGAAGAGTCTGACAGCTTCACTGAGGAGCAAACAGATACAAAAAACCTCAAATTCAAACCAGACAGAGAGTACAATCTGTCAAACTTCATGACCCAAAACACGCACCTCCTGACAACTTCTTTGTTAAGTGTTAGGCTCTGCAGGAAGTTCTGCAGGCCATTCAGCCTCTCGTCCAGGAACTCCTCATCATAGTTGTCCTTGAACCAGCGTTTGGGAGGCAGAGCCAGAGCAAAGCCGGGGTACAGCTCTTTAAGCTATAGTCAAAATGTTTACCAAAGAGTTAGAAACAAAATAAAGGAAGCACTGCTCCAAAAACATGTCACTACTTAACAAACTTTGCCTCTGCTGTATGCCTCTGAGGAATTACCATTCTTGGTTGTCACCTACTTGTTTTAATGTTATCTTCATGCCTCTGTGACGGTATTTTCCCTAAACTGACAGTATGTCTACCAAGATTCTAGGATGAACCACAGACTGTAAAGAATTGGATGAAGCCATGACATAGGAGCCCTTGAACACTGTTGATGCCCTCTAATGGGAGCCGACATGCATGTGTTATCTGGCCCGCACTTTAGCTCCATCTACTCACAGACAGCGAGGCTGTGATTAGGCAGGACTTAAGTCCTTCTGACCAATAGCGACTCTGTATTTCCAAAAGCAGAAATCCCTGATAAGTCCTCAATAAAAGAAAAACAGGAGAAATATAAAAACAATCCCTCACAGTGAGGGCACATAGGTGCATTATATTTTTAGACTTAAGCCATTTTTTGAACCAGGCTGTAAAGATGCTTATTAACACTGTCAAAAACATCTTTCCCCCTCATATAACCATGAAGGTGTCAGGTTACTGCAGTCAGTCCCTACAGCATAGGGCACTTCTGCACAGGCCTCCATTAACATCCCTGGCCATCTGGAATGAACTGATTATATTGTAGGAGTCAAAGGTCAAAGTCATGGAGTCTTTAGGTCACCCTCTGCTTGTAAATGTGAGATCTCAAGAACACTTGAGGGGGTTTTCATCAAACTTTGTACAAATGACCAATTTGATTTCAGAATGATCTACTTAGATTTTGGAGGTCATGGGTCAAGGTTAAGGTCATGGTCATAAAATAAAAGGAGGCCCATATGGAAGTGCTGAAAGCAGTAGTTCCTTGAGCAGTAGTTCCTTGAGTGTCCACTTGAGGCTGGCTTCAGTAAAACTGAATGTGACATGATTGTATGAAGAGAACAAATGATTTTTACAGCCTAAATGAACATTTTTACAGCTCGGTTCATAAAGCAGATTTGATCAAAAGCTATAATAGATCTATGTGCTCTCACTTTATGGGTGGTGACTTTTTTTATATCGCTCTTGTTTTCATTTATTATAGAGAGGGGCTTCATAGGAAGTGTTATCGAAAGTTCAGTTGTATGCACTATCAGTGGTGGGACAGGACTGGCTGTACTTTCGCAGAATCTAAGCTTAAAAAGAAAACAGAGAAAAAAATAGCAGATCAATGTTGTCCAGCATTATTCTCCCCCCAAAAAGTACATTGGACAGCAGCGTCAAATAGACCTCTCCAAATCCCAACATAAAATATTGTGCTGAAAAGAGCAGAACTTGCTGATTTGAGTGAAATTATTGCTCAGAGTACTGACTGAAAGGAACAGCTGATAGTAGCCCTCTTTCTTCTGTCAAATAATATCAACTAGCTACTGTTAGCTCCTTAGCACACCCTAATGCTTTGATAATGAAAAACCTCTTTCTCCTCACCTCCAAAAGTAGCAATTTTTCCAAATGTAAAAAAAAAAACATATGCGTAACCATTTGTACTTTTGTAGACTGTCATCCTGACAATGGTGTAAGGGGAAGTATTCTCTGTAAACCTCAGTAAAAAAAGGTTCTCTTAGGGACTTTGCTGTCATTAGTTATATTATTCCAAGTGCTGTTTAGGAGCCCAAATTACCTTTAATTTATAGTTCACATAAACATGTCAGTGCTTCTGTGGCTGTCATGCAAGCAAGCTTGAATTTGAAATTATGAAAAATTTAATAGCTCATGCCACAGCCTCACACGGTGGTCATTTGGTAGTTAAATTCCAGCTTCATAGTCTTAATAGCCTGTAGATGTTGGGTTGAGGGGTGGGGGTCAGTCCAGTGCTTTTTTGTTTCCAACTGTGTGGCATTTTGGTCATTTTTTTTTCAAGTGTACTGTATAGCTAAAGTGTTTCAGATTGGATGAGGGGAAATTATTCAAAGATTAAAATACATTCTCCTCTAAGCATAAGCAATGACTCATTTTCAGCCAAAAGGCAGGACAAGCTTTATCCTTGTGATTAAAATTCTGTTACTCAAATATCTTTCTCTTGTATTACTGATGCACCATCTCACCTTTTCATTGAGGTGGCAGAAGTCTGTGTATCTTCTGAAGATCACCCAGCTGTCCCCTTTAGAAGTGGTCACATGAATCTTATAAACCTAACAAGCACAACAACAGAACTCAGAGTGAAATACAAATGTATACTGCTTTTGTTCTGACATGCTCACACTGGAAATTATTTTGCTCATTTGATGGTAGTACTTCATTCAACTCGTGCAATTTACAACTATCAAAAAACAGGAATTGTATCTTTCTGTGCCCCAAAGCATTTTTGACAATGAGTACAGTAGCAGGGTTTCCACCTCAGATACAATCAGAGTTTTATCCTAGGAAAAGGGAAATATATGTTTAATTTAATTCTCACAGCTCTTCCACAAATTTACTCTGTAGACAGAAAACCACTTCCTCTTCTGTAACAACTCTGGTCATTGTTTTTTCTTTTCACTTCCAAGTAGAAGCTGGCCTCTAAACACAACACAGCAAATTGTTTTGTGCTTTGAACGATAATTAATCTATTTTTATTTCTACCAAATCATGACATCTTAGGATTAAAAATTGAGAAGAAATGTGTTGGTTTGTGGAAATTTGATCAACTTAATATTCTCATGGATTAATTCCGAAACTTCTATGTATATAACCCCATACCTCCAAACAATAAGTCATATGGGATCATTAGGTGTATCTGCGGAATATTGATCGTGAAGTAATTAAGATTTGATTTGTAAAGTTTTGTACCAATTTTTGACGGTATTCATCTGAATTTTTAACCTGATTTTCATAATGACTGAAACCAAGATCCTAAACATTATTTTGCTCAACTGTCAGGTCTAGTTAGTACCTTTTTTTCCCTTAAATTTATTTTCCACCAAAACAAGTTTTGTTTTGTTTTGTTTTGTTTTTACAAATGTTTACTTTGAATCACCTCTATTGAAATAGGACCACAGTGCTCTGTATGATGAAAATACACACACTTAGACCATTATGGCCAAAATAGCCACATTTAAACCCATTATAACTGCTTTCATTTTGATCATATGGCATCTGCAGCTTAAAAAACATTTATTGTTCTATTAAATGTTGTAATATGTGGGCCAGGCTTAAAATTTGCAGTTGTTACTATTTTTCAGCACATGGTACTGTTTCTTCATTTTAGTTCATCAGAAAAAAACATGGAATTCTCCTTAAGTGTCATGGAAGGCATTTATGCTTGGACTTTTCGTTAAGCTGAAACTGCACAATAATCCCACAGTAAGTTTTTCTAATAATCACTGGCATTTCCAAAAGTTTTTTTTTTCCAAGAAAAAGATTTCCCTTTGAACATATTTGCTATTTTTCCCCATAAAACACCTGTTAAATAATTAAAAAAAAATACACAGCCATGCAAATGGCATTGAAAATATCAGTGATAGAATGTTGACAAATTGGTGCCCAGAAGGTTATGGTTCTCAAACATATTAATAACATGACAGTTGCAAATTTCCCCGTGTGGGACAATAAAGGTTTATTCTATTCTATTTTATTCTGTCATGACCAGGAATGAAGCTGATGAAACTGTTTGTTACAGTGAAAATATGAAGTAATATATGCATAACAAATTATTTCATTTTTCCAATGTGCCCACTTTGGGGACACAATGTGATGAGAGTAACTTTTTTTCATGGGACCTGAGGGTTGATCCATCTATGCATCCATCATCTATATCATTTATCCTTTTGTGGTCGCAGGGAGCATAGCCTATCCCAGCTAACAGGGAGGAAGGCTACACCCTGGACTCGTCGCCAGCCCATCACAGGGCCAACATGAAGAGACAAATTACCATTCACACACGTACTCACACCCACTGGGCCATTTAGAGTCACCATTGAACCTAATGGGCATGATTTTGGTCTGTGGGAGGAAACTGGGGCACCCTGAAATGATCCACACATTCATGGGCAGAACATGCAGACAGAAACGAGTCTGTTAGGCCAGTCAATCCAGCGACCCTATTGCTATACAGTAAGTAGTTGTGCAAATAAATAAGGTATTTCACGGTTTACAAATGTCATTTATAAACAGTTTAAACAGCCCAGAGCTAAGCACATGCTCCTGAGCAGTCAGCAAACACACACACATTATGTAGTTTTTGAAACAGGAGTCACATGACATCAGTGTGACATCACACATTACCAAAGTCCATGAGTTTCTAAATCTCCTTACAATCATTCATAGACTAACTCTTTTAGGTTTTTACTTTCAATATAAACACTTTCATTGTTTTTATGGAGTTAAATGACTTGTCCATTTTTTTCTTTAATTACCAGTTATATTACCATGTTTCAGGAAACTCTAAAATCCTTACTGTGAATTTTGCCCTCTCCTCCAGGATTTCATATCCCAGCAGTGTCGGAGTGATGGGTCTCTCCACCCAGCTGTCTTTGACTCTGCTCTCATTCTCGGCTGGTGTTGGTGGTCCATCGAGCATGTCTACTCGGGGTCTCCTCCAAAAGATGGCTGGCTGCTCTGGCTGCTCTGACAGAGGGGACACCTACTGTTGCCAGGGGTTTACACTCCTTCTTAGCCCAGGACCTGTGAGCTCCAGTCCAGTCCACTTGTAAAGGGAGTGGAACAAAGGGGGTGGCCATCTGAAGGATTTTGGAGTGGAAAGTTGATTCATATGACTGCAGGGGGGGGGGGGGAAAAAAATGCAAGTTTCCGAGTAGCAGCAGCTCAGAGGCGATAATCCCACAGTTGGTGCTGCAGGTTTGTGTCTGGCAGGTTTGTGACTGACAGGAGCTGTGCAAGGAGAATCTGACTGACAGTTCTGCTGGATCATCATAATTAGACAGGTTTGTGAGGCCAACCTAGAGATTGTTTAAGACAAGCTGACTGATTTGTTAAAAACCTGGGTCACAGCAATGTTAGAAAGACAGAATCATGTGCTTCAGTTTGTGTCACAGAGGACAGCTTGTTCCTGTAAAGCACTAGCAGCATACAGTAGTAGTTCTTATATATGTTCTGACCCCAGGCACACACCCCTTCTCTAATCACCAACACAGACCTGATTTAATTCATTTATTTATTTAATTTTCATTTATTTAATGAAAATGGTGTAGTTTGGCCTTAAAAAGGAACATGGCATCACAATGTCCATATGAAAAGTACATCAATACAAAAGTGTCAGTAGGTGTATTCAACAGTTTCTGTTTAACAAATAGCGGGCCCACATCATACTGATAAAACTAATGAGCCTGAGTCTGTGAGAGGACACTAGAGAACCCAAAGAAAACTTGCACAGGGAGCAAACTTCACACAGAAAGACCCTATTGAAACAAGGAGTTGAACCAGCAACTTTCTTGCTGTGAGACACAAGCACCGACCTGCTGCACCCCCGTACCACCCCTCATTTTTTCCTTCCAATACAAAAACTGCAAAAGTGCTCGACCTTTAGTTATTGAAACTCTGCAACTTCCATCTTTACTGGTTCCTTGTTCTTTCTTTTACGTTTTATCATACACAACTTAATAGGCCCACATGATATGTCAGAGGTCAAATTAGCATAATGTATCAATACTAGCTTTAGGTGTTGTGGAGGCACATTGGTGAAGCCCCTCTTTGTGATGTATTATAAACACATTACAAGAATGTTAATAAGATATTATAATGCACTGGTGATGTTGTATAATAATAATTATAACCTCTGGTGTTAATTTATAATGCTTAAAGTAATAATCATAAGCAATTGTAATGCTATTGTATATAATGCGTTTTAAATAAACTGCACTTATAGTAAGTTGTATTGTTTATATAGCTGTAAGACATTAGAAACATCCACAATGCTTTAAACAATGAATATGACATACAGTAAAAAATTTCATTGCGCTTTGCATTGCTGACTGCTGGAATTTAGAATAGAGTAGAATAGCTCTTTATTGTCATTGCACAACTGGCATACAATGAAATTAGGGAGTTTAGATACGTTTTGAGAAACCCAGATTTTGTACAGGAACTGATTGGTTTATTTTTTATAGCAAGACTTATTTCTTTATTGAATTTTTATTATCATTCTAGCTTTTCTTATCTTTTTTAACAGGGCCAAGTTTGTCTTTAAGATTGTTCAAGATTAAAGTTGCCACTTTTACGGAGATCCCTTTCTAAGTATTTAATTTTAACATAAAATAAACGGTCTTGAATTTAAGCCACTATGGGTCTGAAATGTTGATCATGAAAAAGTTTGAATTAAAAGTAAAAAATTACGTTTGTTTGCTTTTCTTGTGTTTAGTGAATCTTTTAAATCACTTTCTCAGAGTAAACTGTAAGAGAGAAAGAACTCCCTGTAATGAGGATTTTATTGTCTCATTCATAGAAGTGCTCTACCACTTATGTTAATAACTGCTACAGTATGTTCACTATCACCAATGTTAAAAAAAATCTAACAGTTTTCATATACAGAGTAGCCCCTGATAGTGCTGTATTCTCTTTCTGTCTGAGATGCTCTGTTAGAGTTCTTGTCAAATTAAGGCCCCCTTCCCCATATGGGCCATGTCTGCTCTGATAGGTTTACAAAGAGAAAAAGCCTAGTGTACCACAGTCTGAACCTGTAACCTGGGATGGGTCCAAGCCTGAGCCACCCCCACAAGCTTTAACATTCATATTAAAATGATATGACAACTCCAAGAAGAAGAGAGTGTCTGCCCCCTGGAAACTGGCTTACAGATAATTCCAAAAGATTGGGCCTGACGATTGAAGCTTTTACCTCCCATATTACTTTTGTAAGTAGCATGCAGGCCTCAATGGAAGGAGTGATATGGATATGATAGAGGGATTTGTTTCAGAGAAAAAGCATGTCAATTCATTTCTATTCTGTTTTTAGTAAGTATCTGATTTCTATTTAAGAAAAAGTCTTATTTCATTGAATTTGAAACAGAATTTAAATCTATCTATCTATCTATCTATCTATCTATCTATCTAGGCTTATCTATCTATCTATGGCGTTTCTGACATATTCAGTATTGTTCTGGGAGGCAGTCCACTAATTTATGGCATAAAAAAACTTGATTAACTTTGTTTCTTTGATTAGAGCTTAATAGGGCTTTAGGTCCTATTTAATCTTTAAGTTTTATTCATGTTGTAGAAATGTTTGTTTAGCTCACACGCAAACTTGTGGTTCAGAGACTCACGAGGTAGGGGAATTCCAGCTAGTTGAAAGCCCCATCCTTTAACTGTTGAGTTCATGAACGGTGGCTGATTTAGCCCCCATGAAACTGAACAAAAATGTGAAACTGAAGCGCCCAAAAAGTTGGGATTTAAACAGCCCATTAACAAGCCATTGACTTGACTTTATCATTGTTTGGTTTGTGTTTTGATGAGACTGATTCTGAGAGTGCAACGTTACTTTTTAAAACACTAAAAAAATGCGGTCACCTGTGTTGTACCCTAAAATCCTATGGTCATGAACGCGTCCCCTAAAATACCCGGAAGCGTGTCGTCATTAGCAACAACAAACTCACCTGCCTCCTAAATGACAGCACAGCTCAGCAGCAGCTTTCGATTTTGTACCTCTATCTCCCAGCCGACCAGAGACATTCTTGTTGCATTTATGGCTGGAAGAGCATGTGAAGACGCAGAAATTTAACTATCGTAGTTCCTCGTGTGGAAACCTGCGAGCCTTTTATCCTTCTGATAAATATTAGCTTAGCCCGCTAGCTGTCAGCGACATCATGGCATGCCTACAGTAAAGCGAGCCCTTCCTCATTGCACGAACCAAAAGAGGCAGTTCTGCTTTTAGTGGCTGATAAATCCTCCGACTTCCCGTAAAGGGCTCACTTCTTGTCATGGAGCCGTCCGCGGCCATGGGCTGTGTGAACCTCGGCAGCCTAACCAGCACCTTACCGGCGATCCCCTACCAGAAGCTGACGGACCTGTACTACCTGAGCAGAGGGGGCTTTGGTACAGTGTTCAAGGCTCAACACTCAGACTGGAGGACCACCGTGGCCATCAAGTGCCTCAAACTGGACGCTCCTGTTGGAGAGAGGTACCCTGTCATTTACTGAAAAACGATTTTGTGTACTGAAGTTCGACAGCATTATAATACAGTGTTATAGTGTTTTGTGCAGTCTCAGCTGTGCTAGCGCAGTGATATTACAGTAGTATACTGATACATTCAATCAGATCTACTTATGATTTAACATAACAGACAAAGTATTCAGATGTAATCAGAATTTATTATAACAAACACATCCTCAAATGCTGCTTTCAAAGATCTGATTTCTGTGTAAAAGTGATTTAAGCTGCTTTTCCTAATGGAGCCAGGACGGTGCAGATTATTAAAGTACAGTTTACTTGCATTTCTTGAAACCACAACATGGATCAAGCAATGTCTTAAAAAGAAATACATAAACACCAAATATTATCCAAATTCTTGCAAAGAACAACTACACCAGTTATCAAAGATGGTAGAGGGATATATCTTCTGGTCATGTTCTTATACGTTTGTACATTATACATTGTGCCTTATTGGCAACACAGGTTGAAATCCTCCATGTTTTCTTACTATTGATCAATATCTGAAACTGACTCTTGACAAGAGCTGCTCGACTTCGGCAAAAATCACAGTCATTATTTTAATAGACATGAGATCCCAATTTTGAAGCAAGAGACATACACATTGAGAATACAGCTAACACAAGCTATTTGTGGACTTTCATACAGTAGCAGGTATGTAATGTTATGCAGTGTGTGGTTACCTATAAACAAGAACTGCTTGTTTCTGTTTTACCTCACTTTGTGAGGGTGAGAGCAGAAACTTCACATCACTGAGGTTAAGGCCTGTTCCAGTCAATGGCTGTGAGCCTCTCCAAACAAACTCAATTGCAGATTGCTATGTTTGATCAGGAGAAAGTCCAGAAACACTCTGATTGATTGCTCATCTGTACAGCACTTGTTCCAGGTGCACATACACATCCACTTCATGACCAGTGTGTGAAGCAAGCAACTCACTGACTTTAAAACACGCACCACATGGTTTCATCAAACCTTTATGCTTTAACACTATCATTTTAACATTAGAGAACAGACAATACACATAAATATATCAGAATAAAGAACACCTCAAATAACAATAATAGAAAAAGAAAAAACTGTGTCATTTGGCAGAGTAATTTTTTTCTCGATTACACAGTTTTCATTACTGTGAGAGGCAGTAATTGTAACCTCGATTAAAATGTGATTAATTGCCCAGCTCTACTCTTGCATTAAATGATGAAGGTGGGCTCTAGTTTTCCCACCTCAGTAAACAGAGTTTGAAAGGATATAAATAGGAATAGACAGATGCATCAGCTTTAAGTTGGTATCTAACCTTTCAAAGCAGCTGGAGTAGCCAGACTGTAGTCTGTCGTCAGGCAGGTCCATCTTGCAAAGCCTCAAGAAAAAAGCGATTAGCTATGGATTTTTTCATGTGTTTACACAAAGATTTTTGTAGACTTTCAGTTTGCTAGTAGTATGTTGTGGTCAGTTAACAAATCTAAGTTCTGGAGTTGGAGGCTTCCTTCATAAAGTGGTGCAGGGACGATGTATTTTTGTGGACCAACGCAGAAGTTAGCATCGGGCTGGTTCTCTCAACTAAAAACCTGTGAGACTTTGTTCTTGGATAATTGCTGATAATGAGGTCTGTAGTGAACAAAAAATGAGGGATATATGATATTATCAGTTTGATATCGGTATCAGCCTAAAAAGTTAAGTATCATATCGGCCACTATTTAAATATTTGCAGATATTTATAGCCAATATAGCGGCCACACATATCAGCCAGAATACCGGCAAATTACACAGATGTGCAATATTGATGCACCTTTTCATCACTGCATGGGTACATTTAAAAATCAAGGGTTTCATTTTTGCGAGAGTTAAATGCTGTCTTTGCTTGTTTTACACCTGTTCCTCGCCAAAATATACTGTAACACTGAAAGAAACAAGTCCGTTTTTGTTAAGTACAGAGCTTGAGCTTTTGACCCGAAATATCTGTAACGGTATCTAATATTGAATCCAATAATGAATAAAAAAATATTGGCATATCAGATATCGGCAAAAATCCAATATCGTGCAACCCCACCAAAAATTATTTTACTTACTTTGTATAATGTAATATCTTGATGTGCAAAGCAAACTCCTTGATTTTTTTAAGCTTAAAAGTATACTATCAAGCTACTATGGAACTACAACATGGCCTTTCGACCTAAAAACAGTTACATATAACACATATAACATCACATTGTAACCTCTTGTTTGAGAACTTCCTCCTAATCGGGTGACCTGATCAAGTTGGTCCTCATGGTTTTGGCAATGGTGTATTTATTATTCATTATGAAAAACAAAATCTTGTATGCATGTTAATCACAAACCTTATTTCAGGATTTATTTTAATTCATTAACCTTTCTTTGGCCAGGTTTGTCTCTTTGAGATCAGGAATCTCGTTTTTAAGTGAGACCTGCCCAAGAATAGCAGCAACACAGTTACAACAAAACACACACACACACACACACACAAACTCATACAGTACATGGGAGATGACACGATTAGTGATAAATGCAAACCCACTTCCGCATGTTTTTACTCATTCCTGAACTACTCAATTGTTTTTGACTAAGCAGACGTCAGATGTCACATTCATTCTTGATTTTGATTCATCAGTGAGGGGGCAAGGGACATTAACAATACAGTGGTATTTCGAAAATTGAACAGCTCTCAAAAGAGAGCACAGTTACAAAATCAGCTGGCATTAAGGTTGCTTTTCCACTCAGGGTGCTGAGCAGTGAGGAAACATGACTCCATTGGAGATGAACTTAAAATCAGTGCTGCCAGCATTAATAATGGCAACTGTGGCCACAGGCCCTTATACTATGAGACATTATGAACAATGGCTGTGCAGGCCAAAATGTGCCAATAAGCATAAGCTGTCCTCAGAAAACATCCTCACCTTATTGGTTGCAGAAAATCCATCCTGTGAGGTTGTTGTGGATAGGGAAACTGTGAGCTTTCTGAATAAAAAGCGCTTATGTTAACACTGAACAGATTTTGATAAATTACTAGTTTTATGCAACAGTTCATACTCATTTTAATGTCGACAATATGAGAGAAAAATGAAAAAAATCTGAAATCCAAGTTTTGAAACACTGCAGCTGGCACAGATCTCCTGTTTTTTCTGCTTGCTTTGAAATAATAGATGTGCTGCTTGTACTTTATGACAGGAATAAGTGTTCTGCTGAAGAGATTTATCATCCAAAGAGAAATTTGCAGTTTTTCATAGAGTGATGAAAAACACTTGGTGTAGTAACAATAAATCTGATTTGAACGGACGTGCATGCTTTTGACTAGATTAAAAGTGACACAGATTACATTTTTGTTACATAAAAAATAACTCTGTGTACTAACTGCTGAAGTGGACATGCAATGATGTAATGGAGGCTTGGGGGGGGGACAAAATATGCTATCACAGGTGCTAAAAAGACTTTATGATAAAAAAAAGGTCACCTGTCAGAGTTCCCTGCCCAGTTTGCCTGTGCCCATACATGAGCAGTCACGGTGATGGTTATGGTAGAGAAATTAATTTTAATTAATCCAATAACACGTTTACAGTGGAATTAAAAGACAGGAAGAAGACAGCATGATAGCGTTTTAAAGCCTGAAACCAAATTTAATTGAATAAATTCATTTAACCAGAGCACTTTTTGGTGTTTTTTTATTTTTCAGGTATTGAGATATCTATGTATCATTGATGTATCATTGTATGATTGTCATGCATGAGCCTGTATCAGTTATCACAAGATGACACTCGAGATTGAATTGTTGTGGTCAGCCACATATCCCATGTCTCTTTATGTTGTATTGTGATGTGTTGTATCCTGTTGTGAGTTATCCTGCTATTTCTACTCCAATTGGATATGCAGCAGTAATACATTAACAACTATTTATCGATATTTTTACTGACATACTAAATGTAATAACAATTTGCCATTGAAAAAACACAGTGCTGCTGACATACAGCATGTGTCTTTCTGGTTCTGACAGAGGCTGTTGTTTTGTTGCATGAGTTTTATTTGTGCATAGACAGTGTGCAGCAGCAGGAGTTTGCCTGCAGGTTTTGATGACTAAAAATAAGACATTACTGAGTGTAGGGTGGGTAGAATAACAAACACATGTCTATGTTGTTTGATTTTTACCAATAATATTAATTCTCTTTAAATAAAGTAAAATTAAAAAAAATTAAAAAATCCCAATTGGCCTTAACATTTCAGATACATTGTCTTGTGGTCCAAAAGAAATGTAATGTTAATGGTTCTTGGTGTAAACATTCCTTTACAGAACATTATTTTTTATCAGTTCAATCAACATTGCACTTACCAGTGGACCGATAATCACCGAATTACTTTAGAAAAATATACATTATATCATTCAAAACAATATTTTCATTCTCACATTCATCACATTTTAGATAATATTAATTTATCTTAAAACTTCATCTTTTTCCCAGCCCTATCATGTGACAGCTTCCAACATGGCATTGACTTTCTTTCTGTGCCTCTGTGAGCACCAGTCACACTGCTGATGTTGTCACTGTTGTGGTATTTCTGTCACATGTCGGAGCATAAACACTGACTCTGTGAACCTGGCTGTGTTTCAGGGAGAGAAACTGCCTGCTGAAGGAGGCTGAGGTGCTGCACAAAGCCAGGTTCAACTACATTATCCAGATTTTCGGCATCTGCAACGAGCCTGAGTTCTTCTGCATTGTCACAGAGTTTATGAGCAATGGCTCTTTGGACATTTTACTTCACGAGGTTTGTCATCAAGTCACTTTAAAATACAGAAAGCTTGTTATTGAGAAAAGAATCAATAGCATGACAACATAATCCAGAAGTCATTGTTAAATAATTAACTAGGATTAAGGGATTAAGAAGGCTGATATTTTGTGTCTTTAAGGCATTTTTATTGTTCTAGAAAAGGGACAGTGATATGCATCTTAAACAGAAACAAAAAGATCTTTTAAAAAGGTAACCCAGCGAATGGCCCACGTTTCCAGATTTGCCACTATTGTTGCCAAAAAGACTGAAGTGAAAGAGTCTCTGTTAATTTTGGCAAGCTGTTAAAAATCCACCTCTCTTTCCCCAGTGCCTTAATATGCCACCAGATTTCTGTCTGCATGGTAGCAAACAAACTGAAACCCGGACCTTTTCAGAGTCTTTGATGAAACTTTGACACAAGCAAGTGAAGGGAAGCCCTGAGGAGAGAATACTAATTTAGTGTTGGGAAATTCCCGTTTGTCTTGGTCTTGTAAATCTTATATTGCATTACCCCTGAATGTGTTTGATGGTTTTCTAAATGCAGTTAAGCATACATTTACTCTCTCTCTACATGTTTAAGATCATGTTTACTGGTGCTTTATGATTACCTTCCTTGTTTGTACCCGCAGAAGGATATGTACCCTGTTCTGGCCTGGCCTTTACGGTTAAGGATTCTGTATGAGATCGCCCTTGGGGTAAATTTCCTCCATAACATGAACCCTCCTCTCTTACATCATGATCTGAAGACGCAGAATATCCTGTTGGATGGAGAATTTCACGTAAAGGTGCGTGTCGGTGAGACTGTGGTACAGAGGGAACTTTGTGAGTGTAAAGGGAAAAGTTGTTTGAGAACTTCCCTGAAAGAGGGGATCTACACCGATACTCACTGACCCACTTAAACATTATCAATAGATCTGACACGGTGGCAGCTATTTTATCATACATCACTGTAAAATGTTCAAAAAAGTGACTTTTAATGCATTTATTCACAAACTGTAATTCTGCTTTACCTGTGATTTTAATCTGAGAATCAGAGATTTGAACTGTAAGTAACCTGCAGGTGTATCATCTTCTGTGACAACATGATTATAAAAGAGGTTGATCATCGCAGGCCAGATCATTATTCAGTTTTTCAGAAGTGTTTTGTGAGCAGGTCGGTATTGAGAAATGGGACCCTGACAGGGTAGGCAGGAGCAAAAAGGATTATTGTCCTGTTGCCGTGTTTACTATAGACTAGGTCTGAGAGATGTGGCATAAAAATGAAATATTCATTTTTTCACCAAAAAAATAATATGTACTTTTTTTGACCTTTCTAAGTGTAAAATACAAATGTCACAAAAATTATGCTCAACAAGTTTTGCTTTAGTTTGATCAAAATACTGTCACAAAACTGATTTTCCCTCTAGGATCTTAAGTGCATGCTGTGATTTACATCTGTTAAGTTTGGATGGAGGGTGGCTTGTATCTATTGACACTGAAAGCAACATATTTTCTCAAACATTAAAGGGATAGTTCAGTTTTTTTGAAATGGGGTTGTATGAGCTCCATATGGCCACTAAGTACACTAGATGCAATAGAAAGTTCTCTCCTCTCCCTCAGTAAGCCACAATTTGTAAAAGTTTGTGACGCAGAAACAGCTGCTAACAAGGAAGTATTGTACCAAATACAAAGGGTATTTTCTCCGTATACAAGAACTGATGAACCCATCAAAACAATAATACCACAATTTAAGAGTACACTACCTAGAAATTTTTTTGAGTGTATTAACTTTTCGGAAAAATAAAGTTTATCTGGAACTACGGCAGCGCTGTGCAGCGTGACGTGAGTCGGTTAGTTCCAGATAAACTTTATTTTTCCGAAAAGTTAATACACTCAAAAAAATTTCTAGGTAGCATACTCTTAAACTGTGGTATTATTTTTGATGGGAGTTCTTGTATACGGAGAAAATACCCTTTGTATTTGGTACAATACTTCCTTGTTTGTGGCTAGTTCTGTGTTACAGACTCTTAAAGACTGTGGCTTACTGAGGGAGAGGAGAGAACTTTCTACTGCATCTAATGTACTTAGTGGCCATATGGAGCTCATATAACCCCACTTCAAAAAAACTAAACTATCCCTTTAAGGTGAAACCGTCTTAAAATTATTCAGTTTCATCTACAAAATACAAGCCTGAGAATATAGACATGGAGTAAGCTGCAGAAAACAATCCTGATTTTAATTTTTTAACATCACCCACAACAAAAGAGTCAAATGAGTAAATCTAATCGACATATCGCCCAGCCCTGCTTTAGACAAACTGGGGGGAAACCAATTGGCAGGCCTCCTTTGCAGCAGTGGTATCTCACTTCTACATTTGTGCGTTTGAATAACATAACAAAGTGAATGTTTTTCTTCTTTTTAGTGGGTAGAATACAGGAACTGAACAGTACACTAGCTCTCACTTTATTAATAGTCTCCTTGTATGAGAGCAGACTCTGAATTCAACACAGTTTCACACAGAGCTCTGAGATATTCTTCAAAAGAGGATCAAGAAGTGCAGTGTTGTAAGTTATCCCTCAACATCTGATAAATGCTGGTGTTGTTGTTAAATGTCAGGTGAATTTGCTCTGCTTACCGCTACAGTGGCAGGTAAATTAAAAGTAAGAGACAGAGTAAACTGTGACAGAAGTATTGTCAATGAAAAGCTATGTGTTGGAATAATGGTAGGAGTATCTAGTTTGATCACTGGCATGTCTTAAATTCTAATTTTTTGAGAAAGTGGGCATTAAGTGTGTTCATAAATACTGTTTTCTCATACAGCCTTGTTAAAACCAACTGCTAATTGTTGCTGTGCTGAAGCTGATGACTTAATACGGCTAGACAGTGCTGGTAAAAATGGAGTGGCTGGTAGATTTTCAGTCCACCTGCCACAATCACATCAAGATGAAAAAAATCATTTTTGCTGAAAAAATTTGTTTCACAGTCAGATCAAGTTGAATCAAATTTGAATGGCATTGTGGCTTCCAGAATTAAAACAACAAATTGAATTGTGATAAATTGCAAGATTTATTCCCCTACATTAAATAATCTCATATGTGGTGTTGTTCTACATATCAGTGTTAACCAAGCTTCCTCACACAAAGGAAAAGGTACTAGAAAATAGGAGAACATCTTTTCTCGTCACTAAAGCCCAGACTAAAGACCCAAACTGATGAAGCCTTTTCTGTAGTGGCCTCTAAAGAGTGGAACAAATTACCGCCTGAGGTCTGAATGTACCCCCCATACCTACTTAAGCCACGTCCTTAAACTTATTTTTGTCAGCTGGCCTTTAATATGGTGTGAGAGTTATGCCGTCTCTGTCCTTCTGTGTCTTTTATTTTCTGTCAACATTTATTTAGTTTGCTCACTGATTTTTATGCTTTTTTTATATGCTTTTATGGTGGTTTTGTTGCTTTATAGTTTCTGTGCAAAAACATCTTTGTTTTCAAATTTGCTGTATGAAAAATGGATCTGATTCAATATCGTCTTAACTATCTAATAGAAGACATTATTATTTAGCACAGCTTGTCATCACAAACAATATAATAATAATTTAAAACAGAAAAAACATTTGATTTGTAATAATGCACCAATATAGAAAATTATTTATACAGTTTAACAAACAGACCTTTAAAATGGTGTCCATGGTAGTTTTCATAAAACAGGCTTAATTACCATTGATTGCTGACATTAAACTAAATGTTTATTGGAATAACCAAACCAACCTGTCACAGGAAGCAAGCATGTGGACTGTACTCTTTCTAGTAATTCATGTTTTACATCTTTATGTCCAATAATGTCAGCTAAACCAACTTTGAATATTCACTCTAATCATATACTTCAGGACACATGCTCAGTCTGTGTTACGTTAAACTGGACTTTTCCACTGATGATGACGTAAGATGAGGAAGTGGATAGATCTGCCTGGCTCTGATTCACAGCATGACTTGTCAAGTTCTCTGCCTCGTCATGTTAAAATATGTTGATGTCTTCTTTGGTTTACCATCCGCACACATTATAACATCTTTTTTTTTTTTAAATCTTGATTTAGAGCTTTGTTAACAATTAATAAAATATCAGTACAAATTCATATGATCTATTAAATTGAGTAAGAGAGTTTCACAGGCCTCTAAAAGTTCTGAATTAAATTCCGTAAATTTAAGGCCATAAAAAGTCTTGAAAAGTCTCATTTTTACCTGTTAAGGCAAATTTTTGTTGGCATTTTGATCCAATTTATTCATCGATTTGTTGTAATATTGTGTTTTTATGTACCCCTAGGTTTGTGAGTGAGGTTTAATAATCTATTATGTATGTGTGCTGAATATTCAATGTCTCAGTTTTTGGACTGTTGGCAACTATTGTTATGAGACATTATTTAGGGTTCAGGAATCTTTTAAGTAATTTTTCTCCCTGGCATTTGATATTTAGTGGATGATGCATTTATCGTCAGCCTTGGTCTCATGTGCTGATAAATTTCATTCACCTTTCACTCATAATTGTTTTTTAAATATTTTCATATGTAAGTCCTGTTTAACATCAATTTATTAATGTGTTTATTTTTCTCAGTTTGGGTCTGCAAAGGTCTTGAAATTTATTTTAAAAAGAGTGCAGGGACCCTTAATAAATACTATCACAGCGAAATTTTATAATTTAAATGAGCAGGACTTTAAAAAAAGAGTAAAGGGTTAATGAGTATGAAAATAAACGGACAAAACAATAAGGGAAATGAAATGTATGTACAAGGTGACTTTATAGAAAAAGCAAAAATTCATAGTAAGAGGTCCCCCGTTAACTAAACACTAAGGGACATTTATAGTCTTTTAATAAAACTTTAATTAGTTTTAAAGCTTGCATAGATTGTTTATTATGAGTTTGATTTTTAAATTCAGTTTAAACATTATGAAGCGTTGTTGAGATTTATGTTAGTTAGACCCATGGATATGAAATGTACCACAAAATATCTTTGAGTTTTTTGTATATCTTCATAAAATGAAATGATATTTAAGGAACCCAATTAATTCAACACCATTGTCATACTCCAAAATGTAGCTTTACATAATAAAGAGAATTTCATAGATTTCTCTGTCGTGGCGTTAAGGTTTTATGTCTTTTGTTCTCCTTTCACAGATGTTATTCTTAGTTGTTTTTGTTTTTTTTACAGAACCTCGTTCCATGACATTAACATGATTACATATAGTCCTCCAGACTCTGTGATCATAGCCATGTCCATAATAACCAATGCTTTTTCTTACTGAAGGTGTGTTCTTCTCAGCAGAGGCATATCATTGATATTTACAACAGGCATTCAGAACCAAGTATTTAACCCAGTTGTGTAGCAAATCCATAAATGATTGTTATTGCCAGTGAGAAATAATTAGATTTATAAACAATGTTGTGCTTACAGAAATAGACGTGTTTCATAAAAGCAGCACCAATAGTTTCAAACAAAGTTTTCCTCTCTCACACACACTCATTCATTCTTAAAAGAAAAGTCTGCTACACTTTAAACACACTAATCCTCTGCAGAGAAATTCTTGACAAAGTTCAGGCTCAGATTACTTTGTTTGCACCAGTGATTACATTTATTTTGCAGCCAGAGAGATTGAGACATCCATCATAAAACTCAAATCAAAAACAGATTTAACACAGAGCAACAAAATGGGGGAGATTAAAACACTAACCCATAGTCAAAAACCCAAACACTGATTAAACCATAAAACCATAAAACGCTAAAATGAACAAGGTTTAGTTTTTGGTGTGCTCAGCTGGAGGTGAGACTCATCACGCCACTGTACAAGATCATTTATGGTAGGGCCGTGACTCATTTTCTTACAGCAGACTTACGATAACAGACTCATCAGCATATTTTTAATGGTCCTGTTGTCAAACCTGCTTTGACACACATTTGTGTATATATGAACAGTACAATGTTGACTGGAATTCTCTTTTTTCTGTTTTCCATTAATTTAATTTGGGTCCTAATTTTAGTGATTAGACCAAATCCATTTTCAAAAGTCCTAGAGCAGCAATCATTACCAATTATACATTCTTAAACTTCTGTCACTGAACCAGAGGAACACCACAGGAATGTCTGTTGCTCTTTGCAAATGTTATTGAACCACTGGCTTCACAGATGGGAGAGTACTGATATTAAAGGTTTGGGAATAAATATTTTTGAACAAAAGATATCTCAAATTCAGTTTACATCATTCTGATCTTTACAGAACAGTTAATTCAGCTTTTATTAAGTATAATAAAGTAATGTTAAGAAATTTCTGGGTATAATAAACAGTACATTTGACCAGATCAAATGCTTGACTCCTAATATGATGCCTATAGGAAAAAAATCCTGATCAAAGATGCTGATGTTTTGCTGTTCTTCTGTCCAGATTGCAGATTTTGGCCTCTCAAAGTGGCGGCAGCTTTCTGTCACTAAAGGCTCAGGGTCCAAGCCCACAGAGATGGGGGGCACAGTGATTTACATGCCGCCTGAGAAGTATGAACCCTCCAACAGCCGGCGGGCTGATGTGAAGCACGACATGTACAGGTGATACATCAAACACTAACAAGTGAACAATCAGCTTTAGAACAGGCTAGACTTCTGGGTTAGATCTGAAGAATCTCTGATGTTCAAAATGTTAAATGTTCACTGGCAAATGACTGAGGAATATTTAAAATGGATGAACTTTTTTATGACTTTATGACCTTCTATATGAATTGATCAGTCAATCAGCTTTATTTGTAAAGCACTTTTCACACAAAAAAGAATGTAGCACCAAGTGCTCTAACTGTAACTGTCTTAACTGTTTGTCAAGCACAATCTGATATTTAGGGAAGCCAAGGTCTAGTCTAGTTTCATATCTGAAATCTGTTGGAGGGGGGGAGTGGTGACTTTATGCGCAATGTTTAAGAAAGTTTGGAAAGAATGATGTCATTGGGATTTTGTCCCATATATGTTGATTCCTGCTTGAATCAGCGTGTGGTAAAGTCCCTTGGCTGTGAGGGAAAGTACCAGCCTAAAAGAGTGATGCAATTCCAATTGCCCTAACAGTTTCACTCTCTGATTCCTACTTCACAGCTATGCCATCATTATGTGGGAGGTCCTGTCCAGGCAGATTCCTTTTGAAGGTAAAACACCATCTCTTTCTCTCCTTCTGTTCAGTCACTCTCTGTGTGTAATCCTCCACACTACCATCAGAATAATCCCTGCATTGTTTGTTTTGTCAGATGTGACAAACCCCATGCAGATCATGTTCAGTGTGCTGCGTGGGACGCGTCCTGACATCAGTCTGAACAGTCTCCCTGCCGACATCCCAAGCAGAGAAACCCTCATCAGTTTAATGACATGCGGCTGGACCGCAAACCCAGACGAGCGGCCTTCTTTCCTCAGTAAGCTCACGCTCATCTGTAGTGACCCAAGATACACTTTAACCCCTCTAACACTGACTGTGTTTACATGGACTCAAGAATTCAGGTTATGAGCAGTATTCCAGTATTCCAGTATTGATCGTGTCCAGGAATGGCGTCTACATACACACTAGTAACCCTGTACAACTGGACCCGCCTGATTCAGTGTAATCAGGCAGATCAGTCTTGCCAAGCTCCAACCTGCAACGATTGTGTTCGACCCAAAATGGCACGGCCATATCAGTGTCCTTTAAAACGGGAGGAGGGGGGTACCTTTGAGCGAGTCGACAGCAGGAGGTGACTGCTTGTGCAGAGATTAGCATAGACGCTAACATCCTGAGTAGCAGTTTTATCAGGTCTGGGCTGCATTTCTTTGTTAAATGAAAAACAAATAACAACACTGAGAGCGAATCTCCATAGAAGGCAGTATCACCCGCCTACTACATTATCTGATGGCCCATAATTAATGTGATTGACAAAACGATCATCCAGGCATCTGCCTGATATGCTTTTGAATGGTTCTTCCCTCCCCAAACACTTTTAATGGGCTGTTGCCCAAATGGGGTGGTAAAATATATTGAACAGTCCATCTGGTGTGTCAGGTTAGCACGGTAGGGCTGTGCAATTGACCCTGATTTTATTTTTATCAGGATATGAACTTTAGCAATAAGCACTTTGCAACAGTTTGGATTCATTGCAATACAAAACAAAACTTTTATTTTGGTTTACCAATATCCCTAAAACCAACATGTTTGATGCGGTCAGCTGAAGCTAAAGTTTGCTGTAAGATACCTTTTGATCTATGTGTGCCTTTGTCACAGAAAAAATAAGTTTCTTGGGTTTGTTTTAGATTCAGAGGAAAAATGTAGCATCTGTAGGTGTAGTATAATAGAGGAATAAAAGCATAGGCCAGGACACTAATTTCCGGCTTGTCTGCACTCTCCATCTTTCTATTAATTTATGCAAAGTGTGGTTATCCAAACATGGAGTAATGTTACTGCATATTACAGTTTTTCTAGTATTGTGCTGGCCCAATGAACACTGATAGATCTGGCTATTAGTTTTCTTTTATCCATAATAAACACCAGTATCCCCAGTATTTGATCAGAGTATTATTTGTGCGGGTGGATAGGAGATTTTTTCTAACAACTAAACTAATGAGTCTCGGGTAAGGTGTCAGTAGGTTCATTCCTGAGTTCTCAAGGAAGTAGAAACTTCTGTATCCCAGTTTATTCAATCTGGATATAGTGTTTACATGCACAAAAACAATCATAACCAGGATACTCCAATCCTTGTAAACACTGTCACTGATAACACACCGTTTTAACTATGTGTAACTAGATTATTTGAACTCTCTCAGAGTTTAAGATGGCGTCTCCTGTGTTGAGTAATTTTAAATTTCTCCTGCTCAGGGCTTAATGTGACCCTGCCAGAGCAAGTGACTCAGTGTCACCTTCCTGTCACATGAGGATATTTTTCCTCTCATTTTACAGGAACTTACCTTTTTTTTTGTAAAGAAGAGGAAGCCTTGAGCCTCAGGGCATGGAGACATTACAAATCTGCTGGCTATTTACTGCTTAGAGGAGTAATGTGGTGAAGCTGAATTTGGATATTTTGAACTTTGATAAAATGGCCTCCATTATTTTTGGAATTAAGATATATAAATCATTAACATTTGACAGAATGTGTCAGATCATTGAACAGTCATGTACATTTGACAACTTTTTTTATCACAAAATCTGAAACAAAGATGATTTTACAACCACAACAGAGAGCAGGATTATAGATTTTAGTGTAAAGATATTTGTTAATCATAGAAACACAGAAGATCTTACACTTTGTATTGTTAATGTTTGTCCATTCATACCCCTGCCCACACATTGAGAGTGGAAGATTCTAACAATCATTAATAAAAGGTTTATCTTGTTCCCGTAGTGTAGTCAGTAAAAAATAGGCATGTCAAAAAAAATCTTGACGCAATGCATTGACGCAGAGACAGTCAGTAATCATTTAATCTTGCAGAGACTGCTGTTAGACTGCAGTATCAATTTCATTTCTGAGGAAGTAAAAACAAGTTATTGGAAGATGAGACCTATGAAATTACATCACTTTGGTTTACAATAAAAATGCATTTTACTGTCATTGATCTCAAAAGCCATTTCTTAAAAGGAGTTCATATTTGTCAGACTGCCTGTAATTTTTTTAAATCTAAAAAGTAGCCTGGTGCAGTAATATGGAAAATCAAGGAAGCTTCTCGCTGCGTTGCAACTTGATGCATGGTGATATTGAAATTAAATTAAATTGTTAATTTAATAATCATAATCTAATTGTATCATGAGTATGAGTATGTATGAGTGTTTTTCTCTCAACAACACACAGCGACACACTCGTATAATAACACTGCATACTTCAGCCTTCTTAGCCAAAATTTAATCTTCATTTCTGACCAGGACTTTCTGATCCTGCCTCTGGCTTAAAGAGTCACCGTTTATTAGAGATTATGAGAGACATAAAAAAATATTTTAAAATGTTGTGCTCCGCTTAGTTTTATGAATTTCAGCATGATATTTTTAACTTATGCAGGGATGTGTTGACTTTCATTTCAGAGTGTCTAATCGAGCTGGAGCCCATGGTGAGAAACTTTGATGAAATCGACTTCTTGGAGGCTGTGCTCGAGATCAAGAGGGCAAAGGTCAGGCAGAGGTTTCTCACTCTTTATGCTCTTCAGATTTGTTTGACCTTTAGTCATTTACACACATGGACACAGACCCATAGACAAGAGCATATCAAATGGCAGAAAACCGTCACCAAGAAAAGTGAGAGAGACCTTGACCTACCGACAATAAATGAACGCAGACGGAGCGTAAATGTGAAACATGGCAGGTCTCATGGGTGTGATAGGTTTGATTATCTGAAATGATGAATATGTAAACTGTATTGATTAGCAGAGTGAAGGCACCAGCAGAACAGAGCAGTCATACCTTTAGAAGTAATCAGTTACATTACTGCATAACAAAATGAGAAAAATACAGTTTTCTTAGAAGTTAGAGATGTTAGAGAACAGCAGTGCGTTGAAGTACTTTTGCATGATCAAGAATTAGAAGTTCTGCTTCTTGTTTCTCAGTGTGGTTTTTAAAATGGCACTCTGCCGACAGCATGTGAATGTGTGAACTCTGTTTTCATCCTACAGTCAAGTTTATAGGCCATATTCTGTAACTCTGTCGATTCACTACAGAATAACTGACATAACCTCCACAGCATATGACAGCAGGTAGGAGAGAAACAGAATCACAGTACATTACTCCACGCACCAAACGGGTAATCTGAGTACTCTCTAAGGATTACTTTGTAAAGCAGTACGCTTAATGGAGGGAAGTAGTGATTCAATGTAGTGATTAGAGCAGGGATGGGAATCTTCAGTACCTTTTATAACCACATTTATGTTATCTACACATTTGGAGGGCCGCCCTCCAAACTGCAAGATACTTTAACATGTATGCTGTGCTTATTAGACCATCACCCAGTGGAAGGTTTATGCCACTGCTGCCCTAAATTAACATTATTGGTAATTGTCAAAACCTTTTATGTTTCTGTTATAGTTAATGGTTAATACACCAGTATGTACAAACTCTTTAACAGAAATTATATTTTTATACTAAAACATAATTATTATTAATTATTGAACTGTTTTACAAAAAAAAACAGATAAATAGCAGAGCAAATTAAAATTTCTTAATTAAAAAGAAAATTTGTTATTTGTTAAGATGTTTTTTACTTGCATTCCTGAACAGAAAACTTAGTTTTAGTGGTTGAATGTTATGCCTGATTTCTGACTTCTCAGAGAAGTCCAATGAGCAAAACTGGGTATAAAAAGGTGAATTCAGTTTAAAATTCCTCATTTTTGTTCAAAATGTATGTCCAATAACTATGACATTTCCAGTTTTAAGCAAGTTTTTGAAAGATTTCTAAAATATTTGTGTTTTCTTGTGGTAGTCTAAAAATTTGTAAAGCACTGCATGTCTTTTTATTTTTAACTTAACCTTTATCTAACCAGGAAAAGAAAATCATTATGATTAAAAACCTCTTTTTGGAGAGTATCTTGGACAAAGCAAGCAGCAGCACAGTCAGCGAAGTTACTTACAACAACAAATAGCCATGCATACAAATAAAATGTACAACACTTGAAATACAGAGGAAGAGAATAACAACATAAAATCATCAATTAAACATCTGCAGCCTCCAAATCTTTAACATCCGACTGAGCTTCATGATTCAGTTGGAAAAAATTTAGTTTAACAAAAGAAACACAATTAGCTATTCTAAAAATTAACTGCACCAACAGTCACATTTTAAGTTAGTAGGAAACCTAACCTTGTTGTTTCATTTTGTAAATAAACCATGTGACATTCGTATCAGTATGTGAGCTTCTACTTTAATAGTTTATTAAACATGACTCACAGCTGGCAGGACATGTTATTGAAACAGTGACTGTATTTAGGAGGTCAGAACTGTAAACTTGAAGAAAAGCACACAAACACTCACTCTGTCTTTTCTGAATTTCTCAAAACCTCATAAACACATGTTCAGAGCAGTTTGTCCAGGTGGTTTCTGGTAACACTTTTCTGACTCGAGTAAGTGTTTGAAAGAATCCCCTGCCTCAGGAAACATATTCTGACTAATTACGAATCACCTAAATAGTTGTGTATGTGTTCTGGAGCACAGCTTCAGTTGCACAGTTTTGGAGGGGTCAGAAATTTGACTGCATGATTTCCCCTAAACACATCCTTCCTCTTTCACTCTCAGTTTGAGCGTGCATGTGGGTGAAACTACAGTGGACATTGAAAAAAACAGATGTCTAGAAACTACTGTGCTCTCCTGAACATCAGTTGGAAAGAATGACATAACATAAACTCAGTCACTTTTTCTATTTTTTTTTCCTTTTTATTACCAAAAAAAGAAAGTCCCAAGTATGTTACACTTGCAAACCCGACATGCCGTGTTTGAAAATTTGATTCTTTTAAAAGGTTGTATTTGAAAACATGGACACAATCCTTAAAGCAAAAACATGTAATTTTCCCACCCGTAGAAAGTAGTTTCAAAGTCAGTCTAATATCAGAAGTAGGGATGTGTTGATTACGAACTTTGGTGCCACGATTACAGCTAAAGAAATCATCTTATTTTCATGATAGTCTTGATTATTTTTTATTTGTTTTAGCAAGAATCTTAATGCTTATTGTGCTTTGTTTTTGAGTTTCTGTCTTTGCACTGTCTGTGAAATGACACTGTCAATATTTGCCTGTAAAGGAAATATAAGAATAAAGTTATATTTATTTATAGTTATAGTTTATAGTTTAATAGTTTTATAGTTTAATAATTAACTATAATGTGATAATAATTTAGCTTTGTTTCCTTAAATATAAAATTATAATAAGATTATTAATTTAACACAAACATTAACTAGAGTAACTTGTTATAAGATACCTTATTGAAAGAAAAAAAATTCAACTCTGGTCGATAAACTTAAATATTATTGTCATACATATTTAATTCTAATTATCCATATTTGATCTTTAATCTACTGATTTTACATGGAGCAAGAGAAATGTCTGTTTAGTCTTGTTCATAGTCAGTTGCTTAAGTAAAAATTATAGCAAAGAATTTGAAAACATCTTTCATCCAGTCTTATTAGGCTATTAATTGAATTATAAAAGTAAACCCAAAAAAACACCATATTTAGCATATTACCTGCAACTTCTTCCCATTTGGTTTTGCACACAGGAGTTTGTTTGTTGTCATAAATATGTCCATGTTGCCGGTGCTGACTTGTAACTTTCCTTTGGTGAATAGAGCACCTTCCTGCTGTTTTTCTTGGCGGTAGTGGAGCTAATGCAGCGTCTAAAGACTGCATGTGAAACTCAGGCTATGCAGGTTGCCCTGCACTGGAAGCTCGGTTTTGGTCTTTTTTTTTGAGCAATGAAAAACACACGGTGTTGGAGGGCCTTAGGGATTAATTGACCGTGACTTTTTAAACCATGGTTAGCCATGACTCTGTGTAATTGTCTCAATCCTAATCAGACGGACTTTCAGTTGAGAGGATGGGGTCTAGTCCACTCCCTCAGAGCATCCCGTCCGTGCATATAGCACTATGTAAGGTAGACAGCAAACCGCTCATCTCATAAGACGGTGGCATTGTTATACAACACTGTTATACAAGTTCACACTCAGCTACAGGAAGCCTATGAGCCAAGATAAGAAGTCTTTTGCATGTCTTCGTACGGTGTCCAACAGTCTCCAAAATGAGAAAAAGAGAGCTTGACAGAGCAGGTAGCCAAACCTGAACAAATATCAGACAGGCTTTCACTTGTTGGAGACAGCTTTGAGAAACAACAGGATGTAAGTTAGACGCTGAGCTGGCTCTGATGCTGTTAGATAAGAGAGCACAGCACTTGTTTTAAGCATGTTGGCCTGTTTTTTGGATCTGATATCATGTTTTCAAGTTATTATCTTGTTTATGGTAAACCCATTCAACCTATCTTGTGTAAAAAATGTTCCTCTTTAAAGTGACCTTTTTGCCACAGACAACAGGCACAGTAACAGTTTAATATACGTACTCTACTGAAGCAGAGTGTGCAGGAGGACACTGGACCAACCAGACCACATACTCTCTGGATGCCCTCTGGGCTGCTCTATCTTGCTCCACCAAGGAGAACAAATCAATATCTTCACTCCTTTAATCCTTCAGCTATCGGACTGTTAAATGCTGGTCTTTGATTTATGCTTGTTGCACTTCTGTGAACTTAACTTATTATGTGCTTGTTAACATTGATAAATTGTGAAGCTTTTGTTCATGGGTGACCCAGTTGGTCTGCTGAACCTGCCACTGACATCTAAATATGACCACATTAATGTTTTGGTTGTGTTTTTCTCATTGTTCTTCTGTTGTCGACTATAAACCTGGTAGTTGTAAACTGAATTACCCGTTGGGATAAACAAAGTTGTCTGAATCTGAATGTGACCAATAGCTGGCAGTTTACACAAGAAAAGCCATATTTTCACTTATGAATATGATCACATGGTCCCTTATCAGCCAGTGTAGATCATTGGTTTCTCACTGACTTCCTTTGATGCTCTCTGTGAGTCAACAAATGCATGGTGTCTGTGATAAGGAATAACAACGCAGCATGTCTTATGACGGCAAAGTTACATTCAGAAGCCTTCAGAGACCACCAGAGATTCACAACGCTGAAATCTTACATATGACTGCTTTAAATTAGATTATATATGTAAGCATGCAGTTAATGAGTGAGCAGAAGAAGTTCAACAATGTGTCCTCGCATGATTAGACCTCTCATCACTTTTTAGATAATTATGTTTCTTATCTTGTGCTTCAAAAACAATCAAAGGGTCGTTGTTTATGACTTTAAACATGCAATAAATTGTGATACAGGATAGAAATTTAACATTTGGTCCATAGTTTTTGTTCAGACACAACACAGGCAGGTAAATTCTTCTTCAGTGAGGTGAATATCTTACTATATGGTCAGATCATAAAGAGCACTAATGCTTTTAAAGCTCTTTAATATATTACACAGCTATATTTTTCCTCTTTTATTGTTCATCTGTGAGGAGTGTTTCATTGTTATTGTTTTGAGGGCAGTTGAATGATTTATTAGATTGTTTTACAGTTACTACTCTTCCCTGTCAGTGTGACTCATGGTTATCTCTTTCTCACAGCTGGTCAGTCAGTCTGGTTGCTGCTCAGCTCCGTCAGTGTGCGAGAAGAGTAGTGAACTGAACATGCTGAAGGACAGACACAGCCCCTGGCCGGTCAGTAGCCCAAACATCTCAAAAATAAAACAAAGTAATAGTACAAGTCAGAGTGATTGAGAGCCTCTTTGATGTTTTTGTTTTTACTGAAGATTATTTTTATTTCTGCTTTACCACAGGAGAGCTCCACCTCTGGCTCTGGCTCTTGTTCCTCTCAGGACACGGACATTTCTTTACCCTCATCCCTCATCAGCAATACTCCTGCTAAAGGTAATCATAACAGACTTGCTCTCTAATAGGGCTGTGTTATCACTGAATGGGTGACCATGCCGATGGAGATTTTGCTTAATGTGCATCACACATTAAGCTCATCTCTGTTGAAACTGCTCCATGCCCTTGTGGTTTGCTGTAAATTTGTTTGAATTCTCATCTAAATTTAGACATCGCTTCACTTCTTCCTGTGGCAGAGGGTCTTCCATCTTCATTCATGGCTCACAATCTGGACCCTCCTGAGTCTTTGAAGGACCCCTGTGGTGTCAACAATCTAAACGGCTTTCAGAGCGCGCGGCCCATGACAGACATGAACATCCCTGTCAAACCCTGCCTGCCTGTCACTGAATATGAGACACATCTGGATAATACTACCTTAAAGCCTCAGCAACAAGGTATAAGTGACATAATGAATGAAAATGTGCAGTGTTAAAAGTGATCCTTCAGCATGCTCAAATTACTTTTTATTGTAACAAGTGAAGCTTTGCCTTAGCTTCATATGTTGATTAATCTGTTATTAGTGACTTTTTTCATGAAAGTAATTCATTTATCCAACTAGAAGTGTTCAGAGAACACAAATCTGCGCAGAGGCCTTTCTGACATTCTTAGCCAAGTTATTATGGACAATGTGGAAAACTGCTCTATGGTGCAATGTTAACATACTTGTGACCTGGATCCAGAGTCACTTCTTCCTAATGCCATAACCAACAGACCCTGAAAATTTCAGCCAAATCTGTTAAGAACTTTTTGAGTTATTTTGCAAACGGGCAGATGTACAAAAATATGGATAAATGCCATTACAATACCACTACTTCTTTCTTGTATCATGACCAACACTCCCTGAAAATTTTTATCAAAATCCACTGAGAAGTTTTTGCATTACTAGTAAAAATGTGGAAACCTGCCCTATCTAGCAACGTTAACAAATCCCATTAAAAAAGTATTGGATCCACATCCTTACTCGGATCACCACTCAGACATCCCCTGAAATTTCATCTAAATCCATCAGGAAGCTTTTGAGTTGTATTGCTCACACACAAACAAACCAACAGGCACCAACAAAAACACATAAACCTCCTTGGCGGAGGTAAGTAAACTGCCTTAGCATCTGCAGTGTTTCTGTTGTACCCCATCTAATGGCCCATCGACGCTGTAGCAGAAGTTAAAGACAACTGTGTTAGTGCATGTGTGTAGCTCGCTATTTCAGCTAGTTAGATGTCAGAGACTATGACATTGACCTTGTGGAAAGAGAGTAGTACAGTCGTTAAACTGAAAGTAAAATTTTAAAACCACAATCTGAATCTTTCCTTTTTTGCAGCAGATTACTCTCCACCCTTGCAACACTCTCCTCTCTTTCAAGGCCCAGTGGCTCAGTGGATCTCAACATACCGTGTGAAGATCATCTCTCAGATGACAGAGGCGTGTCTGAACCAGAGCCTGGACGCCCTGCTGGCTCGCTCTTTGTTGATGCAGGAGGATTATGAACTGGTGAAGAACCAGCCCACACGCACAGCGAAAGTGCGCCAGCTACTGGACATCTGCCACAAACACAACGAAGACTTCTGCCGCATTGTTGTGCAAAAGCTACGTGACAACAAACAAATGGGCCTTCAGCCTTACCCGCCTGAAATCAGCTCCCCTCCTCCCCCTGTCGTCTTTCCCTCGGCACCTCCACTCACCATGTCTTATAATATACAGAGGAACGTGTAGCTGCAGTCACACAGGAGACACAGGAGAAAAAATTGCAGACTTTACACTACACTGAGCTCTGTTTGGTCATCAGGATGGTCTTCATGGTTTGACAGTTTTTCCTTCTTTCGAAACAAACTGCTGAGAAAAGCTCTCAGGTACGTAAGAGGAAGTCCTAGATGTTGAGATTAATTATCATTAACCTGGAGAGAGGATTTATTCTGTTTGAGCAGAATTTACAAGTTTGACTGAATCAGTGTTTTTATTTTAACAATGTCATGGCTCTATTGTGGAGATTTATTTAAGTTTCTATTTTTTTGAGTGGATGTATGGCAGGTTTGTTTTGGTGCCCAATGTGTTTGTTTCCAAAGCTCAGTTATCATAACAAGAGAGCATTTTGATGTGTTGCAATTGTTTTTTGTGTTGTGTGAGTGCTATAGTATGTATGCATTTTTTTTTAAAACACACAGACTAAATATGAGTACGGACAGTGAGTCTATGCCTCCCTCTGTTGTGCTCGATTGAAGGTGAAGCCCCTTAGCTAGAACACTCCTATTACACTGACGAGGTATTGAAATCGATGCCATGCCATTTATGCTAACTAGAAACTAATTGGACTTAGTGGTACAATGGGAAATATCCCTCATTTAAACAGCAGAACAGATTCTTATGTTTGCTTTTTTAAATACATGTTCATAACTTTATTAGTTTTTTGATATGTTCCCTTACTTTATTCTCTCTTGTCTGCTAATCTGTATGAGACTGTTAAAGGGGGATGCACTTGTCAATAGAGCTGTCAATCATTACGTTAGATATAGGGCTGTCACTTTTCTCAAATAACAGACTCGATTGGCTTTTGAGCATACACGTTAATAATCAAGGATATTCAGTTACTACCGTTAACCCCCCCAACCCGGCCGCAACACACAAGGCATTTCCACATTGATGAGCCACATGTCCTTGCACATGTAACTCTTAATTTTGTCTGTGATGACTTTTTTTCCATGACTCTGGGGTGAGGAGTGGCTGCAGAGGAGGTGGGTAAAAGACCAACAAATGGGCCAGCAGAGGAGCCCAAAGTGCTTCCACATGGCACTCCTCAGATGTTTTAGTGTTGTTATTGTCCGGTTGGAGTGGCTTTGCTGGTCCTCCATTTCCCCAAGGTGTCTTCTTCATCTGTTAGTTTCTGGCGGACAAGATCTGATGTTGAGGTCAAGAGAGCACTGGCCTATCAGTGCCCTCTGCCGGATTAGGTGGTTCACTGCTTCAGGTGCCCTAAATTGCTTTTCAGCTGTTTATGTTATATTTGAATGTTTATTTGGATTTTGAAATATTATGTGGTTTGACAGCCCTAGTTAAGACAACCCATCTTATAACTAAAATTAAAGTATTTCTGTGGCTTGGAAGTTGTCGAAAATATCTGCTGCAATGTAAGCACTCAACAAAGAATGTTATGATATCATGGAGCAAAAATTCACCAGACTCTATGTTTGGCAAAAAAAAATCTGTGTGACATGTATTTTAACATCAAAGTTAGACCCATGTCCCATCTGTTCACATGGAGTTGGGGGTTTATGACCCTTAGCACAGCCAGTCAGAAGAGGGAGCTCTAAATATTTTGGCTTCATTTCCAAACAGCCCTTTCTCTGTCCATCTGAATATACAGCCTGTGTTAGAATGTTTGTACTTTTTGTAGTTAGTCATGACAGGTACAAGCTGAAAAAACCCACAGCTCAAAATGTTCATCAGGAAGTCGTGGTTTAATATCCTGGTGATGTGTGTTACGAGAGTGAGGACGTGAGAGTATCTGTGTCTTTGTGCTGGAGTGTATGACCTACATTTCCGTTAGGGACTGCACAGTCAGTGTTGCTAAGGATAGCTATCCAACCATCTGGATGAATATGTATGAATGGAAAGGTTTTTGTTTTTTTTTTGTCTCTGTGTGCTTCTTTCAAGATTTTTTCTTCTGTTATACTTTTTGTTTCTTTTTTATTTTAACCAGTTAGCTTAGAGGAGTCACAGGGTCACATCCCAAAGAGGACGTGGAGACTGTAATGTAACACCAAGAATGAGAGGGACGTGTGTCTTTAAGCACGTCTGTGTCTGGATTAAAAGTGGACCAAAGTGATCTGATTTCTTTCAGTCCTCTCAGCAGAGACCTTACCTGTCAGTCATCCTGATTATGTTCATTTAAAAAATGTCAGACTCGAGTGCACCTTCACAGTTACAGTTTATTCTTGAGCTCAGTGCAAAGGTTAAAAACTTCTGTTACATTTTACTCTTGTGTAGCACCAGCTTCTGCTCTGCTCGTAGCTTCAGTTTGGTTTACCTGCTTTATATTGGGCAGCCTACTTAGTTCTGTCTCCGTTTACGCTTACAACCTTTTCTACTAAAACTGTGCTTCCTAAACTGCTCGAAATGACAGAAACAACTGTTAATAATAGGAATATTTCTCTGCTTCACATAGACAGGGTTCTTTTAATGTAAGGGAATATATAAGTAAAGACAGTAAGCGCTTTTTATTCTCTGTATAGATATGGATTATATGTGTTTGGTTCATTTGGTCTTATGTTATTATCTGTTATTTTGCCCTGAAGTGTTTGAGGGTTAAATATTTCTGTTCGTATCTTTCATTCCTGAGTTGATTATGTTTATGATTATGAAAGTGTGAAGAAAAAGTTTTGATGTCATGTTTGTTACCAGGAGCCCTATTGCTTGTTATTAGTCACATGATCCTGAGGGCGCACAAAATCATATGAGGGGCAGTGAATGAAAAAATTGAATGGATAAAAATGAGTGCTTTGTGAAATAGTGGGGTTTTTCCTGTATTGGTTGGTTTGACAGTTTTTCCCTTGTGTGGAGGCAGTGAAATTACAAATTTCTCTGTCCTGTAGACCTCCAACTGCTTGGAAAGCAAAATTAAGGCATATGAGAATTACAGGAGCTGCTAGAACAAAATAAATAAAGTAGTAATCAACACCCTACAGTGTTAGCAGGCTGTGGTAGCTTTTAATGCTTAAAACAAAAACCTAGAAACGGTTATCTAGCTCCAAAACATAAGCTGCAGAAAACTCTGCTGTTTTTTTTCCAGAAACTCTTCAATGTGATCTGTCTTTTTTTTTTAGATTTTAGTTTGATATATAAAGTGGCCTTTCACAAAGTGGTCACTGCAAACACGAGCATTGGAACTCAGCTCCTCTTGACCCCCCTTTTTAATTCATGTCTGCCACCATATCTCAGTGAGCTTTTGACACTTACATTTATGTCTCATTACATTCATGATTCTTTTCACCCTGATTTTCATGGAAAAACACTAAACTTACTGTTTTTCTCACATACAAATGCTAGAACATAAATCTTTTTTTTTTCATGAAGGCAAGTCAGTAATGATCAGCAAAACTGATTTTGATGCCCTTTTTATTTGCGTTCAGCTTTGTCCAAGAAAGAAAGCACAGTTAGCCTGCTAAACCCTTAAAGTGGACACATTAAGAAGTACCTTAAAATTACAAAATCTTAATAATTTTTTTTAAGTTTTACTTTACTTCAGTTCAAAATACATATGTATTTGATTTGATGTGCCATTCTATGTGTTTTATATCCCTGATATTTAAAAAAAAAAATATTTACAAGATACTGGAAGGAAAGTATGTTTTTTTTATAAGTGCAGTCATGTACATTTCTAGGAGCCAACATAGTTTTGCACATTTTTATTTTATGTGCTGTACCAGCTTACAGAAAAATTCAAAAAAATCTGATGAGCTGCACATTTTGGCCCTGCTGCACTAAGATAAGATTGTATTACGTAAAAAAACATGCTCATCTCTGAATGGAAACAATGGGATCGAGTGTTGATTGATTGTCAAAGTGGGCTTCTGAATCGAAAGATACTTTTCAAAAATTTGAGAAGCTGGATTATCAGTTTGAGGTTGAATTATTTTCAAATTCATTCATTAATTGATAATTTTCATATATGTATGTGTAAAGTTTCTCAGATACTGCATTGCATCACTGCCTTCATCGCACATAAAAAGTGCTTAAAGATTTATGTAGCTATGTTTTTACCGTCTTGAACTGCTCTGATTCATTACACCGTTACATATTTTTTAAATAGATTCGCTTCATCTTTATTGATGTGGATCAACAGTTCCTTCTTCATGAGTCAGTGTAGTTGGACAAGGCTGTACTTAAAAACAGGAAATTATGAGTCATTTTATGGGTCATTTTCAATTAAAATACTGTTGCACAAAATCCTACATTTTTTTGTGTAAACTACTTCAGACAGCAACAGAAAGGCCAAACAAGGTCTATGCTTCCATAATCTTGTATTGCCTTCTCTCTGGTAATTGTGCCTCATATTCAGCATTTTTATACACACATCAGAAAGTTCAATACAACAAATTTGATGGCCTGAATATGTTGCTAAAATTTTTTATAGTATATTGTTGTTCCATCCTTTTATATGTATATTTGCATCAGTGATCTTTTATTTATAAAGCATACGTTGTTAGGAAGTATTCAGTGTTAGCCTGGTTTATCGCTCATGGTATTATTTGTATCTGTTGTTTTAACAGTAATACGATGTGTTACACAGAAACTATGGTTTTCTTAAACTTTGTGAAACTTCATGAAATAAAGTACCTTGTTTTTACTCTTGACTGCTGTTACTGTCTTTCCTCCTAATTTTCCAATCCCTACTGCCCTCCTAATTAATTATTAACTAATTTTCCTTATTCCCATCCCTAATTTGTAAATATATATATATACATCTATATATATATCTTTAATTAAGTTAAGCAGATGTGCATCCCTAGAAGCTAATTTGAGATACTTCATCCACAAGCAAATGATGACCAGAAGTCTCCTTGACCCCAAGAAATCTAATTGGTTGGTCCATCAAAGCATTTTTGGACACAAAAAGTGCTTTGAGGCAAGGTTGACCATGATAGCCCATGACCTTGATCTTTAACCCATCTCTGAAAATCTACTGAGGTCATCCTCAAGTACAGGTGGACATCAGTTAAAAAAAAAAAAGTAAAAAAAAAAACAAAACCTTGGGCATGTCATGAACAAAAGATAGCCATTAGACTCTATGACTGATCCCCAAACCACCAAAATGTAAATACTCCATCTCTGTCAGTGGCGCTCTAATACTGTCTGTGGGGTCATCCCTTCAAGGTTGTTTTACAGTGTTTTTCCCCACTGTTACGGCCCTGGCCGTATCTATTGTGTCTATGATGTATATTTGGGGAGAGGCTCTGTTACGTTATGTGTGATCGTGTGTGTGAGGAGTGAGTGTTCTGTCTGCACAAGGATCTCTGCCAACATTCAGGTGGTCCCCTGGGGTCAGCTGGAGAAGCAGGTCCGGCAGAGAGAGCAGCAACCCTCCCACTGGCTCAAGAGCAAACTACAGCCCATTCAAATATCCTCAGCTGGGACACAGACAGCGGCGTCTCTGACAGCAGCACCTCGACACTCTTGGCCTCCAAACTGTTATTTATAATTTTGTTTACCTTGGAATTATTAGTTTGAACCTTTTTGTAAGAGTTAGTTGATTCCTTAGTTTGCTGCCTTTTGTTTTTGTACCCATTTTGTTTAAAACTCGCTTTTCAGTTTGTTTTGTCAATACCTTCTGCCTTTGTTTTGGAATAAATAGTAAAAATCTGAATTTTGGTCTAGTGTTTGGGTTGTGGGGACCGAGCAGTGATTTTCCTCTTTCCCTCCAATATGTACCCCCTAGACGGTGCGTAACATCCATGCTCAGAAGTTGTTGTGGTTTAATTAGTTACCAAATCAGCTGGTGACTTTCAGCTGACTGGGTTTCTAATTATCATTGTTAAGCAGCTGAGAAAAACAGAGTAAGTTACTGGGGTTTAGAAACAAGCCCATGGCTCCCTCTGATCCTGCATTATGGTGAGTTATACTATCAACAACATCTGTGTACAAAAAAGAGGTCATGATGTTTTGCAGTGGAGACCACTGCAAAACATCATTACCTCCGCTAAGGAGGTCATGTTTTTGCCGGTGTATGTTTGTTTGTTTGTTTGTTTTTCAGCAAGATTACACAAAAACTACTGGACGGATTTTGCTAAAATTTTCAGGACATGTTGGTAACTGCCCAACTTAAAAATGATTAGATTTTGGTGGTGATCCAGATAACCACCATTAGCGAACGATTGTTTTTGCTCAATAACTGGCTAACTAACAATGATATCAACATGATTCTGAGGGTTAGGTGTGTACTGACATGATGCTGTCATGTCAATATGGACCAAAATCTCAGATGAATGTTCCCAGCACCTTGTTGAATCTAGGGAAAACTTGATTTCAATTTGACCTTTACTGTGCCACACTGAAAACATATTTATGCTTTATGTTATATAATATGCTGCCTGTATGCCATATGTTGACCCAGGAGCAGTCTGACTCCCTTTACCCTCACTGCTAAGAGCTCTCTTGGGGCACAGACAAGGTCTTCTGGTCTCTGAAAATAGCACGGGTGACGGGGGGGGCAACACAAGAGTTTGGAGTGACTGGTGCTGGAAAAACACCGGCTGTGGTTGTGCTGGGCTGCAGGAATTGCAACATCAACCATCCTGTGACTGCTTCTCAGAGTGAAGCTCAACCAGTGTTTCAGTACCTGGTCCAGAGGAGAACAGTGAGCAAAGGACAAGCCTACATGGTCTGAGAAGCAAAAACACCTGTTAATTATCTGTGAATTACCTTAGAAAGTAAGTTCATCTCTGTACTCTGTGTCATATGTTTGTTATGTCATGGATTTATTCATGTATGTTCTGTTTCTGTCAGAAAGCACCAAGAGTAAACAACAGGGGGAATGTTATCTACTGTTTCATGCACGTGTTGGGCCATGTGCTGACCTTTCCTGTTGAGTCTTCTAGCTCTGAATTTTATCACTTAGTCTAGAGATCTGGAGTTGGACAGTAAAAGAAAGTAATAAACACTCCATATAAATTTGTATTGATGGTATTTTTTCAAAGTATTAATCAGCAGTTTCCTCTCTAACTCCTGTTTTATCATCTCCACTTCAGCACAGGACCAATGGGGGATCTGAGGCAGAAGATGGGAGCTGTAACCCAGACGATCTGCCCGAGTTCACGGGCTGCTTCAGATGAGGACTTAAAAGCCCCAAACAAAGAGGAGAAACTGCTGTTGAAGAGAGAAATCTCTCTCATAAATGGAATCTGCCTCATTGTGGGAAACATGATCGGCTCTGGTATCTTTGTCTCGCCCAAGGGTGTCCTCATGTACAGCGGCTCATACGGCCTGTCATTGCTGATTTGGGCATTTGGAGGGATCTTCTCGGTGTTTGGAGCTTTGTGCTATGCAGAGCTTGGCACCACCATCACCAAGTCTGGAGCCAGCTATGCCTACATCCTGGAGTCCTTTGGAGGCTTCTTGGCGTTTATCCGTCTGTGGACGTCGATCCTGCTGATCGAGCCAGCCAGCCAGGCAGTGATTTCTCTGACGTTTGCCAACTACCTGGTGGAGGCTTTCTACCCCACTTGTCAGGCGCCATATGATTCTGTACGACTTATTGCAGCAGCCTGTCTCTGTAAGGAACATTTTCTGAGTTTCATGTGGGTGTGTGAGAGAAGTTAAGCCGATAGATGCTGGATTGTACTTGTAGAGAAGATAATTATCACTAACGTGTGGTGTGCGTGATAGTCTGCAAGCATCTTTACGCACTTATACAGGTAATAGCTAGAGGAGTGTACTGATAACCTGACACACCAATGGAACAATCAATATATTTCACCAGTCAATCTGAGAAAGAGCCCACAGAAAGTGTTTTGGAATGGGCAGAACCTTTCAATAACATATCTGACAGGTGACTGGACGATTGTTCCATCAATCATATTTCGTATGGGCCAATCAGATAATGTAGTAGGCGGGCACTACAGCTGCTGTGTAAAGAATAGTACATAAGACACCTCGTAAAATAAAACATGATGAAAGTGGAGTTCAAATATCCTTTCAATAGAGAAGTTCGAGGTGATTTTATATATTTTTCATTTAATAAAAAAATGTGGTCCAGATCTGATAAAACTGCTACTGAAGCTGGTAGTATTCATGCTAATCTCTGTGTAAGCAGTTCTTGCTGTCAACACGCTCAGCTCTGACCTCCTGCCCTAAGGGACTCTGATTGGACGGTCCTGCTTTGGGACACTCGCAATTGCTGTAGATTTGAGCTTGGCAAGATGGGTCTGCCTACAGGCATTGAAAACATCTTTGTGTCTCTACTAAATCAGCTATAGATATTTAAGTTTTTATGTTGCTATTTCATAATGCAATTTCCTGTCCTGCACCCCCGACTATGCTCATAATGCTCAACAGTTTTGTTTTTAACTCTGCTAAACAACACAAACTATAAAAATAGGTCTATATAGTAACTTGTTTTTTTTTTTGTATAGACTATCATTCATACTTAAAATGGGTCAAAGTGCCCTATAAAGCTAGCATAAAAACAGTTTAGCATAATACATACAAAAAGAAAGTAAAAATGAATTAAGTTTTGCGTATTTAAAGCAAAATGTAAATATCCATTCAGGTAACAAAATGTTACATTAACCTATTTTAACACTGCTAAATTGTTTTAGGGCCACCATTACCACTTCTATTTCAATATAATGCAAAATATCATCATGTCTTAGTAAATAACATTGCCTCTTAAAAGGAGATTCAAGTGGGTGGAAAATTATATCTTTAATAAAACTTTGTAATGGCATTAATCATCATTTTAATAACAAGAAGACAACAATCAATCCAATTATTTATTTTTATCACTCAATACATCTTTCTTATTAATTCAACAATAATAACTCAGATATTTAACTTAATGTCAGATGTTTGTGATGGACATGACAGCTTGTTAGCATTAGCATCAGAGTTTTAAAATTCACAATATTGTTCTCCTTCAAGCTGGTACCCTACCCTACCCAGTCTCTAATGAATTTAATGAAAATGGTGCTTTGTTCATACCTATAGAAGAATACCCATCACTCCTGCCCCAAACATTAAATGACTAATGACAGAACTGTTACTTGGCAGACTAGTAGCAATCGTAGCTATTTTAAAAATCAATTCCAGGTTATAAACCCAGTAACCCAGTGTGTATGAGACTGGCATCAGCTATAGTTAGACTCTCAGTTCTTTAAATACCATCGTGGTTTATAGCCCAACTTTGTGCTGGGGGAATCCGTGAGCAGACGTGGTATTCAGGTTAGGGATCAGACTGAGTCATGAGATGACAAGGGTCTGTTTTAGTACCACAGCTGCATGTTGCTTAGCTGTACAACAATGTCAGTCATGCAGATAATTGTTTTTAATGATTAATCTGGTCTGTCTAGGTATGCTCATCTTCATCAACTGTGCCTATGTAAAGTGGGGGACTCTAGTCACCGACATTTTCACTTATGCCAAACTAATGTCACTCATCCTCATCATCATTGTGGGAATCCTGAAAGCATCGACAGGTAGGATTACAAAAACTTGTAATCAATTAAATGGAAACATGGACACGTGCCACGTGTGTTTTGAAATGTTTTGACTTTCTTTTTGTAGGAGAATCTAAGAGCTTTGAGAGTCCATTTGAAGGCTCGTCCACAGACTCAGGAGCCATCGCTCTGGCTCTTTACTCTGCTTTGTTCTCCTACTCAGGCTGGGATACGCTCAACTTTGTGACTGAGGAGATAGAGAACCCTGAGAGGTGTCACACATACACAAATGGTGTTTGTTTGCTACCATTTTCACCCCAAACTGGTTGCTAGCGTACTGAGCTTGTGAAATGTAGCCCAAAACTGTTTTGCAACCACGACGACCTCACTTTGTTCCTAGACTGTTTGCTTGAATGTGAGTTACATTCAATAAGTGCTTCATACATACCTGCTTGCGAGCATCTTTGCCTCATAAAGTTATAGTTCAAACCAGTTTACTGGTATGAATTAACCTCACATTTTTATGTTAGTCTTTGTACTGTTGTGCTAGATTTAAAAAGCAAATGCAGTGATGACACATCTGTCCTGCTGCTGTTGCTCCCTTGTGGTCAAAATATAGGTGTATTTTAGGCTTTTGACTGATTTCACATTATATGTTGTTAAATTATAAATTTGAGTTGTTGTAGTTTAACTGTTTGACACTGTGAACATGTGTAAAAAAGCTACTGGAATCACAATTTTACTAAAACTAGTCATCAAATAAATATCCTTTAATCTGTTTTCTGCAGATTGAGTCTGTAACTATTTTGTGTTTTTGTTATTTTAGGAATCTTCCTCTGGCGATTGCCATCTCCATGCCCATTGTGACCATCATTTACCTGCTGACTAATGTAGCGTACTACGTTGTTTTGGACATGCCGTCACTGCTGGCCAGTGACGCGGTTGCTGTGGTAAGACACACCGTCACTTCAGCGATAACTCATCATGCTGCTAATCTTAGCGCTGCTCTGCTTAGAAACACTCAACCTCTGATGCTTTCCTTTCTCACCTCAGGAACTGCAGTAGACTTTAGTTTCATGATGTCAGTGAAAGGTCAAAAGTTTGAGGGTTTGAGGCATCAAGAGGTTCTTTTATTATGTTCGTCATTCAGGAAGAGAGGTTTGTAATAATTCATGTTTATCTGACTTCACAGACGTTTGGGAACGCCGTCCTGGGACCATTCAGGTGGATCATCCCTGTCTCAGTGGCTATGTCCTGTTATGGAGGTCTTAATGCTTCCATCATCGCAGCATCAAGGTAAACAGGAAAAAAAAGACTTAACCTCAATCATTTATGAATAAGCTGTTGGTAAATTTTCAACTTTGTCCACCCCAACCAGGTTGTTCTTTGTCGGGGCCAGAGAGGGTCACCTCCCCAACAGTCTGAGTCTGATTCACCTGGAGCGATACACACCCATACCTGCACTCCTGTTCAATGTGAGGACCATGTCATTTTATGGCCAGAGATAAACTTGCTGTTTGCCCTGTGTCCGTTGGCTTGCTTTTTTTTTTAAATATATTTATCTATGTGACACTTGTTGCTGGAAGAAACAGCCAGAGGGCAAAGACCTTAGGCTTTATGAAACTACCTGGTAGGTGAGAAGAAAACCTCAAATCCTGGTGACATTATGGTAATTCTGAGGGTGAAACTAAAAAGCAAACATTAATTATCAATACATCAAATCAAATCATCAAATATGTGATGGAAACTGATGACCAGCAATCAAACCTCATGGTGCGTCCCAGTTGATCTCAGAACTGGGATAGTCTGAGTTGCATATTAGATAATGTCACTGAAATGCCCCCTGTGGATGGAATTTCCCACTTAAAACATCCCTTAGCTACCCCAACTTTAGGAGCTTGTAACTGGAATGCATCTACCTGGGATGTAACGTAATTCCCATTTCCTTCTTCCAGTTCCAATGTTAATTGAATGCAACATCATCAGCATAGATCAGATAGAAAATTATAGTCATAAGTTATAAAAGAAAATAAAGAGTACACTCTCAAATTCTTTATTACCTCCACCAAGGAGGGTATGTTTTCGCCGGTGTATGTTTGTTTGTTAGTAAGATTACGCAAAAACTACTGGACAGATTTTCCTGAAATTTTCAAGAGATGTTGGTAATGGCCCACTGTAAAAATGATTAGATTTTGCTGGTGATCCAGATAACCACCATCAAAGTAATAATGGCATCAACATGATTCCGAGTGCTAGGTGTGGGTTTTCAGGGTCAAGGAATCATATTATGATGGTAACTTTATCATGAAACTATTGCTCATAGATGTAACAGCAATATGTGAGCTACCTTGGTGGAGGTTTGCACTCTCCAAGTGCTTTCTAGTTGTAAAATGTTTTTTTATAACGTCATCATCTAAATTAGCAGATGTGTTTGAGTCTGTGCATTCTCACACTTTGTTTAGATGCTGTGAACTTAGTTTGTCTTTTACACTTCCTGTTGATGCTGACACACACAGACTTTAACAAATGTCTATGCTGACACTCAAATTCTCTGCCTCTGCACTGAACCTACCAGTCATGTGTATACTGGATCTCACATCTGCGTTGTGTTCATTCTGAACAATGTACACAGACATCGTGCTGAGCCGATGCAGGTAACAGGTGGCAGCCATCTTGAAGTAGTTAACAGCAATACTGTATCTCCAGCCCTATTAAACCACAATGGTGTATTGGGACTGTGTTGGGATAATGAGTGTCTTGTTGTTTTTGGTTGCAGGGGTTGATGGGTCTGATCTTCCTATGCGTGGAGGATGTCTTTCAGCTCATTAACTACTTCAGCTTTAGTTACTGGCTCTATGTGGGTCTGTCTGTGGCTGGACTCATCTACCTGCGCCTCACTCAGCCAGACAGACACAGACCTGTGAAGGTGAATCTTTTTTTTCTCTTCATGTTCACATCAACATAATAGAATATACAGCACAGAATTCAGTGTATATGTGCATGGAAAGCAATTTCCCTATGTCGTATTGAAGTCCAATCTACAATAACAATTTTACTGATGATTAAGGATGTTTTTATGACATGCTCGTTGTGAAATGCAGGGTAGCACCTTTTTAAAAGGTGGCCTTGAGGCAAAAAATAGGACATTTCAATGAGGCAAAAACACATTATACGAAACAAAATAAACAGAACAAAAAATAAATAAATTCAGATAATAAAAAAAAGGTTTGGTAACACTTGTGTGTTCTTGGTTTTTAAAATGTTGTCCTGTTTTTAACTTTAGGGACATTGCACTTAATTCCGTGCATTAAAAAAGCCTTGAAGGGATAGTGAAAGAATTATTACTAAAAGAGATAAAAAAAAAAAAAAGCAGAAAGGCAGATTCTTAAAGTTATTATCAAAATATCAGTTTATGTTGGCTTATTTTAAGGTTGACTGTGCAGCTTTTTGTTAATGTGTGGATGTAAGTTGAGTGCCACATCAGTACATGTAAACATACTGATGAATGGAGGGTCATGTGTTGAATCAACACAGGACATTTTGACTTTCACTGTCATGATGAACTTAGATTTTTTTATTCTAAGGGAAAACCTCATTTCTTTTTGAGTAGAAGGTCCCATATTATGCAAATATACTTTTTTAAAAATGTTTTTCATAAAGATATACGTCCATGGCCTGTCCACAGCCTCCCTCTAATCCCCAATATGATCAAACAATGCTCTGGGCAGGGATGAAACAGTGGGGTTCATGGGCACACCAAAGTCCAAAATCATGGTCAATTTTTGGCAAGGATCTTATAACACATGTTTTGGAAACATTTGGAGCCAGTGTAAACTGAAACTTTTACTAAAAATAGTAAAATATTGGACCTATAATTGAACACAGAGATATTGCTTAAGCCTTCTTTTTCTTTTTTTGCAAAAGACTGAGAGAAACTTACGTTGGTCGTCATGTCACACCCTCTCTTACAACCAGAGCAGTGAAGATAGTTTTCATGAATTAAATCATAATTCTGGCCTAAGTTAACACATCATTTTTTTTCAGCAAACTAATTTTATCTCTCTTGTTGTCTCTCTCCACAGTTGACATTGTTCTTCCCCTTCATCTACTGTCTGTGCAGCCTGTTTTTAGTCATCGTCCCTCTGTATGGAGACACCATCAATTCCCTCATAGGAATCGGCATTGCACTTTCCGGGGTCCCAGTCTATTACGTGGGAATTTACCTACCTGAGGAGAGGAGACCCAAATTCATACGCAGGTTTAACAGTAAGTTTTGTCATCAATGCTGCAAAGGCAGAGGGCATCATTCAAGTATTACTTTTTCCATGTTATAAATGCACAACAATTACAAAATCAGCACAACAAAAAAGAGTACATTCAGAGTCATAGAGCAAAAAGTCAGTGGTCAGAGAAGTCGGACACCTCCAATGTAGTTTTGGAAAGATTTAATGAGCCCCTGCAGCTCTGAATCTGCTGCTGGGGCAGTGTATCTAAGACTTCCCTCTGTTCATTTTAGGACAAACTTCAAGGATAGATAATATAACTTGAGAGAATGCAGGTTACAGGTATAACCTTATAAATGAGGATAAACAAAGCTAGAGTTAACATCTCTAGATTTATTATAAACTTTGAGTCTCTGTGATACAGATCAAAGATTTAAGGCATTAAGAAGGTAAATGCATTTATAAAACATACCTGTAATCAAACAGAGGCAGAAAAGTAGCAGCAGAAGAAAAATAAGACTTAGTTCTGAATAAAAACCCAGCCAAATCTTAAAGGGTTAGTTTGTTGTGGGTTTTTTAATGGGGTTGCGCTCCATGGCACTAGTAAATATGATTGCCAGTACAGGAACTTCAAGGCTATGTCCCAAGGGGAACATGTCCAGGGACGGACCATAGCCGGCACATAGAAGTAAATGGTGCCACCAGAAGCCCGGTAATTAACCCACTGATAGGTTAAAACTATTAAAAAACTATGTTGGTTCTACAGTACACTACAGTAAGATTCTTTAAAGCTTTTGACTTTTCCTCAACAAGTTGCTCAATATGAAGCTTGAAAGACTGCAAATCATCAATCAGGAATCCAAATTATTAGATACAGACCTGATCACATGACCCTGAGACATGATAAAAGATGGCAGGTGGCTTTGTCCTGTGTACTATTGCGATTTGTAGCTTAATAAATTCTTCTTCTTCCACCCTGTTTTAGCCATGAGCATCAAAGGTGTGATATAGTGGGTTTAGAATATAAATAGTGATAAACCAGGATTGTTTTGTTCACTTTTACAAACCTCTCTTTCCTCTTCTTGTAGCTGCTGTGACCATTTTCACCCAGAAGCTGCTCTACTGCTGCCTGACTGAATTTGACACCGACACAGAGGCACAAACAGGCAGTAAAACTCAGTGAGCTGCAGACAGACCTCATGGATCAGTACTTGGCTTACTCCTCGAGGTCTCTGTCATGTCCATGTGCTGCTTGGGCACGCTCCTTGGACATGGAACAACAAGCCTTTCATAGGGAGAACGCTGAGGGAGTGTGTTAAAAAAAAAAAGGCCGCAGATCTCAAATGACTCCACAGGAAAGGAGCAGGAACGACACTTGACAAACTGCTGTGATTGGACAACTGGATTCACTTTTATTTAAGATGAGGGGATATCTTTTATGAGTGTTTTATAAACAATACATTGTAAACATTAGCTAATTGTTCAGTTTTTTAGACTTTTGTGGTAGTTTTTGACTGACAAAAACATCAAATAATGACGATTTTACTAGAAATAATCATGTGAAAGCTATATGCTGACCTTGCAGTGCAGATGTATCAGCCTAATTCATTGTCTGTAATCAGGCAGATCCATCTTACCAAGCTCAAATCTACAATGGATATGAACAGGCCGAATTCTCACAGCCCAATCAGCGTCCTTTAGAGCAGGAAAAGGTGGGTGCTAAGAGCGTGAAGACAGCAGGAAGAGACTGCTGATAAAGAGATTGGCAAAGATGCTGACAGCTTCATAAAAGTTTTATCAGATCTGGACTGCCTTTCTTTATTTAATGAAAAACAAATAACACAACAAACTTCTCTATTAAAAGGAAATTTTCGTTCCACTTTCAACATGTTTTGCCGACAGTTTGTTCTATGAAGTAGCTTACATTCTGCTATTTAGACCACGGCAATAGCGCCCACCTACTACATTATCTGGTTGGCCCATAGTGAATGTGACTGACAGAAAGATTATCTAATCACCTGCTGGGTATGCTTTTGAAACACTTTCTATGGGCTTTTGCCCAGATGTGAAAATATATTAGTGAAATATATTGAACAATCCATCTGGTGTATCAGGTCTGCTATATGCAGATTAGTTTGATTTAGCATCTTCATTGGGTTCGTAATGGATAAAGAAATTTAATCTAGACATATGCTGTTGGTGAAGGTGGTAATAAAATTTATTCCAGCTTTGACAAAATGACAACAAAACAGGAGTTCTTGTTATCCAGTATTGGTGCTTTTCTTTTTGAGTGATCAAAATTGTGAACAAAAATATTGGCATCATTCTAGTGATAAAATGTCACTGTCTCTATGTGCAGTTTAGACAGTGTTTAGAACTTTGACTGTAAATTGTACCCTTTTCACAGTGCAGCAATGTACAAATGATGTAAAAAACGACATAAAAACAGAACAGATGGGGTCACCTTGTCCCCCTATGCTACCTCCCTCCCTCATTACAGTGAGTGTGAAACATCACAGGGGTGCAAATGTCAAAACTTGAAAATGCAGTGTTAACGTGGCTCTTGAGGGATTAATTCCTCTCATGCACGCTTTTATTTATAATGTAGGTCTTTAAATTTCTGTCACTTTTAGTTACTTTGGGTTGTTGTATTGACTAGACTGTATTTGTGTTTTTCTGCCATGCGACTGACCGTTTGTTTGTGTTGACCGTTTTCATGAAGCTTTAACACAACGCACTACACCTCTTTATGTGACTCATCTGAGTCTTGTGTTGAATATGCAGGCACTGAGTTATGATGTAGCTCACTCAACAACAGTGACTCGTTCACTTTTATGTCAAAACCATCTTTTGTCACTTAATATTATACTGTGATATAATAGGTGATCATAGATCCATAAAATGGTGAGAGATGTGAAAGACTGCATTGTTCATAAAGGCTGATATGATGTTGTTAAAGGTAAGATACTGCAAACGAACAAACTATATCTACCGTACTATTCTGTGTTTGCTTTCCCGTTTCAAATGATTAATGATTCATTATTTTGATGCTAAATGCTAACAGCGGTTTTTCACAGGTTGCTGTTTCTCACTAACATTTCTCTTTTCCCAGTCTGTTATAATTCCTTTAAAAAACATCACAAAGAGAGATGTTTTCAGAGCTCAACAAACGTTTCCTTCACTCTATAAAAAATAACACCATCCTTCTTTTGCATTGCTGTTTGGTTTGATTACATACATGTCTATTGTGTATAAATAGAGCTCTTTTAAGAGCAGCTGGATCAGCCTGACTTAATGTCTGTAATCATGCAGATCAATCTTGCCAAGCTCCAATCTATAATGATTGCAAGCGGCCCAGTGCTGGACAGCCCAATCAGCGCCCTTTAGAGCAGGAAGAGGTGGGAGCAACGAGCAAAACCACTGCATGAAGTGACTGCTCGTATGGAAATTAGCATAGATGCTAACAGATCTGTAGCAGTTTTATCAGATCTGGACCGTACTTCTGAACAAAATGAAGAACAAATAACAACACTGAAAGCACTTTTCAATATAAATTATATTTTTGTTCCACTTCAGACGTGGCTTATGTTTTTTTATTTTACACTGCAGCAGTAGCGCCTGTCTTCTACATTATCTGACAGGCCCATAACGAATGTGATTGACAAAATCATCTCCCAATCACCCACTGGATTTGCTTTTGAAAGGTTCTGCCCATTGTTACACACTTTCTATGAGTTGTTGTCCAGATGGACTAGTGAAAGATATTGACTGGTCTGGTGTGTCTCTGTCTCTTGGTCAGTGTCTCTGACATGAAGGGATAAATGGTAGCAGGCAGGACAAAAATCAAACATATTCGACTTCCTGTCAGAGAGTCATGAGGCATTGCAGATGGAGTTTTGATTGTCATCCCTTATGACACACTACATGAAATAAAAACTGATTTTTGGTCGACAGGTCCCAAAACCTGTCTGGTGGGTCTTTGATTGGAATACTGCATTCACAAGATGTACCAACTTGTACCTGGAGATGAAAGAGACAGGAACTGTTGCTCAGTAATGTGAATGTGGCTAATGTCACTTTTTTTTTTTTTTGCTTATGAGGGGAATATGTTTGACTGTAACTGCAGGTTCAGTAGTGCTGCACATGTAATATCGTATAGAATGATCAAATGTAAGGGAAAAATGTTTGGCACTATTTCTAACATGCTGAAGGGGTGGTTGAGCCTCCTGTTTCTTGGAAAAAGGGAGATAAAAATGAAAATAAAGTAAATCAATGCTGTATTTCATATTGAACTTTCTGTTACTTTAATTTCATATTTGATATTCTTGTTTATTTCTGTCATTTATATTTGTGTGATTAAATAAATTGTGTATGTTTTTTAATTCATCCTGTTTTTGTTTTATCTTTGCTGTCAAACTTTTCCAACTCCAAGGGATCACCGGTGCCACCAGGCAGTAATACTCACATTTTTTCTTATATTCCTGAAATCAGACAGCTTTTTTATGGGGGGAAAACTATGTTTTAGATCTCACACTTCTGTCGATACTTTGAGGACATCAGGTCAAGTGCATCCTTTCTAGAAAGTATCTAATCAGTAATGAAATCCAGCTTTTTATTAAGAAACAATATATCTGCTGATTCATAGCAAAAAATCTTTGATTAGGATTTTTTTTTTAAATCTTTTTCATCATTTTTTGTATCAACTTGATAAAAAAACCATTGTGGTCGTATTATCGTATTATCATTCCCATTGGAATTTCAGATTTCTGACATCCCAGTCAGAAAACATCATCTGGAATACCCTTAAAAGTCAGAGGTCCTACTAGAAATCTTAGACCCTGTGTTCTTCAACAAGCATGGCTGCTCAGTGTGTAAATGGGATGTAAAACAAGTGCATTATAACCTAAAATAACAACATAGGGTAGTTCTTGTGCATTGACATTGGTCACATCGATGGTATTGTACACGGTCTACATGTTCAGATATTGTGATGTTGGCTTTGGGATTAAAATGTCTAGTCGTGTGTTGTTTATGTCGATTATGAACTAAAAAGGCTAACTGCAGCTGGAGCTCCATTGGGTTGGTGTTGATCTATTAAAAGTGTGACAAAATGTTTAACTTCATTGAAGTCCCACCACTATGTGATCTTACTGTAGTTACAGGAAATGTTGTTATTTCATAATGCCAATTTTTTTAATGTGAAAGTGCTTTCATGTGCTCACATGTGAAACTGAAACCCACTTTAACTCATATATGACGTCATTCTCAGTTCTCCAGTCGGACCTCCAACATGAATGGATCACAGCATTAGACTGCCATTTTGACCTTTAGATAAAGTGACAACTTCCTGTCAGTCTATTAACCAATCAGATGCTCTCAACTAATACCTCTATTATTTTTTTTGATGGTAGCGTGCAATCAGGAAGACATACAGGTCAACACAAGAAAAGACGGTTGCCTGAGTAATTTGATTCATGGTTTCTAACATTTGGACCTAAAATTGCTTCAAAAAGTGGCACAAATGACCTAATGTGAACAAAAAATGTCTGGAGGAAAATGTGTAAATATGTAATAATTTTTGTTGTAAATTTCTTTGCATACTTACAATAAATCCTTCAAATAGCCAGTCATGTTGAAATTATAGTCCTTTTTTTGTTTTATCCCCCTGATCATAGAACTTTTAATGTATCAATCTGACAACATCACAGCGTAAATATTTTGATAGCCTGGGTTGTCCTGGATAAAAGGATGTCTTTATCTTGGTTGTGCTTGAAGGGGTGAGGTTTTACATGCATTATTACAAAATAAAAATTAAGGTGGATCAAAAGATAGCAGAAAATGTTGGAGTTACAAGGGTTAAACACTCTATATTTATTAACTGGTTTGCAATTTAACAAAATTTACTATAACCTTTTTGGCCAATTAACATCTGGTAATTGGAACTCAAATGACAAATTAATGATACGGTAGAGCCATCCTTAACTCTCCAAAGCCACTTTAACACTTGCTCACATGGCCTCTGATAAGGAGGTAAAGGGGAAAGCTGTCGGGGGCCCATTAAAGTCAGTGATAAAATGGTCGACCATATTGGAGCAATGACAATTACACACATTTTCAACTAATATATCCAACATTACATACTGAGTCAGTGAAAGTACATTTTCGAATTAATGTTTATTATAAAAAGTTTGACAGCTTTAAACGAACGCTCTTCCATGTATATGATACAAGCCTGTTTCTTTATTTCTTGCTTTTTTGTTTGTTTTTAAATGTTAATGTTGCGAGAGGTCCCAGTGAACTTAATTGTTTTGCCAGTAATGCTGGACTGATTTTCACAATGCAAGAACCTGAGCATAAATCAGGATGTCAGAAAAGAAAGGAGAGGAAAAAGAGGGAAGTGGCAAAGGCTATTGACCCGAACAATAACCTCTAGAAGCAGTTTTATTGGTCAGCTTTAAAACTGATCTGACACACAGGAACCAGACTAAGCAAACAGAGTAGCACAAATGCAACAGAGGAAGAAGGAGCGGAAGCAGCTAGCACAAGTGAAAGTGCTCCCACAAAAGTTCCTGCACAAGAGCAGATGGACAGAGGGGAGCTCATCAGCAAAGGGCATGTGTTCATTTATCTCAATCTCATAAAATAAGGGGGCCCATTCCTCGTGCCTTTCAGGGGCCCAGCTATCTCTCTAGGCGGACCTGCCTGCTCATTGGATAATCTTTCAAAGATGTCCGGACAGGCAGGTCAGTTAGCCCAGGAGAAGGTCAATGTCTTTGGGACTTACGATCATCCCTTGCTTGTGAACATAATCTCAAGTATTCTTTGATGTCAAACCTGGCACAATCTACTCTCTGATTTCATGATAAAGTAATTTCATTTGTGAGGTACAATTTAAGAGTCTTGTGTTCATCAAGTTCCTCTAAATCCTTCAACAATCACTATATCACAAAATCATTTGGGTTTTCTTTTTTATCCACCGCTGTCATTTCACGTTTCAAGTTCTTGTCTGACATATTTCTTATTTAGTCAAAGTCTAACCACGTTCACAAAGAGGTGGGCCAGAAAAGGGTTTAGATAAGATCATGATAGAAACATTTGGCAGTATGACTTCACACATGCAGCTCATCCTAAATATTTAGGTAAGGCTTAGAGCATGTGTACAAGGGGCTTTACATCATGCCCTGTTGATCATTTCAAACAATCCCACAAACAAATGTTTTTCATTGATCTATTCATCACTTTTAATGTAAAAATTTTATTTAAAAAGTTTAAATATTAATCAGCTGTCGAGAAATTCTGCAAATCATTTTGATATCACTGAAATCATGTCAGGTGTATTTTTCAGTAAGCATGATGCACTTTAAAAACACAATGACATATTTGAAGACACAGATACACTTGTGTTCAGCTAATACAGAGTGCAGTTTGCATATTCATAGCCAGAACAGATCCACTTGTTGCTGAATTGCTTGTATCCCTCGGCATTGATCAGGTTGCTCCCTAAAAGGAGAAAAACACACTAATTAAAGGAAGAAGACCAAGTAAAATCAATCAATAAAATCACTATGGTGGTTTATAAATTCAGAGACAAACAGATGAGGTATTTACCATCCATCAAGTTCTGCAGGCTGCAGTAGTTTGTGCTGTTATCAGCCGGGTCTTTAGAGAAGTCAGACACCGCCTCACCCTAAACAACACACACAACAACACGCACAACAACAGGGTACATGATGATAAGAGGGGCAACAGTTTGCTAAAGGGTTTCACCAACGATAGATGATATTATTCTTCAGAAAATATTATAAAAGACAGAAAAATACATTATTCTTTATCACTCTGTCACACACACCAACTACCAACCTCTAAGAGGTTAGAATTGGAAAAAATGTTGATGATAAACTTGTTTTCATGTTCAGTGTTTTTAGGAGAGCTTGTTCAGGAGTAAACCTCCCACTCACAGTCACTTTGCAGATGGTGGACTGCTCCAGGAGAAACTGAAGGTCGCTCACTTTCTTGGTGTAGGGAGACGTGTGTGTCGCTGTGATCACATATGGGATCGAGGACACGAGCTGTGAAACATTATAAGATCACTCAGAAACATTACACACTGCATATTTCAAGCACTGATCGTTAATATTACATAGAAAGACTTTAGCTATACTGTACATATTGACTTGACCAGCTCTCAGGTTGTGAAAACTGCAGTAAACCTTAATTTAAAATGTTCTGAGGCACTCAGAGGGATTGATAATAAAAGACCATTATGCCTGGCTTCTGTGTAAGATTAATGCCTAAGCCCAGGCTGTGGCCTTGGGGCCCCACACGTACAAAAGCCCTTTGAATGGCAAAACAATGAATAAAATAGGTTATGTCAGAGGAAAAATGTTATTGTTCCTTTTTGGTCCATAAAAAAACTTTTTTCCTGTTCAAATTAGCCCTGGTCTGGTGGGTCACACTTGCCTCCTGTGCCCATGTCCATAAAGTCGGTGTTGTTTTCAAGGTTCAAGTCTTTTTTCTTAGTACCTCAAGGGAAAATCTGTTTTGCAGACAGAAGATCAGCGTTCCAACATTAAAAAACGACAACAGCAATGCAAAGCTCCACATGCATCCATATAAATGCATCAAAACAATCCCTAAAAATGTTAAAAACAAGCATCACCCTCTAATTAATTACAGAGACATCAACCTGAGATCTAAAATCTTCCTCTCTGATAGAGTGCATCATCTTGCACTGGCTTTGTTATGGACGCCGGTACAAACAAGTTTATGTAACATTTCGTTTTACCTTTAGGTTCATTTATCCCATTGCTCTAACATTGTCTAAATTAGAAAATATAAAAGCCAAGAGTTGTAGTTAGTTTTCAGTTTATATTAAATGGCTTTTTATTGGCTGTTTGTACTGAAGGTTACAACAGTAAACATGTAGAGTATGTCAGTGCACTCCATGGATGCTTCTACACACAGTTTTTTGGTAAAGCATTATAAGCAAGGTGGGCCCAGCAAAATTAATAACCTCAGGCTCATGATTACCTTAATCTGTCACAGCCTGGCTTTTAGAGCCAGGGCTAGAAACAAGGGCGCTGCCAAAAATGTTGGACCCCATGAAGAGATATCACATTGGGGCCTATTTAAGCAGCTCTGCACAATTTCTCAAACCAAGCGTCAGTCAATAAATTAAAAAAAATGGACCACATGTAATTATTACAGCAGAAGTTGTTCTGTTTTTAAGACACAAAATGTTGTTGATGTTATTTTCTTGGAGGCCCTTTGAGTCATGGGCCCTTAGAATTTTCCCAATCTTTCTCCCCTTTATGCCTCTCTGGCTAGAGACTTACAAACCATGACAACATGTTTTAGCCCTTCAGGCCTTCATCTGGTCACCAAGCCATTTCCTTCACAGGTTGTCAACCAGTCACATGATTAATACTCATCACACGATAGACGAAATGGGTAACATATTTGAATAGAGTAAACAAAACTCTTACATATTCAAGGAACCAAAGCAGATACATAAAAAATATAATTTAATTCAATAAAGATTATTAAAACAGAATCATTTATCATCTGTCCCTCTGAGTGTCTCTGACATTCTTATACCTTTAAAATTAAATCCCCAGACTGAAGAGCTCCACAATATTTCCCTTTTTAACCCATCTTTCTACATTTTTCAGCATTTTCTTACACGCATGTAGCGCTCAATGCATCTGTTTTTAAAGTACACTCACCGGCCACTTTATTCAGTACACTTTGCAAGCTCGGGTTGGACTCGAGTTCTCAGTGGCATAAGTTCAAAAAGGTTCTGGAAACAATTCTCAGAGATTTTGGTCCATATTGACATGACAGTATCACACGGTTGCAGCAGATTTGTCAGTTGCACAGACATGATAAAAATATGAAAAATGAAAAAATATTAGGCAGCTGCTAGCTCCCCATACAAGGGTAGAGGGGAGACGTCTTAGTGCTGCTGACTTTTTGTTTTGTTCACAGAGGCACTCTACACAGAGGGGACATGTTAAACACACTAAAGGGCATATAAAACTAAAAATAAAAAGCATGATAAGACTCATCAAACCAGTCAACATTTTACCAGTCTTCTATTGTCCAGTCTTGGTGAGCCTGTGTGAGTTTTCTCAGTAGTCTCAGTTTCCTGTTCTTAGCTGACTTGAGTATCACCTGCTGTCCTCCTGCCTTTGTAGCCCATCTGCTTCTAGATCTGAGGTGTTGTGCCTCCAGAAAAAAAAGTTTCTGCATACCTTGGTTGTAACAATTGAGTTACCATTGCCTGATTGTCATCTGAATCACTCTGGCCATTTGCTCTGACTACTGCATCACTAAAGCATTTTGGCCCAGAGAACTGCCACTTAGTGGATATTTTCTCTTTTTTGGACCATTCTCTGTAAACCCTGGAGGTGGATGTTAATGTAATTCCATTAAAACAGCAACTTCTGTAATATTAGGTCCAGTCCGTCTTGGATCAACAGCCATGCTTCGTTCAAATGTACTTGGATCATCTTCTTCCCCTTTCTGCTTGGCATTGTCTTGACCACATCTAAATGCCTAACTTCACTAAGATGCAGCCATGTAATTGGCCAACTTGTCTGCGTCAATAAGCAGTTTTACTGAAGAAGTCAATAGTGTGGCCTGTGTATGCACATACATACAAAGATATTTTATTGATCATTATTCATCATATCAGTTAAACAGGATGTGTCTGACCTCATAGGAGCATCTCTCTCCGGCGTAGAGACAGCTCTGTCTGATCTGCCAGGCCCTGATCTGATTCACCAGCCTGCTCTGGACCAGAGTGCACGAGATGTCAAACAACCTGTAAAAAAAATATTAGAAACTCACTTTACAGACTTTATATTCTTTTAAAGTCATCAGATCTCTGTATCTTTCAGTGCAGGTATTACTAATGCGAGTCTCATGAGTCCTGTAGTTTCCACATATCCTGGATAACACGCGTGAAAAATGAGTCTGCAGAGCCTCGCCTTCATAACTACCTCGTCTAACATGCTTCTGACCCCTTAATGCTGTGACTGAAGAGGATTTCATGCAACCCAAAAACAAACATAGAGAGTTATCTGTGTCTGTGAGCTGGTCTTATGATGATGAAGCATCTGTGCTGTGAATGTTAGAAAACATTTTCAACATTGACTTTGACAACCAAATCAAACTGTTTCTTGATCTAAAAAGGAAAAAATTCAAAGAAATAGTCACCAAGACTAACGCATTACCCAAATTAAAACTCTACATTCTTTCAATGAAACCATTTCAAGATGATTCTTGGATAGAAATCAGTATATTTTACCATTTGACTTTACACTGTGAGGGTCGGTCTTCCAGTGAGATGGTGAGTACAGCCCCCAGGAGAGCAGCAGAGGCTAAAAGTAAAAGTCTGCGATCCATTATGAAGAAGAAAAGATCAGGTCTGCATGTGTCCAGTATGCAGTCAGCGTGTGAACTTCTTCTGAACACAGCTCAATCTGCCCCGAGGGTTAAAAGAGGCACAGAACATCATGTGGTCATGTGGACACTACATCGATTTACACGGAGGGAACCAGGAGGCGGGAAAGTGAAGGATAAACATGGCGGTTACACACCATCATACTGATAGTTTTATTTGAAAATGTTTTAAATTGATGAGAGTAGCTCATTCAAGTAAATTACATAAACTCCCTTTGAGGGTATTACAGTGTCACAGTGACATGATTTCACTTAGTGGACACTTTTGCCTAAAGCCGTGCGAAACTGAAGAAACAGCAGAAGACAAGAAAAGATCTGCACAGAGGGAGACATCTATGGAGTGGTGCAGGGATGATGCATTTTTGTGGGCCAATGTGGTAGATGGCATCATGCTGATTCCCTTGACTGAAAGTCTACCTAAAGCCTTTGGGATTTTTCACTGTGTTTGGATCATTAGTGATAATAAGCTCTGGTGTGTGCGTGTGTCATTTCAAGCATTTAACCAGTTTTCTAAATCCCATTTACTAAGGGGGTTGGGAACCAGCAAGTGCTAAAAGCTAACTCACTTCTGCACTTCTAGAATCATTCCTTTCTGTAAGAGACGCAGCTCAACTTCAAGTCCTGATTGGACGTCGTAGGGAGGGCTCAATGACAGTACAAAACAATCTGTTTTCTACCCTCAGGAGTAAACAGACGTACTCACTGCAAATTAATAGTCAATAAAAATAAAAGAACTACATCTACCTTATGGCCATTTTAAACCTTCTCAGCGAAAACAATTGCAAGACAGTGGAAGTGCAGTGGTAGATCAAGAAGAATGGCTGGGGATTTTCTTTAATATCTCTGTCATGATCCTCATCTGTTTGTTAAGTTCCCCTTTTTATTTCTCATGTTTTATGTTGTTTTGTACTTCCTGTTTTACTTTGAAATGTCTAACTCTTGTTTGTCTTTGTGGGTTTTGCTTCCTGTCTGGTTCTGTCACACCTGATCCCTGATCGTGCCTTCCCCAGCTGTGTCTAATTATCCCCCATTACCTCATGTATTTAACCTCATGTCTTCCTCAGTTGTACATCAAGTCACTTTCCAGCACTTCTTCTTGTCACAGCTCATGATCATATACCTTGTTTCTGGACTTAGCCTCTAAACTAGCCCTTTTAGGTAACTTCTGGTTTTGCTTCTTGCCTTTTTGCTGTGTACCGAACTTTGGACTGCCCATTAAACTTTGCCTTTTGTCTTAAGGACCTTGTTGTCTGCTCGTTGAGTCCTTTTGAGCCTGATTCCTGACAATCTGAGCTTAAAGGGATAGTTCTGTCTATTTGAAGTGGGGTCGCTCGAGGCCCAGGGCACTAGTTAATATAACTGTCAATAAAGCAGTTTCCTAACTCTCCTCCTGAGGGAAAATAGCCCATTATTGATGCTAGCCAATACATAGCAGTAAATGGTACCACCCAAAGCCTTGTGATTACCCCCACTTAAGGGAAACTATACACACCCAACAAAAGCTACATTGGCTATACTAGACGCTATAGTACTGTGTTTCCCTTTTCAAAACAAAGCCCCTGTGTCAACATCTGGGCTATACATCCTATCAGCCGTTCAGCTCAGAGTGCTGTTGTGGGGTCAGTTATCAGTAATTAGAGCACAATCTTATATAAACTGAACTCTCATGAATATTTACCTCCACCAAGGCGGTTATGTTTTTGCCGGCGTTGGTTAGTTTGTTTGTCTGTTTGTCTGTTTGTTAAGTTATGGACGGATTTGGATGAAATTTTCAGGAAATGTGTGGAATGGGATAAGGAAGAAATGATTGGATTTTAGGACTGATCTGGATCACCATCCGGATCCAGGAATTTTTTTTAAGTATTCTTTAGCATTGCCAGATAGGACCATTTTCGCCAAAGTGCTGACGCTGCTTGATGGAGGTCTGCACTCTCTGAGTGCTTTTCTAGTTAGAAGAATGCTTCACTCCTGTATATATCCCACATGTAAAAACAAGCAAAACAAATGGTTTCAACACTTGAATTGAGCCTTCCAGTTTAGAACATGACTGATCTTGATGAAATATGTTATGCAATAAAAGTAGAAAATAATGATATTATAAAAAAGGTCACAGCCATTTTCTGGCATCAACTGTGGGTACACAATGTACAATGTGTAACTGCTTAAAATGGGGCATGAAGGGTTGAAATAGGGCTATGCATTGTGTCATGTAAATGGCTTCGTGATAAAGCAAGAGGGGCAAAACATCTGTCACTGAAACAAACTAAAACAATTAATGGTGAGTGTGACATGAGTGGACTTTGACCTTTTTCTAAAACTAACAGAAACAATAACTTAAAAATATCAACAATTAGCTTGGTGGAGATGATTTGTTTTCACACTGACAACAGGTCTTTCATGTTTTGACACCGTGACATTGACTCAGCTTGAACTTGTTTTAGCACATAAAATGCTGCTCCGACTGTGAAAAAAGCGTTGGTATTCTGAGAGGAAAACAGACATTTCTAAGAAGACGTATGACAGAGAGATCAGAAAAAAGTAATAAAAGAGGAGTCATTTTATTAGGCTGAAAGCAACAGAGGAGGGTTGTTTTCCCTCATCAGTATGTGCTGCCCTCAACTGTTTAAAGGTTGAACTGCTGCAACATGAACGTTTTCCTCCCTCATAATCAAAACTAGAAAAGCACTCAGAAAGCGCAGACCTCCACCAAGCAGCTTCGGTCCACTTTGGAGAAAATGGTCCTATCTGGCAATGTTAAAGAATCCTTTAAAAAATTCCTGGATCCAGATGGTGATCCGGATCACCCCCAAAATTGAATCAGTTCTTCCATATCCCATTTCCGACAATTCCTGAAAATTTCTTCCAAATCCGTTCAGAACTTTTTAAGTTATTTTGAACACAAACAAACAGACAAACAGACAGACAGATAAACGCCAGCAAAAACATAATCACACCAAGCTTGTATTGGCACAGTTATATTTAAACCCATCGTAACAGTGATTCATGGTCTTTGACCCCTGCAGCACAAACACATAGTATTCTGGATTGCAGGCCAGTCCTCAAATGGATTGTTTTTATTATTTTTAACAGAGATGTTTCCCTCTCCCTATAATTTGGTGGTCTGTTCAGAATCTGGGCTCCCTGTTACACCAGAGTGAGTTTTTATAATAATTCACACCCCTTTAATGGTATCGCCACCTAAGGATTTCCACACTGATTTATGAAGGCACACAGCTGTACTCAAATCAGCATATCCCGGGATAAGGATGGTGGAGCCAGGAGGAGAGATTCAAGAGACACTCCAAAATGGGAAATTCTGTGACGGGCTCTTAGAGGTGGTTCACAGAGGGTCAAAAACATCCTCAGGTGATTTATGTGAATCATATTTCGACCAAAGCACCACAATAGTGTTTCATTTCCATCAACGGTAACTGTGTTAAAATGTGGAAGAAGTATTAAACAGCTCATCCAGCCTTCAGGCCTCAGTTACCAAGAGATCCCTTTGAACTCTTAAGTGACAAAAAAATCTCCAAAGAACTGCTTAAAATGGTTATACATCATGATTATTTTAATTCTACAGTTAAATTATCGTCAATGGCTTCAAATCTTTTCATTGAGAACAAATGTTACAACATTCTTATTTATTTAACGCTTACATATTCAACTTAAGTGCATAATTGCACTATTTTTTAAAAAGTGTATCTGGTAAATTACATCCAATTAAATTTACTTTATATATCACATCTTAAAAACAATTAAGTTTCCCAGAGTGCTGCATAGTGACAGCAATTAGAAATAAAATTTAAAAAAAAAACAGATATAGAACCAAACATAACAAATTTAAATCATAAAAGCACTGTAAAATCACTTAAAAATACATTAAAAAAATATAAAACAGAGAGTCAAAATTGAAGACAAAACAATTAAAAACATGAGGACAGAGACCACACAACTCTCATGCTGAATTAAAAGTTAATGAATAAAAGCAAGACCTAAGACAAGACTTAAACGTGGGCAGGCTGCAGGACATCCGGATTTCACGAGGTAAACTGTTCTATAATTTAGCTACTACAGAAAAAGCCCGATCACCTTGTGTTTTTAGTCTGGCCCTTCAAAGATCTTGACAGGGTGTAGACTCTTAAAAGATCAGAAATGTATCATGGTACAAATCCCTTTAAAGAATTAAAAAAGGGTTTAGTGTGACAAAAAGGGAGGCCCCACCTGATGACCCTAGTGATCTTCTGGCCCTTGCTTTCTGGTGAACACATTCTGGGCCATGTCATAGATGAGGCCCCTGTTGCATTTAAGGCATAAGAAAATGACCATAAGAGGTACAAACATATTAGCCTCAACAATGCCCCACAGCAGTAACTGTAAAAATATCATGTGTTCATGAAGGAAGGAAAAAAAAGGGGTTAAAAAAAAAAAACAAAAAAACAAAAAAAAAAAAACAGGAGAAATCCAGAATTTTGGAGCCTCAACACAAGTTTTAGGGCAAAAAATGAAGTGCAGATATTATGGTGTAATGGCAAAAGGATCAAAAGTTGATGTTATAATGGAAGTCTATGAAGACGTTTTTGTCCCTAATATGCTCAGTGTAACCTTTTTGATTGCACAAGAAATAAAGAAACTAAAAAATGTGATGTTAAAATTGCAATCAAAAAGCTGACCTCTGCCGCATGTTATAGAAACAAAAATGACATTCAATTAAAAATTGAAAAGTCTTTAGTGAGGCCTGATGGTCGAGGCAAACTGAAAAAAACATTGAGCTCTACATTACATCCCCTCATTCACATTACATCAGGTATCTCATTTCAAATTCCTCTTTGCACTCAAGAAGTTGGAAGAAGTTTCAGACTGTTTGATTCTCCTCAAAAACGCCTTAAAGTACAGCTCTGGATGTATCTTCTGGATGATTTTCTTGAGCTGAAAGACACAAAATATTCATCCTCATGATCCAGTTTGAGTCCAGTGTGCAATGAAGTCTGTCCCAGAGTCATTATTTACACAGATTTGACATTAAATCTTCTGGGAAAATGAGTGTAAATATGTGAATAGTATACTGTAAGTGACAGACCTCATTGTAAACAGCAGCTTTTATTTTATTTAGCTCCTCTGTGGATCGAACAGTCATCTTAAGGATCATTATAACTGTGTGACATAGAAAATAAAGTCAACTCAATTGTAGCCCTCCAGTTACAGTTTTGAAAAGTGTTTAGTGTACTGACCTTCGCCTGCATTAGGCTGTAGCAGATGTGATTCCTCTCGTGGAGAGAGGATGTACATCTCTGAGTCAGGGATCACTGGAGGGACATTTAAATCAAGAGAAATGATAATAAGATAGGGCAGTGGAAAGCTATAGCAATATCATCTATAGAGCTCATAACAGGTAAACTCAATGTGCTTACATCAAGCGTAACCAAGGAAATTCACAAATCAACAATTGCATATCCACAAACACAAACAGGTTACTTACAAGAAACACAAAAGGTACTTAATGACAGGAGAAGTGCTCAGTGAAGAGACCCCTAACCCCACAAGCATCCACATACATTTCTGAGTTACATAATCTACCACATGGCCCTTCATTACCACAGCATAAACACCTTCAACTAACCCAGGCTCCGTACATACAAGCTCCAGGTGGTGACAGTGCCAATACAGTCTATTCTACCTCAACCTTATACTGGCCCTTCAACTCCACTACGTAGACTGATGAGCAGCAAGAGCCAGAACATCACTAGGGTCATCAGGTAGGGGCCTCCCTTTTTGGGTGTTTTTTCCAATTAGCCCCCACAAAATCATGAAGACCAGTGAGCTCTGGTGTCCCAGAGCCTCTTACCACCCACTATGTTAGTACAAATTCCTACTTTATCTTTTAATTTCATAAAAGCTCAAACAGCATGTCACCTTCAACCCAGGCTCCGTACATGCAAGCTCCAGGTAGTGACATGCTGATAGTACCTTCCCTCATCCATAATCACCCCACTTATCTATAAAAACCACATAATAATGAAACGGGTGGCAAGGTGGCGCAGCAGGTAGTTCATGTGCCTCACAGCAAGAAGGTTGCCGGTTCAATCCCTAGGTCGGATAGGGCCTTTCTATATGGAGTTAGCATGTTCTTCCTGTGCATGCATGGGTTCTCTCCAGGCAGACCTCCCACTGAACAAAAACATGTTCACTAGATTGACTGGTGATTCAAATTGCCCTGAGGTATGAGTGTGAGTGTGAATGGTTGTCCATCTCTCTATGTGGCCCTGTGACTGGCTGGTGACCGGTTCAAGGTGTACCCGCCTCTTGCCCAATGACAGCTGGGATAGGCTCCAGCCCCCCCATGACCCCAAAAGGGATAAGCAGTATAGAAAATGAATGAATGAATAATAATGAAACTGCACATATTCAAGTCACATGCTATCGTAGAAATTTAGCACCAAATGAAGAAATAAAAATACAGAGTTAGAAAAACACAGCGAAGGGTTTTGTAAGCATATCCAAACATTGCATGTACGCATTGTATAAAAGGTAGGTATTGAGTTTAGAGTGGGAAACTGTGGAGGAGGGGGTAATAACATGCGGGGAAGGAGCCACAACACTGGTTTGAGGCTGAGCAGCCTGCAGACAATAAATATGAGACACAGCCTAAGCCATCAGCACCCCACACTTAAACTTCTCCTTACAAAATTCACCCCCAAAAATCTAAGCATAATGTGACAAAAATCGTATATAAAGGGATTTTGGAAGTCTACTCACTTGTCTGTGCTGAACAGAAGGTCACACATCCAGTGACCAGGAACAGCAGCAGCATGTCGAAGACTTATACCAAATTTTAAAAATTAAATCTAGGGAGAGAAAACGGACTTCTGCTCCCTTTGAGGTTCTGGCTCCTTTGTCCTGTACGAGGAAGTAACAGCTCGCACAGGAGGTGTGGTCGTAAAACAACAAAGCCTCTGCTTCTCAAAGGGTTGTTGTGTCCAGAGTGACTTTGGTGGATAATGTAGGTTAAAAAAGCCTCACAGTTCAATGGAATATGAGGAGGCTGAAATTGAGTCTGAGTCATGGATGCAGTGTCTAAAGCTATGATTATTTTTTTCCCCTGTGTATTTAAAGTTTGTTTAATTAAAAAAAAGAACTGAGGTAGGTCAATTATGATGGGCATTTTTTTAATCTTACATTGAATTCAGTGGCCTTTTTAAGCCAAAATACAAACCAACCACAAACAAGTACAGAAAGGCTAAAGAAACAAACAAACAAACACGGATTGTGTTTCTCTATCAAACTGTGAAAGAAATAACACTTGTCTGTGCCCTTTTTTTTAACTAAAGTGTTTGTTTTTTATTTTTTTATGTACACCTATGCTTTAAATATTTTTTTAAGTTATTGTTTTTTTCTGGTTTAGTTGTGACCATTGAAAGTTTATAGGCTATGCTAGGTTAATGTAGAATATTGGGAGAATTTTAAGACAAAACAAAATCGTAAAAAAATCAGAAGAGTACTTCAGTTATAAATAATAAGTGTCACATTTTTTGATGTAACTAACAGTTAAATGCACTGCAATGTTCACATCCTGTAAAGGGACGGTCATACTAAGAAATTACAGAGAACTTTAAGAAACCATAGCCAACTGAGTCATGGATGGTTTGATTTTCTAACCTGACACATTAGATGGATCGTTCAACATATTTAACCAGTCCAGCCCATGGAAAGTGTTTGGGAATGGGTGGAACCTTTCAAAAGTATATCTGGCAGGTGACTGGATGATCACTCTGTCAATCATAGTCGTTACTGGCCAATCAGATAATGCAGAAGGTGAGCTCTACTGCCCCGGTTTAAAACACAGAACATCATCAACTTCATATAACAAACTATCACCAAAAGTATCCTTTCTATAGATAACTTTGTAATGTTATTTGTTTTTTCATTTAATAAAGACATATCATAAAGATCTGCTAAAACTGCTACTGGAGCTGTTAGCGTCAATGTTAATATCTGTATGAGCAGTAAGCAGTAGCTCCCACCTATTCCTGCTCTAAAGGAAGCTGATTTGGCCATCCCGCTTTGGGCTGCTCACAATCTTTGTAGACTGGAGCTTGGCAAGATGACTCTGTCTGATTACAGACACTAAATCAGGCACATCCATCTACACTGCAAGGTTATAGTTTGCTTCCATCGTCTTAAGTCAATTGACAGCTTTCAGTCACATGACCTGTGCTAAGGGCTGAAGGGCAAAATAGTGTCGAATTGCATTAGCAACTATGGGAGCTGCAGAACTAGCTTTTTAATTTTACATCCCTACAAATAGCATGTTAACATTCCTTGTAAACTGCAGGAAAATAAATGATTGAATTTAATCAATCAATTTCATATTTTTGTTGGCCTGCTTAAGTTAGCATCATGCTTGTTTCTTTAACTAAAAGCCAACAGGATTATTCATTGTTCTCTTGGACAATTGCTGATAATTAGGTCTGTAGGAAAAAGAAATTCATGAAACTTAAATGTTATGTTCTTCATGATAATCTTCACAAAAGAACCTAACATTCACAAGGTTTTAGGCTTAAATGTAATCCGCAAAGTAAAAAGCTATTAGTAAGCTACCACAGAACTAGAACATGGGGGTTCGACTTAGAAGCAGTTACCACACTTGCAATGTGTAACATCAAGCTATAAGCTCTTGTTTGAAAATGTCCTCTAATTCAAAGGTATTAAAGGTATTATTCAGGTCAGTCCTCATTGCTATTGCTATTGTAATAGCATGTGTATTACTGTTTAACTAAGAATCTATCAGAAATGCTTGCACTGGCGTCCCTGGCCATTTTGGTATCCCTTATTAGCAGTTAAAAACCATCCTTTTAAACACAAAATAATGCTTTAAAATTTAAAAGAGGTACATTCTTAGATGCATTTTATTTTTAAAATTTAACATTAAAGTCTTGCATGCAGGTGTTCAGCAAAGACCTTATTTCAGGTATTCATTTGAGAAAACTATTCTAAAAAATTCTATACTTTTGGCCTTGGGAACCAGGAAGTGCTAAATGCTAACTCATTTCAGGGATTTTGGACTCATTCCTCCACCAAACCATAAAACTAACATTTTTAAACAAAATGTTGCATTATTGGTTCTTTGACTTCCTGCTGCTGCTCCTGCTGCTGCTTGCAGTGCTGGAGTGTCTGGAGGACACAAGAGGGGGGGAGGTCACAGGCAGATCCAGGCCAAGCTCCACAGTTCTGAGTGCAGGCGACTGCAGCCCAGAGGCCCTGGGGCTGCTGCTGGCTGAGGACGCAGCAGACCTACAGAGAAAAAAAGAAATAAGATGCAGAAGAGGAGCAGCAACCCTCGAACAGAAACATCAAACGGCACAGTAAAATCATTGGACAGGATCTAGGGGTCTCCGAGCAGCTTCTATAATAGAAGGACAAGAGAGACATCATATACACTACATAACCTGTCCTTCACAACACAGAATAGCATGTTGAACTAATTATATCTACAGCTTTTTGTTGTGTTTTGCCTTTATACAAATAAAGTTCCTCACAGGTAAATGATGTTCTGTAAATTTAACTTGAGTTTTAATGTTACATTTTATAGGCAACTGATGGCAAAAAATACAGGTTTTGTGTACTTTTCTGCTGCACTCCTGTATGTGCTATTCCTTTGCTCTCCAGTGCGTGTAATACTCCCAGAAATGAGAAAAACACACATAATTGAAGATTTTCAGACAATATGGAGCTACATTTATAATATTTGTATACACACTAATGATTCGCACTGATCTGCTCACAGTTAATAAAAAGGCTTTCCAGTGAAATCCATACAAACAACTGAACCTGGCACATTATGAGCAAAATGCTGCCTGGCGCACACTGATTTAAAGGGAATGAGAGCTGATTGTTTTGATCTACATTATGCATAGAACATACCCATGCATAATCAGGGAACATAATCCTCTTTTCAGCATGTGCCAGGCTTTGTGCAGAGAATTTGTCTCATCAAAATAGCAAATTTAGACTGACAAGCCCAAAACAGTGCTATGCGCTCTAAGATAAAGTGTGTCGTACTATCAAAATAAGACCAAGAATGGTCAAGGTGCTAGTTGTTTAGTATTTTTGAAATGGGGTTGTCTGAGGTACTTGTTAATACAAAGTGCAGTGTATGTACTGTATTTGGGGGTGGAGGTACCAAGTGAGGCCTAAATTCACGCGGCAGGTTTATTTTGTTGTTTGACAATCTTTATCAGCAATAAATTTTATAAATACGCTTAAATAACCTAACATGTTTTGCTTAACACTTTACTCAAATTCCACCATCTTAATGGGTATGCTATGTGTCAGAGGGTTAATTGTTTTTAAGGTAGCACAACATAGACCAAAATTTGATGACCATGGCCCTGATGCAAAATTTCTTTAAAAATGTATTTTCCCCAGTCCTAATGAGAAATTTGTTTAAAAAAACGCGTGACTGTTGTCAAATTTACAAATAAAAAAGATCAATGCAAACGGACCTGTTTCAAAATTTCCTGAAAAATCATTGACCACTGTCCAGACACAAAATCTTTAAAAAAGATAACTACAGCTCTGATGCAGAAATTTATGATATTCAGCACTTGTGTTCCTGATACAAAATCAGAAAGAAGAAAAAAACAACCATCATCATTGAGTGTGCCTCATTACCAAGTCCCATGCCCTAAAAAAGCTAGCCCCTCAATAATATTAGTCCCCTAAATTATTATCACTCTGTATAACCTGTAGGAGGCTGAGCTGCTGGCAGAGCTTCTCTTGGAGCTCCGCTGGCTGGTAGGAGTGGAAGATGGAGACTGCAGAGACAAACTTGCCTGAGAGAAACAGCAGGATAAGCAATTCAGTTATTGAAACCTGTTTTGTCTAAGCATGAATCCCACCATTAAAGAAGAGGGCAGTAAACGGTGAAAGATGATTAAGAAGTCTGAATATTTTTCTACCTGCAGGAAGTATTTCTCCAGCACTGATCTGAGGTCAGGGTTTTCGGCCATGGCTTCATTCAGCATTTTGTCGACACTTCTGTTAAATTCAATGAGCTCCCTCAATCTTATGTCCTTCTCCTCAAAAGTCTCAGTCTTGGTGTTTTCTCTGGCACGGATCTCTTTCACCAGTTTAGAGCACTGTGCAAAAGCAGAGTGATGCAAAACAAAAACATTATGGATCATTTTACTTGTAATGAGGACAATGGTGCTAGAATGTGACAACAAACCTCATAACAGACTAAACTGAATATATATATATATATATATATATATATATATATATATATATATATATATATATATATATATATTTGATAATTTCATTGAGCTTAAAACAAGAGGCATCAGATGTGTCATGTTGGGCAGTCAGATATCAAACCTGCTTTGTGGCTCTGCTGATTTTCTCATGCTGGGAAGTGATTTCTTTCTTCAGCTTACTAAGAAGTGACTTTTTGTGCTCTATCTTATCTTTCCCCTCCTGATCCTGTTGCAGTAGGCTCTCTGAGGTATTGTTCATGTCCTGGAATTTGAGAGTGGTACACACAATATACACAAAGGGTGGGTGGGAGGTGGGGAGCAGAAAAACAGTAGAAACATCCAGAAGTAGCGTAGAACATATGATCATACTTTAATAAACAAAGAACTGATTGACAGTAAAGCTTTGATTTTTACGTGGGCTGACTTTTTAAAATGAATTTAAATTGATGTTATGTTAGTGGTGTTATAAAATATGTCTCTGCTTTGAGATTAAATTTAAGTATCTAATAAAGGTCCCACATCCTGCTAAATCTATTTTCTTTTCTTTAATGGTGTTAAAAGAGGCTTTGGGAGCAGAAGAACGTGGCACCATTTACTAAACTCTCAGTCCACAGAGAAATGTGCTATGCCTTTGTAAAGAAAATGCCCCTTAAACAGATTTTTTTTACTTCCTGGGGTTTGTTATGTAATAGCTGTACAGCCTTTTCTGCTTTTCACAGGCAGATTCCATAGCCATGGAAGGGGGCTCACCGAAAGGCAGGCACGACCTCAGCCATACGTGGTGGAAGTTATAGTTTATAAGATGATAGTGGACAAACAATTTATATCACAATTTCAAGCTCTGCTGATACATTTTAAAAAGTGTAAGAGTTGAAAAGAACACTGTAGCGCACAGAAGTGAATATGAAGCAGCGTCACTACGTGCACAACAATTACACCGGAGAAAGAAATCTGCAGTTTGTTAGCTCTGTATCTAACAGCAGTGCGAGACAGCTATTTGGATGTTTAAGAGACCCAGTGGTGACAGCTTTTAGCAGATGTTCTTTTGAACTTTGATGATATGCAGTGTAAACAAGACTCTCAAATGTCCAGACGCACATCTGAGTTTGTGTTAATCTCCTTACAATCAGTTGTTTTTATTCATCCTGAATTACCTGCACTACTTACTGCTGCATTTACACATCAGCTCACTTGGACTTTACGCGGACAAAAGACTAGGGGGGCACCAGGACATTTCCCGGGTAAAGTCAGAGTGAAAAAGTCGTCTGTTTGTGTTCAAACATAGGGCTCACCTGCGTAAAGTTCAGATCATTTCAGGGTATTTTTGCAAGGGTGAATGTGGTGAATGATTGTTTTGTAAGTTCGCTCCATGGCCTGCAACCCCTCCTACCTCCTTCCATCAGGCATTGTTTGGGCAGCCAATCAGCACAGAGCTCTCTATCATGGCCTCCCATAGCCACCCTGCCCGCTCATATCTGAGCGTTTGCAGAGGGGATGGAAAAAGAGCTACATCTGACCCTCTCTCAAGACAAAATTTTCTTTTTTTTTTTTTATCAATTTCTTGCTTAACAGACACCCAAGACATGATTAAAATGGTATACCTATTTGCTCTGTCAATAAAAAGGACTAACCTGTATGTCCTGTTGAAGCTCTTGTATCTTTCTTTTCTTGAACCTGAGCGTCTCTTCAGCTGCTCTGAGCTGCTGTTCCAGCCTCAGTTTTTCCTGGAACTCAGGACCTAAACATAAAAGGAATCACCTTGTGATCAATTATAGATACATAATGAGACTAATGAATAAAGATCTCTGATACTATTGCAGGTATTGTGTCTGTATGTAAGCATGTTTCTCCTCACTCTACCGTGAGTTATGGAGTATCTCAAGGATCAATATTGGGATCTGCTCTGCTTTCTTTATATATGCTACTACTTGACTATTGTACTTTTGTGGTTGAACTCTGATGTTCTGTAATCCACTTTTTAACGCTGGTTTTGGTATGTGCTACACAAATATAGGTTGTTATTTTTGCTATTTTAATTGTTTAAGTCTTAGTGGTTCAGTTTGATTGCGTGTATCTGGTCTTACGTACTGGAGTCACTTGCTTTGTTGAGGGTTTTGCGAAACTCTGAGTTACTCATGTTAAACAGCTTCACAGTGTTCTCCAAAGCTTTATTCTCCAGCTCAGTCTTACGGATTTTAGCATCCAGACCGTCTCCCCTCCTCTTCAGCTCCCCCTTTTCTTGTGCAGCCTGATTGAGAGTTGACATTAATTAGCACATAATACAAAAACAGACATAACCCATTTTCACCCTCAAAAAGGCTCCTTGAAGAGTTTTCTTACTTTTGTGATGTAGTAGGCCTGAGATCTCTCCTCCTCCCCCTCAGGAGCTCCCAGTGAAAACATCTCCACCTCATATCGTTTCTTCAGGACATCAATCTTTGTAAGTTTTGCATTCAGCTCAGCACTGGGACACAATCATTCGTTAAAACATTAATTAATTGTTTTTATTAAGAAATGCTATCTAAAAGGACTCTATTGGATGCCATTTAACACAGTAGTCTATTCAGTTGCATAGAGAACTGATGCTCTTTTTTTTTTTTACCCGAGTCTTTTTTTTACCTGAGTCTCTGCCTCTCCTGCTCGCTTATTTTGAGCTGCTGACTAAGGATTTCTCTGCTGGCTTTAATCTCAACCTCGCGCTCCTTTATAGCTCTGTGCAGTTCCAACTTCCTCTTCTCCAAGGAGAGCACGGAGTCCTCCTTGTTGTACAGCAGATCCCTCTTACGCTTCACCTCCATCTTTAGGATGTTGTGCTCTACCATCTTGTCCTGGTAACACATATTTGAGGTCAACAAGGGGCATGGTTTTATTCTGTGTTGTTTTTTAAGTATATGATACACATTAAGGATCATGATACAAATTTAGAGGCATGACACAAATATAGGTACATTATACAATGTCTGAAATTTCCATGGAGCAAAAATCTTGTCATATTGAGAGTGACGACATCAAATATTTCGGGTGTGGCTGACAAAGAGTTACCTTTTCTGATTATTTAAAAGCACCCAAATGAGGGCTGAAATTAGCCTAAAATGTTGTTTTTGTTGAGTACAATAATAATAATAATAATAATAAATGATTAATTGCTTCAGTGACAATGGAGAGCGGGGTTGAAATTCTCCTCCTCATTTATTTGAACCAAGCCCACAAAAATCAGAATAAACTTTTTTTTCCATTTCAAGAACCTATTCACACCAAGTATGTTAATATTGTTTTGTGTATAATACTGTGTTTCTTTCTAAGACAGTGTTTGAACCAGTTTTGTCCTGTGCTCCTCTGGTGGATACACCACAAAAAGCTATCAGAAAGCGTTGGACTTGGAAGTTTCCAGGAGAAACAAAACACAGACCATGTCATGGAAAATTAGCATGAGAATATGTATAAATGTGTTTTTACTGATTAGCTGCATTAAGTTGACACATCATCTGAGTTGGGATGTTATGTTCTACTAATTAAAATGAACCTCTTCTTCCAGTGGTACAAATAATGGCACAACTGAAGCTACAAAGTGGCAAGTCTCCTTGTATAGTCTGGAGTAAAATTACCACCGTAAATCAAGACAAACGTTAAGAAGAGCTGGTGCAACAGACCTACAGTATTGTGCAACTGGTGCTGTGATCTTGGTCCATGTACTCTCAGAGGCTCATCGCTGTTGTCAGTTGTTGTATTAAGAATAACCACCACAAGGTCTCCTAATGTCCCCCTATGCCACTTCTATTTATTTTATTTTATTCAACCTTTATTAAACCAGGAGAATTCCCACTGAGATACAAAAATTTCTTTTACAAGGACAAAAAAAAGCAAAACAAATCAGCAGCATTCAGCAGTAAAACGTGCATTCACTATGCAAATGTCCCTCAATTTTGGTTTTAAAATCTTCCAAACTAATACAAAGCTCTTTTACCAAAGTCAAGGCGAGGTAAGGAGTCTCAAACAAATATTACTCAGGTAATAATTGCTCATATCTTTTCACCCCTGACCCAAAATGAATCAAACCAATCAGAGTGCAATTTCTCTCCAGTGGGCTTTGCAGGCAGATGAGTTTCACTGCGTGTTTCAGTGGAACTTGGAAAAAAATGGACCACCCACAGACCACTGTATGAGACAATTGGTTCACAGTTTCAGTCAACACCAGAAAGAGATCAACTATCCATTTTCACGGCAGCTAAACTTAATTTCATACTTTCATATAATGCTGTTTGACTGTTAATAAAAGCACTTTTGCTCCTTAAGGGGACGGCTTTATTAGGTGTCCACCATTTTACCAAAACATTTTATCTATGAAATAATAAAAATATTCTATTTCAAATAATACATAGAAATAACCAAAAAAATACATTTTTACATCATAAAGAGCTTTAAGTTTCCAGTGCAGATTTTGATGGTATTTATTACAGAAGACTAAGAGCAATTACACATTTTAATAGCTTGGAGGCAGGAAGAGAATAACGAAACAAACAAAAAGGGACAGCTCAAAAAAACTCCTTAATTTCATTACTTTAACATAAAGGACTCAAAGGTAAAGGATATAAACATCATCAAACCCTGCCTCCCTCCTAAAGTTAACTGAAAGTTTCCTGCTGCATACACATATTGCTCATCCCCACTTCTCATATAACGTGCACGTGTGCTTGGAGGCTGTCAGGACAAGCTACAGGTGAAGTTCACGCAATTATGTGTCTGTTTGCACTCACACGTCCTCCCCCTAAACTGCTAAGTAAACACTAAAGTGCTGCTCACGCATCAGTAACTTCGAGAATTTTGTCACACGTATCACTCAATTACCTGCTTCCTCATCCTGATTGTCTTCAGCTCTTTATCATTGGTGGCTACTTGCAGTACCAGCTTTTCAACCTTCTCAGTCAGATCTCTTTTCTGAGTTTCTGACTTCTCCATCTCTTTCTTCAAGAAGCGAATATCATCCTATTAGAGACAGGGAAGGATTGACAGTACTGAATTATTTATTTATCTGGTATACAAATGTCTATCATAGTAGTCAAGTGTCTGTAAACTGTATTACTGAACACTGCTGAAAAGGAAAACTGACAGACCTCTGCCTCTTTCAGAGCATTGCTCAGCATGTTTGCCGTCTTCTTTTTCTTCTCCTGGGTTTCAGTCAGTTCAGCGATCTTCCCTTCCAGAACTTGCTTTTCTTCTTCCATAAGATTACCTTGCAGCTTATCCAGTTTTTTACTCAATTGGAAGAACTGCATGTCCTACACAGGGCGAGGAAGGAAAATCTGACTTAATGCTTTGTCATTGCAGAGTCTAACACCTGACAGTTAGGAGACGTTGGTTTCAGAATTGTGTATCTGAAGTTTTGGAAAGCATGCCTTTTCATTCAGGACAGACTGATGTTTATTCAGTTCCCCCTCCTGTTTTTTGGTCTGGCCTTCCAGGTTGGCGAGGGTGGACTTGCTCCTTGATACTTGAGCAATGGCGTTCTTTTCCTTTGCCTTCAGAGACTGCAACTTCTCTTTACAGCAGAAAAGTTTCTCCCTGTGTTCATGCAGCTTGACATCCAACTCCTACAGAAACCAAGAGCCCAAGAAAAGGGTTAAGCAGCCCCATAGCAGCACTAAACAGAAGGTTACACCTGTTTATTGACAGTGGTATTTTTGAGTCTTTTATATCGCTGGCTTTTCAGTGCCCTAACTTTGGAAGAGGCACTGGAAGTCAGTTTTAGTTGGGGGTGCTGAGAAATTAAAGTCTATACAGTAATATCAAATTTTGTGCTGTGCAAATAACTGAATACATAAATGAATTAAAAATAACATATAAATGAAAATTACGGTTCAGGATCAATTACATAAAGGGAACAAAAGCAGCTCTAGATACAGCTATGTTCAGAAAGAAAACAGACGTCACACTGAAAGCTTAAGGAGACATGACTTTTAGGATTTACTGTTGATATTATACAGAGTGGTCTGCACAGGAGTGCAGCAGGTAGTGCCTGAGCCTCACAGCAAGATGGTTGCTGGTTTGACCCAAGTGGCGGTCAGGGCTTTTCTGTGTAGGGTTTGCATGTTCTCCCTGAGCATGCTTGGATTCTCTCCAGGCACTCGGGCTTCCTCCCACAGACCAAAAACATGCTCGCTAGGTTATTTGGTGACTCTAAATTGCCCTTAGATGCACTGTAGGTGTGAATGAGAATGGCTGTCTTTCTCTCTATGTGGCCCTGCACTCGACTGGAGACTGGTCCAGAAGGGTACACCACCTCTCAGTGTCAACTGGGAGAAGCCCCAGCCCCCAAGACCCCCAAAGGGAGAAGCGGTATAGGTGATAGACGGAATATATTGTCATGATCCTGCTCTGGCTTAGTTAAGTTCCCTGTTTTGTTCATTTTTTTTGTCTTGTCTTCATGCTTCCTGATTGTTGATTATTTTGTATTAGATTTAGTAATTGGATACATATCAGTCAGGAAATGGAATAACTGACTTTGATACTTAATGGAGGAGGGGTCAGATTTAATAGGTTTGTACTTCTTTGCACTCCTTTTCGAGCATGTAAATGAAATCAAGTGGTGTTGTTTTCTTTTAAGGTGATCTTTGTCTGCTTTTGCTTTTGTATTATTATTTTGCTACATTGTACAAAAGTATATAATGTACAAGATTTATTTCTTACATGTTCGAAATGAACAACTACTACTACAACTTTCTATGTGATTTTGTGTATATACAAAATAAGATCGATGTACCCAAGCTTTCTCTGAGCATACAGCTTTTTTTTTTAATGTGACATCGAAACTGGTGGGAAACCTTCTTTTGGAAACCTCCAAAGGGAAGTCATATAAGTTTAATCATTTCATCCGATTGTGTATTATAATTGTTTATTGTCAACAACAACATGAAAACACAATCTAATCAGTGCCTCATCATTTAGGATATTAGTGTTTGATTTTATTAAAACTTTGCTGAAATGAAATGTCTTGATTTTTCTTCAAAGTCAAAACTAGAGGAGAGTTAGACGTGGAGTTCATGTCTATCATTTCCTGAAGGTGGGTATGCTCAGTGATGTGACACCAGGTGCTTTAACAACATAGCTTTATCTTTGTTGTAAAACTGATGTGAAGCCTTCAAATATTTCAATGACATCAGCTGAGGAACTTCACTGTCCTTGGTGAACATTATCAAATAATAATCCCAAAACACTTGATACTTTTCTGCTGAATTGAACTATTTGACTGCTTACAACCCTCTAATGACTTCTGTCAATCTGTGCTTTTGCCACTCAATGCCTGGATTTCCACTCACACTGTGTCGTCATGTGCATACCATCTATTACTTAATCAAAAAATCAATATGTCACTAATGACTAAAATTTCTCCCACATGTCATGTCCATTTACCCAGGTTTTCAGAATATTTTTAAATTTTATTCTGTAGTTTGTATTTCTTTAATTTTGTTTATTGCTTGTTTTGTGTTAAGAATGACGTTAAGAGTGTTTGCAGATCGAAACAGTTGTGGAAAAAAAAGGAAGTTGTTCTGCTTATCAACTGAGATCTAAATTATAATCTAGATAATTGTAATTATGACTTTTGCCATAGTCATGCAGCATCAATGAAATTCAACCACATCTTAATTAAATAGAAAGAGTTTATCTTTCAAAATAGGCACAACACTTCCCTCTTCGAAAACAAACTGCTTATATGTTATGGTTGTTAGGCTGGCTACCTTGATGGCCTGCTCTTCCTCCTTGAGGAACTGGTCCATCTGTGCAGCTCGCTCCTCCTCACTAAGAGCAGTCTGAGTCACAACTCTCAGCTTCTCCTCCAGCCCTGCATTATAGTCCTTGGCCTTCCTCAGTCTACAACAAAAACATACAAACAAAGAGAACTAAGTAGTAGAAGTTGTAATCCAGCAACAGAAGTGTTGTTGATTAGATTTCACTGACTTGTCATTATTATCCTGGATTTGTTTCTTCAGTTTGGATATTTGTGACGTCTTAGACTCTACACCAGATGTTGCCTGATCCAGGGTGCCTTTGCTGTTCAGCAGCTGCAGGACACACAAAATTACAGCAAAAACTTTTACAATGTGAAGCCAGTTTACACAATTAATCTTTGAAGACTGTAAGATTCTTTGTGGACATGTTCAGAGAAAACCACAGTCAAATATATCTTCAACAGCAGTTCAAAAGCCTATCATGCCGCTTTCAGAAGCTGACCTCGTCCTGCAGCCTCCTGCAGTTTGTCTCCTGCTCCATTAAATCCTGCCTTAGCTTCATGGCTTGTTGGTTGGCAGTGGATATCTTTCTGGTGGTTTCCTTGTTGTTTTTCCTCTCAGTGTCCAGCAGGTGCTTCCATTCTGCAACTGTGGCTGTCTTTTCCCTGATGTCATGGTTGGCTTGGGCAAGTTGCTGGATGGATAAAAAAGGTAACAGATGATCACAAGCCCAGTGTGTTTGTACTCTGCTCAGTTTAGATATTTAAATGCTTTAGTTTGACTCTGTGGGTGTTTAATCAGCATCAGTGTGAGGTGACAGGCTTTACCAGGGCGCACTGCTGCATCTCAGCATCTCGCTGCTTCATCTGCTTGATGGTGTTTTCCCACTGATGGATTAGCTGATTTGTTTCCATGTGGGCCTGTTGCAAGTTCTCTGCAGTTTTAGCTAAAGCAACCTGTTTCAAAAGCAGAGAAAATACATTTTAAAACCTGTAAGAGTTATGATGAGGAACAGGAAGTTGAACACTCAATTTTCTACTGAAACACCACATTTTACACGATCCTTGACATAAAAATTAAAGTCTACTAACAGTTAAAACCTAAAAACAGTTCATCTTCAACATACTATATAGCTGTCAAGTTTTTCATTGTGAATGGACCAGCAGATAAATCCCTGGAAATAACTTTGGGGAGCTGTTGTTAATTGATTAACAGCTTAATAAAATCTATTCAAGTTCTGTCAAAACATTACAAATAGGTAATAAGTGAAGCCCATAGTCAGTGTACAACAACAACAGTGAAAAAAGCAATATAACTGTCATGAACATGAGAAAAATCCATGGTATTTTATTGCTGAAATTACTCTCTACTGGTTGAACATGAAAGTGCTGTTGTGTTGTAATAAAAGTATTTTGTAGGGATGTCATCAATTACAGTGATCACACTATTGCTGACAGTAAACAACAGCAAAGGTCCTTGGCTCCAACTCATGATAACTTGACAACTATATTATACAGCGGGCTTTACTGCTGGGAGGAGGTAAGTCTAAAAATAAAGTCATAACTCAAGCCTACATTGGAACTACCTCTGCTATTACAATGCTCTAAACATCAGAAAATAGTAAATTCTGCCATAGTCTAGCGCTTAGAATGTGCAACACTGCCATGATAAACTAAGAAACTGCATTTGTAAATGTCTTTCAGCTTATGATTTTCCTGATAATAACATAAACATAAATCAGACATAGAAGCAATGAGGGTGTTTTTATCCGTACCTGTGCAGATTTGGTCTCAGTTATTTTTTTGTCCAGTGCTTTGCGCTTTTCATTGGCCTCAAGTGTCTTCTTCTCTATGGCCAGAGAAAGTGACTGTAACAGGAGATATTATAAAGCTGTTAATTCTGAATGTCTCTTAAATCTACATTTTAGATTCCACTGACAACACAGTAAAAGTAAAGCCTGTTAAAATTTCAGCTTATTTCCTCCTGACCTTGATCCTCTGCTCATCTTGCTGGGTGTATTTAATAATGGCCATTGTGTTCTCGTCTTTGTGTGTGCACTCCTCAAAAAAGGCATCCATGGTTTGCTGGTCCCAGTTCATCTGGTTTCTGTACTTCTCCAGCTTCTGTTTGGCCTTGAAGATTTGGTTCTTTGGACATAAACACTGGTTTAACATCCCATTTCGACACCAACTATTGCACTGAAGCTGTTGCATTCATCTTTAGGATGTACAATTTTATTACCTCTTTTCAGAATATAACATAGTAAATAACATGATACCAAAGAAAATAATAACAGTAATAATACATTTGACATCATATTCACTCAATTCCACCATAAAGCAGGTTTTAAATAACTAAAATACACCATACCAATAACATTTTTAGAAGTTAATATTAAATTTAAGATGTGGCCACTTCAAGCCCAACCACTTTCACTTGCTGTTCTTTTCAGTTACTTTATAAAAATGTCAAATGTCATCATCATGATCTGATGAACTAATATTAGCACTTACAACACACTCATTTGATACTATCAGGGACATTTCAATCAATTCAGTGATCTAGACGCCACTAGAAAATGAAGTAACTCAAAAAATGGGGAGAGAGAGAATGGAAAAAAGCAGAAGACACCAAAGGTTTCTTAGAAGTAAATGATACAGCAATAGATATTTTATCGAACTACAGTTATCATATATTATAATTGACCTTAGCAATGTAGATCTTAGATAATCTTCCCATCTAAAGCTGTTTTATGATGAATCTATTTTGGATGGTGTATACCTCTAGAGTGTTACTTTTCTCTGATAAATATGTGTTTTCCTTCTCCATCTTTGCAGTCTCCTGTGTCAGGCGACCTATCTCCCTCTCTGCGAGGGCTGTGAGGTGTTTCTCCAACTCCTCCTCTCTCTCCATAGCCTTGCACAGACCCTGTGTTCAGAAAAATTAAAAGCCACACCGTGATTATTACCAGAAACTTCTCAGGTATAATGAAATAACAATGAAGTACAATGAAATAACATTTTTTTTTTTTATCATTCTTACCTCTGTGTTTTCCAGCTCTTGTTTGGCATTTAGGAGAAGTTCAGCCATTAACTTCTTTTCTTCCTTGTTACTCTCAAGTTTGCTATCTATTTGCATCAATTCAGCCTCTTTTTTACGAATCTTTAGATAAGGAAGGAAAACAAAACACATGACATGACATAAAAATATCAACATATTTTGTTCATGCTCTTGCACAGAGCTTATACTCTGGGAGCGTATTAAAAAAACATAATTTAAGCGTAATAAATAGAACTTATGCATTTTTTGATCATATGTTAATACCTGGATTCTTTAAACTGATTCTCTTTACCTAACAAAATTGAACCATCAACAACTTCAACTAAAAAGCCACATTTAGGCGTCAAAACTAAGTGTTCTTCAGTTTTATGTAATTTCATGTTTAGTATCAAAAGACCAGAAATTCAAATGATACCTGTTGAATACTCAGCAGGCCTACCTAATGATTTAAAAGGATGTCTGGAATAATGTCACTTTTTGGAATTGTCATTTTATTAAAACATTGAGTGCAAAAAGCACATTAAAAATTAAGTTTAAGTGAGTTGCTATCTATCAGGGCAAATTGTTGATTTTGGGTTGCCAACAGACATGGCCAGGCCCCTTTTAGACCTCTTAAATGGGCCCTGGATTGGTTTAACATGTGCCATGCAGTTGGGTTTGCCCAATTCAATATCCGTAATCAGACAGATCCCTTTTGCCAAGCTCCAATCTACAATAACTGTGAGCGGCCCAAAGCAGCATGGCCAAATCAGTGTCCTTCAGAGCAGGAAGAGGGGGGACCTACAGGCGACACACCAGCAGAAAGTGACTACTCGTACTGAGATTAGCATAGATGCTAACAGCTTCAGCTGCAGTCATTGTCATGATGCCACCATTTTTTCAAATGGAATAAATAAGAAAAAGATTTATTTTCAATACCCATGCAAAGTGGATGTTTTGTTTTGGATCATTACAGGCTGGATTATGTCCCTGGTAAGCAGCAATATTGATTTTTGAGCATCATTATTTTCTGCGCAGTGTTAAATACTCACACTCATAAGCACAAAAAATACAATTTTCATGAGGTGCCTTTAAATAACCTTATTTCATACAGTACAGACGCCATCTGGTGGAGAGTAGAAGTAGTATAGGCTAAAGCCCAGATTGACCCACGGACATAATAAAATGCCTTTTTTACTTTAATGGATGTGAGATCAAGATTGCAAAATGAATGTAACACTTGTTTGTACACAAGATATTTTATACTTGCTGGAGAAGCTGTGCTGGAAATAACAAGATCAAAATAAAAATACACAATCTTGCTAAAGTCTGATGCCATATCACAGCCAAAACTAACAAAGAATGAAAAGCGTAAAATGGGTAAAACCCTCCCTAAGGACTATCACTTGTAAAAGATCTCACTACATAAAAGGTAATCAATCAATAACAGTAACTTGAATAAATGCCACTTGCCGCCCCGACAATCAGCACAGGACAGGCTGTATTTGACACTTACGCAGTTTACGTACATTTAACGTAAGCCTGCTCTAAAGTTATCCGGAGTCTTACATGCAACAGAGATAACACGTTGGGCTAATTCACCCTTCAAGGAACAAACTAACTACACAGGAAATACACTTGCTTTTCGATATATTCAATTGAAATGTTAAATTATATATATATATATATTTTTTTTTTTTTTAAATCCAAACCCACCTCTTCTATCAAAGCCTTGTTTCCTGCGTTAGGTTCGGGGATGCCAAAGCGCTTATTCCAGTCTATCTCAGTCAAAACTGAATCAAGAGCTCTCTGCGCGGCCATGTTTCCTCAGATTCACCAGATATCTAAGCACAAAACAGAGTAAATGAAATTAGAGGAGAAAACTTCTTTACTCTCGTATCGTTAAATGTCGACTCTGTTTCCTCCTCTTCTTGTCAGTGAGGTCCAACCGTCTGTTGTCAGTCGCTCCCTAGCAACCGCACGTGCCGTGGAGCGTTAACGCCACAGGGCGGCTGCGCGAGAGAATACTGTTGTTCACCCGCGGGCAACACGATGCGACAATAATTAATTAAACAGTTATAACTGATAAGAGAACTGAGATAAACGCCAATCAGACAATCATTAGCTCAATCTGACTTTGATAAGACATGTCATTTAGTTACTGCTGTGAACTCTTTTATAACAGGTTTAAAAACGTTTGTATTTATCACTGCCCTCCCATAATCTCAGCTCATTATTCTTCTTCCCTTTTTATCTACTCCGTTCATTTTATTAAATATTCATTCCTTTCTCTTGTTCTACTTCTCTCTTCAGACTTGAAATTCTCCAATGTTAATATTTCATTGTTCTACTTTTGCTTATTACTTCACCAAAGGTTATGTTTTTGCTGGCGTTTGTTAGATTCTTTGTTTGTGAACGGGATAACTCAAAAACTAATGAACAGATTTGGATGAAATGTTCAAAGAATATTGGTCATGGCACAAGAAAGATGTAATTAGATATTGGTGGTGATCCAAGTACGGATGCAGATCAAGGGACTTTTTGAGGATTTCTTAAGATTGCAATACAGGGCCATTTTCCACATTTTAAATACTAACTCTGGTTTACTATGTGGAACTTTCTGGCATTTGGACCATTTTAACCATTAAAATGCTTTTAATTATTGTAAAATCAGCCCTCATGAACCTCTGCCCTTTGCACGTGGTTTTGTTCTCTTTACGTCTGTGTAGATTCTCATTCATCCAGGTCATGGTCATCCTGAAGATTCAAAAGCAAGGCAACTGGACTGTGTAGAGTTTGTTGGGAAGACGTTTCACTTCTCATCCAAGAAGCTTCTTAAGCTTTTTGGATGAGAAGTTAAACGTCTTCCCGACAAACTCTACACAGTCCAGTTGCCTTGCTTTTGTTGTCTTTCCATGTTGCTGCTCTCTGTGCCTTTAAATGCTCCTCAGGGACAAATAACGTGTTTGAATTAACGTAAATCCAGGGTCAAAACTTGTGAAGTTTGTACATTTATCTTGCTCTTTAACCTGTTTTTTTTTTTTCTCAAAAGACCCACATATGAAAATGCTATTCTGTACAGCAAGAGCATATACAAAACTAATCTTCTCTTATAATTGTTTAATGGCCTTTTTGAGACAAATGTCATTTTCTGAGTTAACCGTTGCAAAAAAAAAAATTTCCCTTTCATTTCCAATTAAAAACAAGAAAAGTTAATAATTTGGTTTGTTAAAATGCTGATACTACAATACAATACTACAAGACATTTACAGGCCCTTAGAATCTCCCCTGTATGTGCATAGCTTTATTGTGTAGAAATGGCAAACTGCATTGACTGCAGTGAACCTAAAGATCTTTCTTTGTCATCTGGAAGAATTTGGCATGTTCAAGCATCTTAAACTATGATTTATTGACCCATAAATGTGTAACATCAGTCAGAGAAGCTATGCAGCTTTCAAGATACCAAAATGAACATTTATTTTATCTTAATACATTTGTGTTTAAACAAAACAGCATTATTCTTAAAAAATTACAATCAATTTTTTAAACTGACTTGTCACACAAATGATTTCATTAAACAAAAAAAAAAAAACAACAGGGAAAGCACACAAAATATTAAATTCAATATTAAAAGAACAACGTCCCCTTGCCAAACCTTGTGTTTCGATTACAACTCAATTGTGTGTCTATCTACCTGCTTCTGAGAAGAGCCTGACCACATCATAGAACCATGTGGCCCCACATGTTGACTCCTCTCTATTTGGCTTGAGCGCACACAAAAAGCCCAATACTTGAGATAAAAGTTCCAAACCATCAAGAGTTGACCAACAAAGAGATATGCCTTTTTATATATGCAAATGCACACAAACATATATAAAGTCTCTGCTGTGTAAAATATTTCAGTCCTGAGGGTTGAAAAGGCAACATAGTTCTCAGCTCAGTGTGGTCCCCTTGTCCTCCTTTCACAGCGCTCCCCGTTTTGTAGAAACCTCACATGGATGTTCCTTTCGGGAGAGAGCGCCTTCAAACTGCTGTGCTTTTTGTCCCGATGTGCGGCCGTGCAAACTCCACAAAGTCATCAATAAGGACGGGCCAAGCGCCTGCCAAAACACACAAACCAAAAAAAATCCAGTGAGACAAAGCTTGGGAGAATGAAACATGGGTTTGAGCATGATCACGGGGGATTCATATTTAATAACTGTTTCAGATTTGCCATGCCATATCACACATTTATGGAGCAGCTGGCAAGAAATGGCTTCCTCTGCCTAATGCTATGGAGAAGTTAACGATCTTAGTTGCCACCTACTCGTTATTGACCAGTTTAATTTTATTCTTCTTGATAAATTAAAGTTGTAGTTTAACAGAATGCACTGATTGTGAAGGAGAGAAGCCTGAAACATACTTTAATAATCAAAACCAGGGCTTGACATCATAAGTGGCCTGGAAACATGATTAAAAGGGTGTGTGCCCGCTCACTGCAGTTAAAATGCTATCTTAAAAAAAACGATTTGACTCACTGCACAGTATCTCAATTCCTGCGATACAGCGTCATGTTTGTGATTCTTATTCAATCATCTTGATAGTGACTGCGACAGAATCAACATTTAATAAACCAGCATGTGTTAAAAAGGTGAAATGCAGCAGGTTTTACTAAGGGCACATCTACTTTTACACTCAGTGTCAGACATGGAGTGTAGTGCAGCTTTTCTCTCATAAGCCCCATTCATACTGACGTTTCAAGCAGTAATAGCTCCGTCACCAGAGGTAGTATCAAAGGTGTAATTTTGGAGAGAAGGGGGCACGTGGACTCAGCAGTAGACAGGAGCACAAATGTCTTCAGGTGTAATGATGATGGAGCGTTGTTGTGGCACTTCTGCGTAAGTGCTCTGTGAAAAGAGTTACTGAACAATGGTACAGATCAACAGCAGAGACAGGAAAACAGCTGAGACTTCAAAAATGTATTTTTATGCAAGTTTTGTCAGGAATTAAACACAACCTGGCCATAAAGCTTTAGCATATTGTGTTTGGTTACACTGTATTCAATACTATTTTGACATTTTTCTGCCTTAGTTCACCAAAAATGGAGGCGAGAATACCATGTGCCCTATTTAATAGTTTGTTGGACTTACACCACGGATATTTACTAAATAACAGAGTGTGCACATGTGGTGTGAAATTTACAAGTTCAAGATTGTCCAAATTCATAACAAAAAGAAAAGAAATGTTTCTGCTCATCACAGTGATGTGGTTATTGGCAGATGTGTTTCTAGTTTTGTTAGTAAGGTTGCTGTTCTACTTTGGGTTGACAGTCACATATACTCAAATATTATTATTGATATGATGCAGCTTATATGACAGATTAGATGATTGTTCCAACTAATATAAAAAAGACCATCTGTTCTAAAACAAGAAAACATTAGTACTAGTATAAAACGAGAAATAAGGAATGAGGAATATCAAACTGCATCACCTTTTTATACCCAAATTTGAGCTGGCTTACTTGGTCATCGTTTTTTAGACTTAGATCCTTGCAGCAGTGTAAAGGTCAGAACACTTCACTATTCGATGTGTGAACATCACTGAAGTGAGGTTCTTGTTGTTTGTCACTGGTTTTTGTGATTTTAATTGTATCCTGGCTGCTCTATCAGGGTCCAAAGGGCCTTAAAATTGTAGTTTACAATAAAACCTCACAGATTTCAACATACTCCGACAGTGCAGCATGGCATACACACAGCAGCAAGAAATATAATCACGAGATCAACATGTAAACAACTATGAAAATGACTTTTCCACTGATTACATTCTACTATGTTTTCCATGACTGAATTAAAAAGCTTTAAACACTATATTCTCTTAGCTTATCAATGCCTTAAATGTCTAGTCTTTATGTTTTCCTATCATAACTTTTAATCCATAGACAAAGGAGAAAACACATCCACTCATTAACTGGGATCAGTGCTACCGAAATCTCTTTAATTCCTATTATATATGGTATTCCTATATTTGAAATGCTCTGGAAGCTCTGATTGTTCTCCTGTTTTGGGTTGATCTGCTTGGCAGTGACGCTGCTGGGACGCGTCATGGATGGAGGGAGGCACAGGCTGTGAAAAGAGACTGATTGAAGAGACTGACCGCTGCACAGACGGAGTATGTGGAAATTGGGGATTATGCTGTGCATCATGGGATAAACATCTGTCCTTTTGAAGATTTGCAAAGTTTAAAGCCTGTGCTGCTGCTCCACAGTGCTGTCAGCGGCAGCTAAACTTTTTTTGCCCTCCAGCCTGGTCCCATGACCTTAGACTAGGAACAGGAAATGATAATTCCTGTGGTGTTTCTGTGAGGAAAAAAGTTGGGGTACATAGGTTTTCAGTGGCAACTAGAAAAGCACTCAGAGAGCGCAGACCTCCGCCAAGCAGCTTCGGTCCACTTTGGCGAAAATGGTCCTATCTGGCAATGTTAAAGAATCCTTTAAAAATTTCCTGGATCCAGACGGTGATCCGGATCACCCCCAAAATTTAATCAGTTCTTCCATATCCCATTTCTGACAGTTCCTGAAAATTTCATCCAAATCCGTTGAGAACTTTTCCAGTTATTTTGAACACAAACAAACAAACAGACAAACAGACAGATAAATGCCTGCAAAAACATAACCTCCTTGGCGTTAGAAGCGTTACTCTGATATCCTATACTGTCTTGCATGGATGAAGGATTGAAGATACTGGGGTTTTCACTCATTGTGCAGTAAGTGTCTTTTTTTTTTAAAAACTGGGCCACAGATTTGGCCACTTCTGCACCCTGTCAATCATGATTACATTTTTTATTTCATTATTACCATTTTCACTGACTGCCTCTGACGAGAGTGTGATGTCCTTTATTAACACAACATAAAGAACAAAGTGGAAGGAATTGATGAGGGAATTGTTAAGAAAAAAGATACATTAAATTGTTTACTTAAGGGAGTTATGAATTCTTGACTGGAATTGTTTTTTTTTATCCCTATTCCTATGAAAGATTATCATTACTATGCCATAACAGAACAGACTCTAAACATATAACTTGTGTTAAAAAATCATAAAGAAGTGGTTCCCTACCAATTTTGAGTAAATGCTGTACAAACCTTCCTCATCATAATTTGACATGTCATCTGTGATCATTGTGCTGAAGTCTAGTAAGAGGTTCCATGTGTCCTTAGGGATGGATCTTTTGTGATGCTCCTGTAAAAAAGATGTTCATAAAACAAAATGAGAACCAATAATATTTGACTATTTTTACTAATCCTGTGTGTGACAATCAACTTACGACTAAAAATCTGTTCCACAAATCCAGGAACTTGAATCTTCCAGCCAGTACTAAATTCCAATATGCAATAGCCATTTCTAAATCTGTAAAACACAAAGATGATCATTGGTTGATATACTGTATGTTCAACATTTAATTTAAGAAAAATCATGTATTATTTTCTACTTAAGATTCTTACCCAAACCCTTCTGGCCAGGATTCTTTGCAAAATTAAATGTAAACTGGTAAAAGTCCTTAAATTTCCCTTGGTCCTTTAACTCCTGCTCCATCTTTGGCAGCTGAGCTTTTAACTTTTCTATGCTGTCACAGCTGGGGAAACAAGACAGAAGACAGAGAAATGTTTCATGACCAGAATACATTTGTTTAGCTGACTTGTGTTTAAATCTTACAAACGTGTGTTCGTCACAGTGAGGTTACAGTATATACAGTATATAACTGGTTTGTATGTTATAACTGGTTTGTATGTTTAGTTTAGCAAATTAGTTTGGCAGGAAAACTGTCATCAATGTTTAATATCTACTATAAACTATGAAAAAACGCATGCTGGTTCTCGCAAACGAGAATCGATGAGATTCAAATGCATGCAGTACTCTTTTCAAAATCATGAAAGTCTATCCTTCCCACTGAAGCTCTGCTGTCCATCTGTAAAAAAACAAGTTGCAAAGGGGAGAGGTGTGTGCACTGCCAAGCAGAGAGTGAGAAGGGCAGCGTGCACCTGTGAGTGAAGCAGAGTGACAGTGTGAGCCCATGCTGACAGATGACAGGAGCTGACTCAGTAACTGTGGCCTAGCCAAGCAGCATGAGAGTGAGGTCTACATGTGGGCCATCACAGAGCCAGTAACAGAACTGGTTCTAGATAAGAACTGCTTCAAAATACTTTGAAGAATCAATATAATCTGCATTTACAGTGAAAAATTCCTGTATCAGCTTATCAGTTCCTCCAATTGAATTCTCTATTTTGCAGAATAATGACATCAAGCTCTGACACAGTCAGCATAACTGAAACCAAGAACTTGAGAAAGGAATCATGGTGGACAGTGGGGCTGTATAATATAGCATTTTAACAATGCAATTGCAGTACACCCATAAGCAATAGTCATGGTGCAGGACGTGCAATATGGGATGGGTTACTCAAAGCAAGTCATGCTCCTGCTTGTTGGAAAACAATACCACCATTTTTTTCTGTTTCCTTGACTGCCTCCAATAAAAGTCCACTCGATATTACCATCTGTGATTTGTGACCATGCGACAATGGACCATGGTCAATGGCCAATGGCCAGTTTAGGTGCTCCCTGCAGGTAAAATCTAAGGCAACAGATGACGCACATCACAGGTTCAACAATGTTTCAGTTCAAAGTGTGACCATGCAATATGGAGATTTTCAGATCATTTTTTATCCTCTTTTAAATCAAAATTAAAAAAAAAAATTCATGAGATATCTTGGTAGGACACTTCTACAAAAACTCGTCCTGACTGCAACAAGCCCAGACACTCAGTAGCTCAACTTTAGAAGTCATGACATAAGACTACCGCACTTAATAAGACACAGCATTATATTTTATATACATTATATTTATTTTATAACGTTTCTAAAAAAAAATATCAAAATATAAGTCACAAGAGGAAAAATATTGTAAAATGATTTTTCCCAAATATTCAGCCCTAGTGGACAGGAGACAGAAGGGGACTTATGGGTGGTTTACTTCTGTGCAATACAACACCAACAACACAATGTTCAATAACTGATCCTGTGTGATTTCAGGGAAGAGTAGAAGCTCCACAAACATGCTGAAACACATATCCTTGCTGAACAACTTTGAATACTAGGAGTGCCGAGTTGGATCTTTTGACACAGAAAACCTGTCTAGGCCTACTTTTTTCTTACCACAGAGAAAATCAACAGGAATTGATAAGGGAGTTGATAGAAAGTTGATCAATAAGCAAATTAATAATGGCATTAATATCATAAAATATTATCACCTCCCATCCTTCCAAAGATTGTTCAAGGTTTCTGCTAAATTTGAAGTTTTTCATTACATATACCTGTTTGTTGATATCCAGAAGTTCGTTAGGTGACTAATGTTTTAATCATTTTGTAATAGTTTAGAAGAACAATTTTAATGCTCCAAGCCACTTTGACCCAGTTTCTGATACTGAGGTAGTTCAATTACTTTGAAGAGTTAAAACATTTTGACAAAAAACGTGGTGATATGATGACCTTTATTGACTAAAAGTAGACTTGAATATTTTGAGATATTATTGGCTTAAACTGTATTGTGTAAAAATCACAAAACTAAAGAAAATGAGCTAATGACCTACAACAATAGCTTATATTAACAATGTTTCAAAACTTTATTGGAGGTGTATAAACAATAGTGTCTTAAGCTGCGTTCCCACCAGACGCGACTTGAGCAACCTTGACGCCCACTCTCCATGTAAAGTCAATGTACAGCCGCAATGGGGCGGGGCTAACCCTCCCGTGATGCGATGGACGCGTCCTGGGTGACCACGTCGCCCTTAGTCGCCAAAGTTGAAAAGTTTGAACTCTCCAGGTGATGTCGCGTGTGGCTGTGCGGCAACAGCCAATCAGCGTTGTGTTGGTGTGTGACAGTACCCGTGACAGACAGTATTCATTCTGGTTCACAGAGTGACTATCCACCTAGACAGGACCACAGAGAACTAACAGAAGATGCTGCTGCAGGGCCATCAGCTGCAGTGTTTTGTGGTTGGTAGGTGAGTGAAAAGGATACAGTTGGAATAATGTCAGCTAATACATCCTGTTATATGATATGACTGCGGTGAAACTCGGTGAAAATTTATTTACGTGACTTCAGTTGTAAAGTCGCATTCAGTGTGAACTCAGCTTTAAAGATAGAAAAATAAAGTACATATGATTAAATCAATTAACAAAAAATAATTTCAAGAACTCTACTGTAACAAACACAGTTGAAACATCTTAAGTATGTTTCTAACAATGTTATCCAAGGCAAGATCTGCAAGCCCACTTTAAACGTACTTATATCTTTAGCAGTTTTGACAGAAGGAACTCAGTAGCTAGGAGCTGTAAAGCTGGCAAATATTACTGGTTAATTCTTTAAAACTCACTTATTCATACACTATCGTCACGGCTCTGAGGACCAATTTGATCAAGTTGTTAGATTAAGCGGAAATTCTCAAAGAAGCAAGACGTTATACATTTGAAATTTTAAAGTCCCTATAAAGCAAATTCAGCCATTTTCTTCTAAACACATTAAATAGGTCATAAATGTATTTCCTTAAAACATGTGAAAGCCATTCAACCATTCAGAATTTAATTGTGGAGCTAGGCTTCACAAGCTGTTTTTCAAAATTTCTGTTCAGGATTTAATGGGTGGGTCAGAAATCATAGCCGCGTTACGCAACAGAGCCATCAGTAGCATAACCCCACCCCTGCTGCTTCAGCGGTATAAACACATTTAGCGCATTAGCTTCGGTGGTTTTCACAGTCGCTTTGGAGTCTCGGATAGCATCTCTTACGATAGTTTGCAGCTGGCTAACCCGTCATGTCTCCTCCACGTCGCTCATGCATCTTTCCTGGATGCCACAGCGTGCAGGGTAATGGCTACGTTAGCTTATTAAGTTTCCTACTGACGATGAAGCAAGGAAACGGTGGATCAATTTTGTCAAGAGGAGCTACTGTGGAGAGTTCAAAATCACCACCAACACCCTCTCTGCAGTGCCCACTTTACACCCCATAGTTATAAAAACTATCACCAGTTTAAGTCTGGATTTCTGAACAGTCTGTTAATGCTGGTCAGTGGGGCCGAACTGACCCTCTCCATCCCGCCGATAGCAGGTGCCACCATCCTGGCCACCGGCATTATATATCCCCCGCCGACCCTCTCCACCCCGACTACAGCAGGTGCCACCACGGCCGCCGGCATTGTGTACCCTCCGCCGACCCTCTCCATCCCGCCGACAGCAGGTGCTGTCTCCGCCACTGGCATTACGTGCCCGCCAGAGGTAGCGGTGTAGGTGTAAGTGTGTGCTTATGTTATAAATATTGTGAATTCTGGCAATTAAATGCTTTCTGCTGTGGTTTTACATCATAATCATGACATGATTTGGCCTAATTCCCTGAGCAGAGTCCATGTGACAGCACAATGATTAACCACAGGTATTTTTTTATGTGCCACCAATATAGCTATGACAAGGAAATACATGTACACTGGGGTTTTACGTTTGTGTGTATTGTCAAACATGGATTGTTGGACACCTAAAATGAGTGCCATGAGCACGTTTTTTTTCCCCACGGACATTAGTTGCTTATATACAGAGGTAGACGGGAGCAGCGAGCTCAAACGGAGGCAATTTGTGAGTTATCATTTTCTGTGCGCATGAAGCATACATGTTTCAGTTATTTCAAAGCTAAAGCTACTCTACAGCTGGTATTATCCCTCACAACTGATAAAAATTGGGCAGACGGAGTAATTGGGGAGCTTGTGGTAATAAAGTAACTATCAGAAAAGTAACTGTATGAAGGAAATATGATAAGTAAGAGTAATCATCGCTGTAAAATGTCAGCCTTTCAAAATTATATATATGTTTTTTTGGATTACTGTCACTGTTGCATGAGTCAGTTTCTGGCTCTGATCGCTCAAACAGTTAGGGCTGGGTCCGTTCGATGAAGCTGCTAGTGCTAGCTTCTATTGTTACTGTAGGTTACGTCCTTGTACAGTAGACGGAGGCGGCTCCCCTCCCGCATGTGGGCGTGGTCCCAGCGCCTCTAACTGACACGTCCCCAGCGTTTCACAGCAGACAGAAGTGCTTGTTTTTGCATGATTTTGAGACCTAATTTTATATACTTAGCAATTTTTTTAATCTTTCAAATTTGGCTCAGTGGTCAATGACACATGTTTCTGTGATATGACAAACTTATAACACAAATTATTTTTGCTTTACATGGACTTTAAGCTTAAAATATTATGTAAAATTGGGTTTGTTTCTTAAGATTATCCCCAAGAACTGAGCATGTAGGTTTCATCATTGTCTGATCACTACAGATGTTATGTATTTAAAGGGCTGCTCCACGTTATCAGCAATGATCCAAAGCATAGGGAAGAATCCCATAGGCTTTCAGTAGGCTTGCAGTTGAGGGAACCAGTACAATGCTAACTTCTGCGTTGGCCTACAAAAACACATCATCCCTCTGTGTCAGTCATTAAGTGCATCTAATGCTTCATATTATCTCCTGTTATGTGATAGAATGGCACTGGAAGACAAACCAATGGGTCAATTGTACTTTCTGATCAATCAGTAGTTAATTTCTCATTCCTGTCTCATTCAGCGACCAAATGAGTCCAAAAAATGTCCTCTGTCTCACCTGATTTAACTACTCAACTTTTAAGTCCTCCATAGTTTCTTATACACAAACAAGCACAGAACATGTCAGGCAGAGTGGAAAAACATTAAACTTTCACTAGCACTTTGGTAGAGTATGGTCGCCAAAAGCACACATAAAGGCAGAATTACAAATACTCAAGTCAGCACAAGGCATTATGATGAAGCTTGGACGCAAAGGTATAAACCAAGCATTAATCAGACATCTCTCATTGGTGCACGATCATAAAATCTTTCTTATGTGCATGTGATTCTGACAGCCAACATACAACAGTATTTGTATGAGTTTATTATGCTGTTCTCCCTTTCAACAGAACAAGTGAAGTTTTCAGGATTGTTAATGCATTGTAAATAAAAAAAACAAACTCACCCCTGTTCAGCCATGCCATCCATGAACTCTTGTTTTGAGAACTCGCACTGCGTTGCTGCCCTGAATTTCCAGGCTATGAGGAGGACACTTATACTGGCTGGGTCCAGACTCAGGTCATCACAGAATAACTGGATCCCATCAATGCCAATCTTGTTGTCATCATGGGGATCTATGTGACAGGTTTGATTTATCATCAGTTCACAAGCAATTGATTTTTTTGAATGATCAAACTCAAGACAATTTAATGTTCTGAAACAGCATTACTGAAGATGTCACATCATATTGACAAAGACAGCTTTTCATACCTCTGTATCTGTTGTACAGCTGTTCAAGCCTCTTCTTGTCTAAGGCCCCCTTTAGATTTGAAACATAGAGGTCTGGATTTTGGAAAAACTTGTCGGTGGCAACATCTAGTTTCCAGTCATTCTGTGACAGGCAGGTCAGTGCAGTTTTCTCATTGGACTGAGTGAAGATCATGAACTGACGAACTTTATCCTTCTGTGAGGACTTCAGCTTGTTCTGATGGAAGAAACACACATTGAAAATTGTTAATTAAAGGCAGCACTAGAATAACACAAACAAGGTGGAACTGGCATGAAACTTGTGAAAAAAAAATCTGTTTTCCTTAGGAAAAGTTAGACAGTGATTTTATCATTACTTTTAGAGAAAAGTGTGTCTCCAACATCTTTGTATTTTGGACAGTAGGTGAAGAAATGGATTTCTGTCTCCACCTGTCCTGTTTCTCAGTGCTCACTCTCTTTGGATCTTCAGATGAGGACAACAATCAGAATCAGACACACTAACCCTATAATGATTCAGGTGTAAATATTAGCTGTTATTGAACATGTCGACAAAGCAAGTTTAACAGTAGGCATCACACAGTCTGTACGCTGAATTTAATCTGCAAGGGCATCCAAGTAAATCATAAAAAATGATCATGGTAACATGGGTAGCTACGAGGGAATTAGCTTTAACATGCTATCCTGACAGCAGTGATCGACTGAACAGGTCTGTCAATTAATCAACATCTTTACGCTGTTTTAAACTGAATAAGCCATGTGGAATAAAACTCGTCAGCAACACTGAAAAGTTTTCACTGTTGCAATGTATAAAGTGTTTACCAGTCGCTTAGCCTTCAAGCTTGCTGGTTTGAACCGTGAGCTAAGCTAATGCTAATGTCGAGGGCTACGTTTGTTTTCATGATATTAAAGAGAAAAACGCATCAACAGCGCTGTTACCCCTTTAAATTAAATATCCGGACATACTCCCTTTGTAACTGAGTTGTATTTATATTTGAATCGGTATTAAGCGTTTAGTCGGAGTAATTTCTTACCATGTTTGTCTTTGCCTGACTCTCTTTACTCCCATTCGGCTGGGTAACAGCGAACCAGTTTTACATTCAAATTCATTTCCGGTCGAAGCATCTCTATCAAAAATAAAATAATTTATGTAGTTTTTAATGTCGTATAACACATTTTGGTTTGAAATCTTTCGATTTTATCTCACACCTGATATCCGAGACCACCTTATTGTAACTTGGATACCATATTTCGTCAGAGTTTGTGATATTTTATTGTAGCACTGACAACTTCACCTTTATTTTGAAGCAAGATACCGGAAGTAAAAAACTGAATCAGGAAAACAAGCTATCTCCTCCACAACAGTTCGAAAATACACCGCTCTGGATGTTTAGAGGAGCTCTCAGGGGTCTTCGGGATAAATGGAAATCATACAGACACAGGTTTGTGCCCTGGATTCTTCTGAACTTGTCAAAAAATGAGAAAACCTTACGACAGGTGACGGAGCGCTCGAAGGACAAACTAGTTGCTGATGAGGAGGTGTCTCAGACTTTACTGAGGCTCTTCAGGCTGCTGCTCAGGAGTCACTGGGCTAACCATGAAGAGCTCAGAGCCGCTCAAACTCAATGTCTCAGACAGATAACACTCCAAGAGGACCACAGTGAAGGGCTCTTAGTGAGTAAACATGAAGCCATGCTTCAGTGTTTGGGGTTTTGCATTGACCGGAAGCCAAGCACTTTGACCTCTGCAGGTACTGGGGTGTTTGTCACTGAGGGATTTGTGGCCAAAGGAGCCACAGTTGCCATGTACCCTGGGACAGTCTATGAAGCCAATGAGCCAATCCTCCTCCAGTCCATCAGAAACCCCTTCGTGTTCAGGTGTATCGATGGTGTTTTGATTGATGGCAATGACAAAGGCATCTCCAAAGTGGTCTTCAAGTCCTGCAGTGGCAGAGACAGAGTGGGGCCCTTCATGATGAGTGACACCAGCTGGCTGACACCTAGTCCACACAACCCACTTGCTGTTGGGCAATACGTCAACAACTGCTCCAACAAATGGCCTGCAAATGTGTGCTACCAGGAGTATGATGTGCCAAACACATTTCCCATCGAGCTCCGTCAGTTTCTTCCAAATGTCAACTACAGCCAGGAATCACAGAGGCCTCTTCGCTGTGTCGTCCTAGTGTCACTCAGAGACATTACAGCAGGGGAGGAACTCTTCTCCAACTATTACACTGTGGTGCATTAAAACCAAAACTTAGGGATGCACAATATTGGATTTTTGCCGATATATCTGAACCGTTTCTTGCTGATACAGATATTTTTGTCAAGAATACAAAGGCTTTGCTTAACAAAAATTGACTTGTTGCTTTCGATGTGACAGTCCACTTGTGTGAGGAACAACTGTAAAAACAAGAAAAACATAATTTAATTCTGAAAAATGAAACTTCTGATTTTTTTTTTTGTACCCATGCAGTGATGATGAGGCGAAGCAATACTGTACAAGCATGTATTTTGCTGATATAACAGCTGATACATGGGATATATTTGGCCAATATATATGCTGTAAATATCTGCAGAAAAAATTGTATGGGCCATTACCAACAATTAACTTGATATCTGCCGATACTGATATCATACCAATAATATTATGCATTTCTACCTTTATCAGCATGATACTGGTATCTTAATGGTTAAAGGAAGAACATATTTATTTGTTTTTACATCTGTTTAAAATGTTTAAGTAAAAGAAACAGGTATGGACTAAAATATAATATATTAGTCCATACAAAAATTTTACATCAGTATTAATGTTTGTATCAGCTATAATAAATCTGGAAATATTAGCATATGCTGTAGGATATTGGCTGAGTCTAGTATCTTGCATCCCTTGCCAAATACACTCACTGTTTTACTTTGGTGTTATCTGAGATGAATGCAAATATTTAATATTCAAAATCAAACAATGTTGTCATTAAAGCAGGTGGATTTTTTAGTAGGTTCAATTAACCTGACATTAGGACAACATAATGTCTTGTATAAGGGCTGCACAATAAATGGTTAAAATAAGTTTACTGCGTTAATTGTTTTTCCAGTACTACCCTGTCAAAATCCTCAGTTCTTACAACAACAAAAAAATACTCGTTGTATGTGAGCAGGAACTGCTTTTCTCTCTCTTCGACATTTTGCTTTCACACAGGCATGTGTTTTGGCAAGAATCTGGCCATATTCTTTACATTGCAGCACAGGGTTGAAAATATAAATCACAATTTATTCAAGTAGTATAAGCAGGGCGACATTATTTTATTTTAACTTAACAGTGTATTTTATTTTTTTACAGTAGTAAGAGCCCACAAAATTGTGTGCATAAAAATACAGCTTCTAATCAGTGTTACCTACATGAAGTTTGGCCATCATGGATATTTTATGTCCATCTCACTGACAAATAGTAACATTAAGGGAAACAGAAAGACAGAAAGCAAAATTGTTGAATGTCTGTTTCTAAGTTGCTGCTGAGTTGTGAGACAAAACAATTGTTTTAAAGTTCTATAAATTAACTAATTAAACATTAATAATGTTCTATAAAATGTAGAGAAAGCATTGCCTCTCAAAATATTGCAGTATATCATTACTTTCCTACAACCCTGCTCTCACACCATTTTCATGTACTCAGATTTAACTTATCAGCTAGCTTTCGCAAAATGTAGGTACAGTGACAGAAAAAGATGTGAAAATGATAGTGAGCTTCTTAGTTTGTCTTTATACTGTAAAAGCCAACTGTTCATCTTTAATAACTTCCTTAATTTTATTCTTCAATATGTATTACAGAAAGATAAGATACTGCAATGTTAATTATTATCTAGCGTTGTTGAGCCCCATATCTATGGTTTATTATTTGCCAAAGAACAAGGCAGCTCTTCATTGACAGTGATACATGGCACTGTAACAGATCAAAGATCCACGTTCTCCTCTTTGACACATGTGCGTAAGGTTTATGTAGGTTTCTACGTGAGTAAAAGAATACTCTGCAATATAAGAATACCTCTTTACAAGATGATCTCCTTTTTCTTTGTGTTTCATACTTAAAAGTAGAAAAGGGTTATCACTTAAATATCAACTACAAAAAATACATGGATAAAATGACCTTTTCTATGGTACAAAGATAGCATCAAATTGCTCAGCATTATTTACACATATAGGTACAAATATTAATCTGCCATGTGGTGCATAATGCTCTGACATTTAACTGCCAGACAGAAAATTTACTCACATTTGGTATTTATTTTGGACACTATAGGACGAATATAAAAATCATAGTATTATTTTTTTTATTAATAAAGTATAGATTATTATTGGTTTGCTGTTACTTTTGATACTGTGTGTTGATTTTACGTATATTTTGAATAAAAAAATGTCACCTGTGATTGACAAGCGTAGTTCTGCTTATCCTTAACAAGTTTAGACAGGTCTTTAACTTGATTTTAGAAATTTATGGACATAAAAAGTCTGAGAGGTCTAGATAGTACTTTGACAGAAGTAGTTATTTTACTGTTTGGGGGTATTTAAAGGGCTGCTCCAGAAAAAAATGTGGCAGAAATGTGTCACTTTTAAAGTAAATGTTGAAAAGTTGGTGCGTATGTGTATGATACTAAATTGATAACAACCAGCTTGTTTTGTTTCAGTAAAATATTACTATCACTTAAACATCTATATTTTAGCACATAATTCAAAACAGGGCTACTGTATGGTGGTTTTATACCTTCTTGAGGTATACAGTACATTGCCACAGAGTGAATGTACAGTGGTGGATCCCTCGGTGTCTAATTTTTCCCATATTCAATCAGTTCATAAAAAGGACATTTGCACTGAGTTTGACAGAAATTATTCAACTGATGCTTCTATTATGATATTCACAAGCAAGAAACAATTGTGAAGTTTGAAGACAGTAGTCTTTGTCCCTCCAAAATCTTATCATTTTGTACTGAAGTCAAAGTGGAAACTCGTGCAAAGTTGAAAAAAAATCTGAAATACCTTGTTGAGATATTGTGTTCACATTGCATTAAACACTATAGTGCACTTTAACCTTAAAAATTTTAATAGATCATCTTTTGCAATGAGATGACAAATGTGCAAGGTTTGACTGAAACCTCTGTAAAGTTTTTTTGTAATACTGAATTTACAAGCAAAAGATGACCAAAAAACTTAATGACATTGACCTTTGACAAATGACCACTAAAATACAACCAATTCATCCTTGAACCAAAGTCGGCATGTGGTCAAACTTGAAAGGAAATTCCTAAGTCATTTGGTGTAGACAGACTCGAACTTATAATGCAACTTGCTTTAGCCTTTGTGGCATATGGAGGACTAAAAACACAATAATTAACACACATATTTTGATAGCTGTTTGTTTTGCAGGTCTTTATGATTTCTCATTTCAGGGCTTTAAATCTTGAACTTCATTTTGAAAAGTGTGTAGGAACCCTTAATTAGGCTGGGGTTAACTGTAACTGCATCTGAGATTTCACTTTAGAATGAGCCCTCTCACTGTGCTTGGTTACTTTCCATTATTCCCTAACAGTAGAAACTTAAATGAGGACAAATCACACCGAAGATACTCCTGGCAACTGTCAATGCTGGGGAGTTTATTGTGCTGCTGGATGATGTCAGGTAGAACCACATTCATGGGAGGAGACTGTCTCCTCCCATGAATGTTTCATAAAGGTTCCAGACAGGTTTGTGACAGATTCTCAGACAAAGGCTGTCAACATCCGAAATATAACGTAGAGAAAAAGAGGAGCATCGTACAGATTAAGCCTAAGTACAGTTTAAGACAGAGGTGGGTGACTGTAAAATATAATTTTATCATAAGAATAAAAAGGTAAGGACAAAATGTATCTTATAACCTGTAAATGTTCTGTTACTTGCATCAAAAGTAGCTAACTGGCCTGAATTCTATGTTTAGCTCACTAGACTAAATTGTAATTTTTATACATACGAAGGTTGATGAAATAACTTCGTATGACAACTTAATATATTTATATATTTTTCCCTACAAATTATGAAAATCTCTGACAATGAGGGAGATTTTTTAATGTGGCCGTATAAGTAACCAATGTTGCCCACTCCTGGTTAAAGACAACAGGGTCTATCTATCTTCAAAGTGATTGAATCTACTGTCTAAACATGGCGTAAGTATTCTCATTGTATTTAATTAATTATATTTTATCGGCCTCATGCGAACCCGCGCTCAAAAAAAGAAAAAAAAGATGCACAACCTTGTCCGGAGCTTTTTGGCCTGTCAGGGCCACTGTAGCAGCCGAAGAACTACTTATTACTGCAATATCCTTCCGCTGTCGAATGTAGTCTGGAATTAATTTAACCTTTTTCGGTCGATAAAACAGACTGTGTGTTTTCTAGACATTCATAAAAACTAAACGACTTCCATTCTTACACTCTGTCTGATGAGACTGCTTTATCAACCAAAATGAGTCTTAAGTTGGTCCATCGCGAAAGTAGTCCGGCCGCATAAAGGCAATTGGCATCGCCATCAGCGATCTTTCCAGTCGCATGCTGAAGTTGGGAACGGATGATGTCTAGCGATTCTGCTGATTTCAACAGGTAAAACCGCACTCAAATTAGATTTCTCTCGAATATATCTCAATTTAGGGTACATTGGAGGATGGCATGCCGGCTGAAATGTCCTGTAATGTGTAATCATACATATCTTTTCAGCTAGGCCCAAACGTAGTGAGGGCGGTGTGGTGGCTAACGGTTTTCCTTAGCAACGGCAGCCTCCCTGTTACACCGCAGTGCTCAGTTACTGATACAAACGTGATCGATTATAATTGTTTCTATTGTCACATACATTATAACGAAGGGGCTGATGCGTTTAACAGTCACAGATTCCACCCCCTGTGGCCACGGCCTGCCTGAGCCGGTGGAGCCGACGGGCCAGGCTTTAGCCCGGCCTAGCTCTCAGGATACAGAAGTCCCCTCTGCCAGCACAGGCCCGACTGCCCGACATGTTGGCTTACGATGGTAGAGCAGAGCTCCATGTTAAGATGTGCAAAAGGTGTTCAGACGAGGGCTTGTCGCCTTTGTTACTTTAGCTGCCGTGAATATGAATGGCTGCACAGGCCGCTCACACACCTTTCTCGGTTACATAACCGGAGGTTTAGGGGGGGTTAGGTAGTTGCGGTCAGCCCGTGGAATTTGACACGTGCGTCCAGCGACAGCGCGGACCCTGTAACGAGACACTGTGGGCGTAACCCGGTCTACTGAATAACCGCAAACTACTCATCTGACGTAGATTTACGTTTTTCATTTAAACTGGTTAGCTGACATGAGCGGTCGTTCAGTCAGGAGCTGTATGACACGTGGTTGGTCTCATACAGTGTGTTTCCATAGTATATTCTATAATACAGACATTTTTATTAATGATTTCGTGATCAAAATGGGTCTGGGGTGAAATCTGACCACTGTCACTTTTCTCTGTTAGCTCAAAAGATAGAGGCCATGTGGGGCCAGATGGAATGGAGCCCGATGGTGTCATTGAGGTAAGTGAATGCCCGATATTTTTCTTTCTGCAGCCGATGACAAAGGCTGCGTTCAAACAGCAAGACAAAGTGGGTTGATTCTGACCTTTTTCTGTACATAGTACTCAAAGGACCCTGACTTACCAAGTTTATTTGAACCAGAGCTGATCAGTTAACACCTAATTCAATAAATCTGCAGCATAGCCAGCTACAGTTATAAAGTGGCCAGAGCTGCAATTTTCCTTAAGGTCAAATATGCCTCAAACTATTTCAAGTCAGATTATTTGCAGCAGATGTGTTCTGGCTTGTGTATTACACACAAATACACAAAACAAATGTGTTTTAGCAATAGCAAAAGTATCACACTCCAGAAGTTTTAACTAGGGCTGGGAATCAGAAAAGGGCTCCTGACACAATAATTTGCACCAGACATGGTCCCTGATAAGGAATACAATCACAAAACTGTGATAATTGGAATTTGGCAAAAATATTAGGTGCTTTATCAGTGTTGGATAAAATGAGGAATAGTATGGTAATGGCTAGGCCATTGTAGAACTGATGTATTTACCTTGTAATTTCAGAGTCATTGACAGAATTTTATCCTAACGGGAAACAATGTTTTCAAATTAAAATAAAAGTAACGTTATACAACTGAGCCAATTTACCACACTACACTTTTGATGAGACAAGATCATCTCCTGTTTGTAGACCTGCTAACAAATCACCATAATTCAAAATTAGGTATCAGTACTTCAGGCTGGCTTATTATTATTATTATTATTTATTATTAGAACTGCACATGCCAGGCAGATGATATTGCATTACTGATTTCTTTCTTTTTGCCCTCCCTCCAAATTTATACGATAATATAATTCATCATTTTAATTATTTTTTTTTGTTGAAAGAAGTTTAATGAGCTAAAATTGTCCCATTTGCCACAAATTGTATCTTAGCAGCAATGTAGGTCAAAATAATAGCAGTTCCGTATTTTCCCAGTTCACTCAGCCCAAGTTAATGGTACATGTCTCATTGAAATCTGTTTTTTAAACTGATTTAATGTTGATATAGAATTTTAAACAGGAGTCTGATACAGTCCACATCAGTGTAAGGATGGGAGTCAGGCAATTCCAATTGAGTGAATAAGGACTAGCTTTAGGAAGTAAAACCATTTTGTCTTGTTTCTTAATTTCCTTATCATTTCCCACTTTCCTCTGCATGTCTTGCAAACCTAAAGATGACCTGTCATCAGAGTCAGTCAACAGAAACAATAAGATGTTATCATGGCAGCCAGGAGGATAAAAGTGTTCGAAATTGTGGCTGAATTTTCACATTAGGACTGTAACTGCAGAACATACAGCGCCTGTTTGTGATTTCAAGCAAGAGTTTGAACCACTGGCAGCTCGGTGAAGCATTTGTCTACACAGCAGGGCGCTGAATATCAGGAGAGATTATTTTGACGCTGATACAGAAAATCTTTTGTAGTCTGACTTTTTTCCTGCACAAAGCATCCACTGCATTGGTGCGAACTGAAATGCAGAAATTGAACGATTGCATCCAGGCTTGCAGTTTTAATGAAGCCAAAAACTGATGCTGAAAATGTTATCCTGTGATTTAAGAAAATAAAATCTTTTGATCAGCATGCGACCCGTTTGTGTACTAAAAAACATTGTTGCTTCGAAACTTGTCTCAAGATGAGAGCAGATGTTAATTCATACGTCTGTATTTTATGGGCTTGGCTATTGCTGTTTTTTTTTTTTGTTGTTTGTTTTTTTCATGTCAAAAATGTTACTCACTGGTTTGTTTCCTAATTTCAGAGCAACTGGAGCGAGATTACAGACAATTTCGATGACATGAACCTGAAGGAGACCCTTCTCAGGGGAATATATGCATATGGTTTTGAAAAGCCATCTGCCATTCAACAAAGGGCTATCATTCCTTGCATTAAAGGTACAGAAAACGGCAGGATCAATTAGTGCATTGTTGTAGTTTGAGTGAAGTGATGCTTAACCATCTTTCGGGACTTACCCAATTATGGGGATATCTCTTTTTACCACTGATCACTCAATGCATTTTAATTTTGACCTTTTATTTTTTTTTAGGTCTATGGACTTTTTAATTGTAAATGCATATTTGTTAGACTTAGATTTAACAATGTAAACCATTTCCTCAGACTGAAACTAACATTGTCCCTTTGCAATCAGGCTATGATGTCATTGCACAGGCCCAGTCAGGCACTGGCAAGACGGCCACGTTTGCCATCTCTATCTTGCAGCAGTTGGACATTGAGCATAAGGAGACCCAGGCTCTGGTGTTGGCTCCAACCAGAGAGCTGGCTCAGCAGGTATGCTGTTCTGAGGTCACAATGTCCTCTACAGTGTCTAAGACCTAAACAGCACACTGAGGACACTTGAGTCAAGTATGAAGGTACCAATTTTTTAAAAAACCTGCCCAAATTCTAATAAAGTGAAAATAAAACCTCCTTTCTCCAATGTAGTCTTTGTCCGTAGCTACATTGGTTCAAAAAGCAATCTGGCTTCATTGACAAATTGTGCTTTAAATATGTTTCTTTTTGAAAACTGGGTGATATGATGGCATACCATCTTTCGGGACTGACTCTAACATGGAGAGTTCCTTTCTATAAACTGATCACTAACAGTTTTCTTAATTTTTATTCATTGTCCCCTCAGACTGTTATGCTCCTCTGATACAGTTTCTTTCTTGCCCCCTACGTTAGATCCAGAAAGTCATTCTAGCTCTAGGTGACTACATGGGGGCAGCCTGTCATGCCTGCATCGGGGGAACTAGCCTTCGTACAGAAATACAGAAGCTGGACGCAGAGGCTCCTCACATAGTAGTGGGCACACCAGGACGTGTGTACGACATGCTTAACAGAGGACATTTGAGTAAGTGTTATACAGTGAAACAAACTAAAGTACTCATGTCACATGCAGGGGGGTTGACGTTATTGTTTCCGTGCAGGTTCTAAATACATTAAGATGTTTGTTCTGGATGAAGCTGACGAGATGCTGAGTCGAGGGTTCAAAGACCAGATCTATGAGATCTTTCAGAAACTGAGCACTAACATTCAGGTATGTATCAGATCATGTGTTGAAATCTGACCCCTTCTGCATTAACAGAGCTCTGCTATAATTGTGTGATCCAGATTCCATCTGTTTCATGCAATAATGCTAGTAGGGTATAGCGTAGAAGGAGATTAATGTGCACTGCACTGACAATGAGATGTGGTTGAACCTCTTTCTTAATGTTCATTGGCCTCTGTCTCAAGGTGCAGTGCCACACTTTGGTTTAAAAACCTAATTAAAACTTGGTGATATGTCTTCAGAATCTAAAGTTAGATGTCCTCTGTCCTCAGGTGGTCCTGCTTTCTGCCACAATGCCTGCTGAGGTATTGGAGGTGACCAAAAAGTTCATGCGAGACCCCATTCGCATTTTGGTGAAGAAAGAAGAGCTTACCCTCGAGGGTATCAAGCAATTCTACATCAATGTTGAGCGAGAGGTGGGTTTACTTTTCCCTCAAACTACACAATTCTTTAGTAAGTTTAATTTTGACAACATTTTAGTATCAAACACCCCTTCTCTTTAAAGCACCCTGCTTTAACTACAGGAGCCAGGCCTCAGGTTTGGCTCATGTGGCCATGTGAGCATGGGTACACCAGGGAAGGAGAATGAAGGCACAGTGTTGGAAATGAGGCGTGGAGGGACCTCTTTCTTAATGTCCAGTGTCCTTTGTCTCGAGATGCTGTGTTACATTCAGGCTGATTTTAATGCATATTAATTTGTTGGTCCTGTTCAAGGGTTGTAAGTTCAACCTGGTCCAGATGACTATGGCTTAACTTCTTGTTACTTCTGTTTACAGGAGTGGAAGCTTGACACCCTGTGTGATCTGTACGAAACTCTGACAATCACCCAGGCGGTCATCTTCCTCAACACCAGGAGAAAAGTCGACTGGTTGACCGAGAAGATGCATGCTAGGGACTTCACTGTGTCTGCACTGGTAAATATTTCCATTCTGCGTGCCAGCCTGACCTGCCGACAAGAATTTAGCATCACATCAAACACATCAGCCTGAATGCATCACTCACAAATCAATTTAAAATTGGTCAAACATTACAGGCAGCAATCATCCATTTTATGTTATTAATTTCTGCCTTTGTTTGTCCCAAATAATGCTGCACTGTTCCTGATCAAAGTATCCTCTGTTCACAGCACGGTGATATGGACCAGAAGGAGCGTGACGTCATTATGCGGGAGTTTAGGTCTGGCTCAAGCAGAGTGTTGATCACTACAGATCTCCTGGTTAGTATAAGTTGGAAGAAATATGAAATTCGCCCCAAATGTCTTTAATCCTGCAACAGTCCTGAAATGACCAAGCAGTAAGAACTTTTGGGACATAAGGGCTCGTTCTCCACAGTGGGTTCTTCTCTAGTAGGAATCTGTTACTTATAAACGGGCAACATTAATATGACTGGATGATTTTGCTGTCAGTCTTAGGAGCTTTACACCTAAAGTTTTATTATTTTGTTTTCAGGCTCGGGGCATTGATGTCCAGCAGGTTTCCCTGGTCATTAACTATGACCTTCCTACAAACCGAGAGAACTACATTCACAGGTAACTTTCATAAAGCAATAGATTCGGAAAGACTTTACAGAAGTGGGTACTTTGGTTGGGTTGGAGTCCAAGAGGAAGCAGCTGAAACTGCTTCTCAAATAGTATTTTTTTTTTTTACTGACTTAATATGGGGGAGCAGGGGGAACTTTTTATTCTACTATGTGTGATTCTGGCATGTGTTGATTTAAACTAGGCAAAACAAACACTTCTACAAACAACAGGTATTTTAATGAAGAAACGATAAATGAGTTAAATGATACTCTAATTCAAATGGTTGTCATCACAGTTAAATAAGAAGTTAAATTCATTTCTGTAAGGGGAGGTGTGGTGGTTTTCCCTCTAAGAATCTCCTTCAGTTTCATTATGTCTTGTGTCGTGATTTCCTTGTCTCCCAACAATTTGTTGAAATACATCCTGCCACGAGACATTACGTAAGAATATTGTTTTTACTTGAATGTCAATATTCCCGTTTTAAGGCAAAAGGTCACAATTTATGCGTATGTCTTCAATAGAGCAATCTGACACCAGACGGACCATTAAAATATATTTCGCTTGTCCACCTGGAAAGTAGCCCATAGAAAGTGTTTGGGAATGAGCCTTTCAGAAGCGTCTCCAGCAGATGATTGCACAATTCTTAAAGGCCAATCAGATAATGTAGTACGCGGGTGCTACTGCTGCTTGTAAATTACAAAAAGCATGAGCTTTATCACCAAAACATGTAGGAAGTCGAGCTTAAATATATCTTTAATAGAAGTGCTTTAATTATTTTTTTTAATTTAATAAAGATGCGGTTCAGATCTGATAAAACTGCTACTGAAGCTGTTAGCATCTATGCTATTCCTGTACAAGCAGTCAGTTCCTGCTTGTAGCTCCCACCTCTTCCTGCCTTTAAAGGATGCTGATTGGGCCGTTCACAATCATTGTAGACTGGAGCTTGAAGAGCAGAAGATACCGGCCAAGGTATAACCAAAGAATACGTTGATTCTTTTACACGATAAGCTCTTGAGGCTTTTCAGTGATCATCTATTTTCAAAGCTGCAGCTATTCCTTTCGTTTACGGTAGTCGCACGTGACCCTACTCTGGCAACAAATCCACAGTTTTTAACAGAAGCTGGAAAGAGCTGACACTGCATGCTTTTAATCAGGGGAGAAGCAGACACTGTATGCAAGTTTAAGAGTTTCAAACTGAGAGAGGACTCCCTGTGCTAATTTCCCCCGCTTAAGGGGCAGTTTGAAACCAAAGTGTGCTATATATTTCATCACTGTCACGTTCATTAAATGCTGTAATGTCAACATCAGTATGAGACGAAGCACACAACTTTACCAACTAAAACTGAGCTGATGACAATCATGAACACCCAGTTATTAATCTAACACACAACCATTACACTCAGAGTTTACTGAAGAGTTTTGCTCTTCGTAAGAGTTTTTATATATATATATATATATATATATAAAAAAATAAATATAATCTCTCCATAAATGACAGTTTCCTGATTCTATTCTGAGTTTTCTGCTAAGATATAAAATCATGATGGGAGGAGCTGAAGCTGAAACCTCTGACAGTGTTTCAGTGAGTCCAGGAGAAAATCCTTTTTTTTTTTTTTTTTTTTTCTGACAGAATATTGACTCTAAGGTTGGTGATCTTAAATGCATAATGAAAATATCTGTTTTTTGGAATGTCTTTTTTTCCTCAGTATGACATTTTATACTGATTTTAGTTTTCTTTACAATCCTCTTATACACAGCACAAGCCTAGAAAGTTGATTGATTATATTGCCCATGATACTTTTTTTTTTTAAACTAAAACAGAATAACTGCTTGGACAGACAGACTCGACTCCAATAGAAAGCCTCCCTTATATAAAGGCCATCTACTCTGCAATTTTGTAAATGAAGGCCCTTAGTCTGTATCTGAGGATGTATGACAGTTTAATTCCCATCTAGACGGCTGTGCATGTGTGACTCTAATAAGGGCCATAACAGGTATGTTAATAGGCAGGATTTGGATAACGGAAGATTTTATTTATCTAAAGTATTTCATCCATGAAACAATTTTTTGATGTTCACAAACTGATGATTAAGAAATAGAGAGCTCTAAACAACATTAAACACTAACAAACTGTTCTATTGACATTGATTTGAGCTCCTTAGCCTGTGTCCTTGTGTGCTGAAGTACATGCATGATGGCACATACCAAAATTCATTCAGGGCCCTGAACATGCTTTACAGTAAGTTTGTAAGATGGACTACAATGAGCTTGTAGAGGTCTATGATAACTGGGAGGGCAAGTTGTCCTCTTTGGTCTCTCCTGAGAGCTTGTACTGAGGGTTTTATCTATGATTTTTTTTTTTTCTCAAGGCAGCTAAAACAGCTGTCTTTTCATTTGATGTCCTGTCTGTGGTCATGGATTAAGGGATGCCTGTGGCTGGTTAGAAAGCAACAATGCTGCTTTTTTTTTTGCTGCCTCACTGTAAGGCCCTTCGTCAGCATCCACACAAGTAAAGTGAAAATACAAGAAAAGGGCCTTTCATAGCTCTGTATCCAACACACACCTCACAGGGGCACGACTGCTTTATCTTAACCGTTTTGGTTTTTTTTTTTTTTTTTAAAAGCACCTCACTGTTAAATCCTGAAGGGATGTAAAAATATGAAAGACCTTAGAATTTAAAGCCGCACTTTGTAAGATTCCGGCTTTCAGCTCTCTAGAGGCTTCTATGGTCGTTGAGTGCAACTGCCCGGTCGTAAAACAGCGCGCCTCACACCAACTTGCATTTGTTGACAAAGAGGGAGGAGAAGCGAGCCGACAGGATGTCCCAAGAGACAAATAAACCATGTGGACTGATAAGGTACAGTCTGATCATGTTTCTTTTCGAATAAATCATCATGTACTCACAAGTTCAACAATAACAGGGCAAAATCAGCATCAGTCGGACATCCCTCCGCTGGGCCAGTGTTAATCCCTGTCCGGGCATTTAGCTTGTTACTCTCCCGCTTTCTTTTTTTCGTCTCATCCAGTAAAACTCTTTTCTTCAGGTTTTCCGCTGCTTCTGCCATGATAACAACTCTGTTTAGCATTCTTCTTCTTGTTTAATGGTTGGTGGCATCCAACTTCAGAGGAGCATTACTGCCACCCACTATGCAGGAGTGTGAGCCAAAGATCCCTATTTCCATTTGGAAAATAAATGCATATTTACTAAATTCTGTTCATTAAATCTGTTTTAAAATTCAAAAACGGCTTTATATTGTCCTTTTCCCAACGTTTTGCTTTCGCCTCGAGGGGGAAGTGACATATGCCGTAAAGCAGTCAAAGCGGTAAAAATGTGTAGTTTTTTTTTTTTTAGTGTGGGAGTGTTCCTACCATCCACATCAAAGTTTCATTGTGCCAGTGAAGGTGATACAGACCCCCTCAGACCATGACAGAGGTGTCATTCAACCTGTTGTAAGGTGATGTACCATCACAATGACTCTAGAAGTATTATATTGGGGTGGACAAACTACAGTGTTGGTTTAAAGTTCTTTGCTTTAGGCTCAACGTTTTTATTTTCTTCATGAAGTTAACATGCACTTTTACTGAACATTAAGATAATCGGCATTCTTTAAACATGATACACTAAATGTAGTTACCACTGCTTTTGTCAGTTTGTTCTGTTATGTTGAAAGTTTCAGAGATGTTGGATATGGCACATCAAAGAAGTGATTAGATTTGGTGGTTACCCAAATTTAGAAGTGGATTCAGGAATTTTTTTCAGTTAATGGTGCGAGAGTGGGCAGTTTCCACATTTTTCAATGTTGGAATGCTTTAAAGGTTTGTGCTCTGAGCACTTGTACGTGATTTGTAAATTGATACTACCTAGATATAAGCCTAAGCACAACAGCTACTGTGTTCTCCAAAAAATGAGAAGTAGCTTTTGTTTAGATAGATAAAAGATAGAATGTACTTTATTGATCCCAACGCTGGGAAATTGTGGTAATTACAGCAGCTTTTTCATATGGAGTAATAACATATACACACTAAAAAGGGACTAAAGATTTTAACAAAATAAAGATGTTTATAAAATAACTCAGGGTTTTAACAAAATTATAGTGTTTAAAACCACAAGTAAAACAAATAAGATAAACCCTTACCACCAGAGATGGGGTTTCAGTTGGAGACTCAGACATGAGTTGCACCCAAAAGTGACTTTAGACTCGTACTCGCCCATAAAAGACTTAAACTTGAGGAGGTTTCAGACTTGCACCAAGTCACTGCTTTTGTAGGTCTGGATCATTAAAAGAGTTGCCAGTGATTTCCACTCTGCACATGTAATGTGCAAGCAGCCAACCTCACAATTGACTTGCACGGCAATGGTACATTCAAATGGTAAATAAAAAGATATTAGTCATTTAAACTGCATACACAAAAAACTGACTTTTCTAGATACTGAGGAGAATATGGGTAAATATAAACCAGTCTTTTTTTATTTTATATATATTTTTTTAATTTTCTCTCCATCCTGAAATGTAGCAGTGGCTAGCTAGTGTTTTTCCCTCTTCCCCTGCTCCATGTACTGATGGGCAAACTGGGGGAAAACCAACTGTGCCTGATGAGTGTGAACAAGCAAGCTCAGGAACACTCTCCTTTCTGGTGTTTACTAGGAAGTCTGTGCATGTTGCATCCTTGGCTTTAATATATTTTACCTCATTCGACTGGTATCTGGTTGTACTACTTTACTTCACCAGAGGAGGGCTGTAGTGCTTCTTAAAGCTGTCTACAAGCTGCTGGTAAATATCAGGAGATGAAGAGATTCTGAACAATTATGATGAAAATGTGGAGAGCCAAGAAACTCTTAGCCTAAAAAACACATTTTCTCCTGTGGGGTTCCTGCAGACTTTTAAAAAATTCAAGCCCTGTATTAAATCTTCTGCATAAAGTCCAAAGTTTTTATTTTTAAAGAAGTCCTAAACTGTCTTTCTGTCCTCTCCCAGATAGTGAGGCAGTAGCTGTAAATGCGAGTCTGTTTTGCTTAAAGTGAGAAGAGACGAAAAGCCTCTGACTGCCTCATACTAAATGTGGCTGATTCAGTCTCCTTCAGTTTTCCTTGATAGGTCTGCCTTCGCTGATATGATGCCCATATGAGGTTAGAAGTGTTTGTCCTATGGAGGGTGACGGTCCATCAGCCAGTAAAATTGTACTTGAATCCTAACAAAGTGAAGTTCACTTTGGACTTTGGAACGCACGTGATTCTAGTGTCATAAAACATGACACTTGTTCGTAAGGGTGTTAAAGATATCTATATATATATATATATATCTCAGAGGAGGAAAAATATTGCAATATTATGTTTTCTAAATATTATTCAGCCCCAATGTGGATTGGTAAGTCCTATCACCTAAATGTAAAAGTGGCATCATTCTTTTTCCGTACATGCTCTTAAACGGTAATGCAGGTGAACGATTTGGTGCCATTTTGCTTTTAAAGTGAAATTCTTCGAACTTATTAGGTTGTGGTTTGGTGCAAAGATATCACTTAAGCAGTAACTCAAACTCAGTTTAAAGCTTTCAGAGTCTAACCTTCTCCTCTCCCTCCTCAGAATTGGTCGTGGCGGCCGTTTTGGCAGAAAAGGAGTTGCTATCAACTTTGTCACTGAGGAGGACAAGAGGATTCTTCGGGACATCGAGACGTTTTACAATACAACCGTGGAGGAGATGCCTATGAATGTGGCTGACCTGATTTGAGCCCTGAGAATTATCTTTTTTATTTTAAACGCAGTGATAGCGATCGTCCACTTGCATTGTGCTTATATTATTCGAGGGGGAGAAAAAACTTCTAAATGCTAAACCTTGGATCAGAATTTTGGTATGTGTTAAAAGCGAGGTGACTTCTATGGTGGTCCCTCCTGGACAGTTGTAGATTCTAACCTCGACAGCGGCTGGTTGGAGCTACAAAGCCATGGGGTCTGTAAACATAAAGGTCCTTATCAGGTATTTCTTTCCATGTTCAATTAAGATGTGTGTATTCGATGTTCTCCACCATTTAGTAACTTACTTGTGGACTAAAAGGTATAAGTGCTGTATAAAGTCTGCAAATTATGTTATGCTAACATATGTGCGATGTATTGTGGGCCTGCTTAATAGAGGCACTTGTCATGTTATAATGTAGATTCACTTGCTTTTTGTTATCTTTTGTGAATGTTTTAATTTAACTGTACCATATTTTTTTTATCCCACTTGCTCTATCAGAATTCCTCACTGGTTGGCCATATTTTGCTGACGTGGTTTTAACCTTACCAGAGTATATTGCTATTTCCTCCCCCTTGACTACTTTTCAGATTTCCTCCCCCAGAATTGTATGAATGTCTTAATAAACTGAAATTACTGTAAGTAAACCCGTCTTATGGTCTGTTGTGAAGTATACATGCTCAAGTTTGGTTGATCTTGAATGTTAGTTGATCGATTGTTTTTTAAAAAAAAAAAAAAAAGAAAAAAAAAAAGACTTGAATAGGCAGCATCAGTAGAGCCAAGTGTGCAATAAGTTTTTACAACGAGGGCATCTGTCCCTGTCTTTAGTCTGGCCTTTTTCTCTCTCCTGAGTGAAGTTATTGTATCAAATGTGATGACACAGGCCAGCAGGTTTCTTTTTAATGGAGGACTGATGTGTTAACTCGACCACATCCCACATCTCTCAAGAGTTGTGGCCCATTGCCACAGTTGCGTGGCTGTGAGAGCAAAAGACGCGGGCCTGTGAAGTCCTCCAGCTTATCTGTTTTGAAACGACTGTTGAAGGTGGAAAAGTGTGATTGTTGCTTTCACACAATGACTTTGGTTTAGGGTTTCCAACTCCCAAATAAAAGTACCAGAGACTTAAGGACTCCAGCTGACCATGGAAGTTTGTCATCCTATTTGTGGAACTCCAAAAAATAAAATTTAGCAAGTGCTTTGACAGAGGAATAGATGTGATACAGGTCCTTGCAGATTCCCTAAGATTGGCAGAAGAACAGCATACAAGAAGCAAAACTTCACGTAACATCTTAATGTTTTAAGGTAAAAAAAAAAAAAAAACGTACTGATCATGGCACTAAGTGGGCTTGATGTTCAGTTAAATAGCTGAAAGCAGTAAATCCCAGTCAAAAAATGTATTCACTAAAGTAGCAGGTGTGTACAATCAATTTTTCATGAAATGGGACTCCATATGAAGTAGGCAGGGGTTGGAAAAGGGGGTCCAAGACAAACACCAAACAAAAATATGACAAGATTTGTAACCTAAAAACCCAATACAATATTAAAAATAAAAACATCCTGAGTTACTAAAACAGCCCTAGCAAATACACACAACACGTGGACAATGCCATAAAGATAGAGGCAGTAAAATTTATTTGAGTAGTCATATTTCATTAAGCCCCCTTCAAGCCGCCGCGCGGCAACGCGCCGCCTCCAGTCACTTTAACGAGGGACGGGCGGCAAAAGGGGAGCGGCTTTAACCGCGGCAGTAGGACCCAGAAGCGGTTGCCGCCCACGTGAACGCGCACAATTTTTGCCCTGCCGCTCGGAGTCCAGCGTGTTGACCTTTCAGGCGGCAGCCGTCCGGCAGCAGCCAATCACATCGAAGGAGGGAGAGAACCCGGAAATAGCAGGCTTCGCGGCTGCTTCGCGGGTCTGAGCAAACAGTGGAGAAGCTCTACAACTCGGCTCTACCTTCGTTTAAAGACAACCAGAAGAAAAACTGGGGATGGGACAACATTTCTACTAAGTATTTTTGGGGAGGGAGTGTTGTGAAGGACTTTCGGGCGGGCTCTGCTGTGACGTTCACCGAATCACCTCTACGTCACTGCCGCCTCGTACCCCATGCCCGTACCGCGGCGGCAGCAGCCGCTTTAAAAAACGCTCTGCATTTCGGGGGACTCCGCCGACAGGGAGGCGGTTTTCAAGGTAGTTGCTGCGCGGCGGTGTGAAAGGGGCTTTAGAAGCAACTTCTACTCTAGGCTTTTTTTTAAGCTGGGCAGGGATCCAGATGTTTTCAGTCTTTCGAGCTCCTTCCAGATCTGTGGACCTCTGCAGGCCACAGCGGAGCTTGAATATCAAGTTTACTACGATATGCTGTGTATTGATTTCTTCCCACATAACAGAATCTGCAGTCCAGACAAAACTCCGTCTTATTAGTTTTAGATTTTAACCTCCAGTCAGGTTTTCTACTCCTCTGTGGTCATTTTGGTGGAGCATGGATCACTCATATTTAGTTATGACAGCACCATCTAGTGGCCATTCGGATGTAAGACGATTCTAAGAGGTGTGGCGCTGGAGCGCTGAAAAAAGTAAAACCTTTACAGTTCACACTGCCTAAAGCAGCTGACTGCAGTGTTTAACTGGATGTAAATCCACAAACTGCACTATAAACATTATGCTTTTTTTTTTTTTTTTAATAGAAAAGGAATTTAAAGACGGACTCAGGGTTAGCACTGGCAGTCCCAAATGTAAAATGGAAGATTAGATCCCAGTCCTGCAGTTGTGTTTTATTGCTCCTGCCACTGTTTTGGTGGCTCAAAAATGTTTATGAATGTAATCAGTAGCTGAAGGACATGGATCAGCCTCCACTGTCAGTGTGTAAATGGTTAAGTGTGGGCTGAGATGTGGTTGTACAACTGGAACACAATACAAGCTCAAGTCCATTCACCATTGAAGTCACGTTTCATTTGATTCCTCTGTTTGATAATATTAAAAATAAGACATTTTTGAGTTAAAATGTGTGCAAAGTTTGACTGAAACCCTCTGCAACAGTGGTTCTCAAATGGTGTGCCTTGAAGTAAATTTAGGCCTGCCGTGGAAATTTGAACTGCCAGTTGTTATCACTACAACTATTGCTGAAGTGATACTCACAACAAATTAATGACAAAAAAAAAAGCCATTTCTGTTTGTCAATTTCCATACACAGCTGCATATTCTGTTACCTCAAGAAAGTCTCAAGGGAGCACCATCTTCTGCAATTTACATAAATAGCACATGAAGGGGATCAAAACTCTGCTGTCTCTTTCATTAGTTAGTTTACCTAATCTTTAAAAGTGTGCCCTGTGAAGTTGAAACCTCAAAAAGCTATGTTGCAGGATATGAATGTGGTAGGCCTTGACATCGTGGCTTGTTTTTAGGTGTACCTTAAAAACATGCCAGTCTGAAAACCACTGCTCTAGAAGTGAGTAAGTAATGAGAACAAGATTCCAAGACACTGAAGGTTTTCTGTCTGTAAACTTCTCAGTTTATTCTTTAGTCAAAGGGAATATCCCAAAGGACCTCTTTCACAATACATGTAATTTTGCCCACAGCCCAATTTTTTGTTTATTGTGTGGTATTTGTAGTACACCCAGAGACTCCCAAGAATATACCTTTAGAAAATACAATGTTTGGATTCAATTTGACAAGAATGCATCAGATGATCCTGTGGAGGCATATTATTGTCTCTGTCCTGCTGGAAAGAGAACCTCTGGCATGTGTGCACATGTTGCATCTGTAATCTATTATTTGGGATATTATAAACATTTTCAAAATCAGAAACCCCTCCAACCATACACAAGCAAATTCAAAGACTCCATTCTATGAAATAACCAGCCAATCATACATCTTATGGATTTCTCAGATCCCCTTTCCCTCACTATAGTTCCAGTCTACAAATTAAAATTGTTCAAGCCGTTGCTATGCAAAAAGACACGAAGGCCATAAAGCAGATTACATGTATATATAAGTACTAGAAACAGAAATTGACAGAAGTAATGTTTATGTATTGCTGTCATTGTAGATATATACAATCTGATTACAACAATCCAAAACTGCATCGGTTTTTACTTGTATCAATGGCTCATTATTATCTCATCACAAAGGCATAATATACAGGCCCTTTGTGGCTGTTCAATATTAAAATGAATAACATTTCATGTGAAATGTTTGTTTTGAATCTAGCATTCAAATTCTAAAAGAAATCATACTTAAAGGATGAATTCTGAACAAATCTTTAAAGGTTCCCTGATATACAAGATATGGAACAGTATCCTGATTCTACCACAGTAACCCAACCTGTTAACTGAACAACTTTACCGGTCTCAGAATTTGATGATTTTTTTCCCACTTTGAGAATATATATGTGGCCAAATAATTTGTAAGTATTTTAGGTGTACAGCAACTGTAAGTTGGTCAGACACATCTCCAAAGAATTGAAGTTGTTGAAAAAATCATAAAAAAACCGAATTTTTTTCCAGTTAAAATTCAATAACTTCTTTCAATTGTAATACTTAGCTTTACATTTGATTTCAAAAGATGCACCAGACTTCAGTGAAGGTGATTTGACCCAATTTGATGATTTATTATTTGTGTTTGAGTAAGTTTTGGGGTAAAGTGTGCACCCTGGCTCACACCTATGGCAATGATCATAAAATAGGTCATAGTACAGGCCCTGGATGACTTTTGGATTTTCTAAAGGTATATTCTTGGGAGTCTCTGGGTGTACTACAAATACCACACAATAAACAAAAAATTGGGCTGTGGGCAAAATTACATGTATTGTGAAAGAGGTCCTTTGACCTAAAAAATGCCATTTGGGTTTTTTTTTAAATAAACTTTCTGGAAATGTAAAGACTCTGACCTATTTAGGCTTTTGCCAACCACTGTGAAACAGTTTGTGGCTTTTTTTTTAACTGCTGTTGTTTGACCAGAAACAAAATTTTCACTGTCAGTCCCTTTGCCATATGTTTCTCAGTGTCGTAGAATTAATCTAAAACATGTTCAATAGTGTAAAACAAACAGTTCTACAGACAAGCAGTACAGCAGAGATACAAAAGTACATTACTCTGTTAAACATATTACAGCAACTGTTGACATGTAGAGTGCTGACATTGTTAGTTATCAATGTACTGATCTTTAATCAATCATTCAAGTAATCAGTCTTTATTAATGAATCAATTTTTATATGTATTGTTCCAATTCATAATAGATGTTATCCCCAGGTTTAGTTTTTTAACTTACTCTATCGACACTATATATGCCATAAATCCTGTTTAAAAATACAAATTCAATTCTTGCGAAAATTTATTTAAAATTTGAAGAGTTTGCAGTTTACAAAATAAGTTGGTTAGAACAGGGATTAAAACTGACCCAATTTGGCCTTTTCAAAATCCAGAGACAAAGAAAGTTCTGAACAATGAAAAATATCTTGTGCCGTAAATGCATATTATTGTACATTATAGGGTCTTTGTGACCACAGCTCTTTAGAAATGTCATTTTTCAATCAAATTATGGTTGCTCTTTCCTGAATACATGGATTAGAACATGTCTAAATACAGAAACACATAATAAAGAAAAAATACTAAAAGAGACAAAGACAAAAGAAGGACGTGCTAAGCATCACGGTGACTTGACATTTACAGGCTTCTGTGAGCCATCTTTGTGCTGCTTCTAATCCTTTCTTTTGTTTTTTGTTTTTTTTCCTCATTTGTTCTGGTTTTAGCAACTAAAAGCATACATGCAGTTGGGTTAAATTTTTCTTCAAATTTATCACTTTTATCTCCTATGTTTTAATTTTTTCACTGATTTTGGGTCGCATAGATGCATGTTTATTACATCTCCCCCCTAACTGGGGGGGTGCAGGAAGGGCTAAATGCTGCACAGCCTGCCTGTCACCCCTCTCTTGCTCAGCATGCATGGAGCGTTTACTGTAACGGTTCAAACTCAAGAGCACTTCAAAAGCGGCTGATTTGACCACAGAAAACAGAGGAGCTGGCTCGACTGCAGTCTCTCTTGTCTGTCTCTCCCACATGCTCTCCCTGCCACAGAGCGCCCCTGCAGACCTGGAGCACTCTGGTTGTTCTACTTGGTTGTGCTGCGTTTCTGCTCTTGCAGGTTTCTTCCAGGATTTGGATTGCTTTGGGCTTTGTTTCCTTAACTTGCAGTGCATTTGTTCTTGAAGCTGTTTTCCTCTATTGAATTGCATCGAGCCATTGTAGGCTGTTTGCCCTCGTCGTCCACAGTACATAATTGCCTAAGGGTGACATTTTGGTAACACAGAACACTACAGGCCCATTTTAACAATGAGTTTAAGACTGAATTAAAAAAAAACAATTTCTGCCAAATTACCTGTATTATGGATTAGCAATTAAACAAAAAGAAGAAAATCTAACACGTGTTTCCCCTACAAGGACAATAGGGCCTGAGGGTTAAATTAGTGAGGCATTGAAGGCAACTTGTTCATTATTGACACACTCTGTATGTGTATATATAGCCTGTCGACATTGTCAGCTCAATTATTTTGCTAAGCCAACTTTCAGAAAGAGACCAAAGACGACCAAGGTTAGCAGCTGACTGTTCATTAATGATCATGTCAGGTTAAAAATAAACTCATTTATAGCACTACACCTGACTAAACAGCTTTTCATAGTGTAATCCACTCTAATTGCACCTCTTTGCCATTGTCTTAATACTCGTTATACCAGCGGTCATCTCAGCAGACACAAAAAGCCAGCTGATTGTGGTTTTTAGGCCTTCGTGTGAATTCTTCTTCAATATGTGTTGCTGTGGAAACAGAGCAGCTGTTTGGGGAACAGCTAATCCAGGCAACATCACATTTCAGGACGAGGTGTCCTAAATAAACATATAGAGCATTCACAGAGAGGTGAAAGGAGGAGAGGGACCTTTTATGACCTGCAAAGACATCACATAAGCAGTAACTCAAACTCAGTTTAAAGCTTTCAGAGTCTAACCTTCTCCTCTCCCTCCTCAGAATTGGTCGTGGCGGCCGTTTTGGCAGAAAAGGAGTTATAAACGGACAGACTCCCACACATTTACTCTACAATATTAGAGGAAAGAGAGTTTTTAACCCTTTAACTCCCAGATCAACTGCTTGGTAGATCAAACTTTGAGTAACTGTATCTTATTCATAAATGCACCAAACTTCTTAAACCTGATTAGGTCATCTATATTTCGTGGGGGGTTAAACATTATGCTTGAATAAAGCATTATGTCTTATTAAAGAGGGGAATTTCTCAGATAGGTAAACCTTGCGTTATGATAAAACCAGTCATCAAAAAAAACAAAAATGGCATAAATGAAATGTGAATAACATCCAAAAAGTTAGAAGTGTTTCTCAAAAGAAGGACATTTTACCTGATTTTTGTTCTCTTTTCACTTTTACAATGGAATTACTTCGACTATAAACTCCCAGCTCAACCATTAGGTGGGGGTAAATGATTTCTAAATATTTAGGGCGTAAAAAAAAAAATGTCAAAAAAGAAATTTTCATGGCTAATTTTTTTTTGAAGTTAAAGGGTTAAAGCCACTGCGAAGGGTTGTATTGAAAGATCATTGCATGACTTATTTATTTTTCTTTATTTGGTTAATATCTGAAATAACACATGTATGAAAGCGCTGCTAAAACAAAAAAAAAAAACTTGCTTCCTCCTTCTTATCACTTCTGGACTTGTTGCTTTTAACACTGTTTAAAGCATTTTCACAGCTTCACTGATGCAATCTCAGTCATCTTTTGAATGTGTTGTAAAGTGAGCAGACAAGTGAAAGTAAAGCTTCCTCATCATGTAAATGGTTGACTGTTCCAGTTTATTTAGAAAGTGAAAACCACTCCATGCAAAAGTCTCAAAATACTCAAAAAGTAAAGCATCATGTACTAAAAAACAACACTTGTCACGTTGAGTCCTGTATGTTTAAAGAGGTTATATTTGTCTTTAGTCAGTTCATATATCCATTTTTGATGACTGCTAGGGTATGTTCACAATCACTAATGTTAAAAAACCCACCTAGTTTTCAGATAGAGAGTACCCCCAATACCCCCGCTAAAAGCTCCTGCCTCTCATAGCCATTAACATCATGTCTGGGGTGTTTATTAAGCAAGAATTTGATTTAAGTTGAATAAAAAATGAAAAGTTTAATTTCTGTAGAAAAGAAGAAGACCTGAGGGAGCGTGAGGGTGTGTTGATGTGTAAAAGTTTAGAGAGATACAGAGGAGCAAGGTTGTGGATGTTCTTGAAGGTGAGGGGCAAGATATTGAAGTCACTGGGAGCCAGTGGAGCTGCTGAAGAACAGGAGTGATGTGATTAATTATTAATCAAACAATTAAAGTTGAAGTTTATGCAGGTATTGTTGTGGGAGACCAAAAAGATATGAGTTGCAGTGATTAATCTGGGATGTGACTAAAGAGTGAACAAGCATAGATAGCTGTGGTGTTGGGTTTGAAGGAAGGATGAAGGCGGTTGATGTTGCGTAGGCGAAAGTTTGCAGACCGAGTGACATTATTGACACAAGCTTGGAAAGATAGAGTACTGTCGGGGATGACACCCTGACTCTTATCCTGTGGGGAGGGAGAAACAGAGGAGTTATCAATGTTGAGTGAGAAACAAGAAGAACCTCTGTTTTATTGATTTATTTCCTGTAGGCAATCTGAGGGAGGGTCGAGTTTGGCTTGGCAGAAAGGTAGAGCTGGGTTTCATCTGCGTAGCAATGAAAATTGGTGTTAAATTTACATAAGATATGGCAGCGTGGAAGAAGGTAGAGGATAAACAGAAGGGGGCAAGGACAGAACCCTGGGGAGCACCAGAAGTGACAGGAGAAGGCTGTGAACTGAAGGATTTGTGTTGGATGAACTGTGTGCAGCCAGAGAAATAGGATTTGAACCAGTTGAGAGGTATATCAGCCAAGCCTCTATTTATGTACAACATGAAAACATAATTAGTCACAAAAGTAACAAACAAGTTGAGGGAAAATTTGTCCCATGTCCAGTGTGAAGACATAAAAACATAAACTATTCCAACTAGAATTGTTTTTTGAACCTGACTCTAAACACGTTAAGAATTTTAACATGTGCTTCTTTAGTCACTTCTGCGTTGCATTTTTTTAACATCAAATCCTGCTTCCTGAGTACCCCCCTAGATCCCATGTCTTATCAAGCAAGTCAAGTAGACTTCAGGAGTAGCTTTAGTGCTAAAACAAACTTAAAAACTGTTGGTGTCTCTATTGAATAGCTGTTTCCATCATATAGAGTGGTGCAGGGATGACATATATTTTTTAGGCCAATGCAGAAGTTAGTATCCCACTGGTTCTCTTGACTAAAAGCAGATGGGATTTTTCAAAGTGTTTTGGATCATTGCTGATAATTAGCTCTGTGGAAAACAAAAAAAATGTTAAACTTACACATTTTGTTCTTTGTGATATCTTAACAAACAAACCTATTTTCACAATGTTTTCAAGCTTGTTATCATCAAGAGTAATAAGCTATCATTAAGTCACTATGGAACCACAACATGGCATTTCAACTTTGAAACAATGACAATATTTTTAATGTTGTGACCTGTTGTTTCAGAAATTCCTATCAATCAAATGACCTTATCAAGTTGGTCCTTATGGCTGTGACAGTAGTGTATGAATTATTGATCATTGAAAAAGGATCCTACACATTTTTGTTGTTCTTATTAGCAGTTCGTTAGCAATCAGTGTTTAAACACACAACAACGATTTAAAAATCGAAAGCAGACAAAATCAGATGCATTTTATTATTTCTCATTAAACATTCAACATTTCATGTGTGTGTGAACCTTATTCCAGGCCTTTCTGTAAAAATGGTATTCTAAATCCCATGTAGTTTCAGGCTAGAGAACCGAAAACAGAAAGTGCGAAATACTAATTCACTTCTGCATTTTTGGACTCATGTCTGCACCCCTGTATAGTTTAATGTCCACTTGTCATGCTCATTATTTCCAATGAGACATTATGTTCTGCTCTGTTTCCTCCAGCCTGCATCGACAGTCATGGAACTAATAAAAACTCCGATTTACTTTGTCTATAAAGCTCTCTGACATTTATATCACGTCGGTGGAGTGATGACACATGATCAGCCTCAGTTATTACTGTCATGTCGGTGCCAGATGTCTCCGTGGATCAGAAGGACTCTGGACACTGATGACTCCGTGCTCAGAGCCGGGGGTTATTTTTGGCTCTGTGTATCACATGTCAGATGGAAAACGCCTGAATGAAAATCATAGTGAGAAAGATTCCAGCACACGCAGGCAGACCGAGTGCATGCCTTCACTCAAAGATAAGTTTGTGTTGTAGATTGTGCTTAAGTAAAAGATGTTGCACTGAAGTAGAGCATGTGAAGCCCCCTCACCTGCTCTGCTAAGGAAACTGTTGCTATGGGGGCAAGGGTTAAACACTTAGAGGAAATAGGCTGCAAAGTGATTTGTGCAGCAGGTCTTACGTCTTTCACACATACATCATCAACACCGCACATGTATCAGTACATAGCTCTGCCTGCTTCCTGCCCACATAGAGGTTTGGGTGCACAAAACAGTCAAGAGTCTGATGTGTCAGAGTGCTGTATAAGGTCGCTGTAACCGTCCTAAGTAGGCACTGAAGATGGAGTAATGTTTTTTTTTTATTATTTATCTCAAATCTAATCTTTGACTTGTTTCTTTTTTTCCAGGTTTTTAAATTGTGTGTTTATGAAAATAAACCTAACTTAGTCAAAAAAACAAACAAACAAAAAAAGCATTAACTTGAAATGTAGTCTCCAAAAAACACTTGTGCCTTGACTTAGAGTGCAAGTCCTGTGCAGAGCCCTGTGCAGAGCACTGGCTGTAGACAGGATGTAGAGCCGTTGAAAATGGTGCTGAACCACTTTGAACTGATCAATCATTACACATTACATTGATCAATCAGTCAGAGCAGACATGGCCCACATGGATGAGAGGACCTTAAAGGGTTAGTTTTGCTTTTTTAAACTGGGGTTGCTCGAGGCCATGGCACAAGCAAGTATGAGTGCCAATAAAAAAACTTAAAGAAGCTTTGTCCTTGGGGGGGGGATGTCAGGGGCTGGATGGTATTTTGTGCATAGCAACAAATGTTGCCAAGAAAGCCTTGTAATTAACCCACTTATAAATTGAACTACTCAAAAAAATGAGTTTGCAGACATGAGCTCACAGTAGATGCATCTGCACCACAAGGTAACTTGTGATCTGTCTTGCTCCTCCATTCTCCATCCTTCTTTCTACCTGTGAGCATCAGGCAATGGCATCAAGACGTCTCTCTCTCCACCTATTTATGGTGCCAGTAGCTGCCGGAAACAGCTATCCCCCCCAAGCCCAGTGTTAATTTTGACAGCACTTTTAAATTTAGTTTTAGTTTTTTGCCTAAAATATCTTTAACTTTTAATCATAATTTTAGTCATCTAAGTACTTTTAATTTTAGTCTAGTTTTAGTTGATGAAATTCCACAACATTTTAGTCGACCAAATCTATTGCAAATTTAGTTGACTAAAATATGAAGTTCATGATGAAGTTTTACACTCTGATAAAATTAAACAGCTAATCAGCTAATCAGCTAACAGCTAATAGGTCTGATTGGATTTAGTCTCTGTCAAACATTTTAGTCTAGTTTTTATCTGTTGACGAAAATGTCAGTTAATTTAGTTTAAGTTTCTGTCCATGGGCACTTGTTTTTATTTCCGTTATAATCTAGTTTTCGTCAGGGGAAAAAAGGTTGTTGATGAAAACTAAAATAATTAGTCAACAAAATTAACACTCACCTGGCCCCCACAATAGACTTACCAGAGTGATGTCCTACCATTGTTTCATCAGCAGTTCAAGCCCATTCACTCGTGGTAGCACATGCAGAAATGGTTGAATGAATGCAGAGCTGTTAACAGTACGGCGCTGAACCAACCAAGTACCTTAGGGTAGATCTTTCAACTCATTAGAGGACAGGAAAAATTGCCCTCAAAGGGATTTATAAAGTTGTTTGAATTGCACTGAATTGAATTGAGTCAGACCCTTGTGGGGAAGGGGGCTCAAAATGGGTAGGAGCTCCATTAACAGAGCATCTCAGACGGAGAGATGTATCTGGATTTAGGGACAAAGTATGTGAAAAGAAAACTATAAGGTTTTTTGTACATTTTTGATTATGATCACATCCTTGTAGTTATCAAAAATGAATGTCTGAAACTCAATGAAGGCAAAATATGGGCTCTTTAACAACATCCATGCACTTTGAAAAAATGGCAACCACATGCAACATGAAGTGATGTATGCCCAAATCTATTACTGTGAGGGTACCTATGAGATAATCTGAGATCCAACAGTAATTGCTAATGACATGGTCGTGATAAACTGGATGTGGCATTTTAAAAGTCTTTTTGACTGTAAAACAAACACTTTTTAATTTTCCCCACTTCACCTTGATATCAGGAAGCCTTTCCTGTGATGGTGTGTTTACATTGTTCCTAATACAAAACTAATTCTAATGTTCCTAATCAAAAATGTAATGTTCCTAAGAAATGTGTTTCTGATTGGCCATGATACCTTTATTTTTTGGTCTGTACTCACACGGCATCAGGCTCTTTGTCTTTTACAGAAAGCCTCTGATACTGTACAGGAGCTAAAATTGCTTCTTCTTTAACACTGCTTAATTGTTGTGATATTTATTTGCACCTGCACCTTCCTGATGCCTTACATATTTGGATATTATTAACTGTGGAGTACTGAGGTTTATACCAAATCTAAATGCCATGACTCACCATTGTGCTTTGTATGATACAGATGGTTGGTCATCTTTGACGAATCCGAAGACAGAGATATTGTCACATCCTGATTTACAAGGCTATTTTTTTACCTTTGTCACTCAAACATGAGTAATTGTATTAGTGTGAAAATTGTCTTCTTCTTAGTCACTGTCTCCTAAATTAATCTTGATATAGGGAGAGAAGAAGAAGTTGACATGACAGGACATGGTGCTCCTGCAGACTGGAATCTGCTGCAGGAGAAATTGTTTTGGAGAGCTGGTCTCTTTTAATTTCTTTTAAAAAGATTAAATTAAAATGGAAAATGCAGAGGGTTAGATGCTTTGAATTATGACTTTCTACTCTGCAAATTAGGGCTTCTCAATTAAATGTAATCTTATTATTATTGCAATAGAATACTTTGCAATAAACACATCATGATAGTCTGTTTTATCCCAGTTTGATATAAACTTATTTTAATATGGTCTTAATGTGTGTGGTGTAATGAACCAGCTTCATACCTTTAGGTGCAGTCAGATGAAACTAAAGTGGACTATAAGCTACCTGGCAATTTATCTATGAAGATTTGAGGAGAAAATGTTTCTTGTATTTAAACAGGGAGAATCTTTTAGGCTAACACTATCTAAGTTATAGCTGTATACACTCCTTTTTTGTTAAAATATTGCAATCCATATTGTTATTGCAATATTAAATAATGTTATCACACAGGGTATGTTTTTCTCATAAATCGCAGGCCTGGGTACATGTGTTTATTGAATTGAATTCAATTTATTGAACTTGATAGGGACGGTGCAGTTTTAGATAGTTTCAGTAGAGACATAATGTGGATGTGCTGCACCTAGAGTTTATAGCTGTTGCTAATTTCCAACTGTTGTCCCTTGCTGGGTTTTTAAATGTACAGTTTAAGAAATACAGCAGTAGGGTTAAAAAGTAGAGCACTTCACATATATAGAGTTAGTGCATCAAAACATAAAAATACATACATTTCACTGACTATTATAAATTTACAGTCTAAAATGTTTTTTTTTAACCAGCACCTGACCTGTCTGTGTTTACCATTGTTTCATGGTCTGTCTTTTTAAGGGAGCTGCCATCTTGGCCAGGTCAGTCTTGTGAATAAGATAATCTTAATGAGCTTTATTCGTTTCAACAAAGATTTAGGAAACACAGAAATGACTAATACTACAGTTGGAGCAAAATGAACTGTTTCCTTGCTGAGTTAGCTAAGCTAAATGGCAGTAGCCTGTTGTCCAAAGCTGAAAATGTGATGGTTATGCACTGAGTTTTCATTTTAACTCAAGTTTAGTTGACATAACACTGTTTTAAAAAACTTGATTTTTTAACAGTCTTATGAGTTTAAGAAGTCATTTTAATCCCCATTTTAACATATAATCTGTTTCTATGCAGTGCTTTTGCAGTACTCAACTTAAGAGGGACATTAGAATATTGTTATCAAAAAAACAAAGCGAATAAACAACTTAGAGGCTAAATTCTACGAGGCAGTCCATGAGCTGACAGGAAGTACGCTGCCTTCTATCACCCAACGTTTGGGAAGAGAGGAGTGCAACAGTCAGTAAGGCGCCTGCTCACAGGAAGTTCCCAGAAGTAAGTCAAAGCTGCACCGCTACAGTCATTTGAAACATGTAGTGTTCATGAAAAGTGGTATGTAAAAAACCCCTTCATTTTCAGTTTAACATTTAGTTTGATTTTTTTAAAACTTCACCTTGATGTAAAACAGTTTTCTTCATTTGTTGAGTTCGCCCATAACTATAACCAACATAATCTAAATTAAAGACACCACTGGTTTTGTCTGTCTGCTCAGCTGAAATCTGAGTTAATTTGATGATTTTTGTATATGGCAACAGTATTAGCATTTTTAGCATTATAATTAACTCTGTTATATTTATAAAGTGTAGGGTGACCAGGTATTAGACCTCAATATAGGGACACTTATATTGCAAACCCAGATGTTTGACCTCAGGCTGTTATCTGTTGAGTAATTTACCATACTCTTTCTGTAATTTTATATAGTATTATAAGGTATAATTTTAGATTTTTTTTATCATAGTTGTCCATGATGTTACATGTTGTGTCATTTATCCTACTCTTTCTGTAATTTTACGTAGTATTATAAGATAATTTTAGAATTTACTTTTTTTAGTTGTGTTTTATTCACATAAAACTGCACTATAACACATAAATCTGTATTAGTCTTGGCATAAAGATATTTATATATCTATACACGGACAAATCAGTGTTACAAACAAGGTGAAATGTTTTGGTATTTTATTTTAGATGGTTAAAATAGGGATGGGAACTGTCCTAAATCGGGACATATTAGCATCTTTTGGACATTTGTGGGGACACAGGACACAATGCCTAAAAACAGTCCTGGCCAAATCAGGATGTCTGGTCATTCTAATATTGTGCAAATCCAAACTTGGTCAAATCCACATTTTTCGTGTTGTTACACAGACACTACAGATATCCCATGTCAATGTTTAGTTGTAAAAATAATTAAATCTAAATTAATCTCCTGAAAATATTTTCACTCCATTAGCAGACACTATAACACAGCCGGACTAGCTATTAGCTGGACTTCCGTTTACTTTTGTTTTCAAGACCATCAACAGAAATTGTCTAACATACTGGGCTGAGGAGGGAAAGCACACTGCATTGTTCATGTTGTTAAAGAAACTGGAGTATTTAGAGGCATCTGAAAAGTTTTCATGTTGTAGAAAAAGTGACACTGGTCCATACTTTAGCACAGTAGGTGGCAGTTATGCCTCTCATACAATAGTTACCACCCACCAGAAGACAAAAAGAAGAATCAGGGTCTGGCATACTGTAAAATAAAAAAAAAACCCAGCTGTTTGGCAGTCATACTACATAGTATTACCACAAACAGTACGTAGCAAGTAGTTTCAAAAATAGCCCAATCCTCTGAGCATTTCAAAGATTTCCCCAATGTTTTTGGAAAACACTAAAAAGTCCATTGGTTCCATACAGATGCTACATTGCACACAAACTAATATACTGATTAACAGAGATCAAAACAACACACATTAACTTTGTGGATTTTATTTCTTTAAAAAACAATTTCACAAATTTTGTAACAAAAAAGGCTCTTACAAGACAAAATACTATTTTTAAACTCATGACCTGTTGATCATGACTTCATTGGTATTTTCATCAGTGGAACAGTTTGAACAGTGGTTTCACATGAACATTACTTCACTGTGAGGAATTTTACAGTTCACAACATGGAGACATTTTTAGGTCTGACACACCAGTGACCCACAGAACACATTTCTTTTTTTTTTTTCTGGCATTGACGCACACCGGAGCAACACACGAATGGGTTACTTATAGTTTGGCACTGTTCAGAAAGCCTGCGTTCTAAAGGCAAAATAAAAAATATAAAGCAAAGTAAATAAATTTTAATATTTGGTTGATCAAATGTGTATAGAAATATGTGGGTCTATCTGGTCATTCTCTAAGTATCACAGTTTCAGATGCAGGAGGAAGTCCTCAAATTATTAGACAGACAGTACATAAATAGGTCTGATTTGTGAGTATATTTGGTTTGAGTTAGAATGAAATGTTATTTATAGGCCCCAACGTGCTGCTGTCAGTGCAGAACCAGTGCTTTTGCTTCGCAAATCTCTAACAAGATAATCACATGAACATTAATCGACTGGTCTCTTTGCCTCTTGAAACACAGATCACACACACTTCAGTGTTTTCACACAGGTGTCCTGCTGAGAGGACTGAGGTAATATTCATAGCAATGATCCCTCTTTCTTAATGACCTAAAAACACTCCCTCGTTCTGTCACACACACACGACCCTGTAGTAATACTACAAAAAGGCTGCTTTGCAAGGGTACGTGTTGAAAAAATAAGGTCTACAGAGGAGAGAGATTTTCACAGCCATACAGTACAGCCTCCCAATGATTCCAGATGTCCTCTGTTTCACCTTTGGGTCCGTCGCCGCCTTCCACAGGTCATAGATATCCTCCACATGACCATGTGAGGTCATCATTTGGTTATAGATGCACAGGTGGTACGGTGCTTTGCCCTCACCTGAGAAATACACGTGCTCCTGTGGGGACACACCAATAGCGTTGGCACATATGCCCATGAACACATCGTCTATGTAAAGAGTGGCGTTCAGGGTCAGCGTGGCTTGGTAAATTCTATCTGCTACATCCCCGGAGATGACATACCCCGCCCCAGCTGTGTAGTCTGGGTACGACATCCACTGGTACATCTCAAAGGGGACGTAGTACTTGCTGTCTTTGCTTCGAATTGGTGGTGCCCCTCTGTGCACTCGGCCTATCCAAAACTCTGTCATGCCCCTGCTGCTCACATCCTGCAGGTAGCTCACCAGGTTGGGCATGTGCACAAAGATGTCATCGTCGGCAGACATGAGGAAGCGGGCATGTGCGCAGCGGCTGTGCATCCAGTGGAACTGCATGATCAGTTTCAGAGTCAGGTTGTGGAAGGAGTCCAGAAAGTCTTGTTGGATCAAATCACCATAAAGACGGTCCTCCTGGATGAGCCGCTCCTGGACACCCACCCCGTTCCTCTTGCTCCATGAAGGCTCCTCCTTCCTGATCTTGGGTGCTCCCAAGGCAAACACCACCTTGACTGTCACCCTAAGGGAGTTTTGGATGTAGGTTTCATTACCCCAGGTGGACCTGATGGCGTTTCGCCTCTCGATGTTCTCCGGGGACGTTTTAACAAACAGAAGGAGGAGGACATCCCTGCCAACGCATTTATTTGGATGGTCTAGCAGGTAGTTGTAATTGCTGAAGCTCCTGGCCTGCTCGCGGGGGATGGTGAGGCTCTTGTTAATGTAGGCAAAGTGGTTGACCAGGTAGCGGAAGGAGTAGGCCTTGACATGGCTGACAACACTGTTGTCCAGCTGCTCCCAGCATACCATCACCACTGACAGCACCAGGCAGGTGGTCATCAGCTGCAGACACTGGCATCTTCGGATGCGCCGGAAGTTCATGAACATCCTGGAATCTGGTCACCCGGTGGCTGTTGTCTCTGTCTGGTTGGAGATAACGGGGGAGCAGGAGGAGGTAAGATGGTTGAGGTTGTGGTGGTTTGGAGTGTTGTGCCGGTACCTCAGAACAGCACTTGGTGGGTCTTCCATCCTATGCTTTCCACATACAGCAGGACGCATAGATGGGAGTCCGTCTATCTGCTGGGAAATGGCCTCAACTGTAGATGGATCACTTCATCAATCATAGGCGCTCAGCAGCTGGAGATTCATCTTTTACCTTTTGAAGAAGACTTTCTGCAGAGCTAAAAAAGAAAAAAAAAAGCACATTCACTATTGCGACAGATTTTCTTCAAGCCCACATAGCAGATCTGCTTCCTTTTCTCTAAAAAGGAGGAAGTTCTGGAGTAAAAATATCCTAGTTGTACAACGTCTGGTTTACCAATATCTCAAAGCTGAAGTGTAAGAGTTGATGGCTGGGTTTCTGTTTTCTGTTTTAACTGTTTTTTTGATCGAACGTCTCCTTTTTAGCATCTCTGTTCTTAGATCATTACCTGTCAAAAAAGAAGACAATGACCTGAAAATCTAAAACTACAGACAAACTGTTAAAAGACTGAATCTGAACTTGGCCTTTGACTTCACCCACTCATATTGAGTGCAAGAGCAATTACTGAAAGTCAGGCGTTAGTGGGTGGTATGAAGGGGGTGGACAGGGTGACTGAATGCAAAAGCCCACACAGCAAATATGGCAATGTAAGCAAAGTCCATAGTGAGGGGGTTTAGGGGGTAGACCCACTGAAATCGCTGAGAGCCATGGAAAGCACTCGGAGACAATAGACGGCGTCAGAATAGCTCGGCAGCACAATACAGGGACGAGAATAGCCTGCTTCCGGCCGGGTGCGGCCTGAAACCACGAGGGGATCATGATGGGCCCAGGGCCTGGGAGTCCCAGCACACCCCTAGAGCTTTTTAAACATCATTGGATGGCCTGTGCCTAATGGGGTCACTGGCTCAGAATGGCTCTCTTGTCTCTTGGCCTGATAATGAGAAACTCTGCTTCACCTCTGGTTCACATCAGCCTCTGAGAACAATGAATATAACACTTCTGTCTTTATACATAGTATGCTCTTTTTTTATAGAGAAACATTTGGTTTACAGCCCCATGAAGCAGTTTAAGGTACATATTGTTCTTGGCTCTGCTTGCAAAGGGGTCATAAATGTGTACTTTCTAACCTGGAGATAGGGGAAAACCTGTGAGACTTACAGTAAATGTTAGAAAATATCAAACAGGCTGGTCACACATCAACCTTTAAAGGGTTAATTAAGCGTGAAATGTAAAACAGGAACACCAGTTATTCAGGTGGTTGTATGACCTAAGAAATTTGCATCCAACATTTTAACCTTTGGAAAAAAAATATGCATACCAGGTTGTCAGAAACACAAAAACTTTCTCAATATTGCATGTTTAAAAGGGCTCAGTCTGCTTTAATTAATGCTATTTTTAAAAATGTAAAAACTCAAAAACTTTTATGAGACAGGTGCAGAAGAGAGGAATAAATCATCAAACATTGTAAGTGAATAAGGACGGATGTCAGGGACCATTGTAATTAGGAATAAGTTCAAACTAGCTTGAGGAGCTGAATTTTTCTTTATGCTTAACAATTTCCTCTATTAGTGCCTTTCACTTAGTTCCATGTGCCCTACAAAAACAATGCACAAACAACCACCAAAGAGTTGAGGAAGTTATCATGGTGAGAGAAGACAGATTAAGTCAAAGATGTGGCTTATTTCACACAAAGTGACATCAGCAGCAGAGCACGTATAGTTGTGTCTGTGTATGATTTCAAGTATGGCGGAAACATCTGCAACTTGCTGTAACATAATGCTGCACTGCATCAAATATCAGGAGTACCATAAGTTTGATGCTGTTGACACAGGAAACATCCTTTTCCACACCGGAAATCCACGGGAATTGATAAGGAAATTAATGAAGAGTTGATAAGCAAATAAACCACAGCGAAGATATAAACAAAATCTTATTAACACCTTTCATTATTGGTTAACAACCTCATGCTGTCTAAATTGTGCCACTATGTTGGCAAGTTACAGTATTAGAGTTTTACTGTTGTTTTGTGCAATTAACACAGAGTGCAGGAGTTTGGCTGCAATCTTTGTTCAATAAAACCCTGAAATTATCCAGTGTTAGCTAGGATAACTCAGTGCTTTCATTTATGTTGCTCAGAGGAGAGGAATTAATCAAAAAAGCGAGTAAGCAAATAAGCCCCTGCTCACTGTTAATTTACAAATATGTCAGCAACATTAGGGTACCGCTGTTTTGCTAGTTTTGCATGTAATTTCTGGTGATAAAAAATAAGAAATTTCTAATATTGGAGGCCTAGGACCTTTTTGTTGCTGTGGTATCATAACAGGTTTATTAATTCTTGCATGTTTCTGTACTACACAGTCATATGTTTTTTTTTCAATAACTTATATTTCCGCCATTTTCTAATATTCTAAGAGGAAAACTCTTCCTTGATTTCTTAAGTGAACAGAACACTTTGTGAATTGTTGAAAATGTTATGTTGCTGGAAAACCATGAGAATGAAAACCACCTCCGGCTAGAGGAGTGGATGTTTCTGGAACAACAGGCTGCTGTTGACATGTATTTACATGTGCTGGAAACACTTGTACACCTGCTCACCCGTTAAAACAGAGAAGAGGTAAACCTCTGTGCATGGCTGTGTAACAGTGACGGTAAACATACAGGAGGTCACAGACCTGCAGTGATGAAAACATTAGACTGACGTAGAGATATTTGTTCTTCAAAAAACTACAGAGGACATTTGAAAGGAGACTACTGTAAATATGAGATGAGACTGTAATGTTTAACCTTTGGGGAAAAATACATCCAACAGACGCCAAAAGAGACGAGACAGGTGCACACACAGCAAGATGACAGCGTGATTCACAGCATAGTTTAATCTGTTTAAGTCACTTTAAAATGTGTCAAATTGAATTACATATGACCAGTTTTTCTCCTATAATTAATCTTTATCCTGTTTAAGTCAACACAGTATTCTAGAGAATATTAAAGGATATTTCAGTGTATTTGGGTTTTTAAGGTCTTTTTTTTATTTAAGCAGTTTTATGACCAGATAATACATTTCTAATCTCCTTTAAGTTCCTATTCAAAAGCCTTTAATGTAGGGATACGCATTATCTGCACGACTGGTATCAGCAGATAACAGCTTAAAAAGCTGATTGTTAGTGTGATTAAATATTAATATATATGCTGTAATATCTAGATTTTGGTTGCAGTTTATCCAAATATACCTCAAAATAAAACCCCTGTGCCATCATGCTACATCTTATTAATGTACTTTCAATTAAATGCTTGTTATGAATTTTCTTATTACAAGTATTTGAGCAAAATATGTTGTTGTTTTTTTTTTTTATCACTGAATATCTATCATTGCAAAAAAGACACTGTGTTTGAATCTTTGGACTCAGACTCAGAAACTGCACCATGTCACCTGGAGTGAGAGAAAGACGTTTTTTTTTATCTTGCTTAAATGTGTAAGTATCAATATCTGTACTGGCTAAAAACAAGTTTGGAAATGTCAGAATTTCAGATATAAGCAGAAAAATAATCTTATATTGTGTATTTCTTTCTTAATGTTACCACTGCAGTGCACTTTAAATTACTTCTACGTATGACTTGTACTTTCCAATTTACTTTGAATTTTTAAGGACTTTTAGTTTAGTGAAGTTTATTTGACAGGGACCATGCAAAACACAACTTTTGAGCCAGAGTTAGCAGCAAAGCTAATCTGCATCTGTGGTCCCTTGGCAGGAAGCCTAAAACATTTAATGTTTGTAATGTTCAACCAAATATTAATGTTTGTTTTTTTCTCTTTTTAACTGAAATTTAATACATCCCCAGGAAGAATAGTCCCTGCTGAGGCAGTGGCTTATGGGGATCTGAAATAAAGAATAAAGAATAAAAAAAAATTAAATCAGTGTTAAAACAATTAGAATAGTGTTCTAAGACTCACAAATCATTTTTATCACTGCCTTTATTCAAGGTTTGGTTTTATTTTGTTTTTAGCATAATTGTACAGATTCTTATGATTGCTATCTGCATATACATTGACTTTTTCTTTGTTTAAATGACTTTTATTGGTTTTACAGATGCACAATATTAGATTTTTGCTCAAGCTAAAATATTGATATTTCCGAGCTCATTACCGCCGATGGTGATTTCAATAACAACATTTTTTGTCATGAGCGTAAAGCCTCCACTTAACTCAAATAGAGTTTTAAATAGATGTGAAACAAAAAAAATCAACACTTTAGTCTTTGATAAATAACACTTTTGATTTGTAAAAGTGGGCATTTAAAGATCATAAGGTAAATGTTTCTACATTTTATCAATTTTACAGCTTATATAAAGTAAATTTACAGCCAATTAATATCTGCAAGACATCGGTTGTAAATACAGGCAAAAATGTTTCTATTCTATACAGATCATCAGCTTTTAGTACTCTGATAGTGTCTTGCATCTATTTTTTTTGGGTGGTGGGGGGGTGTTAATCTTTTTTTAACCAGCACATTCTTGTCTTTCTACTTTAACAAACTAACCTCTTTGATAGAGCAAACTGTCTGTCGCTGTATCTCATTTATAAACATGCTAAACTTGTTCTACCTGATCAGGCCCTTCTCTCGTTAGCTGTGGTTTGTATTGCAAAAGAAAATATTGACACTGTTCTTTGGAATTGAAAGACTTTTTAAGTGATATTTTTATAATATTCAATACATAATTGAAAATATAGTTAACAGAGTTTACAATAAATATTACAACTGACGAAGAATAGCTATTTTCCACTGTAACGAACAGGAGAGCTTCCAGACTTTCCTTTCCCTTCATTTGAACTGAGGCCACAAATATCAGTAAATGAAATTGTTTCCAATTCCAGAGATCTGTTCAATACCAGATGTTTTTATGGATGGTTTTCTGTTATAATCAGCTGTAGTTGAATTACGTTTGTTTAAGTATGCTCTGATGGAAGAACACAGGTAACATGGCTCAGAACTGTCACAGAGCAGTGGGCATGACCGCAAACCAAGCTAGTGCATTTTTCTGGGGAAAGAAACCAAATCCTTCCAAAGAACAAGTTATAAAACGCACCCAGTGCTGAAAAGGTGACCTGGTAAATCATGTTTTAGGTATTTTCAGCTCAATTCCCATGAATGGCGGGGAAAAAATAAACCACACTGTTTGTCACTTAAGCAAATACTCATGGTGGGTTCATTGGAATATTTGATAAATGTACTTTTTATATCATCTGCTGAATTATGTGAAAGTATCACTTTAAGCCTCCCTTCAGTCAGAGAATCATAAATGTCAAAAATACAGATGCCCCAATGAGGCTTTTCATGGCCGACACCTATTATGTTTCATGTTTTTATTTTTATTTATTTATTTTTTTTTACGACAAAGAGGTTATATTTTTGCCAGCATATGTTTGTTTGTTTGTTTGTTAGCAAAATTATGCAAAAACTACTGGACAGATTTGGCTGAAATTTTCAAGAGGTGTTGGTAATGGCCCAGTTTAAAAATGATTAGATTTTGGTGGTGATCCAGATAACCGCCATTAGAGAACAATCATTTTTGCTTAATAACTATCTAACTAATAATGATATCAACATGACTCTGAGTGCTAGGTGTGGGTTTTCAGGGTCAAGGAATCATATTTTGATGGTAACTTTATCATGGAACTATTGCTTATAGATGTAACAGCAATATGTGAGCTACCTTGGTTGAGATTTGCACTCTCTGGGTCCTTTCAAGTTTAACAATTGATCAAAAGGTTTGCTCAGCAAAGCAAAACAAAAAGATCTTAAGGAGCAATGCAACAAGGATCCTACAGTAATGACATCAGATTTACACAATTAAAAACTTAATTTAAATACATGTACTGTATATACTTTTATAATGTGAAGAAATAAAATTATTGACAGACTAACTCAAACTATTAATTCAATGCAACATGCAAAGCAGCTAAAATAGTTTGACAAATAAAAGGCAATGCATTAAAAAAATATTAACTAACATTATGCAACTGATATTGTTGCATATTGCCAAGAAAACCACTTTAACCCCACTCAACTTTATTCAAGGTTCAGCAAATATCTAAATCCCAGTCTCTGTAAATTACATTTAAACACATCATGTTCTCAGCTTCAATAAGTACTCCTTTTACCAAACCAACCTAAACACAACACAATATTTCTGACTGGACCTCAAACATGTCACTTAACAGCTTAGCTGATTAGCTTTAATGCTGTTGGTCTCAGCGTTAATTTCAGACAGACTGAGACACTGAATTACTCTTTTGGTCTGAATGGACTAAAGTCAAAGTTTTGGAGACTCTGCTATGGATGGTGTCCTCGAGTAAACATGAGGTTAATCAACAGGTGATCAGTGTCAGGTATCAGTGTATCAGTGTTTACAGGCATTAATTATGATCGCCCGATCACGTTTTTTTTTTTTTTTTTGACAAAAATCAGCCAAAACGTATCAATGCCAATACAATCAGGGCACTTTTAGTAAAAATCACTGTCTGATTAGCAAAACTTTTGCATGTGAGCTGACATTTGGCGTACTGTACTGACTGAGACCTGCTCAACATTATTATCTGACTTAACACAATAAACAAATATTTGTAGGTCATGTTGTGTTTTTCAAGTTTTTATGCCCTCAAGTGTGTTTTACTCTCCTCAGTATGACAGAAAACTTAAACGCAAAAGACAACAAAGTCTGCAGCATCTGTACTTCTCCCTCCTCTCCTGTGAACAGCTTCAGTGGCTGCCTGAAAAGGCTGATTCCCCTGACAGTCTGAATGGACCTCCAACCACATTCTAGCTGTAGCTGTTGAAAACATGGCACTGAACTGACCAGTTAGCACGGAAGAGACCCAGGGCCTCATGTACAAAGACTTGCGTGGATTTCCTACTAAAACATGGCGTACGATCAAATCCAGAAAACGTTGTACGCACAAAAATATCCAGATGTACGAATCTGTGCGCACGCATGAATCCAAGCACAATTCCTTTGTACATCCCAATCAGCGTGGAAGCGCACATGTTGGAGTACCCGACCAATCCCTGTCCACACCCCCATTTACATATGCAAATCATATGTAAATGAGCCCTGTACCTGTGATTTCCCTCTCTGCGCGATCAGAAAATTAACAAAGAATGAGTACGATGGTATAAAAAAAAGAATTTCATGCAAAGCACATTTGAGGCACTACTCTCTGAAGTGGAGGTGCGTAAAAACGTGCTCTTTGGTGCGCTGTCCTCCGGCATGAGCAACAAACACCAGAGTGAGTGGGAGAGTGTGTGAGGCTGTCAGTGCCATGGGGTCAGACAGCACACAAGCAGAGGTGAAAAAGAAGTGGTCCGACATCAAGGTGGATGTGAAGCGGAGGATGGCTGCCCACCCCCAAAGTGTGGCCGAAACAGGCTGGGGGGACAGGAGAAGGGCCCACCCTGTTTGAACAGACACTGCTCTCTCAGGGGTGGTGGGAGCACATGTGGGTGACTCTGGTTAACCGTGAGGTCATTTCCTGTGTATTTGTATAACTCAAAACTAATGTGTTCATACAGTAGCTGCTCATAGTCATATAAGACAGAGCAGGGGTCGGAAAATAGTGGCCCCCAGGCTATTATTTCTACTATTTCTTATGAACCTAAAGGCGGCCGCTCTTTCCCGATGAGGGATGCTGCAGAAGAGAAATAAGACGTGAGTGAGCCATAGAGAAGGTGAAAAAGAAGACAAAAACTTTGTTCAATCATCTGCTCTGATGTTTGTTAGTTTATCTGAGAGCAGATCAGACAGGAGCAGACTGTTCACTGACTCACGCTGTCTCATAGAAACATAATGTAGTGCTGAAATGCGCATGGATCATCAGTGATCTGTTAATTATAAACGCTCAGGAACACGTCTGTATGAATGTTGACTGTGAATTATTTGTCTGATTTTTACGGAGAGCCATTAAAAGCTGTTTCAGCATGAACATTCCAATAAATGAATAAAACATTTGACTTTCCTTGTCCTGAAAACTGTTATTTCCACCTGATAAATCCCATTAAAGATGTTGGTGCAGTGTTAATAAACAAAATTGATCAGATATTATCATACAAACAGCATAAAGAAGTATGATTCATGTTTTTTTGTCTCGCATTCTGTGCGTAATGGAGTGTCCAGGCTTCATGTGTAAATGCTGTATGCATGATATTATTTGGTTTGAAATCTTCTGAATTAAAATTCAAACATGCCAGCATATCAAAGAGGATAACACAGTAAACTTGACTTACAGTTTCCATTCGTTAATTTTATACACTACTGACATGGATCAAACACTGTTGTTGCAAATCAGCGCAGAAGTGCGCCAGGGAACAGGCTGATTAAGACATTTCACACTTTTACTAATGGGGTTATTGAGATGACTACTCTACACACAGAGACAATCAGGGGCTTGTTAAAAGATCTCAAGCTGTAGTTTAATCAGCAAAAAACAGCAAGTCACTAACTTCAACCACTGATTTGTAATGATGCTGTGAAGATGGGATAGAGGGATTGGGGGCGCACATGCTCAATGCGCATCACAGGGATTATTTTAGGACAATTAATAGAATAAATTTACTGACCAAGAAGCCCCTATCATGCACAGTGCCAGCATGTAGTCTGTTCTCACCCACGCTGTTACTCAGAATGTATGAACCGTGCGCTGAACCAGGCCAGCTCGCTACAATGTTAAGTGCTTTTATGCATCACATTTGATCTGTACATTGATCGAATTAAAGCGTTTCCTGTTGACATACAAACTCATCATGTGATGGCGCTTTTTTTTAGCAATGTGTGTGCAGTCCATAGCTCTGATCACATTAGGAAAATCTGCACTTGCTGCAAATTGTGCTTTAATGTTGAATGCTGGCCACGGCCCTGCGCACAGTCTCAGGAGGACTGCCCTCGGGAACCTAAAGCGACTGATGATCCAGTCGTCATCATGTGGCAGTAAATCTTTTCTATCTCTGAACACACGCTCTCTTCATATTGCACCATTTACAATGTCTTCTCATAATGCTAAAGCAGCCATCGTGTTTAACAGTATTTTTGCACGTCTTTGCGCGTGCTTTTATATCCACTCAGGTATCTGCAGACATGTGGGTTTGTTAATTGTTGGCGTGAAACACTGCACATTTCCACGGTCATTTCACTCTTAATACATCTGAACTTTGCCGTGAAAAAGATTGTACGCCACGTTTTTGTGCTTACGCACCTTTTGTACATGAGGCCCCAGGTGACTGGACAGAAAAGACTGGGCCCACTTGGGGATGGGAGCCTCAAAGCTCTTACAGAGCATCTCAGACTGACAGGGTCTAGAGGTGGTTCAGGGGCACTCAGTATGTGAAAACCAGAAGAGTTTTTAAACACAGGCTGTTGTGAACACATCCTAACAGGCAAATATATGAACTTGAGTAAAGGCAAAATATGACCTCTTTAATAATAAAAAAAAAATGTTGAAAACAAACAAACAGATGAGCTGGGTGTTTATCATAAACCTACGATAAACATGATATTATCAGTTTGATATAAATATTGGCGCATATCAGCCTAAAAAGTTAAGTATCAGTAACGGCTGCTATTGAAATTTTTGCAGATATTTACAGCCAATGTATTGGCCACACATATCGGTTGGAATATCGGCAAATTAAAAAAAAAAGTACAATATTGATGCACCTTCTCATCACTGCATGGGTACATTTAAAAATAAAGGGTTTCATTTTTCAAGAGTTAAATGCCGTTTTTCTTATTTTACATCCGTTCCTCTCAAAAATATACTGTATCACAGAAAGAAACAAGTGCATTTTTGTTGAATACAGAGCTTGTGCGCTTGACCAGAAATATCGCTATTGGTGACGATGAATTAAAAAATATCGGCATATTGGATATCAGCAAAAATCCAATATTGTGCATCCCTAAAACCTATCAAGTTCATGTAATTCAAGAGTGAGAAAAAAATGTTCTGAACGAATAAACTGTGAGCTGTCAGTACTTCAGTGATGCATTCAGTGCTGCTCTTCTGTATTAACTGGTAGAGGCAGCCCTAGAATGATGCACTCTGAACTCCGTGGTTAGTTTGTCAAAGTACGATGTAGAAATCACAGGTCAAAAGTCATTCATCCTTTCTGCTACCACGTTACTGAACACTCTTTAGGTATTTAATTAACATTTTCTGTCTGACTTTTATTCTTTCACCGCTGCACACCTTATATAAGACGGATCATCTGCCAAGGATGTTGTTTTGTCGACTTTGGTCTGTGTGACTGGTAAACAGCACGCTAACTCCAAAAGTTATGAACAGATTTTTTTGACATGTGGAAATGTTGGCCATGGCACAAGGAAAAAGTGATTGGATTTTGGTAGTGATCAACATCCAGATCAAGGGTTTTTTTGAATTTTTGAAAGGATTTGTTAACATGGCAAGATGGAAGAGTTTATTGCATACCTCACTGAAGGGTCCGACCACAGAAAAACGCGTCATTAGAAAAGCATCAGCAGTTCTAGAAAGCACTCAAAGAGCACAAACCTCCACCAAGGTAGCTCACATAATGCTATTACATCTATAAGCATTAGTTCCATGATAAAGTTACCATCATAATATGATTCCTTGACCCTGAAAACCCACACCTAGCACCTGAAATCATGTTGATATCATTATTAGTTTGACAGTTATTGAGCAAAAATGATTGTTCGCTAATGGAGGTTATCTGGATCACCACCAAAATCAAATCATTTTGAAGTTGGGCCATTACCAACATCTCCTTAAAATTTCAGCCAAATCCGTCCAGTAGTTTTTGCGTAATCTTGCAATATCTGATCAAACAAAAAAACAAACGTGCTGGCATAAAGATAACCTCCTTGGTGGAGGTAATAACAAATGCTTTACTATGTAACAGCGTATCTGCAGGAATCCTTCACTGCTGCTGCACGACGCGGTTTTCCAGTGTTCTTTTGAGAGCATGAAAGTCAAACACACAGGTGTTGGTGGTTACTGATGCCCTCAGTGAGCCAGCTGGAGGTTTTCCGGCATTACTGCGAATCATTCTGTTTCAGAATGAGCGGAAGGAGCAGAGTCTTTCACTTAACCGCTGAATGACAACCAACTCAAAGCACTGCGTATGTTTAAGCAAAAGGTGGGAGCATTTTGTCTGTTCAAGCCCATTTTCCACTCAGTTTATTTGGTTTCATGTGCGTGGACACAGATCCTCTCTGAAAGTGCTCCCCTTGTTCTGTTTTTTTTCCCACTGAGGGCGCTTTTGGTGCACCTGTGACACCAGCACTGTCAGACATGCCTTGGTGGAGGTTTGTGCTCTCTAAACATGTCTGTTTTTTTATTCTTCTTATTAGGTCTGATTATTTATCCATCAGTTCAGTAATTTAAATATATGGTTTTAAATCCTGATTTTTGTTTTTTATCTCACACAAATGTGTTGTTTGCATGTCATGGCATTTTTTTTAAGTACAGGCTAAGCGGAGGGATTAATAAAGTTGTTTGAATTGTGAGCAGATTTTTTAAGAATGACTTTGTTGAAAGTGTGTATTATGGTGGTGCTTACCTCTTACACAAATTAAGCATTAACTTGAATTTATTGCACACTTCTGAATATTCTTATGGACTTACCTGGTTAAGTCAGTAACTGTAATTACTCACTCGTGGTGTTGGGTTCATTATTTTGTGTTCTTTATTGTCTGGTAAAAGAAATCACTGTATGTTATATGTGAGGACTTCTTTGGCCTGCAGTTATTTCATTTAAGTTTTATGTTTTATTGTGTACTTTCTTAATTATGTGTCTTGTAAAAGAGGGGCATGTTATATAAGATTATTCTGTCTGCTCCTTTTGTTTAAGACTTTTTGTTTTGTTTTTGTATGTAATTGCTCTCTTTGAATAATGAATTAAATAAACATTAAAAAAAATATTTTGTAAACATCCAGCCCAGCCACTTGGAAAACCTTGTTGAAAATATTTTTATGCATATTTGCTGTTTTAAAAACAAGCATTACTTGTTGCTATTACTGCCCCAAAAAGGATGAAATAAGTACACTTTTTCATAGCTGTTTTTCTTGGTGGGGGATTGGCCTGGGAATCACAGGATAACTCCTGGTACAATACCATACATGAGAAAATATGCAACATCAGTAATATCACAATACAGCAATAACTATATGAGAAACATTAACTGTCTCTGATAAGGTCAAATGGGATCACCCTGCAATTTAGAGTCATTTACACAGAAATTGTCAAAGACTAAAAAATTAACATTATGCAGCTGTGAGAGCAGATCAGTGTTAAAACACTCAAAAAATAAATACAGAAGTACTTGACAGACACAACTGTCTCATGTATGAGGCCTGTAATACAGCAACATGTATTTTAAAATTAATTACTGATAGTTGGGGCCAGTGTATCAATAATTAAATTGCACGTGTAAGGATGACAATATGTCACGATGTTGGTATTTTGTCCGGCTTGTTTCGAGGATTCAGAGGCTTCAGAGGCTTCAGTCTTGTAGAGAAATGTCCGTCATTGTTAATTCAGTTTGTATTCCTGTTTTTTCTTCCTCTGTGAGGCTCTTTGGGCTGCACGCTTGGAGGAAAAGTGATGTACAAGTAAAGAGTTGAGTGATGAATAAACTTTGCTTGGTTTCTTTGTTCTACAGACTGGAGGACTGTAAATATTAAGAAAGAAGAATTGTTATACTGCTGAATGAACTGACTTCACATCTTTTCTGCTTGTTTTGGTCTGTTCTCTGATGTTGAACTTTATATTAAGATTTCTTCTGTGCAGGAGTGGAAACTATTTTACTACATTTCTTTAGGAAGTTTTGTAGTCAGTCACATTTGTAATTGTAGGTCAAAATAAAATGAAAAGCTGAACTGATAGAAGTTTTCCATCCACAGGTATTTTCAATAACAACATTTCAGCCTCCATACTGACACCAGGTTTAGTATAACGCTGCTCTATACACACTTGACACTAAGACAATACTGCTTTGATACCAGATGGACCTGAAACAGGTGGTTACACATGGGTTGGTCACATTTTTGAAATGACAGTAAAGGATACGTGGAAATGCATTTACAATTAAGTATTTTTTAAAGTCGCTCCATCCATGAAGATTTTATGTATTTAAAAAAGCATAGATTGTTGTTTTAAATGCCTCAAGGTGGCAAATATGCACATTTTTTCAAAGCTTTTTTTCTTGTTGGGGGAAGTTCAGGGTTAAGCATTTTTCACTTCAACTGATGTTGTATATTTCTGCTTTTATTTCCTGCTTTTAATTTTGCTCTGCGGCACTTTGAGTAACACCTTGACAGAGTTCCGTTATAAATAATCTTGCCTTTCCTGTTTTATTCAGGAGTGAAAAGCAGAAAAAAGTACTCAAGTAAAAGTAAAGTTACCATTATATAATTTCACTCAAGTACAAGTAAAAAATATGGAGGTACATCTCATTTAAGAGACTCCCACACACTGTCTAACTTGCAATAAATTGATTTATGTGCTACATTTCGGTCTCTTTTGGAAGACAATTGAAAGAATTTCTCTATTAATCTACTCAAGTTTCTGTCTCACACAAAAAGGACAACACCTGGGGAGAATGGATTATCCAGTAAATTCCTCAGTAAACAAAAGTGTGGTACATGATAATGTGTATCCAAATAACACATACATACATACATACATATATATATAAATATATATATATATATATATATATATATATATATATATATATATATATATATATATATATATATATAAATACACACATACACATATATGTATATATATACCTATATGTGTATATACACACACACACATATATATATATCATACAGATCAGATTTGCAATTTGCCATGATAAATAAAAAAAATAAATAACACACTCTTTCAGCTTGTTGTGATTGACTAAATACACACAGAATGCAAATATACACTCACCAGCCCCTTCATTAGGTACACCCTGCAGGCACTGTGGCATAAATTCAAGACATCTGCTTGAAACATTCGTCAGAGATTTTGGTCCATATTAACATAACAGCATCACGCTGCTGCAGCAGATTTGTCAGCTGTACATCAATAAAGCCAATCTCGTGCTCCACCGCACTCCCAAAGGTGATGGATTGGATTGAGATGTGGTGACTGGAGAGGCTGCTGGAGAATAGCAAACTTATTGCTGTGTAATCAGTTTGAGATGATTTGAGTTTTATGACATGCTGCATAATCCTGCTGGAAGTAGCCATCAGAAGATAGGAACACTGTGATCATTAAGGGACGGACATGGCCAGCTATAATACTCAGATGGGCAGTGGCGTTTATCTGATGCTAAAGTGGTAACGAGGGGCCCACAGTGTGCTGAGGAAATACCCTCACTGCCATTACACCACCATCACCAGCATGGCCAGTAATCGTTTAAATGAATGAGTAGTTAAACTGATGTTCCTAATAAAGCAGCTGCATTTTCCACACTTAATCTTGTTGATAAGCTGTAAATTACAATGTGTTACTAACCCTTGAGGATACTTCTCTTTGATCCATTGAGTATTGATCCAGAATTATCTTAGTTTTAAGTATTGTTTCAATATTGATTATCATATGAAACTTGATATCAATAATGCCTTTGCCAAGGAGGTAATTTTTTTTCTGGAATTTGTTTGTTTGTTAGCTTGTTAACCAGATAACTCAAAAAGTTATTCATGGAATTTGATGACATTTTCAGGTTAGGTCAGAAATGGGCAAAGGACCAATCCATTAACTGAGGATACAGGAATTTTACAAAAGATTTGTTAATGTGAGATAGGGCAGTTTTCCACATTTTCCCTGATTACTTAATAAGTTCTCAATGGATTTTGATGAAATTGTCAGGAAATGTTGGTCATTGCAAAAGAGAGAGGTGATTAGATTATTTGAATCCAGATGTGGATCTAGGATTTTTTCAAGGATTTGTTAACAATGCAAAAAGGGCAGTTTCCCCACATTTTTGACAATAACTCATCCAACAAAACTGGGAAAGCCTAAGTGAGGCTTTGTGCTTTCAGGGCACTTCTAGTTGAAATTAATTTTAACCGTCACCAAGGAGGTTTTGTTTTTGAATTTGTTAATTTGTGAACAGGATAACTCAAAATATTATGTATGGATTTTGTTGACATTTTTAGGGAATGTTGATAATGGCACACAGAAAAGGTGATAGGATTTTGGTGATGATCTCAATGATGCAGATCCAGGAATTTTTTTTTAGGATTTGTTCAAATTTTCTACAGTTTTATTAAAAGCTCAGTAAGTTCTCAACAGATTTTGATGACATTTTCAGAGAATATTAGTCATGGCACAAGGAGGAATAAATTAGATTTCTGGTGATAATCTGAATCCAGGTGTGGCTCCAGGAATTTTTCAAGGATTTGTTAACAACGCGATTTTTTCATATTTTTGACAATAACTCACCCACAACGTTGAAAACTCTTGGGCGGAGGTTTGCACTGTATGAGCACTTTTTGTTTGGTAATGTGACGCCTACAGTATTTAATACTATGACAAATGTAACTAAGTATAACACTTCTGACTGAAATGACTGATGTAACAGTAAAAGTGCTGCTTTGAAAAAAATTCTCAGGTACAAATACACAAAAAAGCTTCTCAATCACAGAAACTTGAGTAAATGTAAATTGTTAGGAGTAAGGAGATAAATAATGATTATACCACTAAATGAATGAACATGTGTCTTGTTCTTGAATGCAGCTGATTTGTCCCTTTTCATTACTTCTGCTTTTGTTGTTCTGTCATTAGTTCTCTACTGTGAAACTTTACACTTTATATCTTTTATGTAACAAAATGTTCATCTAGTTATGAATAGACTTCAAACTCTATTAAAGCAGGGTAAAATTCATGTGGACAAACAGAAGCTTCATTTACTTACTGAGTAACATCCTTAAGCTGCTTAAATTATTTTTATTTACACTATTTACTGAGGGTGTTCCCTGTGTCCTGTCCTTTAAACAAAGACTTACTCTTCTCTCTCCATCCTGTAGAAAACCTCCAACACAGACACTAAGTGTAAGCTCCTCTCTTTTCTGAAACAAGCACCGTGAAATTGAACCCACCTTAGCCTCCATGCATGTCTCCTAAGTCACATTATATTTATAGAGTTGTAACACAGCAGAGGGTGGGAGTGAAGGGAAGGGACACCATCACTACACTACTCACAACTACTCTGATAGAAACCAAAGGCTCACCGGGTGAAGACATATCTGTCCCCGTCCTCCTCTTCTTCCAGATGTTCTTCTTCTTTGCATTAAATAAAGTCCTCCCTCATGTGTCAGCATGTGTTTGGAGCAGGGACCAGTCCGTCGTAAGTCTGGCAAAGCCTCATATGTGAGGATATATTTGTCTCTCAGTGTGTTTCTCCTGCTCCCTCTTGTGCAGCCTCTGTGCGCTGCTTGCTTGTTGGTGGGTCGGTTGCCAAAGGTTCATCTCCCTACACTCCCCTCGCGCTTAAGTTTTCCAAGCCAACTTTTTAACCACGCCCACTGCGTTCACATGGCAACAGCGCTCACCAGCGTCCGGCCTAACAGCAACTAAACCAAACTCCAAAAAGCTCCTTAAGGGACTATATTTGAACATGTTGAAGTTTAACAGAAAAATGTAAGACACAAATTAACCATATAAATATTTTACTTGTGATGTCACATTTCTGTCCAACCGCAGCAGGACTCCAGATAAAACACATGACATCCTCCAGAACGAGAACTGAGGCTAATAGGTAAGTGCTAAAAACTGCAGTTCCCAGAGTGTCCACCATGGACTGTATTAGAACTGGACAAAGCCATGTCATCGGAGCCTTCAGAACGCTGTTGATGATCTCTTATCAGTATTACTTTTGACAGCACTTTTTAATTTAGTTTTAGTTATAGTCTTTTGCCTAAAATACCTTTTAGTTTTAGTCATAATTTAGTCATCTAAATTGTTTAAATTTTAGTTGATGAAATCTACTGTAAATTTAGTCGACTAAAATATGAAGTGCAAAGGGTAAGGCATTTTTTTTTACATTTCCTTGAAATTCTGAAGTCATATTTTACACTTGGATACAATAAAACATACAAAAAAACATCGAATATCCCTTTACTGATTTATTTTTTTGTAAATATGTGTGTTCAGGCTGTGAAAACTGCCTTCGCCCTGTATGCAGTGTTAAGGTGTCAGGTTACTGCAGCCAGCCCCAAGTGGACTCTTGGGGTACTACAGCTTTTGGCACTTACTCATGGGCCTCTGTTTACACCCCTGAAGGTTTCCGCCTGGTGTACACTGATTTTTGCCAATATGTAGTATGTATTATGTAAACATTTGCAAATGCTGCAGTATGTCAAAAAGACCTGGATGTCATACTACTTCAGCAAAAATTATCAGTATGCATTGGACCAGTTCGCTCCAACCTCTGGGGCTGAAATTGAGGCCCATGTGGCAAAAGCTGTAGTACCCAGAGTGTCCACTTGAGGCTGGCTGCAGAAACCTGACTCCCTAATTGTTGTTTGTGGGGAAATTATTGTTTTAAAGCTGTTTCTTGTCATGCAGTAATGATTATTGTATCTATTCCTACATAGCTTTAAAAGATGGTAGGGAAAATAGTGAAAACTCAAATAAATCACTTGTTAGAGTTTTTGTAGTCCATTAATGGATGCCCTAGCCTTTGACTGAGCCACACTAAACTTTTGTTTGTTACCAGAAACAAAAAATCAGTTAAATTACTGGATTGTGGAGGGTGAGCATTGAGGGAAAGCACACAGATTCGTTTGCGTATTGAAAAGCTTCTCTTTTTTTTGCGGTATGTGTTTGATGTTTTTTTTTTTTTTTTTTTTGTAGAAATAGTTGCTGTGATCCGAACTCAGGCCCAGCAGGTGGAAGTAATGAGCCATATACAATATTCGCCAACCACCAGAAAACAAAAAGAAGAGGAAAAATCAGCTTGGCCTGGTGAAGCATACTTCAAAATAACAACTGTTTGGAAGTCATGCTTCAAACTATTACCAAATACAGTATGCAGTGTTAGTAGCATGTAGTTAGGAGTTTTACAATTTTTCTATGACTGTATGTGGGGAACAGACAATTTTTACAGCCTAAATAGAGAAGTACATGAATGATGTTGTTGTGATCTTGTTCCCTTGAATAAAAGCCTGTGGGGTTTTTCAATGTGATGTTTGATATTGCTGATAGTAAGGTGTATGGCAAACAAAAAGAGCATGCAAGGTTCGTGAAAATTGCACTTTCTGTTTATCATGATAATCTTCATGAACAAACCAAACTTTCAGTTTTTCAAGCATAAACATAATAATTGGGATTGAGAAGCTATAATAAAACTATAACTGCTGGTTCAACCTCAAAGCATCCACCACCCTTTCATTGTATAACATTAGGCTGTCACCTCTTGTTTGAGAGTCTACACCCAATCAAAGGATCTGATCAGCCAGAGCTGTGGTTATTGTGTATGTATGATTTATTATAAAAAAAAAACATCAAAAGTGATTGCATTAGGGTCCTCACAGTGTTGTAGTCCTGGTTAGCAGTTTTAGAACACAAGAACGCTTTAGAGTTCAAAAGTGGGGCAACATCAGATGATAATGCAGAATGAAACATTGAAGTCTTGTTCTTATCACAGATCTGATATCAGGAATTTATTTGATAAGCTTTTCGAAAATCTTATACACTTTGGGAGGGGGACTGGAAGTGCTAAAATGCTAAGTCTTGTTTTAGGACATATTCCTGCACCACTCTTTAAAGACCAACCTGGTTCAGGGAACACCTCAGGTCTAGATATGTAATTTATCTGTTAAGTTTGTGTTGCTCCTAAAGTGAAAACAGAAGCGAGTCAGAAATCTCCTCCCAAATTTTCCTGTTTCATAAAATTTATTTGCATTGCCCTTGATGTGAAAATACCTGAAATAAAAGTTGGAAATTTTGTACTGACAGGAATGAAATCTGTCCACCATGTTGTAGAGCACAGTTAGCTTGAAAAGGGCTTTTTCTTCTTTGCCAAATACATTTACACTTAAAAAAATATAATTCATGCTCACTTCTAAAGACTATTTCAGGGAACTTGTTGTGTATGCTCCATAAACGTTTTTTTTACTACAAACCTCATGATCAGCAATAATGTAAAAACCCACTAAAAAAGGCTTTTTCTCATGGGAGCGTGAGATGTCTGTTATCCTACAAAATTATATCATGTCTGCACCACTCATGATGTGGCCTAGAGGTCAAGGTCAAGGCCATTTCTGAAATGAATGACAGATCTTTGACTAAGAATTTATTTAGCCTTGGACTGATCTACAACTGAAAAAGATAAATTTAAAGAGTATTCTTTTGTTTATAGGAGGGGGCAGCTCCAGTAAAACTAAGACTTTATCCCCATGTATGTAGTATTTGTAAAAACACAGCTTTTCTGTGCACTTCGGCCTTTTGTAGCCAACACACACAAACAGTGTTGTAAGTCGGTGAAAACGTACACTTCAAGAAACTCCTTCCAGGGAGAAGATTTTCAGAAATTCCACTCATAGTATTCATGTGAAGACAGGAAAAACAGCATTTTGGTCTTGAAGCATCACACATGTTGACTGCATGATGTCAACATATGTGATAATTGGAAAATGTCATTTCTTCTTGTTACATGAGAGTGGTGCTTTAGCAGAAGAGACAAAATTACAGCTTTCACCTCGACTAACTGGACTTTTTACATACCTCCACGCACACTCACTGTTGCTCTTCCTCTGTTTCACTGCTTCAGGGCTCCTTAATGTAAACCCCTCTAATGTTTTAGATGAGACATGGTATCAAGGTTAAAGGAGTGACTGCGTTAACTGGTGACCTGAAGCTGCCTGTGTCTGTGGTATCTGTTCTGTTAGTAGCCTGCATCAGATGTTGACCCAGCAGGAGCACTCACTATGGTATCAACAGAGGCCGATCATTTTTATCTAAAATAATAACAACCCAAAGAGACATTTGTATAGAGCTCCAGATAACACCTGTTAACCTGGTCAAAGGTTAAAGTTTAACTCCTGTCAGACTTACGTTAATGGTATAATTACCTCCACCAAGGAGGTTATGTTTATCTGTCTGTCTGTCTGTCTGTTTGTTTGTGTTCAAAATATCTTGAAAAGTTCTGAACAGATTTGGATGAAATGTTCAGGAATTGTCAGAAATGGGAGATAGAAGAACTGATTAAATTTTGGGGGTGATCCGGATCACCGTCTGGATCCAGGAATTTTTTAAAGGATTCTTTAACATCGCCAGATAGGACCATTTTCGCCAAAGTGGACTGAAGCTGCTTGGCAGAGGTCTGTGCTCTCTGAGTGCTTTTCTAATTTGAAAATGAAAGGGTCACTGTAGAGGGGGTGAGAAAAAAAGTGCATGTCAGGGGTATTAGCGCATGTTATTGACAGCTCGCAACTGTGCGGTTATGGATTCATGCCATTTGATTTGGAGGAAAATGATGGAAACTTTTGGTGCAGACAAAATAATCATTGAACCATGGAGGGACACACACCATTTTGAAAGAGTACTTATGTACATGTGGGCAAGGCTGAAGGCATCCTGACATACTGCTATGTTATTCAAATGGAGTGAGTATGTAGTATGTTTAATATGGTAACTAAGTCTGTGTTTGTTAGTAACTCCCACACTTATTCTAATCTAATATATAGTTGTGATTGCAGCTTTCAGGCAGGAGCATTTTTAGTGTAAACAGATGAGGGGAATTTGCTTCATTCTTATCATCTTATTTTTCATTAGCTGCACAAGGACTTTAGCGAGTTGAGGTGGTGACTAGTAATCTAGCAGGCGTGTGCACTTGCATCTGCAGTGAAGGAACACAGTGAGAGAAAGGAGCCTGGCAGTGATATGTCACGTCTTTACGGAGCTTTTCATTTTCTCAAACAAATATGCATCTGTCCAATGTGCAAACAGAAAATACTTAATAAAAGGCATTTTCTCTGTAATGCTCAAGCCTGTCTGCAAAGATCAATCAATCAATCATTCTGTATTTGTGTAGCGCCAGTTCATTACAGGTGTTATCTCAAGGCACTTTACAATAGAGCAGGCTGAAGCCATACTCTTCATTTTCTAGATACACATATATGCATATATATAAAATACACATATATATATATATATATATATATATATTTGTATATAAACATACATAGATCCAAAGATGTATCCATCCAGGCAGAGACAAAGAGACTAAAAATAAGAATTTATGATAGTGACAAACCCATGGACATCCAGACCATAAATCTGTCCATAACACATTTGTTGAATATCGATTCAATCAATTAATCTTTATCTGCATAGCACCACATTTGTCTCTGTTGAGTGTAAATTTATTCAAGGTTAGCCCCTTCAGGTGTGGCATCTAATTTTTAAGAGGGTCCTCGTGTCTGTATGGTTGTATAGATAGTTGATGTATAACCAATACGTCCATGGATAGAGAGATCAATCTAATATGATCAATCTATAAATGTACTTTTTGCAGGGACTACCAAGTATTTAATTTTGTTGATCTCTCTAAACTTATAATCAGGGACTGTAATGATAATAGAATGGGGCTAAAAGATCAATGATATTGTGAAAATGTACACCAGTGCAATGGACGGTATGTTATGGGACAGTGCCACTGCTAAAGCAGGACAGTCTGGTTAGTACAAAGAATGCAGTGGGCTTTGTACTGTCTGTGTAGACTATATCATGCAATATCTGAGTGTATAGTTTCCAAAACAGTTGATGAGTCCTTATGAGCTATCTTTAGACAACAGCTTATGCTAATTATACCTTTTGATATCTTAATATAAATATAAGAAATATGTTCTTTTCTGGCTAACCCAGCTGCAAACTCCAACTTTAAGAGAATAAGCCATTGTTAAGGTGCAAAAACAATGATTCCTTTAGTGAAGGCTTGAAGCTGGCTAAAAAAGCCCCAGAGGTAACATATACCTATTTTCATAAAATCTTTATTTTATTGGCTTATTCTGTCAAGGGGGCATTTTAAAAATGATAAGTAATAATCTAATGTAGAACAAGAGTTGTGGGTGTTTAGGAGTGTGGCTGACAAAGAACAAGAAGGCATGTCGTAGCTATTTGTCTTGAGGCTCATGGCCTGCCACAGCTTGCTCCTTTGCCTGTTTTTGGGTTGACCCACAGTTAGGTTGAGACTGTATTATTAGTGAAGTAACTACCATTTACTGTTGGGCTAAAAAGTATTCACCTATGGTAACCAAAGGGTGGCGTCACTGTGACAACATCAATAACTTTATAGTCTATGAAATTTTAAGGAATGAGCATATGCTGAAGCTGTTGTCCAGTCAAATCTGCAGGCTATGATGAGTGGATCAAAAACATGAGACTCATATCAAAATGTCAGCTGCAATATTATGTGTGCAAGACTGTTTTGATGACATTAATAGAAATTCTGGCTGACAACACAAAATAATTTTGACCATTTTAAAATCTTACCCTGAGCTAGCTGTTGATATAAAAATCAAACACTCGTAATTCCCATTGAGAATTTATATAAAAAAAGCTCAAGGAATCGGTATCTGTAGTGTTTATTCTTAACGATTACCTTATCAAGTCAGTCATCCTCTAAGTTTAAATCAAGACCATCGTGCTTTAACCAGAGGCAGTCATCATGAACAGCAACAAAGGGGGTAATGATGTAATCAAACAGGAGACTGAGCTTTTTGAAATTTTAGTTTAATTTTACACAAAAATTATGCCAAATGCACAACACCAAGTATCTGTGTCTGTGTGATTTTATGCACCAGCAACATGCTATAGCATTTGTAATTGCAGATCAGCATTAATGTATCAGGAGTGCCAAGTGTTTAACGTTGTTAACACTGAAAACCTTTGTAGGCCAGCTTTTCCCACACAGGAATCAAAAGGGAACTGATAAAGAATTGAATCCATAGGCTTAATCAATAATGGCATTGGTATCAATAAAATCAAATCAATTTGCATCCCTACCTATGACAGTGTCAAAGCATATTGTGAAGGTGCGATCTATATGCCTTGGAACTCAGATGTCAGATCTGGGAATCACAACGTTCGAGTTATGAGCTCGTGACCTCGGGATACTTGAAGATTGTCTCCCAGAGTAGAAATTTGTAATCTGCAACTTGTATATTCTGACACCTGAGAACAAATGGAAAGCACCAATAAGTATCCTACTTGTTAGTCTAAATGTGCTACTTTAGCTAGCTAACACATAATTTCCTCCCTCTAAGCTGTGCTCTGCTGAAGTGTGTGGCACAGAGTAATGGCAGACCATAATTACATGCTACTCTGATTGTTCAGTTCGAGTCAGGCGAAGAGACTACTGTAGGTATGTGTGAAGCCTAACTTAGTATTTCAAATGAGATAAATGTATCTATCTTTTAACCTAATCTGAATGCAATCAGTTCGCAGGCTGTCTGAGAAATTGTTGTTAGGCTCAACAGTACAGATATAATTCAGACAAAGTGTCGATCTTGACAGGAAGAACAGAGTTTTGGTAGCAGCTACAGACATTTTCAGACCTGCTAGGGAGGTTCAAAGATTTACATAGACCAGTATGGACCCCTGTAACCTGAGTTTCACACTTGTAGTTTGTTATGCAGAAGTTGGTTTCACCCTGGGTTCAAGAAGAGTTCATTTAAAACAAAAGAGAAATGTACCCTTTTAATGTGGGGGTGGTCTAAAGTCTGCACATGTTGCAGAGCAGAAAAGCAGAAGGAAATGAAGGACAGATATTGCTTCATGACCTTACAGTGTTTTATCTCAGCCAGTATATTCAAAATTTCCCCTGTATCTTTGCTTTGAATATCCCAGTCTGTAACGGACCACGGATGAAACTGTAGAGAAGGCCAGGGTTAGTTTTCACACTTTTACTCTAATGTGTATTACCCATGATCACTACATCCCATTCTAATCATTCCAAAAGTATACTCATCAAATGGTTTGGAAATGTTATTTTGGTCGATTATTTCTCCTTTTTAATAATACCAGTTGGTATTGTATTTTATAGCGTTAGAAAACCTGATTAGTTGAGTTTATGAGGGAGAACTTATAAGGATTGTGCATAAAGTGGAATGGGCAACACAGCTAAACATTTGAGGAGTCCCCCCCCAAAAAAGTGCACAGAGTGGCAGCATTATTTGGTGTCAGCCCTGGTGCCATTTCCAAACTTAGGACCAAGTCCCATAAGACTGTTGAAGTCAAAGACAGGGTGCGAAGTGGGCGTCCCAGCAAGACAACACCCCAAGAAGACCAGTTTCTCACCCTTGCGTCTACGAGGAACTGCAGGCTTTCTTCCAGTCTTCCAGGGGAAAATGAGATTAAACCACATTTTTTGGGGCTCTTCCAACACATTTAGCTGTGTTTCTCATTTAGCGAATACACAATCCTCACAAGTTGAACCACGTTACAAAGGTTACTGATCAGGCTTTGTAGCAATATGAGACAGTAACAACTGGTGTAATTGATAAGGAGTAACAACCAACCAAGATAACTTTGTCAGACTTTTATTTTGAGGAGTAAATACATAAAGGTCTTGCAGTAAAATGTAAATCTCTTTTATTTTAACAAGTTATAAACCATTTAAAGATGTTATAACCCACACAGTGACTCAGTAGGTGGGGATATTAGGAAGCAGGAGACATTACCTGTACCAAATATTCATACCCTTTTTTCCATTTGAACCTATAACGGCATCATCATGTCATTAAATCATGCGTTTGAAAGGTCAAACTTAAGCAGTCACTCATGTGCGTCCATCAAGAGTTCACACTTTGCAGAATTTCTTATTGGCATTTTGTAAGACACACACTAAAATCTTACTGGAGATCAGTGGTTCTGAAATACTTCAGTTCATGTAGTAGATCTGACCAAGTATCGCAGCAGCACACAGTTTCAACAAACACACAAACGTATTCAGCACATTTTAAACAGTAAAATCAATAATAATAAATCATCAATTAAAATAGATGTAAGCTGAAAGCATGGATTCAAATTTTTTAATAAAGATTTAAAAGCAGGCAGGGTCATTAAATCTTGAATTTTAAGATCAGTCTGAAGACTATTTCAAGTTAAAGGAGCTGAAAACCCAAAAGTTGTCTTTCCCATCTCAGTCCGGACTTTAGGAAAAACAAATTGCAAGATGTCCAAGAAATGAAGGTTGTGTATTCCGTCCTTTGGAATTAAAAGAGAGGAAAAGTCATCTGGAATATTTCCCAGAGTGGCATTATAAATAAAGATATAGTAGTGTGACAGCCTGTGAGTGCTTAGAGAAGTCCAGCTCACTTTAGAATATAAAGTACAATGATGGGTGATAAAATCCACAGTTGTGTCTCAGAGCACCATGATAAACACTGTCCAACATGTGAGACTCAGAGCAGACCCATTCTTGCGGAACACATTTTTATATTCAAGAACAGCCTCTTCTTCACAAATAAAGACAGGACTTTTTTCTGTTGGAAAAACCCAATGAGACCCTCAGCTTTTTAGCCACGTACTGGATGTTTTCTCCAAAAGACAGTCACAAAGTCTGTCATAAAGTCAGAAAAGGGGTGTAATTCTGATATTTCTAAATACACACAAGTATTTCTGATTTGGACTTTTTATATCCACACATGGACGATGATTTTTTTTTTAAAATTCATTACCTCTATAAAATCTGAAAAAGATAAAAACTACAAAGTAGCAACTCATAAACATATTTCTTTAAAAATACAAAGAAGATTTGAGTCCAGAGTCACAATTTAAAGTTCTGACAAAATAAATCTTCACACATTAAACATCATCAACTTTAGAAAACCAGCAGCAGCCTGTTGTTACACAGCTTACAGTGATTTTTACAGAAATGCCAAATTTGACATGGAATTTGAGATTGAGAAGTGCTCTGCATGGTATTGTTTCTAAATTTTGTTTTGTGTTGCATCTTAAATCTAATTCAAATCCAATGAGGTAATTGATTTTGGCTCTAGAGAGGATTACTTAATGTTTTATACCCTGCTATTTCCATATCATTGCAGAAAAGACAAAGTGCCAGCCAAAGGTTTGGCACAATGCAGCTGTTTTGAAATTCCTCAGGAAGTTTTGCAAACGCCAAGATGATTGCATCAAATGTTATGACAGACCTGGTTAGTCTGGGTTCAGATGTTGTTCTGGGTTCACAGATGTATGTCATGTCTGTTGTGCATTTATGATCAGTGGACAACTATTCACTGTGTCACTTAATAATATTGACTATCAGGATAATTAATAATAACTAAATTAAGTAATGGGATTTAATTTACATTAAATCTACCTCGGGGCACCACCCATAAAGGGAAATGATAGTCAATTTATTAAGTCAGTCTCATAAAAGTTACTGACTATCAATTTGGAACCATGATTTATAATTAACTTAATAAAAATAACTGAAGTTACCCAATCAATTGTCAGTCAAAGTTGAAGGATATGGAGTTCTACAGAGAAGAGGTTGGCAAGATTCATTCTTGTGAGACATTAACAGACCAGAAACTGACTTTGTGTTCAAAATTGTTTATTGACAAACCAAACATGAAAACATACAATATCTAACCTAACAGAGCCCTATGTACAAGTGTGTGTGAGTGCATGTGGGTGTGTGTGTGTGTGTGACCAACAAAGGCAAGATGGCTGCTCAAAGGCATTTACAACCAGGACCACATGGAGAGTGGTGGAGGTTAGAAAAGGTTTCTTTGTTTAGGGTCGATGCCGCTATATGAAATGGTAATGTTAAAATACACAGCACTTAGCCATAGCTTAAGCTCAAAAAGCATTTTCAATAAATCAATGCAGTGATTGTAGAAACTGAATAGTCCTGTGCTTAGCCGTGCTACGCTGATCTCTGTAAGGTCCAGTTACATTACCAAGTCCATGTATGGAAAAGGTGTCCTTTTTAGTGATGCTCTGCAAAGTCCAGTGCTGCAAGTTTGGTGGTTTCTTAGTGGGTTCCAGGCCAGTCTGGCCCTTCAGCTTCTGGCTCTTAAGACCACCGGTTGCTCCTTTGTCCCTGGAGTTAGCAGCTTGATGCTAACTCTGTCATGTTGCTTCTTGTTGTTTGGTATGGAGCTCCTGTTCCTTAAGCAGGCTCTCGCGTCGCTAATGTTGTGCTACAGTCTGCGCTGAGCAGGACTGCAGAAGAAGTCAAGAGGTTGTACTCCTGAGAAGAGACTGGAGAGGTTCGGTGTCTCTTTCTACAGGCTGAGAGAGAGCTGAGAGAGAGGACCTGTGTCCCCTTCTCTCCATGGTTCAGAAAAGAGCGCAAGACTGCATAGCAGAGCAGGGTCTTATTTTCCTTATCAGGGGTTCACACCTACATGTGAAGCCTGGGGGAGGGGGTGAGATGGTCAGCCAGCTGTGGTTCAGGCTTCTGCAGGGACATGTTCCTTTTGGAGTGCATGGATCCCAACATGTCCAAAATAGTTATCAAAATGCGATGAGTTGGCTCAGTCAGCTTCAGAAGGCTGAGAGAAACTTGTCTTAAATGTAAAAAATGTTTTTCTCAAAAATTATGCTTTTTAGGAAAAAGCTCAGAGGCAGGCAGAGACCGGTGTAACAAAGTTTTTTTTTAAGTAGTCAGCAGTGAATAGATTTAACAAACAGAATGAGCTTTTGGCCAAAGAACTGACTCGCTACCCTGGTGTCTGTCTTATATATGGGTGAGTGACCTTGGAGTTACAGCTGGATGTCCTCAAGACACTTTTCTCATGATTCTCTCTCTATGCACCTGCGGACACGTGTCCTTCCCAGTGTCTTTATCTCTACACCTGCAGACGAGAGTGTGGGAGCTGTGACTTCTCCAATGATCTGATTTCTCCTATCACACCGATAAGTTTTCAGTATTACTTGTGTATAGTATATTAAAAATAGAAAATAATACCTTTTAATACACTCAGTCATCAAAATTACAGTCTTTAGCGACTCAATTAACATTTCTGTGTGGTTATTGATTTTTTTGCGATGTTAATAGTTTTAAATGTTGCCTAAAAACCTTCATTTTCTGCTCAGAGTTACAGGTCTTTTATGAGGCCTATGTTTTATCACATGCATATATATATCACATTTGATTGATTATTTCTAATGCAGTCATACATCACTTGATTAAGACTTTTGGATTTGCATTCAATGTAATGTGTGATTAACATTAATCAATACATAACTAATACACATTTTAGCACCACATGTAGTAGAATAGACAGATGAGTCTTCTTGATCTCAGAAATTTTTATATGAGAACTAAAGTGCTCCTAGAGTACGAAACCTCCTCTAAAGGCATTTCCAGGCATTGTGAGACGAACTATTGTCAAAAATGTGGTTTGCCTGATGAAAGTCTGAGACGAAAACATTGCATATAAATGATTTTTTTGCAAGTTAGACAGTGTGCAGGAGTCTATCTCCTACGCACCAGTCTCTTGCATTAGATGTGTGAAGTACTTCCATATTTTGATTATCTCCCATTAAAAATAAAATCTCATGTGCGTGTGTTCACCACAAACCTTATTTCAGGCATTTATCCAAAACCAGTATTCTAAGGGCCCACTTACATGACAACGGGAACTCAGAAGTGCTAAATGCTAACTCACTTCCGTGTTCTTGGATTGATTTCTTCACCACTCCATTTTGTGGGCCTTTGTTGTCATAACGTTCGCTAGATATAGCTTGTGCTTTCATTTGGGATTTAAACAGTTTATCAGCAGAAATCTAGTTGTCTTACAGTGTCATGCTAACCCTCAGCAATGTGTAGAGTTTTTTAGCTGAACCCATTGTTGGCTCGGGAATCAACCATCAGCTAAACGGACAAAGTTCCAGCAGACAGTCATCCTCACAGTTTTTTGTAAGTGCACCTTAACAATGACAGCAGAGGTACTCACACTTACTGAAGCATTCTCTTGTACTTTGGGGACAAGACATACTGAGATTTATCAGATATTTTTGTGTAATGAGGACTGAAGTTATGCCGTGTGACATTTTTAAAAGTATGTGTGCTATCTGCCGATGTTCAGGGGGATGTGTTTGTTGTTTTCATAATAGTAGAGATTTTTAGAGGATTAAATGTCATTATCATCATAAAGCCAAGGCAGTTATAAACATGGGCTATAAAAAAAGTCCTACATACTGACAGTGAGCTGACCTTTAACAGTAATATGAGTACTAATCGTTATTTGAACGTTATAAGAGCATAACTCACTACAAGCACACTCTGCTTTTGCTGCCATTGATATAGGCAGAAATGGCTGTATTTTGCTTCAGGAGTGTTGTCCCTATAGACAATTTAAAGACATGTTTTTCACACTCCTACACTGACATCTTGTGCCACATTAATATACTTTACATTATACTGTTGATCTAGACTGCATCTCCTTACTCACCTCCATATATTTACACTGCGTTGCTCAAGGCGCAGATGCACCAAAAACACACTCAGGGAAAAAACCTTGGGGAGCGTCTGTAGACAAGATCTGCGTCTACACACATGCAGCCAAATAAAATAAGCAGGAAAAGGGCTTGAAACAACATTTGGTGGTTTGATTGAAGGTCCCTTTTCGTGTACCTTCAATCTCTGTCAGAAAGATTCATAATATTGTCAGAATAACTACAGCTAACTCAGAAATGATTTGATTTTGGAGATGATACATATATTTGTCTGGATAAAAAACAATTCAAAATTTCCAAAAATCCCATCAGTTAACATTAGGCAGAATTTTAAAAAATCATATCTCTGCCATTTTTTAATGGATTCGCTTCACATTTCACAGGATAATATGGGGTCCATGTCTTTATCATCAAGGTAAGTTTCATCAGGATCCAATTCTGATTGACGTCACAAAAAAAAGAATTTTATAATGGGAAATCCCATTGATGACTTTTAATAATTCATACTAAATCAAAATACAAAATATTAAGTGATGTCCCCGAAACTTGTGTTCATTCAGGATAACAACCTCCATGTACGTGCTGAGTTTGGTCTGGATCCTGGCACTGTTCTAGATCTGGTGATCCAGAGTTGTGTCTTTTACAGGGGTTGTGGAAAAGCCACTGCTAGAACTGAGCTACTTTGCAGAGGTCTGTGCTGTCTGAGTTCTTTTCGAGTTGCTAATGTTCAAAGCTCACTTTACAGCTGTCAATGAATAACTCAACAAGGCTAGCAGTCAGTCATTGTAAAAGGTTTTGGGGTGGCCAGTGAGATTTCAGGAGCCCTGGTTGGCCCTAGCCCTAACCCTAACCCTAAGACTTATTAGGAGCTTGGTAGGTGCATGAAGATGTCCTGCACAATATTCTTTTTAAATCACAACTTCAGATGTAGAAGATAGGGGCGTCAGTGGCGCAGTTGGATCGTGCGCTTGGTCAGTAATCGGGAGGTTGCAGGTTTGGGCCTAGCTCCAGGTGACACATGGCGATGTGTCATTGAGCAAGACACTTAACCCCAAGTTGCTCCCACTGCTGCGTCAGTGGCGTGTAAATGGGCATGAAAGAGCGTGAATGTGTTAGTTGATACTGAGGGATAACTAACATAGAAACTCAGAACCATCAGTAAGTGAATGTGAGAGTGAAGGGGTGTGAATGGGTAAGTGTGACCTGCGGTGTAAAGCAGCTTTGAGTAGTCATTTACCAGAAGATAGCCAAGCATATGAGGACAATTCATGCTGCTCCTAAATGCTGTAATCAGTCTTCTTTCTTCATTACTCAGACACAAGCTTGAAATTCTTGTGCAGACGAAATTTCCATTTATTTCTTGAAACTTGTTAAGGGTCAGCTAAAAGTGGACTGCAGGCCTTTTGACACCCTGGTTTAAAGGGGGACTTTTCTACTTACAGTTGTGTTCAAAATAATAGCAGTCCCACATCACTAGCAAGATAAATCACTGTTTTTGTAAGAATTTCAACTTCTACACTGCACTTAAGTTTTTTAGATGGTTTAGTAAAGGTATAGAAAACCAACAGACCCAACAGGCATGACGTGCATGCTGCTGATTGTGTGAAACTGAATCATTAACTGAAAGGGGAGTGTTCAAAACAATAGCCGTGCTGAGTTCGGTTAGTGAGGTAATTGATTGTGTGAAAAAAATAGGTGTTAAACAGGTGGCCCTTATTTAAGGATCAAGGCAACTGATGCTGCATATGCTGGCCGTGCATTTGTCCCTGAAAAACAGAGTAAAATGGGTCGTTCAAGACATTGTTCAGAAGAAGAGTGTTCTTTGATTAAGAAGTTAATAAAAGAGGGGAAAACCTATAAAGAAGTTCAGAAAATGATAGGCTGTTCAGCTAAAATGATATCAAATGCTTTAAAGTGGCAGCCAAAACCAGAAAGGCGAGGAAGACAAAGAAAATAGACTATTCGAATGGATTGGAGAATAACCAAAATGGTAAAGGCTCAGCCAATGATCAGCTCCAGGAGGATCAAAGAAGATCTAAGGCTGCCTGTGAGTACTGTAACAATCAGACGACGTCTATGTGAAGCCAAGCTACCAGCAAGAAGCCCCCACAAAGTCCCATTGTTAAAAAAAAGACGTGCTGAAGTGGTTACAATTTGCCAAAGAATACATTGACTGGCCTAAAAAGAAATGGCGCAATATTTTGTGGACTGATGAGAGTGAGATTGTTCTTTTTGGGTCTAAGGGTCACTGACAGTTTGTCAGACGATCTGAAAACACTGAATTCAAGCCACAGTACACAATGAAGACAGTGAAGCATGGTGGTGCAAGCATCATGGTATGGGGATGTTTCACCTACTATGATGTTCCTATTTATCGCATACCAGGGATCATGGATCAGTTTGAGTACATCAGAATACTGGAAGAAGTTATGTTGCTGTATGCTGAAGAGGAAATGCCCTGAAATGGGTGTTTCAACAAGACAATGACCCCAAACACACCAGCAAGCGAGCAAAATCACGGTTCCAGACAAACAAAATTCAAGTAATGGAGTGGCCAGCACAATCCCCGCACCTTAAACCCCTAGAAAACTTGTGGGCTGACATAAAAAATGCTGTTCATGAGGCAAAACCAAGAAATGCAGAGCAATTGTGGACTGAGTACAATTGTCTTGGGCTTCAATACCTATTGACTGGTGCCAGAAGTTGGTAGGCTCCATGCACCACAGATGTGAAGCAGTTATCAGAAACCATAATTATGCAACTAAATATTAGTTTATGATTCTCAGGAAAGTTGAATCATCAAGCAATTCTTAGTTTATACACTACATTTTTGAGTTTGTTGATAAAGATGTCAACACTGCTGTTTTTTGGACATTTCTTGACCTTCTGTAAAATATTATCAAACTCAATTACTTTTTCCAATTTTCTTGCTTTGAAATAGAATGTGCAGTGTCCCCAATGCATTTGTGTGCATTAAAATAAAATTTATTTGAAGAATTTTGAGGTTTACTCACCTTTTTAAACACACTGCTATTATTATGAACATAACTGTACATCAACACTTTAAATTACATAAAATTACTGAAATAATGATAGCAGTCAAGTGACATGCTTTTGGTTAGTAGTCTTCTTGGTGTCTCTTTTGGCTTAACATATATGTTAGTGAGGAGAGCCTCTTCGATCTTTAAGGAAGATCTGAGACTTCCTCCTCTTTCTGCTGTTATAGTTTTTCTGGTTTGAGCTGCTGAAAAGTTCAGGAGGTTAAAGGTGATTTCTAACAGCTCTTAAAAATGTCATGTAAATTATAAAGCACTTAGACCACACGTTAGAGATGAGTCAATCCTCCAAATCCCTTCTTTTAGCCACACGTCTTTCCTTTCTTGAAAACCCGACCTCCATTTGTGCTGCTGTTGCTTCCGTCTGATGCTCATGACATTTACTCAGGATATTTTTTATGAGTTCAATGTTAGAAGACTCAGACTCAGACATACTGAGGGCCCTTTAAAGTCAACATTCATCCTCTCATCATTTGCCTCCTTTAAAACAAAACTTTCACGAAAGTAAATGCTTTGGGTTTTAATTTGAATTTCTCCGACCTTACAAACATGTTATAGTCTGGTCAGCATTTGCATCTGTTTATAGGCAAAACATGGTTGGGAAACCATGTAGGAGGTTGCACCCTGATTTACATTATTTACACTCTCACTGACTTATAGGAGAAAGAGGGACTGAGGACATCACCTGTCCTCATCTGGCACAAATGTTGACTGTGACAGAGAACAACCCTGGAGACAATGAAGACACCACTATGACCACTTTTTTCTGTAACTCTTATTAAGAAGCTTGTAGCAAAAGTTGAGGCAGGTGGACTGCTGTGTATTAATTTCTCTCATTCACCCTGTCATCCTTCACTGGTGTTTGCTGATTAAAGGCTGTCCGTCACTGGAGCTCCAAGCCAAAAGATTCTGCCACATCATTATTAGGCCTCTCATCCAGCTGCTGACTTATTCAAACTAGAAAGCACTCAAGAGAGCGCAAACCTCCGCCAAGGTAGCTCACATATTGCTGTTAAATCTATAAGCAATAGTTCCATGATCAAGTTACCATCATAATATGATTCTTTGACCCTGAAAACATGTACCTAGCACTCAGAATCATGTTGATATCATTGTTACCTCCGCCAAGGAGGTTATATTTTTGCTGGCGTTAGTTTGTTTGTCTGTTTGTGTTCAAGATAACTTGAAAAGTTATGGATGGATTTGGATGAAATTTTCAGGAAATGTGTGGAGTGGGATAGGGAAGAAATTATTAGATTTTGGGACTGATCCGGATCACCATCCGGATACAGGAATTTTTTTAAGAGTTCTTTAACATTGCCAGATAGGACCATTTTCGCCAAAGTGGACTGAATCTGCTTGGCGGAGGTCTGCGCTCTCTGAGTGCTTTTCTAGTTAGTTACAGTTATTGAGCAAAAACGACTGTTCACTAATGGTGGTTAACTGGATTAACCACCAAAATTGAATCACTTCTAAGTTGGGCCATTTCCGACATCTGAAAATTTCCGCAAAATCTGTGCAGTAGTTTTTGCATAATCATGCTAACAAACAGACAAACAAACAAACACACAGGCAAAAACATAACCTCCTTGGCGGAGGTAACAAGTCTTCTCCACCACATTCAGCCTTTCATTGCAGTGTGATCTTGGTCACCTCCTCTGCTCCTGGCACCTCCAATTAATCTCAGTGCCTCATGCCATTCTGTATTCCAGTGTCAAGGGGGCATCCCATTCTGCTGAAGACCTCACAACCCCCCCAGTACACTTAGACATCACCAAAAGGTCTGATTGTCAGAGATACGCAAATCACAGAAGACAATGCACATTCAGTCAGACCTGTAAGAGGTTAAAAAATGATCCACTTCTTTCAAATAATGAATCACCTGAGGAACAAAAGTCCAGACTCATTTTAAATAAATCTTTGAAACAGTTGGACTTTTCAATAGTTGTCGGTAGCTGTTTAAATTTATATACTTCTGAAAAAAAGAATTTGGAAATGGTCATTTGGTTGATTATTTCTCCACTTCAATTATACCAGTTGGTATTGTATTTTATATTATGGAAAGTCTGATTACTTATAGTACCTTTACAACAAGGTCCAATCTGTAAGAACCATGCATTTGTACAATGAGACACAGCTAAACATGTGGGCGACGCTCCTAAGAAATGTGCCAAAATACCCTGCAACTGGAAGCTGGTCTTCCAGTAAGCAAAGAGCATTATTTGGTGTCAGCCCTCCCTCTGCGAGGCTGATAAAGCCAAAGAGAGCCGCGAAGTGGGCATCCCAGAAAGACAACACCCCAAGAAGACCAGTTTCACACCCTTACTTCTCTGAGGAACCTTAGGCTTTCTTCCAGGGGAAGGGGGGGTTTTGGTGCATTTTTTTGGGGGATTGCTACCCACACATTTAGCAGTGTTGCTAATTCCATGAATCCATAATCCATACAAGTTGTAAAAGTGACTAATCAGGCTTTTACCAGTGATATAAAATATAATACTTATAGGTATTATTGAAGGATGATTGAAATAATGTTTCCATTTTTTTAAATCAATGAAGATAGTATTTGGTGTCTTTGCCTTCAAACCAGCATCAGTTCTTACAGGAACACTTGGAACCTGGGTGAGGAACAGCCAAACTCTTCTACCAAGGTGAGCTTTTGGAGGACAGTTTCATGTCACAGGTCCTTCACAATAGCAAGCCTGAGCACAACTGGATTTAAGGTGCTATAATTGTACTACATCAGCAAAGTCACTCCCAGGCAAATATTTCAAAGCCGACTGGGGTTTTAAGCAGTGCTAATTTTGTTGACTCATTTTTTTCGTCATAGTTTTTGTCAGTGTTTTTTCCCCTGATGAAAACTGGACAGTAACAAATATAAACAAGTGCATGTGGCCAAAGACTAAAACTAAATGAATTGACATTTTTGTCATCAGATAAAAACTAGACTAAAATGTTTGACAGAGACTTTATCCAATCAGACCTAAATTTTTCATGTAAAAAGTAGGAACAAGTTAGGAATATATCCAATCACAGCTACTTTGGTTGTGTGGAAAGGTTGGATGAGTTAAAAGGGACATCCAATCACAACTGCCTTACCTTCATGGTGGTGGGATAAGTTGGGGAGCGATCCAATCAGAGCTGCTCTCTTTGTGAATTGATGTACTCATGTAGAGCAGGCTCACTGTTTGTTGTCAATTCTGGTATTGTAAGTGAGATGCTCTGCCAGGTAGCCTAAATAAAGGTGTTTGCATTTCACACAAAAGTAAAATTTGTTTCTGCTAATTTATACATTCAAACTTTACTACTATTCAGAAAAGGGCTATTAGATGTTTCATTTTATCCAAGTGTAAAACATGACTTCAGAAATTCAAGGAAACATAAAAAATGCCTTACACTTTACACTTCATATTTTAGCCTACTAAATTTACAGTAGACTTCATCGACTAAAATGTTGTGACATTTCATCAACTAAAACTAGACTAAAATTAAAACAATTTAGATGACTAAATTATGACTAAAAGTAAAAGATATTTTAGGCAAAAGACTATAACTAAAACTTAATTAAAAAGTGCTGTCAAAATTAACTGGTTTTAAGATGCTTGGTACAAGCCCTTCTGAAGAGGCACAAAGAAACGGGCAACGCTGAAGACCACTGACACAGTGGCTGGTCAAAATCTCTAGTGAAGCAGAAGAAACTCATCATTGCCTACTTACCCTTGAAAATAGAAGATGCCCTGCTGTGCCAGGAACGCAGAACTAGCAGAACCCAGTGGGACTCGGGTATATCCATCTGCTGTCCAGAGAGGCCTGGCTAGAAGGGGTTTGCATGCAGTGGGTTTGCATGCAGTGGGTTGCACCTGTGCACTTTCCATATCCACATCTTTATAAAGCCATATCTATAAGGATGCACGGTCAAGCAACTAAACAGTGCAAACATAACACTGGGACTGGGATGTAAAAATGTGACAGCAGGTGCTCTGGACTGATGAGTCAAACCATGTAAAATATCTGGCAGCAGAAGACAGTTTGATCACTGAAAGGCTGGAGAAAGGTGCAATAATGATGGTCTGTAGGCAACCGCAAAGGTTCCTTTTACTTTATTTTATTGTATTTTATTGCTTTTATTGTTTTCATTGCTTTTTATTGTTTTTATTTATTCCTTTTTAGTTACTATCTATTGTAAAGCACTTTGGTTCACCGAAAGGGTTGTTGTAAAGGGCTGTATAAATAAAGAACATTTACATTTACATTTATATTCCTTGCAAGTTGGGACAGCATTTCTGCAAAAAGAGTTGGGTAGTTAGACAGTTGGACAAGCAGATACTTGTCCATCATGCAGTATTATCTGAAAGGTGTCTGATTTGTCCTAAATTTCTTTTGCAGCAGGACAACCAAAAACATACAGCCAGTGTTGTGAAGAGCTATCGTCAGCATAAAGAACAAGCAGTCCTGGTAGTGGAGGTCTGGCCCCCACGGTGATCTGATCTCAACACCATTGAGCGTGTCTTCATGGAGTAACATGAAGAGACAGAAGGAACTGAGCCAGACAGCATCCACACATGATCTGTGGTTAATTCTCCATGATACTTGGAACAGTGTAGCTGCAGATTTCCCTCAAAAACTGTGTGCAAGTCCCAGAACAGTTGGTGCTTTTGAAGGTAAAAGCTGTTAACCAACTATCGATCTGATTTAGATTTTCCATCTGTTCATTCACTTTGCATAATTAACGATCAATACTGCTATTTGTGAAGCGTTCTTACTTTACAGTATTTTTCATAGCTTCATTTTGTCCGTATAAGTAGTCTTCAGGTTACATTCTTCTTGGCAGTTACTACTTCCTATTCAGACACATTTAGAAGAAAATCTGTTTAGTGTAGTGAAAATCAAAAGCAAAGAAGCAAAGGCATTAATATTATCAAAATAGATTTTATTCTAGACCTTGAAATCTGAGTGATATAACAACAGTCAGATCAGGAGGCTGCAGGTGCAACCATGTGAGTGAGAGAGAAAGAGATAAAGGTGAGGGCAAAGACAACACAACAAAAAAATTTGCAAATTGGTATTTACATGTTCTGTGTTATAATACATCAATAATGAAATCCAATCAATTATATATATATTTTGTTCAATTGGTGTATGTAGCTACAAATAAATCAAGATTACAAAAGTTTTGAGAAGTACAAAACCTTCAAGGACTCTCCAACATAGCAAAGATAGAATTAACGTTAGTACTTTTGTAGGAACAAAAAATAGCAAACACACTTGAATGCAGTGTAAAAAGCTTCTCGTCTAAAAACAAAACGTTATAAAATACCATTCCACTGTCATAGACATCATTGAAATAGTGTCTTTGTGGTACAGTCCAATCACTGACGACTGTATTAAAGCAAATGTCAAAATAGTCTTTAGCTTCAGTACAAAATTTTTGAAAAACATTCTGAATGAGACCTCTGAAACGTGCGGCGCCGCGTGTCCGTGTGAGTAAAACCTTCAGCGTGATGAGACCTGGAATGCCATGAAGTTGGCTTGTTTGATTTTAACCTCGAGATGACCCTTATTACCCATCCACACTGCACACTTCCTGATTCATCTCCAAGAGCATTTAGAGTACTGGATGTGTTTAAGATGGTTTGAATAATAAACACACCTCCCTGTGTCTCCATTTTAATCTAAAGTGCAGGAAAAAACGCCCTCTGAGGGGACTCTTGTTACTTTTTATTTCTCTATGACTGTTTAATGGTATTTTATAAAAACCCATTCCTCATGGCCACGCCCACCAGTGATGCACAAGAACACCACAAACTGTTTTCAAGCGTTTTTTAAAAAGTAACTTTAAAAACCCACTCTTAGTGTACGAGTGGCATTAAAAAGAATCCCCTGTGATAGCACAGATATATATTTATAGATATATATTATAACTATGCAGGTTACATCGAGTCATTTGCTGCGAGTCTGCTTCAAAGAAAAAGCAGACTTGTTTCAAAACGCCAACTCTGAGCACTAAGAACACAAGCGCCATCTATTGGTGCATAGGCCTGAACGCAGCCTGTCTCCAGAGAATATGTGTGTTTGTGTGTGTGTGTGTGTGTGTTCATGACGGATACTGACTGTATATGAAGATGAACACTATGACAGCTTCTCAAAAGTGAAGCCAAAATATTTGCCCCTCCTTCCAGCTTATCCACTGCAGTATCAGTCATAGGCTTTGCCCAGTTCAGACTGGAGAAAATACAAAGACTGGACAATGAAATGAAGCAATTTTATCAACTATTTATGCAATAAAGAACTTTGTTTTCACATTAGTAACATGGCTATAATGCATCAGAAAATTGTTTGCTAACCACAATTATTTGACATAAAAAGAAAGCAGCTATGTCCTGTGAGACTGCCTCCACTGGATGATTGCCTTTCAATGAAATGGGGGGTGCCTCTTTTAATAAAATTCCATAAGTTGGGGATGTCAATACGATTATTTTACTGCCTCCAATCAGGTCGTAGCCTACCTTTAAACAAATAGTTCATATCATACGTAAAGTGGTTGGATCAGCCATGTTCCTTACTGTGTTGATTACTGCCTGCAAAACAATGGCAGCAATAGCCAAGGAGAGCAAGCCACCAATTGTACATGGACATAAAAATGACTAGTCCGTCCTATCAGCCAGGGTCACAGCCTTAGTCTGTCTTATTTATTGTTTTTGATTCAAGCCAAGACAATCAGAGGACACTGTCTTTCATGGGCCATTTTTGTTTCTCTTCATATGTCATGTTTAATTGTGTTAGTTTTTAAGAGTTCTCGTTTCTCCCAGAGGGAGACCCAGAACCAGCTGAGAGGGATTATATAATGCAGTCTGGCCTGGGAACGCCTTGGGATCCACCAGGAGGACTTGGAAAGTGTTGCAGGGGAGAGAGACATCTGGCTTGCACTGCTTGACCTGCTGCCTCCACAATTCCAACTCTTATGAACGGAGGTGTTTTCGGGAGCACCACTATAAACATTTTTTTATTTTCACAATGATTGGCAGATGTGTTGTCTAAATTGTGTAGCTGGTACGTAGGGGGGACAATGGTATTAAAATGGGTTGAAACTGTCCTCAAGTTACCCAAGTGTTTAAAATCAGTCAAGATTACAAACAGCCAAGTTTGAAGCCAGCCTCACACAATAGTGGAGAAACAAACCCTGCCTGTCTTAACTTAAAAAAAAAAAATCACTAAACGTTATTTTGTACAGTAAAACCTTTATCAGTTTTTTAGGCGTCTCTCAGAGGAAAATAAAAAGAATTGGAATTGGACTGAAAAGCAAAATTGATAATGACATTGGTATCAATAAAATCTTATCAGTTCCTATTCCTTTTTATAGGTGTGTCTTATAAACTGGATTTTACCATAAATGATCAGTTAAATCTTCTAATTTTGGCAGTGTCAATAGAAATGTACAGTTCCTACAGTTAAACTTAGCACAAGGCAATGCTACATCTGCTAATGTGTTAGAATCAAGCTAACACACTCAGTTGTGTGTTAGCTTGATGCTAGTCCATCTTTCAAATCTTAACTTTTTTTTTTTTTTCAATTTCAGCTCACTATAGGAGCAGCTTTTCTTCAAATATATATTACTAGACTTGGTCAATATATATTTGAATTTTTGTTTCCCCTCATAAATGGTTCTCAACGTAATCAATATCTAACGCATATTTATCTACTAACAGGTAAAGCTGGGCATCAGTAACTGCTGGACAAGGGAAGGTAGTATTAGCATGTACAGAGATTGCATGTACAGAGCCTGGGTCTGTTGAGGGTGATGATGCTGTTTTGGCTTTTTTCAGTGATGTCCTGGCTCTTGCTGCTCATCAGTTGTCTAGTTTAGTTGGAGGACTAGTGAGAGACCTTGTGGTAGGGTAGATAGCACCTGCATTGTCACTTCCTAGAGCTTGCACGTACAGAGCCTGGGTCTGTTGAAGGTGACAGTGCTGTGGCTACAGGGTGCCATGTGGTGGATCTTGTTACTCTTTACAGTTCTATTGGGACATAAGTGAGGTTCACTGAGCACTTATCCTTTCATAATGGCACAAGCAGCTTGTGTTTCTTTCAAATTTGAAATTTAGTTTTTTAGGTATTTAATACAAAGAAAAGAATATCAAATTAATGATGGACAGCGATGTTGACGAATGAGTTTCCTGTGGTTACTCAGATTAACATAGCAGAGGAGGATCATATAAAAAATGTGGCAGAGGAGTAACGCAGCAGGTTGAGGGACATTACACCAGTGCACAAAACAATCTATCCTGCCTTGTCAGCTCCCAGAAGGACAGATATTTTGGCTTCATTTGTGTACTACAGGAGCTGATGACACACTGTCCATCTTTATATAAAGTCAGTGTTGTTGGACAGCAACTGCCTGACATCAAACCCAGGTGGGTGCTGTGGTGTGTTACTAAGTTTTCTGTAGGATAAGAAAGGTTGTGTTACAGCAAAATTCAGGATGTTCTTCAGCCAACAGCAAATGACGGCTCATTGCGACAAGCTGTGATATGACCCCCAGCGTTTCCATGAAGTGATCTGTGTTTAGAGGCTCCATCAGAGCGTCTGTGTCCTGTTGGGAGATGTGATTATCCTGACAATATCCTGATGTTAAACCACTATGAAGGTAAACAGGACACAATTAGAAAGGCCTAGTTTGATTATCGTTCAGCAATGGATGGCAGCAAGTCATCAGTTGAGGAAATGAGTAAAAATTTAAAGTGTTAATTGTTGACAGAGATGCAAGTGAGCAGTCACAGGCCTGACTTCCTGTTCTCCATCGCTCTCTCTGACCACAGGTCCCAGAGGCTTTGCGTGGCACCAGAAGTCAGGTAATTCCTGCAGCGCGTTACCTCATTGCTGACATTGAAGCGCAGCCGTTCAATGGCCCGCCTGAGACAGATTCTGGATAAGCTGAGTGACAGAAACCTGAAGCTTTGGAAGTCTTTCTGCCCTGCACACGGTACAAAAATGAGATCCACACAGTGTTTAACACCTACATAGATTATCTTTCAGCCATGAGGTTTAAAAGTCTTTAGAGCTCTCTGTATATATTAACCTGATGAATTGTGAACACCTGAAAATAACATTTCTGAGGATAAAGGTTGCAAAAACAAAGGACAGATCTCCTTTGATTAACTGCGTTAGACTGTGTTTCAAGGGAACCCTGCATTTTAAGACATTGTCCTCATGTTGTAAACACACATGCCTTTTAGCTGTATGTTGTGCAAGGAAACACACTAGATTTTTACATTCAAGAAAATTAAAAACAAACAGATTCACATGAAGGCTGTCACTGCTGCACTCTGGATAACAAATCATTTTTACCCGCCTCTCTTCAAATTTACTTCACTGCTATGTGAAGTGAACTGAATGAGGGCAGATTGGCTACGAGCTCTGAGGCTCGCAGAACTTTCTACCAGCTTTTCTCCATCATTTTGTTATGAACATGTAAAATGTAGGGATGCACGATGTTGGACAAAACCTTCTGTGGTTTGCTGTTTAGATTGAAAAGACAATGCAACTCAGGCTGAACGTGACTACTAAGTAGTAATGTGTTATTTATTAACGAGTTGCTTTATAGAGCTGCTGCCCCACGCCTGAGAGCCTGTTTATCCTTTTGTTCTTGTAGTTTATGAAAAAAGCATTAAATTCTAAAACGTGGTACCAAATGGAGTCATTTGAAAGCTATGAGGCTATTACTAAGCAGAGCCAAATGATTTGAATCTCTAAAGAGTGAAGCTGAAGAGAAAAAAACTCACTTTTTGCTCTAATGCACAAACATGATAAGGTTTTAAAGTGTTAAATTGTGTGATTGCATAATACAGAGTTAAACTCCTTTGTTGCCTGCTGGCCTGTGTTTAGAGTTTAATTTTGCCTTCACTTCTGCTATGTTTTGCCTCCAGCTTATGCAGTGATGTAGGGGTACTGTCATCTTCTTGAAATTAATGTGATTTTAAAGATGTGGGGAGAGGAGCAATGCAATTATTTGACATCACTACCCAGAGTGCATAAACAATGATGCCTTTGTAGTTCACATGTCTACAAAGCATGCACACAGACCTGTTTCTCAACAGTTCTAAAAATGTAGAAATCTAGAGTGGTTGTTGTTAAAACATTGTTGCTAATGTCCATCATATAAAGCAGAAATGTCTTTATCTGCAGGGTTCCTTTTAAAATGGCAGAATGGAGCAAATCTCTTGGTTGAAAGTAGAGCTGCTGTAATTTCAATTCAGCTTTTAAACTATACACCTGCATTTTTTGAACCCTAACAAGTGCCACAAAGTGAATGAATGGATCTCCCAATGAAGCTTTGAACACCCCTCCAAAAAGACAAACAACCCCCTCCCCTCTTCTCTCCCACCCAACATGAAATATAAAACCCACAGAGATCAGTAAAATCCAAATTCAAAACAAAAATGTCCACAGGACACCAGATGCTGACATATGCAATATGCACACACCAACAGACACACAAATGTGTAGAATTCGGGTACAGAGGATAAACCGTGGAGAGCAGGATGGATCCTGGTGTTTTAGTTTGTGTGATGAATCCGTCAGTGTGAAAACAGAGACGTGTTTTCCCTGCAGGTCTGTGTGATCGTCACACATGTCCAAACACAGCTGTTACTTGTCTGTCACATGTGTACTTAAACCATGTGTAGTGGAGGTGTGGTCCGTGTGTATGATTATGGAAAGGGGCAGAGGTGGAGGGTGGTGGTGGGTGCTCCGTTTGGCTCTAATGGTGGGCCATGGCCTCTGATGGGACTACAGCAGTGTGGCGGACAGGCAGGGACAGTCAGTCATTTTGGCTATGTACACATTCGTAGTCGGTCCATGGCTCCCCCAGTTGAGTGTCATTTCCTCAGGTCTAATACGCAAACCTGTTAAAAAAATAATAATAATAAACAAAAAAGGAAGCAGTCAGACAAGAAGTCACATTTCAAGCAGCACCAGTTCCAGTTTCACACACCAGCCTATTTCCACAAACTGAGAGGAAGCTTCACTTAAGGAGACAATCAGTCTACACTCTTAATTTAGTTTGTGCAGCTTAACACAGAGATCCTAAACCAGATTTATCTAAAATTATTGTCTTTGTAATTTACCATAATTTCTTACTAACTGCCTAACAACACTATGTAAATAAAATCTTTAATTTCATTCCTTTCAAGACCCTTATTACAAATTTAAAAATCCAACCGCATCTTCAATATTCCATTGGTTTCATTAGCGACATAGTTCTCTTCTTGTGAGACAACGAAACCTCTGCAGCTTTTAATGGTCTAACGTTTTATCACTGCAGTGAATTTTGATTTTTGGGCAGGAACAAAGCAAGAAACATTTAGCCTCATTTCCACTGAGTGGTCTAGTTTGGCTCAGTACACTTCGATATAGTTTTGGATTGTTAACAAAGAGCAATAATGGAGGACTTCCAGCACTTCAGTACTCTATGGAGCATTGTTTCTTTACAGCAGTAGCATCGACCAGATCATTCCAAATCCACGGCTTATTTGAACATGGCGAGTTGTGTATTTTCATTTTAGAAACTGATTTTGTGACCAACCAACAGACTGCAGCACTTTTAGCTCCACCCTTTAGGTGATGGTTTGGTACACTCAGGGTTGCCAAAAAGTGGGATGGCACGGGTTGGTTTTTTGGGTACATTTTCTCCTCAGTCGACAATGGAAACACCTGCAATTTTGTACCGAGCTGAACTGAACTGGACTAACCTTGATTTTTTTTTTTTTTTTAAAAAAACAAGCAATTGACAGAAAACCTTGTCAAGTCACATCAATATTATCAACATCATCATCCCAGCCCTAATGTCGATCACATAAAGCATCACTAACCCAGTGCTGAGTTGATCACAAAGAGCTGGGTCTTAAACCTTCTGACTCCTTCTACTACTGAGAACTGCAGTGGGGAAGAGTCACACTAAGTACTCTAGTGTTCCCTTAACTGCTGAGTCTTCAACTTTCTCTTTAAAGTAAAAAGGGACTCTACGGATTCAATGGAGTTGGATAATTCATTCCAAGGACAAGAGTCTAGCTAGTGATTTTAAGCCATGTTGATGCAGGAGCACCAAGCATCTTTCACAGGCAGAGCGTAGTGAGCAAGAGGGCGTGTAGACCTGGATGAGGGATACAGGTAAACAGGGGCATTTCTTGTTGCTGTTTTGTAAGCCAGAAGAAGAGCTTTGAATTTGATTCGAGCTACATCTGGAAGCCTGTGAAGCGAGATTAACAGTGGAGTGACATGCGATGATCGTTGCTGGTTAAAGACCACGTGTGCTGCGGCATTCTGGGTCATCTGCAGAGGTTTAAATGTGCATGCAGGGAGGCCTGATCATCACAATGAGGGGACATCATTCTAAACCATGCATTGATTAGAACCAAAGACTAGAAATTTTGACAACCATACTATGTTCTTATGACTAATTTTGCCTCCTTAATTTGATACAAATTTTGCTCCAATATTTCCAGGATAAGCCTGGAACATGCACTTTTGAATCTGCACTTCTGAGCTGAGATTCATTTTTAAAGGACTTGCTTCCAGTGTTATTTCCTCTCTTTCTGCTCATGGAAGTGATCCTTCTTACATAGTGCTTACAGAACACACCATACTTAAGTTAAACAATGCTTGGACACAAACTGCTCTTCATTCTTGCAGGGAAATGCAATGCTCCAATACTGACAATGCAAATGTTTGAGACTGTATCAACTGTAACAACAGATACTATTGCAATTGGTCTTTAAAATACTTTGATAAAACAGCCCCCCCCCGATGAAATTTGTTACGTGGAAAGCGAACTCCTAACTTTAATATCCATTTGACTCTGCAGAAGCCTCTGTATGAACGAGGGCTGGACTATTTGGACCAATCCTCATATTTTCACATTTCCCCAGCTGCAGGTTGATGCATGATTTATTTAAAACAATATTTTTCCTGTAATGATAGGAAATAATTTACATCACAATACCAGAATTATAAACTGTCATGTTTGCTGCCAGTCTCTACCACAGCAACAAAAATAAACCTTTGATGCCCAATCTTAGGCAGTTTTTCACATGAATTGTAAATAAATGCAAACTAGCTTCAATTTTGTCCAACTTTTACAAAGCAAGAACATTTCTGTATACCGAGTTAGTAAATTAATGTATATCCTATTGTGTGCTTTGTGTTTCAAAATAATAAAATCTCCACCATTTTAATGATCTCGTGTCTCGAAAATACAGAACCTTAATGATCTTCTGTCAGATTTTGTGTAAAATGGAAAGAGTAAGAGGAAGAGCACTGGCTAATGGACGACAATATTTGAATTGGCTGACAGTGAAGGAAATACTGGCACTGAACCCACAGAAACCTCCTGTAGCCTCCCTGTCTCTCAGATCACAGGGTTTCCAAAGGAAGTGAAAAAGTTTTGCATCAGATCCTCTACAGAGACTGAATTTGACAATTGAAGTTAAATCAAATCTTTGCTTGAAGGGATAGTTCAGTATTGTATGAGGTACATGACAATAGTCAGTGAAGAGGCTGAAAGGCTCACAGCAGCGCTGCACCTTTAGGAGAACGAGCTGAGGCAACCGGTAAGGCACGCTACTGTTACAGGGTACAGTTATGTCACGTAACTGTGTGAGTTTAAGGTAAAAACAAGCCATTGATCTCTCTTGGGTAGAATGTAGGGTTGGGTAAAAAACATTGTAAGCACTTTATTTTTCCTCAAGGAAGTCACTGTGTTTGGCCTTATTTAATCATGAAGCAACTGGCTATGTGTTCTTCCACCAGTGTTCATTAGATAGCAGACAGCTTTGTATGCGTACCTCTAATTAAGACCTAACAACAGGAAGTTTCGTGGACATAGGCTTGAAGTTTATGAACACAGACCACCAGGTAACTCAAGACCAGTCCTGCTCCTCAGTGTTCACAGAAGTTTGTTCCCTCTCTCTTTCGGCCCAATGAATCTCGTTCTGAAGAATTTCTTCTCCTGTAAACTCAGGTTTATAAAGGTCATTTTATGACTTATCAGTCATAGTTAGTTCAGTATTAGCTTCCTCTAGGGATGCACGATATTGGATTTTTGCAGATATCCAATATGCAGATATTTTTTTATTCATTATAGCCAATACTGATATTTCTGGTCAAGAGCACAAGCTCTGTACTTAAAAAAAATGGACTTGTTTCTTTCAGTGTTTAAGTATATATGTGTGAGGAACAGATGTAAAACAAGAAAAGCAATATTAAACTCTTGCAAAAATGAACCTCTTGATTTTTAAATGTACCCATGTAGTGATGAGAAGGTGCACTTGCCAATATTCCAGTTGATATATGGCTGATATATCGGCTGTAAATATCTGCAAAAATTTCAGTATATCAGTCAATATCAGCCGATACTGATACTTAACTTTTTAGGCTGATATCAGCCGATACCGATATCAAACCGATAATATCATGCATCCCTAGTTTCCTCTGCTATTGATGTGTCCTCCTGAGTCCATGGAGCGAAATAGCAAATCGTCAGAATCAATGCGCAAAAACGGAAGAGCACATAGCCATTTGCTGCATGATAAAATAGTGCCAAACACAGACTTACTAGAAGAAAAAAATAATACTCAAATTTTTTTGTCCATTCATACATACTGCCCAAACATAGTTTTGTGGCTCGTTTCTTACATAAAGCTCACACAATGATGGGAAATACCTGCACCCATTAAGAACAGTGTACCTTTCAAGTGGTCGCAACTCATTCTCCTTAAAGGTACAGCACTGCTGGAAGCTCTTTCAGCCACTTCACTGACTGTTATGAAGTACCTGATACAACCCAACCTCAAAAATACTGGACTATCCCTTTAATAGGTACCTAAGACATGATGTAAATTGTCAAAAACCAGGACCTGGGACCTTTAGGCCCTGTTTACACGGAGACGCTCTCACCTGAAACGCAAAGGTTTTTCCTTTGCGTCTTCAAAAACAATCTGCGTTCAGACGGAGACTCGAGAATAACTGAAAACGCTGTAGTGTGCATGCCAGTCCAGTAGATGGTGATGTAGGTTTGCAGAGAAACAGTACTGTTACAACACATGTACGAAGAAGAAAAACTTTCACAAACAACTATGGCGAGTGGACACACGAAGACGCAGGAGTTTCTTGTCTGGACAACAAATCTGTCGGGACAACAAATCTGTCTGGATAGTTTTGTCTGGATAACAAACCGAGCATGGTAAGCAGCACACGTTACCCGGTAGACGGCCGAAGCTGTTGTTCCTGTTATGCGCGCGCAGCCTTCATGTGAAAGAGTACTGCGCATACGTAGACGTCAGTGTTTCTCCCTGAAACGATGAATTCTGTTTACATGAGACCGGGTGGTGATGCGTTTTGAAAACTCTCCGCCTTGGACCCTTGTTTCAAAAGTTTGCAGATTCAAGCACTCCGGGCACTGGTCTTGTGTAAACGGGAGGCTAAAACGCAATGAAAACTCTTTGGATTCGGCCGAAAACGGAGTCGTGTAAACAGGGCCTTAAGAGGTGTTTTCGGTTTAACAGTTTCCTAAATTAATAACAAGCTGACGGCTGGAACAAGGTGGTCACTTGGGTGGGGTGGGTGTGATTCTGGTCCAAGTTTTCTTTTGGTTGATGACAGGGCCTTTTTTCTTTCATCAGCAAACTCCTCTTATGTGACTGTGGCAAACATAGAAACCGCAAGCACTTAACTTTCATCTCAGCAGCACTCTGATCCTGGCCAGAGCTGTTTTAAGTTGTCATTTTACTCTGGTAAAAGCGTCAACACTCGTGCAGCTGACCCACACTCTTCCTGGGTCAGCAGTCCGTTGCAGGAGTGATACAGAGATTAGGCTGTGCGCTACATTCAGCCGTGATGATGATGATGTGTGTGACCAAGCATTCAGGTGGCACAACTCACCGATCCATCTGATGCACTGGCTCCTACTTTGTCTCCCGTGGCGTTCCAGCAAACCTCGAAGATCCCTCCTGTCCCTCGGTAACTGTGAACTAAAGCTCCCGTCTGAAGAAACACAAACACACAGGACAGCAAGTTTAGCCTATACCTGCTGAACACACATGGGAGCTATAAAAATAATAAGCATGGCAGCTATAAAAAAATTCTAATGCCTGGATTGTATGACAGAGTTTCTTTCATATGTCCCTTTAACAATCATCTAATTCAGTCACAGAGAGGCCATTTTCCTCTTTAATTCATCTCAGGCAAGGAAACTGTCACAGTGCTGCATAGGGGTGTAAATCACCAGTTTCATGACGATAAGATATTGATTCTTTGGACAACGATACGATATTTGCCGAAGTCACAAAGTCTGCCACGATTCAATAAGATTCAGGGGCCTTCGATCGATTTAAGACGATATTATGAACACATTTAACACAACCAGCTACATTTCACCTAAAGCAAGAAAGAAATACAAAGCAATTTTGATTTTTTGACAGTTTTATTACAGAAATGTGAAACAATGTGCTGACCTTTGGGTATGACAGTTTATAGAAGATCGAAATGATCTAATCATCTAAATGATCTAATCATGTTTTAAAATTAAAATTGGGTTAATTAGTAGTCCGGTGCTTTTTTTGCCCCCACAATTACCTTATGGGTCTTATTGTTACATTGTGATGTTAGTACATTATATCAAGCAAAACAATAATACAAATTATTGAATCATTATTTTATTTTTATTATTACTGACCTCCAACATTTGACCATGCTCTTTCAAACTAAAAATGCGCAATTTTGATTTTGATTAAAGCCAAACATTTCTCATGTTCTAAGTAGAACTATTGACTAACTCAACATTGATGATTTTGTTTTAATGTGATGCCTGCTAACCACAGTTTGTATGTCAGTGTGATTAAACTTTGCTTCACTGTTAAATGGTAGGTGTGGAGGAAGAACAAGAATAAGCTCTCATTGTTTTCCCTTTTGTACAATAAGTCATTTCATTAATCAGCAGGCTACAAAATCAAATGATGACAAAACTTACTGTACTCGTGTCATTAGGCACTCCCGTCCTGTGCAGTATACATCCTCTGCGGTCAGATCGACCGTATCTTACCCGGATACAGCAGTGCTATTTTCTGATTGGCTGATATGTCAAGCTCCCGTTTAGCTCTGTGACGCTCTAATCATGTTGCTACATGTTCCAAAGCACATATATAGTGGTGTTTATTCGATGGGCGCTACACAATACATTTTAAAGTGGGAGAAGTACCAGGTGTGGCATGTGAAAGTGGAAGTTGGAAGTTGATAGGATTTTATGGATACTAGTGCCATTAATAATTCTGCTTATCAGTCCGTCTCTTTAACAGTTTCTTTGTCGATTTCTTCTAATTTTCTATGTGGGGAAAAAGTTGGCCTGCTCAGGTTTTCAGTTTCAACAATCTCAGACACATGACACTCCTCATATTCAATGCTGTGCTGCAGAGATAAATGCTTTTGCAAATTACTGGTGTTTCCACTTACTGAAAGTTCTGCAGAGAGTGTCTTTTTGGACAAAAATGAAGCCACAATTTTGACCACTTCTACCCCATGTCTGCTAGGATTAATGACTTCTTTGTCATCATTCTTCTGACTTTCTCTGATGAGAGGGTGACATCCTTGATTTGCAAAGCATGCAGAACAAAGTGAAAGGAATTGATCAGGGAATGGATAAACAAAAAGACTAATGATACTGATTCCTCGAGCTACTTGTTATTGATTGTCAAACGGAACTGGTTTTTGATTCACATCCTCATTTATACAACATTAGGGTCCACGGACATTTATGCACTCCTTGTTGGCAGTTTGCTAGCCTACTGTTCTGTTAAAACACTATTGCGCTTTAAAATTCAAAAGCAGGGGAATGTCAGATGCTTTTTATATTACAAAATGAAACATTTAAACCTTGTATGCACATCTTCATCATGGGTCTTATTTCAGATATTTATCCAAAAAAGCAATTCTATAATCCCATAGACTTTGAGACACTTTGGACTCATTCCTGCTTTACTTATTTTCATGTTACTTTTATGAATTTGCTGCAGGCCAGTTAAATATGGACCATGGGCTACAGTTAGCCCCTGAGCTGTAGTTTGAACACCCCCACAGTAGATACAGATTAATACAAATACATACTTAAAGAAGAATTAAAGTACTGCAAACATAGCCACGGACACGCTTTGCACCATGAAACATGGTAACCAATGTACCAATGGGAAACATACTAATAGCTGTTAGACTCCAAAAATAAATTTGATCTGTGAAACAAAATCTGTGCTCTGGCTGAAACCTTGAGGTTTGTGAGCTGCTGCACCACTGCTGTATACATGTTTTAGACTGGGCAGGATCACATTTTCTGAAGTTAAATGATGTCAAGAGGGTTTGAAGATTGTGGCTAACGTTAACACTAGATCTGTAAAGATTAATGTGTTCATGCTGATACTTCTGTAAAATATTAATGTGTCTTCTCATGGGTTAGGTACTGGATGCCCAAATTTCCTTTTAATCAACAACATCCATCTCAATCTAACACAAGTTAACAGTAGCAGCCATGGAACATTTATATTGGGCGAAAATTCAGATTTTTGTATCAGCTACTGTTTTGGAGCATCAAAAGGGAAAAAAAGTTTAGGTAAAACTAGTTGATATCAGATTGCTAGACCATAAGTTGAAAGACTGGAGTATTGGTCAGTCTATATGTGACTTTAATTTGACAAACTATCACCAACCTGAGTGTTCCAGATGTGGACACACTTGTCAAAGGAACCACTGGCGAGGTGCCTGCCGTCAGGGCTGAAGGCCACGCTGTAGACGGGCTCCTGATGACGGGTCAGCGTGTGGATACAAACACCCCGCTCAACATCCCACAGACGCACTGTTGAGTCAAATGATGCGCTATGAAGGAGGGACAGAGAAAGACAGAGAAAAGGATCCAAGATTTAAGTCAATATGGCATAACTATCATGTATTAAACTCAAAATATAGTGGCTGCGCATGACAGCTCTGGTTATAACAAAGCTTAATTACTCACGTCTGTGAAAAGAAAAAGTCTATCTAAAGAAAAAATACATTCTCCTCATTAAATGCATCAACTCTGTTCTTTTCCGTGACAATATCTTGGAAAATCATCACAGGTCTGCTTTTTCAGTTTTATCACATCATCAACTGAGAGATATAACAGCCCATGGACGATTGTTGTAGATTTTGTCATCAGTTTTTATTCTGCTCAGGCAGCTCAAGATATTGAGGGTTGTTTGGGTGTTTAGTCAACTCTGACCTGTTCATCCTCTGCCATTTCCTCTTGTCAATGTGACATCTGTCACAGGTGTCTGAAAACACTGAGGCTGTAAAGTAAGTAATGACAGCAGGAGCATCACCCCTGAGGTCAATGTCAGATTATCTGTTGATGATTTTCCTTTAAGGAGTGTTACTTGGGTCTGAAATGAGCACCAACAGATATCTCATGCATGCCAATAACGATTAAACAAAGCAGAGTTTTATAGAGATTACCATCATATCCTGTCACCTCTACGTAGCTTTCAGAAAATATCTATTTTTCAAAAAGAAACTGCAATATTTATGTAAATAATTTAAGAACAGGTGATTTCCATGCAGGATTTGTAAATTATATTTCACTACATGTGCCCCCTAAGACCATAAACCTCTGCAAAGGAATTTATGCCAGTCTTCGCTCAGTTATTATCGATAATGGAGAAAACTGCCCTTTAATGCACTGTTAACAAATCCTTAAAAAATCCAGGATCTGCATAAAGATTCTGATTATCATTAAAATCTAATAATGCTTCTTTTTGCTATGTCCAACATTCCCTGAAAATTTCATCAAAGTTATCTTTCTCACAGACAGACAGACAAACAAATGGACAAATGCTGCCAAAGACATAACCTCCTTGTTAGAGGTAATAAAAACTCAGTCTAGAAAGTCAAGTTCATAAAGGAGAGTTGAAATCTCCTGCAGGTGACGGGGGTGTTGTAGTGCTGCCTTGTGGTCTCACCTTGCCAGCATGAGATTGGCGCTGGGGTTGTTGGTCCCGGGGCCTGTGGGGCTCCACTTGATGGTGTATATTTCTTTACTGTGGGCTTGGAGGTCATGTACACACGAGTCTTGCTTCATGCTCCAGATCTACAGCAGAGAGGAAAAAGAACAGCTTTGCATTACTTTACTTACACTCAAATCTGGGTTTAATTTATTTGATTAACTGAGAGAAAATCTGTCTTTTGTTTTGTGTCAGTGAATACTTGTGTTGCGCAAACCATGAAATTGCAATTAACTGCACAGCCACAACCAAGTCTAGACATTTCCCAAAGGCCTGTTTCAAGCCTGGAAAACCCAGTAAGCCATGATGACTAACCTTCAGTGTCATGTCATCTGAGCAGGAGGCCAGCAGGCTGCCAGTGGGATCCCACTTTATGGCGTTCACCTCATTCTGTACAGAGAAAGACGAGTGTTAACAGAAAAAACAAAACCTGTTCTCCAGAAACAGCTGAAAACATACAACTGATTGTTGGGTCTGCTGATACTTTTGTGCTCATGTAATTTCTGTCGTTTCAAAAAGTTATTACAAATCATCATAAATCTTGGAATTAGGGTCACTGGAATGAGAGGCAATCTGCTAAAGGGGAATTACGGTCAGAGAAAAGCTTTAAACTGTCTACATGCATGAACATTTACCCTGTTTATTTTAGTTAGGTCACCTCTTAACCTTGCAGTGCAGATGGATCAGCTTGATTTAATGTCTGTAATCAGGCAGATCCATCTTGCCCTTTGAGCAGGAAGAGGTGGAAGCAGGAGTGACTGCTCATACAGAGATTTTCATAGATGCTCACAGCTTTAATAGCAGTTTTATCAGATCTGGGATAAAAACAAATACCACCTCAAACGTCTCCACAGAAAGGTTATTTTTGCTCTACTTCTGACAGGTTTTAGCGAGAGTTTGCTCTACGAGGTGGATCAAGTTCTTTCCTTTACACTGCATTATCTAATTGGCCCGTAATAAATGTGATTGATGGAATGGCCATCCAATCACCTGGCAGATATGCTTTTGAAAGGTTCTGCCGATTACAAACACTTTCTATGGGCTCTTTTCCAGATGGATAAGTGAAATATACTGAAAAGTACTTCTAGTTTGTCAGGCCAGTCACCACTTAGCCCATACAGATTTTCCCAGAGTTACTTATCCATCAGTTCTTGTTTACTTCACGTTTGAGTGTCTCGACTGACCTGGCACTAAAGATGATTTATCAGCTAACAGTGTAGTGCAGTTTTGAATTTCTCAATGCAAGGTCATTATTTCAAGAGGGAGAAAAGCTGTTAACAGTGGTGCAGGCCTAGTTGGTCTTGCTAAGTTACAGTGCACACTTTGCATCTAAAGCACACACTTGACAAGCACATTCAATGTGACAAATTATGGCAGCTGCAACTTGTGCTCACAATGGTGTATGTTCATGACCGAACTTAAAGAGCCATTAGATCCTTTCTCTGAATCTTTTACTGTCACATGAGTGATACTGCTCGGTATGAAACAGCTTAATTCCAAATTTAGGGGTATTTAAAGTGCACCATCACATCTTAAAGACACCTTCATCAGAGGGTGCCTACAGCCAAAAAGCACATAAGCTTTCCCACAGTGTGAAGAATCACAGTACATTCAACCAGCAGAAGGTTTCTGTATCCCGCCCTGTCAGAAAGTAGTGCCCAAACTGAAGTCCTGTCTTACCGTGTGTCCCTGGAAGGTCTTGACAGGTCTGTCCTGCCCGAGCTTACACACATGAATGCACATGTCTGTGCTGCAGGAGGCAAACGTGTTGTTGCTCTGCCAGTCCACGTCCAGAGCAGGAGCTGTGGAGCAAAGAGAAAGGAAGTCAAAACTGTTGGAGCGCAGAGGTTTGGCCAAAAAACACGAGGAGAGAGGACAACAAGAATACAGTGTGCTGGTCTTTATATAGATTTGTTATTGCCTCATACACCTGATGTTATCTGTAGCAACACAATGTGAAATAGTTTTCTATAAAATAAAAGCTGGCTGAGTCTGCCACTGTTCCATTAACAAAGCAAACAATGTCAAACTGCAGAGCTGCCTTACAAAATGTGTCAAGATAAGAAGTGTGAATCTTGCAGTGAGAGATATGAGTCTAAATGAGATTTTTATTGCCTTACTAGAGTTCAGCTAAAGGTAACATCTGTGTAAAAACAATGAGACTCTTGCACAGACTGTTATGTGGAACAATACAGCTGACTGCTGTCACTCACCCGAGTGGAAAGGAAACTGCTGCTTTGCCTCTCCTGTGTGGGCATCCCAAATAATTGTGGTCTGTGTAAAAGAGGAGATTTTCATTACTTGCATTTTACTTGTGTTGTTACAGTTCATAAAATCAGTCCCCATTTTGGGTGGTCCTGTTGTTGGTGACTCCATACATTTGTTGTTTTATTTTATTTTCAAAATGGTGGTGCAGCGGTGCTGGTGCTCTATAGACAGAAGGTTGTTTGTTGGACCCCTGAGCAGGTTGAGGCCTTTCTGTGTGGTTTGCATGTTCTCACACACTTGTTCATTGTTGACTCTAAACTGCCCTTAGGTGTGAGTGTATGTGTGAGTAGCTGTCTGCCTCTATATGTTGGCCCTGTGATAGGCTGGGGACCAGTCCAGGGTGTACCCCCATTTTGCTCAATGTCAGCTGGGGCAGACTCCAGCCCTGATCACAAAGCAGTACAAATAATCGATGGATAGATAGTTTCTAAATGTGGTGTTGAAGATTATGGATGCCCTGCTGTCCACAGTACAATGCAAAATGTGCTTTGGATGAAAAAAAAAATAACACAAAAGAAAGGCATCTTTAATTGCATGTATCACAGATCTGTTTATGTATTTGTGAAATCTCTACGAAATGGGCAGCATCTTAGTTCTCATTTCAACAGTGCAACTGCACCAGCTATAAATAACTACAAATACTGATAAATCGGAGGTCACACTAGTCATCTTAAGATAACTTTAATTCAAATGCAAATAAAAAAGCCTAAAATAAGTGAAATGAAGAAACTTGATTCAAGAGTACCTGTCAATAAAATGCTGAGATTTACACATGTTGGTTGCAGGATTACCCATGGCAAAATTCAGAAATTAAATCATGTCAACACATCTGCTACATACTGTTTGATGTTTTTAGTTAAGGTCCCCAATTGTATCTTTACCAACCAGCATCATTTTTGTCAATAAAAAAAAACCTGATTGGAAAAAAAAACCTAATTGATCGAAATTAATGCCTGTAAACTCTTGTACCTACCACCAATCATCTGTTAATTAATCTCTTGTAAATTTGTGCCATCAGTTTGTCTGCTGCTCCATTATCCTCTTAAATAAACTATAGCACAGTCTCCAAAACTTTTTTTCAGTCCATTAAGTCCAGCATAAAAATCCAGTGTCGAAAACCAACAGCCTAAAAAAGGTAAACAGCTAAACAGCAGCACATTGCTCCAAAACAAATGCACATCCTGTTCAGTGCTGCATTAGAGGTCCAGTCTGAAACACTGTGATGAGTTCAGGTTGGCTCGGTTAAATGAGTATTTGTAAAGCTAAGAACATGATGTGTTTAAATGTATTTTACAGTGTTTGAGATTTAGATCTTTGCTGAACCTTGAAATAATAATTGAGTGGGAATGACATTTGTTTTCTTGGCATTATTATTTAAATCAGTTACATTATTTTAATGAGCTCATATTTATAAACCTGATGACTTTTATTTATCCAACTATTTGCACTGTGTGGCCTGTTGGTGATAATAGTTTTAGTCAGTCTGTCAGTAATTTAGTTTATTCACATAATGAAAAGCAGTGGTAAATGAGGTTTTTTTTAATTGTGTAATTCTAATGTCCTTATTGCAGAATACTTTGCTCCTTGAGATCTTTTTGTTTTACTTTGTTGAGCAAACCTTTTAACCTATTATCAAACAAAGAAACACAATTGGTGTCTGACAATCCCACAAACAAGTGATGGGTGACTGTTATCAGCCAAGAAAAGCCTGATCTGGGCATCCCTAGTTTTTAGTATGGTGGTCAATTTTAAATGTCATCATTGAAAGAACACTTTAAAGGGCAAACAGTTAACACTAGAAATCAAAGATGCAAGTTCTTGTCTCTAAGTAATGTTCGTTTACTTTAAAACTCTTTTCGGCAAAATATTTAACCCGAGGGGGACGATATGTTTCCATTCTTATTCCATCTTAGGAGGTTATCACCTGATAAAAGGGAGAAAGGAGCACACAGAGCCAGCAGGGGTGTGTGTGTCAGGGATGGTTACAATAACAAAGGAAAGCATGGAGCCCTGAGAAATGTGCTTCATGGACAAGGACTAATATTCAATTACGTTTTGAAAAAACTGGCACAGAGAAAGAAAAGTATTTCATGAGAAGCTCTACTCTGCTGATCTAGATAAAATGAACTCATGGGGGTGAAACGGTTTATGAATTACATACAAAGCTGAGTCTGACCATGTTAAACAACTTAGAGAAACTAGTGTGTTAAAGTGAAAATGCTGTGTAACCACACTGATGTACACTAGGTGGCAGTGTTGAACAGTTTAAAGTGTTGACACAGTACTTTGACATTTTTATCTGATTTTTGAATTCTCCTTCAGCCTTTTTTGTGTTTCAAATCACCACTTTCCCTCGCCCAGTAGTGGTGCTCAGGAAATGTTACTGCCACATTTTGAAGCAAACGCATAGAAGCAGTGTTGATAACATTTTGAAACAAAGCTTGGAGATGCTAAAAAGATCCAAAAGCCATGACAAACTGCGGAGTTGGGCAACATTTTCTCATGGATTTTCAGTATGAGTTACTACTTTCAGATTTTTTAATTCTAAAAAATAATGTGATTTCAGAAAGATGCAGCTTTGACATCCTGTAAATGCTTCAACAAAAGCCACCAAACCCTTTTTCAGACTGATTTCCTGGGTGGCATCATCCCCTGCTGTGCTCCATCTCACCTCCTCACCTCGTTTCCATGGGAAATCGTTCACATTTTTGTAAAGGTCACCCTGAATAAGGAATAAGCTGCAATGTTCTCAAAGTCATCCCAGAAGCATTTATCAGACTTACTCAACTCTAAAAGCCAGAACTCAAAATCGATGTGTGTTACCTTGTCTACACCAGCACTGAGGATGAAGTTTCCTTTCTTATTCCACTTGAGTGCAAATATAGGACCTTTATGCTGACCTAAAGTACTGGCCAGGTTCCCTGAAAACACAAAGAAATAAGATTAAAAGGACAGCAGGGACATTTTAACATTTATTTAAAGCAATGGTGTAAAAGAAGGTCAGAATCTCACCATCTTTCGTCCATATTCTGGCAAAGCCGTCATATGAGCCGGTAGCAAGCAATGTCCCCTCGCTCTGAAAGGAGAAACAAATAATTAATCAGAAAATTGAGTCTTTTAAATAATTAACACTATGACACAGGTAACATTTAATATTTGATTTTCTCATTAACTGTCACAACACACTATCCTATGATAATCTTTATGGGGCAAACTGACTTTGACATCAAGTGCTACACATACCTTTCTACCCCTTCAGTAGAATGATTGACAGAGATGTGCATTGGTAGCAGGATAAATGACTTAAGCTGAATTCTTCTGTAGCTGGCACCAGGTTTACAAGTTGAGTACACAAATTTTGAACATTATTTATTAGTTAAGATGTACAATCTGGTCAAATACTTTGTCTGAACTATGTTATAAGTTTCCAATGAGTGACGTCTTTAGTTCACTGCATGCCATTACTTGAAGTGCACATGTTTTCACTAAGGTGTCGGAAAATTAGCATAAAAGTTCAGCAACCCATTAACTTCAAGTCTTGGGTTAAATTCAGGAAGAGCTGAATCTTTCATACATGGACTGAGGTGTATGGGGAACACTGCATATCACGTGCATGTGTTTAAATGGCACAAAAGATTTTGCGAAGGCAGAGAGGATGTGTGAGACGATGAATGTCCTGGGTGTCCATTAGGGCTGAAAGATATAAAAGCAACGATATAAACAATATAGATTTCCCCCGTGCTCACCCTGCATGTACAGCTCTGGAAGTCACAACAAATTTCAATTTTACGATTGCCCTTGAATGCACCGCTAAGGCCAGCCAACCACAAACCTTTTTTATATTCAAACCGTTTTTATTTTTCTGAAAAATGCTTGGTTTTCACCGAACCCGTAGCCATATCGTATCGTATCGTATCGATATCAAGATATCTGGCAAGAATATCGAGATATGAAATTTTGTCCATATCGTTCAGCCCTAGTGTCCATGCACATTAAAAACATCTGAAAACATTCAACAAATTGAAAACTGAATTGGTCCATTCCTGGTGACTAGCATTAGCCACAATCTGCAAACATGACACTGTCATTCTGTAATTCTTCAATACTGCTTTGTAATCTTTCCTCTTGAGGCTCCTAATTTAAAACAAACAAATATGCAAACAAAATATGAGATGATAGAGACACTGTCAGCTCTGCCAAGCTCTTTTGCCTACAACGCTTGCTGCTCTGAATAAAGGACTAAATAAATGGAAACTGCATCTATCAGATGTACCGTGACTTCTTGATTATAACATGCATCCCATATTTTCACGGTTTTTGTCTGGAAAAACACTGTACTCAAATATAACATGCATCCAAATTTTGCCCAAACTTTACTCTCCCACACAACTCAAAAAATGACCTTTATTCAAAGTTTTAATCAATGAAATTTCAGTATTTTCACAACAAATACACGATTTTCTCTCTCAAACGGACGCAGAAACACCTATTGCTTCGTGCATGCGCAATTACTCAATTTCTGCCCGAGCATGCTCAGTCGTAGTGTACCGACCAATCAGAGAGCAGCTATCAACATGCCGATGTCTTCGACCACAACGCAGCTATTTTGCGTCCCCTTGCTCACGAGATGGCAGCGCCCTGTGTTTGCATGTGTTTTCACAGCGAAAGAGAATATTTCAGCTTTTTGTATCAGATGTGTTGCAATCGTGATGTTGGCGAGACGAAAAATGGTAAGTATTTTGCTGTACTCGTGTATAATACACACCCGAAAATTAGACCTTATTTAAGAGCAAAAAAAAGCGTGTTATAATCAAGAAATGACGGTATTTCTGTTACAGTGAACAGAAATTTTAATTCATTAACAAATTACACATTTTGAGGAAGACAAGCTATTAAAGATGCCTTTCCAGGTTTGTGCTTTAATCAATCACAAAATGCTTTCCAAGTAGGAAACAGGGATTAAAGGAAAGCCTTAGTTTAAAGATGTGTTTCATGGCAACAGTAATCCTATCATGTCATGGTATGGAGACTGTCATAGCTACAGCCACGGTAAGACACGTACGGCTAAAAATCCTGAATATCTTTGACAACTGTCAGAAATATTTTAAGGTGTGATTAGTGGCTACCAAGAAAATCTCATAGTTTAGTCACTTTCTTTTATCCATCTATTTATTTTAGATTGGGAATTCTACAGATTTTACCTTTACCCTTGGAGTATTAATCTTATTGCAATTAAATATTGTTCTTAACCAGATCTGAAATTATTCCCGTGGACTCATTTTTCAAAAGAGGCTCTAACTTGAATAATAAAATGTTGAATCTGATGTGGTGTCATATACTGACTTCTACAACTTTATTTAGTATAAGCTTGCAGCTATGTGGAGTGTGAGACCTTTTCCCACATGGGAGTCAATCGCCCACATGTTCAGTACATCAGGTCAGACTGAATGCCCTTAGCAGAAGTTGTAGTCACACACACACACACACACACACACACACACACACACACACCCCACACACCCCCACACACACGTGTACAGCTGCACACACACATTTTGCTGGATTACATTACTAAACACCTCTCCCGATGGACCAGACTTACAATCATATAGTCGGTCATTACACACACACACACACACCCACACACCCACACTCACATTCCAGTCCAGTGAGGTGACGTCTTTGTTGCTGGGTACGTCTTGGCCTCCTTCCCGTATGCAGTGCCTCAGAACCAGCTGGGTGGATCCGCCTGTGCTGTTCTCACTCAGGTTCCAGATCCGAGCCGTTGAGTCCCCAGACCTGTCACAGACAACCCACAAGCAAAAGGTGAATTAATATTAGGAATATTATCTGACAATTTACCCTTAAATCTGCTCCGAAAATCATTTATAACTGAAGACGATGCTCTACAATCAGGTTGGGTTTTCAGTCTGCAGATCTAAACTTAACCAAGTTACAAATCTAAATCTTAAAGCCCTATCAAACCTTTTCGTATCATCTACTGAGGACAAATGAAAACACTTTACAAGCAGCAAAACTCAGTAAACTGACCCAAAACCGAAGCACAAGAAACATTGTCTGGAATCTTATTTTCACTTATGGAGGTATGTTGTCCTGAATTTGACAACAATGTGTTCAGTATAGTCTTTAAAAACACTAAAGTCAAGTTAAAGATAATGTTCATATTTTTTTAAGCACACAGAATAAAAATTTCCCCTCTGACAAAGACTTCAATGCACTGGCCTTGAAAGAAACAAAAAATTTTGACCAACCCTTAATCCTTTATTATAATTCTGACTGGGGCTGAAGAATGTCAGAAAAAAACACATTGCAATATCTTAAACTCCTGTGATTTATATTGCAATTTTTTTAAAGGTGGACTTTGAAGATTAATTCTGCCTTTTACATGCAACAACTTAAATTAGACCTTAAACTCTGATTTCTACAGTTGAATCCAATTCATTCTTCTTTGCGTCAGCTTATGTAGGTCTGTACTGACAGCATGCTCTGGTCTCTGACTTAGACTACTGATGGTGAGAGCACATGGACTTTTTTGGCCCAAAAAAGGCTGGGCGACATGGCCAGAAAATAAAATCCCTATTTTTTTTCTCACAAAACTTAGTTTCTGATTTCCAAAGGAAGAAAGCAGGCTTGTCTACACTAACACCTAAAGCTGCACTATTTCCATAATATTCCTTATGAATTATAAGTGTTTAATCTCAATAAAAAAACATAATCAATACATGCCGGAAAAAAAATGGCAGAGCATACCACTGTGAAAACAGTGACAAATTTCCGCGTGTCTTTCTTTAGATAATGCCACAAATTAAAAAATGATATTTTGTTTCTATTGGGGGGAAATGTGGACCAGGGGGTTTTGATTCTGGGAGTCCAAGAGGGGCAAAATAAGTAACAGACTTGGAAAATAATTTTGATTTTATTTTTCAATCTTCTGTAACAAAGAACTGAAGTAATCAATATTTCACCAATACACAGTAAGGGAAAACGACAACTGTCAGTTTTAGTTTCCATGAAAAACACACAAATGGCAGCATGGCATGCTTTGGTCATGTGACTTTTGTGCATGTGCACATTGCAGTTGTGATGTCAAAATGATACAACGTTCAGCTCTAACTTTGACAAAAAGACATTACAACAAAACCAAACAACAGAGAGTTTTTAGAGGGAATGTTTAAAGGTGACAACACTTGTAATGAAAATGAACATCTATCTCTTTACTATTTAAGCATTTCAAGTAAATAATTTCTGAGTTGATTTGATTAGACAGAGAGTGAGGCAAAGGGGTCAGGTCCATTATGCACCTTACTTTGTTACTTTAACCTTAAAAATCTGAATTAAAATAACAGTCTCTTTCTTTACATGATGTGACAAATATTTATTATTGCATTACCCCACTAAAACTAGACTTTAAAAATAGCATTAATATAGAGGACAAGTAACGACAGTATACAGATGCAGTCTGTTTTGGTTCTTAAGGGGTTAAAAGGTTTGAATGATGGTCCTGCATCATAAACTTTTTTAGTTTCAGAAAATCCAAAATGTGCAGTTTGTGCAGTTTTTATTACCATCTGTTTATGCCATGGAGAGTTTGTAAGGTGTGGTTCCAAGAACCTCTCAAAGTTCATCCAACACAAGAAAACAATACATGTGGGGGTGTATTTGCTCTTTAATATCTAAAGCTCAGTTGGCCACAAAATGGTCTACACACTCATGCTCTACAGTTCTCCTGTGGACTTCGGCCCAGAAGTCAAACACAATGAATGAGTTAAAGCTGTCTAGAATACTAGACAAAGCAAATGCCAGACACAAGAAAACCAGCAGAGGGTCTAATATTAATGGTACCATTTGAAAGGGGGCATATTATTGCCAGTGGAAGCAGACATACTTCTGTCAACAGATGGATCCTGCCCTGGTGCTTGAGCAACAGCACAAGGACGGTGGGGCAGTTAAATGGCAAAATCCAGCAGAGACTGTAGCTTGACCTTAACCTCATGTAAGCATACTGACTGAAATATTTGTTGATTTGCTCAATCAGCTGAGAGGCTTGTGGCCTTGACAGAGCCTGTTGAGGTTATCTGACCGGTTTTGATGAGGCCGGGGGAAAAAAAACAAACAAAAAAAAACCAGAAGTGCAGGCTGCTAAAGATTTTCAACTGCTGCTGTAAACCTCTTGGTTGGATGTATGACATGTCCACCATTACATCAGTCAGTTCAACATACAAAGCTACAGTATGTTCATCAAACAGCACAACTCTAAAGCTGTTTCAGAATCAGCTTTATTGGTCAGGTATGTCAGACATAACAAGAAATTTGACTCCGATAAACTTATGTCCCTGAGGGCAGACTAGAGGACATATACAAATACAAATCAGAAAAGAGGAATTAAAAAGAGTAATTAGATATGAAGTGCTGAGATACCAGTGCAGTTTTGTTGTGTAAGATCCCCTAAGAGTCATTCAGTTGTACTTTATAGACAATTAGACTTTAGACATAGTTTGTTTCTGGAATCATAAATGTAATAATACAAACCATGCCTGCACCATAAAAATTTCTGCCTTGTAGCAGACTCATGAGCATCTGGAGAGGGATAATGTCACAGAAACAACACTGACTTTATTCAACAAATATTTGTTCAGTGGTGTTTTGTGAGGACAGACTTATGAAAACCAGCTTTCTACTCTGATAGGTTTAAGTTTTTCCAAACAAGACACACTTTTGTTTTTACCCTCTTTAGAAATATTTTGGCAACCTGAGCAATAAAAGATCAAAATCCACAGAGCATAGAGACCAATAACACATTGTGTTTGAGTGTAGTCTTAGGTCATTATGATTTTCAAATGTAATGAACATTGCCAATATTTAGACACATTTTTATTCAAAGTTCACATTCATTACTTGACTTCTTTGTTCTATCTAGATCTCATGCAACAAAAGAGGACCACAAGAAAGAGAGAGAAGCTGTGTAGATACTGACCCAGAGGCGAGGAGGTCATTTACAGGGTTCCAGGCACAGATAAAAACTTCAGATTCGTGGCCCCTCAGGACCATAGCTTTACTCTGAGGAATCTCCACATCTCGGTCCACCTCCATCATTTCTGAATGGTGATCTACAGGAAAGAGATTATTTGAAACAATAATATTCACTTCTGTCTGATGCTCAACACTTTCAAAGAAAGGAGTTCTACAAGAAAGAATCTTTTTGATGCCGGTCATCTGTAATGATTTAATTTTAGTTATTTTCATTTTTAAACGGTTTGCATTTTTAAAACAATTTCATCATGCTGCCAGTATGTTTGAAAAGTTTAGATAATGTTGAGAGGTTTTTTTCTGCAATGTTGGAATATTTAAAAGTAAAATTGACCCAACTGCCAAATACTGAGTGTCTATTACTTTTACTTCTGTTGCTGTGGTATGAAATCATTCATATAACGTTTTTTTAAACAAGTATCAGAAGAAAATCCTTTCCTCTGATACTGAAATGACAATTAGTTATTCTCTACAGAAAAATTGCAATATAAATATTCCTTGTTCTGCTAATTAGCTAAAAATAACATATGATTTTAGGTCCATATCACTTTGCCCTTGAGGCAACTGTTCAACAAAAGCAGAGGTTTACAAGGACAGTCTGACATCATCTAATTTTCTCTAAACCAGACCAGACCTGCAGTGGTGCACATGTAAGTCATTGTCTGATCTTGTTAATTCAAACAGCATGTCGATGCCACCACTTCTCAACAAGACTCTAAAATGGTTCTGTACTTGTTGACCAGCAGTCCGAACAGGCGACAGCTGTGAATTTAAAGGGGCAAGCTGTGCTGCTGTTGACCGACCAACAATGTTCGCACCAAAACACAGCCAAGTGTGTACCAAGAGTGTAAAATACTCTTCACCAGGCTTTTGTTACACTGTGAGTGAGGCTAAACTATGGCCTTTAAAACACTCAGTCTTCCCATTTACAGCTGTTTTAATTCTTGACCCTGATGTATCGCTGTGCTTCTTATACAGAGAAATGGGTGAAATGAAAAACAATCAAATAATGTTTTTCTTAAGCATGACAAAATTAGCATTTGTGTGCTTGGAAAAGAAGATGGAAAAATTCTCTGTAAGCTTGACAAAACCTTGACGAAACAACATGTGAGGGTGTGAGAAAAAAACACCACAGTAGTCTTATGTAATGCCAGGGAAGCCACAGACATTTATAACATGAAAACCCCAAAGCTGTTCAGCAGCTTCAGCTACAGCGTGCTCACATACAAACACAAACTATAGAGAGCCCTCCTGTGATTGATATCAGAAGCAATAGTGAGAGAAATATGGGCCGTCTCCCTCACTGCATATTGCTACCTCCGACAAGGAAATAATGTGGTTGATGGTGTTTTTCTGATAGTCTGTTAGCAAGATAACTCGAAAAGTCACCAACAGATTTTGATGACATAGCCAGGTAATGTTAGTAATGGCATTTTTCAAGGATTTGCTGACAGTGCAGGAGGGGACAGTTTCCCCACATTTTTGACAATAACACACTCGACAATGTTGAAAGTGCCTCAGAGGATGTTTGTGCTCTCAGAGCACCTCTAGTTGAAGGTGAAGCTGTCTCAGGTGGTGTGAGAGCAAAGCAGAAAATCCTGTTTTGTTCTAAAGGTTGAGAGTAGAGGTCTAGGAAAATATCAATATACCAATAAGTTGCAATCTTTCAAGGTACAATATTGGATCAGTATTTTTAGGGCAATATCATGATATTTTATAATTCAATCCTTTTTTGAAATATTTTTTTTTATATTTTAGTCCAGCCTCTAGTTGGGAGCAGACCTTTAACCAGCGTACTTTCTGTCACTGAGACAGACAATCAATTTTACAGATGTTGCAGGAACAACACTTAACAAATAACACTGATTAGAAACTGTTCTTTTTATGTGCACAGTATTGTGGGTTCTTAATGCTATCAAAAATAAAATATACAAAAAACCTTTTAAGAGTCTCGTTAACAGTATCGTATTGTCTCTCATGTATCGGGATTTGTAGGATCATGCATCACTTCTTACTCTGAACGTGTCAAGTTTTTGTTTGTTTCCAACTGATGAGAAAGTGCCAATGGACTCATATATATATATATATATATATATATATATATATATATATATATATATGTATATTTTTATCAAACAGACAGCAGCATTTTTTAACAAGCCCAACTCTGATGAAATAAATATTAGAAAATAAGGAACCAGATAACAGGGATACATATAAAAAAAAAATTAAATCAGTTCCAACATCAAGTACGGTTGGTTTGGTTTTGTGTTTTTTTTTCCCGGTAGCATTGCTAGTGCCGTAATTGTCCCTGTATCAATCCTGTTAAGAGAAAACAACATATACAATGTTAACTCATGTCAAGGCCCATGTGATGATGCTTCTGATGCCTGAAACATTCAATTCTTCAGGTGGAGGGCAATATTTGTCAACTTACAGGGCACAAAAGGACCAGCATCTTAGGTTTGTAACATTAGGAGATTGGTGCCTAATAAAGCACCAAAATCTGTGTTGTGATTTGGTTTGGTGGGTATCAGGTGTTAGGGTACCCAAACACGTTTCAGGATCCATCCCAAAGGTCAAGGTATGCAACTGTAATATACTTTCTACAAAAGTGCAAGAGAACACGTTTGTTAAGGGGCTGATTCAAAAACTCTTTAAATCCATAAGTGAGCTTACTGGCTAAGGCGTGGGATCCATTCTCCTCCCCGTTGGCGGCTCCCTCTCCGTTCTTAGTACTTCCCTGGGGCCCTGTGCTGCTGCCGCTTCCAGCAGCCACCTGCTGCTGCTGCTGCTGGGCCATCTTGTCCCTGTAGGCTTGCTGCCTGGTCTGGACTACATCTGGCATCACAGCATCGATCAGGGACAGAGACTCGATAGGCCGCCCATCGAATAATGTTCCATCCTATAGAGTCAACATGGAGTTAAACATTTTTAGTTTACTTTTTTTTCCTGAAGCAACTGTAACAAGTAAAGCACAACTTTAAACTTTCGGCTAAATATGCAGCTCTCACTGGCACTTAATGAAGAAGCTACACTCAGCAGTCTGACCTCATTGATGCTGACTTCAGCCTCCACATACTGCAGGCCCTTCTGGATGATGGAGATGAGAGCAGCAGGGGGCACCAGGGCTCCATTGATGTTAGACTGGCTGATGTGGCTCTCTATGCCAAAGGTGAACGCTGAGTGGGAGAAGCCTGGAGGAGGTACGGGCAATTTGAAAAGTAGGATGGAGATAAAGTTCAAACAGCACGAGCCAAGAGAGCGGTGAATAATGCAGCACTTTGAATTAGTATGGGGAAAAAAAGGAAGCAGACTGCTATTTAGAGCAGTGCTGTCAAAAAAAGATTCTCTTTTGCTAAACTTACCTGACTCTTGCAGGTATCTGTAAACCAGGAAATTGACCTCATCGCTGCTTATGCTCATTTTGAGTCCTGGTGATTAAACCATTGGGTCAGCACAGGATAGGAGCCTGGAAGAGAGAGCACAGGGCAGTTTTGTTTATGAATTAATATCACGCACTATAATTGAGCTAAAAGGAGGTTGGAGTAATATCTTCATCACTAAAAATGCATTTACATCCCACAGGAGCCTAATGGATAGTAAAAAGGATGACATGCAGGGGCACAGAGCCAGGTGTGAAAGAGAGCTGTCACACACACACGGAGGATGGTGTTACACTACGAGCTAACAACGTAACTCATTACCAAACTGGCACACACGATGAAAACTGAGAAGAGGAAGAGGTTGAAAAAAACATCACCTTGCTTGGCCTACATGTTTCAACTCCTAAACAGAGAAGCAGACAAACTGTGATCAGCCATTTGATAGATACACACATTTGGTTTCCTCTCTACTTAAGTCGGCTACAGAAACCTCCTGGATACAAGCAGGACACCAGTTTCCATTCATTAACCTACAACTGGAAATAATTACCAGCCATGTTCATGAGGCAGGCAGGCTGTTTTAGCCTCAAATGTCTGGAACAGACGGGTTTAAACCTCTGCAGTAACAGATCCAACAGTGCTTACGGCGGGCTCCAGTATTTCTGCAGAGCCCACGATGTTTAAACGGGACTGTGGAAATAAACAAGGGGTCTGGACAAGGGACAGAACTTCTACTGTTTCCATCATGCCAACCCCAATGAAAAAGTCAACAAGCCTCCTGCCGCATCCCAGCGGCTGAGATCCAAGACCAACTGAACAAGAGGCCTGGAATCTGGTAGAAGCCCTTCAGCTATCCTAACAAGGTGGTCAGAAAAGTCCTCATAGCTCAGCTTTCTCACACTGACACACATGGTAACTCCAAAAGCCTGGAAATGCTTTTAACAGGGTTTCTACACATTTTAAAAATTGAATTCAAGATTTTGTAAGATATTTTAAAGACCATAGGTTTAGTTAATAGAGAGGGTTTCTCTTTTATGTGCTCAAATGCAGATCAGTTGAAATTAGACCCATGGGTTACTAATAGTTAATAAGCCAGGGTGCTAAATATTGATTTGATATCAGGACATGACGTTGCATTGTTCTACCAAAGGAGGGTCAATTATTGTGTCAAGAGAGAGCATGCATGTACATATATATTTAGAACTTTTATGATGCTTTCTGACCTGCATGTTGCTTACTGTATTTTTTCTCAGTGTTTCTGAAGAAGCCCCTAAAATACCCCTGACAATACTTAATAAAGATGGCCCTATATGACATGTCATCTAAACTTTATAAAGGTCATATTGTGTCTTAACTAAGGTCAATATTATCAATTTTGAAGACTGCTTAAGTATGTCCACAACTGCTAATGTTCAGAAGATCTTCTAGTTTTCATAAACTGAGTGACCTTGATCAAGCCTCTTTAAAGTTCCCCTCCCCACATTGGCCCAGTCTGCTCTGATTGGCTGACCAGTCTACTCCGTGATGACTGGTCAGTTCAGTGTTGCTTGGCGCCATGCTGTCAACAACTCTGCATTCATTCTATGTTCTATGGGGCCTTGGGCTTGCCAGCCTGAGCCAATGGGCTTGACGGAATAATGGTTTGACGTCACACTAGTAGCTTTATTCACGGAGCCTGGGGGAATGAGCTGTTTCAGGCAGCTCCTGCTGCTGTAAACAGAGGGAAGGGGACAAGTTCTGATGTCACAGACGTTTTGTCTTATTCATTCTTTTAGGAGACATGTTAAACACACTAAAGGACATTTGAAACTTGCACTTAAAGACCTACAAGGACAAAAGTCATATTCAAGAATTTAATGGCCTTAAATGTCAAAAATCAAATCTAATACTTTTAAAGACTCTGCAGGAACTCTGCTTAAAATCATTCACTTTACACGAGAGCACTGCTTGTAATAACCACCATCAATTATAGTCTTTTTCAATAAACCTGAATGTGTCCCACAAAACACTTAAAACCACTGCACAAGAAATATACCCATGCTTTCAAGACTAGATGGTGTGTTTTTTCATTGCTTTTTATGAAAGAGTTAAAAAAAAACATGCCCACACTGCCTTTGGCCACTCAATCCAACAGTGGCCATCAGAACACATGTCGGCAGCCTTCTATTTTGATGTTGCTAGTCCCTTTGAATATACCAGTTAAAGATGGGACTTTTTACATGGGAGTCTAAAACAAAACTTTGCCTCTGAACACTGATATGACACCACGGATCATCTGTCGGCTAGCCAATGTTTGTAAAACAAAAAAGAAGATACTGATGTAATACAGTCACAGCTGTGCATCCCTGTTTTGCCTAATATAAGGTCTTTAAACGTGATTACTACCACAGCTGACTAATATGCAATCAGCTAATCCAGCTGAGACTACAAATGTACAGCAAACAGAAATCAAACATTCCCCACTGAAAAACCATGACCCCTTAATACAGATTTTACATTTCTTATTGGAGTCTTTAAAAACAGATTAAAATAGCAGCATAATGGTGCTCAGCCCTCATTAGGCCACTGGAATTGCACATTACATTCACAAAGGTGTAATATTAGTGTCCCAGTGCGTGTCATAACACTACTTGTGGGTTTTACGAAACTCTGAGGCCATGTTACTTTCGAAAATGCAGCTCTTTTGTGCGCTTTGGCCTTTTGTCCTCACACAAACTGCATTTTGGAAAACTCCTGCCAAGATGAAGATGTCCACAAACTCTGTTTAGGGTGAGATGTGTTACTGTTTCACAAGGGACCATGTTGACTGGTGAACCATGGCTACCTGTGTCTGTGGTTGCCATAGTCACAGAAGATGCAGAAGCAGACTCTTGAGCAGTGGTTCTCAAATGATGTGACAGAGCACACCGGTGTGCCCTGAGGCAGGTAACATTCAGGCCTTGGGAATGCATCCAACCATGAGTTAACATAACAAAGACACAACTGCTAATGACTGAGTCTATAATTTACTCTATAAATACTTCAGATGCATTAATCACCACTGAAAGAATCAGAGTCTATAACCTAAAGAAAATCATGACAAATCCTTGAAGACAGATGATGCCATCTTTTGGAGCTGACAGGATTTGTGGAAGTGGGAATTTCACACTTTCTCTCCCACTCGGTAATTCTCTCAATTTTGTTTCAGTGACTGACATTTTCAAATTTGTGTTGTCAAATATATGGCATTTCAAAAAAGTTTCAAAGTTAAACCAACACTATGTAGTTTTTTCCACCCTAATATAATATTTCTAGAGTCATTGTGATGGTACATCACCTTACAACAGGTTGAATGATACCTCTGTCATGGTCTGAGGGGGTCTGTATCGCCATCTCTGGCACAATGTAACTTCGAGGTGGATGGTAGGAACACTCCCACACTAAAAAACTACAAATGTTCACTGCTTTGACTGCTTTATGGCATATGTCACTTCCCTCTTGAGGTGAAAGCTAAACGTTGGGAAAAGGACAATATAAAGCAGTTTTTTAATTTTTAAAACAGATTTAATGAACAGAATTTAGTTTAAAGTAAATATGCACTTATTCTCCTAATTGAAATAGGGACCTCTGGCTCACACTCCTGCATAGTGGGTGGCGATAATGCTCTTCTGACGCTGGATACCACCCGCCGTTAAACAAGAAGAAGAAGAAGAAGAAAGCTAAACGTAGAGTTGCAGCGAGAAACCCAAAGTAAAGAGAAGTTTTATCGGAGGAGACAAAAAAAAGAAAGCGGGAGAGTAACAAGCTAAATGCCTAGACAGGGATAAACATTGGCCCGGCGTTCACTCACTGGCGGGAGCTGAAAGACAAGGAGGGATGTCCGACCGATGCCGATTTTGCCCCGTTATTGTTGAACTTGTAAGTACATGATGATTTATTTGAAAAGAAACATGATCAGACTGTATCTTATCAGTCCACATGGTTTATTTGTCTCTTGAGACGTCCTGTCGGCTCGCTTCTCCTCCCTCTGTATGTCAACAAATGCACGTTGGTGTGAGGCGCTCTGTTTTACAACCCTGCAGTTACACTAAACGACCATAAAGGCCACTAGAGAGCTGAAAGCCCGAATCTTACATAGTGGGGCTTTAAGTTCTTAAATAAATTTGTCACAAATGTCATGTGTAACACCGCTGTTTGACCAAAAATCAGACATTAGATGACAGAAGTGAACATGCACTGGCTTTATAATATAACACACATCTAAGAGGCCATTTGGCATGGATACACAGAGGTGTGCCATGGTTTTAAAAAAACTTTGAGAATCGCTGCTCTTCAGTACTTATCAATGCTTTTTAATAACAGAATCTGATCAGGCTCATCAGATATTTTAGGGATGCACAATATCATCGCTCATGACATCCGTGTATTAGCCATATTTATATCACATATATTGGCTGTAATAACCACAGTGTATGAATGAAGCACCATACTTCACCCTATTATTGCTGAATGTTTACATTTTAAAAACAATAGTGTCTTCTATCAGAGAATAAAATGTTGCTTTTCTTGGTCATGATCAATTTCTAACACAAATATGCTGTCACAATGAGAGGAACACGTCAATTTCGGTAAGAGACACCACGTACTATTGCAAAAAAAAAAATCAGTGTTTGCAATGATACGTTTGAAAATACCGGCAAACATTGTCACAAGTCAAACCATGAAACTGGACTGACTTGTAGTTGGAATAAATTAGAAAATAAAACAGCTTATTCATTGATATTGTAAATTAATTTAAACTGAAATTGTTGCATGCTAATAAACAGCCTTTAGCGGGGCATTTCTGTGTTTACATGTAGCATAAGAAGATGTCTGAAAATGTGCATCAGATGTAAATAACTTTGAAAACAAAGGAGGAAAACCTTGGCTTTAATAATACCTGCCGAAGTGTGGACGTACCCTGGAAGAGTGCACTAAGCATGGTGTGTTGTGTTAACACACAGCAGGAGCTTCACACACACACACCCACAAACGAATCAGGGGCATAAATATGCTGCATTACTCTGAGACTCTGTAATTACCACGTGGGACACCCTGATTACACCAGTGATGATAATAAAAGAACAAAGGTGGAATTACAGCACTGAGGCTAAGTCTCAGTTTAGTATAGGCTACAGGTTCAGACACAGTAACTAGAATCAAGCTTCTGCTCTTGAAATTAAGATCAGCTACAGCAGTGGTTTTCAGACTTTTCTTCCCAAGCCACTCCTAAAATCAAGCCAAAATCTCAAGGCACACTGTGTTCTTATCCATGTAAAATATCCTCAGTTACATATGTTACAGCATCTCATATATCCATACGTGTCTAAATAATACATAATGCAATTTGACAAACGGTTATACTCATTAAATTTAAGAAATCCTTAAAAAATCAATTTGGAACTTTGTTAAATTTCATAGATTCAGTAACATACAACTAAGCTTGAAAAGTCATGTTTTCTTGAAAGCGGAAAATAATAATGGGAAGAGACTGAATATTAAAAATGCCCTTCGCCTCTACATTATTTAACAGTAAAAAACAATGGTCCATAGGAGTCACAGAAGAAGACATGCTTGCAGCGTGATAGGATTGAGAGCTGAACACGAGAGTGATTTAACGGCCATTTATCAGTATTTTCTGTGTAAATAATGTAAAATATTAAACACAATAGCATTAGTATCATTCTGGAGTGTTTTCTTTTTGTTCTTTTGCCGTATTTTCTCTGTTTTGCCGTATTTCTGACGTATTTCCCCATGTTTTACTGTCTTTTTTTTGGCATTGATCATATTTTTTTTTATCACAGTTCATTTTTTATGGATTCCTTGAATAATAATTTTGGAAATATTGGAGGAAGAAATGTTGAGATCTCTGTCTTCAGCTTGACAGGTACTGCTTCAGGGACTACCATCAGTATAAAAAAAATGCCTGGACATGGTCTAACATAAAGGGCTGTAACATGGACAGTAAATGCTGTAGGAAAACAAAAATGTTTGAGTTTATGTAAATTGGGTGAAGTTTATTTTTGGTCATCTCAGAAAATTTCTACATGTCCATGTACAATTGTTTATGAAGAGAATCCTGTTGAAAATTCTTATCAGTTTTTATTCTTTTCTTGTAATTACACACTGTTTTAAGCATTTATAACATAACATTGACAAATACTTACAAGAATTGTGAACTTTTATTTCTCTTGAAAAAAGGGGTGAAAAATGTATTCAAAGGACAATTTCTGACACATTTATTGATAATAAGACAAAAAAGACCAGGTGGACATTTATAATAATTATAGTGTTACTGTCATGTTTTTACTTTTGTACCCCATATGCACAAATAAGTTATCACTGTGCAAATTTTTATTTTCAGATGTTTGCTCAAAAATATGAGGTGACATACCACATATGTTCACATTGGCATCAAAATAAAAATACAAAAATTGTCAACAGGTACTCTAATTATTTGTGTATTTCTACTTCTTACTGAATTGAATCGCCACCTAAAGAATCGAAATCAAATCAAATCAAATCAAATCAAATCAAATCAAATCGTGAGGTTCTTAACAATGCCCAGCCCAACGAGTTGTCGTCTGGTTCTTGTCTTAAAGGCGGCCTGGGATAGTTGGTGTGGACAGCCTGCTGCTGTGGACCTACAGAGCGTCAATAACTACAACTACATATATTCGATCTTACATTGAGCCCCATTCCATTATCATTACATTTCCTGATATTAACTTCAGAGAGATCAACAAAATTAAACACATGGTAGTTCCTGCACACAGCTCACGTTTATTAGTATTACTATGGCCTTAATAAACAATCATGAATGACCTGTGGCTGTGGACCTGTTTGACTAAGTGCTTTTTATTGCACCAACCATCAACAAAAATGACATAATTTCACAAAGATGAATATTTTTAGACCAGTTAAACTCAATTTAATGGGTTTAACTGGATGCTCAGAGTTATCAGGGTTTTTTTCCCCACCCAAGCTGGCAGTCAAAATGTACAACAATTTGTTTTTAATGCTCAATGCTGATGCACCTAGAGCTTTTTCATTATTAAGTGTTGATATGTTTGAACATTTTTTGATATCAGGACTTAAAAAAATGTCAAAGAGGGTCTTATCTAGGGCTTGGTATTTCCAGCAACCCCACGATATGATACTTATCCTGATACTGAGGCCATGATACGATATGTATCCCGATACATGTAAACTGTGAACATTGACTACGCTTTTAACAGAATTACCAACAACTTTTGTTTTTTTATTACAAGAAGAAAAAGACTAAGGATGCGTTTTAAATGATTCTACAGCTTAAGAAACTTAAACTCAGCTCCTCAAAGATTGTAGAACTAAGTTCAAATTTGGAACATGTGCTTTATCGTGTAGTTTGGCTTCTACTTTGAGCTGTGCCATTGTTAACATTAGCCAAAGAGTATTGACAACAATTTTAAAGTATTGAGGCCGTATTGATTCTGTAGAATCTGTATTGATACAGGTAACCCCGAGGAGTGACGATATTTTGCCGCATTGATATTTTGAGCACAGGCCGAGTCTTATCAGTCCCATTCTCACCTGTTAACTGCAAAACGCTTACAGGTTTCGAGATTTTTGAATTGCTGAATTTGCATTTTTATCCAAAAATTAAATCAAATAAAGTAATGTTACATTAAATCAAAAACTCAATCATCAGCTACAGTATAGCTGATGCATTGACAATTCTCAAGGCACTCCTGGGCTTGTTTCAAGGCAAACCAGTGTGTCCCGCCATGCCATTTGGGAACCACCAATGTAACACACCCTCTTAAAGCTCTTTAGAAACCACTTTGTTGTTGTTTGTTGTTCTGAGCATTTTAGAAGCAAAATTTTCCAATAATCTTATGCGCATCAAGCTTCTTATCCTGCCTCAGCTGACAGGGACACATACACTTTAAACAGAAAGATTCTGCGCCCTCTGATCAAATTAATCTATTAATTAAATTTCCGTTCTACAGGTTTCAGAGTTGGAAAGAGGAGAGTATAGAATGAATCAAATGTTACAATAAAAGAAATCCATACTTGTTTGTTAGTGTCTTCATTTGTTAAAACGTCACAGTTAAGTGAGGCAGGACTAAGTTGTGACTCAGTTACATTTTATGTTTTGTTTTTACTGTTGGAGTTCACATCAGGAGCTGGTGCTTAAAATATCCACTGGCCCTCTTCAAAGTCTGCCTGTGGTTGTAGTGCACTGTGAGCATGTTGGTACATTTTACACTCGCCTGTTTTGAAAGAGAGCTGGCAAATGTCAACACCACGCAAATGACGCAGAAGCAGTGAACAGGGTCAGAGCTCAGTTACGAGAATAGGTCAACCGATTCATCTTGCTGACATTATGTTCAATATTTGACAGTTTTATGAACATCAACCCTGATCCTGTTCTTAATAATAGCATATCATCATGTGTATCACTTTGATTTACTAAGACACAAACAACTTCTTAAGATATGCTGAACTTACAAAAATATGAGCAAGGGCATTTATCTAACAGGAGCTCTAAACTAAGCAGAAGCAGGATAAAAGTTGGGCCTAAATATTAAGTTAACTATTTTAAGAAAGGTTGGCCAAAAGTGAAATCTTTTGGAGTTTTAAAATCCCTCACTGTGTCAACCAAAGAGTCAGGGATATGAATAAGCAGTCTGTCTGACCAAGACAGGCTAAAGCTGATAAAGAGGAGAGCTTTCAAGACATTAAACTCATTGACACTAGACTCATATTACCACAGCTCCAGACTACATCTCGTTTGTGCCAATGCAGGTCTCACACTCAGTGAACCTGCATTCCTGCTACATTTAACAGACAACAAGTCTTGGTATGTCCTTACAGAGAGGACGAACGGGCATTTTTTTAATATATTGAAGGAATGGAAACACAACACCTTCAGGGGCACTCAAAGCGGCAACATTTTTTTGTTTTTGATCAGTGTTTACAGCTTGTTCAGAGCTGAGATGCACAGATTATGAAAATCAGTGTTTGTCAATTTTAAGGTCAAAATCAGGCTTTTTTGGCGCACTCTAAAGATCCTATATTTGGCTTTTTCGTGCTTTATATGCTTGTTAGTGTTTTACATCTCTCTCCTGCATGATAAAGTACTTCTAAACACAAGACAAAAATACCAAAGCATCAGAACTACTCAACTTCTTCCTCTTTTCAACACCAGGTGCTGCCAAAATTGGCTCGTTCCCCCAGCACCACCTGAATTGACCTTCCATTATGACATCCAACCATTGGCAAAAATAGCACAAAACGGCACAAAGCAGTGCTGATTTGGCTCATTTTCACAGCGTTGACCTGTCAACCAATTAAGCCTTGTCTCCACCAAGTGGTCTCATTTGGTTTAGGACGTTATTACAGTTTGAAGCAGTTAGCCCTCATCCTGTTTGCGTTTCCACTGCCAGCTGTATCTTCACTTGAGTGCAGAGATCAGGGATGGGAGGGTCGCGTCAGCTACATAAATGACTGTTTGTTTATTGTTGCCATGAGAACATGCAGTACTGTGTGAAAGGCAGCTGAACAAGTAGGCAGGACTGCTGCTGTTCTGTTTCTGTATGTCATTCATACTTTGTGCTGCTTCCCAGTGATGGACCACCATCATTCTTTGCTGTTTTGTCACCCAAACTTCCTCCTGTACCTCCATCCCCAACCCCCGTAAACAGACACTACCTACTTGAATGGAGATCTTCCATCTCCTTCATCTGCCTCCAGTTTTACCTCTCTTTTAGAATTGAGGATTCTGGTCGAGAAAAATGTCACTCCATGGTAAGAGTGCCTCAGATTGCTTTACGAGTTCATAGTGTGAACCAGGAGAGTCATTTTAAAAATGATTTTCACTCTCATTATGCAAAGTTTTGTTCACAAAACAGAACCCCTGTTTTTTTGTTCAGTGTACACAGCTCATGGAGTGACTTTTTAATTGAATAGAGTCTTCAATTTAAACAGGAGAAAGCAGTGAAGACTGGGTCATTACTTTTTGACTTAGGGGTTGTTTTATTAACTTGAGAGTCCCCTGGCAGACAGATTTTACTTACTGTGCCTTTAAGGCGATATATGGGCACTTTAAAAGTGTATATTTTACACTTTCAAGGACCTTATTGAAATTCTCCACTTTTAAAACCCTGAAATATCATCACTGGAATTCATTACAATACAGAGTCCCCAGATCCTCTTCTTCAAATGTCATGACAGCATTTCTAACCATTAGCATGTCCCTGATCACCACCATAGACATTGATGGACTCCCGCACTGCTGTCACCTTCTGTTATGCATGACCATGAAAAATAAGCTACCTTGTTGCCATCATCAAGTTTAAGCAACCAAAGAGATAACATGCAGGAGTGGGCAGCTGGAGGACCGGGGGCCACATGCAGCCCCCTCCTCACTCAGCGTGGCCTGCCAGTCAGTGTCAGGAGTTGTAAACAAAAAGATGACAAAATCTACCATGAAGTACTTCCATCTGATTTGGAAATACAACACCATGTATGGAGGCAACATGGTTCACAACATGACAAATGGAAAATAATCATTAAATAATCTTTTATAACTTGTTATGTGTTGCCCTTAAAGGATAAGTTCGGTTTCTACAGCTTTCACATAGTTTGTAGAATGAAGTAGAACAATATACTCACCCAGAAGGCTTTCCTGATCCAAACAGTGCTTCGGGAGATATTTAGATCCAAATCGAGCGGCGGACATCCGTATAAATGGTAGCAGACGGGGCATGTATAGCGCCGCTCCTAAAACTGCATTAATCGTCCAAAAACTCATTAGTTTCACCAACATTTCATCATGGTCCGCTCGCGCTACCCCTCCACGACAGTCCGGTGTAACTCCATCCATGTTTTAGTGACTGTGCTGACCTCTGAACTGAAAAGTTTCTTGCCTCCGCGTCCTCCTTTCGATGAGCTCCTCATCTGTATACTCTGGCTCGAAACTGTAAGGACAGCCCATCATATTCAAAGTTCTCGTCCACAACATCTTCATCCGATAGATATTCGTCCATTTTGCACAAAACTGGAAGAAGAAAGTTATTGTGTAGCCACCGCTCGCCGATGAAACAATGAGCCGTACTGCGCATGCGCGCAACCGAAAGAAACTTTTCAGTTCAGAGGTCAGCACAGTCACAAAAACATGGATGGAGTGACACCGGACTGTCGTGGAGGAGTAGCGCGAGCGGACCATGATGAAATGTTGGTGAAACTAATGAGTTTTTGGACGATTAATGCAGTTTTAGGAGCGGCGCTACAGATGCCCCGTCTGCTACCATTTATACGGATGTCCGCCGCTCGATTTTGGATCTAAATATCTCCCGAAGCACCGTTTGGATCAGCAAAGCCTTCTGGGTGAGTATATTGTTCTACTTCATTCTATAAACTATGTGAAAGCTGTAGAAACCGAACTTATCCTTTAACAGAAATAGTAGATTTGATTTACTGTAAAGTTACTGTAAAGGTCTTTAAGGAGCATTACTAAATGCATTTGAAGAAAATGGTCAAACTACTTTTGATTATCACAATACTAACTGATAGCATTACAAAGGTAACTTTTATGGACCAAAGTCCATGTTTAGCACATGAAATTAGCTTTACCTTTTGCTTTTCAGGTTCAGTATATAACTGTGTACAGCACTTTACAGGATTGGCTTGTCAAAGCTGCCTCCCAATTCTGAGAAATCTGAGAAAATGGCTCAAGCCATTACCTACTTTATGTGCACAGACTCAAGGCCTCACTATGCAGTGAAAAGCAAGGATTTTGTTACATGCTGGTTGGAGCACAGGTGTGTGCCCCCATTGCTGCGTTATTCCACTAACACAGCTGTACTGAAGCTCAACAGAACAGTAAAGCTAGAAGTTGAGGAGGAGCTGTGCACAGCAGATGCATTAACTGACTACATGTGGCCATCAGTCTTTGAGTTATACTCCTGTTTTTAATAAAACTGACTAAAGTGACATGATGAATATACTGAGATTCGTTTCTTATTTAATGTATACAATTTGGTCCTTTTTTCTTTTTGGATGTAAATGTAGTCAAGTTATGAATTGAATTATATTGCCATATTAAAGGGATAGTTCAGGTTTTTTGAAGTGGGGTTGTGTGAGGTACACGGTATGAGCCTGAATGTGTGTCCCAGTGTCACAGCTCAGTTGGCTCTCCATTCAGAAAAACTTGAGACAGATGCTAATGCTATACATTGCTGTATATGATGCCAGATTTTCCGCTTAATTAAAAGAATTGAGGGAGAAAACAGGGTGGGGTCATCACCGCTACAAAAACTTTGTTTATATGAACTTAATTTTCCACAACACCACTGCTTTGATTAGGCACTATTCTGAGACACAGCACAGCCTATGTGTCCACATGCCATGTACCTCACACAACCCCACTTCAAAAACCCGAACTATCTCTTTAAGTATCGTAGTACTCATCATAATGGTAAATATTAAGAAATTCCAATCACATCAGGACTGAAGTATCGAGAAAATATCATATCATAGGGCATGGTGATTCCCATCCCTATAAAATTAAGTCTCTAATCAGTGTTATTTATGTAATCATGTCCCTGCAACATGGCTGAACTTCACTGTCTGTCCAAGTGACAGAAATAGTAACCATAACAGTTGTAGAGAAAAAAGTAAAATGAGACATGGGTGGGAAATGGCTGATTGCATGCTGACAACTAGTGCCAGAGGGGTTAATTAGGGTACAAAAGAAAAGTCCTAAATATCCATATTGGGCTTACAAATGTCAATAATGTATCAAGCTGCAAATACCACTATATACTGGTGTATTGGTATTTCCATACACTTCTCCTAAAAACATGATTAGAGCAACAGCAACAGAATCTCAAGACAATGAATATATTCCTCCAGTGTTGTGCATCCTTTCTCAATGGGTGTAGGATGATCTTATTTCCTGCTCTGATAGGGTGGACTAGTCTCATACCATCAGCTCAGTCTCTCCAGACAAATCACAAAAACAACTTATCCTATCTGAAACTTTAGCTTATTGTTGAGACATGCATGCAGGATGTTCTCTGCATTAAACCTACTGTTTTAGAGGAACCAAACCCTGCTGACTGTAAGAAAGACTAAACGTGTATCGAGAATTGTATGAGACCTCTTTGTCACTTAGCGTATGTCTTGACTGACCACATCAACCAGCCCACTGCATTTGTTGCAACTTGTGTAGCAAAAGCAAAAGACAAAACAAAGTCCATGTGTGAGGGTAAAAAATGGTGAGAGTTTGAAATAAAAAAAATACTCTACCCATGTGATCGAGAAGTCTTTAGTTGTGCATCATAGCTCTGTTGTCCACAGCAATAACTCTTCCTGAGAGGAAACAAAAGAAATTGAATTGGATAACATTACAAACACATCACAATCCCATTAAATTAGATGATGAAACATCATATGTCAGTCAATGATTAAAAATAAATTTCATTGGCTTGTTTTTGTCCAAAAATAGACCACTACCATCATGCACTGCAGTTTACTGCCCAGTTCAAACCTACTATAAATGCCCTTTTTGCATTTAAATATATGTTAAAGGCTTGGTTTAGCAGCATCAGCCCAGTAAATAATTCAATTACAATATTGTTACTTTTAAAAGAACTGATAATCTAGCAGCTGTTCGTCAGAGTGGGGGCAAAGGCAGCCAGAAGAAAGAGCAATAAACAAGGGTGTGTCACAAAACAAATAGCACAAAGTGGGTCAAAAATGTAATGTCATCACAGTCAAATATTTGTGTTTTGCTGTGTAACTAACCCTAACAGATATCAAATTAAGAGTGGATGTTCTTAGTTTTGCGTTCAGGCATTAGATCATTTTTATAGATGGTGTAATGTTTTGTTTGGGCGTTTTAAGCTGAATGCGAATGAGCTATCGGATTTCAGAATAAAAGTCATCAGAGGGCTCATGACGCTGCCCCTCCTTGGGTCGGAGAATTCGTGCAAACTAGGAAAGCATGCATGCTAGTTATGTCACCATGATAATCTGCCTGTTGCAAAATTAGCCAGATAGCATGACAAGCCCCTTGTGGAAATACAACCCCCCCCCCCCCCCAGCTCCCACCCATCAACTCTTACACACACACACCAGGCGAATGAACGAGCTTGAGATACAGCACATACATGATCAGATCACACACCATTTCACAGACGTGACTGCCCGACTCAGTTTGTGCTAAACAGCTCAAAATTAAGAATGTACAAAATTGCGTGGTATCAGCAGGTAACGGATAAAATAAATAAAGTTTTCAGCAGATATGAACATTTCTGCCGACGTGCTGCAGGTAGACTTGCTGTACTTATCCTCAAAATGTCTGATTTAACAGTAACGCATCACCTCATGAGGACTTTGTAGTTCTAAGCAGGACAAACACACCTGCCCCACTTTCAGGTCTGACCTACCGCTTAAGAATTTGATTTCAGGTTTTTTTAAGAACTACCTCAGGACTGTCCCTCTGAACCATGCTGCAGGCTGTCGTTGGTTTATGAAGCTTTGTTTTACTGTATACTTTTAATTATACCTTTCCCATGGAATTTAAATATATAAGAATAAATGCACATGTGCCATATTGAATGTTAGGGAAAGACTGACTTTTTGGCCGATATTGGACGAGGCAATAGTTAGTCTTAAGATAATACAATGAACATACTAGGGCTGAACAATATTGGAAAAAATGGTACTGCAAACACATTTTGGTCCTGATACAAATTGTGTTAATTTATGTGCATTTTCCTGATGAATACTGTCTTTTTTTATGAGCAGAAATTTAAATTGGAGCTTGTTTTTAACATTTCACACTGCAACCCATGGATGAACAATATATCTTTTGAGCACCACAACTGTAATGGGAGCATGCACAACACTCACACTGAGGGAAAAGAATCAAAAACAGAGAGTCAATAACAATTGTTCTTTTGCTCAACAATTCCTATATCAATACCTTCCACTCGGAGTGTGTATTGTCAAGAATCTGATGATATGATACAGATTGTGATACATAAGTGGCGGTGATACTATTAACGGTTCAAAGATTAACCAGGTTAAATATAGACTATAAGCTCTTGCCTTCTTTTTGCTATCATAACCATTAAATATTCTAATCATGACAAAAGTCTTCAGTCAACATAAACAAAGAGACATTCATTTGGACACGTTCTGTCTTAAAACGGAGACTTTAACTGTGACAACCACAGACACTCAGCAGCGCAACATGGTGGGCTTTTAGATGTTAAAGTGCTGGGCTGTTCATGGAAAAAACACTAAAAACATCATAAGAATCAGAACCACGGTCGCAAGCCTCAATGTACACACACAGAAAAGGGAGACTGTGTCAAGTACAGATCCCCCGATGAGGCTTTTCTTGGCCGAAACCGATCAACTGTTTGTGAGATCAGCTAATACCAATTATGTTTCGAGTTTTGTTTCGACAACTGGTTTAGTATTTGCTCAACAAAGCAGTGCAAAGAAGATCTCAAGGAGCAATGCAATAAGCTCAGTAACCTATGGGATCCTATGGTAAGTACATCTGAATAACACAATGAAATGACTCAGCTTTTATTTATGAGATTAACAAAACTATTAAATCTGACTAAAACTACTGATTAATCAAAAAGGCTTAACACTGTAAATACACAAAAAATAAATGTTAATACGTTCAAGAATACTGACTCAGATATATAGTGTAATTGACTTATTTCATGTGGAAAGAAAAAAGATCTTAATAAACTTAACTTCATTTACTCAAGGTTCAGCCAAAATCTAAATCCCCAACTCTCAAGCTGACCTGAACGCAACACAAAGTTACCAACTGGACCTCAAATTTATTACTAAACACAATGTGCATAAGATGTGTAGCTTGTTTATCTTAGCTGATAAGCTTTTATCCTGTTTGTCTCATGGAAATGTTAACACAGACTTCAACTCTGGATGAATATTTTTGACTAAAAGGATTCTACCACAGTTTATTTAAGACGATGATGGAGCAGCAAGAGCAGCAGACAAGGGGAGGACATCCACAGGTAAGAGAGGAGTAAATCCACAGGTGATTGGGATGGGTGACTACAGGCATCCACTTTGATAAACCTATAGTGTTCATTACTGTTTGGGGGTCGATTATTCCAGGCACATTTAGTATCAACATGTATCTTCACAAAATGTGCAAATACAAATTGCAACAGTGGTACTTGCAGCCTAGGTTATTAAGCATTTCTGATGATGTTAAAAGTATATTTTTCAAAAGCATCCCTACTCCCTAAAAGCCCACAGTTAAGTCGGTTTTTAAAGACGGAAGTTTCCTTGTGTTTGTCTCTTTGTTTAAAGACACATTATGCTGTTTTTCAAAAAATGTAATTATGATTAAAAGAAGGCTTGAGAAAACAAAAATATCAGCTGAGAGTCTCCATTTGACATGATCATGTTTTGAACTCCGACACTGCAGCTTTTACATTTAATGTGCAGGTAACACGATTTCTCCATGCACTGGCATTCAATCTGTATAAGCTACTGACAGTGATAATAGACTTTTATTGTAGATAGTTAAGGAAACAAGTGAGTTCACAGTTTTTTCATGGAACATTTGAATAGCAGCATGACATTCTCTGAAGTCTGACTGCATGCTGCAGTTGCAAAGTTAAAATGACTTATTGTTCAGCTCTAAAACCTACTGGTACTCTTTTTTTCTTTATTATGAAGATCATTCTGTCTCATCTGACCTACAATTTACCTGTTACTTTTATCGAGACTGGCAAATTATTTTAACAACAAACATAAAATAGGACAAACAACATTGATTTCTACCATGAACTATAGATGTATTTTGTCTCATATACAGACAATGAAAAGTACTTTGAACTGTCACAGTTAGCTGAGCTTTATCTGCCTTTTGAGAGCTACAAACAGCACAGTAGCAACATTCTGACAGACAGTGGGCTTTGTTGAGCACTAAATCAAAGTGACCCTTTTATGGAGCTTGTACTTCTGTTTTTCAAATTCATCAATAAGTTTGCAGGAGGCTTTTTTAAACGATCTAACCTAACAAGGAAAAGATATGGCACCTATACTTAGTATCCATCTGGTACCTTCCAAACAGAGTCAGAGCACAGATTTTAGTGCTTCATTTACACACAATTTGTTTATTTCTAGAGATATTAAGCCCTCTCTGCCTTCACTCTCAGGGAGCAGTACAATATAAACCCTACAAGTAAGAAAACATTTCAGGCAACATCACATGGGCCACAGCAAAAATTAACATCAACAATGCTCTTTTATGTCTCATAAGTACTGGAACTGTTTAAACATCAGCACAGTTTTAAATAATTACATATGCACCCCTAAACCCAACAATAGCCAACTTCAGTACATAGGATGCACTTTTAAGTTTAAGGAACTAGAATGAAAAAGCTTCAAGGCAGGTCTGTTGGTTCTGCTGAAAACTAAGGAAGTATGATATTCAATTTTTGCCAAAATCCCTAATTCCAAATTTCCAAACTCCTGCCTCCTCTCTGTCATCTTGCAGATCCATCTTGCAAAGCTTAAAGCAGAGAAAATATTTTCCTGGTCAGAAAATGACAGGAACATCTCCAACCTTCACAGGACAAAGTGGTAATAACTACCAGTAGGGTAGAGAGAAGGAACTGCAAGCAATGTGACAGACAAAATATTCCCTGAATAATATTCTAATACTCTACAAATTCAAATGTATTTATTTCAGAGGGGACAGTGTGAGTTCATGTATATTACCTTCGGAAAAAGTAAACCACCCTAAAGTTTGTAACCATTGGCTAATTTCCATCTGTTGTCCCTGATAGACATTCCCTGAGGTGGAAGAGCTAAAAGACACATCATCAAAATTCCCTTCCCAATCAATTTCTAGGTGATGTTGCAAAGATAGACTTCAAATTTACTTCATGGATGTGTAAGGTTGTAGGGCTGAACGATATGGACAAAATTTCATATCTGGATATTCATGCCACATATCTAAATATCGATACGATACAACTACGGGTTCGGTGAAAACCAAGCATTTTTCAGAGAAAAAGAAACATCAAAATACAAAAGAATGTGGAAAGTGCAGTTTTAGCGCGGGGGAAATCTATATTGTTTATGTCGTTGCTTTTTGATATTAACATCTTGAATGTTCATATCTCGATATAGATACGATAACGATATATTGTTCAGCCCTATAAGGTTGTCCATCTGGTTTGTCAGGTTGACTCATTTCAGTCTATGCATTGATACATTTTTTTATTTAGCACACCGGAACTCTACTGCACAATGCTAAAATTGTCCTGCCTCTCTCTGATGACTATTTATTTTTGTATAACACATGTAGCCCAAGAAAAAAAATTTTTTGTTTAGCAATAAATGAGGCAGTATTGTTTTTCTAAATGCCACATTTGGGGCTGACACAGTGAAGTATTATTGTTTATTGGTATATTTGGCAGGGAAAGCATCAAATATACATGTGGTATGAATGGCTAATATATATGGCCAATATAATGGCTGAATATTTCTGTCAATACTGTACAAAGGCTTTTTCAGCCATTATCTATTAATACCAATATCATACAAATAATATACGGCATCCCTTATAAAGTTTTACAGACCTAACATAACATAACATTCTGATATTTTAATTTAATGCTTATGATCATCAGCAGCAATTCAATTAACAGCATATACCAATATTTGGCTTTTCAACTTTGTCTGGCATTATAAATATTGTTGATGTTGTCCAAGCTTTGATGAGTATTTTCTATAGTAGCGAGTAACATACTGTTCTCTTCACAATACATAAAGAGTGTATGACAGTAATGGTTATGATTAGTTTGGAAATATCTGCTTTCCAGGTATAAGAAGGTATAACATAAGGATGCACAATGGGATTGAAACAATATTATTCTCAGCAGGTAACTGACTTGAAAAGATTTTATTAATATAGGCAGATATCAAAAGTTTGCCGGTATTCACAGGCAATGTTTTAGCAATACAAATTTACAATTATCATCCAATATACTGACTGTAAGACAGGCAGCATGTACAAATATACAATAATGGTTTTCCTCATAACCAATTAAATTCACTATTTTATATAATTCATAAAATATTAAAAATTTTTGTTTAAAACGTGTGTCTGTTCAATCTGACAATCACTATGAAAGAAGCAGGGTTAATTTTATTTATGTAGAGGACTTGTGCTCTTGAAAAAAATTATCGATGGCAATGATTTTAGAAGGGATATCTGATATCAGCAAATATCCAATATTTTGCATCTTTTTTTTTTTTTAACTTTTATGAGTGAATACATTTCACCTGGAGCCATGCTGGGCTACACAGGTACAGAATAATAACAGTTAAACTGCTGCAGGTCTGAGGTGTGCTGACGGTCGCCCACATGTCATGGGTCACTGAGTGGGTAACTGTGGATACTTGGAAACGCTTCTAAACGTTCAACAATTACGTAACTTACGCTACATAAACATATACGTACTTTTATTAAATATGTCTGAGTACATTATGTAATATGAACTTTATTCTCTAGTGCCCATTTAAACATGGTGCACACCCTGCACTGCCATGAGCCTGGTAATATTAGCTCACCAGCTAACATGCGACTTGGCGTTAGTTTTGCCTTGGCGGCGGTGTTACAGTTAAAAGGGTGACCGTGTTAACCGGCGACTTTACGCTGAATACGTGATTGGTTGTCGTGGTTACGACCGACATTGGAGACTTGAGTTGTTCTGTTTATAATGTTCTTCTTCTGAGACTTGTATTAGCATTTCTGACTTTATCTTGCATACCATGTATTTGTCAGGATGTTTTCATTTTTTTACCATTTTCCATAATGGTGTCATCAGCAGACGCATTCGTTAAAGTCACCACTTAACACGGCCACTGCGTAACCCGTAACAGCGGCAGTACCCGTCACCACACATGCCAGTCATGCGAGGCGGTTTAATTTAGTCAAGGTGGCAGTTACTTTGTTGGTGACTGTTGCACTCTGTGATTGTATTTAACAACTTAGCTTTGTTACGCTAGCTTCTCTGAAATCACTCTAAAAGTGCCATGGATTCGCCCTCTTGCTCTCACAGTTAACCCGCTAACAAGCTAGCTAGCTTCGTGGCTAGCACTAGCATGCTATGCTAATGACAGTGTTGCTGTAATCTCGTACCTACTTGGAAAAACCGTTCAATTGACGATATCTTCCACAGCTGGTATGTTCGAGTCAGACCATGTTATCTGTTTAATCGACTCCAAAGGTATAATTTTAGCACATATTTAAAGTATCGTGATGTTATAATATTTAAACTACAGCCAGGCGGTAAGAAGCCAGCAACGGCTTCAGACAGTCGACACAGTGGAGTGACCTTACATGCAGAAATGAGCTGCTGCCTCTAACTACTGTTGTTTCAAAGCACCTCACTGTAACGATTAACCCGTGACTACGGTAGAGTACGGCATATTTATAGTATCATATACCGACTGCCCCACACTTTGATGGGTTATTTATAGAGTTAAACTACCAAAGTGCACATAAGTATTAAAGTCGTATAAATGGCATCGATTTGAACTTCAGCGTTAAAGTGCAAAATCGGTAACTAACCTTTTGTCCAGAGGCGACAAAAACACTTCGAGGATTGCTAGAGCCGAAAACCGTCCTCAGGCAGTGATCCAGTATGATCTTCCAGTCCGTTTGACAGATTCACATCAAAATGGAGCCACATTTCCTCGTTGAAATCGACCAATGAGGTGTAAGGGAGAAAAAATGCCGAGGCCTCTCTGGAAGTTTGTCCCGCAGCCAAGCACCAGTCATAACAACTGTGTCCTCTCCCATCCCCCACTACACCTCTTTTCCGCCTGCCGGGTCACCACTCGCCATGGATTAATGACACCCCACCCCCCTCTGCTGTGCTCAGTCATTCAGACTGAAAGTCAACAACAAGCTTACATCATCAGACCAATCTCTGTTTTACACTCTTTTTATTCAGATGGATACTTAATCCATAATCTTATTAATTCACTCTGACGAACATGATAACACCAGGGTGTTTCTGTTGCATCCTGAGCATTTCAAATGTATGTGACAACGGGGGAAGTCTGTGCTGACCTTCAAATGTCAGAAAATGCATTTTGTATCACACTGTATCATGATTGAGCGCAATCAGGGCGAGGTAACTGTATTTATACTGTGTACTTTATTTGCAAAGCATTGCTCATTTGGTGAATAATAAATAAAGCCTGACAGTTATACTAGAAGCATTTATCACTTCCAGATCAGAAGACATGTTATTTAGCCATTAACAATAATTATTTTTATTATCATGAAATCAACACAACTACCACTGCTATTGCAACTACCAATACTTTTACCACAATAACTACTTTTTCTGATAATAATAATAATAATAATAATAATAATAATAATAATAATAATAAATAATAATAATAACAACTACAACAACAACAGCAACCATAATAATAATAGTACTATCAATAAACATTTAACTAGTTCTACTTTAAATGCTGCTGTTGTTACTATTACAACTACGTCTACTACTAAAACTTATACTTCTACTAGTACTACTAATAGTACCACTACTTGCTGATTTCAATAACAACAATGAAATCACAACTAAGAAACATCACCTTCAACCAATTCCACTCCTCCCACTATCAATACACAAGTATGACCATTGTAACTACAAAACAACAACTCATCTTACCTGCAAGACAACTACCAATACTACCACTGCAACTACTACTAGCAACACAGCTACTACAACTACCACAACTGCTTTGCATATTGGTCTGAAGGTTTCTGTGTGAAATCAGCATAGCAATGAAGATAGGTGTGGTGAAGAATTACTGGTCAAGAGGCAGCATGTGAAAAGAAGCCAAGTCTAGGCAAGTTTATTTGTATAGCACCTTTCAGCAACCAGGCAATACAAAGTGCTTCACACAAAACATCAGACCACAATAATAAATCAGAATAAAACACAGAAAAACAAAGAAATAAAAAGAGAAGAAAGGGAGAAGAAGAGCTAAGCTGAGTCTTAACCTTGATTTTAAAAGAACTGAGACCTTCAGCAGTCCCGCAGTTTTCTGGAAGTTTGTTCCTGATTTGTGGAGCGTAAAAACTGAAAGTTGCTCCTCCATGTTTGGTTCTGACTCTGGGGACAGAGAGCAGACCTGTTCCAGTGGACCGGAGGGGTCTTGATGGTTCATATAGTGAAAGGAGGTCACTGATAAATTTGGGCCCTGAACCATTCAGAGCTTTATAAACTAACAGGAGTGTTTTAAAATCAGTCCTCTGAGAGACAGGAAGCCAGTGTGAAGACCTCAGAACTGAACTGATGTGATCCACTGTTTTGGTCTTGGTGAGGACTCGAGCAGCATTCTAAATTAGCTGCAGCTGTTTGATGGACTTTTTAGTCAGACCCATGAAGACACTGTTACAGTAATTTAATCGACTGAAGATACATGCATGAACCAGCTTTTCAAGGTCCTTTATTCCTAGAAATATTCTTCTAGTGATTGTAAGCCAACTTTGTAATTGTCTTAATGTGGTTTTGAAAGCTCAGGTCTGAGTCCATGTCTACACCCAGTTTCCTGGCCTGATCTGTGGTTTTAACTGTAATACCTTGAGCTGTGTACTGACTTTGATCGCTCTTCTTTTGGTCCAGAATGTTCTCAGTTTTATTCATGTTTAACTGAAAAAAGTAATGGCACATCCATTTATTTATTTGCTCTCTGCACTTTTGAGTTACAACAATAGATAAAAACAAATGCTACAAAAGAGAACCCCCCCCCCCCCCCCCCCAAAAGCGCAGTGTCCTTTACAAGACCACTTTTAAGGTGATGAATAAAAACCAGAATTTATCTGTACTGAACTGCATTTACGTTTAGAGGAACATACTTGTGGCCTACACCCATCTGCTACAAAAATATAAACACATTAGTTGATTTTGACAAATATTAAAGAATAAACTTAAAACAATAGAATATATGACTATAAATTAAGATGTGCAACTTTCAAAATAATTTTGAAGAAAAATGCCCATAAACTGGATCATTCATTATGAACCAACCTCAGACCCAACTATTGACATTTTTCTAGATACTTAAGAGTAAAGCAAAAGACTTACTAAGAATGAAAAAAGTGATCAATGTACATGTTAAGATAAAATGAATATAAATATCAATTGAAAGAAGATTCCCTCGTAATTTATTATAAAGATGAGGAAGCAAAATTGCACACTGTCACACTCTGCTTGCTTCTGATTTTGAGGACTGTGAACACAGTTTTTTTTTTAGGACAAATTTAGTGCTTTATTTATAAAGAGGACTTTTAAAACTATCCCTTGACTCAGGAAGCCAGTGTAAGTTTGTCCCAATTTAAGTGGCTGCACAGTGTTGGCTTATTCCGATGTGGGATGACGACATATCATGAAATACAGAATTGGGGACAATTAAATGAGGCAAACAGTTGCAGTAAGTATGAGGCACTGAATTCTTTAGCTTAACATCTCTGCCAGAGCTCTGACACGCTTAATCCCTCCTCTATTGCAAACCTTGTTGCATGATTCTTCACAAACTTAAGTATAACAAAGATGAGTGTGACATTAAAACACTGTGTGCAATATTTGTGTGAAATGGTCCATGCACTTTTGCAAAAGTGGAGCAGCTTACCATCTGAAACAAATATGGTATGACTGAGAGCAGTTCCTATAGAAATGAGCTGTATTAACTTGAAAGGGTTAAATGTTAAGTGAGGGCATACAGATAGGATTTTCCCGTGGGATCTAACCAGCTAAGGAAAATCAACACAGCTTTTTATCTCCTTTTGGGGATTAGAAAGTCAAATACAGGACAAGTTGAATAGCTTGCTTGGCATTGTTAAAATGCCAAATTGTCCCAGCGTAGAATGATGAGTGAGTTAAATGCATCAATTATTTTGAGTTCAAACTGCTATTGTGGTGCTATCATGCAGATGATAGTTATGGGTACAAAACTCACCTGTCACTCAAAATAATACCAAGTTTTGGCAAGAAATAAAAGTCAGTATTCCTGACATAAGATGTTGGGTTTTCTTTACTAAAGAGAATGTGCAATATACTTCTGAGAATGTACAACATTCTTCAGACAATATGTTATATGGTAAGAGAATGTACCGTGATATGTATGTTATGTTCTAGTTATCTTATTTTTCGTTTGCTGTTCCTTTGGATGTAACTTTGATAAATGTGTCTTTTAGCTCCTCTTCCTCAGGTAATATCTATTCAGGGACAATAGATGGAAATCAGCCAATGGCTATAATCTGGCTTGTTTTCCTTTGCTGTATGGTGATGTACATTAACGTGCAGTGTCCTCTCAAATAAATATAAATATAAAATAATAATACCTTGAAAATGTTGTGCTGGTTTGCTGGGTAGTTGAGTTTGTACCCTGGACCATTATCTTCATGGTGGCACCATAAACCCAAAGTGATTGAACCTAAAATTCTTAAACAACTTTACTGAAAGTGTAGGACAACATCTGTACTTCTGAACATGTAATTATCTGTGTTGTTGAGTGACTGACTTCTGCATCTGGAATACTCATTTTTGCTACTTGTTTAATCTTCCTGTATTATAATCTCAGTGCTGATGTAGCCTTTTGTTAACATCCTGATAGCACTAGAGACCCCCCTGCTTCATATCTTGTGCCACACAGGAACTATTGTGTAGGTGTGAGAGGAATTATGCAACAATGGGTTTCAGTTTCATTGCTGTTTGCCTGTTGGGGTTATTTCCTACTTTCTACATTTTGCATCTGTCCCCTTGAGCCAGGAGAAACAGAAATCTGTGCTCCATCACGCCCACTGTGTGTGAGGGTGTTTGGCTGATGGAGTAAAATGCAAAACAAATTTCACCTCTTCAGTGCCAGGATTTACGCAATGTATGATTCACTCTGACGGAAATTATTGTGACTTGACTCACTCTGTGACTGTAAGTCACTCTTCTTTTGTACAGTTTATGTCCATACTGTATACCGTACATGAAAAGAAATATAAAAACATGCTGGTTTATGAGAAAAACTTAAATAAAAATAATAATTTCTGTTCACATCTGCACTGAGCTGTACATGAAATGGGATTATCAGTGTTTCCCTCCATAAATGTGAGACTAGAAAGACTAGAGCAGGGAGATATCAGAGTGTGGGGGCGGAAGGAGCTAATCTGTAGGACAATAACACCAGGTTGCCAGGGATGTGAGCACAGCCGCATCGCTGATAAATATGTGCTGGACCTGTTGGCATTGTGTAATTGCTTGGATACTGCTGCACAAGTGTCAGAAAGCTTTATCAACTGCCTTAGCAACAGCAGTAATGCCTTTTCCACTTTTGTGTAAAAAGAAGAATGAAGAGGAGGTTTGCCAACAAAGAAGGAGAAATAGTCTTATTATTATATCTTTTTAATTAATTGAATTGGATATACGCTGCTTTATTCACATGCAAGCTCATTAAAATGTACATAAAAACAGAATACAATTTTAAAAAATACTTTTTGACCTATATTCAATTGAATCCACTACAAAGACAAGACATTTAATATTTAAACTGATAAACTTTATTATATTCACTCATTTTGATACTTGCAGCACGTTCATTTGAAGTGGGATTTATAAATATGCCAAATACTTTAATGCACATCATTGAAAGAATGGAAGTAATTTGTGTGCCATTTAACTTGCAGCAGCCGATACACACTGTATATTTTTTGCAAAGATTGTTTTTTTCAGATGTAAAATAAAAGGTTAAAAAGAAATATAAAAGAAATATGTCTCTTAATAAAATCTTGGACTGCATATTGCATCATGTTTTGAATATAGTGATTTATGTTTACGCAAGGTACAGGGTTATAATATTTTACAGACTGTTTTAAATCAGAGTTAAATTGTGTGCTTTTTCTGACTTCATCTACCCATTGATGAGTGGAATATTGAATTAATTAATCCAATAACAACAACAAGTTTTTTTTTGTTTTTCATTTAATAAAGAAATGCAATTCATATCTGATAAAACTGCTACTGAAGCTGTTAGCATCCATGCTAATCTCTGTACGAACATAAGCTTCCTGCTGGTGTCTCACTCGTAGCTCCAACCTCTTCCTGCTTTAAAGGACTCTGATTGCGCCATGCTGCTTTGGGCTGCTCATAATCGTTGTAGATTGGAGCTTGGCAAGATGGATGTGTCTGATTACAGACATTGAAATCAGGCTGATCCATCAGTTTATTAGAAAAAAATCAAAATATTTTAATATCTGTTTGATTCCACAGCTGCAAAATTAGAAGTCCTTAACACCCAAAACTGTGTAATTTTTCATTTAACTTGTCAGAAAATTCTGGCAAAGTCATTCACATTGTCTAAACCAAGAAAATTGAAGAAATACATAAACAAATCTCCATGGGTGCTGGATTGAAAAGATACAACCATGAAGAGAAAATGTGATCTACACACCAGAGGGCTCTTGTTAAAAGATCCAGCAAGTGACATTTGAAACCCAGCTGTAGGTTTCATGGTCTTTTAAACGGCCTTAATTGGCCAAAGTTGTCAGCAACATTTGACAAAGTGATTGGGTGATGGGTTCCCCTAAGGCCCATCTGTAGCTGGACCCCTGAAAGACCCTAGATTTCATTAAAAAAACATAGCAAGTATATCAACACATTCACAATGTTTCAGTGCTCATTCAGTGCTCATTTGTTTGCAATGTGAAGCTCAAATCAGTCTTGAAGTTGCCTTGAACAGTTTGTTGAAGGCCTATATACACTGGCATTACCAACCCTAAAGTTAAATTTAACAACACTGTATTATTAAAATAAAGACGGATACTATCTCAAGAAAAGAGGGCTTACATTCTTGATACAGGCAGTAGTTAAAAAGATGTGAACATTTGTTGCTTTAAGAGGCTTAGGAAAGGCAAATTAAGGTTGAAATAAAAAGTAATTATAGCCGAGAGGTCTCATACTTTTCTCCTTATCAACAAATTTACTCTGGTCTCAAATGTCCACAGAACATGTTTTTAGAGTTGCTTGCATCAAAATGTACTCACATAAACCCCTCTGTCTGAAGCCTGCTCTGAACAGACTGTTATTGTAAATCCTCAAGAGTTGTCTCTGACCAAACCCCTCCAATGAAGTAGATGGGGCTACACCTTTTTCAGCGCTGCACGCTGATGTTTACTGTGGTTGCACAGACATGTCTGTACATGATACTTCCATCAGAGCCAGCTGTGAGCTGGGCTAGGTGTATCGGCAAAAGTCTTTTTATCGTATGGGCGTTTTGTCTACATGGATTCAGTGTTTTGGGAGCCGAAAAAATAGACGTTTTGAAAATAATAGTGACTAAATTTTAAAATGCCACCCTTGCATTTCTGTGCGTACAATGGATATGCACACTTTCAGAAATGATGATCTGATAGCCCTGCCTCTCCCTTAAACCACATGCACTGCCCTTGACAGCAATAGAAAATATGACAGAATGTAGTCTTGCATTTGTCCTGCAGAACCTACTGAGCTTGTTATGGCTTTTAAAGCAAAATCTTCTGCTCCTCTACGACTGCCTTGAGCAACGAGTGGACGTGGAGAAAAGCATATGCCACTCTTTGTTTACATCTCACAAGATGTATGCACATGTTCCATGTCTTCTTCTCTGTTTTTGGTGTATGTCTGTGACAGCATTACAGCATTGCTTACAGGCCTGGCATATATACAGCAGCATTTTAAGTGTTTTCATTTGGACAGACATTACTTGAAATGATGTTGTGTTTACAGTAAACATTTTAAAAACCAAAAAAAATTTTTGCCCCCTCTGGACAGGGCCTGATTAGAAAAGTGTACTTAACAAGATAAAGTACCCTTATGACTCAGGTGGACCATGTCTTTGCAGACCCTTTGTGTGCCCTAAATGATTTTGAAACATGAAAGAGGCACACTAGGATTCTGATACCACGAATAAAACTTATGGATATATTACCAATTGGACAAGTAACATTTAAGAGTATAGGAAAATCTGACATCCTTAATACATGAAAAATGCTAAATTATGAAAGAGCCCATATAAGGCTGTATTGAATTTTGTATGCCCTTTAGTGTGTTTTACATGTCTCCTCTGCATGATAGAGTACTTCTATGCACAAGACAAAAAGTCTGCAGTATCAGGACTTCTCCCTCTACCCTGTCTTTAGTGCGAGCAACTACCTTAAACAGCTCATTCTCCTGGCCCCACAAAGAAACCCACCAGTGTGACGTCCTCGTTGGCAATTTAAACACATTGTCTCAGAGTGGCGAGCTCAGTGGAGAACATCGACCATAGAATGAATGCAAAGTTGTTCACTACATGGTGCCCAGCAGCGCTGAACAGATCAATTACTCAAAAGTAGACCGGAAAACCAATCAGAGTGGAGAAGTTCGAGCAGAGCAATTCAGGCAGACTGGGAATACAGGTGGATCAGGGGTATTCGGTATGTGAAAACTAGAAGGTTTTCCGACCACAGGTGATTGTGAACATACTCTTGCAGTATTCAAAATTAAATACATGAACCAGAGTTAAAGCAAAATATAGACTCTTCAAACAATAGAGCCATTATGTTAGAGCTTGTCTGCTATTTTTGATAATTAAAGACATTAAATTAAATAATATATGGTGCCAAGGACATCTCTTTGTTGTTGTCATGGTATCAGCAGGTATTGAATTGTTTTGTTTTTAAAAGAATTACATCAGAGTAGTTCTAGTATTGTGTTATAAATTGTCTTTATTTCTATTTAACTGGAAATTTTTGAGACATATTATCTGGTCAGTATCCTCTCCATAAAAGTCTTCAGATTGGGGCCAAATGATTTTTTATTCAAGCATGTGGGCTAACATATGCTGTTTATCTAAAGAGAATAAACATCAACTTGACCTGAAAGCTGTTAAACTCTGTGGCACCACAGAACATCACACATGCATCATTAACACCATGAAATGTGTCTGCAAGAGATGAAAGACCAAAAAAGCGGAAAATGGAGCAAGAGAAAGGACTGCAGCCCTGCTCCACTGCCGGCTCAGCAAGAGCTATTTTTAGATGCTGAGAAACAAAGAAGCAGAATCGGCTTTCATCCCCCCTGAAACTCTATTATTTCATCTTCAAATGTGCTTCTTGAAGACACTTCTTTGAAGCTATGTTTAGGCCCAATCTCAAATAAATACTTCTGCATTTACACACCCTCCAGCCTTTTTTCTCATTCAGCTATATTTGTGCACGTGCTTTTCCTGTTCTTCTACTGTATGTGGAGGGGGAAGCTATTTTTCCAGGGCTAAAATAAAGCCAGAGTGCATCACAGTGGGAGGTTTCTGAGCTATGGTGTAGGATATAGAGAAGATAGTGAGAAGCAGAATGATGCAGGAATAAAACACAGACTTTTATGGTCAAACACAACAAATGACATAAGTAAAGACTGCTTTAAGATGGCTCACTATGCACAATTTTTACCCAGAATCCCAGTTGTATCCTCCAGTTTTTGAATCTTTATCGCCACACATAGATTATGGACATTCATGTCTTCCCATGTGTCCATCAGAATCTCCTCAGCTGGTCATGTAGGATGTGGGCCCTCGGGGTAGTGCAGTATGCTGCTGCTGCTGTCAGAGGTTGCTGATGTACATGTGCAGGCTGGTGCATGAAGAGCTGTGTTGTTGTGTGTTATGTCTTTTTTCTGTTCAGTTTTCAGGATTATAATCCTCTGTGGAATTTCAGTATAGAGTTTGGAGCTCATTTCCTTCTAAGGCATACATTTATATCATATGTTTTATTATCCTGTCATGAAATTCAACAGTGCTGAGCAAGAAATCTTGACCCACACGTATAATTTCATAATTCACCTCTTTGTCTATACAATGACTCCCTCTACAAGATAAAATAAGCACAATTCACCTCAAGTATCCAAAATTCACTTGTATATTGCTATATTTATAAATCTTCATTACTGGGATTAACCTGATAACTTCTTCAGATCAAAGATGTGCCACATAAGCTCACATATCCTGCAAAATATGTGTCAGTGACCTGAGAAAAACCCCTCTTCACCCTCTGTTTCCTGCTCCATCTTTCATACAATGTGTGCTCAAAAAGTAAAAGTAAAACTTTCACCAAATTATGGAGGATATGCTGCTTCCCAGGCATATGTTTAACCCACAGCTGGCTCCAGCAGAAGGCAAATTCGTTACTATGTGGCTTAAGTAAACATAACAGCACAGAGCTGGAAAGCAGAAGCTAAATTGATTTGTCTGGAAGGTCATGGTCAGACATAGGTCAGGAGGATTTATACTTAAACAGCCTGTTCTGAGCAGGGGTGAAACAAATGGGTTTATAGACAGGTCAAAATCCAATATTTAAGTGAAGTCTGAGATAATGAACCTCATGAATATGTTCTGGGGGCACCTGGGACTAGAGTAAACTTTTTTAAAAGATTATAACATGGGTCATTGTATTTTTAATACATGCTCACATGTTGATTCAGCATGGCATGTAAAGTGTTGGGTTGCCGTGCTTACTTTGGTTGTACACTCTACCATCAATCAGAATTTTTGAGGTTCCCAGCCCAGCCCCTTCTGTCATGTAATGTGTCCTTGGGCAAGACACTTAACCCCAAGTTGCTTCCACTGCTGTGTCATTGGTGTTTAAATGGCCATGAAAGAGCATGGATGTTAAAGCTAATACTGACGGTACTGGTCTACTTGTGTAAGAAACAGATGTAAAGCAAAAAAAACAACATTTAAATCTTTAATAAATCACAATTTTGATTTATTAAAGTGAACATTTAGTGAAGATGAGGTAAGCCGCAATGCTATATTTGTACATTCTGCCAATATTACAGCCAGTTTATGGTTGGCCAAAATATTGTCAATAAATATCAGCAAAAAATTTCACATCTGCCGATACCGTCAACACCAGTAATCAGCTTTTTACATTAAAATCTTCTGACACAGATATTGTATTAGCAATTTTGTGCATCCCTGATATTATAAAATTGTAAAGTATTGTACTATCACTAAAACATCATGTTGTATTGTGCTGTTTTGTATTGTATTGTATTTAATGCTTCAATCGTTGGTAATTGTTTAATATCATCCATTTCTTTACGAAAGTTTTGAATTGATTTTAATCATGTTGTTTGTTATTGAATTGTATATTTCGTATTGCACTGCATTGCATTATATCATATTGTGTTTTATTGTATTATACTAGGTTGTATTGTATCAAATTGTACTGATATATTCAATTTTTTCATTGTATCCTAAAGCTATGTATTATATTGTTTTGCCATTCATTGTACCATTTGTGTTGCTCTGTACTGTATTATAATGGTTTTAAATTGGGGTGTATTGTATTATGTTGTATTGTATTGTATTGTGGTTTGTGCTATGATGTTGGAATTTATTACATATTTTGTATCATGTTTCCTGTATGGTGTTGCCTCTAATTTGTCGTATTAATTTGTATCATTTGACATTGTTTCATATCATATGATGTCATGTCAAATCTTTTCATTTTGTGTGCATTATACTGTGTTGTATTGAACTGAATTGGAAGGTAACATATTGTATGATTCTATAATGTTAAATGATTCTTGTAATGCATTGTAATGCATTGTTTCATATTGTTTAGTTGTGTATTGTATTGTTGAAATGTACCATGTGGAATTATTTTGTATTGTATTGTTTTGTCTTGTTTTCACAAACTGGTGTATCTGTGTTTACACAGTTACATAAAATAAAAAGATTTCAAAAACATAAACATTTCCACCCTAACTCAAATTAGAAAAAGACCAAATAGAATTAAAACTATTTTTAGAATCATCTATCTAAATATTTTGTAGATTTTCCTCTTGATTTAACAAATAGGAAGGAGAAATGCCGCCTCCCCTGTGGTCCTCCAGTTTCTGAGGTTACAGAGACACCTTGTGGTGACAGTTGGCAGGGCTTTACTCACACGCTGTCAGCAGTGGCATTCAAGTTGCCTTAAAACAACTCCCTGCCCTACTGTATATTTACAACATGGAAAAGCAGGGCTTGGGGGTTGAAATAACTGCCACTGAATTCCTCTGTGGACATGCGGTATACTCTGCTTCAAACATAGCACCAGGCCCCCTGCGGAGCCACTCACAGAGTTATTTGGAGGCATAGTGGACATTCATTGTGCCAGACTGACTCATTTTAAGCATGACGGCATTGTACAGGACACTCATATTACTGACACAGGTATGACATGCATGTTGTCCAGTGTGGGTTTAGAGTTTAAATACGAGGTGACCAGTTGCTTTCTACGGCCATGTCCGAGAGCCACTGCTGACAGTTGTAGCCCAAAGTCTGGATTATCATTACAACACCGCAACAAGAGGTAGGACCTCACAGATTGTTCTTATTACCACTGTATGTTTAACTCAGATCACACACAGGAGCAGGGGCTTGTTGTGATTTGGAGGTGCTAAGACAAGAGATTATGACAGGAATCAACAAGGAAACACTGAGATGGACAGACCATGTGCTGAAAGATGATGCAGCCTGTTGCTGAGGGTCAACAAACAGCACATGGCTGAGAGATGAATTAGATATTCAGCTCATACATGTGCAGTTTAAACCCTTGGAAGAAATGATGTTAATATTTAAAATAGTTAAGACTTAGCATTCTCTAATTTATCCAGGGAAAATAAACTGATTTTATGTACATATATTGTTACCTTAAATGTCATTTGTTTATCAACTGTATACTTCTCCCACAATAGTTCACCCATTTGGGTACACAATAGGGGTGTTCGATTATGGCAAAAATCATAATCATGATTATTTTAATGATATTGAGGTCACAATCGTGATATATGATTACTCACTGATTTTAAAACACACATCATATGCTTTCACTGAACATATATTCCTTTGACACTATCATTCTGAACAGCAAAGACCGGACAATACCTAGAAATAAACTTGTAAAAATATAAATACTTCAAAATAATGCTAACAATAGCAATGGAAAAAGAAAAATAAGTTTAACATATCATGTGGCATGGTAATATTTTAATCTTACTTTCTTGGTTTTCATAACTGAGGGACTGGTAATAGTAATTTAGATTAAAAACAAAAAAGAAGGATGGATATTTTCAGGCAATTGCCAAAAAATCTTCATCTTGAATCTTGATTCATATCGTCAAATATGTTTTTTTCTGCCAATATTTGCAGCCTATATTTTTGCCACACATATTGGCCGCATATGTTTATATACATCCCATGTATTCGTTATACTATTGGCCAAATGTACAAATGTGCCATAATGGTTTACCTGATCATTCACTGAATTCCCACTTTTATAAATCAAAATGGTAATTTATCAAAAACACAATGTTGTTTTTCTTTCTCTGTATCTGTTTCTAACACAACTTGACTGTTGTCATTTAAAGAACAGGTCATCGTTAGCCAGGTAGAGGCTTTGTGCTCTTGATGAACAATATTGGTTTCAATATCAGAATTGGCAATAGAGTTTGAAAGTACAGGCATATCGAATATTGTGAAAAATCCAATATCATGCATCCCTATCTGTGATTTCTGATAAAAAAGACAAGGTGTTGGGTCCCAGAGCAACACCAGTTGAGAACTACTGGTGTACATGCTATGGTCTGTATGTACAGTATGCCCGAGACATGCCTCCTGTAATTCCTTGAGCAGTTCACACAGTGCTGTTGTCAGCATGTGCACGCCTCAGGTGAGTGTTTACTGCTCTGTTATACGTCTTTGCGGAGCTGTGAAGTGGAACACATGACTCTGTGAAGACTCCAAACACTACAGGACAGCTGACAGAGAGGCAATAATCACTGGAAGGACAAGGTAAAAAATACATGCTGAGACATTCTTCATTAAAGAGCGTGTTGATAGCAGACCGCGCTTTGGATTCCACGACGGAGGGAGGTACACAAAGTGAGAAAACACCTGCTGAGGCAAAACGATCAGGATCAAAGTGGAGCCCTCAGACCTCCAGAGAATAAACATGCAAGAACTTTATGAGGACGAGCTCCTGGACACAGACACGTTAAAGGCCCTAAAATCATTCAAATATGTGCAAAAACTAGAGATCAAACAATACTTCAGAAGCACACCTGTCTGCATCTCATATTGGGATTTTGGACCCTCCCCTGATGTTCTTTGATGGCACTTTGTAGTTGGTTTGTTTTTCATGTTTGTAGTTTTGTTTTAAGTCTTTGATATTGTTTTGTGTCCCTTTTTTGTCACCTGTTGGATCTGTGTGGGTTTTGTATTTATGTAAAGAGTATTTTTACATGCACACATTCATCTGTGCACTGGGAAAATTTAGGTCATGATTATGGTGTGATTTGACGTTCGTTTGTTCGTCTGTCCATCTGTCCATCTGTCCATCTGTCTTTTAAGTAGATCGACAAGCACTTCTGCAGTGGTTAGCACATGTGCCCTGCGGTTAGTTTCGTATATATTTCTTTCAAAAATTACATTAAGTGCTAATCTTAGTCTAAAAATGGATAATGTACCATAATGTGGCAAACAAAAAATTGAGTCACAACAAGCACACAGGACTGTTTAGAGTTTATTGGATGACTGCAGACAGAGGCAGGCTAACACTACCCATTGACTCCCAGTGTTTAAGCTAAGCTAATTAGAGGTGGGTGAGCTCTGCCCATCTCTTTCTTTTTACTGCACACAGAGTTGAAAGAATGGTGTCTATCTGCTTGTCCTGGGCTTGGTAGTGAAGCAAGACATGAAAAGACATTTCGAGGGCCCTCTGCCAGTTTTTGCTCACATGTCCTCTCTTAGTCCAACACTATTCGTTCAGTTTGATTTTGGAGGTCAAAAGTCTAAGGTAAAGGTCACGGAGCCTCATACTCTTTACTTGCTTTTGATCATAACATCTCAAGTACATGACAAGGGATTTCTCAAACTTGACACAAATTTCAAGTGATGAGCTGAATAGGTTTTAAAGCTCAAAGGTCAAGGTCATTGAGCCTCATATTACTGCTTGCTTGTAAACATGATTTTTCAAAAATCTTTGAAGGCTTCCCATAAAACCTTTCACCTTTCATTATTTTGTTTGGGTTTTTTTTGCATTTCTCATAGTTGGAATATAACTCTGGGGTTATTTTGTTGCTTAAAATGCAGTGAAACATTAGATTTGGACACTTTTGAGATTCCTCAGCAGGTGCTTTACAAGCCAATTCACTTTATCACTCATGATGTCACATTTTGAGTCTTCCAAAATGAGAGCGAGGCAGCTGGAAGAAATCTGAACTGAGGACACTCCCACAGAGAAAATATACAGTCAGGTCAGTCTACTCTATCTACCTCTGCCTTCAGATTTGAAGTTCATTAAACTGATAATAGGAAAATCTGAACAATACCTTCCTGCTGGAGTAAGCACTTTCTAACAGAGCACCTCAACACACACACACACACACACACACACACACACACACACCTACAAAAGCTGTCTCCCTCCTGTGCTTCATGCTGTGACACTGCAGACTCAGTAACTTTTTAAATAAGCAGAAATAAAAAGAAGGACGCAGATGAATTCAAAGTCAGTTTTCGAGACAGTGAATGTCATTCAAGGCTACTTTCAACTTTGTGACATTTCTTTAGTTTCAGTTTTAATGAATGCAGAGGCACAGTTTCATGTGGGTATTTGTGAATGTGCCACCGTTCATCCATCCATTCCTTTATCTGTATCATTTGTCCCTTCCAGGGTCACAGGGGGGCTGGAGCCTATTCCAGCTGACAGACATGGTGCACCCTGGACTGTTGGCCAGCTGATCACAGAGATGACAACCATTTATGCACACTCACACCTAAGGGCAATAACCTAACAGCATGCTTTTGATCAGATTACCTGGAGAAAACTCATGCATGCACAGGGAGAACATGCAAACTCCACCCAGAAAGGACTCAGGAGGCAACTCAGCCAGCAACCCTCTAGCTGTAAGGCATGAACACCACCTGTTGCACCACCATGCAGCCCTATATATCTCCACCATAATGGACCAAAATAATGACAAATGACCAAGTCTGAAGAAATTGCAGGACACTTTATTCAACGCAGAAGTGGGCAACTGTCAGCCTTAGGCTCATGTACACTGGGTGTTATGCTCCAAATCTGACCACCTCAGTCTTCAAAGCGGAATAATTTCTTTTTTTATCAAATATTACAAATTATTTTTAAGAAATTGTGTTCACACCTATTATCCTGACTTACTCTCTTAAAACCTTTCTTGAGATATTTCAAACATTTATATTTGTCTACATTTACAAACATAAGATGACCACAATCTAACCAGTGCATCCTTATGCAATGGCAGACATTTGTTGAAAGTTGTGATGTGTGATTCCAGAAACTCACCAGAAGGAAGGCCATGACCTTGACCTTTGACCTATAGTCTTGATATTTAACCAGGTCACCCTTGAGGAAGCATAGACATTTTTTTTATTACAGTTTTTTAAGTGTTATCATATATCATGTTCAGTGAGCATATGATGGCATTGAGGGTCCTTATCCTTGAATTTTGGCCATCGACCTCTAAAATATAATCAGTTGATCATAACATCTTTCATGAAATTTTTACCAGGTTAAAAGGAAATCACCTTGAGCATTGAGATATCTGTATTCACAAGATTTGACCTTGGGAATCTTATCAGGTCATCCTTGAGTAAAAGTGGATATAAGTCCAAATTAGATAAAAATGTTCTGCCATAGGGTGCAATGACCTTGGCATTTGGCCCATGACCTTGACAATCTATATACTTATTCTTGAGGGGGAGTTAAAAATTGTGCAAAGGGTTTGTGATATATTGCCTTCTCAGGCAGAAGATGACAAACTAGGCTTCTTGGCCCTGATCTACAAATGTGATTGATTCATCTATCAGTCAGTTGTCAGTTGTGCACATTTTAAGGAATTCATATAAGTATTGTTGATTGAGTTTAAAGCAAAAGATGACCACTCGACCTCATGGACTAAATCTTTAACATATGGACCCCAGAATCTAACCTGTTCATCCATGCATCATGTTGGGCATTTCCGCAGGGTTAGTAGATAACACCTTAGAGCATTCCCTATTCCATTCACAAGATCATCCTCAAAAGCAAAGGATGAAATTAAAATCAATGACCTTCACCTTTTACCCATTACTCCTAAAACTTAGTCAGTTAAAGAGAATATTTGTGCAATGTTTGATGAGAACCACTCAAGAGCTTTTGAGAGTTCAAATCCACACACTAATGCTGTATTCACACCGAACCCAAGATTGCATCGCCCACCCAAGTTGCGTCGCCTGTCCACAAATAGCTCATTTTCGCGACCGAGCAACATAACCTGGTCGTGCTTCCAAAGCGACCCGGTAGTGAAACCAAGACACCCAGATTGCGTCTATTGCATCGCAGGAAGGCCGACCGCGCCTGATCAAGCCTGTACATTGATTTTGCGAGGAGAGGGACGCCCAGGTCGCACAGGTCGTGTTCGGTGTGAACGCACCTTAAGGCTGATCAAAATGCTCCATGTGATCAACTTTTGACCTCTGACCTTCAAAATATACAAACACCATCCATGACTCAAAATAGAAATCTATCCAAAGTTTGAGGAAAAGTGTTCCAAGAATTTAAAGTTAACAGGATCATGCTAATGAGCAAATGAAAAACATGAATCTCTGTGACCTTAACCTTTGACCTTTCTTGATTGCATTTACAAGCAAAAGACATCCTTGAGACTTCTGCATTTGTCCTTTGACTTATGACCTCCAAAATCTAATCAGTTCAACATTAAATCCAGCGGGACATTTGGTCAAAGTCTAAAGAACATCCCTCAAAGATATTCAGAGATGTTGCGTTCACTGGAATCAGCCCATTCAGCTGTCTAAGGTATAGAGGTGTGTCTGCACAACAACTCTAAAATATAAAGTCTCTGACCTTGGATGCTACCAAAGCAGATACATTGATTTTACTTTAGTACAAAAAAATGTACTAGAAATGGTAAAAGTGACCTTAATGGCACAAGTACAAATGTTCTGACAAATGTGTTAAAACCCCTCACTTCTTACCAGTTTTACTAACTTGTTCCAATATTTCCATTATTTATATACATTTTTAAAAGTACTCTCTCCCTCTTAGTGATTAAAGATATTATCATAAATATTTGTTACATTTTTGTTCACACGCTGTAAGCTAAATGAGGAAGAACCCTGTACCTTTTTTCCTGAGGTCTCCAAATGACGGCCCCTTTGTAAAGGTAACCCCAAAGGCCCTGCAGAGTCAGACCAGGAGCCTCCATGTCCCATATATCATTAACAGTGACATCAGTGTCCATTCCTTATAGACAGGAAGTCACCTGTCACAGTAAGTCCCACCTACTCACAGCTTGAGGCCCCTTTAAGACATAAACACACTGCTCCCCAGGCCCTTCAAACTCATGACTGTAAAGCAAAGTTGGTACAAGGAGTAAGGCGGTCTTTCTGAAAGTGTGCTGTCCATGTTTAGCTGAAATCAATCCAGTTATGTGTGGAACTTGAGGCACTCAGGAGGCAATGGTCAGTGTGCGTTTGTGGAGGAGAAGAGTTGTAAGACAGAACGTAAAAATTCATGTAAGTGCCACTCTTTGTTGCATGGATTAAATGTGTGACGTGCTTTGAGGAAAGAACTGCCAAGAAAACATTTTGGGTTTCCTGCAGATTTCTTTAGTCACCCTGGGGTCGTCTCTCAGCAGTTTCCCCTGAGCAGCTGGGAATGTGATCCAATGAGGAAATTACTCATCTAAGAGGAACTTGTTTTCTGACTTTTCTGCCCCTCACACTCTGGAAAGGTTGACAGCTGTCATATAAAGAGCCTACTGATTGAGCTTACATGTATAATAGTGAGTAATAACTGTGGAACAGAAATACACAAGATGTTCCTTTGTCATGGTTATTATTGTTAAAAAAGCTAAACTGTGAAAAACATCTCCATACTTTACTAAACTAAACTAAACTAAACTAATACTTAGACATTTTTAAAAGTGATAGTTCACTGCAATGCATGCTTACTAACTAATGGAAATAAAATTAAATTATGGACCCAAAGGCTATTTGTTTCTGTTTTTGACACAAGCATACTGAGTGACGCATATCTAGTCTTTACATTTTGTCTTAGGCATGCCATTTCAATTTTTGATGAGCTTTCTGACTGCAGATATCAAAGCTTGTGTCTCATGCTAGTACTATATTTTATAGTCTATTTTAAAGAACTTGCTTGAGATCTTTGCAAAGGTGAACCTGCTGAAATTACTGCTGCACTATGGCCCATGTTAGCTCTTGTGTCGAGCAGTTAAAAGTTAATGGTTATAAATTACTGTAATGATTTAACTTTTGAGAATCTGGTAGTGTAAACGATTAAAGCTTCAGAGACATCCATGAAATCACAGTAACTACTCCAAGTAGAGCTTAGTCAATCTATACCTTATTCTTAAGTGGACTGTTATTATGATTTCTTGCATGCAGATTTCTTACTTTGTCCAAGCAGGTCAGGCACGCCCTTCATCATTCCTCATGATTGGTCTGCACCACCAGCAACCTTAACCCGACCTCTTTTGTAGATGTTCATGCGCAATGAATTTTAAGGGCGCAAGGGTACTTAACACTACCCCCGAGGCTCTAGAGGCAAGGGATGCCAACCCCTTTCACCGGCGTTAGTAACTGCTGCAGCCAGCAGCAGTGCCCCAGGAAGTCAGCTTGCATCTCCCCAGCTACCAAACCAACTTTGGAATACATTTTGATCGGTACTTGAACGGGCCACCCTCTGTTCCAGCTAAAGTCCTTTCAGACTGAGCTATTCTGTGCAAACTCTTAGAAACACTTCACTCTTGTATAGCACCATGGTGTTCTTTGTTATTGTTGTCATATGAAATTTGCCCATAAAATTAAATTCTGCGGGGCAATTCATTATTATTTTGCATTTTATAGTTGTAAGAAACATGACTTCATTTATATTGTACATTTTAAAACAAGGCTTTAAACAAGTGCTTTAAAAAAAACCACAAGCACTTGCAGACCAACAAACTGCCCAGTTGGACATGGTCTGAAGACCTTTAAGAGGGAGATGACCAGGATGCATCCTGATCAAATACCCCTTTTTATGTCTAACTGCAGCAGCTCTACACTAAGCAGCCAGAGAACATCTGAGCTCCTCACCCTGCCTCCGGGGCTGAGCCTGGCCAGCTTTAGAAGAAAACTAATTTCAGTTGTTTGCATCCACAGCCTCATTCTCCCCTCATTCACATCCCAAAGCTGATGGCCTTGGATTAGGGTTGGAACATTCATCAGATGGTGGATGACTTGAGGTAGAAACTCAACCCCAACAGAAAGCCATGGCCTCAGACTTAGAGGTGGTGACTCACCTTGTGCACTTCGTACTGCCTCAATACCTGCTGGACATTCTCAGCAGAATAGGCCAACACAACAACATATAAACGTAGAGATTGCTAAGGACAATCGTAGATTAGCACAGAAGTCCAGTAGCAGCACACCAACTGAGCTCAGCTTAGTCATCCTGTTCCTCTCAATCACCACATGTGAATGTTAAAGTTTCATAAAAGAACAATGTAGTCTTTAAGTCAAACCGCCTCTAAGGCCCCACCCAGTGACTCCAAGAAAGGCATAATATATAAGAGTAGGAAGCTAATAGAGCCAGTGAGGGAGCCTGCACAATGTTTGTGTGTGTCTGTCAGTGTGTGTATGTGAAACACATGTGGTGTGCCCTCCTGCACTCCCCTGAAGCCACATCATGTTGGAAATCTACACAAAAGTCATTAATTTATATGAATGTCTAGAGGTCTGAAGACGGAGAAGTGTCATAAAAGTGCTTTTGCATACAAGCTCATATCTAGTTGGAAGAGTCTCCACCTCCCACCAACAAACAAGCCTTTGCCACTGGGGATCAGACCACAAAGGCCAGAGCCTTTGCCAACTGCCTGGTTTCCACCATGTTCGTCCCCATGCTGATCCATCCAGTTGGTGGGCCCACAGGGTTGCAGCAATATGGTATTTGTTTGTCTTTACCCTGACTGGGTACAAAAGAGAAGCTTCTTAGTTCTCCCCAGGTCTGCCTCTAGGGACTGCCCTGGTATCCCACTTCTGTTTGAGATATCTGTAATCCCTCTCTGCCTTATTAATTTGAACAGCTCTTGGTCTGGACCATCCCCCGGGACCAATTTGCCATGAGAGACCCTACCAGAGGTGAATGCCCCTGACCACACAGCTCAGTGGGACGCTCAAATTTTACCACAAAAAGTAAGGCGGTGATTCACAAGGAGAGCAATGAAACAGATAGACATCATATATAAAAAGATAAATTGACAAAAAAGCCATAAAGAAAGTAATAAAAGGACACATGAAATAAAAATAACCCCACCATTGAACAAAAAGTCTAGTCTTTCAGGCTAACAATATGCTTCAGTTATTGATCCTGATTTATTGGTTGGTATTTCTTACTCATGATGGATGACACTTTTGATTTTAACATCAGTTTTATTTTAGGAAATGACCCCATATAACCAATAACAAGTCCATGTAAATACATCTGTCCTAAATTGTATCTTTGAATAAATATCAGGCAATATCCAGAATGGGTTTACATTGACCCTCACCTTAATGCTCCCTCCTGAGTGACCCACAACAAATAACTCATAATGTCTCACTTGCCTGCATTCATTTGCATCTGAATCAGAGCAAATGTCATTTGTTGGGCCAGAGCAGAATGTGTAGCATGAATGTTATTTTTTTCGCTTCAAATTGTAGGAGCGGCAGCGAGCGGAGAGTAGGCAAGGTGTTGTTGTTGGTGAGTCCTGAGAGGAGCCAATGACTTTGTGTTGACAGGAGAAGTGCTGAGGATACAGAAGGTACGTTTTTCACACCTTTCATCTGTGGCTATCTGTCATCTTGTTTACCCTTTGTAGAGTTTCTTTGTGCTCTATGTCAGGTGTTTGCCTGGCAGTGTTAGTCTACTATATCAGGGCTGCTTCCTATCCCGACCCTACAGAATACTCTAAAAATCAGGGCACGCTGCTCGAGGGATATTAGCAGAGGCACATACTTAATGATATATTTAAACTGGATGTATTTGAAAAAAGTGTTAAATCTGACAACAAATATGCACCAAAGGTACAGTAAGACTTCTTATTGACACATTTGTAACAGGAAATGTGGATTTATCTTATAGTTATGGTCTTGGTAAAGAAACTTCATGTTTGTGTAAAACAGTTAAACAGAAGGTGATTCTAATTCACAGGTCTTTGCAGCAATCATACCGCCCTGCCACTGTGCGGACAGGAGGACGCAGGCCGTCAGGGAAGATGTTCTTTGTGGCAGGGGCTAAAAATGCAGGACCAGGCGGGGGTGAAAGGAGGTAACAAGTCATCTAAAGTCGGTTCTAAAAAGTCAGAGTGGTTTTGCTCAGTATAAATGGGACCCAAAATGGCTTTGTTTTGACTTGATTTATCTTGTTTTGACACCTTAAAAATAGGAATTGATTGGATGGTGAGGACATAAAAAGTATCAGAGACAATGGGCCCTTGGGCGCAAATAGAGCCCCAGACTGAAAGGTGCAGAAAATGGCACAAAACATCTACAACTAAGCCTTTCATGAAGTTTTTTTTGTTTTTTTTTTACTCATGTTAATTTTTTAGTTACTTTGTTGATATTTTTTTATTGCTTTAAAGTTGTTTCTTAAAAATTTTTTTGTCATCTGTGGTCATTTTTTAGGTATCAATTTGTATGTTATTTTCATTCTCACATCATTAGATATTTTCATTTTCTTCATATTTCCTTTGTTGTGGTCATCAACACTATCATATTCTTTTTACCTAATAGTTGGTTGTGTAATTTTTGTAGTTTTTTGCATCCCTTTGTTGTCTATGGAGATGTTTTGTGTCTCTGTGTCCTTTTTTTGTTCATTTGTTGGTATTTATGTGTGCTTCTTTTGCAGTTGTTCTGTCATCCTAATTTGTAGATTTTATTCACTGAAAGATGTCTGCATTCATTTTTGTCTTTTGTGATTTTGTGTCATTATTGTTTCATTTTGTAGCTGTTTTTTGTTGAACACCAAACGTTAAGTTGCATTTCCATGGTTACCTGTGATGCTAGGGAGCTTATATTTTGATTTAACTCAGGTTCATATTTTCAGTTTTTAAGACTGCTAGAGTATGTTCATGTGTCAAAAACTTAAAAAAAAAAAAAAAAAAAAAAGTTTTCATACAAAAACTATCCCTGATCCATCTGTATTCTCGCTCTGTCTGGGACGCTCTGTTGAAGCTGCTGACACTTTAAGGCCCCCTTACCCACATGGGCTCAGTCCACGCTTATTTGTTGAACAGTCTATTCTGTGGTAATTGGTCAGTTTGGCACCAGGTTTTCAAAACTTTTCATTATTTCTATGGTCAAGGTCTTGCTAGCCTAAGCCAATGGGCTTGAAGCGATAGTTCAGGTTTTTGAAGTCGGGTTGCTAGAGGCCCCAGGCACTAGTAAATAGGACTGTCACCATACAAAGCAACCCAGCTAACTTCGTCCTTGGTTGGAGATAGCCAGCTAGCAACGCCAGGTAATAAATAGCAGTCAATAGTGTCACTCAAAGCCTTGTAATAAACCAATTTTTAGGTTATAACTGCACAACAAACTTTGTTGGCTTGACAAGACAAGACAGTACTTTTCTTTTTACAGTGTTTAACTTTTCCTTGACAAAGCCCTTGTGTTTTGAACTATTAGTGATGCAATGTATGGGCTACATATCCTCCCGCCAGCAACTCCTTTTATTTGATGTTCAGGTCAACGTGCTGCAGCAAAGTCAGGTAGAGGTCAATGGATCACAAACTAATATAAATCTAACTCCCTGGACATGACTAAGATTGGTAGCCCCTGTTTTTATCCCGAATGTAAAAAATAGGCAAAAGATATAGCCAAAAATCCAATTTCACTGCATTCCGTCGCATGACCTTTGCCAACTTTGCCTTGTTGTTTTAGATATGGTCATCAGGACTCACCCCTCTGCAGTGACAGAACATTGTATTTGAGGTGCCCATTTTACCAGTAAGGACAATGACACATGACAGCAATTTTAAGGGCTTACCAAAATTAAAGAGCTCTGCTGAAAGGTCCAAGAGAAGCCGTGTTACTAAGTCCCACTCATGATAGTAATACACCTCCGGTTTCGTGGGCATGGGTTCACAGCTCACAGTTTCTTCCTGTGACTCCATCTGCTAAACTTCTTCTAAAGTCCCCTGTGTACTTTGGTTTAGAAAGATATCCTTTCATGGAGGATTGTCGAGGAAAAGTTAAATTTTGTGCCAAATGCTGTTTTTGTGTAGTTTGAGCCAAAAAGTGAGTTTATTACAAGGCTTTCAGTGGCACTATTGGCTTCCGTTGCCAACTGTCAATTTCCTACCAGGGACAAAGTTGGATGAGTGCTTTCATGGCAATCATATTTATTAATGCCATAGGCCTCAACCAACCCTTCTTCAAAAAAACTGAACTATCCCTTTAAATTGCTGATGAAACAATGGTAGGATATTACAGTGGTATATCTAATTGGGAGTGCAGGGGGAATGAGCTATCTCAGGCAGCTTTCAACTCTGCAAACAGAGAAAGAGAGAAGTCTAGATGTTGAGGACTTTTATCTAGGGCGCAGAAGTGCTCATCACATGGTGGAGGCATGTTAAACAAACTATGAGGCATATAAGGATTAAAATAAAGAACAAAAAGCATAGGCTCAGCCAATAAACAAGTAACTTGTGATGGTTCTTTGTTAATTACTGAGTAAGGCAGCACTGAGTATTTTTGACTTACCAAAGAAATAAAATCCTTTAACTGCTTTATTCATACCTCAGTTACAAAATGACATGTGGGTAGCTGTACATTTACCTTTGAAAGTGTTAACACTGCAGTTACCATTCAACGTAGTTTACACCCATAAATTTCAACTTTGCAGCCCAAAAACAGGAATAACAGACATGGAAACCTTATGCTTAACCCAAAATGTTGAATCACTCTCTTGCTTTTTTTCTTTATCCAGATCAATCTATCAGAAATTTCGTGAAGTTGATTTATTGGACAAGAAGAAGACGGTAACAGCTTTGAAGCCTGGTGAAGATCGGGCGATCCTTCTGGGACTCGGAATGATCCTCTCCTCAGTAATGATGTACTTTGTCCTAGGGATCACCATATTACGCTCCTATGCAGACAGGTACCGGCTTTTTTTAGAAGTGTATTTTACTCCCTTTCAAAGGGTAAATAGTTACTTCAATCTAAAACATCTTTTATTCATCAGAGGTGCTTGTTTATGCTTCAGTGCTCCCTCAGTCTGAAAATTGCAAATAGGATATTTAATAAAATAACACCCTAGCCAAGCTGATTCACACCATGAGAACCCTGAAATAATTTATTTTCTCTGTATTAAATTGGATCTTTATTTGATTGTCAACACAGTGTGTGGACTGAAGAGGGTGTGTGTGTTGTACTAAACTCAACGGTCACAGCGGACGTGAACTGTTCCTACAACTGTGGCTCAGATTGCTGGAGGGTCTCCAAATACCCGTGTCTGCAGGTCTATGTGAGCGTCAATAACACGGGCCGCATCAGCCGCTTATCTCACAATGAGGAGGCACAGGACATCAGCTCTGAGGTGAGTGCCAGAGAGAAAACACAGAGAGTCAGTGAACCATCTCAAATGTTGACAGCAGACATCAGATGTTGGCCTGGCTGTGGATCTATTTGCAAACAATTCACAAAATGACTGGATAGGATGTTGAATATTTCCTAGGTCATGATGAAGGGTGAAGTATTTATAGTGATACAAAAAAAGTCCAACATCAACAAAATAAATAGAAGCATTTCTACTGTTCTTGCTTTATGACCCTGTGAGGTTTCTATCACCAGAGAGTAAAAGTACAGTGGTGGGTCACTTGGCCTGTGATCTTATACCCCCATGATTAATCAGTTTATCATTGAGTCAGAGAGGACATTTGTGCAAAGTCTGACAGAAATCCCTCAGAGAATTTGTGACATATTCAGTTTACAAGCAAGGCATCATCATGAGGCCAAAGGACTTTGGACCTTGTCCCTTTCAAAATCTTTCTTTTTTGTTCTTGGGTCAAAATAAACAGTCATACAGAGTTAAAAGAAAATCCTTGAAAGTGCTTTTGAGATCTTGCGTCCAAAAGCAGGTGAAGACATGGATGCACAATAACCCTTTGACCCATGACTTCCAACATCTAAGCAGGTCATCTTTCAGTGCAGCTAGACAAATGTGCAAAGTGTGACAGGAACCTTTACACTCTCTCTTGAAATACAGTATTCACATCCAAAGGATGACAAGAAAACTCTATGACATTGACCTTTGACCTGTGACCTACAAAATGTAGTCAGTTCATTCTTGTGTCATGTTGGATGTTTGTTCAAAGATTAAAGTAAATTTCTTGAAGCTTTTTTGTGATATGGAGTTGACAGCTTGAGAGCTTTTTTTTCTGTGTGTTTTGGACATCTGTCTTCAAATAAATTCGTGTTTTTGGCCACTAAAAATGCAATTTTTAAAAAACTCCTGCCACGGAGAAGATGAATAATTAAAAAAAAGGTCTGTCAGGACTACTTTGTCAAGAACAGACACCAGAGCAATTACTTAAATTTAGCTTCATCTGGAAGGAACAGCAAACATTCCTTGCTTTTACCAACAAGAAAAGCATGAGGCAAGAAGAGAAGCAGCCAAAAGCCCCCAAAAACAAGTATCAGTGTCAGGTGACTTTGATTAAGTAAGAGAATAGCATGAAGGAGAAGCTGGGGTGGAGGAGGGTTGCAAAGCGGCTAGCAGAGGTAACAGCAAAGACTAAGCAGGCTAGAGCAGCTTAAAATACTGAAATATTCCTATAATGAAGACCTGATCTGATTTTCAAGGTCATGAGTCAAAGCTTAGTTTCCAAAACTAATCCCATCTGCACGTGATAAGTTTTCAGTAACTTCTTATGGATAAAATAATTCAATCTTTACGTTGAGGGATAAAGGTCAAGTTTAAATGGGCCAGCGTTAATCCTTTGTAAATGCTCATGATATCCAAGGATTGCTTTGTGGGTCAAGTGTCCACTCAAGAATAAACTAAATAGATTCTGGAATTTAAAGGTTAAGGTTGTTTGTTCTTATTTGTATCAGTTGTCTTTAAGATTTCTAAGAATCACGAGGCAGTAGATGTGGCATTTGTTCTACTTTATATAAATGACATTTTAATCATGGTTTTCTGCAAATAGGTTTTTTGTTCTTGTGTTTTTTTTATGAAAATGTTGACATTTTGCTGTTGACTTTTAGCTAAAGTGCCTGTGTGACATTTGGCCTTAGTGAATTTGGCATAGAACTGACTGTTGTGTGTTCATTTTTTTTTTCAGAAGAATGTACTAGAATATATACTGGGTATTGCCACCAGCTTAAAGATATCTAGAAATGACTTTTGGTCCGTATCGCCCAGTCCTACATCATCTTATATAAAATGTTATTATTGTGCTATTGGGACAAAAAGGAGGATAAAATCCTGCCAATATGTTTCCTGACAACACATACTCTGCTATCTTTAAGAATGTAATTTATCTTTTCCCAACCCCCAACCTCTCTAAATGACCATCTGTGGCCTTGGCTCCTGTCCTTGCAGTGTTTCTACGTCCCTCGGTGTCAGAAGGACAGCACCGCCATGCACACCATCATCATGAACATCTCAGAGCGTCTGAAGGTCAACCAGCAGGTCCCATGTTTTTATGACCCCAGTGAGCAGCAGGAGAGCGTCCTCCTCACGCGGCTCTACGACCACAGCGTCGTCTTCCACTCGCTGCTGTGGCCCTCCTGCATGCTGACAGGAGGGGCTCTCATCATCATCATGGTGAAGCTCACTCAGTACCTCTCCAGGCTGTGTGAGGAGATCGGAAAGATCAAGAGGTGAAACCCACACAGCAGCTGTGAGAGACGAGCATGTGGTGAACTGATGATGGACATACATCATGGCATGGATTGTTAGAGTCAGAAGACCTCACTGTGACCTCACACAAACTTTTCTATTCAACTGAAATATTATGAATGGCTGATGTTCACTCAAGGACAAGAACGTGACTATTCATGACATCAGACTGAATGTCTGAACTCTGCCACACATGAAATATGCAGTTCAACAAGGACAACTGTGACTGGATTTTTCAAGGTGTAAGACTTGTAAAAGTTTTATTTGTATCTGTTTACAGGAGTCGGTGACAATTGTTGTTAGAAAGATGTTTTATGAGCATGTGCTTGAAATGTCACCTTTGATACACAACAAACCAAATTGTGCTCAAATGTAACAGAGCACATAGTGTTTATGGTTGATCTGTACCTTTTTTTTTAAATTCTTAAATTAAATTTCTTAAATGATTCTGTTTTAAAGTAATATTTTTTTAATTAGAAAATCCACTACCTCAGTGACCAAACAGCATAAGTATTGTACACTGTTTATGAATGAATAAATCTTTCATTCCGTGAGCGGAAATGAGCATATCCCTTCTTATTATTTTTCTTTGTATCTATCTATCTATCTATCTATCTATCTATCTATCTATCTATCTATCTATCTATCTATCTATCTATCTATCTTATATAAATATAGATAGATAGATAGATATAGATATTAAATTTATATACATTTACATAGGTGCAGTTATATACAGTTTCTTACAAATTTATTTGTCAATTTTTAATTGAAACTAAAAATGTTTTTCTCATTGTACATACACATTGTTCAAGAAGGAGGAATTTCAAACTGAATTCACCTTTTCATACCCAAATTTGTGCTGACTCATATGGAAATTAATCAAGCATAACATTCAACCACTAAAACTATTTTTTTCCTGTACAGGAAACTAGTCAGTGCCTATAATTTGGCATCTTAATCAAGAAATAATAATTAGCTTTAATATATTTTCAGTTTGTTTGTAAAACAGTAAAGTTGAAAATTCATGGATATCAATAGTAATTATATTTTAGCATTAAAGTCATAATTTCAGTTAAAAAGCTACACATACGGGTGTAGTTACTACAACAGAAGCATAAAAAACACTTTTGTTTATTTTACACATTTTTTTGGAAACTGCTGATTTGCAGGGATATTCACACTCAACCATCTCTAGGATTTACAGAGAGCAGTTCCAAAAGAGAACATATACAGAGTGCAGCAGTTTTCTGGAAGAAAAGGTCTTGTTGAGACCTTGAAAAGCTGTTTTGTAGTGGTGTCATGGAGTGGGTGATATTCTCTTCACACGCTTTAACTGTTTATGCTCAATGATAGCTGAGCATTGAACACAGTAGCTGACCTGAGTATAGCTGACCATCCCCATCCCTTTATGACCACAGTGTATCCATCTTCTGATGATCACTCCCAGGACAATAACACACAAAGCTCATATCATCCCTAAGTGGTTTCTTGAGCATAACAATGAGTTCACTATACTCCTGTGGCCTTTGCAATCACCAGATCTCAATCCAATAGAGCACTTTGGGGATGTGGTGGAACAGGAGATTCTTATTATGAATGTACAGCCAACAAATCAGCAAAAATTGTTTAATACTATCATGATATTATGGACCAAATTCTCCAAAGAATCTTTTCAATTTGGTGGCGCAGCGGGTAAGTGTGCGTGCCTCACAGCAAGAAGATTGCTAGTTTGACTCCCTGGGCTCTCTGTGCCTGTGTGAGTTCTCTCCTAGCACTCTCTTTTCCTCCCACAGACCATAAACATTCTCATTTGGGTGATTCCTGACTCTAAGTGGCCCTTAGGTATGAGTGTGAGCATGAATGGTTGTCTGACTCTATGTGGCCCTGTGATTGGCTGGTGACTAGTTCAAGGTGTACCTTGCCTCTCAACTGATGTCAGCTGGGACAGGCTCCAGCCCTCTGCAATCCTGAATGGGATAAGCAATATAGAAATGAGTGAATTAATGTTTTCAACTCCTTTTGAAGAACTGAGGCATTAAGGTGTAGCTAATGAAGGGATTGCTGACTGTGTGTAAGATTTTAAGTTGTACTGCAATATATTGTTATATCTATATCTAGTTATTCATCCTTTTTTATTAAGAGCTCAAAATACAATAAATTTATGCTTAATTTCTTGCAAAGCTTATGTGATGAGTTTCTGTTGGTTATGAAACAATCAGAATAAATACTGATGCCTCTATGTTACCTGTAAAAACAAACATAGTCATCAGCAGCATTGTGGCTCCATCATTACCACCCGCCTAGCCTCTCTTACAGTAAAGAACAAAAATACAACACTCAAGGATACTGATGTGTCTGAGCACACACTCTCCTGTCAAAGTCGCATTTCTTCTTTTATTCTGTCATAGAAGAAAGAAAACAGTTTTGATGGTTGAAACAGCTTCATCAGTGCTCAAACTGCTGTGGCTCATGGCAGCTCTGATATTTGGAGAATATGTTTCCTTGATACCTGACTGTTTGCCCAAGGATGGGTGTACGGATCTGAATGACTTGTTCCAGTGAAATGTTATATTATAGTCTCACTGGATAAGCAAGCAGCAGGAAAATAATTGCATCCCAGCTGGGGGCTATAGACCACAATGCATGCTAAAATTTATGAATACTGACTCAAGGGTATATTTCTTTTAATCAGTCCACGTTTTCTCTGAAGATCTATCCATCCACACACATGCTGCTGAAAGAATCTGCTGCGGGCTCTTCATGTGACGGACCACAGCAACAGAACAACAACAACTCTGACACTGTTTTTCTCTGTCAGTGGCATTTTCTAAACAGTGAACAAGTGGTTTCCCCTGAAATCCCCACTCTCATCTCATGACAGACTGCTCCCCAGCAGCTAATGCATTCACTACAGAAGCGGATTAAAGGGCCAGACAGAAGACAGAAATAATGAGGAGGAAGATTTCTTTTTATTGAGCACTTCTATTTTTTTTCAAAGGCAAGAAAAACTGATTATTTAAAATGCTAACAATGAAATTAAAATGTTGAGGATATAGTTGAAATGTGAAGATTGAAGTTAAAATGCAACAATATTTTTTCCTTAACAATTTTTTATTTGTTGTCAAAATTGAATTGCTACTTTTTCTGAACCATTTACCTTTTTTCAGATAAAAGCTTAAAAAGCTAAATGTCAAGGTCAGCAAATATGAAACTGATTTGCTCATATTTACAGCCAATATTGGTCATACATATTGGCCATATATATATATGTCTTATATAAGCTGAAATATGGGCAGAATGTACAAATGTGCTGTAATACTTCATGTTTTTATCTGTTTTTTTCTTTGTTTTCTTTTTACTTAACTCCTTTATCATATTATTGATCACCACATTTTCCTTATGCTGTGCTTTAGACATTAACTAACCATCATATTAATCAATCAAATAAGACAGTTTGTCCATTTCCTGAATAATCCATTGCTGTAAAATTAACTTTCAAACCTATTTTGACTAATTCACATCTGTAGTCACACAAGAATAGTTAAACAAGCTGGCTTCAAGAGCTGTAATACATTTTTTCTAATATTCAAAATAACTCAGATTTTCTTTTTATTTAAGTGAGGACGTTCTGAATATTAGTCACTTTAAGTAGCGGCTCTGCATTTTTTTAAATCTGTATTTTATTTTTAAAAAATTAAACCTAAAATTTAATCAGGTAGAGTTTTACTGATACCCTCATTTATTCATATGTTTTTATTTTATTGACACTGAACTGAGGGCCACCTGTCAATGTGGGTGGGCCTGTACACATCCAGGCCCACCTGTAGATACGCCTCTGGTGTTGAACCAATTAGATAAAATTTCAAAAATAAAATTGTACAAAAGCGTGTAAGGGTCCGATATGAGACAAAAATAAGTGGAGGAGGTCTTTTTAATATGAGGGGATAATTGAAATACAATTATGGTGAACAAATGTGTTTTTTCAACTTCATGTACAACATTTTGACTTTATTCTCAACATCTTTTCTCAGTTTTAAAACTCTTTTTGGCTTTTGAGTGTTGTCTTTTCTTCTTTATTCTCTCGGTGCATCATAAAGGCATGTATCCCGTATGTCGGTCTTTCCTCCTCCTCTTTGGCCCTGCTAGTCCGCCGTACTTCTCCTCTCTCAGCTCCTCTCCGTGTGTAGGAGGAGGAGGAGGTCCGTGATGATGAGCCTGTCGTTAGCCTTAGCTGTTAGCAGCCTTCGTGCAGCAGCTAGCTCGGAGCTAGCTGCGTGAACTAGCGTGCTACTAAAGTGGGCAGTTTATTTTCGTGGCTGCACGATGAAGATCATCATAAAGTATTCTTTACTTTTTCCACCACATCATCTTGACAGTCTCACCGGGAGATAGGGGTGTGTTTTTGTCGGTAAACCGGGTCTGTGTGACCCTCCAGGATCGTTGTTTGGATGGACTAACGCTGGAGCTAGCACCGCGGGTTGAGACTTCCCCCGAGCGGATGGGATTTCCTCAGCTAGCCGATGCTAACGGTGGTGCGGGCTGATTAGCTTCACGGCTAACCGGCTATCTGACACAGGTAGCCTTATATTTGTTTGCGTGTTTTTGTGTCCTCTTACGTACCATTAGACAGACTCATTACTAAGTTTCTTACAACACTAACTATGCTTTAGCACACATCTATAGTTATAATCATATTTGCACATGTATCAGTCGATGTTTTCATATTCTAAATGTCATTGATCTGTTTAGTGAACTTGGCTAGCATAATGGCTAGCTAGCTAAAAAACAAACACATTGTTATGTCCCTGAAAACAGCTTTGAAGCACAATGTAGTCGACATAACAGGGTGATCCAGGTGAATAGCTCGATACTTACATTGGTCTTTCCTTCTTGCCTTCATGTTGTATCCCACATCCTTACCCTTATGTTTACATTACTATTGTGAGTGGGAGGGTATAGATATTTTACTCTTATGTATAACTACAGTAACTTTGATCGTAATATATAAAGCAAAAGGAAATGAACTAGCCATAAAGTTACTCACACAAGTAAAATGTAATCAATCTAAGGTTAACTCAAAGTAATGAGTAATTACTACCAAGTAACATGTGATCTCTCCTTCCCGTGCGGTTGAACACAGGAGGATATTACTCTGATATCATATTTGTTTAAGTAGTCTAATGGAGAGCTCAACTTTATAATCAAGCACACTGCAACAGCAAATATTGGATCTAATGAGGACGTATTCTCTTGTGTTGGCACTGACAGCCATTTGTTAGTATAAGACAAACAACAGGTCAGTCTCACGTCGTTGACAGGAAGCTTTGGCCTCTTTTTTGGTCAATTTATATAATTTTTATATGTATTTTAAATTCATATTTTTAGCTATTAATCAGTCTACACACCAAGGTACTAGTGCTACTTAAACACAGTATATTTTTTAAAATGTACAGAAGCAAAATTAAAAAACTACTCTTGAAAGTATAGGTGAGCAAACACTTCATGATTACAGTGGAGCCACTAAACTCAGAATGCTTCTTTTCAGATTTGCCAAAACAGTTCAAAAACACAAATATTTGAGATAACCATGTAACTTAAAGCTTAATACTAACTCCTACCACCCTCTCTTACTGTCATGTTTTGTTTTGTAAACTTAGAAGTATTCTTGTATTATTTTTATTATTGAAGTAATTCCATTTGATGTTATTAGATGTTCATAAATTTGCCTTTTCAGCTTGACATGTTATTGAAGCACTATCTAACTTAAGCTCAAAGCCATTATTCAGATACTTCTGTTTTCGATTGAGGACATGTAGTGATATTTTTTATTGTTGAGATAAAGTTGCCAACTTTATAATATATCTTGAGTAATGACATCTTTGATAACACTTATCTTCATTATTCAGTCATTAACCAAAGTTAGTATGAGAACTCTGTTTTTCTAGTAGATTTAAAATTAACCAAAGAGACTTTACACCGTGGTCATGTGCAGTATAGTGTATCAGAAGCACTAAAGCACTAAACCATAACTCTTAGATTAAAAGCAATTTCCATGTTTTACATTGATTGGAATTTGCATGTGTTTTTCTTTTGGCAGTGAATTGGGATATTTCAAGGTAAAGTTCTCATGACATAATGATTTTATACTTAAATATGGTGTCACTAAGGCCAAACAGTTGATATCAACTGAAATATCAACCATAAAGGGCTGCATGGTGTTGTGGCAGGTAGTTGCCTGAGGGTGATAAGGTTGCTGATTTGACTCCTTGAGTTGGTCAAGGCCTTTCTTTGTGTTTGCATGTTCTCCTGTGCATGCGTGAGTTTCTTCCCACAGACCAAAAATGTGCTAGTTAGCTTAATTTTGTAACTATAACTCGCCCTTAGGTGCCAGTGTGTTTGTGTGAATGGTTGTCTACATGTTGGCCTCATAATTGGCTGGCTGTAAATCCAAGGTGTACCTTACCATGCACCTAATGTCAGCTTCGATAGGCATCAAAAGTTGAGTATCAGTATCGGCCGATACTGAGAATTTGGACGATATTTGCATCTGATATATCAACCAAACATATCAGCCATATACAGTCCCAATCAAAATATTAATTTGCATTTTTCACTGCTGGATTTTAGGAAGTTTCTTGGTAGAGCGTCAAAATGCAGAAAGAAGAACTGAGAGAGACACATTTTGATCAGGCAACTTATTGAAAACCAGATTTAAACTCAAACATGTTTTTGTCAGCTGATCAAAAGTTTAAGACCACAGCCTTTAAAAGCCAAAAACTTTCTTCTGTTAGGTATTCTCACTGTCAAGACCTCCTGATGGCTAAGGCAAAAAAGCTGTTTGTTGAGCTGCATAAGCAAGACCTCTTGCAAAGCACCACCTCTGCTGAGGCTGGACGCAGTAAGACCGTCATTTTGGATTTCTTAAAAGATCCTGAGGGTTATGGAACAAAAAAGTCAAGTGGTAGACTCAAAAAAATCTTCATCACTTGGAGCAACATTCCCACTAGCTTCCTGGAAACACTCGCATCAAGAATTCCTTAAAAATTTTTTGCAGTGATGGAATGGTGGAGCTATTCATTTCTGAGTCCTTTTTTGACACTTTTACTTCTGTTTTGAAGGGTGTTTTCTGTTTTTTGTTGGGCTATGGTCTTAAACTTTTAATCAGCTGAGGAACAGCCTATTTCACAGTTTAATTGTTTTCAATAAATTGCTTACTATTTTTTTTTGTCTCTTGCTCCCATTTCTTCTTTTGCATTTGAGATCCTTCTTAAGATCCAACAATGCACAATGCAACATCTTGCTATTTTTCAACTGGTCTTAAGTGTTTGATCGGGAGTGTATATCCCATATGATGGTAGTAATATCTTCAAAATACACAAATGTACCTTATTTCTTCACCTCATCACTTCACGGGTACATTTTAAAAAGTCAGATGTTAATTTTTCAAGACTTAAGTGTTTTTGTTGCTTTGCATCTGTTCCATACACAAATAGACTCTCACATTGAAAGCAACAAGTCATTTTTTGTAATGTAAAGACTCTCCTTTTGACAAAAATATCTGTAGCAGCAATAATGTATTGGGAAATATTGGCATGTCAGACATTGACAAAATTCCAATAGTGTGCATCCCAAATATAAATACCATATAACGGCAGTAACATCACCAGAATGATTTCACCAAATGCTTCACCTTATCATTACAAAATGTTTAGATCAAGAAAAAGAAAAACAATACATTATCAAAAATCATAGTAGAATCAAAAGTTGTTAATTTGTTTCACATCTGTTTTTAAGAGAATAGACTGTCAGTATAAGAGTGGTACAATTCTAGTAAAATAAAGATTTGTGTTATTTACAAAAATGTGTAAATATCAGTTTTGGTATTGGCTAAAATGAGTTTGAAAATATTGGCTAAAATGATGTTGTCTAAAATCAAATGGTGCATTTCCAATTACCACACCTGTCTCAGTACTACAGCAAAAAAAAGTAGAAGTTAAAGGCCTCAATTATTGAAAGCTGTTGTGGTTTCAGTTATTCTGAATGCAGTCACTCATGAGCACAATGCAAATATTGGAAAGTACATTTTTAACTCTTTTCACTTTTCAGCCCTTTTCAGTCAATAGTCTGACAGAGATTGTATGGTTTAATGTGTGTGATCAGATAGTGTCAAATTTATACATTTTCACCCCCATTTCTTTGTAGATATCATTTTCACCTGGAGTCACTGTGTAACTCCAGCAGCATTCAAATATTCACCCCGAGCATTTTGCATTATTGTGTACAGGTCAGTGGTTCTTATATAACCCTGTTTCCTTCTTCCTCGCAGTTGGTTGGTTGACGTCACTCATCTGATAATTCTCATCTGAAAAAAAAAGGATTTGCTGGCACAGCCATGCCTCCCAGGCCCTCCTCGGGAGAACTATGGGGGATGCACTTGATGCCCCCCAGCATCCTAGTGGACTGCCTTCTGCCAAATGGCATGATTCTCACGTTGGAGTGCCTCCGGGAGGCCACGCTGATCACAGTCAAGCATGAGCTTTTCAAAGAAGCCAGGAAGTACCCTTTGTACCATCTGCTGCAGGAGGAGAGCTCCTACATCTTCGTCAGTGTCACCCAAGAGGCGGAGCGGGAGGAGTTTTATGATGAGACCAGGAGGTTGTGTGATCTCAGGCTCTTCCAGGCTTTTCTTAAAGTTATTGAGCCTGTAGGCAACAGAGAAGAGAAGATCCTCAATAGAGAGATAGGTATGTCTCTTGAATAATCATACAAACCTACTGCCAATCATTTTAATGTACTGCAGCAAGTAAATACATTTGCAATTTAACTACTTACTACGAAGAGAGGTAGAGGTCCTATATCTAACCCCAACCATGCCCCCCTCAATAATTGGATATCACCTCGGTTTTCCTGGCTGCACTCTAATGTTTACTCTGGCAGCAGAGACGCGCCTAGACATGAGCTTTTCACTGGAACTGGCTGTTGGCTGAACAAACACCTGGCTCAGGGAGTGTCTTCCTTCTTGGCGAGATGGCATATCCTTTATTGATGGCATTCATTCAGATTTTATTAACAGACTGTGCACACACATTTTCTAAAAGTTGAAGCAAGCAACAGCAGGACAGGGGCCATTTTTGCATTTGTTGAAGAGTTTGTAGACAGGCCATGAACCCATTTTTGTATTAAAAACATTCAAAAAAATGTTTTTTCATAATATGGGACTTTGAAACCAAGGTTGATCACCTGCTATTTATTTTACACCAGCCACTGTATTTTAAGTGCCAGAATTGTGCAAGAAGTTATTCTGATTTCACTCATATTGAAAAACCAGCAATATCTGATAAGACTTTTTTCAAAATAAATCATTTAAACAATATGATATCTGGGTTCTTTAATTGGAAATGTAATGTGTTTATTGTGTAATTAGCAGATTTAGCAGTACTGCAGTCAACAAAGTATAAAGTTACAGTATTCAAAGCCCTCTTTTGATATTTAGTCATAGCCACAGCCCACCTCTTTAGACATAATTGCACTTAAAAATGGAAGTCGTCAGTAAAAACAGACCTTCTGTCAGTCGACCTGATGCATTGGGTGTACTAGAAAGCCAACACATGGCCTGTCATTGTGGTCACTGTCAATTGCCTTCTGGCATAATACGGTTCATCTGCACTGTTTCTGTCACAAATCTCACTCTTATGCTACTTTTATTCACCTGCTACTGGGGCTGGTAGGTGGGACAAATTCATGAAAATCTGCACAAAAACACCTGCATTTAGTGGTTGGTCAGTGGCTAATTTCAGTTAACTTGGTGTAATATTTATTGCTTTTTGTATTACAATTCTAGTATGCCAATGCTTACGTTCCGTATGTCATAGAAAATGGGACATGAATAGCACAACGTAACAAAAATTGATTTAGCGCTTGTTTTTGCTTTCAGGTTTTGCTATTGGAATGCCCATTTGTGAGTTTGACTTGGTGAAGGACTCAGAAGTGCAGGACTTCAGAAGGAACATTTTAAATGTTTGTAAAGAGGCTGTGGACCTCAGAGACAGTAATGGACCCCACAGTAGAGCTTTGTACGTCTATCCTCCCAATGTAGAATCGGCCTCAGAGCTTCCCCGGCACATTTACAACAAGCTAGATAAAGGTAAGATACTGATACCTGGGCAGCAAATGTTTAGTATGATGAAACAAGTCTAAAATGTAGGGGATAAAAGTATTAACAATTTAATTTTTTCTCATTTTTGTGTTGATATTTTTCGTTTTGCATATTTCATCAGATTTTTATATATATCTTTCCCTCAGGTCAAATCATCGTGGTCATATGGGTCATTGTGTCACCCAGCAATGACAAGCAGAAGTACACCCTAAAGATCAACCATGATGATGTTCCTGAGCAGGTTATAGCCGAAGCCATCCGCAAAAAGACGCGCAGTATGCTGCTCTCCCAGGAGCAGCTGAAGATGTGTGTGCAGGAGTACCAGGGAAAGTACATCCTCAAAGTCTGTGGCTGCGACGAGTACTTACTGGAGAAATACCCTCTGAGTCAGTACAAGGTAATCTAATTTAATCTCAGGCCTGCTGCATCGGATGTTATTGTGCTTAGAGGGGAAGAGATTCACTTCACATCAAATTATCATCCAACACAGATGTACTCTGCATTTGTGACATGAAATTCAATTTAATACAAAATGTGCTGTGTGTAAAATGATGCTAAATTCAATTGAATGAATGTATCACTCAAGCACTTAGATCAGAGGTACTGCTGTGTTATTAGAAAATCTTATATCTTACATTTGATTAAATCTAGGAATTTTCCAAATGCCTCAAAATGTCAAGCAGCACGGATAGCTTTTACAAATGTCACTTTGTCCTCGACAGTATGTGCGCAGCTGTATCATGCTGGGACGGATGCCCAACTTGATGCTAATGTCCAAAGACAGCCTGTATTCCCAGCTGCCCATGGACAACTTCACCATGCCGTCCTATGCACGGCGAATTTCCACGGCAACGCCCTACATGAATGGTGAAACAGCTACGAAGTCTCTGTGGACGATCAATGGGACGCTGAGGATCAAGATACTATGCGCCACCTACGTCAATGTCAACATCAGAGACATTGACAAGGTAATACAGTGCATCCGAGCAGTGCAACGATTACTTCATATTGTTTCATCTGCATGGTTTTTACTTTGATATGCTTTCAGGATATCTCTGCTCTCAGGCTGTTGAAATTTAATTTGCTTGTATTTACTAAAATAATGCTGACAATGAAAAGTTTCTCTCAAAGTGGCTGTTTTATTAAGATTAATCATAAATATTGCTTATGATTAAATCAGTTAAAATTACGTCAATATATGACTTCTAACAGAGGAGCTTTTTCAGAGAAAAGGAAGATGGACTCAAAAGAAGACAGTACAGGTTAGACAGAGAGTGCAAGATCCAGATCCTGCTGTAAATTGCATTTTCATGGCCTTAAATAATTCAGTAAATTTTTAAAAGCAGGGATGAAATGATTCACTCAACCCAAAACAATGTGTTGGGGTGAGTACTGGCAAGAATCTGGTGATAGGATACATTTCATAATACAGAGCTGATGATTTGGTATATCATGATATATTGCTGTATTCTAAACAGAATGATATGTCACCATATTTTGAATTACAAAGTAATATTTCTTTGTACTTATAACCCACAGTATTACATGAAGAAAAATACAGTCTCTAAACGGTGCCATTTGTGTAAAGCATGGTGCAACAACAGGAGAAACTTTGTCTGTCCCAGCTTCAGAAATACTAACAAGTGTAACAGAGAGACAGATGTCAGATGGCTGGACACTGCTAACTAGCTGCTGGAGGCTGAACTACCAAACAAAGCAGATGTCCCTAATTTCTGAAAATGTTAACTAGCAAATTATCAATATTACCCGTACAATATAAAGTATTTATTGATGCAGTATATTGGTGTATCAGCATTTTACTACACCCCGTAATATAGAATTCAGGATACCTTTTTTTGTAGGAGACATGGAATTTTAAGTCAAAGTATGACGAAACAGTGTTTCTATTTTAAATCTAAGACGATAAAATTCAAACATCCCTTTTCCTTACTTTTCTTATTACATGGGTAATACTTTGAACTTGGTGTTTGTAAAGCCACTGATAAAGCATAATATGTTTTAGTCTTAAAAAGTGTCACTGTTGAGCAGGGTTAGAAATTGATAAAATTATATCGATGCAAATTTCAGTTTCAATTTCCATTCCTTCATTGATTATTGTGAATTTTCTCTGTGGGAAAAAGCAGTCCTGCATAGGGGTTTCAATCAGCAACATCAAACACATGGCAACTGTGATGTTTAATGCCATGCTAGTGTGACAAATGTTTCAGCATGTTGATGCTGTTTCCCCCCTTGCTAAAAAGCATACATCTACAGCTGTTAGTGTGTATTGTGTAATATTAAGCTTTGGACATTGTCTGTCTCCTTTCCACTATGATTACTTTATTGCCTCTCAAGTTGTCATTTATGCTGACTGCTTCACCAGAGAGCTTGACGTAACTGTTTTGCAAAGTATGTGGGACTAAGTGAATTGCACTGATGGAGGGATTGTTAAGCAATAAAGCAAATGATATCAGTTCTTCAAACAACTTGAAACTGCCCCTTATGGGAAGCTGTTCTTGATGCCCGTCACCACTGATAAGTACTTTTGCTTGAGCCAAAAGATGAGCAAGGAAATTCAAAAGCAGCGTTACAACCTAATAAAAAACACATAGGTATGATAATAGTTGCAGTTATAACAATAAATATTTTATGTGCATGCCCTTTGTCTTCACTATGGAAACACTGTAGCCCAGAATACACGAGATTAGCTTTCATACTGTTTTGCTAACCACATAAGACCTCAGCTTGCCATGATTTACCCTCTGATTAAATAATGTCACTAATGCTGCCACTGCATGGTTAGCATGCTTGATGGCACCACGTTGAGGATTTTATCAATAAAGAATTGCCTCTAGAGAAACATGATAGTACTTCTGAAATTGTAAATTATGTTTGTTCACAGAGGACAAATGTCACAAAGACAGGTGCAGTGCTAATGTGTAAAAAGCAAGTAAAATTGTAAAATGATAGCTAGTGTTCTGAGTTGTTTTTAATTTATCATATTGTAATATCAAACAATGTAGCACACAGCAGATTTTCTTCAGATCACACAGGCTGAGTGCAAATTTTCTGTCACTTAATGCAGTTGGATGTACTATAAAAGATTTATTTCTTATCCGACTGAGTTTCATACAAGTCTGTTGCTTTTGTGGTCCATGTAGATCTACGTCAGGACTGGGATATATCACGGTGGAGAGCAATTGTGTGACAATGTCAACACCCAGCGAGTTCCCTGCTCGAACCCAAGGTAGCCCACAGTGACATGTAATGTTTCATACTATGATATTTCCCCCAGTATTCTGACTGGAATGTGATTGTTTCTTAAATAACGTTTTCCTCGTCTGCCTCAGGTGGAACGAGTGGCTGAACTATGACATGTACATTCCAGATATCCCTCGTGCTGCCCGGCTCTGCCTCTCCATCTGCTCTGTTAAAGGAAGGAAAGGAGCTAAAGAGGTAATTAAGAAGATGTAATACAGCTCCTGAAATGAAATAACACTTAAGATAAAATTCTTGGATGATGTACACAAATATTATGTATTTAGTGATTGCCAGTGCATTCATTGCTTGGGGTGTGTATGTATCATCAACAACCATTAAACACTGTTACCTTTGCTAATCAAGACCTGTTGCTCAAACAGATAATTGATACTTAAAATAACTGACTTGAGGCAGGTCTTAAGCTTTCCGACAAACAGCAACAACACACTGGCTTGTAATCATTTCAACCTAGGCACCTAATTATGCAGAATTTGTTCCTTGTGTAAACCAAAATGTCATTAAAGAATATAATCCTTTACAGTGTTTGCCCAGAGAGACATAAACTAATCAGACATATCATTTTTTTGAACCAGGTTGTAAACACGTTTATTTTTACTGTAAAAAAGGCATTTTTTTTAATATATGGTGTAAATGACTTCTGATAGCTGGGTAGCCAACCTATAGTGGACACCCGAAGAACTTTTTTTTCTTCTACTATCGAGATTGCCACTAGCTCTAAACTGAAGCACAGCAAACTGCCACCAGCCAGTGCTGTAGTGCTCATGTATGACTACTGCAGTGTTTCCCACAGGACATTCACCAGTTAAGGTGGAAGCTGGCCTGTTGTGTCCTGAGCATGCTCCAAGCTGCGTGCGCCAACTTTGACCCAGAAGTAGAACGTTACAGATGCTACGTTTAGCAGAAGTTGCGCTGTTGTCTGCTGTTGGTTATCAGCACAATGAAGGCCATTGTTATACTTATTATACAGTATGTTTGAAATGTGCAGAGCTCATAAGTCATCTTTCTTTTATCTACTAAAATAAAAAGGGTTGCAACTTGTTTACTTGTTTGCATGAACATTCGGATGAAGAGTGCATAGTTGCTTCCCTCAAGACTGACACACTGCGAGACAATTGGCATAATTCCATCTGCCTGATAAAAATCCTAAATATATGATGATCCTGAAGATTGTCTTTCCAGATTTTCACAGATTTTATGTGGGGCTGTACACTATTGGAAAAAATGGCATTGCAATATTTTTTTAATTGCACAATATAGATTGCAGGCTTGAAAGTAATAGAAATTTGCCACTGGCCACTGCTTTGTCATGATCACTGGCCTTCAGTATATATATATGTGTGAGGTTTTTGCCACAGCGGCCCTAAACAAACAGCGTTGGTAATTACCAAAATCATTTTTTATGGTTCTGTAATGAATAATACACCAGTATGAAGAAGCTAAAATGCTAAAAGATGATAATTATTGTTATCCATTTATTTGTATTTTTATTTTTTTGCAGTAAAAACAGAAGAAATTGTAAAGCATCAGGGTCTGTGTCAACTCAACCAGAAAGTTTGAATTCATCCGTGCTTGTTAAACTTCCGTCCTAGCAGGCCCTTATTTTTCTCTGCCAGCAGCATGACAGAAAGGGTACTTTTGATGAATGGGGAAGATGTTGATGGAAAATAAGCAGAGGTCAACTTTTTATCAGTTTAAACTCTTTTTCTTCCCATCATTGTTGTGAGTGAGTGGTGTTTCTGCCTCAAGGTACTGTTTCCCCTCCTCTCCTATTACTATGACATAAAATCACAATCACATCCTTTATAAGCTTTTAGAGTTTTTAATACAAAACACACACACTGGTCATGAAGTGGATGTGTATGTGCACCTGGAGCAAGTGCTGTATAGATGAGCCATCAATCAGAGTGTTTCTGGACTTTCTCCTCATCAAACATAGCAATCTGCAATGGAGTTTGTTTGGAGAGGCTCACAGCCATTGACTGGAACAGGCTTTAACATCAGTGATGTGAAGTTTCTGCATTCACCCTTACAAAGTGAGATAAACAGAAACAAGCAGTTCTTGTTAATAGGTAACCACACACTGCATAACACTGCTTTACGACCTGCTACTGTATGAAAGTCCACAAATAGCTTGCGTTAGCTGTATTCTCAATGTGTATGTCTTCCTGTTCTGCAGCTGATCTGCATGATTAGTTTGAGAGAAAAGATTTGCAAAAATCCATACAACTCAGCTCGGGTCAACTAAGTGAAAGCCTCGTCTGCCTCTCAAAACATGCATACGCTGATTAAACGTTGATATCAGTAATTATCACAATGATTTATCTGTTCATAGCTTTGACAGTGATAGTAAGTGTGTAGCATAAAGTTACATTGATATTTGAAATAAAACAGTAAGGTAACAGATCCAAACTGGACAGAAAAAGGGTCAAATCAATATTATCAAGCATTCCTGATGTTTTGAGTGTTCTTTCTACTTTAGTCTGGCCGAGTATTCTTGGGTTCAAAAGAGTGTTGTTCAACTTGAAATTAGTTTCCCAGTAACATCCCCATTCGTTACTACAGTGAATAGTCATAATAAGTCACCATATTGGCAGAAATGTTTCACAACAACAAGCAGTGTCTGTTTATAGCGGTTTAAAACAAAGACGCATCGTTCTAATGAAGAAGTCAGTCGCTTTTTGGCCATTTTCCACATTGCCTCAAGCAGTTACTATCTGATTTCTTGGTCCCCGTTGTGCAACCAGTTTTCACCACATCTGGGATGTGAGGTGTTTTTCTTTAGAGTTGGAGATGTGCTGCCTTTTGGAGCTTTTTTTGGCAGCTTCCTGTTGTTTAATTTCTCTCTGCAAAAGATAAATCAAATCTTGGTCTGAAAGTGCACAAATTTGTCCAAGTCTACTTTTGTAAACACATTTTTCATAAACTGTTATGAATGCAGTCAGCATTAACCTCAATGACAAAAAAAATTGCTTAACTGTCTGTTTCAGAATGATAGTGAGAAGATGAATACTTAGCAGCTACAGTTAAATGGATGTTTTTTCAAATGCAGGTCTGAAAGAAGCTCGGTAAAGTTAACATCAAACAGGGATGCTAATGTCAATAAGACTAAACTCTGACACTGGTTCACAAATGTGCATCATTGTATGTATGAATGTAAAAGGGGTTTCCAGGCCTAACAACGACTTGGCTGTTTAGAATTTGGTCACAGAATATAAAATCATCAGATGGCTTTTGCCTAAAAAAATGAGGCTTTGATTTCATGAAAATGTTAGAGATCAGACAGAGCTGTATTCTTTTAATCTTTCTAGAAAATAAAGCTCTAATGAAGTCCGTTGTTGTCAGCAGGAGAGACAAACAAACTTCCCTTTGTTCTGCACCTGTCTGTTTGTGGCTGCGGGCTGTTGTCTCTAATGATTTTCATATGCATCATCTTACCGGTATTTTCCTGTAGGAGCACTGTCCCCTTGCCTGGGGCAACATCAACCTGTTTGACTACACCCACACACTGGTAGCAGGAAAGATGGCTCTCAACCTGTGGCCGGTCCCACACGGCCTGGAGGACCTGCTTAACCCCATCGGCGTCACAGGATCAAATCCAAACAAGGTAAACAACAAAAGTCAACATTACCAATGCAGTGCTGACTCACTGTTTATGCTTTCAGAGGCTGAACGAGTTCTCCTAAATATTGTACAGTGGAAATGCTGGTTTGACATGCGTTTTATTGAATTTTTCTTTTTACTTTAATAAAAACAAAAAGCAGGAGGATGATCCGTGCAGCTGATTTAAGAGTTAAGGTTGTCAGACAAATACTTTTTTAAAACATATTTAATCACAGTTTTTATATGGATATTAAATAAAGCCTCACAAGGTCCCTGCAGATCCTGAAAAAGTCTCGAGTTAGATTTCAGACAAAACTGGCATTAAAAGATCTTGATTTTTCTAACATGAGAGGTCAAAATGATTTAATTGCACCCTGATTAAGATAACTTCAAAAACATTTCAAAGACTGTTAAAAAACATTTATTAAACAAACTGTCAACAAAGTTATGTTTGTACACAATGCATTAAAAGGTTTCTGTTCATATACATACATGCAGACTATCTAGGGGTGTCAACATTAGCAGACGTGAAGATGTGAAGATGCAGAAACAGTTTAATCTTGCGGAGGCTGCCAGACTGCAGTATCAGTTTTCATTCTGAGGAAAAACAAGTTTAGGACGATGAGACCTATGGAGTTTATTTATTTTGGTTTACAATGAAAATACTTTTTTTTGCTGCAGTTGATCTCAAAAGTCATTTCTTATTAATAAAAGTAGTTCATATTTATCTGACTGTGAATGTTTTTATCGAAAAAGTAGCCTGATGCAGTAATATGGATAATCAAGGATATAACTCTGTTACACGGTGATGCATCGTGATTAATCCTGATATCAAATTGAATTGAATCGTTAACGTAATAACCGTAATAGAATCATGAGGCTTGTAAAGATGCACTGCGTTAATACGGTCATGTCTGCATCTCTTTCCCTCTCTAGGGAGGACAGTGCACCTAAATAAACTGTTGTTAGGTTGATATTTAGACATGTAACTTTTTAGTTTTAAAACAGCATCATTTTAACAAATCTGCAATTCAGGGCTTAATATAGCACACATTAAGTATCCTGTTTGCAGTCGATACAGTTTTAAAGATGGAGAACTTTGTTTTGATGTATGTTTGAAATATAATGATTTTGAATTTCTAAATTTTTTTTGGAGTTCATGTAAGCAATGTAAGAAACATTTTTATTCTTGTCTTCATGTGGGTACCACATCAATCCAACAAGATGTACTTTTGATCATGATTTCGTTATTTATTTTTTAAATTAGTGTTGCCCAGCTACACCCCTGTAGTCTGAAACTATGATTCAGAGGTAGGAGACCACTTCATAGTGCTTTTTCAGTGAAAAGATAGTCTGATATTGTTATACAGAAAAATATGCAAGGGTGCATGTGCAAAATGACTCTGAAGTCATATGATCCCTGGTTGATGTGGTAGCTTCTCCCTTTCAAATCAGGCTCTGTCATGGTTTAACTTTGTAATTTGATCTGTTTAAGCTAACTGTACTCTATATCCTCGTCCTCCTGCGCCATTTTGAAGGAAAATAAGGAGGAAGATGTGTCTGGGAACAGTAAAAGGGGAACAGTGAAAATGTGAAGTGTCTGCTTAAACTAGGAACAGATGACTTTTTGGGAATCCACTGAACTTTTTGCATATTTCCAAGTTTAATGGGACATTTAAAGGTGTAGCAGAGTCCCTAATTACCGTGAAAGCAAAAAGACGTTACAGTAAGTAGCATCTGCCTGCTGCCTTGTTACCACCACCGTGTGCCTAAAACAACAGAATCACTCATAATGAATACGATCATAAAGTTTTGATGAGTTTTTTTCTCACCATAATCTCATTTTAATCAGTGTGAACAGTGACAGCCCTTCACTGGAATTAAAAACAATGATACAAACAGACCTCAATAGACTGTTTTAAGAAAAGAAAAAGAATAAACTAAATGACACCAGAGCAGCATCTGAGTGCCGCTTCAACATTGAAGCTTTTGAAACATGTCATTTTTATATATTTGACCTCCAGGTCTGCTGACCCAGCTTTAATCCAGCAGGTGACAACTTGTAAAGTTTAAATCAGATTTAAGCTCCTGGATTTATTGCACAAGCTTCTTATCCCTCTTAATAATGAGTCATTGATAGAGACACCCCTCTTTGAAAACTATAAATAATCTGATTGAACATCACCCTCCTTTTACCTTCTCACATGTATCAGATAGACCTCTGCTGCACTTTGCACCTTACCTCAACATTTTAAACACAAATTACTGCTATGACTGAAGTGATAACTATATTCTTCATCATGATTTATTGCTTTTTATATCTATGTTATGTAATTGCCATGTTTTAGTGTACTGTAACAAGTAATTTTATTTCTTTGAAGGGGTTTTCTTGTCTTCCTGTCACACAGCAGGGGCTGAGAGAGCAGCAGGTTTTCCTTTTATATACTAATATTAATAAAAAATAAACTAAATCTTAAACACGCAGGAAACCCCTTGTCTGGAGTTGGAGTTTGACCACTTCAGTTGTCCTGTCAAGTACCCTGACATGACCATCATTGAAGATCACGCAAACTGGAATATCTCCAGAGAGCTCGGCTTTAATTACTGCCACACCGGTTTGGTAAGATAGCAAGCATTTTGTACCAATGAGTTGTCTTTGTTTTTATTTTTAGCTCAGTTATTTTTCAATAACGTGTGTGTGTTTTTCTGTGTCATAGAGTAACAGATTGGCACGTGACAACCCTCTGACTGACACTGACACAGAGCAGCTACGCCAAGTGTGCAACAGAGACCCACTTTCTGAGATCACTGAGCAAGAGAAAGACTTTTTATGGAGGCACAGGTAATGTGTTTGCAGTTTTACATTACGTTGGCCGTTCTGAGGCCTTGACCCAGTCTGAATTTATAGAAAATGTGTTCTAGGGTTAATTTTGTAACCGTGCATGAAAAAATGTACTGATGCGCTCAACTCACAAGACATTAGATAGCAACAGATAGCATGGGAACTTATTACAATGTAACACATACAAAGGTGTCCACAAAGAAACTGTCCACAGTGCAGGAAAGAAGAGAGCAGCAGGATGTTGTTGAGTCACGTGGTGATCTGCTGTGGAGACAGTGTGTAATTCTGACCTGTTGATATTTTCATGTTTGTTGTGCCTGTGCACAGAAAGTGACTCTGCGGGGTCAAAACATTATTAAATAGTAGTCTACTATCAGCCTGGTCGCCTGGCAACTGTAATGCAGTTATTAATACTGCTGCTCATTCTACTACAGCAGTGTTATGAGTGAACTTGTCACCTTGTTTGTGTCAGTTCCCGGGACACTTGGGTTTGCACTGTAAAAAAACCACTCCAGGGGTCGATTGGAAATGAGCTGAGACCGCCTCTTTCAGGCGATCTCGGCACGGTTTGGCATATTCGGCATATTGCTGTTACATTTATAAGCAGTAGTTCCATGATAAAGTTACCATCATAATATGATTCCTTGACCCTGGAAAAACCACACCTAGCGCTCAGAATCATGTTGATATCATTATTAATTTGACAGTTATTGAGCAAAAACGATTGTTCGCTAATGGCGGTTATCTGGATCACCACCAAAGTCTAATCATTTTTAAGGTGGTCTAATACCAACATCCCCCGAAAATTTCTGCAAAATCCATTCAATAGTTTTTGCTTAATCTTGCTAACAGACAAGCAAACAAACAGACAAACAAACATATACCTGCAGAAACATAACCTCCTTGGCGGAGGTAATAAAACACAGTTAGTGGTATGAACAGATTACAGTGCTGCAAGAACATCTCCTGTTTTCCTTAAACCTGAGTAAAGAATCAAAAGAGTTTCATTGTTGCTTAAAGTTAGACCATTTGTTGCTGCCACCATGTTTTTTGACTATTGCATCTTTTGGTGTAGGCTCTGCCAGTGCAGGTAGTCTGCAGTTGTCAGAAAACATTAGATGGAGTCTACTTGCCACAGAATCCCAATTTCAGAGTTTTCCTAGCAGCAGATCAGGTTCTTTGAATCGTTTTGGGGTTATTGTGGTTTCTGAAATAAGGTTACAATATGTACATACTCAAACACAAAACAAGCTATATCTTATAAAACAATCCAAAAGTTTCTCTGTGTAGAAAAATGACTTTGACAATATCCTACAAACAGAACTTTTGAAAATGCCCTTTAAACCAATCCCTTATCTTGTAAATAGCTTTATGGCACAAACAGGAAAAGTTTGTAAAAACAGGGCAGTGCTGCCTGCTTTTGTCACTGAAGCACAAATATCTTGTAGAAGGCTTGCACATTTTCTTGACTATTTATAGCTCAAGTTTCATAAATACAGTCATAACAACAGGCCCTTTGTTGGAACAGAAACTCAAAGACAAATATGGAAGCCTGCAGTAATCACTGTGGCTGTTGCACCTCAGGTGATCATGAGTCATGCTAACATACATCAGGGTCTCCAGCTTTGCATCATTGAGCTGTTTCATGCGCTGAATCATGTTAGTTGTGCTTTTCGTGTCATTGAGAAGTCTCTTGCAATATTTTCAGTTTGTCTCCTCTGTTTTCCCTGTCACCCTGTGTCAGCACAACACATTTTCTCAATTCTAAATCTCAAAATATTCACTCTGCTATTGCTACACATTCAACAAGACTAGAAAAGCACTCAGAGAGCGCAGACCTCTGCCAAGCAGCTTCAGTCCACCCCTAACACAGTCTCCCAATAACAAAGTATCCCTCAAAATAAATTCCTGGATCCAACCATTTTTTTTGTGGAGTTATATGCACAAATGTCGAAAATGCTCCCATCTCGCAATGTTAAAGAATCCTTTAAAAAAATTTCTGGATCTGGATGGTGATCCGGATCAGTCCCAAAATCTAAGAATTTGTTCCTTATCCCATTCCACACATTTCCTGAAAATTTCATCCAAATCTGTCCATAACTTTTCAAGTTATTTTGAACACAAACAAACAAACAGACAAACAAACCAACGGTGGCAAAAACATAACCTCCTCGGCGGAGGTAACAAGCCCAGTGAGAGTAACGCTTTCAATGGTTAATAAGCTAAATCACTGCAGTATAGTCCTTTGTGTCATCAAACTAAGATTAGTATATATCTGTTCACTTTTAACACTATCGAGATGTGTTGTCACAGTCCTACCTAAATGTTTTAACTATTTTGTTTACTTACCGAACTTCTGCAGGCAAGATTGTGTCAACATGCCAGAAATTCTTCCCAAAATCCTCCTCGCTGTGAAGTGGAACTCTAGAGATGAAATTGCACAGGTGAGCTCTGGTTTCTACTGCTGTCACATTTTCATAATGAAGGACATTATCAAACAGAAACAGATATATTCCCTTATCATTTGTTTATGCCACAGATCAGCTAACTTAACAGGAGTACTGCAGACCATCACTTCATATAGTTGAAAGTTTCAAGAGTTTTGATACTTTGATCATTTTTTTGATTTAAAAAAATTTATTTCCTATGAAAGGTGATATTTTCTGCATTTTTTTCTGTAATTTTAATAACTGAAAACAATAAATGACGCAACATTACACTCGCAGAACATAAGTTTTTGTTGCCATGATATTCAAATGCAGTATCAGTATTGTTTGGTTTTTTCTAGTATTAGGATTAAGTGTTAATCCTGCTATTATGACAAGCCTAGACTCAGATTCTGTTTAAACTTACGGGACGATTACAAGAACAGATCTGTATGTATGCTTTTGTGTTACAGATGTATTGCCTTTTAAAAGATTGGCCTGCCATCAAGCCAGAACAAGCCATGGAGTTACTTGATTGTAACTTCCCTGATCCTATGATTCGAGAGTTTGCTGTAAAGTGCCTTGAGAAATACCTAACAGATGACAAACTCTCGCAGTACCTCATTCAACTGGTTCAGGTACGTTTCACTTTCAGATTCCTCTGAATTTAATCCAAGTAAACAGTTGAAATATTTCATTTGACCTTGAACGTTGGTGTTTTACTCCCATTTGTAGTAATGGTGCTCAAAAGACGATAGTTATAATTTTATGGTTTCTTTGCTTTCTGTGCCCAGGTTCTAAAATATGAGCAGTACCTTGATAACCCACTTGCACGCTTCCTGCTGAAAAGAGCTTTGACCAATCAGCGGATAGGACATTTCTTTTTCTGGCATTTGAAGTGAGTTGAATCAAAAAAGTCCAGTCTTGTTGTTGTCACACATTCACTCCTGAGATTGTCTTGAAAGTTTCAGAGAAGCTTGCTCCTGAAATTTTCCAAAATAATGTTGTTCACACTTGGTCCACAGGGGCAGCATATGATGGTAACAGGCTACTCTGGTTGTGTTACAATGAGATAATCAAAATGATGGATGTAGCAGAGTTTGTTGCCATAATGGCAAATGACTCATATCAGGTATTATTAGACTATTTACAGTTTTAGGGAGTGAGTGAGACACCCAAGCAAGCAATAAAGAGAAGAAGCTGCTTGATTATGTCACACTGGCCACTCTCAGAGCAAAGTTGTGGTTAAAAATCAGTCCATTTGTCATAAGTCCGTTTGTTCGTAAGTCATAAAAATTTTGAGACAAACATCGCATATTTAAGAGGAGTAACACCTTTAATTTTTAATTGAAAGTTTCAATTGTAAGAGGAACTTAAGCTCACATCAAAACATCAAATTAATTTATATTTATAAATCAAATTTATAGATATTAAAATAGTTGTTTTAAAATCAAAATCAAAAGCTTACTTTGTAAAGCTGTCTATTGTATATTGTCAAATTAGGGATTTTAGCAGTAAAAACATACCTATATCATATATTTGACATTATAAAAGTCTATATTGGTCTATATAGAAAAGGTAAACAGGATTTTTATATAAATGATACTTAGATTTAAAGACTGTACAGAAGTTGGGAACTTAAGATGGATTAAACTCAGAATTTTTGACACTGGAAATTAGTTACTAGTTATAGAATCTGATTTTTTTATGATTTCAATCTATAATTTTAGGAGAAATAAAGCTGTTTTTGAAAACTTTGAATTGATGAGTAATAAAACTCTATTTTTTAAATGAATCATTAATTCATGAGAAACAAAGCAGAGATTAAGAGCTTATAAAGACTTCAATTTATGAGAAATGAAACAGATTTTTTGTTAGATTTTATAGTTTTGAAATTTTTAGTAGTAAACCCTTCAAAGAGAAAACACTGATTTTCAAATATTTAAATTTGTAAATTTATTAAAAAATGAAATGTGGACACTCTTTCTATTTTGGAATTGTGAATTTTCAAGAAATTACACTTTCTGTTGTTCTTTAACCAAAAAAAAGAAAAAAAAACTGTCAGTTTTAGGGATGCACAATGTTGGTATTTGAAGATTTCTGTAGATATTAAAAAAGCACATATAAAGCACACCATGTGTTTTTTTTTTCTCACTATCGCATGTGCAGGTCAGAGATGCACAACAAAACAGTGAGTCAGCGGTTCGGCCTGCTGCTGGAGTCGTACTGTCGGGCATGTGGCATGTATCTGAAGCACCTGAGCAGACAGGTGGAGGCCATGGAGAAGCTCATCAATCTGACCGACCTCCTCAAACAGGAGAAAAAAGATGAGGCCCAGAAGGTAATCCGACAGCCAACAGCTGTTAATTGTGATCCGCTGAGCAGTCGAGTTTAATCTTGACAACATCTGGACCAATCTGGCCACAGAGATCCCACGACATCCGTCAAGTAGATACAGTGATAGTGATTCGGTAGTTTGTTTTTCCAGAGTGCTTGGAGCTAAATATAAACAGGCCAGGATTATACTGTACTAAAAGCTGGGTGGTCCTCACTGTAAAAGCTGTAGAATAATATGGGAAATCTTATGTGAGAGACTGTACTGAGCAACATAAAGCAAAAAAGACCAGGATGTATGAAATAATGTTGGCTTCTATACTTATAACCCATATTCCCACAGCCTGTTTAATTTAACTTTGATTTATTCCTGCTCTGCTTAAATATTTTTGACTGAACATTTAAGCTTCTGTTTATAAAGGTCAGCTCTTTTATTTGCTTCTGTATAACAGCCTCCGGGAAAGTGAAAGAGCAGCAATTAGAGAAGAATGCAGATCAGAGTACAGGGATGCTGCTTATGAAAGTATGATGAACAATTTTAATTATAAAACAGGCTGGGCTATACACAAAAAGCCTGTTACTCTATGGCACAGAAAGCCCTATCACTTCTTAATGTGCTCAGAATGGGTCAGAATCAACCTCAAGATAGCAGACGTGGAAATGTCACTTTGTGATAAAGCTGTCATAATACCAGAGCTTTAAACTTTAATGTGATCCCAGTCAACAAAACAGTTGGAAACTGACTAAAATAAGTACTGGTCCCACTTAATGACCTACAAAGGTAAACATGGCCGTCAGCATTAGGTCAAGCTCTTTATATTCTTGTTTTCTTATGTCTTAAACCTCTGCAGGGGACTTATGCCAAGTTCAGCCTCCGTGATTTAACCACAGTTGTAGCCGGGCATGTTAGTTGGGACAGTTGTTTCATCTCGTGTAATTTATTATAGTGAATGACAATAAAGAGCTATTTGGGATGCCTCATGACGGCCCCGCAGAAAATCTTGCATGTTAAAGTTTGTCCTGCCTCCTACAGTTCTGTAAGTCACGTCAGAGACATGGACTAATGCTGAGGTCAGACTACACTTTTTTTCGCCAGTTACGCCGGTCACTATATCAGATTAGGAGAGCCTTAGAACTGTGCTATTTGGCTGACAAGCATAACGGACGGAAATCAACTACGTTCACTCTCCAACATTGTGGTGGAGGGCTGAATGAGGAGCACTGTTCTTTTATTTGCGGCCAAACACCACCGTGCTAACAGCTCCTCTGCTGTTTCTCTCCAACGTTTCTCCTCTTACAGTCTGCTGGTAGGTCCTCCATGTCACATCATAAAGGCACACATGTTGTCACTGTCCTGTGGCTCTCAGGGCAACAACTCCATTGTGTTTGCATTAGTGTTTATGCAGAGCTCCTTGTGCTCTCATTGGTCAATGTCTGAAATGAGGGAACAAATCCTACAAATCAGAGACAGGACAAAAACCAAACACGCTAAACCTTCTGCCCCGGAGTCATGAGGTGTCCCAGAGTGGTCTTTCGTTGTCTGTCACCATGACACTCTACACAAGATGAAGCAGGCAATTTTTCGTACACAAGTACTGTTGGGTTGGGCCACAATCAGGCTTTGCATATGTGAAATTCACAGATGCTCACAAACCAATGTTGTTGCCCCGAGATGGAATAATGAGATTGAGGCTCTGAAATCAACATTCTTCCTTTATAAACTGTCCTAAAAGGACAACTAAAACACACTGAAAACAAAAAAGAAAGTACTTAAGCACTAACCTAGCAGTGCAGCTGGATTCGTCTGATTGCATGTCTGTAATTAAGCAGATCTGTCGTGCGAAGCTTCAAGCTTGAACGAGGCTCAGTCTGCAGAGGCACTGCCCAGTCTGTGTCCTTTGGAGGAAGAGGAGGGAGTTTTGAGGGAGAAACAACTGCAAGTCTGTAAACAATGGATGCTCATGAGTAGACTAGCATGGATGCATCTGCTAATTGTGGCAGTTTTGTTAGAACTTCACAACTTTTCTTCATTAAACAAACTTCCACTGTTGTTACTACCTCTGAAAGTGGAGCAAAGGATCAACTGGTTCCCCCCATTCTGTCTCTGCAACTTCGACAGTGGGGTCGAAGCATCACAGGGGCGTGAATACTACAGCTTGAAACAGCAGTGTGAAATGGGCTGTCGAGACTGTCTTGCTTGTCGGCCAAGTCACTGCACAATTTTATGGCCCCATGATTGAACAGATGAATATATTGTGTAGTCTGACCTTTGTATTAGGTATCAGATGAAGTTTATACACTGCAGAAACAGCCTGGTATTTTTAAATTAATATATTAGAGTGATTAGACACATTTTTGTCATCATCCCAATATGACAATGTGTGATTAACACATTGAGAGGGATCCTGATGTAACTTGCAGGGATTTGCATGTATAGCTTCATAAAAAATCAAGCTGAAAAGTTATAAAGGAAATCACTTTGAACCGAGCTTAGGATGGGATCAAATGAACATGGTGATCAATTCAGTTCATTGCATCTGGGTTTGTCCTTGCTCATGAGATGGATTTGTTCTGTAGTAGTGTCACTACTTGATTTTACATTTCACTCATTTGCAATGCAAAACTGCATGCACAGTGACCCCAAATCCTGGCACAAGGTTTGCAAATCTGCAGGTACAGAATATAAACCAGGTGTAAAAAGCAGTGCAGTGTGTGGGCACAATCAAAAAGTATGTCTCAGGAAGTTTAGAGTCAATACACTTAACACACATTTGTTTATTGGAATTATCTTCATAAAAATATTGAACAGTTTAATTGTTCTATAAGAGGGATACAGCAATTCTCAGGAAGTTTTTGATATGGCATCCACGTTTTAATACCTGTAATTTGTGCCACAAGAGATTTTAATACCTAGAGTTTTATTCATTTTTATTCAACATAGATACTGGGTTTCTCCACAAGCTGTATGAGGATGTCTGTCTTCACTTAGTCTGTTGGATGTTTGAGCCAACAGAGTAAACTCAGGAAACTACAGTCCAATTCATGGGATTAGCTCGTCACTGTGAGACAGCTTGTCTCCTGCATACAAACTATAGCAATAATTAGAGAAGAGGTCCAGATGGTCCAGAACTTTGTGACGTGAATAAAGTACAAGCTGCTGCAAGCTAACTTTCTGCCACCTGTTGGGCCCAGTACAAAAAAATGTTTTCAGTGTGCAAACATAAAGATGATCTTCTGAAGAGAGAAAAGACAAGCAAGTCCAAGACTCAAAATAAAAACTTTTTGATTAAATTACCAAACTGCACAAAATGGTGGTGCAGAAAGTGACTGAGCAACATAAACCAAAACATTAGAAGCATTAAATTGCTGTGATTGACATACAGTAATGAACCATTTTGTTGTGCATAGTCAGAAGTACGAAAATGACCCTCCTCACTTTACCAGCATTGAGACATCTTAGAAATGTGTAGTGGTGTCTACCTGAACAGATTTAATGTATTTTTATATTCCTACTTAATATTTATTTTGCTGTTCAGCTCAGATGACATAAGTCTGACATTTCTGTCTCTCTCTTCTGCTCTCTGTGTCTGCAACAGACGATAAAGGTACTTTGTGTGTCTGTGTGAGACGCCTCTCTTTGTTCACTCTTTGATTCACTTGACCATCACTTAGTTCGTCTCACCCGTGTCACTGCCTTGGGCTTTAAAAATCAGACATCAGATCGTTTTATTTAAATATTCTTTGTACTTTCCATACTCTCACATTTTATTTTCTTTTGTTTTTAAACATTTGGTATCAAAAACTATATCAGTGTCTTACTTTTGATAATTATTCATTGTAAGTAACATTTTTGCAGTCAATGAAAAATGTCTGATTTGCTTTAAAGTTTGTCAGAAAGTAGGGATGGGAATCAAAAGGTGGGTCCAAATAGTTCATTGATAAATGGTTCCCTTATCAATTCATTCCACTTTGAATCACATGCTTTTGAAAAATGAATGACAGCATGAATGAAGGAAATAGTCATGGCATAAAAGCAAGCAGAAGTGGTCAAACGTGTGACACAGCGTTACCCAAAATGACATCAACAGCGCAACGTGCAAAGTTAACATTGATATCGTATCAAGAGTGTGTTTGATGTTGTTAACATCAGAAACCTGTGAAGGCCTTTCCATAGAAAATCCCAGGAATCGATCAGGGAACTAGGGAAGAATTTTGATCAATAAGCAAAATTGACAATGACATTAGTTTTGATAAAGTCTCAAAAATTCCCATCCCTACTGAAAAGAAACCTTTACTTTGTTCAATAAGACTGTAGTAGCCAATTGATTATATACTGCACACTGGTATTGGTAAGGAAGTAGGTGCAATGGTAAATTACCTTACTAATCATTGCTTTCTGTTAAATTCAAACTCTAAACTATGATTGTTTTTTCTATTATACAACAAGTGTCCAACCACACAGCACAAAACGGATCAGTCTGTCACCCCACTGTGCACTGTATAAACAGTTTTTTTAGAATAAAGTTCTGTTTTGTACTGGTGTTTTACTAACTGATGCTTTATGCCTTCATTGAAGGTTCAAATGAAGTTTCTGGTGGAGCAGATGAGACGGCCTGATTACATGGACGCTCTGCAAAACTTCATCTCTCCGCTGAATCCAGCTCATCAGCTTGGAAACCTCCGGTATGTCAGTGCTCTATTATCTAGAACGTACACGAAAATAGTTTTACCTGTGCAGTTTTTCTGTCTCTTATCATTTAAGAGCCTTAAACACAAGATGTGCAAAAACCTGCTGCCAGGAGCACCACCGTTGGAACAATAACAAGGCCAAAGATTGTAGAGAGACATAGACGGACCCGCTGTCACCACTGCCCACCTTCACTGTTTCCTTTTGTTTTAAATCGAGAAAATAAAAAAAAATCTATAAAGTTGACTTACAAAATGGCATCTCTGTTGATGAACCACACATAATGAGGAAGAACAAGGCCATTGAAGTGGACCTCTTGGTTTGCACTGTGAGATATCCCCAAAGCGTTCTGGGATAGGACCAAGTGTGAAAAAGATCAGGGATTTCTTTGGGGGTGGTTACTGATGTCTTTCCATGGAAATATCAGGGTTACAGGTGTGAAAAGGGTTTTGGACACAGTTTTCAGTATTTCAGTGGCCGGGTCACCACAGTTGCTACAATAAGGCTCTTATAAAACTCTGAAAATTAAGAATTGCTTTGGCTTTGAAAACTTGAGAAACATTTTAAGGTAATGCAAGCCATCATCTAAAATACATTGAAATAGAATTTGAAAAATATTTTTTGAAAACATTTTTTGTAAACTCTACATATTATACCTCTAAATGACACGTTATTTAGACATCAGATGTTGGGTTTGAACAATACTAGAAGTGTCTTTTTTATTTAAACATATGGACCTGACTAAAGAGATGAGTAGATGATTGGATTATTGTAGCTTTGGTTTAAGTCAGTTGTTGAGAGCACAGTCATTTAACTGTAAACTACAGTTAGTTTTGTTTTCTGTCTTTCGTTCCCTAAACATCTCTGTCTCCGTTTCAGCCTGGAAGAATGCAGGATGATGTCCTCAGCAAAGCGACCACTGTGGCTGAACTGGGAAAACCCAGATATGATGTCAGAGCTGCTCTTTCAAAACAACGAAATCATCTTCAAAAATGGAGATGGTGAGTTTAGCCATCTGTCTCAGTCTACTGTATTACACTAGCCGGGTGGCACTGCTACAGTTATGTCACTAGTTTGCTACATCGGCGATGTTTCTGTATCAAGAAACATCCAGTCCATTCCTCCTTCATTAAATGCGAGTGTGTAGGTTTTGGATTTTACAAAGTCCCAGTTAAGACAGAGCTCGACATGACGGTATGCAGACTGATTCCGCTTTTCTAAAACATTTTATGTAATGAATAGTTAAAATCTCAGGAGTGAACTATCAGCTGTGACACATTGTTGTCTTTTCCCTTTTATTTATATAAATGAACATTATTCTTTTTAATGAGGAAGAGCATCAATATGAATATTTATCAAAACAGTTGAATTAAATATTGACTGTAAAGGGACAAAAATGTAAATTTAACTTTGTTTTATACTATCATATAATCTCTGTTATTGATTATTTTGTGAACGGTTTCTGATCAAACATGTTGATGAAATGAGAAGACAGATTAGGGATGTCCCAATCTGCTTTTTTGCCCCTGGATCACAAGCCAGGTTTTGACTGAGTATCTGCTGATTCCTGATCTGATATTGACATTTACCTAGACAAAAGGGCTACGTAACATTTTTTTTTATGTTTGTTTTTTTTTTTGTTTGTTTGTTAGGTTAAGTAACAAACAACTTAAGTTTAAAAAAAGTAACAACGCGCTCTTATTTAATTCCTACTGAAACAATCGGACTAGCATTGTTGTAAAAATCAACAATTCTATATATATATATATATATATATATATATATATATATATATATATATATATATATATATATATATGTATACATCCAATGTGGAATAATAAAGTGTTTCCACACAGATAAAAATGCTAGCCACAGGGCTGCTACATTTCTTGCTCATTTACAGCCTGCGTGCTAGCATAAACTATTAGGTTGAGATGATCAGTGTGATTCCCAATCAATAAATAAATACTTACATTTGACCTGGTCTGATACTTTTAGAATAAGGACATCCCTATCATGGATAAAACTATAGATATCCAGAAATGAATAACATGTTTTGCATGCATAACCATTGCTGTCAGAGTCAAAGCTATTTGAACTCCTTCACCATAAATTGGCGCTGCGCAGTGACATCCCTCCTCTGCTCCTCGTGTTCATTCATCAGTAGTTTGAGCTCTCTAGGGTCTCTTCACAGAAAATGGAAGTGACTTGAGCACGCTCTGGCTCATATCTATATATTCAAAATACTTGTCAACATGATTCGTTTACTTTGTAAGAGATGTGGACATAAGTTCAGCCGTGTTTTACCTGTGCCACAGCTGCAACTGCTATCTGTTGCTGTGGATATAGTAGCTTAAGTGGATGGGAGATCACTACACACTAAACCCGGTGCATTTCCTCACATTTATGCTGCGTTAGAGGAAGTACTCTGTCATGCCATTTTTTAGCCCTACCTGTACATAAAGTTGTTACTGCACAAGCTGTCATCATGTTTTTAGTGTAAAGTGGTCAAACTTTCAGCAGTGGTGGTCCAGCATGATGCTGTACTTAAGATTTTTATTATATGCTGCAACATGAGGACCTAATGATGACTGAGGTTTAATCATTAAAACAGAACAGGAACAGAAAAGCAGAACCCAAACTCATGTTCCTTACTGAATCCATGAATCTTGGAAACTCTGAACTGTTTTTCTGGTACTCAAGCCCAGTCAGATGTCTGTCTCTCTATTCATCTCAGGAGCACAATAGGAATTGATATCCTGTTAAAGATAGACATTAAGCTCCTCGGGTTTATATGTTTACGTTACATAATGGTCTCATTGACACAAATCGGTGTTAAAGCGCTTAATACAAAAACGTTCTGGATACTACACTTGTGGTGCTTTCTGTTTGTTCTGAAGTACAAAAATTGTCTTAATTTCTCATAGTTTAAATCCTGAAAAGGTCTTCAAAGGTCTTGAATTTGATTTTAGGAGTGTGAAAGAACCCAGTAAAGACTTCAAAATAAGTTATCTTATTCGAATCACACTCCACCACAGCCTCAGCAGCAGCGCCGGCAGCAGCAGCAGCTCTGGCTTTTTTTGGTGCACCATCTGTGACCAAAGCGACTCTGACAGCTCTGCTCCATAATGCATGGTGCAGTTGATCAAAGTGGAGCTAAGCAGCTAATAATCACCTGACTGTCATCCTCCTCCTCATCGCTCTCTGGTTCTCTACAGATCTGAGGCAGGACATGCTGACGCTGCAGATCATTAGGATAATGGAGAACATCTGGCAGAACCAAGGCCTTGATCTCAGGTAGGCTCCTCGCTCCCCCCTGACAGCCAGGATGCAGGTGCACATTAACAGGCGCTGGGTGTTTTCATGTTCTGCCCTCCGTACCTGAATGCAGATTAACAGAAACCTCCTCAAGTCGTCTGATGTCACTGCTGTCCCAACCACTTCTTTATGTTTCCTGTCCCCCTCGCCCAGGATGCTGCCGTACGGCTGTCTGTCCATCGGAGACTGTGTGGGCCTTATCGAAGTGGTGAGGAACTCTCACACCATCATGCAGATCCAGTGCAAAGGAGGCCTGAAGGGGGCGCTGCAGTTCAACAGCCACACACTGCATCAGTGGCTCAAGGATAAGAACAAGGGAGAGATGTGAGTGCAAACAACAGGACTTGAAAAGCTCTTCTAATGCCAGAGGTGGTGTTTGTGATCATTTAAGACTTTAATTTAAAGAACTAATTAAATAAGACATTTTTTTTAATTACACATGAATTTTTTTCAAATTAGATCCGATTAGATTAGATAGTACTTTATTAATCCCTTTGGAAAAACTTCCTCAGGGAAATTGGGATTCAGAAGCAGTTCAGGATTACGGATTAAAAAGATATATAAAAAGATGGATCTAAACAAAAATTTTAAATAAATAAAAATAAAAATATATGGCTACTGGCTGGCTACTGCTCCGTCCTGTTCTGTCTTCCTGTTACTCCTCATCCTCCCAATGTATGCAAGTTTGTTTTTGTGAATTGATGCCTCTTGCTAAAAAGTTGGGAAGCTTTATGACAATTAATAAAAGTAAGTTGTGATGATTTGTAAAAGATTTAAACTCTATATTTAATTATAAATAGCATAAAGACAACTCATCAATGGTTGAAAGTTTAAAAAAGTTACTTAAAAGATATTGGTCCATATAAATTGTAAGTGTTTCATAACAGTTGACATATACGCAAAACTCACAATATTTAATTTATAATGTGAACTATGTTAAAATCCTCATCGTAAGTGCATTATAAGATAACTTGATCAAATGGGGCAGCACAATGTGATCGGGTCTGTAAAATGACTGTTAGGCAAAGGTAAATAAAATATGATGTGTTCAAATGTTACTTCAAGAAAACATTGGCAAGTACGTAGGTCATAAGGAGTAACACTTGGCTAACAAAACCATTACAGAATTTACAGTCCCCGTCCCAAGGATGGAGTTTGGCAATGCTCTGTAGCGCAGATGGTTTCTGCAAATGCCAATCTATAATGTTGAGTCCCTCCTTAGACTGCTCCTTCTTTTCTTTTCTTTTCGTATCTTTTTTAATTCATTTCTTGAAATTAAATAGCACTCTTTCACAAAGACTTTCACAATCTTTTCTCTCTTTAAATTGAATATGGTTTAAAACATAACATACATAACATAACTGTAACTTTTGTCAGGGTAAAATGTTTAATATTTGAACAATGTTTCAGGTATGACCAGGCCATAGATCTGTTCACTCGCTCCTGTGCTGGTTACTGTGTAGCCACATTTATCCTGGGCATCGGTGACAGACACAACAGTAATATCATGGTCAAAGATGATGGACAGGTAGAGGTTTTTTTTACACCTTTTATTTTTTAATTAATCAGAGCTTTATTTTGTGTTCTTTGATTCATAATCTTAACATTTCTTTCTTTCCCCCACTGCAGCTGTTTCACATAGACTTTGGCCATTTCCTTGACCACAAGAAGAAGAAGTTTGGGTACAAGAGAGAACGAGTGCCCTTTGTTCTAACGCAGGACTTCCTGATCGTCATCAGCAAAGGAACTCAAGAGTGCACCAAAACAAGAGAGTTTGAAAGGTATCCACACAAGTACAGATAAGCTTTTATCTTAAAGTAAAAAAAGATATGTCCATCCACCCATCCATTATCTATACTGCTTATCCTTTTTGGGTTCGTGGGGGCTGGAGCCTGTCCCAGCTGTCATTGGGTGAGAGGCGGGATACATCCTGACCCTGCAGCCAGCTGATCACAGGGCTACATAGAGAGACAGACAACCATTCACGCTCACACCAATACCTTTGGGCAATTTGGAGTCACCAATCAACCTAATGAGCATGTTTTTGGTCTGTGGGAGGAAGCCGGAGTGCCCGGAGAGAACCCACGCATGCACAGGAAGAACATGCAAACTTCACAAAGAAAGGCTCTGCCAGACTCGGGTGTTGATACGACACCTACCTGCTGCGCACTGTGCTGCCCAAAAATAGATGTGTGTTGAATAAAATATCAAAGTTTACAGAAGTATTCAAGCTTAATTTTTTTTCATTAGACACAATCTAATAAGTAAAAGCACTTGTTGACATCAAGTACTTGTTCCTCAGTTCATTACAGTAGATTACTGTTTGCCATAATGATCCAAAGTAGCACTGTGAAATCTGTTTCTCTTTGGTCTCTAGTACAGCATCCTGATGCATGTGATAAGCAAGCTAATTGGTTACACTGATGGTAAATGCACTTGAGCTAATGTAGCACCTTTCTAGTCTCTTTGACAAATCAAAGCAGCGTTACACAGCTGGTCACATTTACACATTCCCTCTCACATTCACTCGCTGATGGTTGGAGTCTCTATTCCAGTTATCCATCAGCATCAGCTAACAAATCCACGCTCTTTCACTCCCATTAGCACACCACTGACACAGCAGTGGGAGCTACTTGGGGTTAAATATCTTGCCCAAGGACACATTGCCATATGACAGCCATAGCTGGGTTCAGACTTGCAACCTTATAAGAACAGCACAGTTTTTTGACCTGGAAAACAGAGATCAAGTTGTTTGTGGGCTTTTGTTCGGTTATTCCCACGTTTCACCAACCACAGAAACATGGATGTTAAACTAAAGAAGAACTTCAGGCTAGTGGTGCAAGCACTACTAAAATCCACCATACTGCAAAACAGACTCTTCAACTTTGACTGATTTCTGTGTCCAGTCACCTGCTGGCTTTGTTTTTGAAAGGTTCTGCCGTCTCCAAACACTTTCTGTGGGCTCTTTCTCGGATTTACTGGTGAGATATGTTGAAAAGTCCATCTGGTGTGTCAGGTTAATTTTTAACTGAAGTTGGCCGAATTTGTTTCTAACATGTGTTTAGCAGATTTGAAACTATTCCTCTGGGATCATCCTTAGTACACAGGAGATATTTATTGCTGAGAAGTTGACAGCAATGGTGGCAATGTCTTGTTCCTACTACAGAGCTGTCGAATGATTTTTACACAGAAATAGTTGTTTGCCATTAGCAGGTCAGTGTGAGACACATTTTTTAAAGTGAATACAATGACCAAGTGTTGAGTTGTTCATGAGGTAATGTGAGCGTAAGGGTCCTGAATTTGATATCAACTTCCATTTCTTGCACCCCAGCCTGGGATTGAGGAGTAAAGCTGCTGCCTGCTGTACACACAGAATAGGGGCACATTTTCAATAATACCAGGCTGTGCGAGGAGTGTGATAATGGCAGCTGCTATTGCAGTAATGATAGTGTGATGGTTTCGGACTGCAGGCCAAGTCAGGAGGGGCTCTGGTAGAAAGTCTAACCTTTATTTTGGACTGAATAATAAGTACTATTAATGCTTTTTATACCTGATATTACAGAATGTAGAATATTTAAAACATACTTCTGTTTCCTCCTTTCTTTCATTTCTCTCTACTGTCATTGCTCAGGTTCCAGGAGATGTGTTATAAAGCTTACCTTGCAATCCGGCAGCATGCCAACCTTTTCATCAACCTCTTCTCCATGATGCTGGGCTCTGGGATGCCCGAGCTGCAGTCGTTTGACGACATTGCTTACATCAGGAAGACCCTGGCCCTGGACAAGTCGGAGCAGGAGGCTTTGGACTACTTTATGAAGCAGATGAATGACGCTCACCATGGCGGCTGGACTACAAAGATGGACTGGATCTTCCACACGATCCGCCAGCACGCCATGAACTAAAATGAGGACTAAGACACAGAGGAAAGGAGGACTGAGACAACAGCAGACAGAAAAACTGAGAAATGAGCGAGGTATTTCCCCCAAACACACTAAGGCCTCTTTAACTCTACAGCTAGCGTGTGACAACGAAACCTGCAAGTGCACCTCAAAGTAAGGGTGCTCAGAAGGTCCAGTTTCAGGGCCCTAAGTCTCCTGCAGGTTTCATCATTTCTTCTCCCTGCTCTCTGAACTTTAAACAAAAGGGGGGATTAAAAATCTATCAATCTTCTTTATAGGAACTAAACAAGTGTGATGGACCTCAACAACATTGACCTTCTTCATGTGAATTATCTATGGACAAATTTTATTTTCTTATTTTTTAAACTCCTTTCACTACATGTAAAACCATCAGCATTAAGAAGACAAACACCATGAAGTTGTTTAACGTAAGAGCAGCTTGTATTTTCTATAAACTGAAGCTTGGCTGCATTATTTCCACTACCTATTTTGAGCTGATGAAGATCATGAATCTTTGAAGCAGTCAAAAAAACCTGTCTCAGACACTGTTGGTAAAACTGACAGAGGATATGTTATTAAGCATTTAACTCTTTTGTAGCCTACAGATGACTTCTCCTCAGTTTATGATAACCCACCACAGATACCAGACTCCTGTACAGCAGTATATTCAGAGATGTGTATGCGTTCGTCGCACATATTCCTTTTTTGAATCTATTTTCTTCTGAGCCAAAGTACTAGACGTGTAACCCCCACTACTCTGCAGTCTTATTGTAACACAAAGACAACAAAAAAGTCACTATATATTCCAAGTCTCATGTGTACTCATAGCACTGATCTCTGCAGTATTTTTGTTTGTTTTGTTTATCAGTATTATTCTGTCAGATGTTAAGGCACAAGTATGCGTCATTCAACCCTCCCAGAGCAGTTTGTTCACAGACAGATTGAGAGAGAACTTGTCAGATGTGTGATGTGAGGTTGTCCAAGTTATCAAGAGAGTGGTGCAGGAATGAGTCCAAAAGCACAGACATGAGTCAGCATTTTATCACTTACATTTCCCACGACCGAAAGTTGATAGGATTTTCAGGGAGTTTTTCGGATAAACGCCTGAATAAGGTGAACAAATGCATAACAGATCGAAACATTTCATTTTGCGCTTTTGAATTTAAAGCGTTCTTGTGTTTTTAAATGGATGGTTGTTAATGAACTGCCACAATTTCTCCAGAAAATTCCAAGGACCCTAATCAAATAATTTCAGATCATTTCCTATCAAACAGTAACACAAACACCCCCAGACATTGGCACTGACTTGATCAGATCGTTAGATTAAGAGGAAATTCTCAAACAAGCGGTTATAACATGACGTCATACGTTCGAAGGATGGTAGCCGCTCTTAATGCCAAGGTGAAACTAAGCTGTTTTGGTCAGTAAGTTTTGGCCTCGATGTCAGACTAGGCGACCAAAGAGAAAATAAAATCGTGTTTTTTAACTTGTCCAAAAAGCATGACGGACTACATATTAACACTGACTGCATATAACGACCACTGTGCTTTCGTTTGTCTTTCCAAACGTAATGAGTGATACGTTACCTTGGTGACAAAAGCAGGCAGTCACTCACCGAGGCTCTAAGGGGAGTGCCTCTGCTGTTTGTCTCCAATATTTCTCCTGTTACAGTCTGGTCGTAGCTCCTCTAAAACATGTTTTTAGAGCTTTACTTCACTTTATCTCCGCAGGTCGTTCTCAAGGCATCAACTTCAGTCTGTTTACATCTGTGTGGAAACGCAGCTCATGTCTCTGATGTGAGGCAACAAATCATAGGAGGCAAGAATAAAAATCACCTGATTGACTATCGTGGAGTCTTGAGGTGGTCCAGACTGGTCTTTTGCTGTCGGTCATTATAACACGGCACATGTGATGGAACAACAGATTTTCGTGGCCAAAGGGTCCCCAAACCCTACCACCGTTATTCTCACAGCTTACATTTGAGCCTATAAACTTGTAAAAGGGCCTGTTTGTGACAATTATCATGATGAACTAAATGTGTAAGTCCCGTGGACCTTTGTTCTTCACAGGCCATATTATCAGCAAAGACCTCAGAGCACGGTGAAAAATTCCACAGGCTTTTAGTGGAGGGAATCATTGCGATGCTAACTTCCTGGTCGGCCTACAGAAATTCATCATCCCTGCACCACTCTGTTACTGTGACACTTTTGATACTGTTCGATACCATGTGCATAACCATTGTTCTCAGATCTACTCCCGCCTCCTCATGGCCGCAGAAATGTTTCACCCACTCAGTTTATTCTGTGAAGTTTCTAACTATGAAGGCTGTGCGTAACAAGAAATCTTTTTCCCCTAAATGCATTAATTAGCAGGCTTTTGTCAGCTGAAAACAACCAAAAACCTCCCCTTGTTAATAAGATTACATTGTTAATGGTTCCACACTCAGCAGCATTGTTTTTTTTTAGACCATACGATCAGTTTTCACTTTTGGCTCTCGTCTGTTTTTAGGCACCAGAACAGGGATACTCAATGTTATATTTTTTGCTGATACCTGATGTGCTGTTTTTTTAACTTATTTAAGCTGATGCTGATATATGGAATAACTGAGAGTAATTTTTAAGGAAAATATTAGAAAACAGGTAGGGCGCAGGATCCCTGCTTTCATTCCTCTGGACGAGGGATTGGAGTACATACACTGCATCATCGAAGTATCAGTACTTTTACAAATACTCTTTTGGTATCGAGCACTGCCACACAGTACCCATACCAAATGAGTACTTTAACAAAACGTTTGTCACTCTCTACTCCCAACTGGTTTTCTCTGTCATTCTGCACTGAGCCAGCGCTTCTTGTTAAGTTTGTTTGTATCATGAAATAATTTTTAATTCATCAAATTGAGTTATGTCAATCTTCACTCAATCAATCAATCAATTGATCAATCAGTCACATCACTGCTAAACTTTGGAAAACCTCTAAAGTTTTTTGTTATAAGACTTCATTTAATTTAGCTATGCACAATTTAAACTGATGATTATTGGTACTGACAGGTAATTACCTAAAAAGCTGATTATTTGTTTAGAAATTAAAATTTTTGCTGATATTCACAACCTTTATTTTCACTGTGCAAATTGGCCATAATTATTCCATATACCTGCTGTAATATTAGCAGAATGTGCTAAAGCACCATTCATCTTCATGAATGTTCACTTCTATAAATGAAAAGTTTATTAAAGAATAAAATGTTCTTGCTTAACAGCAGTTTCTAAGACCAATGAACTGTAACCATTAGGAGTGTAAAAAACTGTAACATATATCAGTACAGATTTGTTGATCAATGATCCAATCAGATCACTTGAAAGTCAAATTTCAAATTAAATCAGCATCTACTTGAGGCAGCTTTATTATAAATCCCCCACTGCATGCCTGTTTGACAGTTTCCACCCAGATGTGTAACAGTCTCGTGGTAGCTTGCAGCTATCTAGCTTTAGGGAGGATAATGAGGATATTTACTCCTCTCAGTTTGGACTCAAAAAACACCGGGAAGGACTGCTCAGCTTTATATGCCGACCATATTTTCATATTTAACCGTTAATATATCACGGTTAATATTTCTAAATTTTGAGCTCCACAGAGGACTAAAGCTTTCTGTACAATCTCGACCCCCTGACCCCTCTCAAAGCAAGATAACAGAAAATAAATCAAAATATTAACTTCATCAATTCTGTCACAATGTCACAAACACGTGTAAACTACATGCTCTTCATGACAAATAATAAATGGTGAAGTAATGCCGAAAAGAACTATTGTAGTCTACATACATGTGAATGTTTTCAAATAGAATTTAGAAAATAGGAAAAAAAACAAATCATGATGTGATTTGTTGCAGAAAAACTACAGCTTAATACTTAAGAATTACCAGAGCACGGAGAAAGATATAAAACAAATGTTGGTGCTTTGAAAAGGGTGTCAAGATTAGAGGTCACCATGTTTAAATACAAATACACACATTTATAAAATGCAAATGCTATTTCAGGGTCATTGTTTATTTAATACATTAAAAAGCATTTATTATATTCAAAACGCAACTATAAGCTACTGAACTGTCAAATTCATCATCATGTTTAAATGAAAAATGTTCCGTCTAAACTAGAATATCTTACACAATATAGTAGTCAAAACTGCTTTTACAAATCTTAAATGTTATATGTACATAATACTGTCCAATATTGATTGCAGGCTTATAAATCGTTTGAATCGATGTATCGTGGCGGCTTTTGCATTCTCGCTACATAATGTATTGTCCAGAATATCGATATTGAATCATATTGTGATGAAACTGGTGATTAACGCCTGAGTAACCATGAAAGGATCAGGTCAGTATGAGTTAAGTGGACGCTTTGTGCGCTAGACAAACAATACTGGTATCAGTACAGGTTATATTGAGTTTGGAAATATTGGCATATTGATTATCGGTATATTGGATATCAGCAAAAATCCAGTATCACTCATCCCAACCTTATTGGTGAAGGCTTGTTTCCTTTGTTCTTGCTTAGTTTTTTGGTCAATGTAAAACAGCAAATTTAGAAAAATCACGAATGCATTTAGGTGAGAGATGGTCTCAATATCAAAAATTAAAGCAAAGAGTATGAGTATCATATCAGTCTGAAAACGTTTGGTCTCCCCAATCAATATTTAACATTATTATAATTCAGAGGGCATTTCTTCTTTTTTGTTGTTATTTTTCAACAGTGAGCCTTATTTAGTTTGTGTTCAACAGCCCTTTCCAATGACTCCAGAAGTAACAAAAGAACTCAGTTTTTGGTGTCTGGGAGGTCTTTTTTGCCGTGGTATCGAAACAAGAATCAATAGTGTGATTTTCCTCAATATGTCGAAGTTCATAATTCTGTATTGACAACCCTCGTGTGATGTTCTGACTCTGTTGGGGGTGAAGGTTGTGCGGTGTTCCTCTAGTGTGCTGTGCTGTTCGACTATGCAAGTTGTGATCCTGATATGTTCTATTTACTGCAACAACAACAAAAAGAGGTGATGCTGGAGTTTAACAGAGAGAGGTGCATCTCCCCCAGACATGCTAACACAGAGCAGTGTCAGCAGGCTTTACACAGACAGTACATGGTGAGAAAAAAAAAACACTGCACTGTAAAAGGACTGTCGTCTCCCTGACTAAAAAAAACCCCTCTGATCCCTGCCTGTAGCTTTATATGTGGAGCTTCAACCTAAGCCATCTGTAGTCCTGTCCTAAAGATCATTTAAAAAACCTCCCACATTGTGACATCCAAACATTGAAAAGCAGCCGAAATGAATTGTTTTTAACCTTCCAAGTGTCTTCTTCCCTCTTCTTCTCCCGTGATTGTCGCCCTTATGTGTGGAAGAACATGCATAATGGGTCAGTAAATGTTCTAGCTTTACCAAATGAAACCCAACAGGGCGGTCTTCCTGGAAAAAGTCCGATTTATGTTTTCTGTTCATCTGTGAGGGCTTAAAAACGCCCAGGAAGCCGCTCCTCCTGAGATGCATTTGCTTCTGTACGGGCTACAGAGCAGCGGGCCGGACCCAATGTTAAAAAAAAATCCTCTTATACTTTATGGAAGAACTATCCAAATGATGCTGTTTCCCTTTGTACCTACATTTTATGGTTGTTTTCTGTTTCTTACACTGCATTATGCATGAGGTCCTCAATTATCTATGTTTTTTTGTTTGTTTGTTTGACCTGATGTTGTTTACTTGAATTTCATGTATAAAAAAATGACCTTGTTACTTGTGTGAGGTACAACAAAGTCACAATGAAGGTAACAGAGAACTGCTACTACATGTGCAAATGCTTTTTTTCCTTGAATAACTACAGAGGTAATATATTTTTGTATTTTTAAAAAAATGTAAGCAAACTCGTATGTAACTGCTAACCAAAAAACAAAAAAGAAAAAGGAGGAATCATGCTTTTCCTGCACCATCCTTGTAGAGTAAACCCCGAGTAGACAGCTTCTAGTTGTTGAAACGATATGAATGAGAGCGCAGCAGAGGTGAATTGTTGAATGAAGGACAAGGACTCGATGCTGTCGTCGAGTGGCGATCTCTCGGCCTGAGTGGAAGTCTGTAAGCACAAAGAGGAGAAAGAAGCTTTCCTGCATGTTTATAAAGAACCAGACGCATATGTTAGTTCACTATACATCTGTATATATACCATGAACCCTCTTCAAGTACTTGTTTTAGTCATCTGACCATGTCTGAGAAACTGTATCCATTCATTTATTGTACTGATGAATAAAAACATTTCTCCCAGTGTATTTATTCACAGGCGCTTTTATCACTCTGTTTACTTTACACTCACATCACAGTAACTATCATTCACGAGGTTCTTTTGCATCATTGTGCTTCGTGATAGAGATTGACGAGAGTCTGGGTCTCAGCAAAAGTCTTTCCATAGAAAAACTGCAACAAAGGCTGAGAAATGATGAAAAAAGCAAAACACTGGAGGGCTGAAAGCATTTTAGAGTAACATAAGAATATGCAAGGCACCTGCCTCACAGCAAGAGGTTTGCTAGTTCGAACCTCTTGTTGGTCAGGGCCTTTCTGCGTGGAGTTTGCATGTTCTCCCCATGCATGCTTGGATTTTCTGCGGGCACTTCAGCTTCCTCCAAACTCATTAGGTTGATTGGTGTTCCCAAATTGCCCTTATGGGTGGGAGTGAATGGTTGGATAATGGATGGATAGGTAAGAATATATGACGCAGTTGTCCTTGAATATAGAGATTTATTTTTGAAAGATCAAAATTCTGCTCCGACAGATGCAGCAAACATGTTTTTACAAGATGGAATTAATTCCTCATAAAAGCAGAATTTTATGATTCAAGAAACGAGCATCCCTTAATGTCATTGTCATCAGTAACTCATTTTCTTCTCATGTGATTTTAATGTCATTTCAACATGTCACAAATGAACTTTTGCTTTCAGTAATGTTTCTCAGAATTTTCATATACATTTAGAAAACCAAAACAACTATTTTTTTTTAGAAAAAAATGTAACCCATATGTTCATGATAACACGAGAGAAAAACATGACCAAGTTTTGTTTTATTTCACAAAAGATGTATTTTGGAATTTCAAGATAATGTTGAAAAGGGAAGCAAAGCAGAATTTCACAATTTCACCAAATGCATTTTGGAATTTGGAAGTAATATTTTACCATAAACCTGATTCAGATATTCATTTTTTTTATGGCCGCTAGGGTATGTTCACAATCACCAATATTACAAAAGCCTTCTAGTTTTCACACACTGAGTACCCCTGACAGTGCAGTTTATCCTCTGATATGTTCTGTTGGAGCTCCTGCCTCTTTAAGGCCCCATGTGGGCCTAGTCAGCTTTGATTGGTTTACAGGTCTACTCTGTGATAACTGGTTACTTCAGCACTTTTTATATTCTATACTGGGCTTAATGGGCTTAAACTGAAGATAAAACAATGGTATGATGTCACACTGGTAGGTCTTATCAGGGGGCAAGGGAAGACGGCGTTTGACACAACTGCTAGCGCATGAAGGAGGGGAGCGGGAGAAGTCCTGATGCCACAGACTTTTTGTCTTGTTTATAGAAGTGCTCAGTCATACAAAATGGACATGTAGATGCACTAAAGGGCATATAAAACTAGTAGAATATGGGTTCTTCAAGGTACAATAAATTAAAAAAATATTTATTTTCAGAAAAATAATTTTTGTAATTTAAACAATTTTGCAGAGAAAAAGTGAGATTTTTACTTTCTGATAAATGCAGGAAAAAATAACAGATTTTTGAGATAATGTTTCTTGTATTTTCATGATTAAAAAAACAATCCTGTAATTTAAAGACAATATTAATTATTCTGACAAACAGAATTTCTCTTTTGCTCAAGAATATTGCCATATTATAGATGATCTTCATTCAGAAAACAGGGAAGACATTTTGTGAACATAAATCTTGTAAATTTAAATATCCACAAAAAATGATAAAAAAAATGTCTGTTTTTCACAAAAAAACATTTTGTATTGTCAGTAGGCTATTTGTCACAGAAAGCCTAATTTTACTTTAAGAACATCATGTCTTGCAAATTTATCAAATTCATCTTAAGATGCAGAATTTCATATTTACAAAAATGTTTCTTAAATCATACTGTATGATTATTTGGAAGAAAAAAAAATAACCTTTTTACAGATATATGTAGGATCTTGTAATAAAATTAATTCAAAACAACAGAACAGACATTTCTTTCTTTTTTTTCCAAATAATTTTATTTCAGGATATTGTGGATTTAGAAAAAGCAGTTTTGTGTTGTTTTTTTTAAATTGACATTTTACTACATGAGTTAAAAATTGTCTTAGTCAGGGAAACAAGTCAGAATTTATTTTTTGACCAAAATATATATTTTTATTTGACAACAATGGCATAAAAATTGGCAGTATTTTATTTTTACTCATAATTTATAAATAATATCATTTATTTAGGAAAACAAAGCAGGAATATATTCTTTTGCTGAAATACATCTTGTAATTTGACAATATTTTCTAAAATCTACAAGATAATGATTTCATGAATTTGGAACAAAGCTGTATTTATTTATTTATTACTTGTGTGAATACAGTCCCTTTTATGGAGTGCTGGTGGCCAAAGATAAACTTCATTTAGGTCTTGAGTGTGTTGTGTGCTGACTGCATGTATTTCTAAGTGATGAGAAATGAGAAGCTCATTTCTTAATATTCACATTGAGGCCCTCACCTTGTCTGCTGAGTTGATATTAATATGATAATGTGCTCCAGTATTCCAGATGACAGTAGACAAAACAAACCAGACAGATTTTATAGCCTGACACCAAGTGCTTAAAACTACCTCTAGACAGTGAAGATCAGATTCAAATGCTGTCAACATATATCTGCAGGACGCTTAAAAGAAGATATAATCAAGCTGATTTCAGCATTTTAGCTCCACACCTTTAAAAACACGTCACTCCTGTAAGAATGTGGTCAAGTCTGACCTTCAGGGCCGTCCTGTAGGCAATAAATCAGCATGGAGTTGTTTTGATAAAATGTAGTTTTGCATTTAAAATATAAAATGTGTAGAACAAGGGTCAAGGGTATTTGTATATTTTCACATCATGACATATTTTTTTCTTGTTAGTTATGGTACTTTGGATGTTTGTCATGAAAAAATTCACCATTTTCCTCTCAGCTAACCAGCACTTCTTCAGCGATGCCACAGTACGCTCATAACCCCCTGGGTAAAACTCTATATATTCTACACTAAACAACTGGAGGCCAGCCAAATCAAATTTCCATAAGGCAAAATGACTCCTTAAATAAGTCCAGGAAGATTGTAGTAACTATAAAAGTGGAAAACACACACTGCTAGATGTGTAGACTGCTTAATGTTCATCTGCAGGGCCCAGTAAATGTGTATTTTTGTTTCTTTGATAGGAGGTGTGAGGATTTGGGTCAAAGTAAGATTGGGTCATAACTGCTTGAATTTAGGAAGGACTGTCATCGCCTGTGGTCATCATGCATTGTGCTGTTTGTGAAAATGATAACAAAAATGCTGTGGACCTTGCCATCATTTCTTTCTTGTGAGCTTGAACTATCAAGAATTCTTTGGGGATTTCAGTCAAACTGCGCAAATGTCCTCTCTTATTTGGCAATTAACTTATCAATTTTGGGGAGTCAGAGACCAAGGTCATTGTGCCTCATTTTCAACCCTTTCTTCTGAAATTTTTTATGACTCACAGTACCACAACCACCACACCTGTCCTTCTTGGCCCACTGAACTTTGTGGTTAATGTAGAGCTTGCAGCAGCATAAAACTGCCACACAGTAGTTCTTTTATACAGAGGTTAGAGATGTGTATCATCTGCACGTGTGCTTGTTCTACGAGTATGTTTTTTAATTACAAAAGTCTATAAGACTAAATCATTAAAGCAGGGACCTTTCTGTGTTGGTTTCACTGCTCTCATTATATAAAGCAGGCCCTCTTGTCTCTAAGCTAATTTTGACCAGTACATAAATGTTTAGTCTGTCAAAAAAATCACCTTGCTTACTTCATGCAGTCAAATTAATGACTTTATTAGAAACTTTTCTCTGTAAAAAAAAAATTTAAAGGCTTTTCTGGCTGAGTGCTGTAAAATCATATTATGATAAAAAAATGCATATATATGTAAGTATTAATGCCGATGATCCTGTTTGCTTTAGTAGCTCATAAAGAGTAAGCTTTAAATGCCTCAACTGTCAAGGTATTGAAAAGCTCTATTTTTAGTTTTGTATTAGACCAAACAGTGCTTACCAAATTTATCAGACCACCACCCAATGTAAGACTGATGCCATTGTACTAAACTAAGAGCATTGGTATACCAAAATCACTTTTATGTTTCTGTAATGGTTAAAACATTGGTATGTAGAAGCTCTTTAACTGAAATGATATTTTTTATGCTAAAATAGAATTATTTTTGTTATCAATGAACTTTCAAATAAACTGTTTTACAAAAAAAACAGTAAAGACATTATTATTTGTTAATTAAGATATAAAATTACAGTTATTTATATGCCAAACAGTAAAAAAAGATTTGGTTAAATCTTATGATGATACATTTCTGACTTCCCAGGGAAGCCCAGTGTGCCGGCTCAGATTTGGGAATAAAGTTCCCCATTCCTGTTCAAAATTGTAAAATGTTGAGAGCCTGCCGAAAATGAAGGGTCAGCATTAAAAAACTTCATGACGCTGGATGGTTGTCTCGTTTTTATAACAGGTGGTCTAATATGTTTGTTAAGCGCTGTATGGCTTTGATTTTTGTCTCTGTCATTTTTGGTAACCCCCCAAAAGCAGGACTGTTCAATCACTCCCCAAAAAACACAAATATGCAGCATAACTACAAACAATATCTGGTCATTCTGCTGTGTAAACAGGAGTATTCATGAAGGAGACATCACACTGGACTTCTGGAGCACTCTGTAAACCCTGAGTGTGTCTGGACATTAGGCGGTGGCCTGCAGCCTCATTGCTCATCACAGAGGACACATGAGCTAAGTACTGTGTTAGCTTCACCAGGCCCACCAGCAGAGCCCCAGCCCCCAGCATCAGACAGGGCCACAGCAGAGCGAACAGTGCCTTCTCATAGGTGTACTTCCTGTTCAAAATGGCATCCCTGGGGTGCTTCACTTGGTCGGTTAGGCATGATGAGGTGGCTCCCAGCTGAGAGTCTATGCTGTTTTTCACTTTCTCTACCTCCATCTGAAGCTCCATTCTGTCCATCTGACATTTAGGTATGTAGAAACACTGAGAAGATAAAGACTAGATAAATTTAATAAAATAACACAGAGCTGGTTCAGTGTGTGTGTGTGGGGGGGGGTGTTCATATTGAAAATGTTCTCTGTAAAGACGGCATTGTTTCGAGGCATGTGCCCATCCACACACAAGAACACTGAAAACACTGTAGTATATGCCAGGCCTGTAAGTGGCACTGTAACGCTGCTATAGACCTACACCTAAAACCAGAGAGGAAGACACTGAGCGGTTACATAAAGCATGAGAAACATCAACAAACACTGGCTTATGCTGTTTTCCATGTCCTGTTTTTGCTCATGGTGGATGTAATTCATCATTTCTTAAGCTAAGAATTGTCTCTGCCTGGATGGAAACATCTCTGCTGGATCTATGTAAATGAATATGTGCGTATTTATATGCATAAATGAATATATATATATATATCTATATATATATCTATATATCTATATATATATATATATATATATATATATATATATATATATATATATATATATATATATATATATATATATATATATATATATATATATATATATATATATATATATATGTATGTATTAATATAAATATATATATCTATATTATATATATATGTATGTATTAATATAAATATATATATATCTATATTATATATATATCTAATAGATATCTATTTATATCTATATCTATATATCTATATCTATCTATATATATATACATATACATACATACATACATATATATATAAATATATATATATATATATATACACACACACACACACATATATATATATGTGTGTGTGTGTGTGTGTGTGTATGAGGGGGTGCGTGTGTGTGTGTCTATAAAGTGAGGAGTTTTGGTTCAGCCTGCTTCATTATAAAGTGCCTTGAGATTACACTATGAATTGGAGCTATACAAACAAAGATTGGTTGATTGACTTATTGAATGGAGACAGAAATTGTTGTTATTCAGACAAGTGTGTGGTTGCACACACATAACTTGTGTCTCTCCCCCTGCAGAAGTGGAGCGTCTGTGTGGCCCCATCAGAAAAGGCCTTGACACGCCTCAGACCTGGAGTGAATAATGTTTCATGCTTTTCCTCTGAATGGAGCATAAGTGCCGCATGAGAACATCCCATAATAATGTCTCCTGGCTTTCTCACAAGGGTGCAGTAATCTGCTAGTTTTCCATCCTGTCCGCTGGTTTAGTTCAGGTTTTTGCTCCCTCTGCTTTCTCAGGTGCTCACATGGCTAACATGATGACTGTGTCCTCTTACAGAGAGCTCCTTCATGTCAGCTGTGGTACACAGACATAAACCTGTAAAGCTCAAATCTCCTCCTCAGGGCCACTATTCTGAAGCTGTCCTGCTCTTACAGTCTACAAACAACACTCAGTGACAAACAGATCCAACCTGAGGCGCCTGAAGCCTCCAGGTAAGACCTAAAACCGTGACTTTACCGCCATAAATCCTTACCTCAGGAGCAAGTAGGACAGATTCCTCGTCGTAGTGAAGAGCAGCTGTCTGGTTGGAGCTTGTGAGGTTAACCTTTACCCTGAGGCATGGCACTGAGCTCACACCTCTGCAGTCCACCCACTCCTCCAGGATTTCAGAGTGCAGCACAACACAGCTGGCCTCATCCCAATCACTGCCAAACAAGACAAAGACTCCCAATCATTGTATCTCCAATACACTGAAATACATTCACCTCGGAAAGGGATGAACTGTTTCTCATCATACCTCTGATGTCAATGGTTAGTCTGGTACATATCAAACTTTAATTTAATTTTTTGAGCACCTATAACAGAAAAAAATGAGGTTGGATGCAATGGTGTGATGCAGTAATGAGTCGCAATACGTAAGCTAGTATTTTAGCACGACAGGTCCTATTGTCTATTGTCTCCCCTCCTCCCCCCAAATTCCCCACTTGTAATTTCAAAGCTTCTCAGAAACAGACATTTGCTAATTGATAACCAGGAATGCAGTTTGTCAGGGACATCAGAATTTTCAAAAATCTGAGAGACAACTTAGACGCAATTAACCCATTACTAAGCCCTGCCCCCAAAACCCATCCAGACAAACCAGCAGCACACTGCACTGAATAACAACGTCAGCTATCAACATACAAGACATATCAAAGGATTCTGGGGGGATGGAAGGGCTTTATTTCACACAGAATCCATCAGTAAGGGTCTTTACTTGACGTGGAAGGATATATTCAGAATTTGAAGGCTGAAATGAAGCCTAACAAGACCAAGTTGGAGGCAGGAGTCAGTGCAAGAGGAAGACACGTAAAAGGTCAGTATAGTTCATGCACAGCAGAGTAAGAAAGATACGTGTATTTTTTACTTCTATGAATCTTTCCAAATTACTTTAGCCCCAGTCCTTGTACAGGGGTTTTGGAGAACTCCTCACTGGGCCCTCCATGGAGGAAATTCTTAAACATAGATGAACATATAAAACAGGTGTACTTTTGAGTCAGCACAAATTAACCAAAATTTGGACTGTTAAGGGCATATTTGCTCTAAATAGATAGCATTAGTATTAGCATAGTATCAGGGCTCTCAAGTTTTGATCTCAGGTCAGAGTGAGAATTTTTCTGACTTGCAAGGGTCGGGGGTGGAGGTGGGGGGATGATGTACAGGCCTTTGGGTATGATTGTTTATAAAGGATTCAAATTTCAAATGAGTAATTAACCATCTATATGCACTTACTGTTTTTTACAATTAAAATTGGGTAGATTAGCAGTCAGGTGATTTTTTTGCCACCACAATTACCTAATGTGTCTTATTGTTACTTTGTGATGATAGTATATTATATCAAGTAATGATGCAACATAATAATGTTCTTTTATCATTATTTACCTCCAACATTTGACCATACTCTGGTAACCACAGTTTGTATGTCAGCGTTTTTAGACTTTGCTTTACTGTTTATTGGTCGATGTGGAGGAAGAATAAGAATAAGCTCTCATTATTTTCATTTTGTACAATAAGTAATTTCATGATTCAGAAGGCTACAAAAAACAAATCATGAGATAACTTACTGTACTCATGTGATAAGGCACTCCCGTCATGTGTGTGCAGTATGCATCCTCTGTGGTCAGATCAACCGTATCTTACCCAGCAGTGATATTTTCTGATTGGCTGAATGTAGCTGTATACTATTTTTTGATTGGCTGATGGGTAGTTGATCTTATTGACTGGGTCGTGTCAAGCTCCTGTTGAGCTTTGTGATGCTCAGAATGTCCTGCTACACATTCCAATACATATAGTGGTGTTACTCGGCACGCCTTGCAAAATAAATTTTCATGCGTGAGAAAGGTGTGGCATGTGAGAGTGTGAAAAAGTTCAAATGTGTGTGTCACACGCTGAATGTGCGAGACTTAAGAGCTCTGATAGTATTAGCGTAGTATTAGCGTTAGCCAACCTTAACCTGTCTTTGTAACGTATACGTTAGTGGTATTTGTGTTCACTTTAAACAATAATCTTTTGCCCCTGTTAACTCCAGTGTCAGATGATTAAATAATAGTTCCATTTAAAAGGAACTGAAAAGAAATAATGACCTATCATAAAGAGGGTAAAACTGACCATAGCATGAACAGCAAATAGCTTACTAAAGATAGAGCTGCAAAGCAGTTTGCTTCATGGTGATGTTTATTTACCAGGTTTAACAAAATATTTAATTTTGTATAAGACAGTCTTACCGCTGACTTGCTAAGGCTATGTTGCCCTACAATAGACATAGACATAGACATCCTTATTAATCTTAATTTTGAGCTTACTACACAGTTTAATCCAAGGGGGACCTTTACTGTGTTTATGTGAGCTTTAGAGGACAGAATTAAGTACGCTCTATTCTCTAGGCTCTCAGAACCCCTCACATCAGTGTTACATGTGTTCAATGCACACTGTTTGACCATTTCTCTAAGTTTAACTGTATGAATATCAGTAAATTGCAGAAGAGCCAAAATTTCTAATGCTTTTCTATGGGAGTCTACAAGCCACGTAGTAAGTTTATTGAGTTGCTGCTAAACATGTGATTGGTCCACGGCGCAGGAGAGTGGCGATTAGCAATAGGTCAGTTAGCACAGTTATGAGCACAAAACTTATCAGGCCAGAGAGATGAGGACTTAAGTTTGAGACTGGGACATGAGTCGCATTTAAGTGGCACCCTAAGGTGACCTCAGACCTGACTCAGACTCCAGGTTTGAGACTCCAGTCATTAATTCTGAAGGTCTAGCTCACTTTGAATGAGAGCCACCTTTAATTACCCCACATCGCTCTTCCCCCTCCTCATCTAGTGTGCGAATGGCCAATCTCAGTGTAGACAAGCTCAGCATCTGCAGTCACAGGCTGGAGCATTACAGATGCTGGGCACTGACTCAGGTGCCACATTCAAGAGGAGAACTGCCTAAACCCTGACTTTTCACCCCAAATGTTTTAAAGAATTCGCTTACATTATTTAAAAGACAGTGTAAGTTCGGCCCCTGTTCTCCAGTGATGGAAATAACTTTCTTTCGTATAGCTGAGGGCTTCTAAATATTTATTAACAGTAAGGTGGGGAAGCCTGTTCATTAACTTTTCTTTAAAGACTGCATCTGTGTTTAACATATTCATCCTTTTTAGGGTGAACAGACAACTGTGAATGATGGAGAGGCAAAGATGAAGTAGTGACTGGAAAATCTAAAAAACTGTAGCCCTACTCTGCATGAACTGTTTATTATTAATGACATTGTGAGAGACTTGACTGGCTTGCAGCTGCCATACAGAGATTTGAGACTTACTTAGACTTGGCAAGGACTCGAGATTTGATTTGGACCTCTAATAAGTGAATTGTGCCTATCTCTGGGCCACACCCAGAAGAAAGTTTTATATTCAAAAAATATTTATTTTTTTAAATTAATACCTGTTCTCTCTGTCTGATATATCATCCATATTAGGAGCATTAAACTTGGGTTTACCTGTTAATGTAAGGTTTGACCATGGTGATGCCGACCACGAAGAACATGAGCACAGAGAAGGCCATCATAGTAAAGCCCAGCAACACGGCTCGGTCCTCGCCCACACTCGACACAGGCGTCTGAGTGCGAGCCCGCTGACCTCCACGACCATCCACCCCTCGACTGCGCTCCTGATCCTGAGCCGAGGCTGCTTGGAGGAGCTCTCTGTGTCTCTCAAACACATACACACACACATTTATACAGGAATACACTCAAACAAATAAACTTGAATGGCAGATTTGAATTCCACTCAGTATTAATAGATTGTTTTTTAAGTTCAATGCTTAATCAAATGGAATATGCACTTATATACCCATTTAGGTTAAAGAGATAGTTCAGAATTTTTGAAGCTGGGTTGCATCAGGTACTTGACGATTGTCAGTGAAGTGGCTAAAAAGCCACCCAGCAGCACTGCACCTTTAAGGAGAACGAGCTGAGACCATCAGTAAGGTACACTGCTGTTAATGGGTCCAGTTATTTCAGTTATTGTGCACTGACTTTGCCAATCTGCTGTTTTGCTCTATAGACTCAGGCAGACACAACAATGGCAGAGGAACTAAAACTGAACCAAATATAAGTGACTCAAGTGAGGATTACTTTCCTTTGTGTTACCTTTATGAACTGGAGTTATCAGAAGAAGAAATTCTTCACAACAGGATTCAGCAGATGAAATAAATGAGCACAGTCTAAGAAACACGTAGCCAGTTGCTGCATCCTAAAATAGTGCCAAACGCAGAGACATCCATTTAAATGCTGCACTCCTCATCAGTTGTTCAGTTTGTCAGCCACCAGAAGGAACAACAAACCCTAACTTCACTAATACTGAACTAAAAATGAGCGGTTCTGACTTGAGTGACAACAATATGCTGTTAGTTGTTAACCTTGCAGAGCAGATGGACCTGCCTGATTCATTGTGTGAAATCATGCAGGTTTATCTTGCCAAGCTCCAATCATCTACAACTTCACTCGACTAAAAGCTGAACGACCCAATCAGGGGAAAGAGGTGGGAGCTGCAGACGCGACGACAGCGGAAAGTGGCTGCATGTTTCAAAACAATGGTGGTGTGTGAAGCGTTCTCCTTGGATGTGGCAGTATCTGCAGTTTTATGAGAAATGGACTCAACTTCTTCTTTAATAGAGGAGCAAGAAACGTCAATTAAATCTTCTCTTCCAGGAAATCATGTTTTTGCTCTTCTCCAGACTGGGGCTCACTGCTGGGAAACTGGGAGAGATACGGAAATGCTGCATGAACGATGCAGATAGTATGGTAGCCCAGAGTCATAGTTACTCAACGACACCTGACGAAATATGCACTGCTCAGAAGTTTACTGGGAGAACTTGGTGGGGATTGTCGTTGATTAGGTTCAAGTCACGTATAAGTGGTAAATGATACATCTGTATTGTTGTGTTGTTTAATGTAAGACCATAGTCTAAGGACTGAAAGGTTAAGTTTAGTTTAAGCTTAGTTTAAGCTAAAAGCTAACAACAGGGTCTAGCTGCTATGTCATACTGTGACTTGATATGGATTGGTCTGTGATGAGTGTGACGAGCAGAATGATTGTCCAATCACCAGTTGCTGTTGTTTTTGAAGGTTCTGCCCCTGAAAACATTTTCTAACGGCTCTCTCCCAGATGGAGTAGTGAAATATTTTGGTGCAGTTATATATGGAACTGTCTGCCTGGTCAGGTATTTGTGGGTACGAAAGGATATCTCTATGAACCAGAATACACAGAGGAAGAACTTTTGCGGGTGGAGTCACAGGTAGAAAGAGGGATGGGAAAACTGTTGTGGAAACTGCTGAGCAGGACAGATCAGAAGTTACCTTGTGGTGCAAATGCATGAACTGTGAGCCCATGCCCATGAACTCAGAACCCCACTGGTGGACGAGTGGGACTTAGCAACAATGTCTCTCCTGAGGGGGGGGCTTGATGACCATATTCAAAACAGCAACCCAAAGTAGTCGAAGGCTCATGTGAAGCAACAGAAATTGGTACTGTGATCATTTGTCTAGCTTACTTTTACATGTAGGATAAAATAAGGATCTTCTGAATATTCAAGAATTATATGTATATCAGTTTGTGCTTTAGTGGCCAATAACTGACCGGATGCAGCACTCTGAACAGCTAATGAGAAGAGAGCAGAGAGAGGCTGGCTGAAGGATGCGTAGTCCGGAGGTTGCATCACGAAATAGTTCCAAACATGGGGGCATTGTTGAGGAAAAATGAAAGGCTGAGGAGAATCTTACAATAGCGTCTAGTTAAGCCAATGTAGTTTTTTGTGTAGCCTTTCCCTGAGTGGGGTTATTCCAAGCCTTTCTGCGGCACCACTGACTGCTTTGTATCGTCTAGCACCCAAACACGGTGATGTTACCACAGGGACAGAGTTGGACAGTTGGTTTAATGGCAGTTACATTTACTGGTGTCATGGACCTCGAGCAACCGAATTATCCCTTTCAACTGTTGATCTGTAAGTTTACTGTGTGCTGTGGTTAATGTAAAGGTGTGGCATTAATTCTGTGGTTTTATCAGTCAGCTCCCTTCTGCATATGTCTTTGCTCCAAGTAACATCACCAGTACAGATCTGCAACAATTGTGGGTATATTCACAGAAACATGGATACTGCATGTCAGAAAGTGAAACAAATCAGATTACTTAATATGAATATGTGAAACCCTTGTCTGTAAACATACCAGATCTGCAATGCAGGGTTAGCTAAAGATGTCAAGTTTAAAGCCTTAACACAAGTATTTATGACCTTATCAGGTGGTCTTTTATGGAAGAGCTCTTTTGAAAACACAGAAGACGTCATATAAAAAGGTTTAAAGGCTCAGTTTTGCTCCCTGTAAAAAAAAAACATGAATTACAAAATCAGTGAAGTGCTCTCCAGATGCAATGTAAATAGTTTCTGCCCTTTTGAGACTTATCAGATCTATGCAGCTGGCTTTTCAGCCCTGTGTGTTTCTGAACTAACAGTGTGTACGTTGACTTCATTTAAAGCTTTGTTAAACTCCACCTGTGTGTCTCCTCCACAACAAAACCCCATCAGTGTTCAAAGCCTCCTGGCTCAGTCGATGGTCCTCTCTTACCGTGTCTGCCGCCTGCGAGCACCCTGCAGGTTGATGTTAATAGGGATGCTGAACGACCTCCGAGGAGAAGCTGTGTTCAAGAACATGCCCACTCCTATCTGTTTGTCTGCACCCTTCCAGCTCTGAGTCTGAACATCCACCTAACAAGCTCGTCTCGATCTAAAAGTCAAATGTCCGCCTGTGGACAGCTCATCATCTCAGATCTCATACAGGCTCCAGTGCAGCCCTGTGACTGACTGAGTGGACCATACTGCAGTTTTATTCCCCGGAGGACTCCCTGTTGTTTACCAGGGCTCAAAGGTGAGCGGAAACACCTCCACCCTCGTGTGTTTCCATAGAAACCACCACAGGTAAGGCAGGTAGGATGCTAATGGCCTCTCAGTGGGCCCGTGAGGCTCAGCTGCAAGCAGTCATTTGTCACGGAAAAGCTGAATGAATCCTTTCCTGATGATTAACTTTTTACTTGACTGAAACAGCATGAAGACACTGACATTAATGCAGAGGATAGTTTGATATGTAGTTTACTTTGTGGAAAAGTAAATTTACTTTAAAGCTAACTCAGACAACAAACTGTACTCTGGAGGTCACATCCTTGGGCACAGTGTATGGCCTTGAGTGAGAGAGCTTTTATGGCTGTGTTTACTCTGAACATGGGAAGTCTGCATTTAGCTGTGCCCAAATATGCGGAACTATGTTAAACCCAAGACGTCATACATGTTCAGAGGAGATTATTTCCTTACAATGTCTATATAATTTATGGAGACTACTGTTTCATACTCTAAGCATTCCAAAAAGCATGATCTTGATTTTATGCAATTTCAAAATGTCACACTATTTTCAGTTTTTAATAGTTTTTGTTTGGTATAAATACATCAATCCTACATAAGTGGCTGAAACTTCACATGAATACATTTTCTATAAAGTAGCATGCACTGTAATGAAAACATAAAATGGCTTACATTAAATACATTTCTCAATAAACAAAACAAAATGTCTTTGTTGTGTTTCATTAGTTGTGTTCAATTCTGATTCTGATTCGCATTCTGATTCTGAGGTATTTTTTTCAACTATCTTTATAAAGGTTTTGATGTGAAGTTGGTCTCATTTTTTAACTTATGTTGGCAAAACTAAAAATAATTGGTTTGACATCAGCCTTGGCCAGGCCAAGTTCTGCGCATATAGCTTTTAGGTGCTGGTTTGGGACATTGATAATCAACCAGGCACATCCCATGTATGCTTAACTGAAAAATCCAGTGCAGACATTTGCCTTGAAATTTTGAGTTTTCATAGCTTTTTTGCTTTGTTTTGGGAAACTTTAAATCTTTCCAACTACAGTAGGGCTTTCAAATACATATTTTACTATTAGCCACACAGAATTTAGAATTTTAACCCCTTACAGAGACACCAGCGTGCACTGCAAGTTTGTACATATTGGACTACATAACAGCTAACTACTACTTTTAGATTACTCTAACGCTATACATATATATTGTATATGTATTGTTTATATTAGCATTTGTCTGTGCTGCAGTTCCTTTTTGCCAACCGGCAGCCATTGACTTATTGATAATCCTAGATTACTGATGATATAAAAAAAACTGCAACTGTAATGCCAAAATGCTTCATGCAATATTTAGTAATTCTCTTCAGAGGAAAGTTCTGATGAAACAGTGTTGAGCAAGTTACTAAACAAATGTAGTTGCATTTTTCTTATCATTCTCAAAAAGTTACTTCACTCATAACTTATCATAAACAGTAATTTGTTACTTTAATTTTAATTTACTTCTTATATTCTGTTTTCAAAAAACTTCTCTCCATTAGGTCTGACACAGAGCTTACAGCAGACATCAGTCTCTGTATCTCTTGGGGACACAAGCTCAAAATAAAGGTGATATTGAAAGTACACCTCGTTGTTTCCCTCTCACCCTCGTGTTGGTTTCAACTTTCAGTTAGTTGCTGCATTTACACGTCATCATGATGACAATTCACCCAGCACTAAAACGAAACTTACTAATAAAGTATTTCTTTAATTAGTGAGTGTAATGCTGTGATTGTTTAAGAATTTCTAATATCTTACTTTAATAGTTAATCAAAAACAGTAGTGTAATAACAGTCACATTGTTTAGTGTCATTTTTTATTGTTAAAAGGATCCCCAGTGGCTTTGGTCTGTAGCTGCAGCTACTCCTTCTGGGGTCTATAACATGGTAAAAACAAATTACATTCAAATGATCCAGTCAGAAGTTGAATACAGAGATGCAAACATAAAAGTTCATCCTTTTTCAACACACCTCAAAACTTCAAATTCATAATGAGCTTTAAAAAAAGAGTATATGTATGTAATGATTGCCCAACAACAACATAAACTGTTTTCTGGTACAGATGAAGTCACCTCAGTCTTCCTCTTCCAGCCAATTACCAGCCAACTTCAGGCCACTGGGAGTCCCCCCACCTCCCTGTGTGTTTTTCATAAACTGCTTTGCCATGTCACATTTACTACTCTTTTGTTTTAAAAAGGGAAACAAATTAACAAATCAATTAAACATGCAAACCTCTGCTGGGAAAAAAAATCTAAACAAAACAAAACAAAAGAATTACAAAAACTAACCAAACAAACTAAAACAGAACAAAAAAACAAGCAAAAACAAGAAAAACAACAACAACAACAACAACAGCAAAAAATATCAATCTAATCTAAGTTGATGAGTTAAGTTTGGTAATTTAGAATCCTTCACAAACAAAAATCACAACACTGTAATAATCACATAAGAAAGACAGACAGATAAAAGGAGGAATGTAACTTTAATCAGATGGGTATTAAACTGCTTCTGAAATATGTCCTCAGAGTTCACAGTTTTCACCTAAAGCAGGACACAGTTACAAAGCTTAGGAACCATTTCAGTCCCATCAGGGACATCCACTTAGTACGGGACAGTTTTTCAGTTTTCTCTTAAAAAAAGTATAAATGCATTCAGACAAAAACATTTTGATGCTGACAGTATAGTAGGCTATACACATCAGGCTAGTGGTTTGTGGTTTGACTTTTGTCAGAACAAACATGCTCACATCCTCTTTCCACAGAGCGGTGAGGTGTAAAAAAAAGGAAGGTCAAACAGGCAAATGACAATGTTGCCAAACAATAAAGGAGAAGTGTGGCGTAAAGTGATGGTTCAGTAATTCCACACTGCATTCACAAGCAGAAAACAATGGTGATGAGTCATAATCTTGACCTTTGACCTACAGCCTCTGAAATGTAATCAGTTGGCTTAATATTATAGATGTTTGCGAAGGGTTTGATAAAAAAAATCCCTTGAAGTAGTCTTGAGATATCATGGCAAAAAGCACTGAGAAAAAAAGAGGCTTGTTGACCTGTGACCTGTGACCTTCAAAATCTTAGCAGTTCATCCCTGTGTCATGATGGACATTTGTGCAAAGTTCAAGAAAATTCCTCAAAGCATTCTTTTGACGTCCCGTTTACAAAATTGCTTTAATGAGCAATGGATAAACATGAGGCTCTGTGACTTTGACCCCTGACCCACAAAAATGAAACTTTTTTATCCTTGAGTCACAACGGACATTTGTGCAAAGTTTGGTGGAAGTTCCTGCAAGCTTTCGTAAGATATGATGTTCAGAAGCAAAGGATCCCAACAAGACTCCATGACTTAGACCTTTGACTTATGTCAAAAACATGTCAGAAGTAGAACAAAAATATCTTTGCCAGTCTTATTTGTTTTTTATTCAATGGCAAAGCTGTTAGCATATTTGCTAATCTCGCTCGTAGCTCTTACCTCGCCCTGCTTAAAAGGATGCTGATATGGCAGTGCCTCTGTAACCTTACAGTGCAGATGAATCAGTCTGATTTAATGACCCTAATCAGACAGATTCATCTTGCCAAGCTCTAATCTACAACGACTGTGAGTGGCCCAAAGCAGCACGGCCTAATCAGTGCCTTTTAAGACAGGAAGAGGTGTAAACCACTGCTCATACAGAAATTAGCATAGATGCTAACACCTTCAGCACAGTTTGATCAGACCTGGGCTGCATTTCATTATTAAGTAAAAAATGAAAAACACCACAAACTTCTCTGTAGAAAGTGATTCACGTTCAGTCATTTATACTGTGGCAGTAGCACCTGACTACTACATGACCTGATTGGCCCATAATGAATGTGACGGAGCAATCGACTTGCCGGATATGCTTTCGAAAGATTGTGCCCACTCCTAAACACTTTCTATGGGCTCTTTCCCAGATGGACTAGTGAAATGTACGGTCCATCTGGAGTGTCAGGTTCATGCCTGTGCAGACCAAGCTCAGTCGTTTTGACTCAGAGCTTTTCAAGAAAGATCAGTCTGATTATAGGAAATGAATCAGGCAGATCCAGCTGCAGTGCAAGATTAAACATTTAAAATTACATGAAGGGTTTATTGCTGTCACTAGGCCTTGACTCGTGATGGACGTACGTATATATGGACAGACGAACAACCATAAACATAATGCCTCTGGCTGCAGCTGTCACCTGCTGGAGACATAAAAACTCAGGAACCAGCTGTAGAGACATCCATATTAATTTCACTCTGATTCATATAAAAGGGAAAAAAAATCAGTTTGTTTAACTGCAGAAAAAAGTGGTTTAACGACTTTAATCACTGTTTAAATTTGAATGAAGTTTTGCTGCCAGCAAAATGTATTTGATCTCCTTTATCGCACACAGTTCAATAATCCCCAACTCTGCACACTGCACGCCTGATTACTTCCCTCCTCAAAGTCAGTTTGATGAAAGCAGTAGAAAAGATTTACAGCTGAGTTCAAATCCTGGATAATTCACATTAAGAGACATAAAAAAGACAAACTGACCCAAACATGTGTGTCCTGTGACTTTTCATCGTCCTTTCAGCTCTCAGATTGTCCCATCACAGTCTGACAAAAGTGCAGCGAGTTTATACGTGTTATTCAAGCAATCGAAACTCTCTGTATTATTCATGGATTGCTGGAAAAAAACATGGAGGTATTAACTTGGTGACAGTTCTGTTTAATATAACAAGCCCAGGGCAAAGAACGGCACAGCAGCTTGAAAATGGAGGCAGCCTTTCAATAAAACAGACAGCGGTGTCATACCTAATTTATTCAGTATTGAACACAATGAAGAGCCTCTGAATATTCCCCTCAACCTTTTATCACACTTTGTGCTGTTAGGCTTCATATTCGGGGAAAAGTAATCCTCTCTTATCAGGTATATTTTATTAGCTGTATGTTTATTACTGCATGATATATTTTATTAAAGAACGGGCAAATAGAGCCTATTTTTGTAAAACTGCAAAACCCTGCAAGAGTTGTGGTAGGGCAGACATATTTCTTCCCAGGGTTGTGGTGGGATTCAAGTGCTTTTGATATAACTGAGAAAAACAAGATTAAAAATGTATAAAGCTCAGTGTACTTTAGCTCACCTGGTAACCTGAGACATTGCCTTGACCGTGAGGCTCGCAGTGTGGGGCTGCACTGTGGACGTGACTCAACAGACTTACATTTTTAACACCTAATGCCTAATGGAAACAGGCTGCTGCAACCATTTCAAACTAGACTTGTTTATCATCTGCTGTGTTTTGCTTTAAAATCCCAGTTTTTAAGTTCTGAAATGACCTTAAAAACACAGCAACACATTTCTGTAAATTATCGAGGCCAGCTGTTTTAATTGGAAGCACACTGTGCCTTGTTATATGATTATGCCACTGACCGTTTGTGAGCAACACACAGTCTAAGGTCGGCGCATAAAAGGAAGCAAGTCAGCGAGAAGGATGGATAATCACCAAAAGAGGAATCTAACTTTTCTCACCATTGGACTGATATTTATGCTGAGCGGCATTGAGTACGGTAAGCTTCTAATGACAGCTTTATGGACTTGAAGACATGAGATAATGGCCTCATTAGAGCAGAATCTGCCTGACATTTCGTCTGTGAGCACACATCACAGTGGATACCGCCTCTGCTTTAATTGAAATCTGTTTTGCTGTGGTTAAACGAGGCCTGTCAGTTACACATCTCCCTCGCTCTCCCTCTCCTCGCTCTGCTGCTCTCAGCTGTCATTCTGCCCACAATATGGAGGTATCTACAGATTCTGGAGGCCCCCCCGTACTTCCTAGGTTTGGGTCTGTCAGCTTTCAGTCTGAGCGGGCTGCTCACTGGGCCGCTGTTTGGCTACTGGTCAGACCGGCACAAAACTACAAAGTCCATCATCCTTTTCTCCAATCTGTTCGAGATTGCTGGTGAGTCATCAAAGCATGAGGCAATCATGCGGAACAGAAAGTTTAGTTTCAGAAATCTCTGGCATAAATAAACTTAAGTCAAATATTCCTGAAAAATCATCCCCAAACTACATAGGAAATATTTGTTAAAATATCAATTCGGTTTCCCCAAAAATTTTCTACTGTAAAATTAAGAGAAATTCAGAAATTGCTGTTATTATTATTTTACTTTATCTAGTTTTTTTCTTTTACTTCCAACAAGGAGACTATGGGTCCGTCCCAATTCTACCCCTTAGCCTTTTTCTTTCCCCTTACCCTTAGGTTTTGCACGTTCATGTCTAGTGAAGGGGTGTCCCAATTCTCTATAGGGCTAAGACGAAGGGCTAAGACGAAGGGCTACACAGCCCTTGAAACGAAGACAGACCGGGACCTCACTTGAAAGGAAGGGGTATGAGAATTTCCCATAATACGCCGCGCCCGCTGACAAGAAGGCAGAACAGAGACCAAAGGAAGCGCATAATTATAAGAAATTATTAAATCATAACATTTTAATTTGTTGATTGTATTTTAAAATTTGTCGTTATAACGAGCTAGCTTTTGCAGCTGTAGCTACGGCTGTTGTCGCATCTGCCTACGCCACAACCAGTGAGCGGCTCTGGGTGATGACGTAACGGAAATCGACTGGCGTCTCATTTCTTAGGGGCATGTTTTCACCCCATCCTCTTGGTCCTCAAAACAGAGGGCTGTGGGAAAGGGGTAAGATGAAGGGGAAGGGCTAAGAGGTATAACTGGGATTCACCCAAGTTTTCGCTGATGTTTTTTTAGATTATTTATATGTTTGTGAACAGGCTAACTCATAAAGTCAATAACAGATTTTGATGACATTTTCAGGGATTAGCCATGGCACACGGAAGTAGTGATTAGATTTTGGTGGTGATCTTGATGCAGATCATCAGACAAAAACGGATTCTCTTGACATTGCAAGATCAGGCAGTTTTCACATGTAATGTGTTCTCAACAAATTTTGATGACATTTTCATAAATTTTTTATCATTTCTTATCATCATTGCTTTTTACTCTTTCCAAATACGTTTAAGCTTAAGAAATTGTGAAAAGTGGGTTAGTTTGTTTCGCAGAAAAGATTCATAATTTTTTGTTCTCTACAGAGTTTATTATCAGCAATGGTCATAAACACTGGGAAAAAATCTCATAAGCTTTTAGTGGGCTTGCAGTTGAGGGAACAAGCACAACACTAACTTCTGCATTGGCCTACAAAAATACATCATCCCTGCACCACTTTAAATCATCAAATATAGATCCAAGCTTCTAAACAATTTCATATTAATAACGTATCATGGCAGTATCTTATCTTTGTCCAGAGAATTAGTATTGTATTGTATCATGATAAATTTGGTGATTTACACCCAAACTATAAACTAGTTTATCTGTAATGCTTTGAACTTAATTTCAATTAAGTTTAATTTCTGCATTATTTGAACTCTTTTTTTCTCCCCAGGTAACTTCATGTATTTCATAGGATATTCAAAGTGGCTGTTGTTGAGTAGCAGACTGGTAGCAGGTAAGATTCACACCTCACTTAAAAACCATGAATGCATGCCATGATTTAACACCCAAAACATTTACTCTATGATCCTGTGAGGGTGTAATAGGAGGGCACTGTTTTCTCCTCAGGAATCGGTGCAGGAGCAGGCTCTTCCATTTTTGGTTTTCTGACTCGAAGCACCAGGCCAGAGGAGCGCGCCGGTATCTTTGCAGCCATCATGGCCTGTCGACAAGCTGGCCTCCTTGTCGGTCAGTTTCTCACCTCTTCCCTCATCTTACAGAGGTGTTTTCTCACCTCTCTGCACCTCCAGCTCTGCAGGAAAATATCAAACACCGGGACATTTTTTGGTTGTTCTCTTTGACATCCATTTTTAACTGTGAGAAAAAGAAAGAGACACTCAATAAAAATCAGTGAGGTGGACGCTACTGTCTTTGCACATCCTCTTTTTATTTCAACTTCTCTTTAAAGTGTTTCCTCCCGTCTGTCTCTCCAGGGCCAGCGTTCAACCTGTTCCTGCGGCTGTGTGATTTCAAACTTGGGCCCTTTGTTGTGAACAAATACACGTCTCCTGGGGTAAAAGCTTCCACATAATAAGTAATCCAAGGCTCTAAAAGCCGTATGAATACAGAAAATCTCCTCCAAAAAGTGGCTCTACATTCTGCACCACAGTCTTTTCTCACATGTTTTTTTTTGTTCTTTGTTCTGCTCTGAGGTAGAATAATACAAAACGCCTGCAGCCATACTCAGACCGGTAACAACCCGTATCGATCTATTTCTGTCTCATGAGTCTCTGAATAAAACACCTGTAGAACAGATGAGGCTTAAATGAGATAGAACAAAGCTCTGCACGCCTACTTCCCATTTTTCCACATAATTTGACACTGCACATCTCTTTTTACTACTCTCTGTGGGATAACTTTATTATTTGAATACTTTTATCCATATATACTAAACACTTTTCTCTTCTGGGAGATTTTAAATTGATCAGTAAGAGGATAAGATTTCTCTTTTTCTGTTAGATCTTCATGTGCCTGTTGTGGGTGCTGCTCCAGTTTGTTGTGCTGGCGATGTACTGGGACGTACCACCCATCAGCTCAGAGGGGGGTGAAGTGATGTTGGAGATGAAACAAGAGGAGGGGGATGATGATGAGGAGGCACCGCTGATGAGGTCTGATGATGAGCCAGCGCAGACTTACCAAGCTGTCAACCCTGACGAATTGGAGAACTCAGACTCGTCCAAGATGGAGCCCTTTGGCAGGGACCCCACCACTCTGAATCCCTTCAAAAACTTCAGTGTGAGCAGAGGTGAGTGAGAGGGTTTAACTACCTGTCCTGAGGAATAAATATCTGGACTTCTTCACTCTGGTCTCAAAAGAACAAAAGGAAAGGCAGAAGTCTCATACCTGCTCTTTTTTGGTTGCTTTCTTTGAACACACGTTTTACCCATTCACACATTGATAAAATTTTCATGCAGGTTAAAAATTTCCATTAAAATTCTGCCAAAAGTTTCAAAATTGTCTCAAAGTTTCATCAGAAATGCATGCAGATTTGACCCAAGATCTCCCCAAATAACTGAATCATATTAATTTACAACAAAATTCCAGTACGATCCCATAAACTGCCAAAGTTTCTGAATATTCCCTGGATTTTTTTCTCCAAAAACCCACGATTTCACCCAATCCTGATAATCTTTAAGAAAATGAAATAAATTTTCATGCCAATTTCTGATTTTAATTTTAAGTGTAATAAGTTTGACATGAAATTCAAAGAATCCTTATAAAATTCTCTGAATAGTCACACGGCAGCTTCTGAAAATATCTGACTGTATCCTCCAAAAGTTTTAAAAAAAATCATAACATTAGTGTGAAAACTCCCATGGACTTCTAGATTTAGAATTTAAAATTTCTTTAGAAAATTAAACAAATAATTGTGTTATTTGGGGAAACTGGCCTGAAAATGTTTTTTTCTCAGAAACTCTGGAAATTTTACACAAAAGTATCCACAAAGTTCCAAAGAAGTAGAGAAAAGCAGAGGGAAACTTCATTTTTTTAAAATTCCTTGACTAAAAGTTCACTTCGCAATGAACTGGTACCCAAAATTAAGTGGTCATGAAAAATACAAGATAAATCCAACATGAATATCTTAACAGCTTTTTGGGGGAAATGCTGGATTATTTAGTGGGGTTTTTTTTAAACTTCACTGAAACAGTAAAATTTCCCTCAAAATTGCCACAAGTCAATTTTTCTATTAAAAAAAAAGATCCTCTGATGTTTGCAGGAAAATTTGATTAAAAATGTCTTTGAAAATACCTTCTCCATTTTTCAGTGGATGGATTTCTAAGGAAACTTCCCTGGGGTTGATCTCCTGAATTTGTCTTGAAAAATTTAGTGGATTGTTCCAAAGTCTAAGAAGGTCTCAGTTGCTGAAATTCTTAAGTAGTTTAATAATTTCAAAAGAACATTTTTTAAGGTAATTTTGAAAATTCTACTAAAACTAGAATTACCCACCTTTCTCACATTATTAAACAAACTTTGTAAAAAAAAAAAAAAACAAAACAAAACTTAAAAGAAGCAGCGGAAATCTTGGGAAGAAGTCCAGGAAAAAAATAAAAAACTTTAAAGTTCTCAAAAGTACGTTGTACATTAAAATGAATGTGAGAAGAATTCCAAGAAATCTAAAAAAACAAAAACCCAGAAAAGTTTTGGGTTACAAAATATAAGAAATAATAATTTATCAGAAAGGATAAAAACTACAAAACAAACAAATAACGAACAAAAACAATACAAAATTTCCAAGGAAATTCCTGATGAATATTTTGGAATTTCACCAATAGTCAGGTGAAAAATTTTCAAAGTCCTTTGAAAATTGATCCAAATTCTTCAGAAATTATGAAAATTGATATGAAAGCTCAAATATTTTTAAGCAAAACCATCTCATTAATACTTACCTGCACTGAACTCTAAGCTGTAAATCATCAGCTAGTTTATCTGCACAAAACATCTTACCAACACACACACTCCTTTGCTTTTACAGATCTATTTTATTTATTCCACGCACACACACACACACACACACTTAAATCTACACACACACTTTCCCTCCTCTGAGGAATTCTGTGTGGCATGTGGGATCAGATTCCCAGTATACTGACAGCACTTTTGTGTGTGTGTCTGGTTCATGTCAGTGTGTATGCACATATATGATGTCAGGTGTCTCATTGGTTTATGTTTACATGTGATGCACACAGTAATTGTGTGTACTTATTGATTAGCTTACTTTGTTGTGTGTGTGTGTGTGTGTGTCAAACCTCAGCATTGATTCTCTCACTCTTTAACGACGTGGCAGGAGGGGATGGATAGCAGACTTCCGTTGTTATTGACTGACTGACTGCAGTTGACTTGTGGATGAAATGGAGACAGAATTGGTGATGTGACCAACAGTCTTCTTATTGATCCCTTTTTTGTTGTGGAGAAAATCTACAGCAGGAGAAACTCTGGACTGAAACTCAAGGATGTCTGCAGCTCTGGCTCATACTGTAGCTGTGTCTGTTAGCCTTTGCACCAAGTCTGGTGCTCGCTCTCCTGAATTATTGATCCCTCCTGACTTTTTCTGTATGGGTGAAGAATCTCTAACACCCAGGCACATCTTTCACCTTCTTTCATCAAGGTGTTGCATTTCTGGTGGGGTTTGTGAATCACACACCACACAGGTACATAACAGTATTTTAGGAGTGAAAGGAAAATAGTTAGCAAGTAGGAATGAATTCAAGGGATGGTTCAATATTACTTAAGTGGGCTTGTGTAAGGGTTATTTCAAAAGTTCACACACTGGCCACAGTTATTTTGATCAGCTCTGTCCTGAATTGAATTTTATTTTATTTTTATCTATATTTATTTTATTCCAGACCCAAAATAAATCCACTATGACAGTAGCACTTTGCCACAATCAGCAGCAGTGACAGCGGGAAGCAAAAGCCTCTGTTAAGCAGTAGGAAGCCTTGAGTAGAACCAGACTCATGCTGAACAGCCATCAACCAAAGCTGTGCTGGAAGTGAGTGGGCTGAGGAATTTCAACAGAGGTTGCTTTTCAAGCTGACCGTCAAAAGGTTTGGCATGTTGTTTAAATTTGATGCTCAATGCTCATGTTCTTTTAGATTTTACGTCAATTTATTTTAAGTTGCTAAATTTGCATCGATGTTCAGAAATTGCATCAAACAGAGGACTGTAAATTTAAAATAAAACTGTCAGCTCCTGTATGCTCCGTTAATAACACATTGTTACATTAAAAATTCACAAGGAACACCTGTGTGCCTGGCCACACCATTTGAGTATGTTTCTAGTGTCTTTGAAGTACTTAATAAGTTATTTTAGTTAAAATTGTGGGTATTTCTTTTTGTTCATTGGGTCACTGATGGGGATAAAACTTGAGAAATTTGTAAAAAATAAAATAAAATAAAACAATAGGAAGTTAATGGATAAAAATTGAATAAATATCTACTGTAATAAATAGTAAATCTGAGTAAGTGATGCCTCTCAGTTTAAATCTTGCTACACAGTAACTCAAAACTAAATCATGACTTAGTAGGTGCTTTATTAACTGTATAGTACTGTAGAGCCCATATTTTACCCATCTCTTTCTAAATGAATTTCTTTTGCTTGAATGTTGCTTGAGGGGGCTTGGGGAGCAGAAGAATATGACACCTTTTTCTAAACCCTTAGTTCACAGAGAAATGCTCTATGTCCCTTTAAATGCTCTGTTTTTTTACTTCCTGGGATTTATTTTGTAGTAGCTATTCAGCCTCCATCTACATGTGTTTTCTGCTCATCACTGTTTTGAAAGCTCCCTCCACGGCCTGTTACTCCTCCTCCCTCCCATCGGACATTGTTTTGTTTCATTTATCATAGCCTCTGTAGGCTCCCTGCCCCATCAGATCTGCATTTCCAAAGGGGAGGGAAAAAGAGCTGCATCTGACCCTCTATCGAGACAAAAAATACACGTTTTTTTTTCTTCAACTTAAGTCAAATCCTTGCTAAATAGACACACAAGACTTGAAGTAAACGGCCAAACACACCAGGACATGTGATCTTAAATTATGATTCATATTTTCATTTTTGATCACTGCTAGAGCATTTTCACTATCGCCTGCCTCTTTGAGGTTCCCCTCCCCATGTGGGCCCAGTCTGCTCTGATTGGTTTTCAGGTCCTCTGAGGGGATTGGTCAGTGTGGTGCTACTTGGCACCAACAAGTCTGCATTTATTCTACAGTCTCTGATCTGCACTGGACCTAAACTGATGATGAAACAATGGTAGGAAGTCACACTGGTAGACGTCTTTAGGGACACCAGGGGAACAGGCAGCTACTGATGCTGTAAAGAGAGGGAGAGGGAGAAGACCTATTACTGTGTACTTTGTCCTGTGCATAGAAGTGCTCTGACATGGGGATGAGGCATGTTAAACACACAAAAGGGCATATGAAAATCAAAGTAAGGAGACCTGAATATAAGAACCCAAGTCGAGGCAAAATACAGGTTCTTTAACCAGCAGTTAGGTACTCCTTAGTCCTTTTAAGGTGCTTTCTCACCTAACACGTTTGGTCCGGACCAACCCTAGTTTCCTTTTTTGGAAAGTTCGATTTGTTTGGGGTGGTGTGAAAGCTCACATGAACTCTGGTGTGGACCAACAAACAGAGCTCTGGTCCCTCTGCAAACAAGAGGCCTTGGTTCACTTCTAAGTGGACCAGATTTTGGTTTGTGGTCAGTGTGAAAGTCATCAGAACCAAACAAGGACCAAACAAGGCAAGCAAACCAAAAAGCAGTGGGTTAAACGTGACCAAGTATCACTACAGAAAGCAAGCTAATGTAGCAGACAATAGACAATAAACAGACAATATCCAGAGTGTGTCTAATGTTAGCATCTCTAGCATCGATAGCCTCCAGTTCACTTAACAGGTTGACATCTATAAGTCTTGGAATATGGTCCCACATTGCTCCAGTCAATATGCAAGAGCAGCTTTCTGGGACAGAATACTTCCAAGCTACTATGAGTTAAAAAATGTTATTACTTAAAACTGGTTGTGTATTTCCAGGTCATAATGCAACAAAAGGCGTGATTACAGGAATGAAGACTGCAGCTCTCGTCCCAGCTAGTGGCGGGCGGCCATATAACACTTCATTGACAGGCTTTGGTCTGCCTGATAAAGTGCAGTGTGAAAACCAAACCTAAAGAAAATGAAACTGTGCTGCAACTTCACCCCAAACTGAACCGTGCCCACCAAACTTTGGGTGTGAAATTGACTTAAGTGTTGCTTAGCCATTAATAACTCCTTTTTGGTATCTAGCAATGTTACTCTTTTGTGCCTGGAAGTCACATTTTTAGTTTATTTAAGTCTCAATTCTACACATGAAAAACGGTTTGTTTTCATCTGTTGAGAACGATCAGGTTAGACAATGATCCAAACGAAGACATGAAAGTAATGATGGGATAAGATTTAACTTTAAATGTTGAATTGAATGTTTTGGTCTCAGATTAATTATTGAGAGATGGTGAGAACACTGCGTGGTGTGTCTGAGTGATGAAAGATGACATGACTCGAAGCAAAAATCTGTTATCTCAGGGATACATTTTTAAAATCCCTCTCTTTTAAGTGCAGACTTTTTTATAGATGTACATTTTTACCCTGGTAATCTTTAACTATTGTGTTTATTCCATTTTATTATGAACATTTTAAATATAGCCATGCTAAATATATGTACACCCACTATGATATATGCGTAGTAGATAAACACATGCACTCATAAATAAGCGAACAGAAGAACTGGACCATGGTAGATCACATTCTGTAATATCAAGCCATTCCTCCAGCCATCTGGCACCTTCTTCCAAATTTAGCAGCGAGCCCGGCTCATTTTTCCTCTTCTCCAAGTCCATAAGGGAGATTTTTGTTCCAGGAAAAGCTGGTATCAGAATTTAGAATTTCATCTCTTTTATTGTGTTATCCTTTTTTGGACATGAGAAACAAGGAACACAGAGATCTGTCTTATCTGTAGAGAAAGAAATAGAAGACAGTACGTTGGACTTGTGGGATCAACACGACCGGCCAGCCTGGATCGTCACGCCTGCTTCTTTCAATTTTCAGATTACGACTTTTAGATTTCAAGGTTTCTTTTCACCTCCAACTTCTTTATCTCAGCCGGTTGAAACTTCAGATTTAATGCTGCCACTTGAGCTTGCTTTATGATTATCTCTCTGTGTCTCTCCCCGCGCAGAGTTCCTGAGAGAGGAGGTGGTCGTTCTGCTCACGGCTCAGTTCATCACTCTCTTCAATCAGACTGCGCTGGAGGTGAGAGCAGCTACCGTTGAGATCCATCAGTCGGAGTTTCCAAGCATTTCACACAATGTCACACTGTTTCACCCTTAGCTTCACCCAAACAACCTCAATTTAGACCCCATACCTGCAGGTATGTGCTTAAACTTAAGAAAACAATCACTCAGTGCTACATGAGAACATGGTGCAACAAAGGGAGTGAGATCTACCTTTTTGTCCCTGACATGAAAATAAAGAGGCCGCCTCTTCTCATTAAACTCTGCTCTCTGATAGTCACACAGCCCTGACCTGAATAATGTCTTTAAATTTCAAAACAGAACCACGGTCTTTTGATCTGGACTGAATGAGACCTTTGATAGACTTAAAAGTGTTACTTTCTGCTCTAATAAGAATCTCCACCTCCTCTCACAGGACGACCTTGCTCACATCTCCCTTTTCAATTCCATCAGTCAGGTTGGGTCATGACATTCAAAGTTTGGCAGGCAATTTATTTTAAAAAATCAAGTGATTCAAATGACTGTTATTCCATCTTAAAAATCCATTCAAATATTTCTTATCAGCGCCTGCACACATTTGAGTATTCTGCCACAAGGAAAATGGTAGCAATCCAGGGGTCTAACTAAGGGGGCTGTAAAGGGGGGAAAATTCTACCAATCCAAGACTCATAAGGGCCCCTAAAAATATTGCAGTATCAGCAACATTTCGCCATTGGTTTTTGAAGATTTCTTTCCTTTTCACTTACAAAAACACATTTCGTTTCTTGTCTTTTAATTGCAAAAAAAGTGACATTCAGGCATTTTGCATGTCTAAACTCCCATGAAAGGTGGTTCATATAAAAAAATGGTTGTTTTCTCCCTGGATTATTTTTCTTGTTAAACAGAGCAACTTACACTATGTGTAAAAGTGGTCTGTTTTTTTAAACGTTTTTCCCCATAATATTTACTTATTCATTTCTTTGATAGTGTGACAGATGCATGGTTTGAGAGACTGTGTAGAACTGGTCTGGGATGGGGCCTCATATATCTTTTCATAAGGTCAAAAATTCCTGGAAGCAGCCCTGTGTCAACTCTTCATTCGTTGTTGCTCTTAGCTTTAGAAAGCTAAGGCTGGACAGTTTACAAATTGTAACCGATTTGAAAAAACAAAGAAAGCCACAGATATATGTGAGTTTTCTCTGCATTTTTTCAAAGTCAAAATGCTTCTAAAGATTTCACTAGTTAATTTAGCCAGACAAACTAAAGTAGTGCAGAGAAACATCTTATAAACCTGCTCACAGACACATGGGGCACATCTGTGCATGGGACAAATGCAGCTGGTGGGGAGAGATTAATTGCAGGTGTTTTTTATTATTTTATCGCCACAGAGGCATCCTTTGCGATAGTCTCATTGTGCATTTTCATAATGTGATGACCATGACAATGTGCATTAATTATTCAGGCCTAGAACAAAAAACCATCCTGTATTTCCTACTGTAAATCAAACTCCTACAAATTTGTGATACTGAAGCTTCAGATTCAATTTTAATTCTAATAACAGCTACTGACTTTCAAACTGTAATTTTCCTCTATGCCCATCCCTATCCCCCAGACAATGGTGACGCCTCTGACGCAGCGCTACTTCAGCTTTGGTGAGCTGGGAAACAGCCTGATGTACAGCCTGTGTGGGGTGGAGGTCATCTTAGGTTTCTTCTTTGTACGCTGGCTGAGCAAGAAGGTGGCGGACCGCGCTGTGCTGGCCGTGGGCCTGGTCATCTGCTGCATTGCCTGTATCTGGTGCCTTGTCTTCCTCTGCAATCCCCGAGGTGCTAACCTGTCTTGGAAAACATGCACACACACAGGAAGATCCATACTGGTTAAAAATGCCTCATGTCCTTTTTTTTATGGCTAAATTGTTTTCTGTGTCTGTGTGTAAGCACAGGGTGGCCATACTAGGTTACACGAGTGAGCGTGCTCTGTAAATGATACCGCTGAGGCCCGCAGGAGATCACACAGGAGCACTGGATCCTGTATGTTCATGTTGGCCTGCGTCTGTTGCAGCTTGTCACGTTTATCGCTCTCATTACATGTGACAGGTGCTGGAGCAGGGGGGAGCCGGGTACATATAACAGGATTACTGTAATCTAATTAGACAAAAAATGCTATTTGTTAAAGCATATCCTGCGTTTGTTTGCTATTCGTTACAGCCAGAGTTAAAGCAGACACACAAAGGGAAGGTAGTTACCTGCGGAAAAATCCGTTTTTCTTGGTCCATAAAAGATACAGGTTTGATAGGTAAAATTGCATTTTGATGGTGAGATTAAAGACTCTCAGCTTCTAAGATCATCCAACTGTTTGAGTGGGCTTGGTATCACTCAAATGTGTGTGTGTATTTGTGTGTGTGTGATGCAGAGCAGCAGAGAACAAAAATGTGGCGGCTGCCAGCTTGGCAGAGGTTTCATTTTCAGATCGAGATATCTCTGGTGCTGCCAAACCATTTGAGGAATGATCTTAAAAACCATCATAGGAAGAGATGGATAACTCATGGGAGATCTGTTAAAGGCTTTGAACCACCATCAGTACACATCATAATCAAAAGGCATAAACATTTTATACCTCTCATGACAGATCTTTAATATTGTGGGTATAACTTTTGGTGCGTTAGACTTTTATTCCAGGGTGTAAATCAGTGTAACTTAATGGCTGCTATTTTTCAACAACATCAGTTACAGAATGACTAATGGTCTCCAGTTAGCATAGTAACGATTCAAAATGCAACACCTGTTAGCAGAGATGACAGCAATACAGAAAAGACCAACTTTAAAAAAGTCAAGGTTTAAATAGTGAAAACAGGACTGCCCAATGTATTTCACTTGTCCATCTGTAAAAGAGCCAATAGACAGTGAGCAGAACTTCTCAAAAGCATATCCAGCAGGTTACTGGACAATTGCTCTATCAATCACATTCATTACGGGCCAATCAGAAAGTGTAGTAGGCGGGCGCTAGAGCCGCAGTTTGAAGTACAGAGGGAGAGCTACTACTTAGAACCAACACTCGGCAAAACATGTTGGAAGTGGAGCAAAGATACTGTATCATTTCTATGGAGAGGTGCTTTCACTGTTGTTGCTCTTCATTAAAAAGGTAATGCAGTCCAGAACTGATAAAACTGCAACTGAAGCTGTTAGCATCTGTGCTAATCTCTGTAGGAGCAGTCACTTCCTGCTGTTGACTCACTCGTAGCTCACACCTCTTGCTGCTCTAAAGGAGGCTGCTTTGGGTGTATAATAATAACATTCTCTTGCTTCATACTGCCTCTATACAAATAAACATTAAATAAATAAATAAATCTAAATGCTGTGATGCTTGCAGCACTAAAATCACAAAAATTGACTTTAATCCTGTGTTTAGTTGATTGGAGCATTGCTAGTAGCATCTAAGTTTAAATATATGTAAATGTTGATAAAGTAACTTCTTTTGACTGCTAGATGTATTTGTCCCTTTCAGTACCTTTCAGATTGCAAGAGTGGGAATTTTATGTGGCCCTCTTGGTAAAGCTGAATTCACACACTCACCTTTTGGACAACTTTTGCCGACATATTGGGAAACATCAGGCTGTGTTGAGCTAAGTCAGGCCACGCAGAACTAAGTTAACATTAGCTGGGCAACGCTGATGTTCGTCACGTAGGCATGGTGAAAACTGAAACTAGTTGCAGCTGCACGTGGTGAAATGGCATTTAAATTCTGCTTTATTTGTTGAGTGACGTCGCAATGTGTTTGTTTAACGTTCAGCAGCACCAGGCTCTTTTAAGCTGCCCTATGTTGAGCCCCCTACCCATGCTTGACGTCTACATTGGACAATTTTTTAAAAATCTGTCTACAATTGGACAGGGGTCTGTCAGGATACGTCATACTTCACCAGCACAATGAACACTGCAAAATTGACCTCAGGAGCCTACATTCCCTAAAATCTCGATGATTTCTTAACATGGTCAATGTCAGCTACATACGTGGATGTGTGAATGGGCCTTAACCAAAGTTGCCCATCCCTGCTGTAGCTCATGCTCTGTCTGGCTGTCTGCCTGAGAACCCGGTACTATCATTTAAGTTTTGTCTCATATTGATAACAAAAACAAAAGAATATTTTTCCATTTACAATCTGTTTTGCCTCATGATGTTCCTGTCTTCCTCTTTACAAACAACGTCATCAGAAATCGTTATCATATTTTTCAAAAACAAAATTCAGCTCTGCTGTGAATTTATTTGTCCTCATCGATCATAATTTGTGGCAAAAACCATAATTCAGTGATTTGGGGTTTCATCTTTCCGCCCCTGCCAGGTGGTTATGGATGGGAGCTGTCGACCTTCATCATCGGGGTGTTTCTGCAGCTGCTGGGTCTTCCATTCGTGGCCGTGTCTCAGGTGTCGCTCTACTCCAAAGTGACTGCAGAGAAAACACAAGGTTGGTTCATTTCACTCGGGCTCTGTTTGCTCGGCTCAACATATTCAAACAACAGATTGCTGCTCAGCATATGTGAAGCAAATAAACTGTTTATACATGCTGTCTTCCTGAGTCATATTTCAATGTTTGGGGATGAAAAGTAACCTTTTTATTTTGTTTTTTTTACTGTGACGCTCCTCCAAAAGGATTCAGCCAAGGTGTCAGACGCTCAGTGGGGGGCCTTGCCACCATCTTGGGTCCTTTGTGGGCAGGAGGATTGACCAATAATTTGTACATAATGCTGGGCATGATGCTAGCTCTTCTCTTAATGATCTCAGTAAGTATCACACACTAAATACCTGACAGAGGATTGTTCGTGAAGTTTAGGGACAACATCAGTAGCAGAGTGGTGCAGTAATTAGTTGAAGGGTGATTGCCTGCTGCAGTTAACACTTTCACAATTTTTACACACCTGCATCAACAGGTAACATCAGTTTCTCCTGTCCTCCAGATCCCATAGCAGTTTTTGACTCCTCATTCAGACTGTCGACCCTCCATCTACATGGGTATTTTTTTGTGTGTACTCCAGTGTATACATGTATCCCTAAAGAAGATATTTGCTGCAAAAAATGCCCATTAACTAAGTTTGGTAGCAGTTGTTCTCTCTTGTGAAGCCTGCAGACTACAGCTGGTCAGGGCGCTGCCGGCTGAAGACACAAAGGCTGCACAATATGTCGATGCTGCACAGACACGGAGCAGCTTACGAATGGAGAAATGAGTTCTTGTAAAACTACTGAATAGTGTGCCATTGCCCCACATTTTTTGTGGCCTGTTCTCACCCAAAATTCTTTAAATCATGCAGAGCTGTAGGCCCCAACTGCAGCTACATATAGCCCTATAGCTGGCTCTTTTTATGTGGGGGAGAGCTGACCTCCATGGCTAATGCTTGTGCTATTGCCATCCAAACTATTCCTTCAATTCAAACAGCAAGTGTGGTCTCATGGTCCCGCTGCATCGCCTTATTTGTACAATTAGAGGCTAAATTTGAATATGCAATATGTACAACAACTAATGAATGAGTTTTAAATTTCCTTTATATATTTATTTATTTATTTTCTGCTGTTAATAGAATTAGTGACTGGGATAAATAATTGTTTTATTTTTAGTCTCTTTTTCGTACTAAAAGGATTTTGCTCTGTCAAGTTGTACTGCTGCATTAATTCAATTTAACAAAAAGATTCAGATTAATTCCTTTTTTTGTTATTGAGTATTTCATTGATATTGCAGCTGTTTGTACATTTTTATAAGACATTAGAGGAATGAAAACAAACCAGAGAACAATCAGATGCTGTAATACGTGTCAAAGATGTTAATTTGCAATAATATTTTTGCTTGATTTTAGGTTTGCCTTGGACCACAGATTTTGAAAACCACTGGTCTTGTTAGTGTTTAGAGAATTATGTTAAACATTCCTTAAACTGTCATGGTGTATATCCAGTGTTTAAAAACTTGGTTAAGATTTGAACTTTTTTGGCATCCTGTGAACCAAAGACAAATTATAAGTCAGGATCAGGCAATATGAAAAACAAAATCTCATATTTCTTCAAACAAAACTTGACTTCCAATATTATTTGTTTTTTGTTTGATTATTTGATTCTGAAAAAAGGGAAAAAGAAACACTACAAGTGACACAGACATTACTCAAAATGAGTTGTACTTGAATTTAATCAAAATCTGTCATAGAAGTAAATTGAATTTCCCTCTTGGTGTTTATATGCAAGCTAAATGTGGTTATCAAAGTGATACATGTTGTTGGAAGTAGAAAGGCTTGTCCACATGGAAACTAAAGCTGCACTTTTTCTTAATACATTGACTTCAATTATTTTGTCATTATTTAATCTTGTATGAGGCAGGGCCTTACAATAGGGAACGAATCGGGAATCAGTTTAAATTTATTTCAGTTTTGATCTAATAATGAACCCCATTATTGAAACTGAGTTGTTAACTTTAAAAAGAGTCGAACCTTCAATTTCAATCTCCAAACAATGCCAAGACTCATGGGTTGTTGTTTCATTGTCTGTTGGAAGGTAATAAAGACTGGCACAGGAATGAGTCCAAAAAGATGCAAGAAAGCATTTTAGCACTTCTGGTTTCCAAGGCCAAAAGCATATCAGATTTTAAAATAGGCACTCAGAAAAATACCTGAAATAAGGTCTGTGACGAGCACATGCATACATTTTATATTGTGAGATAAAAAACATTTGAAGTTTCCCTGCTTTTCTATTTTACAGCATTATTGTGTTTTGAAAAGGATGGTTACTAGCCAACTGCTAACAAGGACTAAAAAAAATGGCAAGAGTACATCAATGCATTTATTGCTGATCAATTTTTTATTAGCAATAATCCATACTATACCCACAGCCATTGGCACCAACTTGATTGGGCCATTTGATTAAGAATAAATTCTCAGACATGAGGATACAGCATGGTCTTACAAGTTGGAAGTGTTGTAGTTGCTTTAAAGTCCATGTTGTTGCTCCAAAATAACTTGTTTAAAGCTTTTACTCTTGTCAACTATGTTAAAGCTTAAAAATTATGGAAGTTAGTTTTGTTTGTTAAGTTTGAATAGTGTAATGAACAAAATGTGTATGTTTCATGAATTGATGTTCACTGAAAGCCTTATCATCAGCACTGATCCAAGAACACAGTGAAAGATCCCATAGGCTTTTATTAGAGAAATCAGCGTGATGCTAACTTCCTGGTTGGCCTACAGATATGCCGTATCCCTGCACTGCTCTATTCTGGGAAGGGTGAAACCTACAGGAGCCCCAGGGACCGGAAGTCAAGGAATTCCTCTGCCAAAAAAAAAAGAAGAAAAGGGAAAATGTGAATTGATATATTGCCTGGGCCTTGGACCTTTACAAATACCAACGTTTAAAAAGATAAAATCTCTATGAACATGTAGTTATGTGCTATGTCACTTCCTGATTGCTACGCTAAGCTAGCATATTACACTGCTCAGAAACATGAGCAGTATAACTCCTCTGCCAACAGCTAGATCAATTTCCCTGTCTAATTCTTGGCAGAAGAGCATTTGCGAACATAACCCAAAATGTTTTGCTACTACTGCTCCCATTTCATACTCTGTGGGGGCAGGAATTGACATACATAGTTAATGCTTCTTACTCCCAAAGCTGCTGCCTCCATGTCTGTGTGTACCTCTCTCATTAGAAACTAGTCAAAGCTATGGCCCGAGATGCACTCTGGGACTTATTACCTCAGCATATCTCTCTCAGCCTATACTGTTTAGCTTTTGTATTTTCCTGAGGCTCATCATGACGTATGTTTTCACAGGTGATGACAGCGCTGTCCTATGAGCGGCTGACGGAGCCCCGGGTGGTGCAGAGCGCCCACAGCTGTGACAGTGCAGGGTAGAGGAGCAGTCTGTCTGAGGAGAGGGTAAAGATCAAGAGAGGGGACTGGCCTGCACTTCCAACAGAATGAACAGAACTTTAGAGCAGAGGAAACTGTATGAATGTGGAATAAGAAAATGATCAAACACATACTGTACCTCAGAGCGAGCCGCAGAGGTGAGCAGGCTTCTCTTGTAAGAACACTGTATGCTGTCAGACCTGATTAGAATCTATATCACCCTCACACTGTTAATTACATTTCACACAAGGGGGCACCATTGCTCTCATATTGAATATTCAGAGGCGTAATTGAAGATGAAAGCCCTTATTTTTAAACATGACTATTTATATTCCCAGGTGCTGATGAGGAGATGAAAAAGCAGGTGACCCGTGATTCAGATGTTCATTTCTCATCCCAATTCTTTCTTCTCCATGCGTTTAAAAACTGTCACTGACAATGAGAAAAGTTGGCACAATGGGTGCAGAAGTAGAGCTGTCAACTTCTTAGCGGCTGCGTGTCAGTGTGGCTGATAGGAAACGAGGGTCAAACAGAGGGGAACGTTACAGATTTCACTTTATTTATTTGTACTCCTGGATTAAAGCTGTATCTCTCTTTCAGAGCTAAAATTAACACAAAGCCTCGAAAGCACAGAGATGTTATCTGAAACTACTCCTCTGTATCTTATGTGCAAATGAGAGGCTCTTGAATTAAAACCAAAATTTAAAAGTACTCACTAATGAGCTGTCTCTATCTTTTTACTATAGGGGGGATTTAAAGTTTAATTGGCCTGAATTCATAATTTAAAACATGACAAGGTGTGACTGTGTGTAGTCAGCTGTTCTTGCCTCTATTCTCCTCTAGGATGTGCTCTATGCTGCACATCCACATGCTTACAGCAACATGAAGGCATTTCAGATTCCCTTTGTACCAGTGAAACACGGCTTTGGACAATTTCTGTGTTTTTGCATAATTGCAGATAAGGCTCATGCAGTGAGTAACCTTTCTAGTTCTCTACACTCAGCATGTGATGTTTGGCTTCCACTTGCTTTTTAAAAAATTTTTTAACAGCCCTAAAATGGAAATTCTAATCTGCGGGACTGGAGGACATAATATAATATAAGTACTTTCATGCCTTGATCAGCGTATTCAAGTACTTGACATTTTAAGAGAGATAACAAGGTGCAGAGATTCAGGTCAAAGCCTGATTTTACTCTCTGAGCAGGAGTGCCTTTTCAGCTTTATTTCTGCTCTTGTGTTTTTTAAGAAGCTCTCATAAAACAACTCAAATGTCTACCTCGAAAAACCGCTGAAAACTTCAACTTAAATCTACTTTATAATATCGAAAGAGCATGCTTAAAGAAGCATCACTCAAAGTTGAAAAGAAAACACTTTTAACATTCAAGATGTGACTATTCAGGCTGACAGGTTGTTATTTATTTAAGGCAAGTTTATGTCACTTTTCAAAGGAGAAATAAATGAAACATTAACATTCCTTTTATTGAAAATGAGGAGCTGAATGTATAAATAGTCAGTGCCTTAAGCAGTTTCTGCTTGTAGTCCTGTTTGGTTTTTAACAGGTAATAATTTGACAAACTTTGGATTGATAATCCAGCACAGGAAATAACAACCCTGAAATGTGTTGTTGCTTATAAACACATGATGTGGTACACCATGATACAGTAAGATACAAGTCTGATAACAAATCACTTATACTTGATGCTGTTTAATTAGTATAATGTATTATGATATAATACATTACTATACAACACAAACAAGCAATACGCTGTAATATGCTGTCATGCAACATGACAGCATATGATACAATGAGATACAATTCAATACAGTACAAAACCATATTAACCCCTTTAAAGCCTGTTGTATCATATTTGATACATACTTTTATGATACCTCTATCTAATCAAAATGATCAACAAATTACTAAAAAAAACAAACATCTGAATACAATCAGATAAATGATAAAAATGTCCTCAAGTGGATTATCAGTTGCCAAAAACACCTAATGTATCAAATGAGATACAAAAATTATATATGTTAAATTTTATGGAAATTTAGATTTTTTTGGATTTCAGTACAAAGTAAAACAAACATTTCAGCTCCAAAAGATTTGAATTTTCTGGCCATAATTTGTGTTTTCAGGCTTTAAAGGGTTAAGTAATATGATTCAATTCCAAATTGTGAATATTTGTTGCTGGTTAATTTTTACAAGTGATGTCATAAAATTGTATACAATATGATACAATACAACTTAACACAGTACAGCATGAAACAATACTGTACAATAAGAGATATGTTATGATGCAATAGGGGTGGGGAATCTTCCAATAGGTTGCGATTTGATTCAGTTCCTATTTTAGGGCTCACGATCAAATTCATAGTCGATTTTTGATTCAAATTAATTTACAGTATATACACAATACATTCAATATGATTTGACTGTAAAAGCATATTAAAATATGTTTAAGATAAACAGGTCATGTCTTTATAATTATGGCATCAGCGTATATGCAACAATTTAGAGTCACCGCAGTATGAAGTGTGTTTAAAAAATAAAATAACATCAATTCCTGGATGTTTTTAATTGATTCTGAATCCTTTTATAAATATAATTTGATTCAAACACAAAACTATTTTTTGCACTATGATGCAGTGCATCGGTATGGATATGGTATCAAACGATATTTGATATGATATTATAAAAGACTATAATACAAAAGGGTACACTGTGATGCACTGCCATTTCATTATGCACCGTGCAAGTATTGCTCCGTATGGTAGTGGAGTTTAAACAATTTTTGCCTAAGGAACAAAATGTCAAGGCACACCAAATACATATACACGCAAAAAAACTTCTCAAATGTGTGTTTTAGTCTCTGATCGGTCTGTTCACATGTTTTTTTCTGTTTAATAATGCAGAATAAATATGGAATACAACTCTATTACTGATTGAATGTTCATTGACAAAGTAACACAATGATTATATTCAGAGTAAATTCAAAACTCATTCATTGGTTGTTGATCAGTTGAGTTAATGACTCATGGCTGTACAAATATCCCAGGCACACCGGGACCTCAGGGACACACCAGTGTGCCAACACCTTTGAGAACAGCTACCATATAGAATGCTATGATATTATCTGATTAGGGTTGTATTTTTCTCAGATTTTTTACCAAAATATTATTTTTTAATTAGTATCAAGGCCTAACTGGCTCCAAATTGATTCCTTTAAGAGGAAAATTGCATCAAGGAATAAAGGAATAAGGAATATTTTGACCCAAAAATATTTTATTTGTTTATCATTTAGTAAAGAAATACAATCAAAATCTGATAAAACTGCTACTAAAGCTGTGCTGTAATCCCTACAAGTGCAGTGCTACTCTAAAAGACTCTGATTGGGCTGTGCTGCTTTGGGATGCTCACAGTCATTGTAGATTGGAGCATGGCAAGATGGATCTGACTGATTACATAAACTGAGTCAGGCGAGTCAAACTGTTGCTCAAGGTCACTTATTATCAGGTATGATCCAAAACACAGTGAAAAATCCCATAAGCTTTCAGTAGAGTTGTAGTTGAGGGAACCAGCGCGATGCTAACTGTCATACTGGCCAAAAAATATCCGTCACTCCTGCACCACTTTGATCCCTGACTCGTGATGAAATGATTACATTTTTGAGGTAACAGGTTAAAGATCGGCTCAAGTGCCTCCAGTTCACCCTTACTTGTAAACCTCAAACCTAAAGGGTACTTTGAAGGACTTTCCTTCAATTTGGCACAGTTGCCCACTTAGACTCAATGATGAGCTAATAACATTTGGACTTCCAAGGTCGTGTTATGAGACATACAAGTGGAGGTAGTAATTCTGGTTTTATCAAGAATTAATCCAAAGCTAAAGAAACTGGTATTGTGACAACCCTGGTGCACAAAAAAGGTCAGTGCCAGGTGTAAAAACAAATCAAACCATTAACATTCAGCCAAAAATTGAGTGTTCATATAGGATTTAAGATCTCATAGTAAGAAACTGATTGAGAAATCAGTTTTTCTTTGTAACCTAATTGGGACAAACTACTCCCACTGTTCTCTGTGATGATCCTGCTCACAAACAAACACTCTATAAATCAGTGCAGTCAACTGCGTGCAGATCTTCAGCTTCTTTAAAGTCCTCAAAGATTGCACAACAACCCCCCAAAGGACCTAAATAGCCCCAGGGCTTTTCTGTTAAATATACCAAAGATAGGCATGGATGCTGAGGTTATTAAATTTTAAAGAAACGCGGAACAACCATTTGAGGCCAACAGTCACTTCTGTAAAGCATGGCTGGCTGTTGCTTTAGTTTCTGGAGGTGTGGAAGGGCATAAAGAGGCGAGGATAAAAAGGCGTTATGTAATTGTAGAGAGGAAACCCTGGTTGCTCTGAGCAGATGAATGCGTAGTAGAGCTCAGTGGAGCATCTGCATGTTGTAGTACAACGTGGTTAAAAATGGCTCACTCTGTTTTCTACATACAAACTGCTTTCATGTCGTGTCGCAGAGAAGCTACTCAGCCATGGGCACTTCCATTAGATATTCAGACGAGAGTAAAAGTATCTTAGTTGTTTTCTTATTTTGTGTTTACTGTTTTTTTTCCACTCCACAATAAAGTGAAGTGTAAAGTGAGCTACATTTAACTCTAGTGCATTGAAGTCTGATTCTTTATTGTCTTATGGCACAACCAAGCATTCTGGTCACGGTTTCACTCACAATGACGGCAAGTTTTTACTTTTTTTTTTTTAAAGAGGGTCAAATATCATGAATGAAAAAAAATGAATGTAATCATGTTTGTTTCAAGCCCCTGTATGAGTTTAGACCACCAAACTCTGAAAGTGGTTCTTACCTAAGTTGGAGCTTACACCCTACTAACTTTTAAGGCGTTGCTCCTGCTGAAACAGTTTTAGTGTAGGCTTAATTTACACAGATCAGGCAGAACGTTATGACCATCAACCTAATGTTGTGTTGGTCCCCCTTTTGCTTCTGTACAAACTGCGACGCCATGCATATTCTGACACCTTTCTATCAGAACCAGCGTTAACTTCTTCAGCAATTTGAGCAACAGTAGCTTGTCTGTTGGCTTGGACCATGCAGACCAGTCTTCTTTCTCTGTGGGGGAGCCTTGACCGACCATGACCCTGTGGCTGGTTCACCACTGTTACTTTCTTTGATCACTTTTGATAGATACTGACCACTGCAGACCGCGAACACCCCACAACAGCTGCATTTTTTGTGATGCTCTGACCTAGTCATCTAGCCATCACATGTTGGCCCTTATTCAACTCGCTCAAATCCTTATGCTTGCTCAGTCTTCCTGCTTCTCATCAAGTCTGAGGACAAAATGTCCACTTGCTGCCTAATATATCCCACCTCACTAACAGGTGATGAACATGGTGAAAAGATGATCAGTGTTACTCACTTCACCTGTTAGTGGTCATAATGTTATGCCTGATCAATGTATAACTGTACCTCCTAATAAGTGTTAAGTCCTCAGTAACATAAGGCTGTCGTCATGATGATGTTTGAAAGGTGGGATAGGAGGATTTTGGTGGCTGTTGGGTGTCAGCAGCTGCTATCCAATGAGAGAGGGTCATTTTGCACTCATGTTATTGACAATTTCAATGTAAACATCATTCTTGTTGTTTTCTAAGCTCAAGCTTTTACCAAATCATAATGTTTTTAAATAATTTGCAAACATTTTTGTAGCTGTATAGTGCTTAAATAAGCATAGCATTATTTCATGTAGGACATAGCAGAAAGCTGCAAGCACACAAGCACCAGAGAGGCAGCAACAAGCCCTTTTCACAATGCTGCTATTTCCGAGGAAATATCCGGGTAACCTACGGGTCCCAGAGTGGATAAATCCGGAAACCCCAGCTGAGCATTTTCGTGTGAACAACATATATGGATAGCTTCAGAAACAACAACATCACAGCCCCATCTCTCACTTAAACTACATGTGTTAACCCTGACAACAGCAGAATAGGGTGTCACATTCATGCTGCAGAAGCTACTGAGCTTGTTATGGCTTTAGCAGCTAAATCCTCTACTCCTCTACGACTACCGTGAGAAACAACAGCACACAGTGAACAGTATTCACCAGTGTTTGTTGACATTTCTCATGATGTATGTGTGTGGTCCATTTCTTCTTCAGTGGTTTTGGTGTATGTCTGCAGCAGCTTTACAGTGCCACTTACAGGCTTGGCATATGTACTACAGTGTTTTCAATGTTTTCATGTGGATGGACACATTTACTGAAACAATGCAAAATGATTGAGTCTCCGTGTGGACAGTAAGGTGGCTTTATGCAGTTCAATAAGAGGAAAACAACCGCAAGAGCAGAAATGCAATATAACCAAGTTCAACAACAGAACTACTCCAGGCCAGGAGGTCTAGAGCAGGGACAGTGGGTGGGAGAGACAGACGAGAGAGACTGCGCTCAAACCAGCTGCTCCTCTGTTTTCCATGGTCAAATCAGCTGCTCCTAAATTTTAAGCGCTCATGTATTTGAACCTTTATGGTAAATACTTTGTGCCGACAAGAGGTAGATGACAGACAGGCTTTGCTACTTTATAATTTTCCTGTTTTTCCTTTTACCATCAAAGTGTGAAATATAGGAGTCTTGCCTAGACAATGGATCTAAGATGCCTCTTTTCCCCACATGAATAGGATGCGTAATGACAGGCTTTGTGGACACATTGTGTTTTTTTCTCAGATATCCAATAGTCCCAACTACAGTGTTTAATGACCACACTCACAATTTGTCAACGGCTCCTCTGCTTTACAGACCTAAAGTCCCTTTAAAGGCCTGTCCCTTCAAATGTGAAACTATATCTGTGTGATAATAACACTCTCACGGAAGTAATTATGTTTTAGCTGCAGTCAATTTAAGGGTTAAAGTAAACGCATGACAGATCATCTGTGTTTGATTTGAAAACTGTTTAGGTATTAAATAAAAATAAATCTCACACCTTGTAGAATGTGTGGAATTCCCACCATGTAGTCAGCAAAAGGACTCCTGCTTGTGTTTACATTTTTAACACCTACCTGAAGACTTGGCCGCACCTATCCAATAAGAAACAGCCAGGGCGTGGCCTTCAAAGGCAACAAACCCAGTACATTATGGGTGCTGGGGTATTTTTGAACTTTGTAGCACCCCTTCTACATATTAAACTGGGTTAAATCTTCATTTAACAGAAGATGGAGTGGATGCCTTTAAACACCCCCACCCCCTTCTGAGTAATACTTTGCTATTGAAATAAGGGGCCTGTTGAGTCTTCTGGGGGAGGCACGTTCAACTGTTATTTAGTGTTACACCATCATCTCATAAATGAAAAGGGAGAAGACTAGACATACCCCTCTAAATGATCGTCCTGGCTTCCCTTTGCTGCAGTATTGTTTGTCTCACAGTCAGCTTGAGTTCTCCCATTAGCTGACAGTTTTACTCAGACATCAGTAATATCTGGAGGTGAACAGCAGGTGGTCCAAGCCTTTATAAATCTGCAGAGCCCCTTCCTCAGGGCTACTCAAGTCCAACCATCAATTGGTCTAAAGAACAACCCTCTTTGCAAAGAGAAAAATCTCCACCCTTGGTCTGACTCTGACCCCCTGGCAAGTTTGATGCCAAGCAAGTCAATCAGCTCAAAGAAACATCCAATATAAGATATGAAGTTTTATTTTACAAATATGACTTATCTCAAAATATTGACTTCCTGTTTTATAACTGTGACTTAACACAGGATTTTTCAAGTCATTGTGATAGTTTTTCACAAACATATAGTGATGTAAACACAACATCAATCTATTAATTCAAACTTGATTTTTGTGCAGAAGCACTTAAAGGACCCAATAATCTTAACAGAGCGTTTGTTGCTGTAATTGATAGAAACACAAGTGAGCTGCTTTTCAAAGTATGAATCATATGATCACATTTTGCTCCAGTACCAGCAGTTTTTATATCCACAAACTGAAAGTGGTCACTTATGCTTTGTAAACAGAAAAACTGTTTTGTCATTACAAACACCCAGTTCAGATTTTAAAGGGGGCAGGATGCGAGGAATTGAAAACTATACAATATATTTTGATGTCAAATTATTTTTGTTAAAATCACATTTCCATTTCAGATGGAATTATAAAAGGCCATATGAATAATGAGGATGTAGAGAATATTGCAGTATTTCAGGGATTTATGCTTGTAATGCTAATATTATACCTACAAGCTAAAAGAGGGCTGCTCTACCATTAAACTCCAGGGCTGAAACAGAGTCCCACTCCGGCCCTGTTTCTATGTATATATATTTGTGTTCTTAATACTGCTAAAACAACAACAACAAAAAAAGGCTAAATTGTGAAAGATCACCCTGGTTTTAGTATCACAACAGTTTGTGGTATGTAATGTTATCATGGCTGCATCCTGTAATGGATCATTTCATAAACATGCTTCACCCATACAATGAACATAAGAAGTCTGCATCATAAAACATGTATAATAATGACACTGATCACAGTGATGGTAGTTAAAATGTTTTAGAAGTGTTAAAATTTCTGCCAAGATATTCATTAGCTGAGTTATCAGCAAAATGTTGGAAGTCTTTGTGAAATCTCAGTCTGAGACTAAAAACTCAAAGACAAACAAAGAAAATGTCTTTAGATCTAAGAGGATGTATGAAAACATTTTCAAGAAAGTCTTAATCTTGTTTTTCCAAAGTCATTCAGTGTAGGAGAGGCATTAATCAACAGGCAACACATATAACAGTTTTGCATTAAGTGGTAAAATCTATGATGAAAGTGTTCCTGACTGAAGTGTTTGAGTGCAATAACAGCACGTGTTCATCCTGTCTACTAAATGTAGTTATTTCTTGCTAAAAAAGATGATGGCCTGATGTTGAACTCAAGGATCTGAATCTGTAGTCTTTTAAAAAATCCTTTCCTGATGTCTGAATCCACTTTGTTTAAAAAGAATCTACAATTTCTGTAAAGTATCTCACTTGGGAACAAGAGTTATGATATCCTGACTGATTATATGCAAAAACCTTTGAATGATAAAATTACTAAGATATTCTCTCTATGACTAATGCAGCAGAGGTCAAATAAAGTATATGCACATTTTATCAAAGGGAAATCCACCCGGGCCTGTTCACTGTACTTCTGTATTGACTGGCTATTAACACAAACTGGCAGGCCCATTTAACTCAGATAAGGGTAATTGGTCATAAAAAGGAAAACAGTATTTGAGTGGAGCAGCGTATAACAATGACGTTAGCAGCAGCAGAGGGGCAGAGAGCAGCTCATGGCTCCCTGACAGTATTAACTGGACTGAGGACGCTTGTTAATGGCTTGTAGATGATAGATGAGATATCGTCTGCAGAAAAAAAAGAGAGGGGGAGGGGGGATCAGGCCAGATATATTCATTCCATGATTCATTTTTCTCCCCCCTGCTGCCACCCATATTTTGTTCAGAAAGATTGCGCCCCACAAATCATTCATTAGAAGATTTAATTTTACAGGAATATATCTGTGCAGGATGTAATTTTGTTTCATCCAAGGAGGCTATTCATTAAAAAAATCTTTTAAAATAGATGTCAGTGCCTGGTCTCCTGCCAGGGCTGGTTAAAGATTTACTACTTTAACGTTATTGTTGCTGACTTAAGAAGTTAACTTCTGAATGTCAAAGCTGGGATGTGGCTGCAGTCCAATGCTGTGTGTGTTTGGAGGGGAATCAAGGGGACCTATTGTCACACACACATAACTGACCTGTGGTTGGCTCTCTGATTGGTCCTACCACCAATCAGAAATCTCACTCATAACAGCTGTTGCTGGGCTACTTTCAGTATGACAAACTTTTGCCCAGGCCAGATCTTTTCACAGCATCATGGTGAAGCAGTGACCTTTAATGGATATTTCTTTTCATATCATTTAAGAGTGAGGTATGTGTCAGTAGTTTACACGTTACAGTGATGGCAGTCAGCTCTGCCCCTGAAACCAGAGGACAAGCACAGACACTAAGCTGTGCATTGTTTTAAGGACCAAGAGATTGGTGTAATTTAATGAATTTTTGGGTGAAAACAGAACAACAAAACAAAAAGTAACCCAAAAGAGTTGGAATGATTGTGCATTGCAATGGACAAGCTATAGACATGAATAAAATAGACACTAAGTTCTCTGGCAGGACAGTACTTCAACAACGCTGCCATATTTTTTGTGGCAAACCTGTGAATACAAGGGAATACAAGTACGAACTGTGAGTTTCCCACATAGTAAGCACTAATGTTAACATTAAAATTCTTTTAATGAAACTTTTTCCATGCAATTAATTACAGTCATGACAGAACTAACTTCTATCTATCTATCTACAGTATATTGCACAGACTTTTTTTGGCTATCTGACATAAAAACTCATAAACTTTTACACTGCAAGTAGTATCAATCTAAGATTATGATTTTCTAATGATAAATCTTATTTTCATATTCTTTCCACTCAGGATGTCCCAGTCAGCTTTATTGGGCCCCAGTCCTGATCTGATTTTTTAAATGAGTCTGGATCCAGCTCAGCTGCACACTGTTTTTTTGTGTTTGTTTTTTGTTTGCTAACCTAATTAAGTAAAGAAGTAAGAAGCTGCCCTTATTCAATTCCATGAACTAAATCCAGTCAGTCTTAGTTCATTAGTTCATAATTGTAAAAGTCATTAAGAAAATCTACTCAGAATGGTATTTGTACCTGATGAATGACTGGCATCTTCATATTTTGCGTATCTTCTAGTCGTGAGTAGACTGCCGTGAGGGCTTAAAATAAACCACAATCCTCCTTAAACTTTAACAATTGGAGCTCCAGGCCATTTATCTGCTGCATTGCTGGATTTCTACTGTAGTAATACACGTAAAACCTTCATTCTTTCAAGCAAAATCAAGTTAATGGCATTCATTTTTCAGGAAAACCTGGGCTATCCGAATATTTAGAATGCATGATACCAAAATGGTGTATTATATGTTGCATGACCATAGAGACAAAACAAAAAAACAAAACGAAATTTAAATTTCACCTAACTTTATACATACATAGATACAGTGATTGTCCTTTTTACCGCCATTATTATTACATACAACCAATGCTTTTCTGTTTGACTGTTCCATTTGTTTCATTTATCTTTTTCTACTATAATACTTTCTGTCGCATCGCTTTAATTTGCCTATTCAAATAACTATGTCACTGTGTAGTTCTGCTCTTGTGAGCTTCTGTAAACCTTTTTTTTATTACCATATCACTTACATTCTTTTTTTTTTTAAACAAAAAAAAAATGATCAGATACAAATCATATGATGGAGATAATTGAACAACTGCTTAATTGTCATAAGGGTTTAATATGCTTGTTCCTCAATAAAGGCCTTCTAAATTATTTTCTAACAGATGAAATCATGTTTTGTGAGTAATCTGTCTGATAAACAGTCAGTACACTGTTATATAAACACAAAACAAGCTCATAAATTTTAATAATAACATGAGGCCTCTTATTTTCCTGTCTCCCCTAATCTGAAATCATCTCCTCCTCTGTTTCCTCATCATCTGTGCTCTTCTTCTCTCCTTTATGCTCAGTAGTTAGTGACTGAATGATTGCCATCTGATCTTATAGATTACACTGGTGATGGTTAACTTAATACACGTTAGGTGAGGTAATCACCTGAGTGCATGTGTCCGCTCATCTGTCCCTAGAGCCTTTGGCTCATGAGTTCGGCTGCACCTCGGTCACTGGAGGTATAAAGGTTTAGACTGTGGTGCCACCGGCATGAGGAAACACACTGTCCAGTACAGCTACACCCCCGCGTGTTCGCTCACATTATTTACTCTCCCTTAAAAGTGCTCTGAACTGTGACAGAGCTCTGCTGCTGCTCTCCCTCTTTGATGAGGAAAATGTGAAGCTTGTTTAGACGCTACCACGCTATTCAGTCAATAAAATAACTCAGCCACTGAAAAGGTATCTGACTCAGAAAACAACGATGGTACCACAAAGCTACTGGAAATGTAATCAAGTTTCTAACAATGCTATTTATAGTGATGTTACTGCCTATTACTGCGTAAATCACACAATGACAAGCAAGCATTTTCACATCTGAATATGGTTCTGTCAAGTTTTGGCTGTAAGAGGAGCAAAAGTTAACAATGCAAAGAAACTTAAAGCAAAAAACATTAAGGTAGTTTCACTTATTCCTTTCAAATGTTAAAAAGGGCCACATGAAATTACTAAAACTTTTTTTTTGCTCTTTTGGGAAATGACTGATCACTCTTGTTAACCTTTGGCTGCTCCTGATTGGACACATCCCCAGAAGACAAGAAAATTCAGACATTAGGAACATCTGGTTGGTCAGTAGACTGACAGGAAGTTGTGGCTTTCTCTGTTGGTCAATTTGAAGGTCTCAAAATATCACTGCTTGTTCATCATCCGAAAAATGGGATAAAAAACAAAACAACAAAACAATTGCAGATTTATCACTGTTGATCCACGAATACATTGTTTCTGAAAAAACACTGCATTTTATGGTGCCAAGCACAGTTGTCTCCATAAATATCCATTGAAAGGCGTCAAATATATAAATATACAAAGGAGTGTTACAGCTTGGGATGGTCCCATGGGGTTGGGGGGGTTAAAGTGAGTCTGTGATGCTGTATTTTGACAGCAGCCCCCATGTACAGCCAGTTGGAGTGAGTGATCAGTGAAGCCCACGCTTTGAACCCCCATATCACCCATTGCCATATGTCTTGCATTGTCATACAGAATGACATGTACCTGTTTCTTTTTCATTCCCTGTGTATTCTGCAGCTCCTCAATGTTTGACATATTCTGCTGTATGAGACCCCTGAAACTGACGTACTTGCAATACAGCACTCCTTGATTCCAAAGAAGAGGAATCAATCCAGCGCTCAGTAAGACTCAGCTATGACATGAGACAAGCAACGTCCTGTAGGCATGGTGACAGAAACCTGAGACCAGCTTCACGTGGTAAAGTAGCATATACATCTGTTTATTATGGCGTTTGCTGTTTGTACAACGTTTAGCAGCACCAAGCTACGAAGCTACCCATGTGTTACATCTACGTTAGCGAATGTTTATAATCCATCTACAGTTAATCAGGGAGCTGCCAGGAATCGATATATTCCACTGGCATGTTTCTCTCAGCTATAGATACGTTAGCTTGTGTTGAACAGCATAATTTGTTCCTGGTAGTGTACTTTCCCCAAAGTTTTGACAATTTTTCAACATTGGTCAATGTCAGCTGATATTTGTTGATGTGTGAATGGGCCTGAGGACATGTTCCTTCCACTGAAACCACCTGTTGGCTGAGCAAAAACCTGTCTCAGGAAGCATTTTCATCTGGGGGACTGGCTTGTCCCCTAGTGACACCATCAGGGAACTTTTTAAAACTAAATGAGCACATTTTCAGAAAGGCGGAGCAAGCACCAAAGGATGGAGGATTTTTTCATGTTGAAGGGGTACTTGGGGACAGGCCATGGAGACATACTTTTGCTTTAAAACCATTATAGTGTGTCTTTTGTGTAATATATGGCCATTCACATTGTTGGTTATTTTCAACTGTTTCAGATGGGAGGAAGCAATGTGATGGTGATTCTGTCCATCCTAGTAACAGTAACCAAGGAGGGTGGGGCTTGACAAAGGGTTAATTACATCTTCTTGTGACCAATCACCTTTATCCAAGCTCCACACTCTGAGGGAGGGAGATTTGCTCCAATTATGTGACAGTTTTCTTTATCTAATTCTCTGTATTATTATGTGCGAGCAGGCGTTTCAGTCCACACCTTATAGCAATATGAGGACAGGCGGCTAATGAGCTGACAGGGGAGGTGGGGAGGAGGGGGAGGGGGCTGGCGACAGTGTACTCGTGGCTCGGGTATCGATGAATCACAATCTCTCCCATGTACCCCCTCTCTTATAAGCAGCTTCAGACTCAAAAACAGGAGCAGTGTTCAGGCGCAGAGGTAAATGGTTTGATTTATTACATGTGACGGTTGTGCCTGAGGGTATGTATATATGTAGAGTCACTCAGGTAGCCCCCCTCTGCATTCCTCACAGCCCCATCACAGTGTGTGTGCTCGTGTTGATATTCTGCACGGCTGGCATCACCTCAGATACGTTGAATCAATTGCCTCAACCCACAGAAACCACCCACCCCCATACTCATATGTGAAATTAAAGCCTGTGGGACCGAGTTTAAGGCAGCCGCGCTCATTGATTGCACTCTATTGTAATAGCAATGGAAATATATTCAGATAATTATCAAGCTCATTTAGGTGTGTGGCTCGTTTGTGAACCTGGTGTTGCTTTGGAAAGAGAGAGAGCAACAGAAGGAGAGACAGACAAAACAAGGCAGAGACAGTGAGAGTGTAGAGGAAGAGGAAAAAGAAACAACAAGAAGTGAGGGCAGAGACAGTGACCCTATTTGTAAGTTGCATTGACATCCATGATGGACAAAGGCATACCAAGTTGACTAAAGTTTAGTATGTACGCCCACACTTTGCAGTTACTGTGCCAGCTGTAAACTACACAGATGTGGACGCATGGTGGCTGCCAAGCATCCCTGCATCAATCTAGCGTGTTGATTCTGCACGTCATCCAGAATTTACGCATTAGAGAGAATGGCACATCTACAAGACGAAAACACACACTTTACTGAGCGTTTTACTCACACAGGATGCAGAGAAGCAAAGCTCTCCCATTAAACATCAGAATTTTTGTTGCAAAAATCAGTTCATACCAGGGCGGAGGGCTGAGAGAGACAGTCTGCCTTTTTTTGTCCAGCGCTTGTAATAGTACGTGCAATAGAAATGAGAGCCAAGGATTCCTCTGTGGAATATGAGAAAATAAATTGCTTGAAGCCCACAGGTGTTTGATGCACGGTAAACAGAACTATCATAAACATATGGCAGTCTGATCCTGTTGGTTTTAACTGGAGATTTGAATAATTAATGAGGTTTCAGACTTGTCTTTCAGATCGTTTCTTGTGCTGTGGATGCTTAAATTAAAAAAAAAAAGAAAACAATATAAGCATCAAACTACATTTTTACTTTTATTGATATTGTAGATGTTGACAGTGTAAATTCTTTGGCTTTTTTTCATGATCTGACTTTCACTTATTTCATTATTTTTTTTTCTTCATTGAGGGAAATTTGTTATGTCTTAAATATACACATTATAAATTTTGCTTATTCAATTTCCCTTATACTCTCATCTTATTTTAATGTCTTTATATCTGATATTTCCACTGCTGTACTGTTTGTAAGAGCAACTAAAATGGCAGAAGTTCCTCTTGGGGATCAATAAAGTATTTCAGATTCTGATTCTAATTTTTTGCTGATCAACCCATTCACCGCAGCCTTGATGAGCTAATGTGCTGCTCGTGTCTCTTAAGTTTGAGTATAAACATATGCGATTTTTTTTTTGTTTTCTCAAAATGTGTGTAAAATTTAGAAATCCAACTATAGATACAGGCAGAGGCTGCAGAGACAGAAAGAGTTGCAGAGGGACGGACAGGGACAAATGCAGCAACTATGAGGGACGCTGATATGCACAGAGACAGTGGAGTAGTGAGGGAGACAGTATTTTCTCCATCAGTTGCTCTGGAGAGCCTCAGAGCTGACAGTAAATTCACTCATCAACTAGTTTCGTTCCAGTGTGAGGTGAAATTATCCAATATTTCACGGTCTGCTCCTTTGAAGGTGCCGTTACTCAGCAAAGCTCAATGTGCTATGAAGCCCGAACGTAGCAGTACTCAAACTCTCAGCATATTTTCATGGACGGTTGGCAGACCTGTCCGACCTGCTGCTGCTGCACGCTAAAATGATGAGAAGCTTGTGTCTTTTTATTGTCAGATCTGGGGTAAACAATTCAAGTAAACAAGCAGCTTCATTTCTCCCTCCTTTATCTTCCTGCGTGGTCACGCTTGTTTTCCGGGGTCAGGGTTTATCTGCACAGGGACATGTGGGAGCTCATTGATCTGGTTAGCGGCGTGCGTGGAGAATATGATAAAATGATGAGAACTTCATAGGAGGTCAGCTGAGGATCAATATTAAATCCTATCTCATTTATAATCCTGCTGAGCCGAGAGGCTCCACAGGGCTTAACTGCTTAAAGAAGATGCCGTTTGACAATTCACTTTAATGCTCATATGAATAAATGTAATGGCACACAAGCGCTTTGAGACAACTTTTTATTGTCTGTTTGCAGGCACTTTAGTATGGTCTGGTTGTCAACAAATGCACTATAAATACACTGATGGATGATGGAGAGAAGAAGCTCTCACACATGCACATGATCAAGGAGAGTGGTGACATGGTGGTGATATGAAATTCAAATCTATTTGTCAGATATTTGTAGCAGCTCTGTAAAGGTACCAAAGCATAATTCACTATTGTGCCTCACTTGATTCAAGGGTATTTAGACCTTACGATGACTTTTTTCAGCTAAAATTAAATGTTAATGGAAGTTTCGTTGTATTGTTGATCAATTATGGTCTGAATCTCAACATTTAGGTTTTAAGTGCATTACATATCTTGTTAGAAATATGATTATTTTGCCCTCTACAGGTTGAAACCATGCCGCTGCAACTGTTTTTTCTATTGACTGATCCAGAGGCAGGTGACTGATGCTGTGCCATCTTTTGTCACTACACAGCTTAACAATGATTACATACTTTCAACAGATGTTACCTTCAGCAGCTGATAGCGAGAATTCATTGACAACAGCAAGCAAGATCGCTCGGAGATGCTGCTGTGACACTCTGGGATTGTGGGTGGTGTTGTACATTTAACCAAAACACTAATAAATCATCTTTCACTAAGGCTATGTCCACATGTAGTTTGGTATTGGTCTGTTTTGAATAATGATCCTGTCAATACAAGTTCAAAGACATATTTGTCCACATTAAAACATAAATTATTAAACAGACTGTTAAATACTGTCAAAAGTATTTTACAAATTCATTCCACCAACTGGAAATACATCCAGTGTTACGCTTTTATTGGTAACCATGTTAACTGACGTTAGTGGGCACTTTTTGTGAATGTTTATTTATTTGGATTTTAATGTACAAGGTGTGGCTATCATAAAACAAGACAAATGCTGTGATACAATTTTATTGAACATAAACATATTTCAGTGTCTTTCTCCTTCAGTATATAAGTCCAGCAGGTCTTCTTCAGACAGTTCTCTCAGAACCTCTGTGGTTCTTTTCTTAACTTCTGACACAAACCTGTTCATTTGAGCACAGATTTGATCTCAGGAAAAAAACAGAAGGAAAAAGTCACACAGTGCTAGATCAGGTGAACAGGGAGGGTGATCAAGCTCTGTGATTTGCTTTTGGGCCAGAAACTGCTTTACCGAGACCTAAGTGTGAGCTGCTGTGTTGTCTTGATGAAGAATTAAACCATTTTTCCACATCTGTGCTCTCTTTCTTCAGACTTTCAAAATTATACTATTAAATGTCAAAGAAAACCAACATAGCCTTGAATTTGGACTTGCTTTGTTGTGCTTTCTTTAACCTTGGACTGCCATGTGACCCAAGTTTTATCACATGTAATCACTCCTTTAAGCAGCTGAAGAAATTAGACTTTGGGGAAATGTCTCCTCAAATGAGCTTGCGTTTTTCCTTTTGATCATGAGTCAGAAGTTGTGGGACAACTTTGGTCCACAGTTTGTAGTGTTTGAATTTTCCTGAAGAATCTGCTGAACTGTCTCTTTATCAGGGCAGCACTGTGGCGCAGCAGGTAGTGCACATGCCTCACAGCAAGAAGGTCGCCGGTTTGATCCCTGGGTCGGGCAGGACCTTTCCGTGTGAAGTCTGCATGTTCTTCCCATGCATGCGTGGGTTCTCCCCGGGCACTCCGGCTTCCTCCCACAGACCAAAAACATGCTCATTAGGTGAATAGGTGACTCCAAATTGCCCTTAGGTATGAGTGTAAGCGTGAATGGTTGTCTGTCTCTCTATGTGGCCCTTTGATTGGCTGGCGACCAGTTCAGGGTGTACCCCGCCTCTCGCCCAATGACAGCTGGGATAGGCTCCAGTGCCCCCTCGACCCTGAAAGGGATAAGCGACATAGAAAATGAATGAATGAATGGATGTCTCTTCATCAATGGAGACCAGTTATGCTCTAATTCTAAAACTGAGTCATTTCGAAAGATTTGTGCAGGTTGCTGAAAGTTTTCAGAATTGTTTGATGTGCATAGATGCCTAGGACGTTCATTGTCTCAAACATCCTCTCTGGTCTTACAAAATCTTTATTCTGCCATCCAAACACACATAGATGTGGGTTGGCGGACACTAAAGATGAGGTTGCAAGTGGGGTGTGACTTGACTTTCAGATATTTGAATAGTTATTACCTTTAACCAATGTAAAGATTTTCTGATACCTTTTCATGACTTAAAATTATATATTTACCTCTGTCAAGGAGGTTAGGTTTTTGCTGGTGATTGTTAGTTTCTTTGTTTGTGAGCATGACTATGCCAAAACTAATGAATATGACCAATTTTCATTGAATGTTGGCCATGGCACAAGAAAGACGTGATCAGAGAAAGTGGTGATCTGAATCCACATGCAGGAATTTGTTCAAGGATTTGTTAATGTTACAAAATAGGGCAGTTTTACACATTTTTGCAAATTATTCAATAAATTCAATAAATAGATTTTGATGACATTTTTAGATAATATTGGTCATAGCAAAAGGAAATACCGATTCAGTTTTGGTGGTGATCCAAATCTGGATGTGGATTTTTGTGGTTTGTAATGTGGTCCTACCACCAGAGGGGGGCTGCAGCTTATATGAACTATTTTTACATTACAGAACAAAAGACGAGGAGAAGTACAAAGAAAATAATTTAACATTTCCAATTCAATTCGGAGATGGCAAATGAATTTGATTAAATTCGTGACTTTGTGTAGAGGTATAAAACTGTGATGCAGTACATTTAGGTTTTTTCCCTGTGTACAAAATAAATTCATCTGGGTCATCTGTTATCTGTTTTAAAGTATCATTAGGTCTCAAGACGGACAGTTTCTGACAAGAGGCTGCCGGGGACAACAGAGTTCGTCAGGAACATTAAACTTCGTTCTGTCTGTGTGTCTTTTTAAAATGCTGTTTGATGCACATCTGACACAAGTTAATTTTTTTTAATCCATAACGAGGAAATAAAAAGACATGTCCAGACCTCTTTTCAGTTTTTTTTGGTTTAAAACAGAAAAGGAAGAATGAATCTTTTCCTGTATTTTTGCTTTAATCAAAAGTAGCCTGACAGTTTATTATACTTCGGTGTCCTGACCCAGCTTCTCCTGTCCTCTGCTATTTTAAAGAGATTTGGCTCTTATCTTGCTATCTCCACCCTCTCAGATGCAGCATCTTCAGATCAGGAATTAAGCTTCTCATTATACATATCACTTAGAGGATTAACCCTTTCACGCACTCTTATCTCCTCGAGTTATGAATCTGACCGTTGATGGATGTAAAATTCGACATGGTGCTTTCGTTAGATTGATTTTGAGACAGATTTCAGCGGGCAGCTGCCATAAATCCTCCCAAACTCTGTCTCCTTCCCTCTCCCAGATCTAGGAATGTAACCTCTGAGTTTGTATGTTCCTGAGCCAATTAAGCTGTGAGATTTGTTTGAAGTCTTAGATTGAAAAGAGAGCTGGAGGTTTCAGGGCCTAACAGAGAAGGGGAGACCACAGGGGTCCAGGTTCCCAGAGCCTGCATGTGTAATCCGGTCTAACATGCATGCAAATCTCATCTGTGCCCGCACACAATGGCCTGTCTGTGAGCAAAAAAGGGGGAGGAAGAGAGGAGAGACAGAGAGGCTGGGCAAAATGGACCAGAAGTCATGGCTTACTATATTCTTGCTGGAAAAAGTGATATATAATCTGAATTTGGGTAATTTTAATTGAAGAAATGGTTGTCATGATATCAGAATGATGATATTTTACATGATTCCTGTCAAGAATCAGACAACACTGGTACATGTTTGATACTAAGTTGTTTTGCTGCTACACCAAACCCAGCCAAACAGCACTGCCGCTAACACATTTGGACTAGTTTAAACAAATTCTGGTTCACTTTGTTGGCTAGTTTGTCCTGTTTGGTCCATTGCATACACTCTTGCCATAATACTATGTGAAACAGCTGTTTTGTTTAAAGCTGCCTTGATTGATCATATGCTAATAATCATCTGATGATATACACCATCAGATGATTATTAGTTAAAAATATATGATCAAAAGTAATAATAATAGTAAGTTGTAATCCCAAATATGACTTTTTTTAATTTACTCCATGCTCTTTAAGGATGTCAACAAATCATTGTCCACTCGTCCACTGACTGTTGCTCCTGCAAATCTGTCATCCTTTTACCCTTAATTAGCACAAAGTCAACCTGCTTTACTGTTGCAGCTTTACTCTGAATATCAGTGCATCCTCACCCACTGGAAGCATATTTACAGGGATAAAACAAACTCACCAGAACGTGTTGAAAGAAGAGTAAAAATATCGTTTCTATCAAGTAATATTTTCAGTGTTTGTTTTTCATTTAATAAAGAAATGTGATCCATACCTGATAAAACTGCTACTGAAGCTGTTAGCATCTATGCTAATCTCTGTACAAGCAGTCACTTCCTGTTGTCTTTCTCCCGCCTCTTCCTGCTCTAAAGGACACTGATTGGGCCGTGCTGCTTTAGGCCATGCTTAAGCGTTGTAGATTGGAGCTTGGCAAGATGGATCTGCCTGATTGCAGACATTGAATGAGGCTGATCCAGCCACACCAACAAGACAACAAGCTACATTATGTATGCACATTGATATTGTAGATGTTGACAGTGCTTAATGACGCTTTTGAAGTCCAGCTCGTAACATTATGATGTGTTTTGTTGGCTCTGTAAAATGTGTATGTGACCAGGAAAAAACATTTTTTTAAATGTAAGTTGAAAATAAAGACTTTGGTTGAACCATGAATAAATGATGTTCAGTGGGGAGGAAATGCATTTATTTTCTTTGCAATATAAAACAACTACATCAGTTACATTATGTAACTGAGTAAATGTTCTGAAATACAGTGCCCTTATTAATTAGACTGTCTGCACTGTTTTGCCTGTTGGATAAGATAAATATTAACTTTTTCATTTTGTAATGATTTTTTAAATTACTAAATAAGCCAGCGAAATAAATAGATCATTACATTGTTTAATTGAGTCGTAGGATACTTTTTTTTGTCTTTAAGATCTTTTTCTACTGCTTTGTTAAGCAAACACTCAATTATTAGTTCTTACAACAACAAGACATGATTGGTATGTCAGGTGATCTGTGATGATTATCAGACATTAAAGCATGATTGGAGCATCTTTAGTTTTAAAGTAAAAGTCTAGCATATGAACTTTTATTTTCATTTTAATTTTGTTGGTCTCCCTTCCTCCAGAAATCCAGTTCAACAGATTTTTCCACAGTGTAATGCTGTCCTCTTTGTCGTCTGTCATTAGCTGAATCTGACGGCTTTACGTGCACACCCACAACTGTTTTTATCTGCGGCCTGCGCACAGCTGTCCCAACAAGTGGGAGACACTTTTTGGGATTTCAAAATGAAAAATGGGAGTATTTTGTTCAGAAATGAGTTAGCTTCATCAAAATGTTTTACTCACAGATCGCTGGACTTGCAGAACTAATCCTCACATTATCGTTAAAAGAAAAATGTGCTAAAATATCATATAACATTATCTTATTCTCCCATACGTCTCCAGTGTTTTGCATCAAAGTGTCCACCTCCTGTCCCATCTGTCCCATCCCACCTGACTGCTGCTTTGCTAAGCAGCTGGATCCGCCTAGTTCCACATCTGTACATCTGCACATATTCAAAAATGTTTTATCTAGACTGCACAGACATTAATATATCTGATAAGCTAGCTGATGACTGATAAATGATGCTAGAAAGGTCAGGAACTTTTTTCTGGGAACATGTCTGAGGTCTGTCTTCAACCTGTGACTGCATAAATTAACGACTGTCAGTTGACTTGATCTGTGGCTATGTTTGTGCTAGCAGTTACTTCAGCTGAATTTTCTGTAACATGTAGCACTGATCAATATATTTTGTTATGACTGAAAAACCTTACCATTACACCTTTGAGGGGACACTCTGTTTTCTCTGTTGTTGTACTTCTGTCACCATTTTAGGCGGTCGTCAGATAATCGGCTCTCATGAAGCCATAACTCTGAGACAGCTGACAGTGCTGATGCACAGTTGCCTAAACATGTCTGATGTTAACATTGATTATTGTTGTTTATTTAGTTAATTGATTGATTCAATTGATTCCCTCCTTAATAAATCGCCTTAATTGAAATATAAAAAAAAGTCTAATGTTTTTTTCTATCAGATTACAGCAGAATGGTCAGTATTATGTGTACGATAATTTTTTGAGCATTAGGACTTGCATCGATATTTCCTGCTTCAGTTTATGCTTCATTTCACTCATTTCATTTCACACACCAAACACAGCATCGTGTGGATTTGCTGTTCATCATGAGACGGGTCCACATTCAAGATTTCCTGCTGCTTAACAGAAGGTTTTTTCTTGCCGCCATGATGGAGGGATTCATGATTGGCGATATGGATTCATGTTGGGTGTTGGATGTATATATTTGTATGTATATGTATATGTGTATTTTTACATGTATATATATCTATGCATATATGTGTATCCATAATATGAAGAGCTTTGTGCTCTATTGTAAAGTGTCTTGAGATAACACTTGTTATGAGTTGGCGCTATACAAATAAAGATTGATTGATTGATTGACCAGTGGACAGATTATCCAAAACAGACATTGTTTTAGCACAAAGTAAACTATTTTAATAAAATGACTTTGCCTTACGCTATATCTTGTTTAAAAATATATTTATATACTGCCTCTTTCTATTCCCCAGCCCTTGGATGAAGCGAAAGTGTGTGTGTTTTTGTGCCAGAGTATATACCATGGTGCTGCTGCAGACTGAGCAGAAGGCACTCAGAGGTTCACAGACTGGTAGGAGGCTTTTATCGGGCCTGATATTTAAACATCTGCATAATTAATCCAATATCTGTGCAGCTCTCTGAGGAGGAAGAAAAACACAGCATCGCCCATGGAAAGAGGAAAAAAAGAACATTGTAAATTCTTGGCAGCGCTCTGAGAGCAGCCCTTCTTCTCCGCCGTGGAAAAACAAAAGTTGGCAACCCAGATCTCAGGGGAAATTAAGAATCTTTGTCTTATACAGCCAATTAAATGAAATACACCTTTTTGTACATGGCTGGAGCTGGCCCCTGGAATCTATTTATGACTCTGTTGTGGTTAATGCTTCTACAAGCCGCAGGAAAAGGCTCGAAATCTGGGGGTGTACAGAGGGAGGTGCTTTATTTATTTCACAGAGACAAAAACAAAAAGGGTATTACTTTACATTAGAGGTTAGACAAAGATAAACACACTGAAATATGGATGTATTTTTATCAGGGAATTTTAAATATCCACTTAGTTAATACAGGGCCAGACAATATGCTTTATATTGATGTATAGATATTGATGTTGATTTACAAGGTTACATATTACACAAATCCTTGTTTATTTTTTAACAAATATACATATCCATGGCTGGTCCACAAGCCCCCGTGAGGGGTGAGATTCCTCTTTTGCTTTCTCCACCTTTCAGAAAATGATTTCCAAAACTGTGAAAATTTTAACCTAATGATCTTGTTAAGGGGTATGCTACCTCCCCCATTGGGTGACACTTTCTGGGCCCCCTACTCAGTGGAGGTAACATTCCTGGTAGCGATGTCAAGATAAATCAATATGAATTGATTTTCATCAAGATTAGAGTGCATTGGTCTGTGGAGCCCAGCACTGGTAAAAATCTGGATGAAGTTCTGGTTGTTTTTAAAAAGTTCCTGGGGCTCCTCTACTTGTCCCTCAGCCTGCCAACATCCTCCCCTTACTACTTGGCTTTTTATTTTTTTTAAACGTATGGACATTTCATCCACACTAAACTGGCATTTTGGGAGCCAAAAAATGCACATTTTGAAACGGGGTCCCAGAGTGAATAATTCTGAAAACGCCACCCTAGTCTTTCCGTGTGTACGATGAATACACACACTTTTCTGGAGACAATGATATGTTGAGCTGCTATGTCTCCAGCCTTATGAGAGAAATCCTTGTTGGCTGGGTGCCTTGGATACTGCTTCTGAAATGTGTCTGTAACATCATTGTGTTTTGACCAAAAACTGTCAAAGAACTGTTTTTTGACAAGTGGGACGCCCAGTCAACATTCTCCAGTAAGTTTCTACTCCTTCCTCTTCGTGTGCTTGTTTACATACACATGTGTTACGCGTATGCTCCATGTCTTCTTCTCTGGTTTTGGTGTATGTCTGCAGCTGTGTAACAGTGCCACTTATAGGCCTGGCATATATACTACAGGGTTTTCAATGTTTTCTCTTGTACAGACACATTTCTCGAAACAATGCCGTGTTTACAGAAAACTTAAAAACAAAATAGATTGTTTTGGTCTCCGTGTGAACAAAACCTCAGTGTTTTCAAGGCCTCAAGGTTCTTGTTAGACTCTAACCTTTACACAAGATTAGCTGTGGGATACCTGTCAGCGCTACATGAAGAATACTTTTTTAGGAGAAAATTATGGTTCTTGACCTCAAGTCATAAGTGCTTTTTATGATAAAATGAAAACCTCCCCAGCCAATTCACTCTGAGTTGTCAGAAAGTCCAAAAGCACTATTTAAGATCAAGTCCATTTACCATTACACCTCAGCAGGTGAGACAGCAGGTTCAAGGTTCTTGAAAGTGTTAAAACTAGCAGGCAGCAGTAGCACTCATCGATCCACACATTTAATACTTCCACCCGGTCACCACTCTGCAGGATCTGTTGATTAGGGCACCTATTTATTCAAGGGACTTGTAGCAGTACCTATTTTGACTTAATAGACTTGAACCCAAAAATGTGGCGTCAAATAGACCCAAATGTATGATATCAAACAGACAGCATTTGACCAAATTCATGCTGGATCAAAACAAACAACAATCGTCTTATAAAAAGCCAGAGGAGATAACAATTAAATGTAATTTTGAGCCCATTATTTTTATTGTTTTGTTCTTCTACATAAGCTGACAGAGCTCTTTTACAAAACTGTCAAAACCTTTGATTGTTAAATTGACTTTAATCAGCCTCTTGTGAAAATTGTTTTTAAGTGTTAGCATTATTTTTTAAAGCCATTAAAGTAATAAGGGAGCGGTAATTATCTTGTCAAATACATTTTAAATGTTTTTTCTTTCAAACTAAACTGTCAAATTGTGTGTGTGTGTGCGTATGTGTGTGTGTACGTGTGTGGGTGGGTGTGTGTGTGATGATTGAAATATCCTACACATAAACAGAATTTCAGAGTTTTAGCAGGTACGGGAGGCCTGATATTTAGTCTCTTCTATAAATAAACATAGAGGAGTGTTTTTGTTGTGAAATGATAGCCCTATCATTGTTTCCCCTTTTAAAAGTTCCATAAAACTAACTAAATGTCCCTTGAAATGTTATTATCAATTTGATTTGTATCAAATCTGGTTGGACCAAATTGTTCTATATTTAATAAATCATCTGTAGATCAAATCAAAGCCTGTGAATCAAGATTTGAGTTGCATCGTCTTGCATTAGAGAGATTCACAGATTCAGAGATTCATCCTGTGCTGTTACTAGGACTCTTCAAAGAACACGTAGGTTTAGAAAAAAGATATTAGACTCTCCATTTCTGCAGATAAAATCCTCCCTCATTTTGGTCAGACCTGCTCTGGCCTCAAAGTCCAAACTGCATGCAGCGTTGAATCCTCTTCTCTGCAGTGTGTTTTCATTTTTCCTTTATGAGCAGCACCACCACTGCTCAACCTGCTGACTGCTAATACTCACATAACCGTAGAGCACGGACGGACAGTTCTGGTCACCGGGGGGACACTTTACAATGATCCTCCTTGCCAGAGAGTCACATTTTCACAGTTGAAGGGTACTAAAAGGGATGGATTTGTAAAGCTGTCATCAAAAGTTTCTTTATTAACATTTGTAAATATTCAAATCTAACTGATGCTAAATCTAATAAACATAATACAGAAATGAAGACTGTAGCTACTTTTTGATGTAATTAGCATTTACTGGTTATCAAAGAATATTTTATTGACATTTCTATTTTTATTTTGACAAACACATTAAAGGGACAAAAAGTCTTGCCACAGCCAGGTGGACCAAATTGATCAGGTCACCTGATTATACGGAAACTCAAACAAAAGTTTACAGTAAGACATTATACACTGGAAATATTGTAATTGCTTCCAAGTTGAACTGCCATTTTGTAATTTCATAGTTGCTGAACAATAGCTTTTTACTCTCACTGATAATTTTTAAGCTAAAATATTGTGAAAAGTGTGTTTGTTGCCTAAGATTATCACAAGGAGCAGAATATGTAAGTTTCATAATTATTTGTTTACTACAGAGCTTATTATCAGCAATGATCCAAAACAAAATGAAAAATCTCATAGGCCTTCTGTGAGCTTGAAGTCGAGGGGACCAGGGTGATGCTAACTTCTATGTTGTCCCTAAAAAAAATATGTCCTCCCTGCACCACCCTATGTATATTCTACACAACTTCTCAACGTAATATCAACAATATACAAGATGTTATGAACCTTACATAAATAAATAACCATGGGCCTGCTTGTCTTCCTTCAAGAGAGACGACCATTAAAACCACTGAGAGAAACAGACATTTTATGAAGCTACTTGACTAACATGTTGATATATCTAATGAAGTGATGTGTTCAGATTTCCATATATCCAAATAAACAGTTAAATTGATAATAGTAACCTTAACTTAATCCTTGGTAGAACATCTCACCCGCAGATGTGGGGCCGACTTAAAGGACAAACGCCGGCACATGAGCACTCTGTGGAGCAGTCGTGTGTTCTTGGGTAGGCCCTATTGAGTTTATTTGTGCTGCAATCCTTACAGCTAAAAAATAGGTAAACATATAGATTAAACTATGCCTATTATAGAGTGGTTCAGGGATGATGAATTTTTGGAAGCTAACGCAGAAGTTAGCATTGTGCTGGTTCCCTCGATTGCTAGCCTACTAAAAGCCTATGGGATTTTTCACTGTGTTTTGGATCATTGCTGAAAATAAGCTCTGTAGCAAACTCAAAATTATGAAACTTACATGAACTGTTTGTTGTAGTAATTTTAACAAACGAACCTACTTTTACAATATTTTAAGCTTAAACATAATGTGCAAGTAAAAAGCTATTATTAAGCTGCTATAGAACTGCAACATGGGGGTTTGACTTAGAAGCAGTTACAATATTTTCAACGTGTAACATCTTGTTGTGACCTTTAGTTGGTCCTCATGGCTGTTGCAGAAGTGTATGAATTATTGATTCTTATAAACAATCAGAAATGCTTGCCGTTGGGTCCCGAGCCATTTTGTAGTCCTTATTAGACGTTAGTTAGCAACCAATCAAAAGCAGACAATTTCAGATGCATTTAATTATTTCCATTAAACATTGAAATTTCAAGTGTATGTGTGTGTGTGTGTGTGTGTGTGAGTGTGTTCACCATTAGCCTTATTTCAGGCATTTATCCAAAACCTATATTCTAAATCCCCTTTAGTTTCAGGCTTGAGAACCAGGAAGTGCTAAATGGTAACTAGCTTCTGCGTTTTTGGACTCATTCCTGCACCACTCAGTAGAATAGTTCTCTTACATACTTTTTTTTCTCGTAGTTATATTTAAATCAGTTTTTGATGATTACATTTACCACATTTACCTTCTTTATAGAGTGGAAATAATAATGATCATCTCCCCATTGCATGATTTGACAACAGTTTGGGTTGAAGAGATCAAAAGAGCTCCAGCAACACTTGCAGTTCAGGAAACAACTTTATTATACCGACATGTTTGGACTTTTGGCCTTCATCAGGGAAGCCGAAACGTGTCGGTCTCATAAAGTTGTCTCCTGAACTACAAGTGTTGCTGGAGCTCTTTTGATCTCTTCAAGACTTTTTCTCTCCAAGCACCTTGGAAGATGGTGACGTTGTGCCAGAAATTCTGACCTTTGACAATAGCTTGGGTTGAAATGAGAAAAATCTCAAACATGGATACTTTTGCTTAAAGAATTGTAATATAAATTGAACTGGCAACATAGACCTGTGATAAAATTGCATTGTGACAAAGACGTTTAGTCTCAGCCCTATTCTCCACCTGCCTTGATCATATAGATTTATAGGATTAGACTCTTTCATGTGAAACAGTGGATTAGATAGTCAGAAATCCTTTGTTTGTGATGTCCCCTCTCCTTAAAAAGCTCCTCTCTTTCTCTGCTGCCTTATTGTCATTATTATAATGTGTTGGATTGCTTCTGCATGCATGCTGCGCCTTGAACTTTATTACAATTCGATAACTTTATACGTGTGTGTGTGTGTGTGTGTGTGTGTGTGTGTGTCTCTATTCTCCCAAGCTAGCACCTCTGCTCTATTGGGACCCCCGTGGGCAGACCATAGCTCCACAGGGGGCTTTCACTCCAATTTGCCATCGTTTGTCACCATTTGTTCGCTCTGACAAACAAAATGTTGGCCCTCGGTCTCCCTCCTGTTTGGCCGTGGTCACACTTGGGTTCAGCTGCTGTCTTCTTCTCATGCTTTTATTTTAGAAGGACCTCTTTTGTCTTTTGTCTGAAGAATTCTGCTCTTGAATGCACTCAGGCGTAGACGTGCGCCTAAAATAGAAAAAAGAATCTTCATCTGATTACTTTATTTCATCTGACATTAATATTGTATCTTGTAACAGTTGCATTATTGATGGTGTGTTTGTCTGAGAGTGTGTGATGTTAATTAAAAGATAAAGTGGAGCATTGGTGTTTTGACAGCTGCTTTATCCTGTAGTCGAGAGATTTCTTTTCTCTGACCCTGTATTCTAGTCTATTGTCGATCCAGCCTCTCCCAGACTCTTTGTACTTTTAAATATCTCCATTACAGACCCTCCCATTTCAAGGTAATTACATAATGCACCGTAAAGCCTCTTTTACGATAAACCCCAGCTGGACAGACTTCATCCACAGTCAAGAATGTAGCAGAGATGTTTCAGGCCGATAACAGATCCTGCCCACAGCCATCATGGCAACCTTCCTCCATGGACAGATAGCTGAAGCTGATTTCCTGCCTCATATCATCTTCTTGCATCTTAGCTGGTCCTGCAGAGAAACTCAAACATGTTAAACTGCTCCCTACCTCCATAAAAACACAGGAAGGTCAGGCAGTTAAGGAGCTTTCTGAGGCGTCCTGGAGGAGTTAAGCCTTTCTGTGCATGGCTTGCAAATGGACGGGCCGTAAACTTTAGGTGACTTGAAAGCACTTAAAGCAAGCAAGGGGTGATCCAGCTGTGGGGGGTTTGGTTTCACCCTCCCTCTAGACTCCTCTTCTCTCCCAGGTTTTAGCAAGAATCATGAGATGGACCTACAAATAACTAGAATAATAAGAGTTGCAAAATATGGATTAAGAAGGATTTTCAGTATCTTTTAGCTCAGTGCAGGCACAATGTAAATCTTGATATATTTCAGTATTTAAAGAAATGACAGAGGCAAAGAAAGTCCCTTGTCAAATCCTCATAGGCCAGATGTCACACTGGCACAACTGCCATTTGAAAAATGTTAAAGGGTTAGTTCAGTATTTTTGAAGTTGGGTTATATCACATACTTGACAATAGTGACTGAAAGGGCTCCAAGCAGCATGCACCTATTAAGGAGAAGGAGCTGAGGCAACCAGTTAGTTACGCTGCTGTTGGTGGGTACAGTTATTTAACATAAATATGTGAGTTTTGCATACAAACAAGCCATGAAACTATGTTAAACCAATGTATGAGTGGGTGAGAAATTTCAGAGCACATTATTTTTCTTCCAGGTAGTCTCTGCATTTGGCACTATTTTTACGAGGCAGCAAAATGCTATGTGTTCTTCCGCCTGTGTGCCATTAAACTATGTTGGGTCGAAAGTAGCATCAGGTTAAAATTACTGAATGTTACTCTCTTCCTTTCAGCATCGTTGAATGTTTCTCTGTAGACATCTCTACAGTTGTTCCACTGTAATAAGTTACCATGCCATCTGGTGTCCTCTACAGTCTGCTCTTGACACTGGCAAGCGTTAAAACCCCTTCATGCGTTAAAACCCCTTCATGCACCGAGTTTCTTTACATTCATCTTGTGAGTAATGTCACACATTAGTCAATATACTCAGCTGTTAAATCTCACATAAGATGATCAACCTCTGCTACTAATCAGTCAGTCGTTTTGTTCATTCTGAAAGCTTACTTCCCACAATTCACTGCCCAACTCTTAATATGCTGGCTGTGATGTAATGACCCAAGGCCAGCTCTGGCCATTTGACCAAAACTTGGTCTGCTTCAAAATACTGCTTTCTGAAAAGGAAACTACGGTGGCCGACGAGGGCAAACAGCCTACAACGACCTACATTGGCTCCATGCAGTTCAGTTCAGGTACAAAAACAGAGGTGCTCCAGGCCTGCAGGGGGCTGAGACAATGTACAGTATACCAATAGTTTAATCTCCCATTACCAATGTTGTATCTAACTTGTAATATAAAAGAAGAAGCTGGAGAGACAAGCACTGTGCTTCACTTTTACATTTATTTCTCTTCTTCTTCTTCTCCCCTTACAACACTTTTCTGTATGAAATGCTGCTGTGCCCTATACAGGCCTACAGCGCCCTCTGCGGGTTTCAATAACAACACAACAACCAAATATTACAATATGTTTTCAAAAACTTACCTCACAAGCCATAACTTCAGTACAGGTCTTGCCCGCTGGATTCAAACACAGACAATCAAGGATAAGCTGTTCTCTTTCTCTCGTCTGTCTCTCCCATGGGCTGCCCCAGAGCCCCCTGCAGGCCTGGAGCACCATTGCTGTTGTACTTTGTTTTGTTGTGTTTCTGATCTTGCAAGTGATTTTTGGATTGGGATTGTTTTGGGCTTTGTTTTGTTTCTAACTTGCAGAGCGTTGGCCGTAACTGCATTTGTTTTTTGTTTTTGTTGCAGCACATTATTTCATTTCTACTGCTTTTCTGTGTTTGTATTTCCTTCTGACCTTTGGTTTTGCTTCTGTAATTAAATCTTTTCTGTTCTTGAAACTGTTTTCCTTTAATTCAATTGCATTGAGCCTTTGAAGGGCATTTACAAATTTGTAGCATTTTGTGCAACTGAATTGGAACAAATCAACAAGCTGTAGGCGCAAAAACCAATTTCATTTGATTCTGATTGCATACTTTGTAGAGGCATTAAACTGCTGATCAGTATGCTGCTCTGGCATTGTTGTTGTATGTAATTGTAGGCAACTCTGTAAGATTTTAGGGCAGGCTGACACTGAATCTCCAATAGGACATTTGTAAAAACATGCCTACAGAGGTTCATCCTTTATTTCAATCAAATTTGTTTATCAACTCACAAATGTTCAATGCTTTTGTCTGAGCAGACAGACATTTCTCTGGTCAGTAAGACTGTGCTGACAAATAAGTTGGCAGGGATTCAGATAAGAGGCTCCCTGGCATCGGGTCCAGGCTGTTTCCTTTCAGCCCCACAATGAGGGACAAAGAACAGATGTCTGCTTTTAAGGCACCCAGTTTCTCTCAAGCTGTAATTTTTGTTTGAAGTGAGCCCAGAGGCAGGTCTCATTTTCAGCCCTTGCATACCTTTATTCACATCTTGAAGACTCTGATTACGTGAAATGAAGACTGTCAGATACAGAGGAAGCTATTAAGGAAGAGGAGCAGGCCCCGTGGTTTGTCATAATTGGAGACACTAGTGCTGAGATGAGCTTTATATTACCAACAGGCAGAGCAAATACTGACCTTGCTGTTTCTGGGTTTGTGGCCCTGAGGGTGTTTTTAGCCTCCTGGTGTGATTCATAGAAAAGTAATAGTGGTACATAAATTTAGTCTTGTGGAGATTGTGCAAATATTTTGGCTTTACACGCAAAGAAGAAAAATATATACTCATCATTAAAAAGATTTATGAATGGGAAACTCACAAGCTTCAAGGATAAAGTCTGGTGATACTTTATAGTTTTGTTATTGTCAGCAAATCCCACACATACACAAAAACACACACACGCATCAATCTGCTGCAGCGTTAAACTGGGTGACGTTTCACTTCTTTATGATACACGCAGGCATTTATTCATGTATTTTGAATCCATCAAACATACTGTCCTGTTTCTGTAAATACTCTCCAGAGCATTGAATATGCGTTAATCCACTCAAGAAAATAATCCTTAATCCAGCCTGACTGAAATTTGGCAAAAACTACAGTGACCCAGCTGTTTGGAACATTTCTTAGTCCAATTTAACAGGAAAAAGGGGTCAGTACACCTAAACATCAGTTCATCACCGAGTGGAAAAGTTCTGATAGGCTATCTCTTCCAGCAGAACATTAATCCATATCTTTCCAAAAACAACAATCAGACTTCTTGATGTAGTTACACAAAAACGTGTCAGTGGGACCCTGGAGTTTATTGTCCTTCTTTGGATTTTCTTCTTCTTTTTTTTTTTCACAGTCTTGGTTTGCATGTCAAAAAGACTGGCTGAAAAGAGGTAGGGTACGTTAACAGACAGATTGGAGTACTTCAGGTTTGTAAGCAAAATAAAAACTTAATTTGAAATCTAAAATGTTAAATGTTGGTGCTTCTTGACCAATTACAAACTGTTAAGGCAGTGGTTAAATCTTGGCATAAGCTATCTTCTCCCTGTAGCTAATGATTCACAATATGTTGTTATAAACATGCTAACTGCAATCAAATAAGGTTTATTTAACCATTTGTCATTAAGGAACTCATATGTTGCCTTAACTCTGGTTCATATATTTGATTTCGATAACTGCTTAATTATGTTCACAGTCACTAATGTTCAAAAGACCTTTTGTTTGTATGTACTACGAGTAGCCTACCTCTGATCCAGCTGCATTCTCACTCTGTATAAGATGCTCTGGTGCAGCTCCTGCCAAGTTAACGCCTCATTACTCATGTCTGTCCTCTCCGTTCTGCTTGGTTGACCAGTCTGCTATGTGGTAATTGGTCAGCTTGCCGCCATTTTGTCAATGACTCTGCTTTCATTCTACTGTCTATGCCAGGAACTACATTTGTTTAAGGGTCTATTTTTACTTGACATATGTTTCGGGAGCCAGATTTAAAAAATAAATAAAACAATAATGATACAATATTATGGGGTATTAACAAATTATGGTTTCTTTTTCAGGGACAATACATAAGCACTGTTACATCTAATTAAGAGTGCAACCAATGCAATGTATACAAAACTTCCAACCAAGGCTAATGTACAGTCCTTGTTTCTACAGGCTTTTAAGAAATGACACGCATAATAAAGCTGCATATAGACATAAAGACAGGACATTACAGCAGACATAGACGGGCATAACAACAACAGTAAAGCAGATATAGACGTACAAAAACAACAACAGTAAAGCAGACATAGTTGGGCATAAAAGATTTATCTAAGAAGAAACTCAAAATACCAAACAAAATCCTCTTGCAAAAATTCAGAATCAAACAAAGCTGTCTAACAATTTATACACTAGAAACACAAGGAACTTACACTGGGGTTGTAGCACTGAAGATGTATGAACAGGCAAAGACAACAAAGAACACCGACACTATATGCACTGCAGATCACAAGACACAGGTGAAACATCCAAGGAATAGGTGAGATGAAGTACACAGGGGAACTTACCAGGACAGACAAGATAGGAAGTAAAACAAGAAACGAAAAAGAGGACAAAGCTACAAAATGAAACAGGAAAAATCAAGGACTAAACTAGAAAGCAGAATATAAAAAGATATTTAAAACTGATAAACACAAGAAACACACTAGAGTAAAACAGAAAAGAAAGCAGGAGAAATGACTGAATAAACCAAAAGAGAAACTCATACTAAAATAAAACTAAACCAAGGAATACTCATGACATCTTAAATAGAAATACAAAATATTGTTTCATTTATTTGTCTTGAAAGCTATTGCACTAAATTAATGTCAAGCCTGAGAACACATATTTGCGTAAATCAAGTAGGTGGATATATCCCTGGGGGAAAATGGCATCAATAGAAAACGTTAAAGTAATCCATCGTATTTAAGGGACATATATCAATTTAGACCAAAGTGGTAAACACTGCCATCCGCCAAGCTAAAAAGGCCTCTAAATCAAAGCAAAGGCCTTTATTTGTGACCCATTTAAACAGATTAACAACTTCAAACAGAGCAAATGAGCTCAGGGCTGAAAGATTCAGACAGAATTGGGACCTTAGTGTAAAGGACTGTTTAAGTCTTTTAAATAGTTTGCCACAAAATACAGACCAGACAGTTTCATAATAATATTATGAGACTATTACTTTTATCTTTTAATACCATCCAGTAATTAAAAATGCAGCACATGAAACTGAAGAAATCCTTGATACATCTTTTATGCTTTCCAAATCTAGATCCTCATGATGATCACTCATCTCCAAGCCAGCCATAGTTTGATATGAAAACCCTCTACTTTGATACCTAAATTATTGATTTAAATGGCTGCAATAAACCCTCATCAGCAGATTCACTTACGCAGAGAGAAAAAAAGAGGCGAGTTTCGCCACCCCTTGCTTGATTTATGTGTAAGGTTGATTTTATTGGCACTTAGGCTCACCCAGGGGGATATAATATGGAATGATCCCACTTTCAACACCCTCACTGCCCTTCTTTAGGAGATCAGAGAGTGTTTGGATTCAGGGTTTTGAAGGTCCGTCTTTACACGCCACGCTGCTGCCACAATGTCCTCAATCTGATGTAAGTCAATGAAATACTGACATGACTCAATGCAGCAACAATGCCTCAAATAAGCTCCAAATTGAGATGTTTTTTGCATTGAAAGGATATTCCATTGTTTTGAACTGGGGTTGTATGAGGTACATGGTCCTACAGATTCTCTTGCCAGATCTTTTTGTGTTGTTAGGTGTACTGAGAGACATTTTACCCTCCATAATATGCTTAGTTTATACAGTATGTGGGGCCACCAAGATCTGAAATCATCAGAATAAAAGACTTACTATCACAAATACATATAGGCAGAATTCAAATTCTGTGGACTGCCATGCAGACTGCAAAAAAATGAGAGGCCTTAAGGTCATGTTAAAGGAATATTTCAGAATTTTTGGAGTTGGGTTGCATCAGGTACTTGACAATGGTCAGTGAAGTGGCCAAAAGGGCTCCCAGCAGTACTGTACCTTTAAGGAGAACAAGCTGAGACTATTGCTGTTGGCAAGTACAGTTATTTTAACTGTGTGAGTTTTACCCAAAGCAAGCCGCAAAGCTATGTTTGGTTGATTGTTCAATTTGGCGAAAAATTTCAGAGTGCTTCATTTTTCTTCCAGGAGGTCACTGTGTTTGGCAGTATGCAGCAAATAGCTGTGTTCTTCTGCCTGTGGGCATTGATTCCACAGAAGCTTTCCTCAATTAATGAATGACATTCTTCTTCTGTATATTACAGTTAATTTAGGTAACCCTGTGCATCCACAGTTAATGGAAAGTCATTGTCACTTGAGTCAGAACCACTCATGTTTTGTTACGTGTAAGTTTCCTCTGCTGTTGTTGTGTCTTCCTGAGTCCATAGAGCGAAACATCATATCAGTGGAATCAGCGCACACAGGAGTGCCTTCATGCAAAAAAACTTGGACCCTTCCAATACAATCATAGGACAAAATGGCGGTCAGTGCACTGGAAAACACGGGTGTCACCAAAGATGAAAAAAGCAAGTCCAAATTCAAAGCCATGTGGATTATTTTCTTTGACATTATTGGTATCATTTTGGAGGAGTGGACCCCAGACGGGTCAACAGTGAATCAGCACAATTACAAACAGGCTGTATAGAAAAAGTCTGAAGAAAGAGACCACAGTTGTGGAAAAATTGTGTCATTCTTCATCGACAACATGCCAGATCACACTGCTCTCTCGGTAAAGCAGTTTCTGGCCCAAAAACAAATCACAGTGCTTGATCACCCTCCCTATTCACCTGATCAAGCACAGTGTGACTTTTTCCTTTTTCCCTAAGATCACATCTGAGCTCAAAAGAACATGTTTTGAGTCTGTGTCAGAAGTTAAGAAAAGAAACAGCTGAGGCTCTGAGACAACCATCTGAAGAAGACTTGCTGCACTGCTTTGATCAGTGGGAGACCGGAATGCAGCGGAAAAGACATTGAAAAATATTTGTTTAAAATAAAATTGTATTACAGCACAAGTCTATTTTGTAATAGCCATTCCTCATGTATGAAGTTTTATCATTTTTTTCCAAACATGTTTATGAAGTCGAACTTATTGTAGGATATTTTTCACTCATAAAATTACCCAAAATAAGCAAAGCTGTGATGTTCTTCCCTGTATTTAAATGTAAAAAAAATTGCAGGGTATTGCTGATGGTTGTTAGTGCAATGAAAAATGACGTTCAGATGTTTTCTATGATCGAGCACCCTCTCATTTATAGACTATGGAAGGGAAAGTAAAAAAATCTACATGTAGTTATTGATATGAAGTTTAAGTTTCTTCTCTTGAGCTTGTTATCATAGACCTGGTTGCTTTCTGCAGGAAAGTAGATACTCCAATTCCAATGAGGTTGGCACATTGAGTTAAATACAAATAAAAACCGAATACAATGATTTGCAATTTTTTCTTTTAACCTATATTCAAGTAAATACACTACAATTAAAATAGGTATGTTCAAACTGATTAACTTTTTGATTTTCTTGTTGCAAATATACACTTATTTTGATACCTGCAACACATTCCAAAAAAGCTGGGACAGGCATTTTACCTCTGCGTTACATCACCTTTCCTTTGAACAACACTCAATAAGCATTTGGGAACTGAGGACTCTAGTTGTTAAAGCTGTCGGTGAAAGTTTTTGCCATTCTTCTTTGTACAACCTCAGTTGCTCAACAGTCCCGGGTCTCATAATGTTTTATTCATAATATACTACACATTTTCAGTGGGAGACAGGTCTGGACTGCAGACAGGCCAGTCTACCTGCACTCTTTTACGATGAAGCCACCCTGTAACAAGTGCAAAAGTGGCCTGGCATTGTCTTGCTGAAATGAGCAGGAGCGTCACTGCAAAAGATGTCTCCTGGATGGCAGCATACTGTACAGTACATTCCTCCAAAACCTGTATGTGCCTTTCAGCAGTAATGATGCCATCACAGATATGCAAGTTACCCATGCCATTGGCATTAACACACCCCTGTTTCATCACAGATGCTGGATCTTCATATAGATCTTCATATGGATGTTCATATTTCTAAAAGCAAACTCAAGACCTACCTTTTAAGTCTGGTTTTTAGCTGATTATATTTCTTATTATTTCTTATTATCTTTTTTATTTATTTCAATCCTCTTAATCTGTTTTATTTCCACATTTCAGTTCGGATTTATTTGGATTTTTTTTTTCTCTTTTAGCTGCTTTTCTTTTTATTATCCTACTTTAGCTGATTTTATTGCACATCTGATGTTAGGCTATCCCATTTTACCATATTATTTATTTAAATTTTATTTTATTAATTAATTTATTGATTTAGTATTTTGATCCAATTCCTTATGATTTTTAATTATCATTTTAGTCTTAGCTCCTGTGTTTCCTTATTTTTAATTCAAGATGGCGTTCCCTCAGTCCTTTAATTCTGTTTTCTTTCAGAATTTCCTTTTTATGTCTTTGTGTATTTGATTAAGTGAGCGTGTGTTGTATGTGGATTGGGAGGGTGGGTGGGGTCTTATATTTTCATTGTATGCAATTTTCAACTTTTTATTTCATTTATTGTTATTTTATTTTATTTTATTTCTCATGTAAAGCACATTGTGCTACGAAATCTTGTATGAAAAGTGCTATACAAATAAAGTTTGATTGATTGATTGATTGATTGATCTTGAACTTTGCACTGATAACAATCTGGATGGTTCTTTCCTTCTTTAGCCTGGAGGACACAACATCCATGATTTCCAAAAACAATTTGAAAAGTAAGCTCGTCAGATCACAGCACACTTTTCCACTTTGCCTCAGACCATTCCAGATGAGCTCAGGCCCAGAGAAGCCAGCTGCGATTCTGGGTGCTGGCTTTCGCTTTGCATGGTAGAGTTAGGTCTCGCAGATGTGGCGACGAACTGTGTAAACTGACAAAGGCATTCTGAAGTGTTTCTGAGCCCATGTGGTAATATCTTTTACAGAACAGTGTTGGTTTTTAATGCAGTGCTACCTGAGGGATCATAGGTCATGGGCGGTCAGTGTTGGTTTTCGGCCTTGCTACTTACATGCAGAGATTTCTCTGGATTCTCTGCATTTTTAATTATATTATGGACCGTTGATGATGAAAACCCTAAATTCATTGCAATTTTATGTTGAAAAAATTGTTCTTAAACTCTTGAATTATTTGCTGGTGGATCTTGCTCCGTCCTTGCTTGTTGAATGAGCCTCGTGGGTATTCCCCTTTTAAACCCAACATTGACTCACCTGTTTTCGTTAACCTGTTTCACCTGTGGAATGTTCCCAACAGGTGTTTTTGAGCATTCCCCAACTTTCCCAGTTTTTTGTTGCCTTGTCCCAGCTTCTTTGGAAGTTATTACAGGCATCATATTAAAAATGAGTGAATGTTTGTAAAAAAAAGCTTTCATTTTGATAACTTCATCCCACCTTCACCGGAACTGGGGTTTGTATAACCTGTCTTCAATGTGGGCTCTCTTCTCCATGTGAGCAGAGTTGATCTGATCTGTGGTTAATGCTCTTCCTTTTGAGGTGTACCTCATAAAATCCCATTAAAAAATGCTGAAATGTTCCTTTGAAGTAGGCTTTTTTAGGTTGGTACACTAGCCAGTAATGAGAATAATATATTCACTTGTTTGTGTCAGTGTCAAAGGCTCTTTTTTAAGAGAAGTGCAATCAGCGAGTCTCCCACTCACACTTCTTAGCCGAATTAGCTGAGGTGTTTCTCACCCTCATTTCATAACGGGCCACCATTCTATAATCAAATCGCTTTCATCAAGAGCTCATCTAGTTGTTGCAAACTATGTTAATGTGCTAAAATGAGCAAAGGATCCACCAGCGTGCAATCAGTACCGGCTTTCATTACAGTATGTTCAAAAGCAATGGGAAGGCACTGCAGAGGGGAAAAAACACAAGGCGATTGTGCAGTAAGTCAACAGCAGGAAAAATCTTCCTTCCAATTAAATCAAGTGTGCACTTCACTTTGTTAAACTTCTCTATCTTGTTTTGATCGTGAAGTGGCTGCTGGTATCATGCACAAGACTTTTTGAAAAATTTAAGCTCACAGAATTAAATTAAACTCTTGTCCTCATTGGATTCATAAGCATGCTCAAATGGAAATCAATGGGGGAAACGCTGTCTTTTATTGAGACAGCAGGTCGACTCATCATGGACACAACACAGACTTCAAATAGAGGCTTAACCACTGCATTTCAAAAAGGCTTAAAACAACTGTAGTCATCTTGTTTTTCAGGTAAGGAACATTAAATTGGTGCAGATTTTACATGAAATTCACTGAAATATGGAAGGTTATTAAAGAGCAGTGTTAGAGTATTTTGAGGAACGTTTAATGAGTATTTTGTTTCTCTACAGCTATAAAGACTTAGTCACAAATGCACACCAAATGCAAAGTAAGCCCAAATGAACTGTTTGTTCTCATTCTTATTCAAAACCATGCTTCCAAATTGTATATTAAAGGTCTTTTTAGTTTTACCAACACAGTCAAACCAAATCTGTAAGGAGGTTTAGCTGCACATGGGCTTGGTACCCACCCTGATTTAGAAGTATCCTTGAGCAAACCACTCTCTCCCAAATTGCTCCAAATGTATGTGTTAAGGACAAAAATGAAGTTGTTTTGGGTGAAAGCATGTGAAGAGATACCTGTGTTCAATTTAAAACACACATTCCTGACTCTAACCTTTCTGAAGTACCTTCACAGAAAAAGAGGAAGCTTGGAGAGGCTCTCCTCTTACTGAACGTGTACTCTGGTAAATGGGACTTAAAAATAAATTCACTGATTTATTTACTCTAAGAAATTCAGACAACTTAGGAAAATGGATAAAGAAAAGCAATAACAGTCAAAGTCAAGCAGAGACAGGGTGTCAGTTCAGTTCAGCTCAGTTACTGGCCCTGGTGCTTTTGCATACGGGGGGTAAGTACTTGATGCACTGGTTGCTGGATGCCCTCATATTGACCACTTGAACTCCCAAAATGATTAAAAACAATGTAGTGATTTTGTGGTTCATCAGATAACCCAGGGGCTTACAATCAGTAATTTCATCAGCTTCTCAAGCAATAAAATAAACTTTTGCTGCTGCGTCAAGCCTCTTCAAGGCTGACCAGCACTCAGTTTGATGTCCTGAATTACATCAGGCTTGGCTTTATATCTGTCTTTGACACCAAAGACAGATTTTCTTTTTCATTCACTGAAACTTCATCCATCTATGTCCAGTGAGTGGCAGGTTCAATATCCAAGTCACATGTTTAACAGCTTTATGTAGTGTATTGTATCCAAAAGGGGCAGATTTTGTTGTGATATAATTGAAGAATTGCTGAGATAAACATGGACCAGATAGGTAAAAATACATTCTTTGTCAGGTCTGCCTGCAGCACCAAAATGTTCTTGTGTTCAGAATTGAATTTATGTCAACAATTTCTGATGAAACTCCAGGAAAACCGGAGAATCCGTACACAGAGAGGCTCTACGCACACAGCATCTGAAAATTTCATGTTAAAGTAGATAAAATCTGTTTTGTGTAAAAAGAAAAAAATAGTGGAAAACACAAGTTCTGGCTCAAGTCACATCATTATTTGGATGTATTTACTTTAAGCTTGATCTGGCCACATTAATTACTCTTTTCTCTAGTCAGGTGGAGACAGACAAAGACATCACTGTTACAGCATCATAGTTATTTTACTGATGGAGGAAGAGACTGCATTTATTCATTTCTTTAAACTAACCTTTTCTTTCTCATGGTTTCTTTAAGATACATCTTTGTTTAAATTTGCCTAGAGTTTATTATTTTCTAGTGTAAATTTGTTTAAGCTTTGAGCAATAATGGTAATTAAGCTTGTTAAAAAAAAAAGAAAGAAGACGAAAATGCTCCAGTGTACAATAGAGACATTACACATAATTATGCAAGCCAAGGTCATCCTCCCTGTGAGAGGTAAATTGATTTGACGAATACTGGATTGCCCCTTAAAGCTGACTTAAAATAATCAATATGATACCTGATCATTACAAAATAAGCACCATTTAACCCCAGAAGTTGCAGTGTTGATGTTTTTATGATTATTTGTTATGTATGAAACAGTTCTATCCTCTTGGTGGGGGGGCAGTGGCTCAGTGTAAAATAACTCACACTGTTTGCAGGTTAAAGTCCAGGTTCGGACATAAGGTAAAGGTAAGCTTCCTGTGCATGTGCCCGTAGGCAAGTCATTCAAACACCACTGTGCTCTGGTGCTCTTTCATGGGCAGTCCTTCTCTCACAACTCACTGTAATGTAAGGTCTGCAAGATTCAGAATTCTCAGAAAAAAAGTCAAAATGTCAGAAATTTAAAGAAAAACAAAGCAGAATAATGAGGAAAAAGTCAGTATTCTAAAATTTAAGTCAGAATTATGAGGAAGAAAAGTCAGAATTGTGAGATTAAAGTCAGAATTCTTAAGAGAGAGAGAGAGAGAGAGAGAGAGGGAGCATTCATAGATTGAAGTCAGAATTGTGAGATTTAAAGTCAAATTTCTGAAAAAGTTGAAATTCTGAGATAGGATAATTGAGATTTGTGAGATCAAAATCAGAATTCTGAAATTGAGGTCAGAATTGTGGGATTAAAGTCAAAATTTAGGAAAAAAGTCTGATGGCTGGGAAAAATTCAAAGGAATTCTGGGATTTAAGTCAGAATATTGAAGAAAACGTCAAAATTGGGAAATATGAGATTAGAGTCAGAAATGTTAGATTAACTGAAGAAATATGATGAAAAGTCAGAATTCTGAGATCAAAGTATATATAAATGTAGCAGCATAGAAATAATTTGTTCACTTATTTCTCTGTGCTTGATTGCGCCACTGTTGCCAATCAGTGGCCACTGTATAAAAGGGGCAGCTCACCCCCTGTTTCTTCCTTTGCGCTCTCCCCTGATGCATCACTTCCGGGTCAGAGGTCGTCCGTCCCCGACAGGTATGGCTGCTCGCTGCTCCTACTTGCCAGCTAATTTAGCAGTTTTGTTAAGGGTCTAAATGTCCATTTCTTCCATAGCGTGTCTCTTGGTGCTTCTCTGAGCTGTCCGCGTGTGCTCCGGTAGTTTTGAGGTGGTAAGTGTCCTTCCCTCTCGGCGTCATGGTGTATATGTGTTGTGGCTAATGCTAGTGTGGTCACAGGTAATCGCTGGTGGCGGTCCTGAGCTCTCTCCCTCATTTGTTCATCCTCCGGTTTGTGTGCATGTCTGCCTTTGTCAGGTAAATATTAATTATAGTTTGTAGCTGCATTATACAATTAGTGTAGTAGCACTAATAATATTTTTGGGTTAGGTGGGACTGAAATCAGGGCCGCTGTGGTCAGCTGTGGGTGACGCTCTGCAGCTGCCTTGTCTCCGGTGACGCACTGGTGCTGCTTGGTCTCTTGCTGCTGCTTTGTCTCCCCTGAGCCTTCGCTGCTTTGTCTCCTCTGAAGCTCTGCTGCTTTGTCTCCTCTGAGGCTTCGCTGCTTTGTCTCCTCTGAAGCTCTGCTGCTTTCTTTGCTGCTGCTTTGACTCTGCTGCTCTTTGTCTTCACGGACGCTCTGCTGCAGCTCTGTCTCCACGCTGCTGTTTATTAAATGCCCTGCACGTGGCGAGCAGGACAATTTTTAATCCGGTTTTAAGGTTTGGGTATGAGTAGGTGTGGGTTACAACCCTGTTAAGTTTGAGTTAACTTATGAGTTTATTTCGATAGTTTTGTGGGTTTTGTTTATTTTGATTATCTTGATTATTTCAATTGCTTTATTGGTTAATTCAATTGGGCTAGTTTACATGTAATTTTGATATTTGTTTGGGTTGGGTTTGTTTGACATTGATTTGCTTTCATCGGGCAGTTTATTTTATGTTTCTGTTTATTTTGCTACGTTTATTAGCCCGTGGAGTGTTTAATGGTTAGGTTCTAATTTGTTTTGTTTTGTTCTGTTCTTTTGATTTTGTTGTTGCAGCCCCATTAATTTGTTTTCTCCCCCCTTTCAGGACTGAAGGCTGGTGGTGGTGGCGGTGCTGGTGATTGGGTGGTGGTGTCCCCCTCCTGTTTCGTGTGCTGTGCTGTCCTGGGATTTGGGTTATTCACTAAAGGTCACGTGTGCACGTGGGTGATAGTTTATTTTTGTTTAGTGGAGCACTCCCCCCTGATGCTAACTCCTGTCCACCGATTAGCCTCAGTTCCTGATTGGGTACCCAAGTCCCCCTTGTGTGGATGATATTTCTGATTTTCTTTGATTTTTAAATTGTTTAATAAATGTTTTTAAAAATTGAACCACGTCTCAGCTCGAGTTTATGAACCTGTGTGTCTTTATTAACATACAATTATTCCCAGGGTGGCATTGTTGGGCAACAAGCTGCATTTCTACAGTCATATGGTGCTTATCTAGTGTTGTCTTTACCCTTTATCTGCCACATAAAGAAACAAAACCTTATATTAATACTTAAGTGCCAATTCTGAGATTAAATGATGACCATGGGCCCAATGACCTTGATCCTTGCCTTACAACATTTAGTCATTCATCAATGAATCAGAGCAGTAACATAAGGCCCAGGGACCTTGAGCAAAGACCTATGACCTTCAGAATTTAGTCAGATCATTCTTGAGTCAAAGTGAACTTAAGTGTGAAGTTTAAAGAAAACCCCTCAAAGTGCCTTTGAGGAAATATTTTTACGAGCAAAGGGTGAGCAAAAGACTCGGTGACCTTGACCTCTGACAGTCAAAAATGAACAAGTTTGTCCTTGAGCCGGAGTGAACTTATGTGCTAAGTGTGGAGGGTGTCATGTTTACAAGCAAGAGATGAACATGAGATTTCATGACCTTGCCCTTTGCCCTTGAACCACTGAACTCTTATTTCATGTTGTATTTAAATGGACATTAGGTAAAAGTTTTAAAAAATCCTTTTAACTTTGCCTAAAATGTTATGTACACCATCAGGGGATGAAGACAAGGCCCAGTGATTTTAAATTTTGTCCTTGTCCTTTTGAATAAAGCCAAATCATCATTTAGTCCCACTGGACTAAGTGCAAGGTCGAAAGAAGATCTCTTAGGGCATTGCTTAGATTTATATTCAAAAGCACTGGTTGAATACAAGACCAAGTGACCTTGACTTTTGACCTCCAAAATTCAACCTTTAGCCAGTGTGGACAGCTGTTCAAAGTTGGTAGAAAATAGCTACAACCTGAAAACACAGTGCCTTTTAGCCTTCACGTTCAATGGTGTGAATGCATAAAAATCCATTTAATATGGATTTGATACTGAAAGTATTCTTCCTCTCCTTCTCTCCCTTTCTCCCAACTTTCACACAAAACACAGATCTAGTACCATTCTGTTGCAGTTTCTCTGTTTACAGCAGAAGCAGCAGGAATGTCTCTTTTTTTCTTTTGCAGTCCTCCTAGAATCTGATTACAGTCTGTCTGAATTCTTGCCAGTCTTTTGATGACCAGCACATGAAAACTCTTTGAAAAACTTTTTTTTCTGAGAAACTGGTGGAAACAGGCAATGACTTAACTCAAAGCAGTCTTACTTTGAAACAAAATGGAAGGAAAAGAAGCCAATCACTTTGTTTTCAATCTCGCAAACAATCAAAATTTAACCACAGGACAATGTCAAATATCCTGAATATAATTCATACATTAAGACAGACAGAAAAAAAAAAATCATTTGCCTGGTAGTGAAGCCAAAAGATTTATTTATTCATTAAATGCTTATTTGTATAGGGGCAGTATGAAGCAAGAGAGCATTGCCACACACTACAGCATTTATTGCATGAGCTTATTTTCAATGCCAGTCCCTAGTTGGACCTTACAGACATAAAAAAACATACATAAATAAATACTGTATAAAAAATAAACTCAACAATTAAAGACAGAACAAAACTAACAAACAAAATCCCACATAAAACAATACAAAGGTAAAACAAGAAGCATTTGATCATTGGTGACTACAAAACTGAGTCCTCTTTAAAAACTGTCTCAGGTCGAGTTTAAAGTGATTCCAGTCTGGATCCAGTTTTAGTTCTGAGGTTTAAGTCCCATAAGTCTCATATTTCCCAAATTTGAATCACTTTAAAGCCAAAGAGGGCTGGGATATTTTACTTCCTGAACCTCTAGAATAGGTTGTCCATTGATGTTCAGATTTTACTTGTTAGCTGTCAGTGAGGTTTTGGGCTCCGGATGAAAAACAAACTGATACTGTTTCTTTGGTGAGACATGAGCTCTCAAACCAGACTGCTATGGACTTTAAATAATGAGACAACTGTTCAGAAACAGATGAAGCTGTCTTTCCAGATATAGACAAGACTGTATAGTCTCCATACATCTTGAACACCTGCTTCTACACGACTGTGGTAAATCATTTATGTACAAGCCAAACTGTAGTGGCCCAAGAACTTAACCCTGAGGAACTCCTGTTCGACTTGTCAAAAATGTAGATTTCTCATTGTTAATGATGACACATGGCTCCTGATCTGAAAAATAAGATTTAAATAACTGCAGAGCAATGTCAGAGAAATTCAGAGTTGATCATTACTGAAAAAGACTATAACAATAATAAGAGTATCAAATGCCTTTTGGTGATCAAAGCTCCATCTGCTGATCAGCTCTTGTATATGTCATAATCTACACTTCTTCTACGTTGGAAATGGGATAAGGGTCAAACAAAGTTGAACAGCAGAAATAGTTATTCTGAAAAAGTTTTTCTTAAATTAATAATTTGCAGTGGAAACTGAAAGCTTTATTGACAAATGTAGGTCGTTTCAGCTCTTCAAGAAGGATTAAGGAGTTCAACGGAGAGAGCCGGGCACACTAGTAGTCTGTTAACTCTTAATAACCAAGAAGATCTTTATTGAATTTAACATAGATTTTTGATTAAAACAAAAAACAGTCACCAAAACCTTTAATTTTCATTACATTCAGTTTTCAGTAAAAAAAAAAAAACTCAACCCAACAACTGCAAACCTGAGACAGCCTGAGTAAGAGCAAACCACCTGTTGCTGTACTGAGGAGATTATTAATTAATAAGATAAAGTTCTGACCTAAGTTATAAAGTTAAGTTTTGCTGGTCAGACACTCTAGACCACATTGAATTAGTCAAGTTGTTGCTTCAGTTGTGTTTATCTTTGATTGCACAACTAAGATGTAAGATTCATCTTAACTTGTGTTGGTTAGAGTTTAATGTCCCAACAACAAATAGCGTCACAGATATAAGTTTGTTCCTCATTTGAACAACTAGTTATTAACATACTTAAATGCGGTCTTTAACTAATGAATCCTCTAACTCTAAATCATTCCACCTTTCAGAGGATGTGTGCTCAAACAGTCTATTTGAAAAGTTGACCCGAATGATGTCATTTGAGGATTCTGCCTCCCCATGTTGAAGACACTCTCTGAGCTATGAGTTTATGCTGTCCCCTCCAGTGTAGTGGAAGGAAAATGTTTAAGTATGTCCGTGCAGTCACAGTAAACATTAGTGCAGCACCGAAAAGCCAAGGCTACAACCACTTCTTATAGTGGGTGTGGTCAGACACAGATCATGAGGACTGTTCTGAACAGGGCTAAGACAGTTTGGTTAGCAAGTGAAACAGAATTCAATCTCAGTGGATTTATGAGGCAAGAAACTCTAAAATATATTCTGAGGATATCAGGATCCAGTGTAAACTTGTAGAAAATGAGTAAAATATGGAATCTTTGACACTGAGTTAGTGATCCAGACTGACCACCACTCAAATGCCTTGTATAAAAAGTAAACACGGTTTCTACTACAGAGGAGCACGTCAGGCCATTAACAGTGACTGTGAATTATCTAAAACATTTAAACTGGCTCAGTTATGTTTCATTATGAAAGCTTTAACAAGTCCTCTGGCATATTGCAAATTGGAATAAGCACTTATTAGAGTAAAATAGATTATAAACTGTGAACATGTCTGGCATCATAATGCTGTCCCAAATATTATGCACGTTCAAAAGGCTGATTGGATTAGCTGTTTGACCTTACTGAGACAGTCAGCAGCTGTGAGTGCAACATGGTTTTAATGAATATAAAAAAAGATGATTCTTCAGGGAGTTTGTACATTTATTTGAGGCATCATTTTGCACTAAAAAGCATGCTGCTTTAATGATTCTGTTCGTTAATAAATTGTGTTCAGTTAATAGCTCAGTAAGTGGGTCTAAAGGGACACATAATGCTGCATGATTCTGACACACAGATGACTGAAAAATTAACAAGGATTGTGAGTCAAATATGATCGTAATTAGCATGATCATTGTGTGTGACATGTTAGAGCTAAGAAAACATCTGTTAGTTTACCTTTACAAAATAGAAAAAGGCAGATGAAATGGAGTCAAAATCCATGAGGGGAGGAAGGTAAAATCTATCTATCTATCTATCTGGGCTATTATTTTTATTTGTACTTCCTTGTCATGTGACCATGTTTTGATAACACTTATGGACATTCATTTGAGTTAGTGTTTTATTACTATAATATAAGATCATAACCAAGCTTTCATAAAACCAAAGCATTCAGGACTTGTTTTCTGACATCTTGAGGAATTAATTCAGAAACCCTTTTTACTGCTAATAAATAATTAATTAATAAGAAGGTTAATAAGGTTGATCTAAGGTTATATCCAGAAGTTTTATCTCATGAACTTGCTCAACAGGAATATTTTAACATTTTATTTCAAAGTTTCCATGTTTTTGTGTGTTTGACCGTTTACACTGTGTGTTAGGTTCTATTAAGCATGGATTTGATTTAAATTGGATAAATAATAAATAATTTCTATAGAGGATCAAGTGCGGCTCTTTTCCCCTCCCCTTTGGTAACGCTCTGATCTGAGGATTATAATGAGCGCTGTACTGATTGCCTGCCCAAGCGATGCCTGATGGGAGGAGGGGTTACAGGCTGCAAAGCAAACTTTCAAAACAATCATTTCATTTGCCTGTGATGAGCAGAAAATATCAAAGTACATGGTACAAATATAATATAACCCAACCCATCTAGTATGAACCAACCCATCCTGTTGTATTGTTCCCCCAATTTTCACACCATGCCATCTGTCTCTGGCAAAAGCAAGCTCAACAAAATCATACACATAGCGTCAAAAATAATCCACACCCCCACACCCAACATCTCATCACTCAATGAAAGAGCAATAGCCAGCTTTAGAGCAATAGCCAAGGACACTGAGCACTCCCTCAATATCCACTTCAAACTTGGTTATTGTTCCTCTTATTTCAGCCATTGTCCTCAGTGTCAGTGTCTTAAATGTGTAAATTCCCTGTGTGTTCTCTGTTTCTAACATGTATGTTAATTGTTGTTCAACAGCCTGTGAAAACAAATTTCCTTCTAAAAACTCATAAAGTTATCTTCCTAAAACACACATGGAGGCTGTATGGCTGTTACACAATAAACCCCAGAAAGTAAAAAACAGAACATTTTAGGGGGCATTTTCTTTAAAGAGACAGGGCACATTTCTCCATGAGCTGAGAGTTTAATGAATGGCATCATGTTCATCTGCTCCCCAAGACCCATCTCACAACATTTAAAGCTAAGAAAATTAACTTTGCAGGACATGTTAGGTCAGCATTTAACTGGTACCTCGCACCAAATAAAATTGACTTTGTTTCATCATCATTAAGAATCTATTTGTGATTTTTATCCATTCCACCGGTGACTTTAACTCTTCCTGTAAAATATCACTCAGCTCACCCACTGATGAGGCGAAAGCTTATAATGATGAGTAATCAGCATAGATATCAAAACTGGTTCTTTCTTTAAAACAAACAGAGGATCATTTCTAAAAACTGAGAATAATAGTGGCCCTAAACAGCTACCTTGAGGCATTCCACATAAAACATGTTTCATTCCAGATGCACAGCCATGAAAGAAACGTATCTGCTTCCTGTTTGTTAGGTAGCTATTCATTCATTGTAGTGCAGTATATGCAAATCCATACTCTCTTAGTTTAGGTAATAATAAAAAATCTTTAATATCAAAAGCTGAACTGAAATCAAGTAGCTCTGCATTCACTAGGTTTCTGCCATCTATCTTCATCTTCCAGTTATTAATCACCTGTGCCAGAGCTGTGTATGTGCATTGGGAGCATGGTGATTGACTCATTAGCTATCGTTTGCTTCAATCAAGAGAGGAACTGTGTGGTAAAGAGCAACACCTTAGATGATGCCATGAATGCAAGACACTGGAGATATTAAAAGAAAGTTAACATTATTGGGTTTTATGTTGACACCATACTTTTACTACCTCACCATGACATTTATATTCATCCATCTATCAACTACCATATTACCAAAATAACAAAATGAAAGCAAGCAATGTTTTTTTACGTTTTGATTTTAATCACGTGGTCTCCATCAGTAAATTATACTTGGGTGTCCCAATCCATAACACACATCATGCTCTACTGTAAAAGCAAACTAAGTGATTTAAACACATCCAAATATTTGTGTGCAGTGTAAAAACATAAAGCCTCTCCTTGCTTGTGAAAGCACAAAGTCACCATATTAAACTGTTGCTGCTTTGCCTCCTGGCTGTACAGTTTATTTTAGTGGAAATTTACATTTTTCATTAGTGGTGAGAAAAAAAAGCCCATTTACGTGTTTTAGTGAAGTCAGCTTTTGAGTTTGTTGTGTTAGTTCACTTAGCTGAGTCAGTCTGGCTGAGCGCCTGAAATCATATTTACCATTTGACGCTCCTGCACTCAAAATATTGTGCTTTTTTAAACAAATCTCTGTACTGTTAAGTGCACATTAAAAAGCCATATGTTGGCTCTGGAATAAGATTAACATTTGGGCTTTAATCATGGAAGTATTTTCGCATTTTTAGGACATGTTTTCCGCCATAAAAACAAGTCCCTCTCCTTCTTCCTCTTCCTGCTGAATCTCCAATCATGTCCCAACTTTTCATTATCCTTACAAATCTCCCAGTGTGCTAACAAGCGGTTATGCTCAGCGAGTGAACAGACGGAGCTCAGAGGGGAGAAGAGGATCAGAGGGACTTGGAGCTCTTGGGTTGGTGTGTGCTTAGAGATTCACATTTTTAAGATGTATATATATATATATATATATATATATATATACATATATATATATATATATATATATATATATATATAAATATATATTCTGCTTCACATACAGCTGGGGCTCAATTACTGTCCATTTTTTACTAATTAAGAACACTCGGGCTGAATCAGTGGTGCAAGAACGAATGTTGTTTGTGAAATCAGATGCTGTATCCGGCGTACTGCCCCTGAGGCAGGCTGGAGGCCTTTTTACTGTACACTCCTCTTCCTCTTCCTCCTTCTCTCTGTTCTTGAGCTGAGAGACGAGGAGAGCAAATAAGCATTCCCAGTGGTTTTCAACAGCTAGCACGTCCTTTCTTCCTACCCTTGTTTACACTAAATCAAACTTGCAAGAAGTGCAGTTTTTAACAAATTAGGGAAGAGCGGGAGTGTCAATATTTAATTTGACATCTCATGTCTTCCACTCCTTTTTTAAACCGGAGCCCTTGATGCTGAACGTCTATTTCTGCTTGACATCCATTACTGTAGGAGCGTGCTAAAGCCCTGCTGAAGGCATGGAAGTGCAGTTTTGTGCATATTTCCCTAACAATGTGAGGCAGAGTAAGCTTGGCACAGCAGATAAATCCTAAAGGACGTGAAGAAGAGAACCACAGTCACAGACATTTACAGTGTGAAAATACCCTCTCTGGTGTCTGAAGTTAACACTTTGTTGTAGGATACGTGTTAAAATGCTACCACAGCAGAGAGAACCGGGTCCGAGGCTGTCAATCTCCGCACACCATCTGCGTATGGTAATAATTTCCCAGACAAGACGCTGGTCCTTCCGCAGAAGGGTCAGACTCCTCCAAAATGATCTGTCAACCCCTTCATCCCCTGTCGCACTCTTATCAATGCCGCACACTTCCCTCCACACTGTTGCCATGGCTACGGTTTGGCAGGGATGAGCTGTATCAAAAGCGCTGTGGAGTTTAGCGAAGACTCCTCTCCACACTTACCTCTGTTATGTTGCTCTAATCCCTTCCTTTTGATCTTCTTTTGATGGAGACATTAAACCTGGAGGAATTCAGGATGTAGCTTACAGAACCGCATGCTACTTTTTGACTGAGTGAGACGCCAATTCTCAACGGGCTGATGCTCCTGTCCGGCCGGGTTGCTCTCTTCCTGCTAACAGATACAGCCTCATTATCTGTAGTCTGTAGATAGGGAACTTTAAGTTGGCCTCTTTTTTTCTGCTACAGTCTTTGAAGCTAAAGCAAAACAATGAACTGCAAAATTTGAGCTTGAAGTGCACTTAAAAAGGCACCCTCTTTCTGCCAAATGAGGCTTTTCAAATAGTGCAGACTTGAAAAGAAGCCTGAATTCTCTGTTTAAAAAGTTCCAAAGTTGACAGGCTTGCTCCCACTTCTGTGAGGCTGAAATGCTCAGGGCTAAATGCTAATGAAAGGATGCTAACATCCCTTCATGAATAATTGTTTGCTATATAGGGCTGCATATTGGTGCAGCAGGTAGGGTTCTTGACTCATAGAAAGTGAGTTGCTGGTTTGACTTCTGAGTATGTCAGGGTCTTTGTCAGTAGAGTTTGCTTGCTCTTCCTGTGCGTGCATCCCTGGATACTCTAGTTTACTCCCACAGACCAAAAACATGCTGATTAGGGTTAATTGGTGACTCGCTTCACATATTTAGTTCAGTGGACATAGTTCAGTTTAAGGGGAGAGCTGCAACACTGTGGCAATTATCTTTTGGTTAGGTTTTATTCCACACTGCACTTTGTCAGGCAGACCAAAGCCTGTCAATTGTGCACTGTGAAGGTGACCAGCTGCCACTAGTTGGGGATGTAGCTGCGGTCTTTGTTCCTGCCATCCAAAAACACAAAACCAGGCACTGATGACTAACATTGTTTATCTCAAAGCATCTCTGCAGTACATTGAGTGATGAAATAAAGTTAAAGCAGCATTTATACTGCTTCGAGTGACAAAATTATTCCAAGCAATGTGTGACCGCGTGCAGCTCATATTTTGCAGATATTTACCTGTAAAGAAGACCATAGGCTGATGGCGCTAACAATGCTACTATTTGCCACTCTGCTTGATACTGTAGGACTTTTCACAAGAAAACTTAATCAGTTTTTGTGCATACACCCCCAAGGCCACACCGGTGGGCCACATATCCTTGTACAAAACCCAAAACCAGTGAAGTTGGCACGTTGTGTAAATTGTCAATAAAAACAGAATACAATGATTTGCAAATCCTTTTCAACTTATATTCAATTGAATACACAGCAAAGACAAGATACTTAACGTTCGAACTGGTAAACTGTGTTATTTTTTGCAAATATTAGCTCATTTTTTAATTTGATGCCTGCAACATGTTTCAAAGAAGCTGGCACAAGTGGCAAAAAAGACTGAGAAAGTTGAGGAATGCTCATCAAACACTTATTTGGAACATCCCACAGGTGAACAGGCTAATTGAGAACAAGTGGGTGCCATGATTGGGTATAACAGCAGCTTCCCTGAAATGGTCAGTCATTCACAAACAAGGATGGGGCGAGGGTCACCACTTTGTGAACAAATGCGTGAGCAAATTGTCGAACAGTTTAAGAACAACATTTCTCAACGAGCTATTGCAAGGAATTTAGGGATTTCATCATCTACGGTCCGTAATATCATCAAAAGGTTCAGAGAATCTGGAGAAATTACTGCACGTAAGCGGCAAGGCCGAAAACCAACATTGAATGCCCATGACCTTCGATCCCTCAGGCGGTACTGCTGTGTAAAGGATATCACCACATGGGCTCAGGAACACTTCAGAAAACCACTGTCAGTAACTACAGTTCGTCGCTACATCTGTAAGTGCAAGTTAAAACTCTACTATGTAAAGCGAAAGCCATTTATCAACAACACCCAGAAACGCCGCCGGCTTCGCTGGGCCCGAGCTCATCTAAGATGGACTGATGCAAAGTGGAAAAGTGTTCTGTGGTCTGACGAGTCCACATTTCAAATTGTTTTTGGAAAGTGTGGTCGTCGTGTCCTCCGGACCAAAGAGGAAAAGAACCAGCCGGACTGTTATCAGCGCAAAGTTCAAAAGCCAGCATCTGGGATGGTATGGGGGTGTATTAGTGCCCAAGGCATGGGTAACTTACACATCTGTGAAGGCACAATTAATGCTGAAAGGTACGTACAGGTTTTGGAGCAACATATGTTGCCATCCAAGCAACATCTTTTTCATGGACGCCCCTGCTTATTTCAGCAAGACAATGCCAAGCCACATTCTGCACGTGTTACAACAGCGTGGCTTCGTAGTAAAAGAGTGCGGGTACTAGACTGGCCTGCCTGTAGTCCAGACCTGTCCCCCATTGAAAATGTGTGGCACATTATGAAGCTTAAAATACAACAACGGAGACCCCGGACTGCTGAACAACTTAAACTGTACATCAAGCAAGAATGGGAAAGAATTCCACCCGAAAAGCTTCAAAAATTGGTCTCCTCAGTTCCCAAACGTTTACTGAGTGTTGTTAAAAGGAAAGGCGATGTAACACAGTGGTAAAAATGCCCCTGTGCCAACTTTTTTGCAATGTGTTGCTGCCATTAAATTCTAAGTTGATGATTATTTGCAAAAGAAAATAAAGTTTCTCAGTTCGAACGTTAAGTATCTTGTCTTTGCAGTGTATTCAATTGAATATAAGTTGAAAAGGATTTGCAAATCATTGTATTCTGTTTTTATTTACGATTTACACAACGTGCCAACTTCACTGGTTTTGGGTTTTGTATATGAAGCTTGCAATCTCGTGCATTTTGGGCATTTTCCATGCTTTTGGTGGGGAGGCCTGCTGAGCAATACTCAGAAGCACTGGGCTGAGAACTTGGCATGGTACTGCTGGATTACAATGAGTGTAAGGACAATATATGGCCCTGCAGATTTGCCATAGGGGGATAGTTACTTTGCACATAATCAACACACAGTGGAGCTCAAAGTGCTTCCAAACAGTGCTCCAAACTTGTTTCAATGTTGTTAGTGTCTTTGCCTGAGTGGCTTTGCCTATCCTCCATTTCCTTGAAGTGTCTTCTTCTGTTGGTTTCCGGGGTGCCCTCTGCTGGATCAGGTGGTTCACTAAACAGGCATCATAATGTGCTGTTTAGCTGTTTAATTTATATTTGAATGTTTATTTCTACTTTGAGTACCAATTTTTACCCCCCATGTTCAAACAGATATATTCAAATAATGAGTATAAGGTGACAACCTTACAGTCTATTAACATTACATTAGCTAGCTTACTGTTGTGATATTCGGCCACTTTCAAGCCACGATACCCTGTTTCTGGTTTCACTTCTACTGTTTGGTCCTTGTTTGGTTTGGTTGGCTTTCACACCCTCAGTTGACCGAACTCTGGCTCGCTTGGAAGCGCACAGAGACACCCTTTTTTTCAGGCATACCAGAGTTCAGTTCTTTGGTAAGGCTTTGTATAATCTTTTACACCACTCTAAATCAACCAGATATTCCAAAAATGTGAAACACAGTTAGTCTGGTCTGAACCAAACCTGTTAAAAGTGTAAGCGACCTTAAAAACCCTGAAATGTGTGTAAGTATTTATGGTTGTCAGTCTTTATGTGTTGGCCCTGTGATTGGCTGTCCAGAGTGCACTCCACCTCTCACTCAATGACAGCTGGGATAGGCTCCAGCCCCTGTGACCCTGAAAGGGATACATGGTGTAGTTAAGGGACAGACTGATGTATCTGTTTAATTAAATATACTAAAGACTTTTGTCCAATCTACATTAGTGTGATGTCATGGCAACAGTGTTAATTTTGACAGCACTTTTCAAGTTAGTTTTAGGTGTAGTCCTTTGCCTAAAATATCTTTTAGTTTTAGTAATAATTTAGCCATCTAAATTGTTAAAATTTTAGTTTAGTTTTAGTTGATGAAATTTCAAAACACTTTAGTTGACGAAATCTACTACAAATTTACTCGACTAAAATATGAAGTGTGGGGGGTAAGGCATTTTTTTTAATGTTTCCTTGAATTTCTGAAGTCATGTTTCACACTTGGATAAAACGAAACATCTAATAACCTTTTATTGAATGTTAGTAAAGTTTTAATGTAGAAATTAACAGAAACAAATTTAACTTTTGTGTGAAATACCATCACCTTAATTTAGGCTTCCTGGCAGAACATCTCAGACACAATCAGTGGTTAAAGTGGGATTTGACAGGTGGGGGAGCCCTAAAATATGGTGTTGAGGGACAGTAGGAAAAAATGACGTAAATTATTGCAAAAAACTGTATTGGCTTTATTCTCAACAGAAAAATACAGGCCGGATTAACAGGTAAAACACACACATAGCAATCTAACTTTACTAACTAACGCAGAGAAACACAGCAAACTAACAGCCTAACACAGAGACCCGGACAAAGACTAAAGTGAAAACCAAACCTATGTAGACACACAGGTGAGTGAAACAAGACAGTTGAAACACATGAGATCAACTAAGGCAGATGAAACACGGAAAGCTACATAGGCTACAGCATTAGTGTTTGGAATTTCCCCCTGTGGGACTAATAAAGGATATCTTATCTTTTCTTATCTTAGCCAGCCTTTACCTGTCTTTAACCCCATTCACACAGACTTTACGGGTGAGTCGTATGCGCGAACACAAACAGTTTTTCAAACAGAGTTTTTCACTTGGACTTAACCCAGGTAATTTCCTTGTGTGCCCCTTGTATTTTATCTGTGTCAAGTCCTAGTGGGCTGAAGTGTCAACGCTGCAGTGAACAGCCGAGGTAATTCGCTGAGGCGCCTGAGGAGGGCTGATGACATCATCCTGCGCGATCACATGATTGCACATAAAAAGGGGGACTCGACAGGATGGATTAAAAACAACCTCTGTTGCAGGAGAAGGTTATTTGGTTGTAAGGAGAGCAACACACAGTCAGATGTGAACATCTGAAGTGTTATTTCCACTGCACTTCATTGTTATGGCACTGGAACACAACTGCTGTCTCTCTCTGCTGTAACTGTCGTGCACGTAGTGACGCTGCTTCATAATCACTTCTGTGTGCTACAGTGCTCCTCTCAAGCCTTTAATTAATGCTGTTAATATGCTTTTTAACATGTATAACTGAAGACAGGATATAAATTGTGATGTAAATTGTTTGTCTGCTATCATATTATGAACATTGACTTCTGACGCACATGTTTGACGTTGCACACTGCCTATCAGTGACCCCTCTCCACCACTTCTCCCCCATCCAGCAGGGACTACCCAGATGAGAGGAACAAGTATGAATGACCATTTCAGTGGATTACCTGGGCAGACTACCCAAGTATTACCATGGTAATATAAGGGTTGCATGTGTGAAAAGGGCTTAAATAACATTTATGTCAATGGTATTAAAAGGATAAGTTCGTTTTTTGACACCTGGACCTTATTTTTAGGATTAAATACGCTCGTAGACTCACCCAGACAATTTTGGCGGAGCTCGTAGCCGTTTTCAAGCAATTTAGATCTATCCAACGGCGTTTTTTCTCATGCCAAAGTAGCAGCCAGGGCCAGAAATCGTATTTTGGGGGGCATCAATACGTGTTTCCTCTGGTCTCAAGTCCCACTCTGAGCAGCAAAGGCACTCCTTCTCTGTTGTGTTTGCTGTGCAATGTCCACAACAACACCACCAGTTAGCCCCCATTCGTGGACGTGCAGTGGTTGCTTGTTCTCTGGCCAGCTGTTCGGCTCTTTCCCTCTGCATCCTCCTTTCAAATAGCTCCTCGTTGGTATATTCTGGCTCAAAACGATACGGGCATCCATTATACTCAAAGTCGTCGTCAGACACTTCTACATCGGATAAATATTCCGCCATGTTGCACAAAAATAGCTGTGTAGCCGTGTAGCCTAGCAACAACAGCGGCTCTACTCATGTTCTTGTCTATGACCATAACAACAAAATTGAGCTGGCATGGTGATAACACTGGCCATTCATTTATAAAATGTAGCTAAAATGAGCGAGTTTCGCAGCAGATAATGTCTAATTTAGGGGCTTCGATTTCTGGCCTCGTCTGCTACTATGGCATGAGCAAAAATGCCGTTGGATAGATCTAAATTGCTCGAAAACGGCTCCGAGCTCCGCCAAAATTGTCTGGGTGAGTCTATGAGCGTATTTAATCCTAAAAATAAGGTCCAGGTGTCAAAAAAACGAACTTATCCTTTAATCAGGCTCACTTTAGACTACAATCTTTGTTCACTCTAATGTCAGATAATTAGATAATTAGATAATTAAATAAGAGTTCAACTTAAATTAATTGAAAAGAAATGATGACCTAACATAACGAGGCTGAGTGTATTGAGAGGGTGCTAGACCTGTCATTGGTCTGTGTTGTGGCAGGGTTTAGCGATCAGTTGGTTGAATACAGAAGCAGAAGCAGAAACCACCATGCAGCAGTTCCAAATGCCCAATTGGGCTCTTTGGCTAGATTGATGACTAGATAAAATAGGATAGCTACAACAGCTGCCACAGCTGGACGTCAACCAAAAGACGGCAAATGCTCTCGTATGGCTTCTGAAAAATGTGACTCGATGCAGCCAATGCAAAACTCCAGGCCAGCAGAGACCGTTGTGGTGACACCACACCTGCTTTGGCCAATGTTACCTCTGCCAAGGAGGTTGTGTTTTTGCCGGCTTATGTTTGTTTTTTAGTTTGTTTGTTAATTTGTTTGTCTGTTTGTTAGCAAGTTTATGCAAAAACTACTGGACAGATTTTGCTGAAATTTTCAGGAGATGTTGGTAATGGCCCAACTAAGAAATGATTACATTTTGGTGGTGAACCAGATAACTGCCATTAGCGGACAAGGGTTTTTGCTCAAAAACTGTCTAACTAAAAACAATATCAACATGATTCCAAGTGCTCGGTGTGGGTTTTTTAGGGTCAAGAAATCATATTATGATGGTAATTTTATCATGGAATTATTGCTTATAGATGTAACAGCAATATCTGAGCTACCTTTCTAGTTTATAAAGTCTACAAATTTGGATTAGAAGTGTGTCACTGGTTCTGTACTCAAGTTACTCAATGTTGCTTAAAACTATTTAAATAAGCATATTTGCATAATATTCAACATATGTTTTTCACTTCTTTTAAAAAGTAAATTGTTGCTGTCTGGGACAAACCTCATATCTCCAAAACTGCTGTCTTTCAGGAAATGGAAAAAAATTATTTACTTCTTCATGAACTAATATTGTATTGTCCTGATTACGGATTACTTTTTTTGTACTTTAATTTGATTCAAAGTTTATAAAACCTACTCACCAACATGGAAGAAATCATAAAAAAAATGGAGATAGGAGGTTTGTGTCTGACAGTGGCAAATGTTTTGTAAACTAATATGCGCATATTTGACTTTTCTGGTCACTGTGATTGTTTTTAATTTTGTCACATTGCTATTTTTATTATTTCAAAACTGAGCAGCTGATAAGAGTCCAGCAGCTTGATAAAACCCTGACTCTCTGTCTCTCTGCCCTCAGACTCAGGGTGAAAGAGTGATGAGAAGATGTGTATGACTACACCCCACAAATATTTCCTCTCTCTCTCTCCTCCATTCTGTGCCCTGTAGCCCTCAGTGAGAAACATCAATATCCCTGACAGATGGTTCGAAAACAGCCAGTGTGAGGAAGGGAAAAAAATCACATACAGTGGGCCTAGTATTTGCGCTGTGTGTGCATCCTCATCAGGACCAATCTGAAGCCAAAGAAATTTCCTTTCTGCTTGTGTTGGCGCTAAATGAGGCTCTGATTCCTGAATATTCATACGCCGACGCTGCTCACACGCACGACTGCCTGATATAAACTATTGCAGCACATTAGAGTCAGAGCCATCTTAACAAATTCACTCTCACCTGTCACATTAGCACTAACGACTCACAATTAATGTTTGGGGGAGTGCATGATGGAGGCATGAAGCACACACACACACACACACACACACGCACACAGAGCAGACGTGCAGCTTGCCTCTAATGACTGGATTTGATCTTAAACGCATCACGATGCAGTGACATGTTTTGTGTGTCTATTTGTCAGAGGCAGGCACACAGAAGTTGCTCGTGTGACTTGTTGCCGTGAATATGTTTGGGGTTTATATGGGCTGCGTGATGAATAGCTGGTGTCAGGTGTTACCATGGGGATGATTACTTGAAAGCAGCCCAGGCAGTATAAGCATTTGGGATTTCTAGCTAACCCATCAAATGCTTGGCAGGCCATTTATTTCAAATATACAGGTAGTTTGAGGGCGATAAGATGGCCCTGTGTGTGTGCTTGGGTTGGTTGGTGATACAGAGAGGAATCGTTCTGGTCAAACAGACTTTTTTTGTTTTAAAGCAGCACTGACATTTATCACTCAGTGCATTTACATGCAGTAGAAGAAGACCCTTTATTTCCTCCCATTTTCTGTTAGCAAGATAACTCGAGAAGTCATAAACAGATTTTGTTGGAATTTTCAGGGAATGTTAGTCATGGCACAAAAAACAACGTAATATGTTTTTGTGATGATCCAGACCTACAGGTGGATCCTGAAATTCTTTAAAGGATTTGTTAACATTGTGAGATAGGGCAGTTTTTACACATATTGGACAACAATTAAATAAGTTTTGAACAAACAATTAGTTGAAAAACTGCCTTTTTTTGTTTTGTTCTACTATTTTTCACTCTTTCCCTGCATGGATATTTAATTGGGGTGGGTTTATTTTGTTTTGTTTTTGTTTGTTTTGATGGACTAGTTTGGAGGGCATGTGGGAAGAAATGTTTGCAGACTTGTTTTTGTTTGTTTGTATGTGTTGCTGTATTTATTGTTTCTCTTGTATTGTTATTTGTTTGTTATGTAATTAAATCAAATTTTTAAAAAGTTCTCAACAAACTTTGATGACATTTTCAGGGAATGTTGGTCATGGCACAGGGAAAAATTGATAACATTTTGGTGGTGATTCAAATCATCTTTCGCAAAAAACCACTCAGCATTGTTGAAAAAGTCTTGGCGGATGTTTGTGCTCTCTGAGTACTTCTAGTGTGTTAGTGTTATAGAGTGGTGCAGAGTTGATGTATTTTTGTAGGCCAATGTGGAAGTTAGCATCATGCAGGTTCCCTCAACTGAAAGCCCATGAAAAGCCTATGGAATAGTTCACAGTGTATTTGGATCATTGCAGATAATAAGCTCTGTAGTGAACAAAAAATATGAAACTTGATCTGCTCTTTGCTATAATCATAGAGTAAAAAGCTATTAGAAAGCTACTATCAAACAATGACATGGTGGTTCAACCAAGAAGCAACAACAATATTTTCAATGTATAACATCTTGCCGTTTCCTCTGAGACTCCGGGCACCGTTCTCATGTAAATGCAAAGTGCAATTGCAATGAAAACTCTCCATTTTCAGCCGTTTCTGTTGTGGTGTAAACGGGGCCTTAGTTTTGGGTTTGAGAACCAGGAAGTGCCAAACTAACTTCTGCGTTTTTGGACTCTTTCCATCAACACTCTCTTGGGTGCATCCAATTGGTCAGCAGACTAACAGGAGGTTGTCACTTTCTCAAATGGTCAAAATGGAAGTCGAAGAACAACATCGCTACATTTTTCATCGAGAAAATATGATTTAAAAATATCACTAATTATGGATTTATCTCTGTGAATCCACAAAAACACTGCACCTCATGGCTGAATTAAGAACTCCTGTAAAGGGATATATTCGACCCTGAACCCTCCATAGAGGGATAGCAAAAACATTGTGGAAAATCAGTTTTAAAGCAAGACCATCTTTCAGCACAGGGTTGCTCACATTAAAAAAGTCATTAGCTAACATGGCTAAATTGATACACCACATTTGTTTCCATTATATCTACAGGTTGTATCATTGAATTGAGTACAGATTTTGTTTGTTGTTAAGACTTTATCAGGATATGGTGTTTTGGGTGCCCGAAAAAGCACATTTTTGAAAACGCAGAGTGTATAAATCTGAAAACACAGGCCTCGAGTTTCTTTGTGTACAACGAATACAAATATTTTCAGAAACAAGGACGTCATGGCACTGCCTCTTCCTTAAACTGCATGTGCTACCCAGACAACATTAGACACGATGGTGGAATACAGTGTTGCGGTTGTGCTGAGGGAGCAACTACGTTTTTTTGGGCCTTAACAACAAAATCTTCTGCTCCTTTACAGCCACCATTAGCAACACGTGGACATAGAGAGCAGCATAATGTTTGTATAGATCTTGCATGATGTATGCGCATTCTCCCTGTCTTCTTCTCTAGTTTTGATGTCTGCAACAGTGTTACAGCGCCACTTACAGGCCTGGCAAATATATTACAGCGTTTTCAGTGTTTTAAAGACACACAACCTGAAATGATGCTGTGTTTACAGGAAACGTTTTAAAAATAAAACTCTTCTTGTCTCTGTGTGGACAGGGCCAAAAACAGATTTTTACTGTTATCAGCTAAACTGATGGATGTGTTTGTCACTGTACACTGACAATGATATGTCCAAAAGATTGAAAAAACTCAAGACTTTATCAGTTTGTAAGTCTTGGTCATTGTTGATCTCTGTGTTGTGTTGATTCTATTACAAATTGAGGTGCAGTGAATCAGTGGTACAGTCAGTTGTCTCACAATGAGAAGGTAGGGGCTTAAATCTTGCCCCTGCAGTCAAATGTTGATGAATCCTTGTCTAGGCACTTACACTGTAAGAGCACATGTCCAATAATCATTGACATTTATTCCCTGACTTTCAGCCATGTGCATTTTGCCACTTGCGTCTACATCTCATAATTCTGGAGGATATTAACAGGCAGTACTTTACGCAGGTGTATCATGTGTCCACGCTGTAGCTGCGAGTACATCTCAGGTCTAAGAGGATCAGGCAGAGAGAGTGACACACTGACTCAGAGAGAGGAAGTGTTTTCATTCCTTGTCTCTCCTCATCTTTCCAGTGAACTGTGCAGCCCTCCACATGTAGACAAGAGTCCCTGAAGCCGGCCTTTCCTTCTCTCACGCCCTTGTTGCTAACACGCTCCACAGGCCACAACAAAAGTAGGGGGGCATGCTCTGAAAACAACCTCTCCAAACTTTGACTGGCAGCCCTGCGGAGTGATCCGTCGCGTTGCTCCTCACCACACGGATAGTTTTCAGATTTAAAGAGATAGAAGTTAAGCTCAGGATCCACCAATCCCCCCTTTGGTCTTCTTTTCTTTCTTTTCCAATTTGGGACATCTGCTCTGAGACCACATCACACACACAAACACCAATCCCCCCTACCCACCACGTTTGCTCAAAAGCCTAAAGTCTGTCTCTTCCTGCTCCCCTCTATCCCTGGCCTTTCCCCTCCCCTGGTGGGGGGATTTGTGATTGAAACTGGACTGAGGGACCTAAACCCCTCTATCTCATCAGCAAACATACAAATGCATAATCTGCTCATTCTTTGCAGCCCATTCACATGCATGCTAATGATCTCTGCTAGCCCCCTCTATTCAGGAGAGCTCCCCGCTCTGCTGCTTTGAATCACATCCCAACAGTCACATGTGGTCTTTCAGATGCTGCATCAGGGTGGATTTTGTTTTAGTTTAACAGCGCACAATGGACACTGTCGCACTTGTTCCTCTGTTTTTTCACCACATGGCAGCATGGCAGCATTGCTTTGGCCTCCAAGTCAGACACAAACATGATTCTGCTTTAAAATGTCAGATCAGCCTCCTGTCAGTGTCAGGTTTAGCAGTTTGGATTTTATTCTATAAACTAAGATGGAGCAAAGATCCACTTTAATTTAAATTTTATGTACCATGAATCGTTAACTGGAGCCAACCGCAGTATAGAATAGTCTGTTTAGTAAAAGCACAAAGATGAACATGTTCACATCCAGAAATACGAACAGCAAAGTAACTGGCATATTATGTAATGTTATAAGAATGTGTATTCTCACATAAAGTTACATAGAGCTATGATGCACAGATGCACAAAAAACATCAGTACAGGGACAATTCAATGTCACTATACCTTCTTTTCACTTTGCGAAAAATAGTGAAGATTATCAGTGCCAAACAATACCAGTATATACAATAAATATAATACATATATACACAATGAGTTACATAAAGAATTTCATGCAATCGTATGAAAGTACATCAATAACACACATATCATTGTCAAATTGTGTACATCTGTTGTGTAACCACAGAAAAAAGGTGTCTCTCAATGTTTTTTTCTCCAAAAATGTCATATAATACTATCTCTACTACTTCAATAGAATATGGAACATAGTAACACCATATAGATGAGCAGAGAAATGACAAGACACTCCCAAGTGAAGAAGCAATAAGACCTATAGTCACAGTTAAATAAATACATTAATATTTTTGCTGTGTCTGTGATACTAAAATATATTTATGATTTAAAAAAAATATTAACAAATATTATTTTATTCTGTTATTAATAAATGATCCATTTCAGTTTGGTCAAATGTTTTTATTTATTTATTTTGCAATCATTATTATTAGATCACTACAGTGGCTTGTTTACAAAGCACATAACGGTCTTGGGTCAAAATACATTTCAGATCTCTTAGTCCCCTATGAGGCACCCAGACCCCTCAGGTCCTCTAGGACAGGTTTACTCACTGTTACCAAGGTCAGGACTAAACAGGTTCTAGTTTCAGCTGTAGTGGGTCAGAATGTGTATTCAATATGGTGTTCACAAAGTTTTCTTTTGCAAGTCTGAGGAAGAGCCGTGCAGCTCAAACCTGAATTTTGCTGAACAAAATCCTTCAAAAGGAGTTGTAGGTGTGCGGATCTCTTCTTCTATATGTCTGTACTTTTTTGATCGAGCACCCATCAACGGATGTGCATGTCTCTGATGAGCTTCTAATGATCCAACTCACGTCCCCCTCAAACTGGAGGCTTCTGCGCTCGTTCACAGTAGCTCATGTAACTTTTTCTAATTGTGTGCCCCACACAGGTAGAGCAGCCCAAGAGTTCAGTTGTTTCCTCAGCACTCATGGGGTTAGTGTAGCATCATAGCACTGATTCTGAAACAGTCTTGGTTTAATCCTGGTTCTTTGATGACCTTCAAAAGCAAATTAGAAGATCACCTACAGTATTTACTCATTCTCTGGAGCCTGTATTTGCTCCGGTTTGGTTGTTATTGAAGAAAGCCATCACAGGGCAGACCAAAAGAGTCTTTGTTGTGCAGTTTAATTAGAAAATATTCACAGGGAGTTGTTACTTAGGCAATTAAAATCAATCAAGATGAGACGATTCATTATAGAGAAACTACACAGGCCTATACAAAGTCAACAGAAAAAAAGCCCCTCACTCTGACTTTAAATATTTCTGTTAAAGCACAAATTGCCTTTTCACTTTGGATTTTGGGTCAGTGTGACTTCAGAGAGCTCAAACTTCTGACGTCAGCTCTGTCTCTGTTCCTCCAGCTTCTGTAACTCAATGCAATCTCTTTCATCAGTCTGTATGAAAAACTGGGAGCAGTTCTTGAGGTTTTATTTCCATATTCTGAGGCAAAATCTCCATCCACAGTAAGAGCTCCAAGTAGGCACTCAAACCTACACAGACTGTAACAAAGATTAAGGCATGAGCTCACACAGACTACAACATCAATTAAATCTAACTAGCACTGAAGTGTTGGTCCTTGTGTCATCATAACCCAGTTTGTCCGTGTCCATTATTCTCACCAACAGGTTCTCTTAAGATTTATGTAAGGACTGGTATCCCTGCTGTCTGGAGCGTTTTCCTCTGTTCTGTTATTATTGCCAGATCTGAAGGAATTGTCTTTTTTATTATATTGTGACATCTTCACCTGTGATTGTGAAGGAATTATGGGAACTTGTGTTTGTGTGAGTCCTTTAAGAAGAAGGAACACATGGCACGTAAGATCTTACTTCTCTGTTTAAATACTCCCAATATGGAGACCTATGGAGTTAACCATATGGCACAATGCGAAACTGCGCTTTTTTTAAAACAGATTTTTTGTAAATAAATTTACTTCAAGTGGTCTTGTTATGCCACTGTGCTGCTGTTGGCCTGATCCAGGGGAATGAATTTGGCCTGGTATACTTTTGTATGTCTGTCCATTCGACTCATTCTGGCAACATCCCAGAAATACTTTGAAGGATTGTATAAAACTCAATACAAACATCAGCTCTGACTCAAGGATGAAATTATCTTATGTTGGAGGTCACAGGCCATTGGTCAAAGTCTTCTGGCCTCATCTTCATCCCTTGCTGGATACCTCAACTCTGATTCAAGCATCAGCTGAAAACATTTATGGTTGTAAAATCATTGTGACTTCTTAAACTTAATTCAAATCAGACACCGACACCAGTAAAGAAAAAAAAGATTTCTACCAATTACAATGTCAAAAAAATAAAACCATGTCCTTCCTCTTCACTGTCCAGCGGTTTTAAACCAAGCAGAGGCTTCAAACCTCCAAGTAGAAGATCAAGTAAAATCTCTCATCTAAAACTAAAATATTCTGCTCTGACCTGTTTCTTACAAACCCATGGGTGTTTCCTACATTCACAACTCCCTGTCTGTTGGGGTCTTATATTTTATATGATTATATAAAAATACATTTTTTGTGTTAACCTGGTTTCTAACTGTTTTTTCATTAAATTTCTGTGTTTGTAAAGCATTCATTACTTTGAGTCCATTATAAAGTGCAATACAGATTAAACATGATGGATAGACTGAGGCCTTTTTAGGGGAACAAAACACTGGGAATTTTGGTTTCACTTCAGCTCTCTTTCTTGGTTCAACTCGTTGCCAGGCAATCAGTTAAGACTCCAGAAAGTTTCTGGTTCCAGCCAAGAAACAATCTGGCGCATAACCCCTTGTTAAGGGGCGATTTTTTACACTTCTAGTTCTGAACCAAAGAGAACGAAATTAGTTTCAGGCTTTTCCCCCCTATTTTCAGTCTTGGTCCCAAGCTAGCAGCCAGCAGCCACTTTCCTGATCCACAGCCTCCTGTCCTTCAAACCTGAGCACTGACACACATTCATCAGTGGCCCAGGCTTCAGAGGCCATTTAATGGATCACACACTGCAGAGACCGAGCCAGTCTGGAAGGAGGAGGGGTGGAGGTCTGTGTGAACACAAAGTGCACTGTCATGCTGATCATGAGTCCCACTGAAGACCACCGTGAGGGAGGAGCTGGGAGAAAGGTGGTAAATAAAGAGGCATGATTTGTCCCCACAGGCATGTTTGTGTACATGTTTATTATGTGTTTAAGCTGTTTGCATGTTTTTAATTAAATGTGAACAAACCATTTGAGGAGAAAATTGAGTATTTCTATGATTAAATGTTTTTGCATCTCCCCATTTCTAACATTCATTAGACGTGATGCTGCGGCAGAGATTACAGTGGTGTTCAGCGCCAACTGCCTCAATGAAACATTTAGATATAATTCTTGAAGACCAGGGTTAGAGAGACGGATTATCTTTAACAAGATTACAATAATCTGGTTAGAAGAAATGGAAAATGTAATCCATTAATTTGGATTAAAAAAAGAGGGGCTCATGAATTGTAGCTTCACTCAGAATGATAGATTTAGTGTAAAATCAGAGGAAAGCTAGGACATCATACTACACTTTTAAAGCTTTTAACTGTAGTTAATTAGTGTCCAAGAGAATGACTGAGAGTACTAAATAACATATTCAAATGTAATTTCACCCCCAGATTGAAGAATTATCTTCCCTGTAAAGAGCAAAAAGTCTGCCTACAGTATGTTTATGTCTCTCTTGTAACTGTGTAATTATTGTATCTTTTGTCTTTTTGAAAATATTTTTGGGCTTTAATGACCATGGAGAGACAATGGATTTCCTGGGAAAGTGGAAGAGAGAGTAGGGGAAGATACATGGCAAATGGCCTCAGGTGGAAATTGACCCCTGGATGCCCACACAAGACAAAAGCCTTCACATATGGTATGTGCATGGCTACTACCCACTCCACCAAACCAACACCCATTGTCATATCATTTGAAGATACAATATGTACATTTTTTTTAATTGTTAATATAAAAAACATGCCTAATTTTATCTAGAGACTCTTGGTCAGTTGGCATTACCTCAAATATTTACTAAAGTTTTCAAATCCAGAGAAATGCATATTTTTTTTAGTGCTATTATGGTTTGTGTCCTCTCTTGGCAACCATACTTATTGTTGCAGCATTTAACATGGATGTTACGTCCAAAAATATAATAAGAAAGTGGGTTGTTCTGCCAGAAGCTGTCACCTGTGTCTGCTCATCATTGGTGTTTTGTGCAACTTGATTATGATGAAGGATTATTCTCCATCATCAAATGTGTGCACTGACACTGAACGTCCCCACTGACTGATATCGCCATGCCCCCACCCCTAAAACCCTGATTCCCATTATGGTGTCAAGGACCAGTGTTGGACAGCTTTTCTGCTTCATTATGTGAAATCTTTAATGAAACAGAATTGTAAGTTTACTACTTCGTAAGTGCACCTCATAGAGGTGAGTTTTAAACTCAAAAATTGTTTGAAAATGACCCAGTGGGATATTTGTCCTGCATTGTTTTTACAATTATATGTTGCCATTATTTTACATCCCAGGTATTCTACTACTATTCCAAGGTTAAAAAAGTGGCTAAACAATGACCTGTGTGCATCTTTTGTGGACTATAATAGAAACTTCTGGTTATATAAACTGTGGCTCTCTGGGACGTGTAGTTAACTAACTCCATAGACATATATACTTGTGTTGCATTTGTATTTCTTGACTAATTTCCCAGTAAAAAAAAAAGACCTGGTTCAAGTGTTTTTTGTTTGTATGGTTTTGTTGTCAGCAAGTGGGGGGCCAGAGGAAGATGATAAGACCATTAAAAAGACATCTCATCTGAAGCCTGACATTTTATGATCTTTAAATGGGGGTATCAAGGACTCATGGGTCTTTCTTTGTGTTTGTAAATTAAGTTTAGGATACCAAGCAAAACAGCTTTGCACATAAAGTCAGTCACTGTCCAGGAAATGCATTCAGAAAAAAAGTCACCTACTCCCTGTTAACAGACAAAGCTGAAAACAGAATTTTAAACTCCCGCTGCCTTTGGAATTTTTTTGGTAATTTTTCACTGCCTTCAGAGTGAACTACACTCAGGTTTTATTCATGGGTTGAAAATATGACCATGCAGTTAAATGCTCTTCAAAAATATGAGCACATTCAGGGACCGTGTTTATTTAGTGTGTTCAGGTACAACACTGCATTTAAGCAGGGGGCAACAGTGGTTCAATATGATGTCTAAGTCTGTGACAGTGGAAGGTCTGTGATGTAAACTGGTGTAAATGGTAAATGTTAGATAGACTTGAGGTTGTATAGGGCCTCCTGGAGTACCTTACTACTCAAAGCATTGGTCACACGTACCTGTTCATAATACAAACAACAATCTATTGCAAGGATTTTGAGGATTTCATCATCTACAGTCCATAATATCAAAAGTTTCAGAGAATCCAGAAAAACCTCTACACATAACCAGCAAGGCCAAAAACTAACACTGAATGCCTGTGACCTGTGTGCACTGCATTAAAACCCAACATCATTCGGTAAAGGATATTACCATGTGGGCTCAGGAACACTTTGAAAAAACGTTTCCAGTTTATAAAGTTTGTTTCTGCATCGACAAGTGAAAGTTGAAATTCTACTATACAGAACCAAAGCCATTTATCAACCACACCCAACACCGCCTGCTTCTCTGGGCTTGAGCTCATCTGAGATAGACTAATGGAAAGTGGAAAAGAGTGATGCAATCTGATGAGTCCACATTTCAAACTGTTTTTGGAAATCATGGATGCTGTGTCCTCTGGGCTAAAGGAGAAAAGGACCGTCCAGACTGTTATCAGCACAAAGTTCAAAAGCCAGCATCTCTGTTGGGGGCAGCCATTCAAAGCCACACTGTTTAAACAAATGTGAATGTGTCTTCCCATTGTCTCGCTGAAATAAACAGGGACATCTCTGAAAAACAGTTTTAGTACTAAACTGGCCTGCCTGCAGTCCAGACCCGTCTCCCATTGAAAATGTGTGGTGCATTACGAAGTGCAAAATGTGCCAAACTGTTGAACAACTGAAGCCGTTCATCAAGCAAGAATGAGAAAGTTCTATTTCCCCCTACAAAGCTTTAACAATTAGTGTCCTCAGTTCTCAAACGCTTATTGATTGTAGTTAAAGGAAGGTGATGTAACACAGTGGTAAGCATGCCCCTGTTCCAGCTTTTTTGGAACGTGTTGCAGGCACCAAATTAAAAAAAAGAGAATATTTGCAAAAAACAGCAGATTTTAAACAAAAGAGTTTATCAGGTTGAACATTACATTTCTTGTCTTTGTTGTATATTCTATTAAAAAAAAAGTTCAAAAAAGGATTTGCAAATCATTGTATTCTGTTTCAATTTATGTTTTACACAATGTTCCAGCTTCATCGAAATTGGAGCTGCACATGACAACATCTATATTTCATGTTATTTTTGGGTTTAACAAAGAATTAGCAAACTTTCATGGAAATAACAGCTTTAATACTTTAAGATAATGAGAAAAAAAAGTTGAGATTTGAAACAACTCTTCAAGTGTACTCTTTATTTTAGCCAGTTAAGGTTGAAAAAGATAAATGGATATATCTTTGTTATGGCCTTTAGTATTGCATTTTCGACCTTTTTCAAACAAACATTCACTACCAAAAACAGCCGAGACATATTTTGGCCCCTGACCACCACCTGAGTACCACCAATTTAATGAATATCAGTTAACAAGTAAAGTTAACTTAGGGGATGTTGAAGTTTTGTTGAAACGAAACTGTAAAATGCATGTGCAGTTAACATCAAAGCTGGTATATCAAGTGTATAAGACTATCAAGTTGAAGGTTTTCCCTTGACTGCCTTATTCTCAGTACATTATAAAACATGTGATGTTAGTTATCTCTGTATGCACTGCACCATGACGCTCTGCTGTACAGTATCTCAGAAGATTCAATTAAAACACAGTCCATTTGACATGAAAATCACTGCTGAAAAGACTTTTGATTTCCATTTGTGCTTGCAGTGCAGAGATGCAGAAATTCCTCCACAGCAAGGGCATGGTGTTGTTAAAAAGCCCTGATATTTTTCTTGTGTGTGTCTCTCCTCACAGTTTGGGCTTAGTGCTGCGTGCCGCTTCACCATGAAGAGGGTAGTTTTCCATTGATGAGCCGGCACAGGCAGCTACAGCGGCGAGCAGCAGCAGCAAATCACTACTCTGTTAAAAGGCCCTGATGCGTAGCAAACTCTCCTGCCAAGCCTTCCCGCTCCAAATCTGCCTGCTTGCAGACCCCCTGTAATTGGAGGCATTAAACTTGCTTTGGACAGGATGGCAAATGAGAGCTTTGAGCTTTGGAGGAGAACACACTGGTGCATTCAGGGTGCACGAGGAGAGGGGCTAAATCTGAGAAATCACAACCAACCCAGTGGATCTGTGTATGAGCAGGGGATGAACCAGAGTGTACATTTATGCATCTAAATATGTGTGTTTGCGGTAGGGCTGGGCAATACATCCAGTTTTTAAAGGTCAGATACTAAGCAAAATACACAATTTTTTGTGTGACCTGTCTACTACTCTCCAATCCCCCAACATGAAGAATATCCCTTCTCTCCATTTCTTGACGACCATCTCTCTAAAACTTTCCAAAAACGTGGAATAAGGATAATGAACTGTCAAGAGCTGAGAATTATAAACACATAACAGTATCGACCCTTAAAAATGATGCATTTCAGTGTCTTACGGGACAGCTATTTTTTAACAAATGCGTACCAGTTAAAACCAGAATCATATTTAAGAGATCATATGAACCTTAACTCTGGCTCATATCTTCTTTTTGATTACTGCCAGGGTATGTTGACAATCACTAATGGTGAAAAAACCCTCTAGTTTTCATATACAGAGTACCCTTGATAGTGCTGTAATCTTTCTCTCTTCTCCTATTTCGAAAGCATCATTTTAAAACAATCTTAAAACTCTGAAGTTCTACTGGGAAATTCGGACAACCCTCATAAATCCCGGGGTACGTCAACAAGCATGGCTGCTCAGTGCATTAATGGTTAGTGAAAGCAGTGCATTATTACCTAAAATAACAACTTAGGGTTTTTCTTATGCATTGAAACCAAGTACATCAATAGTATTGTACACGATCTACAAGTGGACATATTGTGATGTTGACTTTTGTATGAAATCGTCTTGTAGCATGTTGTTTATGTCGGTTATGAGCCAACAATGCTAACTGCAGCTGGAGCTTCAATGGGTTGGTGTGGATCTATTAAAAATGCCACAATGTGATAGCTTCATTTACGTCACGCTGGTAAATAATTTTAGGAAAAAGATGGAGAAAGTATTTTAGAATTAAAGTTAAAGGAAAAGTTATTTTATAATGCAAGTTTAATAATGTGCAAGTGCTTTCCAACTTTTGCTCACAGTTGAAGCTAGACGCGCTTCAACTCAGACACGACATCATTCCCAGTTCCCCCATCAGATCTCCAACGTTACTGGAACACAGTATAAGGCTCTCAGCCCCTCGTGGGACCAGTCTGCACAGATTGGTTGGCGGGTCAACTCGATGGTATGTGTTCAGGTCAGCACTGCTCTGCACCATGTTGCCAACAACTCTGCATTCACTAATACCTATGAGCTTGACTTGGAGGCAACAGTATACTTGCTGATCGATCTGTGGTTTTTTGTCACAATACGAATGAAAGGGGAAAGCAGAAGAAGGCTGCAGAGCAATCGAGCTGCAAAGAAAAGACGTATGAGGGTAAGCTAATGGTAGCTACTGCTAGCATGTTAACTAGCTCGTCGCGCTCATGACTCATCGGTGACGACATTCTCTGACCAATCAGTAGCCAGCAGTCAGTTGACGTCACCTTTTAGTATCGACTCAGCTCGCTTAGAACTTGAGCAGAGCAAGTACTTAAAACTGGTTGGTTTTAGGAGGTACTGCGCCGGTGGAAATGCAACGCAAACCGGGTAGAGCCGAGTAGAGTAGGGCTAAGGCGTGCTGGTGGGAAAGGGCTACAAATGTTTTAAGTAATATGAGGAAAAGTCCAGATGCTGCAGACTTTTTTCGTTGCTCATAGAAGGGCTCTATCATACAGAAGAGGCATGTTAGACAAACTTAATCGTATATTAAACTAAAAGAAAGAACGATATGGGCTTTTTAACATTTTTATTTCAAAAAATATTTGTTATCTTAAAAAAACATTTAAGGTTAAAATTGTGTATTTCATTTTGCTGAAGAATATTCACATTATTTTTGGTCTATTTTGTCCTGCCCTAGTTTGTGGAGAGTTTCTGTGTCACCATTTTTTTCTGTGTATCCTGTCTCTTCTAGTGTTAATGTGTGATTATGTCTGTCCGGTAAAACAGCTGAGCTACTGTTAATCTCACAGTAATCGCTGGGAACTCTCTGCTGCTGATGATGCAGAGATTTGACGTTGAACCGCACACTGTCCGGTCAGTGCGGAACAACCAGCAGCCATGAAATAAAACCAGCCTGTCATCCTGCCATCACTTCCTCGGCTTCCCCTCCACCAGGCACGCTCATTAAAATCCCTGTGAGGAACTGTCGCTGCTGATTCCTCATCACTTAATGGTCTGTAATACGATAATGAGATATTTTCCTTTAGGTTTTCTGCCATTTTGCATCATCTTTGAGTTGCAGCAGGGGAGAGAAAAAAATGACACCAAGCTCTGCTGAGGAAAGGAGCCATGAGCCAGAATTGGAGTGGCCTGTTAAAGCTGGAAAAGCATCAAATGTTTAATAGTTAACAGGATGCAGAATCTCACCTTTGACTTTGTGTCAGATCTCAGAAAGATACTGAGCAAACACATTTTTAAAAAGGCTCCTCCTGTGTTGTAAAGCTCATTAAAAAAGCTGGAACCTCTTCAAAATAGATGCTAAAAGATACAACTTTTCACTGGAAGATTTCCTCCCCACAAGCCTCGTATGTTTAATATTCATCTCCAAGGTCAAGCACGTCTACACAGCTTTCTTTCTTTAAACGGAAAGAGCGGCACCGCGGAGCATTAATCTGTGATCAAGCCACAAAGCTTTGACACGGATGATAAATGCCGAGCTTCCAGAGTCACCGAGGGGGGAATAACACTTAGTGTCACATCGTCTGCGTATAAACACATTCGATCTGCTGCTGAAGGCCTTCGTGATGACCTGGTGTGTGTGTGCATCCTGTGAGAGCAGCAGAGATGATTAGGAAACATGCAGAGGACATGAATGAAACCAGGGCTCGCTTCAGTGGCTCAACATTTAGCTGCCAAAGAGGAAGAGGTTCCTTTAATACACGAGCATCAACTGGGCAGGGTCAGAGAGAGTACAAAAATACTGTACCCAAGTAGTTACTTTGATCAAATTTTACTCAAGTACAATTAAAAGTAGCATGTCATCAATCAACCCAAGAAAAAGTGTAAAGTGCTCCACTTCAAATGCACTCCAGTACTCTACTGAGTATTTAGATTATATTAATCTGTGTAGTGCACAATTGCTGGAGTTTGAGGATTCAACCAGTTATTAGTTTCAGGACATAATCACATGGTTTATTGTAACTTTTGACCTAAATAAAATATAACTGCAGAGAAGTAATTACCCCCACCAACGAGGCTGTCTTTGTACACCCTGTGAGTCATAGCTTTGCAGAAGCACGGTGTATTTGCACCATTTAAACATAAATATCATATACATATCTTGCAAAGCATCTAGGTCCATGTCTAACCCCACTCCACAGAGACAAAAAGGAAGGTGAATGAGGGCAGTTTTTTTGTTTAGTAATGATTTAAAACATTACTTGACTTTCAAAACTAAAGTGTTGTTACTCGTCACACCAAAAAGTAATCTGATTACTCTAATGGGTTGCTTGATAACATGTTACCCAAACACTGTCTGTATGTATGACTTCAGTTTCAAGTGCTGTTTCAGCATCCAGCTGTGTGATTCTAAACTTGATTGATATGAAAGTACAGTACTTGGTATCCTGACAATATTTATTGGTAGAAATTCACCATCCGTTGACATTTTAATTATTTTGGTTTTTAGATGCTGTGTGAAATTTAGTGAAGTGCAATACTTCCCACAGAAATGACTCAAATAAAACAAAAAAGCTTTAGTTTACAAAAAAGCTTCTCAATAGTAAAAACTTGTGTAAATGCACTTAATTACTTTCCATTCTTGCAGCCTAATCAGTTAAACTGGAGGGTGACAGCTTCACTGGGGTGCTCTGGTTTCAGGAATAGAGACCCAGTTAATGTCCTGGCTGGCAGATTAAAGCCAAACAACACTGTCTCTTGGTGTGAAGCCAGATTATCTTTGCCTCCTTGAAGCTTCTCCAGCAGAGACTGAAATCCCCAGAATAGTCCTGTGGTCTTGCTAATTGGTAAGCCATGTGGACCATCCTTTGATTAACCTCAAATCTTAATGAATTCAATCCGGAGCTGCTGTGATTTTTCAGACCGAGGAGGTGAAACCCACTCGCTGTTCCCTCTTTTCATCCTCAACCCTCGGATAAGAGAGGCCTGAAACTTCATTCTTGGTGAACCCGCCGAGAAATCAAAGAGAATACCAGAGATGTGTTTAATAATTTATTTGCATATGATTATCGTAAAAATACTGAAAGAGAAATGCTTATTTTTGTTCTAGTTTTTCCAGCATTTTTTTCTTTTTACAACCTAATACACCTTTAATTGCACAGGAAAAAGTCTGCCCTAACAGACACACATTTTCTTCTTTCATTGTGACATATAGTTTCAGATATGTAATGACAATTTAACTGGAATTTCTCCATTTGTTTGCTCCTCCATATTAACAAACAAGCATATAAATGAGGGTCGTAGAGAGGCCTCAGTCAGGTCCAACTGTTGTGAATGCTGAGCCCACTGCTCTAATAGAAATATAGTAGTATTTACAGGCAGTTGTTTTAGATAGGAACTGCTCTGACAGCTGAAGAAAAGACACATCAGGAGAAATGAACCAATGAGTGAATTTGTCTCATAAACCCAAATCCCAAAAATGTTGGGACATTGTAGATAATATGAAAAATTACCTTGTGTGTTTCTAATATTTCATACTGAAATACAACAGAGCATAGAACAAAGACAAGATATTTTGTGTTGAAGCAGACTAGCTTTATTGTTTTGGAAAAATAAACATATTTCAATTTGAAGCCTGCAATAAAGTTAGTAACCTTGCAGTGCAGGCGGATCTGCCCAACTCAATGTCTGTAATCAGACAGATCCATCTTGCCAAGCTCCAATCTAAGGCCAGTGTGAGGGACCCAAAGCAGCATGGCCCAATCACCATCTTTCAGAGCACGAGGAGGCGGGAGATACGAGTGAGAGGACAGCTGGAAGTGACTGCTTGTACAGGGATAAGAATAGGTGCTAACAGCTTCAGTGGCAATTTTATCAGAGCAGGACAGCATTTCTTTATTAAATGAAAAACATGTAACAATACAAATCTCTCTATGGAAGAGATATTTTGGCACCAATTGCGACATATTTTGCTGAAAGTTTGTTTTATGAAGTGATTCACGTTCTGTCCTTTATACCACTGCAGTAGTGCCTGCCTACTACATTATGTAATTGGCACGTAATGAATGTGATTGACAGAAAAATCATCCAATCACCTGCCAAATATCCTTTTGAAGGGTTCTACCCATTACCCAAACACTTTCTACAGGCTCTCTCCCAGATGGACAAGTGAAAATTATGGAATGATCCATCTGGTGTATCAGGTAACTGTTGAGGGACTTAAATGTTGGCCATGGAGCAAAAATGTCAAAGAACTCTAGATTCAGTACTTAAAAGTGTCTTCTATCCTCTGGTGCTTTTAGAGTGTTGTTAGAAAAAAGGTGATGAAGCACCGTGCTAAACATGCCCTGTCCCAACTCTTTGTAGAATGTGTTGCAAACTAACCTCACATCACCGAGACACACACTTCCATATGTCCACCATGGAAATATTACACTAGTCCATCTGGGAAAGAGTCGTTGGAAAAGGTTTTCAGAGGTGGAACCTTCAAAAACAACAGCAGCTGGTGATTGGACGATTGTTCTGCTCATCACACTCATCACAGACCAATCATACCAAGCCACAGTATGACATAGCAGCTCGACCCTGGTTTTAGCCTTAGGTAAAAACTTAGCTTAGACTATCGTCTTACATTAAATTATACCACACAGATGTATGATTTACCCCTTATATGTGACATGAACCTCGTCAAAGACAATCCCCACCAAGTTCTCCTGGTAAACTTCTGAGGAGAGCATATTTCATCAGGCATTGTTGAGTAACCACTACTACCATAGACTAACTGGAAAGAGTGGATGGATTCAGCATAGTATCACAATAATTTACGTGGTGATATAATTTTGATTCAAGACGGCAAAATATTGATGTTATATTAGCCTATATTGCAAATATGAAACGTAGTCTGCGGTACTTGTGAATAAAACTAAATCCATTCCTCTATCTGTCCACTGGATGGTGCTGCTGCGCATTTTGTCCAGTGAGGTCGGAGGTGACAGTCAACGAGCAGATCAGGAGATAATCAGTACACCAAAGATGGCGGGTCAGGAGAGGGACTCGCGCCGTGAACTGGCCGCGTATCGTACTGCGGAGCACTTCGCTCCCTCTCTAGTCTATCAGAGCACTTCCACAGCCGATGCTCCAGTCCGGCAGCAGTGCGTGGCTGAGCAGCAGTGCTCTCCGCTACGCTCAAGATATACTGCAGATCTATTTTCCCAGAGGCAACATGACACCATGGACGAAGAAAACTTAATCCTGGAGGTGGAAAAATACAACATTATGTATGACACCAAACATCCTTTCGACAAGGATATAGGCAGATGGAAGTGATACAACTCACAGAGCTGTATGGTTGGGACCAGCAAAGCGACCTTAGAGAAGCGAAGTGAGGGGTTGTTTATTTCTTTCTCAGTTTATAACATGTTTTCTTATTGTGTGATATCGCAATTATAATATATTATAAATAATATCATATAATAATATATAAATTGCAAAATATCATTATATTGTATTGCAATACTGGCATATCACAAAATCGCAATCATATTGAATCTGGCTCAACTATCGTGATACTATCATATCATGGGGCAACTGGTGATTCCCACCCCTACTAACCGGCATCGTCCACAGAGGATTTTCACTTTTGTCTCCCAGTTTCCCAGCAGTGATCCCTGGTCAGGAGAAGGGCAAAAGCATGATTTCCCATAAGAGAGGTTTAAGTGATGTTCCTTGGTCCTCTTTTAAAGAAGAAATTGAATGCATTTCTGATAAAACTGCAGACATTGCTGCATCCACAGAGACTGCTTCAGAAGCCACCATTGTTTTCAAACATGCAGTCAGTTCCCACTGTCGTCACGTCTGCAGCTCCCATCTTTTTCCCCTGATTGGGCTGTTCGACTTTTAGCCGAGTGAAGCTGTAGATGATTGGAGTTTAGCAAGATGGTCCTGCAGGATTTCAAATAATGAATCAGGCAGGTCCATCTACTCTGCAAGGTTAGTAGCAAACACCAGTCCAGAACTAGTGTATGTTTCCTATAACACATCATCAGTATGTAGATAAAATATCTTGTCTTTGTGCAGAATTCATTTAAACACAGGCTGAAAAGGATTTGCAATTTTTTTTTTCGATCTGTATTCACATTTTGCACAACGTCTCAACTTTTTTGGAATTATGGTTTGCACATTTATGTTTGTAGGTCAGGTCAATATTAAGGTTTCAGACTTGTTGTGTGGATTATGACCGTTTTAATTCCCACTGATCTGCGACACATTTACAGCACAGCACTACCACGGGCGCTTTTCATTTTAAAATCTCCACAAAGTCTTAAGAGGTAATTATCCCGTCTTCTATGGAACATTTCCCCCTTAATTCACTCATTCATGTCTGTCTGGTTTGTTTGTGTGAAAAAAAACAAGCAGTGTAATAAAAAAGTTCAGCCCCGGTGCTCGTAAAAAAACACACACACAAAATAAAACACCTCTTTGCCATAATAAGATAATAACTTAGCATTCAAAAACAATGCGTATATGAATCAAACAAGGGTACGAAAAAACCTGGACGTTTGAGTCCGTTCAGCAAAATGCCACCAAAGCAAACAGCAAATGTGGAACTTATTTGTACTTTTTCTCATGAAGAAGTTTCCACTTTGGCATGCACATGACGTGTCCCGCACAGTGTCAGTTCCGTCTCCGCTCCGACTGAGAGACGGTGTGAAGACTCGGATGGTTTGTACACATTTCTAACAAGTTTGTCTCCCAGTACGTGTGGAAGACAGTGTTTAAGAGGAAGCAGATGAAAGGAGCTTTTTCTTAAAATCAACAAAATAAAAGATAAAAGTTGGTTGGGTTTAAAGGAAAAAAAATAAGATCAATTGGTTTGAAGGTGTGCAGGAAGGTTTCTTCAGAGTCTGTTTCAAGCAAGAGTTTGCTTTATCTTGGCACTGAGTCCTCAATCTGAGGGCGGAGAGAAGGAAAGACTGATTCCCAACCAGCAGAAAACACATGCAGACATGCAAACACAACCTGAGAAGGGGCAATAGGAAGTTTGGTTTATGTCAATAGTCACAAATCCACAAAGTGTCAAGTAATGAACACACACACTGCAATGGAAAGTCTCACATTAAATCTCCAGTTGGAAAAGAAATCTCCAACACGGTCCTCGTTCTCGCTCCTCCGTCTTTAATCTTCTTTTTATGTTACATTGGGCTCTTGGCATCAGAGTTTTTTTCAGGTAGTGTTTCTTTTTTTTTATCCGCTCTGTATCCTCGCCTCACACTCGAATGGGAAGAGTCTGGCTCATCTGTTGCCGAACAATTTCCTGACTGCTGTCCGGACTCTTCCTGTTGTGTCCTGGCAGCGTCCCCCCGAGCCGCAGCAGGTCCCTGCCAAGACAAAAGCAGCCGCAGGGGTCAGCAGCGAGTTCACGGGCACTTTAAACAAAAAGATAGAGCTCATTATTACTTTGCTAAGTGCTCTTATTGAAAAAGGATAAAGGTCCAATACATCTTAGTGTCGCTGTAGCTCAATTCTGCAGAGTATGTGCCCCTTAGACCTCATACAATAAAACACACAAAGGTTTAAATCTGCTGATCTAGAGCTTCATCTGCGATAAATACAGTCCAGCTCAAACGCAGAGCCAAATCTATTCAACACATCTCCAGTTTTAATAAAAGTTCAACATATTTCTCAGTTATCTTGGAAAAAGCACCTCAGTCTGCCGGTGTCTTTTGTTCCTCGGCCAGTGTCCTTGTTTTTAGGGCCCTGGTGGCTGAAGATACTCTACAGATAGAGCTGCTTTTCATATCCTCTCCCTCGTTTTGTTATCGGCCCCAACATCAGCCAGCAGCCAATGTTAGGAGAACAGGAGATGCACACGGAAACACAGGGGGACGCTCCCTGAATCACGCTTTAACATGATGCGCTCTCTCTTTCCTGCTCTGTCTGTTACTCTCTCTGTTGCATACTGACAAGGCCATATAAATATCATTGGCATGTAATCTGAACTCTGTGACCATTTGATTTTTGTAGGATTTTTCGGTACTTTATTAACCCTTTAACTGTTTGATGGTGGAAAATGACTCATCACAATCATAGTGTTCCTCCTGATTTTGTTTTACATCTATTATCTGACTTTATTCTTGTCTAATGTTGTTTTTGGGCAAGGGATATTGTTAAATATGGATTAGGACGAGTGCTATTGTTAATTTCCTTGTAATAAGTCATTATAAATTCACATCATCACAATGTGCTAGAGGAGGAAAAAAAAGAAGTATCTATTGAACAATGTTAAAATTTGATAATTGTCTCTTGGATCAGAACTTGTTAGGGATGGGAATTGGAAAGATTTTATTGATACTGATGCCATTAATAATTCTGCTTATTGATCTGATTCTTTATTGATTCCTTTATTGATTCCTGTGGATTTACTTTGTAGGCAAAGGTCACAGCTACATAGGTTTTCAGCAACATCAGCAATGTCAAACACATGGCATCCTGATATTCAATGCTATGCTGCATAGAAAAATGCTTCTGCAAATTGCTGGTGTCTCCAATTACAGAAAGTTGTGAAAAAAGAGTGTTTTGGTCCAAAAAAAAAAGATTTTTGGCAACTTCTATCCCCTGTCTGCCATGTTTTTTGGCCTCCTTATCATTTTTGCTGATCGCCTCTTATGAGAGCATGACATCCTTTATTAAGAAGACATACAAAATAAAGTGGAAGAAATGATAAGGGAATTGTTAAACAAAAAAACTATTGATGTGGATTCATTTAGGGAGTAATTGATTCTCAGCTGGAGTTGGTTTTTGATACTCATCCCTAGTAATTGTGACATCATAACCACTGACAAAACAGCAGCACCAGCCTAGACCATCCAAGGGTGACAATAAATAACTTTTCTTCTCTAGCTTAGACATTTATGTCAGAAAAAAAGATCCAACTCTGCCATCTCCCTCCAGTCTGCATAACTAAGGGGCAAATATACTCCTTAAAAAAAGTTTAGAAACACAACATAAATTCATACTTTTAGACCAGTTAAACCCAAGCTGAAACTGGTCATTTTTAGTAGTATATTTTATTACAGTGTAACATCCTAACTTAAAAAATTAAAACAATGACCAGTTGTGACATCTGTTTGGATTCAGTTGCCTCAGTGTAATCAAGTTGGACTGCTAGCTAATTAGCTCATTTGCTAATGTTACAAACAATCAGTTTCTAAGGACAGACTTCAAAACATCAGCAGCCATTCATTTAAAGCAGATTATCATTAAACTCTTGAGTACACATTTTCAAGTTAACAAGCGTGCTGGCAGCAGAGAACTGATGTCAGCAAGCTAGCAGTTTGTGGCAGGTGACAAGCTAGAGCTAGCCGTGATTAGCTTGCATGCTGCACTAGTTTGTGTATCTTTTGCAGTGTCCAATGTAGAGTGTTAACAGCAGTATGCAGACACTTGAGGTCAGCATCCTTTCTAGTTTGTTTTGCTGTTTACCAATCTGTGTATATATTTAAGGTTGTTGTCATGATTAGTTTTGCCTAACTTCATGTTCACAAACCCTTAAATAAAGTGAAGTAGAGATCTATCTTTAACACTATTATATGTCATAAACTTGATTTATAACTAATAAATCATGATGACCTAAAAAACACAGTCAGTACATGAAATAAAGAATGAAGTCAGACTTTATACATATTTATTCATATTTAATCATGAATACATATATGAACACAAGATATTTCATCCATTCATGTATGCATACAATTGAGAATGATTTATGGATAAATGACTAAAATGTTACTGCTAAAATTATGTTTGCAAAAATGCAATAATTTCAGTGAACACAATAACGATGAAAAAATCTCTAACTCAGTCTCATACTCAAAACACTCCTCCACAAGTGTTTTCTTTCCTGAGTGGTGTGCCATGACTAAGCAGAGCCTTTTTCTACTGTGAAGACAAAAAAACTAAGAAACTGAAAAAGTTTAAGGAGGAAGAAAGCTTAGTTCTTTGTGCAAAGCACAATCTGAGTCAAAAATTTAATTAAGCTACTTGATTCTATGAGTTAAATGAAAACTGGTCATTTTTGTCCCTTTGAACGAAGGCATTAGGAAGAATACACAAGGCTGAAGGTTGGCAGTCAGGTCTCTCTACTGGCATTTGAGATAATTCAGTTGTTATGATTTTATATATTACTTATTTTGCTTGAGTTTGTTCATTTATTTAAATGCGGGTCAAATGTCTCACACAACGTTTAACATATAAATCAGTAAACACTTACACTGAATTACACATTTTAAAGAAATTATAGATACCATACCCATCTTTTTATCCATTTTGATTGTTATAGTGTTTTGGTGAATTATACATATTATAGCTGGTTGTTTTATTATTTTATCTGAGTCAATTTATTTTGTGAACCATTTATCATTTTTAGTTTGATATATCTTAGTGTTTTATTGGACCATTCTTGTTTTTATTTGTAAACTGGTTTATACATGTAGTTAAGTATATGTCATCCTCTATTTTTTATTTTGGTTTCTTATTTATGTACTTATTATTACAACTACTATTTCTATTTTATTATTACTGTTATTTGTTTAGTGTTTTTAACACCATCTCCAGTGTTTTCTCACTATGAACTCATGATAGTGTTTCCTCAGTTCCTCTTAAGCATTGTTCCCAACTCCCAAAGATGTGTTTAATCAAAGTCTTTATTAAGGTTCTTTTTTCTTTGTTTTAATTAAAATGGGTTTGTTTATTCTAATTAGCTTAATTTCTGTTTGTCTTGCATGTTCTTTTGTCGTTTCTGTCCATATAAAGGATTTTGTGCTACATTTTTTATATTAAAAGTGCTACATATGACTGACTCATTGATTGAAAGATAAACTTAGAAACTACTGAACTCAGGAAACAACTCATTAGTAATAATTATAAAAACTTTTCAATCATATTAACAAATAGCATAAACACAGAAAATCCCACAATTCCTCTGGGACAAATCAGGGGGAATGGGTGTGCATGAGGGCCTTTCAGGTGTGTAGTCTAGTGGTTAAACTGACAGAGCATCCAGCTGTCACAACATGGGACGTGTAACAAAAATTCATTCTTACATAAGCAGCAAAGATACACAGACCCACACAAACCCTCCTCCTATTGGCCCATCCCTGCATCGGGCGCACCCTTCCCTGATGCATTAAAAAGCTCATTAGCAACCTAATTAAACACATTCCTCTCTTTTAGCTTCTCCTCAATCTCCCTTATTACTCACACTTCATCACCCCCTGCTTTTCCACATCAGCAGCTCTGGCTGCTGTCTGTCCTATCACCTACATTCCAGCATCTAGCCAAGTATAGGGGGAATTAAACCGAGGTCAGCCATTACATTTCCACACACAATTAGCTTCACTGAGTCCAAATCCTGGCATCAGAGCTGCCCTTGGGGCTCCATGTTAGAGTGTAACTGTGAGCCAAGGAGCTGGCACTAGACCCGGATACTGTATGTATGAATTCAGCCTTTTGTGAAACAGGAAGCCATCGCAAAGAGCTGAGGATGTGCGCTTGATTCATTATACATCACTACAGAGCTGAGGATCCAGCATCTAAAGCCAGCACTAATCACGCTGTTGACTGGATGCCAGGCGAACAAAACTCAGAACAAACACGTCAGTGAAAGTGGCTGCAACACTCCAAGTCACTGTGTGCAAAACAAAGTTAAAAAACAATCATCAGCTTGAAGACAGCTACCTCTGAATAAGTCAACTACTTCACTTCCAAAGGAAAAAAAACAGGCTGATGTCTGTCTGGCAAAAAAGTCCTCAGCTCAAAGAAAAATCCTCCAACCAAAAGTCTAAAAACAAACTGAAACCAACAAACATGGGCCTTGTGTGCTTCTCTTTGAGTCCAGACGTTTTCTTCACTGTTATCTTATTCTAACAAACCCAGACTCCACTCAGCTCTGCACCACAAGGGGTCTTCATCCTTCACTTTACAGCCGTCATATTCAATACAGAAGACCATCTCACACAAGGTGAAGTGAAGGGAATTGCATCATCCTTCTTTGTGTTAAAACTATCCTGCTGTTTGAGTAGAAAAACCTCAAAAGCAGTCTGCTTATATGGAGAGCCCAGCAGCAGAATAATGCATATATATACCTTCAACAAAGGTCAGCCAATGTAGCAGCCAAACAAAAACACAGCCAGCTGATGATGAACGTTCCTGTAAATCTATCATGAAAGATTAAAATGGTTTTACTATGAGCTTCTACTTTTACTCCAAGCTCCAGTTTCTGTCATGAACGAAATATTTTTTCCACAATTGTCGTCCCTCTTTACTTAGCTTTTAAACCCAGTGAGAGTTTGTGCTGCAGCTATTTAAAAAGTAAATTCAGCAAGTTTGTCTGAAAAGTTGAAAAATCTCACAGCAAACTTGCCAAGCTGGCAACAGAGAAGTGCTTTTTTCTCCTTAAAAAGAACTGAGATAACACAATTTAAAACGCAAACAGTTTCGACCTGCCTTCAAACTCTATTTACTTCAGTGTAAGAAGAAACTCTAAATATTTCTTAGTTTAACAAAAGTGGAAGCAGCTTACTTTATTCCTGCAGACGGACTCACCCTGAGTAGGAGCTGGTCACCACCTTCAGGCTGGCAGCGTTGCGGAGCAGCTTGTCCAGGGTGCTGACTATGCGAGAGAACTTAGGCCTCAGGTTTCTCTCCTTCATCCAGCACTCGAGCATCAGCTGGTGGAGCACCATGGGACAGTCCATGGGTGGGGGCAGTCGGTAATCCTGCTCCACTGCTGTCATTACCTAAGGGACCAAAGACAAAGGTCAAAGGTTTCTCTAATATAATAGTAAGCGAAAAAATGTGCATTCATTTAGTGAGAAGAAATTTTACTAACATGAGAAGCTATTCAAGCACTCTATCTATTGACCTATTCATCTTTCTTACAATCTAGCCAACACATCAAACCACCTTTTGTACTGTTCTGCTCACTTCCCAGCTCATCATTATTGTTCCTAGCTAGATGACTATCGGCCAATTTTGTTCTACTTACCTAAATATGTATCTAGCCAGCGTTCTATCTTTCTAGAAGTGCTCCAACAGCACAAACCTCCACCGAGGCATTTTCCACACTGTTGGGCAAGTTATTATGTCAGGTTATGGTGACCCTACCAGTCAAGAAACTTTGTTAGCCTAGTAAAGCTAAGAGAAAAAGAACTGACATGAGAATTTTATCTACAGTGAAATAATCAAACCAAGACCATCTAACAAATTAATTAATGCATTAATGCATTTTTCCATTTGATGCTTTTACAAAGAGTCCACATTTGCCTCTGAATCATTTGTATTATGCTCAGTCTGTTGTGAGTGCAGGGATAGAGTGATCCTCAGTTTTAGTGTTTATTATGTCCTACTTGAAAAAGTGTCTCAGCTCATGCTGTCACACACCCCAATCTTCTCTTCAGCATCTTTACAAAACTATGAAAAAATAATTTTCTCAAGGATTCTCAAAGTTGCTCCTTCAAAACTGGTGTGATTGATGGGAGAAACAATAAGTGGAGGATGAAAACGTTGGCTCATTGATTTGATTTCGCCTAGCAACTGTTTTCCCTTCAGTAAGCTCTGTATGGGTTTTAAACTCCCCACAACAATAAAAAATTGCCATTTGGGAACAATAAAACATTTCTGCTGCACTCCTCTCCTCCTGCTGCTTGTCCTTTGATTTTTATGTCGCACTCCTAGCTGGCGAGCACCTCTGTTTATATCTCGCATTTGTTGACTCTGTTGCTTATTGAGCGACGACTAAGGCACAAAAGGCTATTGGGAACAATAGAGGGCCTTGACTTTGAAGCTTTCATTACTGCATGCAGTTTTGTTATGAAAGTTATACATACATTACTGCATTTTCATTCCAGCTCCCTTTTGGCTTTTATTGCTATCAGCTTTACAAGTCGCTTTTTGAAGCACAATACAGAGCGGGTATTCCTGTGGGACTAAAGTGGAGGTGTACACACTGCTTTGGTGCTGTTGTTCAGGGCGGAAGAATTGGGAGGTTTCTTTCCTGCGAGCTCAACGCTGTAGTTGTGATGTCTGTGCGGCGCAGATAGCCTACAGGTAACAACGCCTGAAAAATAATAATAAAAGATTTTTTCCTGCGTATTCCTTTGTTAGTGTGGAGAGTTTGACTTTGCAGTATGGATTTGCAGAGTGGGGAGAAGCTGTACATAAGGAGGTAAAAGTGGAACACAACTGCAAAAGTATCTGCAAAGAGGAGATAAAGGCAGCAGGTCCAACATGTCACTCTGGAAATCAAAGCCATAACTTGAAAAACTCACAGCCACCCTTAATCGGCGTTTTGAACATGTGCTTTGCACTCCTAAAAAATTGCTGCTCGATTGTGTTTTATGTTGCCACTGTTCCAGCTTTTTCGGGGCATACCTTTAAACCTGTTTAAAATTCCACAGTCTCCCTATTTTCAATCTTTAATGGGTTTCAGTGTTTTAAATGTTTTCTATAGATCTTTTATTTCACATTTTACACAACATCTAAACATTATTGAATTTAGGTTTGACTTTAAATCACACAGAAAGTGCTCCCTTTCTATCTTAGTTTTGTTCAGTGATGTTTGGTTGTATTGCCTTGTCAAAACTTGTCACAAAAACCACAAAACACAAGTTATCACTGTGGAAGTTAAAAACCTAAACAAGAAGGTTAAAATCTCAACAACACAATTGTGTAACAGAGACAAAAGCCAGTGTGAGCAGATGTAGGAACTCAGTGATAATCGTGGAACATTCAATGCATTAAGAGTGGGAGGCTGCTGACGTGACTCACCTTGAGAGAGTTTTAGTGCATTATGCTTCTTACTGCTTTCCTCGGTTTCTTTTTTTTCTTACATTTTTTCAATATGGAGAGTGTTGGGGCCACACATTTAGAATTTTTTTTTTTTTTGACAAAATTTGGCATTTACAAAACTTAGAATAAAAACAGATAAGCACCATGTGTCTTATGTTTACATAATAGGTCAATTATGATTGTATTGTTTAATACGTAGTGCTGTAAATAAACAAATATTACATATAGTTTCTGTCTTTCAGCTGTTCTTTATGTTTTTACTACACCTGAGTTCAAAACACATCTCTCCATAGCTTAAATGAAACTGACTAGTTTATTCAAAAGCTTGATCCAGAAGGGGGGACTGGACGTAGTCAATGTTGCCCCATTGTCTATGTAAATGGTAAATGGACTTGAGCTTATAGTAATCCATCAGTGTTAACAAACACATACACACCCTATCATACTCATTCACACTCCACTGATACAGCAGTGTGAGAGGCTTGGGGATAAGTGCCTTACCCAAGAGCACACTGACATGTGTCAGCAGGAGCTGGGCTTGAACCTTAAGCCTTGTGATTGAAAGTAGAGCATTGCACCAGACTAAGCCACCCAACCCTGAAAAGTCCAGTTAGTTAATGGGGCAAAATGCACCTTTTGCAATTGCTTATATGTTAATAAGCAAGTTAGAGCAGTTTATTTGAAATAGCTCCTTTCACACAACAAGGTCATAAAGCATGAAACAAAATCTATTATCATCACAAAATGACTCGTATAAAGATGAACAAAGAAAAGACAAACATTTCTACTAAATTACATCACATCATTACACTCAGATTAATGTGGTTAGAGGCTTGCTTAAAAAGATGTGATTGAGGACGCTTTTTGAAACCATCCGTTCAGGAAGCAGAGCCTATGTGCAAAGAGCGAGTTCCAATCTGTCAGGGCCACATATGGGAAAGCAAGATCACCCTTTGTTTTCACCTCGAGTGAGGGACAAGTAGACCCTGAAAAAGAGACCTCAGGGGTCAGTTGGGTAAACAGGTATCTCATCATGAAGGGCTTCATAAACAAAAATGAATAGGGCTTGTGGTATCAGCTCAATTTTACTTGGTTGTTTTGTTTTTCCATTAAAGATTGTACCTAGTACCTGGCACAGTTTTTGTACAAACTCCAGGGGGGGTTCAAGGCGACCTGAGCCAAGTTTAAACATGACATGGAGACACTGCTGACCTTTATATGGTCAAAATATCATCTTCAGATGGGTATATCAGACCCAGATGTGTGGAAATAAAACACTCTTTGTTGTCAGACCTCTGATGGTGTGCTACTTCCCAAACTTTCCTCTGCTTTAGGGATGGGAATCAAAACCAATTTCAGTTGAGAATTGATAAATACTGTACTTGCTTATAAATACCCTTATCAATGTCTTCCGTTCACCTGACACACCAGATAGACTGTTCAGTGTATTTCACAAGTCCATCTGAGCAAGAGCCCATAGAAAGTGTTTGGGAATGGGCAGAACCTTTCAATAGCAAATCCGAAGGTGACAGGATGATCGTTTCATCAATCGCATACATTATGGTCCAGTCAGATAATGTGGTAGGCGGGCGCTACTGCAGTGGTGTACAGGACAGAACTTAAGCCATTTCATAAAACAAATGCTCATCAAAACTTGCCAGAAGTGGAGCAAAAATATCCTTTGTATAGGAGGCATTTGCAGTGTTGACATTTGTTTTTTTTTATTTAATAAAGAAATGTGGTCCAGATATGATAAAACTACTACTGAAGCTGTTAGCATCTATGCTAACCTCTGTACTATCAGTAACTTCCTGCTGTCTTCTCGCTCGAAGCTCCCACCTCCTGTTCTTCAGCCATGCCACTTTGGGACAATCACAATGGTTGTAGCTTGGAGCTTGGCAAGATGGATCTGCCTGATTACAGACATTAAATCTTCTACTTTACTCTACATGCTTTGCCAATCAAGGACATCACACTCTCATCAGAGGCAGTCAGAAAAAAAACAAAGAAGTCAACAGTCATGGCAGTAAGTGGAAACAGCAGCAAGTTGCAGAATCATTTATCTGTGCAGCACTGTTCTGAACAGCAGGAATGTTGTGTCTGACATTGTTGCAGCTGAAAAATCATATAAGCCAACATTTTTTCCACACAGAAAATCATCAGGAATCGTTAAAAAATCGGATTCATAAGCAGAATTGTTAATATCATTGGTTTAGAAAAAATCGTTTCAGTTCCCATCCCTAATCTGCTTTATAAAGTATGTTGTTTTGATGCTTGCAACAGCCTTTGGAACAAAATATCACCTTACTGTCCTTACTATCACTTTTTTCCTCTTTTGTTGTTGTTCGGATGCTTCTGTAGTTTCGCTCAGCCACACTTTAATGACCCCGCCTACCCTGCAGACATACTGAAGTCTATCATGGATTGGAAAAAGGAGTTGGTAGAAACCAAACCCTTAAGCAGATACTACAAATGGAAAAATAACAAAAGAATCTTGAAGTAAATAAGAGCCCTATCAAAAGCCTGGCCAAAGTGTTTTGGGGTGCAGCACTGGTGTCTTGCCTGTTTTCCATCTGATGCAGTTGTCATTTTTATGTATAAGCATGTGCTCATGTTAGTGCCAAGGGGTGTGTTTGTCTAAGAATAAGGAGTGTTCAGGGGCAAAACTGATATCTTCCTGCACGTTAAAACACCTAAAATCTGATCTACAGTCTATGGTCTATGGCACAGTGTGTCTCTGCTATTTTGAGGATAACTCAAAAGATCAAAACACACACTCACTGAGCCATTATGCACACCTGTAATGCACAACAGCACACCTCTGCCTTTAACGGAGCATTCGTTGACAAGTTCATTTTAAGTTTATAACAAGACCGAGGGCTAAGAGATGCCTTTTTTTTTTGAAGAGCTCCTCAGTGCAGATAAGTGTTTGTCACATTAAACTTTGACTCACATCCTGGTTGCTCATGTCCCAATATGGCCGCTCCCCATAGGACACCACCTCCCACATGACGATACCATAGCTCCACACATCACTGGCTGACGTGAACTTCCTGAAGGCGATGGCCTCAGGCGCCGTCCACCGGATGGGAATCTTCCCTCCCTGCTCATACACACATACATATGGAGGGGGCTTCATCAGCTACAGTCACACTACAGTCTCATGACAGCAAACACAGACATGCAGAAGCTAATGCAAATTTCACACAAGGCTTTGCACGCTAACACAAATATTGGCACACATGAAAAGTCTCACATGCTTCCATATGTACATGTGAGACAAGCAAAGGGGAAAATTAACTCAGTCGGCTACATCCATACAGTAAACACACAAACACACAGGGTACTGACCAAGGAGCTGGTGTATGTGGGGTCAGCAGACGTGTCATCCAGAAAGCGCGACAGGCCAAAGTCTGAGACCTTGCACACCAAGTTACTGTTGACCAGAATGTTCCGGGCGGCGAGGTCTCTGTGGACGTAATTCATGTCTGACAGGTACTTCATCCCCGCGGCAATGCCACGCAGCATCCCGACCAGCTGTGTCATCGTGAAACGACCGTCGTTCAGCTGCAAAAACAAACAGCAGCCATAGATGGAGCAGGAGGGAGAGGGGGAGGGGAGGGGAGGGGGAGAGCGGGAGAGGAGGTTAATGAAGGAGGTGAGGGAAGAGAGAGAATGAGAAATGAGAAAAAAAGATGGGTTGAAATGCGCGGAAGAAGAAGATAGAGGAAGAGTAAAGAGGGGAGATAAGGAGAAAATACCAGAGAGTGGATCAGTCACTGAGGCCACGTAAACATGACATCTGTCATCATGCTCCTGACAGTCACTGACAGCTGACCTTTTACACACGCTGTCCAATTAGCTGATTAATTAGAGTCTTTACTGTCCAAATCAACCCATTAACGCTCAGTGTTGGCTCCTGCACAAAAATAAGGAGTGAATGTGCAGCAATAACAACCGCTAACTATAGGAATTTCTCTCATTTCAGAACCAGATACCCTATAAGAAAGAGAGAATTTTTAGCAATAACTAATATTTTGACGTTAACAAGAAGAACTATCAAACTAGGGCTCAACTAAACAAACAAAAAAATGCAGCATGATATATTTCCGTTCTGTTATATACTGTACATTTAGACATAAAAACAAGTGGACACGTTTGAATATTAAAAACAGAATTAAATTTAATTCAGTTACTTGTGATGATCGTTCACTTCAGCATGGTTCGGTCCCATGTTTTCAATGGCCCTGCATTTATTACAAAGTCCATGCTCATGCCAATCACACTGATTTGAGCTCCTTATACTTTCACTCTTAGACTTGTGTGGTTTGAAAATTGAGCCAAACCTGTAAACAGGTTCGGGCAGATGACTCAAACTGGCTATTTTTAATGCATGCTAGTTCAGGTGGAGGAGGCTTCTTCTTTAGGCAGCAACCATCAATATGAAGCACTAAACTCAACAAACTTCAGTTTGAAGTTAAATGAAGAATTTTTAACAAATGATTGTAAAAGAGTAATGTGAGTATGGTGTATTTATTTTAAACTCTGTCAAGCATCTTGAGTTCTTTGTGTATGAATGGAGCTCAGTTCATGACACTATGAAGACAACAGGAGCTTCATCAACTCTATGCCAGAATTTGATGATTACAAGAACAACCACAGTTGTCATTTTAACTGCCAAAACATCATTTACATTTACATATCAATTCAACAAGAAAAAGAAACAGCAAGGCTTAACTGATCTGACATGTTGTATTTGTTTTATATCGAGATATCTACCTATATCTATGTCTTCATGCAGCTATAATCTGTATGTATAAGTTTATCTCTATGAAACAATCTATCTATACACCTAAAAAAAAAAAAAGGAAACATTATTTCAGTCGGTTATTTCTCCCCTTTAATAACACTAACTGGTATTGTATTTTATATCATTGGAAAGCATCATAAGTCATCTCTACAACAAGGTACAAGTTGTAAGGACTGTACATTTGTAGAATGAGCCACACAACTAGATATGTGGGCAGAGACCCCCAAAAAACATGCCAAAATCCCCTGCAACTAGAAGCTGGTGTTCCAGTCAGCAGAGTGGCAGCATTATTTGATGTCAGCTCTGGTACCATTTCCAAACTTAGGACCAAGTTCTGTGAGACTTGTAAAGCCAAAGACAGACTGCGAAGTGGGTGCCCCAGGGATTACAATACCCCAAGAAGGCCAGTTCCTCACCCTTGCTTCACTGAGGAATTGCAGGCTTTCAGAGGGATTTTGTCAGATTTTTTTGGGGTGCTTCCAACATGTTTGACTTTGTTTCTCATTCCACGAACCTACAATCCTTCAAGTTTTACCTTGTTTTAAAGGTGACTAATCAGGCATTCCAGTGATATACAATATAATTCCACAATATCAACTGGTATAACTGAAGGGGAGTTAATACTGGCCAAAATAATGTTTCCAAAAGTTTTTTTTAAATCTATCTATCTATCTATCTATCTATCTATCTATCTATCTATCTATCTATCTATCAAAAGACAGAAAACAAATACGGAATTCATGAGTTTCAATTGCAAAGCATAATATACAAGTTTTATTTAAATAAAAAATGAAAATGTCTGTAGAATGGGGTCGTGTTTTCAAATACAAGTGTTTTGAGATGTTAATTTTAAGCAGGTGAAAATTAGCTGACTCGGCCGACCTGATTCTGATTAAATACAAAGCTTTCTTTGCATTTTTCAGCTCTGAAAATTAAAGCAGAAATCATCCTGCAATTATGAATGCAAGAATGCATGCTCAAAGCTTATTTTCTTCATTTCAAAAAGTCCTTCATTTGCAGTTTTTGCCCTCTCTTAATAACATTTGAGAAGCATGAAACAAATCTGCCATCAGAGTTTCAGGGTTTAATTTCAGATTCTCCACGTTTATAAAGCGTGACGCGGTGGGATGAACCAAGGATGGTTATAAATCATGACTCCACCTTGTGAAGACTCCTGAAACCTTATGTGAGTGGATCAAACCCGGTCAATTGCTGGTCGATATGCAATTATCTGATATCAAATAAGAGAATTTCTGCACACTATGAGACGCTGAATCCACCATGTGAGGGTTTTTTCATGACCTGAATATTAAGTAGAAGTTTGATGGAAAAAAAGAAACAATTTTCGACGTAATCAATCCCGTCTTTGACTCCGAAAAGAGGCAGAAAAGAACACAAGACGTGACATGACAAAACCATAAACATCCTGCTTTGTAGTCTGCACACTCCACTGAAGTCTGACAGCAAAGCACGCTGGGATGGATGGATGTGTAAACAGCCATGATTCATAGCGGGGGCTCAGAGCCTCAGCAGAGAGTATGAAAGAATGTGTATGTATGTGGGTTATCTCTGTGGAGCTGCACATACATGTGCATATGTCCTGTGTTTCTGTCTCCAGGAGCTGATGTGGGGATGGGAAAAGTATGAAGCTTACTGAGATTCAAAGGGATATAATTGTAAAAAGGATGATGTTGATGTTGACTGAAATTAAAAACACAGATGCCATGCCCAAGGCTTGGTAAAAACATTGTTAAAAGTAAGAGCCTATCTGTGATATGTGAATAATCACAAGTTAACTGATATGAAAGGTCTTTTATAAGTCATTATCACTGTTTTATTTTCCAGTTAAGGAAAGCATTTAGTAAAATCAAATGGCACTGATTATCACAGGAACAAAAACAGAATGCTTAACACCAAATATTGGATTGCTTATAGACCCACTCATGACATATTGCAGGCAACACATGTTGACAACATTTAAAAAAAGGGCATGGCCATGGTGACGAGTGTCCCTCCCCTCTTGTCATCTCCATCCACTTCCTGAAATGTGGAACATAATTTTTGCAATTCAGACAGTGCTCTCTGTCTTTTTTTAGGTTGGGCGGGGGGGATTAATTTTTTTTAAACAAATGATGTCTAATGCCCTATTCATACTGCTGTTCCGATGTATAATATTTACACTAGGAATGCATGATATTATCGGTTTGCTATCGGTATTGGCTGATATCAACCTAAAAAGGTAAGTATCGGTACTGGCCAATATTGAAATTTTTGCAGACATTTACAGGTGATAAATCGGCCACACATATCAGCCATGTATTGGCTGAAAATCAGCATATTACACATCTGTAATATATATAGATGCACCTTCTCATCACTGTATGGGTACATTAAAAAAATTTAAGGGTTTCATTTTTAAAGAGTTAAATGCTGTTTTTCTTGTTTTGGATACGTTCCTCGCAAAAACATACTGTAACACTGAAAGAAACAAGTCCATTTTTCTTAAGAACAGAGCTTGTGCTCTTGACCAGAAATATCGGGATGGCTGCCAGCGGTAATGAATTAAAAAATATTGGCTTATCGGATATCCGCAAAAATCCAGTATCATGCATCCCTAATTTACACCCATGTTGTTTGCCTCCACTGTTAACGTCGTGGGGACAGAATGGGGGGAACAAATGATCCCTCCATTTGCTACAACCTACGAGGGAGATGACAGCAGGAAGTGACTTCTAATTCAAGGTTAGCTAATAGCTTCAGTAGCAGTTTTATCACATCTACAAACTTTTCAATAGAAAGGATATTTTCTCTCCAACTCCTATGTTTTGGCGAGAGTTTAATTTATGAAGTCCTGTCCTTTTGACTGCAGCAGTATCGCCTGCCTACCACGTTATCTTATTGGCCTGTAATGTATGTGAATGAGGGAACGATTGTCCAATCACCTGCCGGATTGGATTTTATCCCTTTTTTAAGGAAAATATGACAATTTTAATCAATGTGAAGGAGTTTCCCTGTCATCTTCTATAATAATAATTAAAAGCAAAACATAAAAGAACAAAACAGAACAAAACCCAATCTTCTCACATATGTAGAAATAACCGGAAAATTTCCAGATTCACCCAGGTAAGCTAGATGTGTGAATGGAAAAAAGTTTTCTCTCAGTTTTACCCAGAAATGACCCTGGTAGCCCCCTAATATTTCCTAACCTCCCGCCCTCCATTGACTGACAGTGAGGGACGAGTGTGAACAAATAAGTCAGTAAGGGGATTTTCTGGGTGGGTCACTTTGTAATATCTAGGTAGTTTCTGGCAAAATTTCAGGTTTGAAAAGGGCTTGGCACTTCTTGCCATGGTATTGAACATGTGAAAGTCTGTTTTGGGTTCATTTATGCACCAGTTCTTAAGAGCGAATTGTTCTTAAAGGGTTGTTGTAGCTGCCATAAAGAAGTTATATATGTTTATATACATGGTTACACTTGCGTGAATGTGAGTTGAATTTATCCAAACTCTAGTCAAACTTTATAAATCCAGTATTATAAACCATCTTTTATTTCTTCAAGAAAAAAATAACCACATAACAGTGTATCATTACACATCGCCGTGCCATTGTCCTTTAATTGAATAAAATATCGAGATGTGATTTTTTTTACACTAAACTGATGTGTAAACTCTTCTGACACACACTGATAGTTTGTTCATGATGAGTTTGTGTGTGTTTAGCTCTTGGGAGTCTTCGTTAGAGCAGAACTCAGAGTTCCTTTGAGTCACAGGCCGGGTGACACCGGACGGGGGGGGAGCGGGGGTGAGGACAGCACAGCTGAGTGAGAGGAGGAGGGTGAGAAGGAGGATGAGGCTCAGGCTGGACTCTAGAGACGAATGATTGATTAATCACTCTGTGCTTTTAATCGTCTGCTTTGTCAAATGTCAGGAATAAACAGTAAATATTGTCCATTACTGCATCCAAAACCCTTATCCCTATTTCCAGCAGACATAAATTGGCTATTATCTGATCATTGTTTTTTTTTGTTTCGGTGAGTTTTTAAGACAAAATGACAATTATTTTGCTTTCAGCTCCTCAGATGTGACAATTCTCTGCTTCTTGTTTTTGACAGTGAATTGTTGGTTGGACAAAACAAGCTATTTGTGAATGCCACCTGGGGCTTTTTCACTGTTTTCTGATATCTCATAAACAAGATGATTAGGGTATTTTGAGAAAATAATTGTCAGATTAATCGATAATGAACGGATTCAAAGCAATTTATAACAGTTTACTTTTTCTTTGAACAAAACAAAAATCTGAACACAATGAGTTTGAATGATGAAACAGCCAATACATGAGCTTCACGGATAACAACTCTCAAATTCTGTTCCATAGATCACTTACTAAAATATACACTTAAATTACTCCTAAATGGATAACCAACATAATTGTCTATCAATTTTATTTATATTGACTCAAAGTGCTATAAGTGGTAATCAATATGGACAAAAACTCTTCAGAAGCTCTCAGTATCTGTTGCAGTTAGAGCTAATAATCTGCCCCGATAGCTGATAGCGCCTGAAGTTTTCATTATTTAAAACCTTATATTTTCAGACTTAACATAAATATCTTTTAATGTCAGGCTGTGCAAAGGGACACATTTTATCATTTCATAAGATTCTCATTTATTTAGTATAAAGATTTTTTCCCCAAACTTAAGACATTTTAATTGACCCACTTATTAATAAAGCAGAGCTGTGACCAATGATTTAAACTATTAAATAATCTAAAGTTTTTTTTTTCAGACAAATCACTATATCTGAGATGCTCAGAGGTGGGCATCTAGGTTTCTAAAGAGCTTTGAATGCAGCAGTTCTCAAACCATGAAAGTGAAGCATTCAGGAAAAGGGTCTACAGCCTTCTTTCAACAAGGAGAACTTGGTAGTAGTGGAAAGTCAGGATAACTTAACTTCATTCAAATAAATGATTATAAATTGTTGGAGCCTTTCAAAAATGTCAAAGGTGGGTCTAAGGGGAGATGACGGCTGTGGGACATACAAAAAATACACAGTGATCCATATGTTCCATGAGTGTGTATAACAAGAATAACTTTTGGGATTACTAGTAATTGTTTTTTCTTTAGTCCTCAGTTTTATATAACGTTTTACGTGTATCTACAAAAATACTGTGCTTAACAAATTTATACGACCACCATTCAATGTGAGGTTTATGCCCTAGCTGCCCTAAATTAACACCATTTTTTAAGTTTCTGTAATGGTTAATGCACCAGCATGTTGAAGCTGTTTAATCTAAATGATATTTTTAATGTTAAAAGATAATCAATAATGTTATCCATCACTTTACAAATTTACTATTTTGAAAAAAAAAAAATGTAAAGTACATTATTATTTATTGGTTAAATTGAAGTTATTTATTTTTTATTTATGAACAGAAAAAGTTTTTTTTTGTGAAATTACAATATACATGAGGTTTAGCTAATGAATAACGAAACAGTGACTTTGTGAATGGAACAACAGGATTTGTGAAGGTAGAGAGGATGTTCAAGACGATGAACGTTCTGCACGCCCATGCACATCAAAAACTCCAGAAAACATTCAACAAATTGAAGAAATCGTTCCAAATGATCGTCAACTCGATGAAAGAATGATAGTCTCTATTGAGAAGAGACAGTTTGGCAAGTTTAGCATGAACATTTGAACATGCCAAAAGTCTGTGCCAAATTTGTTCCAAAATGTCTAACTCTTGATCAAAGGGAAAAATGCAGATACATGTAGATATTTTGGAACAAACCGAAGGAAACCTAATTATTTAAGAAGAAGTGATTTCATGTGATGAAACCTGGTTCTTCCAAGACGTCCTGATGCTGCTGATTTTTTTTGTCTTGTTCACAGAAGTACTCGTCACATGGAGGAGCCACGTTAAACACACTAAAGAGATATTAAACTGAGCTCCAAGACAAACCATGTTACAGTTTTCAAACCACAGTTTTCGTCCATTATTAATATGGCTTTTCAATTGATATGGTTCTTTCTTCACCACATCTTCACTGACTTCCTTAATTCTGCTTTTACACTGCGTATGAGCTCTAGGTGTGTTAACCAACAGTACAGCTGCACAGAATTCCATCATATTACTGCTCAAATCCTCTCCTGACTGAAATAGACAGAGACAGTAGGTAAAAACGAAGTCAGCAAATGTTAGTCTCTCCTCAAAAAGCTATTATCTGTATCAGCTGAAATGTGTCTGACTTTAACATCCAGGTATAACAGTCTGAGAGGGTTCTTTTATGTCCAATCGCTCAACTCTTTAACATTTATTTCTGCCATTGAGCTATTAGGTCTATACAGATATAGAGAACTGACAAAAAAGAGAGTGGCTAGACGTGTAACAAACGGTGCCGGTCAAGGTGATGCAGCATTAATGCATTAATTCATTTAAAGACAGAAAACAAAGCTACTTCTGTCACTGACGATACCAGAAATCCTTGCCTTTGAACAATTATTTAACGATAAAATGCAGCAGAAAGGCATCGATGAAGCAGGAGCATTAAATAACCTCATCTAGCAGAACAGTTACAGTAAGTGGACTTCTTCACAGCGCAGCCATGCAAGAAAACAGGTTTATTGGATGTAAATGACATGTAATGGCCCCCACGCAGCTGGAAATGTACTGTGTGACACCTCATTTCTCACCTCGCCTTTGTTCAGCAGTTTGTGTAGGTGGAGGTGGTCTGTAACAAACCCTGATCAGTAATGTATTCTGCAGTCGCACAAAGACTCTCTAATACAGAGCTGCGAGCGCATCCAAAAGGTCTGCCGTGTGACAGTTTTCCACCAGGAGTTTGAGTGTTGCAAAGCCTGTCAGCATCAGTCAGTCACGTCAGGCAGAGACACTATGCCTGTCTGCAGGCGTTATATTGCACATTTAATCTCTATCACTCAGCAAGCGAGCGCCTCGGGGTGTTTTACTGAGAGTAAAACATTCCGATAACCCAGAGGTGTCGTGTGTGTGTGCGTTTCTCTACACTTTGATACAAACTGAGAGTAATCTCCTCTGTCAGAGGTGTCGCCGCGGCACACGCCTCTCTCCAAGCTTACCCTGAGGAAAGAATCCAGTGCCCCGTTCTCCATGAATTCGGTGATGATGAGGACGGGGCAGCTCCTCGTCAGGACGCCCTCCAGCCGGATCACGTTGGGGTGGTCGAACTGCCCCATGATGGAAGCCTCGGCGAGGAAGTCCCGCCTCTGCCGCTCGGTGTAGCCGGCTTTCAGCGTCTTGATGGCCACCACGATCTCCCTTCGGCTGGCCTGTTTGAGACGCCCGCGGCACACCTCGCCGAATTCACCTGAATGGGATGGGGAAAATGGCGAGGGAGGGGTGGGGGGTGAGGGTGATGGGGGTAGAGGGGGGTGGAGTGAGAGGAGGGGTGGAGGGAAAGTGCAGGGAACGTTACTGGTTGGATTCAGGAGTGAAGGAGCTGATTTGAGAGAGTTGAGGGTCGGCCTTGGCTGCGGGAGAGGACTTGAGAAGAGACGAGGGGAAGAGGAGGGGTCATCAGAGGTCAAAGATGTTGGGAAGAGAGGGAGTGGCGGGAATCGGTCGAGTGAGCAACCTGGGGGCGGTGCAAGGAGACAGAGGATGGGCGAGGAACTTGGGGGGTCTGTATATGGTGCCTGAGTGTGTACGAGGGGGAGAAAGAGAGAGAGAGAGAGACAGGGAGGGTTGGACGAGCAGGACCACACTGTCATTTTAAGGTGAAGTCAGGACACAACATGCCGCTGGAAAGAAAGAGAGAAAAAAAAACAGACTCGAGGGGGAAGAGCAAGCAAGAAGATTTTCACTTCAATCCTTCCCACCGGCGGCTCTCATGCACATTCTGAATCCTAGAGAGGGACTCTCTTACAGAACAAACCTGGGGGCTTGATGGCACACTCCTGTTCCAATAAATGATTAATAAACCAGAATCTTTCTCTGTGCTCGTGGAGGAAAAAGAAAGACAAGATCGCTGTTTACCTGCACCGATCACTTCCTCTATTTTCACACAGGAGATGTCGATCTCCTTAGCAAACTCATGGACGGCGTCATTGGGGTCTTCGTAGGTGAAGGGGTCGATGTACACTTTGACCCCTGGAGAAACTGAGAAGAGAAAAAAAAACAACTAAGACGTCAGCAGGTGGCCCTCACTGTTTGATTATGGAAAATAATACAATCCATGCCATAGATGTTGAGATCAGGATTATAAAGCACAAAGACTTTCTAGTCGTACAACACATCAGTGAACTGAGGTGCTCTTAACACTCTGGACATTAAGAAACAGGCAATTATTGGTCTAACTCTCTGGCTATGTTTAAAAAAGAAAAAGAATAAATGCTCATATATGAAAATGCAAAAGAAAATTTAATGTTTGACTTTTAAAAAATTATGTAAATCAATGCAGGATTTCCACAGCGAATTATGCAGTTTAGGCAGCAACTCTGTTTTCACCCCTTTTTATTCACTGATTCAGTTCAATTTGAAGAGCTTTAGTGACATGAAAGTAGTAGGACATTATTGCCCATCATTTCATTATGAAATAACAAGAAAGAATAAAGAAATAAATCTAATACAAAGGGAAAAAAGTCGATTACCATAATTCAAATGATAATACTTATGATACGTTATAATTTTATACACTTGTGTCAAAAATCTTCATCATGATTAATAAAACAGATATTGGGATCACAACTATGAAACATAATTACTCGCTAAATTTTAAACACACACTATCATTTTTATTAATATCATGCTATCAATAATAATGGAAAAGGAAAAAAGTTTCAACATGTTATGTGGCACAGTAATATTTTAATCTTGGTCTCACTATCTCTCTTTCTCTCACTCTCTCTCTCTCTCTAGACAAATATATACATGTATATACATACAGTAATATGCTAGGCAACTTTTTTATGGGACCTGAGGGTTAAAGAAAAGTTTTATCACCTGTATTATATTTAATACAAAAGCGAAAGAGGGGAGCTAGTCTGTTTATTCAAGCCATCTATTCAAGCCACCCTTGATTTCATGTGAGAGCAAGTGAGTAAAAGCTCAGTCTATTTAAAACTGAGAGCTTTATGAAATGATTAACACGACAAAAATAAACCAGTGGTATATGATCTATCTGTCCCTGTTGAAGCTTTAGTGTAAAAATGTGACCTCTGGTTTGAGTTTCAAATGAGGCCAAGCGTTGAACTAACGCACAATATATCTTGGTGCAGTTACTTCTGAGGGATTTTTCACTGGTTGCCTAGTAACCTCACACAGAAATGACCTTATTTCATAATGAGTCCAACAGGCACCATATAGCATAATTAATTATCAGAGTCAGAGGATCCTAATAGTACATTTACAACACATGATAGGAGTGAAGCTGACTTGTTGCAAGTCTGTACTTAATCAGTGGTTTTCAAACTTTTTTTGCCCAAGGCACACCAAAGATCAGGCCAAAATCTCAAGGTACATTATGTCCATACCCATGCAAAACAGCCTCCTTAACATGAGCTACAGTACTTGATTACTCTGTATTTTTAATTGTAACTACAGACCTGACATACATTGACAAAGAACTATATTACTCAATAACTACTGAAAATTGTACATTTGGTTTTGAACAAGAAACACATTTTCTTTGTCTTGATATCACATGTAAACATATTATAATGAAAATTCATTTGAATTTACCAAACAGTCATTTTTTGAGCTGACTCCAAACATATCACCCTCATCTATATCACTCCCTTTCAAGGTCACTGGGGCTGGAACCTATTCCAGCTGACATTGGGCGAGAGGTAGGGTACACCCTGAACCAGTTCCCAGCAGACCACAGGGCTGCATAGAGAGATGGACAACCATTCACAGGAAAAACATGCAAACTCCACACAGAAAGGCCCTGACTGACTACCTGCTGTGCCATCATGCTGCCCTGAACATATCATATTGTCATCAAATGCTGGCTGTTTCTGTTAAACAATGTATTTTTCTCTTTAATTTCAACACAGACTTTACCATGGTATTGATATTTCTGACAAACTCAAAGTTATCAGTTTCATTTTCAAGCTGACAATAAAAGGGTATGGCATTTTGTTTTAATTTGATGCTCTGTGCAAAAGTGCTAGGAGCTTGATAATTGAGCTTCGATAACTTTACTTATTTGATTTTTCAGGTTTTTAAAAAAGCCAAACAAGGTCTGTTTCAATCCCTATTCTATCCTTTTTATTATGTTAACTGCAACACTCTGCAGGATTTTACTGGGACCGTCTGAAGTTATCTAATGTGTATTTATATTCAGAAATTAAAGCAGATAATGAAGTCACATAGTAGATTAAATATAAATTATCAGCTACTGTATAACTGTGGTAATAATACACAACTGTACATAATCCCAAAGCACACCTTGACATGCCTCAAGACTAGGAACAGGAATCAAAAAACAATTCTAGTTGAGAATCGAACACAACTCCCTCAAGGATCTATATCAGTAGTTTTTTTTACTTAATAATTCACGCATCATTTCCTTCCACTTTGTTATGCATGCTTTGTAAATCAAAGACATCTCGCTCTCATCATAGGTAGTCAGCAAAAATGATAAAAGAGATGTCACATTTTTTTTTTGGACAAATAAGACACTTACCACACAATGTCTGGTGGGTTAGAACACAAAACCTGCAGAAGCATTACTCTATGCAGCATGGCATTGAATAACAGGAGTGCCATGTGTTTGACATTGTTGCCACTGAAAACCCCTGTAGGCCAACTTTTGCTCACACAGAAAATAGGAATCAGATTGATAAGCAGAATCGATAATGACATGGTATCAATAAAATATTCCCGTCTCTACTCAAGACAGCTCAATGTGCCCTACCACATGATCTGAGAACCACTGTGCTAAGCTATGCTAAACAGGCTAACTGTTCATGTCCTGAGCCTCATACATAACAGGATCTAATTTTCTCACAGCCGAGTGCATGAAGGGATTTTCCCAGCATGCAAAGTGATCTCACAGAAAGCCCCATGTAGGAATTGATTGCCACTTATTACCAAGATGACAGAGCATTTATTCAGTCTTATTTCTAAGAGCCCATGTGACCTGTTTGATCTTTGTTAATTTATTTTCTAACGTTATAAGTTAAATGATCAGGGGCATAGCTTATCAATAAACAGGAAACATGGATGATCAGAAAGGCAGACTACAGCGTGAGAGTTATTTTTATCTCATGACCATGAAATCAGTCAGAGCCATATCCTGGACAGTAAAGTTCACATAGAACGAGGAGGATCAAGTCAAACAAGATGCAGACAGTATGTTTAGGATTTCCTGTGTGCTAATAGGTAAATGGCCCTGCTTCGATCAGGTGATTAGATAATTGATTAAATCTGGTGGATAACTGCACTGGCATGACCAAAGGAACACAGGAGCGACAGTTCCCAGACTGAACACACAAACTTACTATATTGCTGCAGTTTCTCGGTGTACTCTAGTTCTGAGCCGCTGCGCTGCTTCCTGTAAACAAGACGCACACAAACACGAGTCACATTCACATAATCAGCCAGGACTGTTTCCACCTAGAGAGGATAAAACATCTGTCTGGTCTGGAGCTCACGGCACAGCTCTGTTTTTTTTCTTTTTGAAGCTAAAGAGGTAACATGCACTCGTTGGAAGCATGTTAAAATTTTATGAGCCCTTTTGTTCAGGCTCTAACGAAGACATGTACTTGAGTCTGACAGTAATAAATATCAAACGCTTACTTAAGGCAGACAACGGCGATAACCACCATGGCCACAATGACCACCAGACCTGCAGAGGCCGAGCCGACGATGAGAGGCAGCTGGTCCTGCACCGACTTCTGAGGGTCACCTGGACGACAGAGCACGCAGACACACATGAGTGAATAACACCAGAAACACCACCTGACAGATTAAAGGCTGGCCTGTACTGCCAGTGTAATGGCTACTAATTAGGGCAGCCATAAAAACTAATATGCTGGAACCCTCATTAGGACAGCTAAAGCAGCAGATTATAAAGATCAGACTTGAAGAAAGAGAGAGTGTCCGTACTGTGGAGACTGGTGCTGAAGTCCATGGGGTTACTGTAGCGACCGTATCCGGCCACAGTGCGAGCTCGGACTTGCACCACGTAGGGGGTTGCGGCCTTCAGACCCTCCACCTTAGCTGAGCTGTGCTGGGATGTTACTGTGTGGGACATGACCTGGCCCTGAGATACAAAAGAGATCCATTAACACTATTATTATAAGTCTACTTCAGTTAGAATGGGCATGACAAATATTCTGACAGCTCATAAATTATTAAAGGACTATTACACAAGACCGAGTGCTGTAGTAATTAATATTACCACAGGCAAGACAAAACTCAAATTTGTTGGATGGTAATAGTGTTTGTATATAATTTATTTTGTCATATTAGGTGGTCAAGTATGATAATTATATTTTGTGTGTCTTCATTGATTGTATTGTATTGTATTTTTACCAATACTTTATAAAAATCTGTGTGGAGAAGGTATGTCCATTAAGCTTTCTATGTCAACAATGCCAAACATATGGCATGCCTGATATTTAATGCCAAGCTGTATTGGCTGTTGCTTTTGCATTTTGCTAGTGTTTTCGCTCTTGCTTGAATCCATGCAGACATCAAAAGTTATGTTGATGGTGTCTAGTTGTATAGTTCAGCCACACTTCATCACAACTTCTGTCTCAGGTCCACTATGATTACTCCCTTTGACTCCTCGTTGTCGTTTCTGCTGACTGCCTCTCATGAAAGAGTGGTGTCATTGGCATGCTAAGATAAGTGAAAGGAACTGATCAGTGAATTCTTAAGCATAACAGCCTATGATACTGATTCCTAAAAAAAGCTGGAACTGGTTCTTGATTCAAATCCAGTAATAGTGACTTCGCAAATTCGCAGTTCTCTGTATATGGTTTTTATGCTATAACAGCAGGGTTTTACCACTGACAAGCTTCAAGAGAGATGGCCAACCAGAATAAAATAGGCTTTCTAGGAAGGAGGCTTAAAGAGACAGTACCTGGCAATATTTGCATCGGAAGAAGGCAGGCCTGAGGGTTTTCAGAGACGCGAGTTGAAAATATAATTCTAGACATAGACCGTGACAACTTTAAACTCTAAAGTTACAGAGCATACACATTCAAATAACTGCCTTGAATTTGAGCTACTGACAGTCAAGTAAATTAACCTTTAACCCACTGTTTTCAGTTTGAAGAGACAACAAAGAGTCTGTTTTTACCATGAAGACAACATAAATAGCATAATACCTGGTGCTTGACTGGGGAATGTGAGCCATAGTTCAAAAGCAACTTTAACATCAGCTGTTTTTGGGTCTGACTTGTTCAAACTCCAAAAACAGGCGTTTCTAAACTGAAACAATCCCCCAAACACATCACATTTCAGTGCTGAATTTTTCTGCACTTTTGAAGAGGTGTCTTTAGATTCAGGGTTGGGAAAGTTCAGAGTCTATAAGGCGTTCACTGTGACCCAGATAGATGCAACAGCCAAAAAGTCGAAGCTTACCCTCTCATGGTATTTAATTTCGTAATCGAGGATGACCCCATTTGGTTTCTCAGGCGGCAGCCATGACAGGCTGAGAGTGTCTGAGGTGGAGCGCATCAGATGGACGGTGGGCACTGCTGAAGGTGCTGTGGAGAGACATCAGAGAGGACACGAGTTACACTTCCAGTCCATTCAGATTCTGGGCTGCCAAGAAGTCCCAACCATCAAAAATAGATAATGTTTTTGAAAACCTTTCTACCTGAACAGCTTAAAAAAAAACAGTACATGTTTCCCTTTCAGCACTATTCAGTTTATTGTTTAGTGAGGCCTGAAAGTGACTCGATTGACAGTCATTGTCTTGGGTCCATAAAGTGCAGAAAGCTGGATTAAGTGCAGGTTAACTGGGAGAGTAATTACAGTCTGTGGAAAGCTGCTGAGCAGTTTTGGTGATGCTGCAGTTATTAAGAGGAGGTGCTGAAAGGTGACATTGTCGTGATGGTTGACGGAGTGCTAAATGCTGACAGCAGAGATATAACGGATATTTATGATTCAGTCAACTCTTCTTGTAATTCCTTCAGATCTGTGCTTCTAAGCTGATGTAGCCCCAGCACCCACCACCTCCTTAATGAGGAATCATGACCCACATTTTGGATATTTGTAACCCACGGAAATTATCTTACTGAAAATGTTGCAATTTGGTCCTTAGAATGAACAAATTATGATATAACAGAGAGACAAGACAAAAAAGAAACATGTTTTATAAAAATGCATTATTTCAGAAGCCACAGCAGGACATATGGCGATTCTCACATAGACAACATTTGGGCAGGACAACCAGGTTTATTTACAGCCACCAAGTATTTTTGCCAGTAGAGCTGGGAAATTAATCCAGTTTTAATCTCAATTACAATTACTGCCTCCTATAATTCTAAAAGAAGAATAATCAAGATTCAAAGTGTACTGTGCCACAAGACATGCTGCACGTTTCGTCTTTTTATCCCCATCTATCTTTATGTGATCTTTTCCCACATGTACTTTCATTTGTTGCCTGTTTTGAAGTTCATAATGAAGTACATGCAGTCTATGTGGTGCATGTTGAAAATTCAGAGTTATGTTTTAAAATTGTGATCATAATATCTATTAAAATAATGGTGATTAAGATTTTTGCCATAACCGAGCAACCCTATTTTAGATCTTTTCAAGAATTAAAAAAAAAATACATATATATCAGAGATAAGGGCAGATAGGAGGTGTGCAGTATGATGATGTTGGATTGGGAATAACTTGAATGTATCGACATCTGCCAAAGCAGAGAGATCTTAATGTCTATGCTCTATGCTCCCACTTTCCTCACAGCAAAGTGGGAGACACTGAAAAGTGAATCTGAAACTTTTCATACAGATTCATATATTCTGTTTAGTCTCTTTACAAAGTTACAGATGTATAAATTCTGTTTCTACTTCAAGTCTGCACACTTTCAAATGAATTTATTCATCACTGAATGAAAATTTGTATGATAATCACTGAAATAGATTTAAAAACACAAAAGAGGACACACAACCAAATCAAAATCCCAAAGTTGTACCAAAAAGGCCCAAATCTGTTCAATAAGATTGTTCATAAAACAAAGAAATAGCCAGGAGAGACAGTGCTCACCAGGAAGTTCATCATCTTAGACATCCTCTCTGCCCTGAAACACGTGCACGTGACTCGCATTATCCCACATACACCTCAGTTTATGCAGGAAATGATGCTGTTTTGTTCAGTTTCACCAAAAAAACTAAGGCAGTTCATCGCTTAACTTTAAAGCTAGTCATTTTCCAGTGCCTAAGCAAAAACAAGTTCAATCAGTTGCTAGCAGTGAACTAAAGACGTCAGTTATTGGAAACTTACAGCAGTTGTGCATGAATACCCAACCATTAATATATAACACTCAGTCTGTGAACCACGTGGTTTAATCTTAAGCACAGTCTCATAATTCAATAGCCAAACCAGGTATGATTTTTTTCATGGCATTGGATTTTGTCACATGATCCACATATCAAGAAATAAGAAAGTGGTAAAATAATATTTACTCAGCATGTATGTAAACAGAAAAGTCACCTGCATTTGGCAGATGTTATTTTCTTACCTTTGAATCCTTTGTTAAGTTTGTTTAATGGTTAAATATATTAATCTGATGTGTATTTAAAGAATAACATCTGATACTTGGGTTTACAGAGGATCTTTTCAGAGAAGAGAGCATTTCCAGTGATGTCTCCAATTTGGAACTTAGATTTTTCAACTCCGAAGACCAAATGGACGCACCAATGGCTGAAAGTCACCTGTCTAAATGGTCACTAGCTCAACAGAGATACAGATTTTGTTTCTATTATTTTCCAGGAAAAAAAACGCTCATGGCGCCCACTGATCCTGGTTTGCAGTGATGATTTTAATTATGCAGATTGTTTATTTGTTTTTATGAGACCCTGTTCCAAACACACACAACTAAACACTAACACCTGCAAACATTCTGTGATAAAACTGTCTCACATGGAATTGGTCCTTGATTAAAAAAAAGTTTTATGGTCACTGAATATTTACTACAATTATTTGCCTATTTAATTTGTCCAACAGCTTTGAAATCTACATTTGGTTACTGATCTACCAGCTAAACTACTGCTTTAGAAAGTCTTAGTTTAAACCTCTGTCTGGGTTCTTGTTTTCCATGCGTGCCTCTCTGTCTGAGCGTGTTGAACAATGTTTCCTGTGTGTGTTACACTGCTCTGGATACTAAAACCCATTAATACACTCACTGACATTGACTGAATGTGAGATCTACTAACCAGCTGCTCTGTCTTGATGTTAAGTGGTATTGATCCAAGCTGCCCAAAGAATTAACTCAGTTTGTGGACACATTAAGTGTCACTGACTGATCTTCTTCCACTAACCTGCTTGGTTGGTGGTGATGTTGACTGTGGAGTAGCTGGGCGAGGTGGGGTTCTTCCCAGAGACCCCATTGACAGCCTGCACCTCGAAGCTGTAGCGGGTGTGAGCCTGCAGGTTCCTCACCACCACCTTCCTCTGCCTCAGGCCCAGGCGGCGAGGAGCGATGTCCACGTTGTCATCACAGCGTGTGCAGGGGCTGCGGTCCCTCAGGCATTTCTTACACACCACATTGTAGACAAGGTCGCTCCTGCCGCCGGTGTCCTCAGGCTCATCCCACTCCAAGGACAGAGAGGTCTCGTTCACGCTGGAGATGACGTTGCGAGGCGCTGAAGGGATTGCTGCACAAACAGAGACACATGTAGGTGTTTAACAGGTGGGCAGAGAGAAGAGGCAAGCACACAGCTGAGGCTTTAGTCATGTTTCCCATAGGTCTGGCCCGTTTACAGACATTCTAAAACATGCATATATATTTTCTATCAAGATGTAAGATGAGACAATATAGTTTGTACTAATAAAGTTTATAATAAGAAACATTAAAACCAGGCAAAATGATTCAGTAAAAGGACTGTTTTACAATGGAAACTGCTAGCAGTAATAAAGTGGTGCAGGGATGGCATCTTTTTATGAGCCAAACTCAAAGTTAGCAACACTCTGGTTCCATCAACCAACAGCCTCTGGGATTTTCTTTACTGTTCTTGGATTACTGCCTCTAATAAGGACTGAGGCAAACAAAAAAAATCACGAAACTTACATGTTCTGTCCATCATAATAAACCCTTAAAACAAACTTAACTTTCACGATTTTTAAGCTTAAACGTAATCAACAAGAGTAAAAAATTTGTTCTAAAGCTATGATGCAACTACAACATGGTGGTTGAACTAAGAAGCAGTCACCACATTTCTAAGATACAATAACATGTTGTAATCTCTTTTTTGAGAATTTCCTCTTAATCGAATGGCTGTGGCAATAATGTATTTATTATGGTTTACTGAAGTCAAACAGTAATTATTTACATTAGGTCCCTGGCTGTTTTTGTAGTCCTTGTTAGTATTTCTTTAGTAACCGTCCCTTAGGAACACAATAATGCTTCAAAAATCAAAGGCAGGGCAACATCAGATGCATATCATGTTGCGAAAGGAAATCCTTAAATCTCCTGTGCATGTGTTCACCACTGATCTTACTTCAGGTATTTATCTGAAAAAAGTATACAATCCTACAGACTTCAGGCCTTTGAAACTGGAAGAGCTAAAATGCCAACTCACTTCCGTGATGTTGGAATAATTCCTGCACCACTTTTTATCCATTCTGACCACAAGATAATCTTTTGAAATTTGTCGTCTGAATGGGGTTATAATTTTTGTATTTATTCAGTTTATTTAAGGAGTTGGGTTTAAAATTATTAACATTCTTCGATCTTAACACCTGTTTGATATCACCACAAAAACATGGGTCCTGGACACTAATATTCTGTGATTTAAATCATTTTTAAATAGAAAAAATGGTAGGGCTTGGGTGATAGAAGATTGAAAAAGAGGTGCCTCTGTGTTGGACAGCTGGTTCGGGGTTTACCCCACCGCTCGCCCAATGTCAGCTAAAACAGGCTCCGACCCCCCCCCCCCCCCCCCCCCCCAACCCCGAAAAGGATCAGTGATATAAATAATGGATGGATGGAGGAGCAATAGTTGGCAAGGTAAAGAGTCTTCCTGACTCCTTACCGGGAGTGTATTGGCACATCCATGATTTGAATCTCATCTTCCACCATATCCCAAAGGTGTTTTACCAGATTGAGATCTGGAGACTGTTGAGGTTACTGGAGTACAGAGAACTCACTGTCATGTTCAAGAAACAAGTTTGAGATGATCTTTGCTTTGTAACATGGTTGCTAAAAGTAGCCATCTGAAGATGGGGACACTGTGGTCATGTGCAGCTGTGGCATTGAAATGATGCTCAGGTGGTGCTGAGGGACCCAAAGTGAGCCAAAGACAATACCTCCTACACCACTGCACCATAACCAAGGCACCACAAGGCAGGATGGACCTGCACTGTAATGATAAAAACTGAAAATTGCCAGCACTGAATACGTTTTTCAGTAAACAACAAAAAATGTTTTTTTGTTGTGTTAAAACTTAATCAAAGTCTCAACTATATTATGTTTTTGTGTAAAGTTGCTCTAATTTCTTAACTCAAGCTGGCAACATTTTAAACAATTGGTTTAGGTCAGGCGTGGTAAGTCCGAGTTCTGAGCACACACTTCCTGTAAAGACTCCTGTATTTGCTGGAGTGCAAGATTGACAGCGTGGTATGCAATCAGACACAACACATATATGGTTAAGCCGGCCAGGGTTCAAATCCTGCCTGAAATCGTCGTTTTTTAAGTAGTTTCTCTCGTAACTCAAAATTATGAGTTGGGCCCAAATCTCAAAAATCCAGTGAGGACAATTACGTTGAAATTTTGAGGTTTTTTTTTTTTTTTTTTAACTTTAAACTGTTTATATATTTGAAAGTGGAAAACTCTGACCCTTCCACCTGAACACCGAATTCTAAACTCATCAGATGAGGCACCTTTTCTTCAGTCTTCTGTCGTCTAACTTTGCTGAGTCTGTGTCAATTGTGGCCTCAGTTTCAAGTTTTTGATTTACTTATTTATTCGTATTTTTCAGGAGTTGCACCTGGTGTGGTCTTCTCCTACTGTAGCCCATTAGCTTTAAGATTCAATGTGTTGTGCGCTCAGAAGTGGTTTTCTGCACACCTTGGTTGTAACATGTTGTTGATCACCTCTAACTCTGACCATTCTCCTCTGACCTGGCATCAAGAAAGTCTATTTTTTTTGCACCACACAGGATATTGTCTCTTATTTGGACCATTCACTGTAAGCCCTAAAGATGGTTGTGGGTCAGCAGTTTCCAAAATACTCAGACCAGCCATGCCACACTTAAAGTCATCTAATCCTGAGCTCTGTCTAGACTTCAGCTGGATGTCTTTGCCATGTCTGCATGCCTAAATGTATTGGGTTGCCACCATGTGATTGGCTGATTAGCTACTTGCATTAACGTGCTGTAAAACAAGCATACCTGATAATGTGGTTGTGGAACAGGAGTGAATATTTTATGTATCGCCATTCAGCTAAACAATAATAACTTCAGAGATTTGGTTCATGTTTCCCAGTCCTAGTACCTGATCCAGTGCTCACAGTGTTCTCCCTGAACGATGCGTGAATGTTTTAATGTCTCCGTAAGAAGGCAACAACAGGAGCACTTTTTGTACAGAAATAGAGTCTAATCCATTCTCACAAATAAAACTTTTAAATTGCTTCTCATGCTACAAAATAATCTGTTAGATGGAGAAAAGTTCAAGGAGGCATGTAAAAACATAACAATGGGGAAAAATCCTTCTTGGTGCTGATAAATAAATCAACATATTCAGAAGGAGGAGGATAAATGTGACTTGTTATGCAGCAGTGTTCATCACTAAGTAATGTTCCTTTATGAAAAGCACAATCCCACACAGCTCCACAATAAAGCCCTCCTCCAGTCTTGCCTATGTGTAACTCCTCATGGTGCTGCTGGGATTTAATCCACACTTGATAGAAATTCATGTTTTTTTATCAGAAAAAGTCCTCTGTGTTTCAACAGGCAGCACTGTGTCTGAGCAAAGAGCGTTTGAAACCTGGATGAAGTGTGAGAACTGCAGAGGGGAGCAAAAAAGATTTTATTTAAATTCTGATATTTCTGTGCTGCTGACCGCTGAGGTCGGAGTGTCCTCTGGTTAGCTGTCTTTTAGTCTATTCTTATGCCAGTGCATTTATGCTGATATCCTCCAAGGCCACTAATGTGAATGCAACAGCTCAAGAACATGAGATTCAGGGATTTTCTTCAAACTTTGCACAAATGTCCCCTCTGACTAAAGTATGAACTATTTAGATTTTTAATGTCATAGGTCAAAGGTAAAGGTAACTGAGCCTCAACTTCATCTACTGATTTTGAACCCTATATGCTTAAAAAGTATGCCCTAAAACTTCACACAATATTCCTATCAAACTTAAGCATGAGCTTCTTAGATTTTAGAGGTCATAAGTAAAAGTCAAGGTCATGGCAAGTTTATCCCTTGCTTGTGATCACCATATCTCTATAGATCAAAGTTTAAGGTCAAGAAACCTCTTTTTCGTACATTAGGGCACATTTTTCCCATTTAAAGCTCTCTCATGGTGCGTTCCCTTTAAGTCAGAAGTTCGAAATTGCACTGTCGCAGTTGGAAAACGTCACCGCGAACACCCTCAGAAGTCGGAGGTCCTACCGAAAAAGTTCTTTAACAGATATGGCTACTCTGTGCTTAAATGGGAAGTAAAAGCTGTGCATTATCAACTAAACTAACAATTTAGTGTAAATCCCGATTGTACCCCTTAGCCCTTCCCCTTCGTTTACCCCTTCCCTTGGCCCTCTGTTTTCAGGGCCAAGGGGAAGGGGTGAAAACACGCTCCTGAGAAATGAGACGCCACTCGATTCCAGCTACGTCATCACCCAGAGCAGCTCGCTGGCTGTGTCGTAGGCAGATGCAACAATAGCTGCGAAAGCTAGCTCGTTTTAGCGAGAAATTTTAAGATACGACCAACAATTCAAAACATGATTAATTTTTACTTCATGATTTAATAATTACTGATAATTATGTGCTTCCTTCTGTCTCCTCTTGTCAGCAGGCGCGGTGTATTATGGGAAATTCTCATACCCCTTCCTTCCAAGTGAGGTCACAGTCTGTCTTCATTTCAAGGGCTGTGTAGCCCTTCGTCTTAGCCCTTCCCCTTGGCCCTACGGAGAATTGGGACACCCCTTCACTAGATGTGAACATGCAAAACCAAGGGGTAAGGGGTAAGACAAGGGCTAAGGGGTAGAATTGGGATTGACCCTTAAGATTGCTCTCATGTATTGAAACCAATCACATCGATAGATTTGTAAGCAGTCTACATGTGGACATTTTGTTATGTAGACTTTTGTGCAAAATCATCTAGTAGTGTGCTGTTTATGTTGGTTATGAGCTAACCAGGTTAACAGATGCTGGAGCTCCAATGGTTGGTGTCGATCTATTAAAAGTGCCACAAAATGTGATAACTGCATTTAAGTCCTTTGGTATATGATCTTAAGAAAAGTTTTTTAGCACTTAATTTACAGGAATAGTTGTTATTTTATAATGCAAGTCTTACTGACGTGAAAATGCTTTTCAACTTCAGCTCACGGTGGGAACTGGAACACGCTACAACCTGGATATTATTTAATTCCCAGTCTGACCTCTGACATAAACAGAACAGAGCATCAGCCTCAGTTTCAGGGCGAATCTTGCTGCTACTTTATGTTGCTGTGTAACAAAATTTGATGTTCACATGTCTTAGTAGTACCAATAGGGTTGATTAAAATAGCTCCATGTGCATCTTATTTCTTAGGCCCATCTAAGTATCAACCAGAAAATATGAACACAGAGCCAAGAAATCATGTCCTACCACTGAAGAAACTGAAGACCAGGATATAGTTCCCTTGTATATACAGGGCATCTTGTTTTCAACTCCACCAGTGTTGTTTACAAAGAGAACATTAGAAGTCCCACCCCCTCTTGATTATGATAAGTCAGCGAGGATAAATGACATTGATGAGCGCAGCACACTCAAAATTGAACTACTGTCGACAGAGCTCGGGGAGTGCAGAGACCAAAATCAGATGACGCTGAGGTAGTTCTTTTGCCCACGGTGCTGAGCACTGAGAACGCTGGACTATGGATTTTTGTCAAACTTTACACACATATTAAGACAAGACAATCAAAGCTCCAGTTAATCCTTTGATCATTTTTGGTTAAAAGACTTTATTATGACATTTTTGTACAAATCTGTCCTCTCTGAGTTATAGATGAGTAAACTAGATTTCAAAGGTCATAGATGAAAGTATAAGGTAATGGGGTCTCATGTTGGTCCCCTCCGTGAACATGATTTCTAAAGAGATATTATTTTTCTTTGCACACGTCTGCTCTTCCTCAAAGGTGAATTGATAGGATTCATATAGGTAGGAGCTTGTGGCACCCCATGATCATCCCTTGCGTGTGAATGCAACATTTCAGTAATGCGTTAAGAGATTTCCTCTAACTTTGAACAAATGTACAACATGACTTCACAAGTACCTGATTAGATTTTAGAGGTCAAAGGTAAAGGTCATAGGGCCTAATGTTCATCCCTCCCTTGGAGATATGATATCTCTAAAACTATCTAATAGCCTTTTTAGTCAAACTTTGAGCACAGTTGTGACATAGCCACAAAGTGTGTTTTTGGGGAGGCAATATGGTTTTGATTCGGGGATTTATATATTATAAAAATCCTTGCAAGGTTTAATCCCCTTGCTCACCCTAATAACCACACTTGCTGATCTTGAGTGGTGAAGTCTGTGTAGATGCATGTTCCTGGTCAGGTGACCTGCTGCAGCCAGGTTGGGTCAGGTGTGAAGAGGGGGAGGGGAAGAGCAGAACAAAGGAGAGGAGAAGGAGAAATGTTTGTGGGGGAGACTTTGCTGTGGGAGCTGGAAAGAAGCTGTGCAGCTTGACAAGGACAGTATTCACCCAGTAAAGAACGAGTGGAGTCTTCTAGGGCTGGGGAAATAATCTCATCCAGATAGAAGTTTGGAGGCTGGAGAAGATTGCCTGTGGGCTTTATCTCTGCAGCAACTCGGAGGAAGTTTCCTGGTACTGGTGAGTCTGCCCCATGTGGAATAATTTTTTTTTTCACTTTTTTGCAATGCATTGCCTTTTTTTCATTTTGATGGATTTTTTTCGGTTTTGAGTTTTGAGTGGACTGTCTTTTGGACATTTTAGTTTGGAGCAAAACCCCTTTTGGATTATACCCTCTTCTGTTAAACCTTTTTTTTTGTTTTGTCTTTTTTTTTTTTTGAACCAGGATTTCAGGGGCTGAGCCGGTATAATCTGAGTTGGGGATTTTTGATTGGGGTGGGAAAATTTGTGTTGGGGATTTATATTTCTGAATTAAATTTTAACCGAATGAAGTGTTTGTTTTGGAGACATTTTTTTTAACTAATATTTAAAGGGGCTTTGTAAACCTTCTTTAAAATTTAGTGCATACCTAGTCTAAATTTCCCGGTAACTAACAGTAACTTTGAACCCGTTATTGTAACTATGCTTAGAAAATCAAGCTGACTGTTATACAGTTTTAGTCTGACTTCATGGATGGACTGACTAGATTTTTGAGTTTTAAGGTTGAAGTCTTTCTGCCTCGTGTTCATCGTGTTTTGTAAGACTCCTGTGTACACTTCCACATAAACCAATCCCCTCTCCCTAACCAATGCCTGTGCAATGACTGGCAATTGTATACCTTTAGAGGCATAAAACTGCAAGGCAGTTTCAGTTTTTAGTGTTTCAGCAAGACAAGCGAGAGGTCTCTGACTCCATGGTTCCAGCTGCAGAGAGTCTGACTCGTCTTAAAGCAGAGGGAGGTAAAGACAGAAAAAGGGAGAGGGGGAGAAGACTCTCAGACCGTCAGGTCGTGTTGGCCAAAACTGCCAGTCCTTTGAGTTCAGCCTGCCTTGAGCTGTGTTTCACTCGTCCTGTCCCTCCTAATTAGGCCTGCACAGTTCAGAGTGGAGACTCTTCTAATTGGACACCCGTCTAAAACACACGCTGAGCCCAAGCTGCCGGCCATTGACTGGCTGAGCCGCTCTTGTGCGACACAGTGCTCCTGAAACACAAAGCACAGGCTGCCTGGCACAAACTCTGACAGACCGCAGGGACGGAGCTGTCACGCCTGTATGTGTGTTTGTGTTAGGGAGCGTTTTTTTTTTTTTTTTGTACGGAGGTGGTGTTCGTGTCCCTGCCCGCCTGTGTATGTGTGTGCCGGTCAGCGTCCACAGTGTTCCTGTGACAAGGATCTGGGGGAAGACAGTTGCGGTCCATGTGTGTCATTTAACGCGGCGAAAGGCCCCAGGGGGGTGATTTTACACGGTCAAGGCAGCACATGTCGCTCTCCATCAGCACGATGGCTGGGACTTCTCTCTCTGAGGCCGGGACATGCAGAACAAGCATGGACGCAGCGGTCAGCATCAGACATGATGAGCTAGAAATGTTGGCATGCAGCTTTGGCTTGGCAACACATCAAGTTTTTAAGATATACTTTTATAATTACAAATAAAATCATTTAATAGATTAAGCTTATGCTGAGGCTCATTTGAAAGATTAAAATATTGAAAATGGATTGTTTGCAGAAAGAACAAAATATCCATTGCTTGTTGACAAAAGAAAATCTATTTAAAATGTTAAGTCTTAATAAGATATTGTCATTTCATTTACTATATTTATCCTAAAGAATCAGATACAACAGCGTTACGGCATCATGTGATAATACTCTCACATGAGAGCAGAAAATAAAGACCCGCTGAATGTTGCCTTTGTTTGTGTCAAAAGTTCAAAAGTGTGAAATTAAAGCTGCTTTTTGTCAGACGTCAAAAGGTCCAGTAAAACAAGATTTTTGAATCATATAAATCTGATTCAAAGATTATTTTATGCAACAAACAAAACTGATCCAATTTAGCACATCAGAAAAAATTGAAAACATTATGTCTTTTATACCTTTTTGTTTTTTTTTACTTCAGTGTGTTTATATTCCTTTGCACTCTGAAAATACAGCCAAAGTAATATACTGTTATTCTCTACAAACCCCAATTCCAATGAAGTTGAGACATTGTATTAAACATAAATAAAACCAGAATGCAATGATTCCTGCAACACATTCCAAAAAAGCTGGGACGGGGGGGGGGGGGCAATAAAAGACTGGGAAAGATAAGCAATGTTTAAAAATACCTGTTTGGAATATTCCACACTTGAACAGGTTAATCGGAAAAAAATTATTTCTTCATATACAACTGCAAGAAATTTAGTGATTTCACCATCTACAGTCCATAATATCATTGAAAGATTCAGAGAATCAGGAGAAATCTCTGTGTAAGCAGCAAAGCAGAAAAACTAACATTAAATACTTGTGGTATGGGGGTTTGTTAGTGCCCATGGCATGGGTAACTTGCCATTAATGCTCAAAGAAAAGTTTTAGAGCAACATATGCTGCCATCCAAGCAATGTCTTTTTCAGAGATGTCCCTGCTTATTTCAGCAAGACAATGCCAACGTGACTTTGTAGCAAAAGAGTTCAGGCACTAGACTTCTTAAAAGCCTCCCATGGACTGGTGTTGAAAATTAGCACTGCGCTATAAACACTTACAGCAGTGCATTTGGGACCTGTGTATATTTAAATATCACAGCATCAATGTCACTGTGTGTCCATGTCAAGTAAACAATACATAAATAAACAGACTGGCCTGCCTGCTGTCCAGACGTGTGTCCCATTGAAAATGTGTGGCACTTTATGAAGCCCAAAATATGACAACAAACACTGAAATATTGAGCAAATGAAGTTGTATATGAAGCAAGAATGGGAAAGAATTACTCCAACGAAGGTTTAAAATGTAGTGTTGTCAGATCCCAAACACTTATTAAAGGTTGTTCAAAGGAAAGGCGATGTAACAAAGGCAGGCATCAAATTCAAAATAAGTGAATATTTGCAACAAAACAAAAATGTTAGTCAGTTTTAACATTACACTACCAAGTATTTGCATTCCATTGAACTTAGGTTGAAAGCGATTTGCAAATCATTGTATTCTGTTTTCTTTAATGTAGTACAGAATGTCCTATCTTCTTTGACGGTGGTGTTTGTCTTTCTGCAATCAAGAGAGTTTTCCCTCTCTTATGGTTTAAGACATAAACGCAGCTCATCAAGTTTCTGTATGTGTGATACCATCAGTAATTAATTTAACAGAGATTTCATCATTTTGATACCAGGGTGTCTAAGGCAAATGTGCTGATTTCAGAAAATGGGAATGATGCCAATGTCATAGTTAAAACTAAAGAGTGAGCAGGAGATTGTCTCGCAATTCTGACAATTAAACAAATAACAACAATCATTGCATAGTGTGTCTAAGACTTCTTTGTTATTCTTCTGGTATCAAACAGGTAAAGACTGTTTTGATTTTGAAAAGAATCATTTAAATGTAAAATTCTAGCATTGTGACCATTTTTTACACCTTAAAGTAAATGTCTACTCATTAAAACATAATAAGATTTAATTTATGGTCCAAAGCACATTGCCTGTGATGCAGCTGCACATTTCTGCAGAGTTACTGATTATTCTTACTTACGTGTGTGGGATGACAGTGATGGTGTGGCTATAGTGAAGAATTCACATTTTATCAGAACAACAAACTGCGTAGAAAACAATCTTTAGGGCTTTATAAAGAGATTCACATCTACAGACATCTGAGGACCAACTTAATCAAAAGCCACTCTGTTAACTTGTAATTTAAAAGTGGGAAAAGCTCACTTATGTGAATAAAAAGGAGCTTTTCCTTTTTTCAACAGGAGCAACCAGAGCTGTAGATGGGAAGTTATTGGAGACATCTGTCCCATCATAACATTGAACATTTGGGAGGACCAATTATGTTGTTAAGTTTGTGTCTCACTCTGAAAGTGGGAACTCAAATCACAGATGGGATTAAAGGCAGAGAGCACTGACTCACTTCATCTGAGCCCCAGTTGGTTCACCGTGAAGTAGTTTGATAACTTTGTTTGGTATTTAGTCAACTGATGATGGTTCAGTGAAATAACACGAGGACATTAATGTAGAGGATGCAGCCTCACAGGAAACATAAACAACATAAACATAAAAAAAGACAGAGTTAATTTCTTGGCCACTCATGATGGAGGAGGAAATAACATTATGAACACCAATACACATTAACAGCTAGGATTAATAAACACTTCTTAATTTTTAAAAGTCCATTTTGAATCTAATGAGTCTAATGCATTACTCACCATCTTCAGGGCTTTGTTTCTGGTTTTTATCAACTCCCCAGGAACAAAGAGTTTATTTTGTTTATAATATTTCATGTATAACGAGAGTAAGCACATATTGTTTTGATGATCATGCAACTAGGGGAGAAAAATTAAAATGGACTTAGGTTTGAGGTGTTGTTGTTGAAGCAAGCTATATAGAATCTGAACAAGTACTATACTCAGGGCATACATCTACAAAAATTACAAATAAATCTGTAACAAATACTCAAATGAATGACAGTGTCCATTCTGTTTGTCTCAGCTTTTACATATCTGTCTCAGATTTTTGACCATTACTCAAATATTATTGTTTTATCATTGTAATCATTTTCTATTCTTTTTCTGTTATTGGTGGTGGCCTGGTTCTGCCTGTAGTGGGTTGAGAGAGGTTGCAAAGGGGTGGAACATTTCAGGTATATTTCTGGACACTTTCCAGAAACTTTCCTTGGGAAGTTAAGCTGTGGAAATTTGGAAGTATTCCAAACTGGAAATTTTCCATGGGAATTATTGAAATAATGAGAATTTACAATAATTCACGGGAAATTGGGGGTAAATTAAACAAACTATACAATTTTCAAACATAAATGTCAACATATTGTTTTGTCAAAGACAGACATCCATGCATTACATTTCAATAGATTAATGTTTAAGTAGAACTTTATCAAGTTTTAATTATTTTCTTGAACAACCAGTTTCAGCTTCACTTCATTTGGTCCACAGGTTCAGGTGTGCGGCCTCAATAGTCCAGGGTTCTGGAGTCATCTGTACATGAGATGGAGGAAAGCTCAGTGCATGAAGGGGCCGCAGCCTCAATACTCCTGCAGTGAGCAGTGTGCTGTGTGCATGTGATTGAGGAATAGCACAGATATTCTTGCATGAAATCTGGTTGTTTAAGTTAAGATTATGCTAAAATACATTTTCCCCACTATACTCAAAACTCCTGTGAGTGGTCAACTTTTAATTTTTTTAAATTACAAGTTTATTCCATTTATTCCCATCAATTCCCTTACATTCACATTAATTCCTGTTAATTCCCATTGAAAGTTTCCTGGAATTCCTGAAATTTTAGTTACCCTAGTTGAGGGTAAACTGACATACTAGACTGCTCTATATATCTATATTTACCGTATATATTTCACAAGTCTGTGCGTAATTTCCAATGGAAAGTGTTCTTGGAGAGCAGAAAAACATATCCAGAAGGTGATTGGACAAATTGTTATGTCAATCACATCCATTAGTGGCCAATCAATAGATGCATTGGATATGCATTGCTAGATATATCTGCTTAATGACAGCCACTGAACCCGGCAAATCCAGCTGCACTACAAGGTTAGGCTGAAGGGGGGAATCTTAGCCAACTTCAACAGAATGCATTTTTAAGCACATTTGTACTGTTTTTTCGTGTTTTTGTTTGTTAAGCAGTTTTAACTTATTATTTAACTCATTGTCCTCCCTGCAAAAGTCAGGATCAGAGCCAACCCAATCATAAAGTCTCGATTTGCCCGAATTATTAGACAGGCACGCTCAAAGGCTTGTTCAGTTCAGTTGGCTAGCGACACATTAGATTGGGCTTCGTCTCGTGGAACAGGGGGCTGTGACTAAACAGGCAGAGTAAAAAGTAAAGGACAAGGGCTAAGTCTTTACCAAGGTAAGAGTCTGACAACTTGATCCCTCCCTCTTTTTTTTTTTACTTGATCCACATAGTCACTGACACCACAACTGCAAAGATATTTACTTTCTGGTTTCATAATAAACAAAGAAAAGAAAATTATATTAAGACTGACAAATCTAAAAAAAAAACATGGAAAACTCAGGATTTTTGGTTGTTTATAAATTGTTTTGTCTGTTGAAACATGCTTTTTAAAGACTGTGCTGTATCCTCTCTCAACAAAAAGCCAAATCATGTTGTCCATTGATGATCTGTCCCCCGGTCACTCTTTGATAAATATCTGCTAAGAATGATCCATCCGGGTCATAGAAAAAGGGAATTCCCTGAATACAGTCGCTATCACAGGAAAAGAGCAGACAGACAACAGCATCCATATTGTTTTTGCAAGATAAGAGCAGCATGCCATTATCACATGACAAATTAAAGATCTAAAGTAATAAGATGCATAAATGTGGTCGTTGTATCAAACATATATCTGAGAAATTAATCCAAAAGAATCCGAGTGAATGTGGGTGATAAAACAGGGACAGCTTTGTCTTATTTTCCTCAGGCAGAAATATCACAAGATATAATGCCGACATAGAGAGGTGGGGATGTCCACAAACTAATTCAAACATTTGTTGGTAGGAATGCAGAACAATATTGGTATTGGGAGATAATGCCTAAAAAGTTGAATATTAGTAACAGCAGATATTAATATTTTTCTGATATTTACAGCCTATATATTGGTCATATAGTATAACACATGTTTTAGCTTTTATGTTAGCAGAATGTACAAATTTACTATGGTGGTTTACCTCATTATGACTGAGTATCCACTTTTATAAATCAAAAGAACTGTTTATTCAAGATTTTTTTTTTGCTTCCCTTCTAATTCTCACAGAAGTATACTGTAATCATAAAAGGAAAACATCAATTATAGTAAAGTGGAGGCTTTGTGCTCTTGACAAAAATATGGCTAAAAGTACTTTTTAAGTGCTATAAGGAGGAAATACTGAGTTTGAAAATATCAGCATACGGAATATCACCAAATACCCATGTTTTCTCAGAACAAAATGCATACCTTTCTATGGTAAAACAATATATAAAACATCTGGTGTGTCAACATGTTCATGGACTCAAACAAATGTTTCATTTCATTATTTTTGTGGGCCTAATTAAAATGAATGGAAAGTAATATTCAATACTTCTTTTTCTCACTCAGAGATATAATCACAGTGAGTCATTTGAAATATTTATAGCACACACTGTTAACTACAATTTAATCCAGATATCAAATCTTGGGAAATATTCCTTTAAGCTCTGTCTTTGGTTTCTCTCAGTGCCAAGGAAAAATATCCGCTCAAAGCCCTAACATGTTCACAGCTTTCTGCTCACTGTCTCTACCTGCTGTTTGTTGTCAGACAGGTAGAGTACACCGAGATTTTTCTCTGACAACATCAGCCTACTACAGCCAAATCAGGCAAAAGGAACAGGAAGAGGGAACCCAAACAAACCTGATTAGAAATGAGCTGAAATTGCTTAGAAAGCACAGATAATGTGCAGATTCAGGTCCTTTTTTTCCAAACATGAGTGAACCCCTCACATGGTCACATTCTATTCACAATGCCACATGGTTATGACAGGGAGCTACTAGGGAGATATCTACATTAAAAACATCCTTTCAAAGCACAAACTCGACTGGATCCCCAAACAAAAAAAATATCATGTATGTTCATAGCACTTCAGCCACATTCACTCTCTCAAGCCTTAATACTTGTATCCTTGCAATGCTTTGCCTCCACTGTGAAGGTTGCAAAGAAGGAATAGAAGGGTCAAGTTGACCCCCCGTTTATTTCTGTTTTAGGCAGTAGTATCAGAGAAGTAATACTTGTGAAAGAGTAGGGTTGCAAAGAGGTGGAATATTTCCAAAAACCTTCCAAAGGAAATTAAGCGAAGGGAATTTTTTAAATATTCCAAATTGAACAGTCTTCATGGGAATTAGATTAGATTATATTAGATTAGATCTGGCAGAACTTTATGAATCCCTTGGGAAGACTCCTTCAGGGAAATTAAGAATTATGGGAATTAACTGGAAATTGAGGATAATTTAAATAATCATATCGAAATGTAAATATTAACATTTTGTTTTGTCAGAGGCAGATATCCATGCAAATGAATACAATTAAAAACATTATATTTTAATAGGTTTAATTGTAAGTAGAACATTATCAAGTTTTAATTATTTTATTGAACACACAATTTCAACATGACTTTATGTCCACCAGCTCAAATGTGTGGCCTCAATAGTCCAGGGTTTTAGAGTCATCTGTGAATGTGATGGAGGAACGCACAGTGCATGTAGGGGGGTGTGGCACTGCAGAGAGCAGTGAGCTGTGTGCATGTGACTGAGGAATAGCGCAGATATTCACAAGTATTCTTCATAAAATCTGGTTGTTTTAGTCAAGATTATGTTAAAATATATATATTCCCAACTATATGTAAAACTCCTGTTCAGGGTCAACCTTCAGTTTTTAAAATTCCAGGTTTATTCCTGTTTATTCCCATAAATTTCCATTAACTCCAATGAAAAAAAATCCAACTTTGAAAAATATCTCAATTTTAGTAACTCTAGTGAGGAGCACAGACTGATGTACATGTGTTGAAAAGATGTTGAATGTGGAACTTTCAAGTTTCTGTGAAAACCCCTGCTTTGAAATCCAACCTTTCTAATCAATAACTAAGCTGCACACAATTCAAAGAAACCCCACATTTATAAAGGGACAATCTGCAGCTTAGCCAACAAGCATTGCAAGCATGTGGTTTAGCGTACATAGGTCAAACAAATCAGCCACTGAAAGCCAGACTAGCTGAAAATAAAAATGCCATATGCACTAAAAATCCAACTAATGCAATGACACTGCATTATGGTCAGGGCTCGGTGGCCTCTCTTTACTTTTGGGCATCAAAAGAATCAACAAACTGCACCATGAAGAAGCCTACTGAACATTCACCCTCAACACCTCTGAGCCTTATATACTGAATAAAGAAATGTATCTGTCTTGTTTTCAATGACATGTTCACTTTGACCGTTGTGCTATTGTGTTTGAATATGTATATTGTCCTGTATACTGTGATATTTTATTACATGGGCTGTACCCCCACCACTGAGAGACTGCCAACAAAGGTGGCTGGTGATAAACTTCATATATATGTTCAATTAAGTCTAAGGGCTGCACAGTGGCGCAGCAGGTAGTGCACGTATCTCAAAGCCAGAAGGTTGCTGGTTTGATCCCTGTCTCATTCAAGGCCTTTCTGTGTGAAGTGTGCATGTTTTTCACGTTCTCCCCCTGACACTCTGGCTTCTCCCACAGGCCAAAAACATTAGGTTAACTGGTGACTCCAAATTGCCCTTAGGTATGAGTGTGAGCATGAATGGCTGCCTGTCTCTCTATTTGGCCCTGTGATTGGCTGGTGACCAGTTCAGAGTGTATCTCGCCTCTCGAATCGGCTCCAGCCCCCACAATCCCGAGAGGTATAAGTGATATAGATAATGGATGGATGGAGTCAGACTAAGGCCTCGTTTACACAACAGCTTTGTCACCAGAAGCAGAAAGGTTCTTCCTTTGCGGTTTGTAAAGTGCTCTGCGTTCACACAGAGACGATGTGAAAACAATGCGCGTTCACACGGATCGGCGAGAACCACTGAAAACGTGGAAGCGTGCATGCCAGGCCAGTAGTTGGCGATGTAAGTTGTAGCAAAACAGCGGAGTAGGGATACAAGTCTGCGCGCTGACGCTTTCATTAGGTGAAGACAAACTTTTCACGAATAACAATGGCAAGTACCTCTCCGCTGGTCAGGGTTAGGTCGAATCAAATTCCTGCTTACATGGAGACAAAACTGTTCACTCTGCACCCTGGCTTCAAAAGTTTGCTGATTCAGGCACTCTGGGCACCATTTTCATGTAAACTGAAGGTGCAAATGCAATAAAAATTTAGATTTTGTCTGTTTTCGTTGTCGTGTAAACAAGGCCTAATTTTATCAATCAATCAAACTTTATTTATAAAGCACTTTTCATAAATAAATTGTAGCACAAAGTGCTGTACATTAAAATACACAAGAAGATCAGGGTCAGTGGATACAGAATAAAATACAAAACCCCACCACACCCCCAGCCCACATTTAACACAGACAGCCACTCACGCGCGCACACATGCACCTAAGCACACACACACACGCGCACACACACACACACAAGGACTTTAAGTCAGGACTCTTCAAAAAGCCACAGAGGACTGAAGACTGAGGAAATGCTATCTTGAATTGAAAATGAGGAAACACAGGTGCTAAGACTAAACTGACTAAATAAATAAATAAATAAATAAAATCATGATGATACAACAAAGTTAATAAAATGCTACAAGTTGACTAAGATTAAACTGTTTTAAAACCAAACAATATATAAATAAAAAGTGGTAAAAAAGTGGAAAAACATAAAATAGTAACTTTGAAACTAAAATGGAGTAAAACCCATATGATGCAAATTAAAAGAGTAAAACAAAATTCAGCTAAACGCCAGATTAAAAAGGTAGGTCTTGAGTTTGCCTTTAAAAATATGAACAGTAGGTGCTGCTCTCAGGTCCTCAGGTAGACAGTCCCACAGACGGGGGCTGTAATATTGAAAGGAAGTTTCACCGTATGCTTTAGATCTTACTTTGGGAACAGTTAGAAGACCACTACCTGAAGACCTGAGGGCTCCACTGGGCTCATATGGTAAAAGCGAATCAGATAAATAAGAGGGACAATTAAGAGATTTAAAAACCAATAAAAGAACCTTAAAATCTATTCTAAAAGATATAGGTAGCCAATGCAGAGACTTTAAAATCGGTGTAATATGGGCTCTCCTTCTGGTCTTCGTCAGCATGCGTGCAGCTGAATTTTGAAGGAGCTGAAGCTGTGAAATGTTGTTTGTGGGAAGACCAGAGAGGAGGGCATTGCATTAATCAATTCTGCAGGTAATAAAAGCATGGACTAAGAGTGTCTGCATTGGCTTGAGAGAGAAACTGGAACACTCTGGAGATATATGACATAATATAATATTAATAATATTAACATTCTCATAAACAGATAGGTGAGCTTTAATTAACTGTATGTTTCTTGACTTATAACCACGAGTCCAAAAGGACCTATTTGAGGCTGTGTGTTGGAGTATGACTTACTGGTGCAGTCTGAGTCAGGAGGGTCACTGTCAGCCCGGTAAAATCCACTCTGGCAGGGACAAATATTGGCTCCTCGTGCACTGGTGCGGCTGTTGGAAGGGCAGGGTGAGCAGGATCCCTCTCCGAATTTGGATTTGAAGGTCCCAGGGATGCAGGCTGCATGAGCGAGGAGAGGAGATAAAAAGAGGACAATGAGAAGGGAAAAACAAACACAAACGCTAAGCTGTCACTTATCTAAAAGACAAGTGGCAGTAATATCTGCCAGGGAACAAAAACTGTACCTTTGAAGTACCTGAGACGCTCCATTTTTGTGCAGAAAAATGCAGATAAAACGTGAGAAATGGCGCACGCTTCAGCATGAGGTCTTATCTTTACATTTGCATCTGCTCTTTTCGTTCTCACTCCCTCTTCCAGGTGACATTAATCTCCCCTAAAAGAGAGCCGGGCTGACAGCTAAGTTTCATGTTGAAGAGGAGGAGAAGGAGGATAAGATGAAGATAGACCACTGACAGGAGATTGCTGTTGTCAAACAAACAGGGATGGAGAATGCTTTCGGAGATGAGGGATACACCCCAAAGCCATCAATCAGTGTCTGTTGGGTCCAAAACCGTAGCGCTGCATACAAACAAGGCATCCACATGCGAGCAGAGCGGCGCCATAATAAGCCAATAAATCAATTGAGATGAAGGGACATGAGAGTGGACGTAAATTAGCTGAGAGTTGTTGGGAAAATATACAAATCGTATGGTAATCTGGCGCGATGTGTCCAAGCGATTAATTTGAATTCTGAAAGTGTCACGCCAAAGGTTGGCTGATATCGAGTCTTAAGGATAAAGCAGCATAAGCCCGAACTAAAGACGGATTCAGATAAAGGGGATTAGCAGCAAAAAGGCCTGGATATATGTGCCTCCAGAGCCCCATGTTTTACTGTTTGCCACATTCCTTACTGGTGCTGTAAAAAGTGGGGTCTCTGGCAAACATCTGTCCTGTCAGCGTGAGGGCTGCTGAAATCCAGCAGCGAGAGAGAGAGGGAGCGATTAACCAGTTTAGCCTAAGTGGTCTTTCCGTTTGAACTCCCAACAATGGCACTTTGAGGAAAATCTGCAAAGCAAATGGCTACACAATGTGGCTCTAAAACTGTTTCATAAAAAAAATGATAAGATGAGAATGCCTGATTTTTTTTTTCTCCCGTAATTCATAGGGACGTTTATGCTCTGCTAGGGCTGGAAAACATGGACCATACTCCTGATTTAAATGTGGGTTTACAAGTGTAAACCTGACCTTGCTCAGGTGCTGCATCTGCCTGATTTAGTGTCTGTAATCAGTCAGATCTATGTTGTCAAGCTCAAATCTATGATTGTCCGTAAGAGCACGGCCCAGTCAGCGTCCTTTAAAGCTGGAGAAGAGTCCGCCGACTACAACATCAAATTGGCGTGTAATGACTGTAAATGACAGTGCAATTGTTGAATCGCCTTTAACATGGGTTTTTATAAGGTTTGACTGCATCCTCTGGCCAACATTTACCCATTGGTCTGGCTTATTGTTGGAGTCCTGTCTACTAACTGATTATGCCTTTTTATTATCCAATTTGATGCCATCCAAACATTGATTCAGGTCTTTAAATAGCAACACACACTCGAACACTGAGGGCCCAGTGGTTAAGTATGGTTTGCCCCTTTTGGGCAGCCTTGCCCAGATGGACTTATATTCTGTATAGTATTGGATGGTCTATCTGGTGTGTCAGGTTGGTATTAACCTGGATATGTTTTAGCTTAATTCATAGAACACTGGAAGACAGATGGAGGTCACTTTAATAGTAGAAAAACAAGGAATGTGCACATGCACTGTTATACATCAGTATCAGGGGCCTCATTTATTAAGCTTGTTTACGCACAGAACGGGGCTTGAAAGTGGCATATGCCACTTCCCACGTAAAGGTTGTGCTTTATAAAAATAAACTTTGCAGGAGAATGTGCGCACCGGTACAACAACTGGTATGTATACAGGTGTAGACCACTCAGGGGTTTCTGATAACTGGCTCCTTCCAGTGGGAATTAGCCGACATGTACGTGTTTGATATGATTAAAATTATATTATGTTACATTTTCTGTCTAAAGCCCCTTTTGGGTATGATACTGTATAATACAGTTAAATTCTTTCCTTAGGTCTGGGATATCGCAGCCATCCCTCAGCACAATAATGCCAGCTGTTTTGGATGGCATTATAAACATGACCAGTCCATACATCAGGGCTCCTTACACTTTGGGTGAACAGGACAAAAAAAGGAAATCTGCAGCAATGTCCAGTTTCCCAAATGTAATCGGCGCAATTGACTGCACTCATGTTGCTATAGGAGCTCTGAGTGAAAATAAATTTGTGTTTGTGAACCGAAAAAAATGTGCATACAATCAGTGTTCCATTTATTTGTACCTCAGACATGGTTTTGACAAATTTAGTGGCACGGTGGCCTGTGTCAACTCATGACTTTTTCATCTTGACGCACAGTAGTGTAGGAACAGACTGCAGGCAGGCGATGAGGAAACATTCATGGGGTACTTTGCACTGATCATTCATGGCAACAATTGGGTGTGTAGAGGGCGAGATGTGAGCTAAATCCACCTGCGCAACCTTCCAGGTGGACTAGGATTTTATAGAGGGAAAAGTGCTTGCAGGTGTGTGCACGCATGGTTTTATAAATCAGATTATTTTTTGGCGCACACCATTTGCAGGTTTTGGGCGCACATACACTTTTAGTATGAATCCTATGCTATGTTTTATAAATGAGGCCCCTTGTCTTTTAAAATCTTACTATTGCCAGGCATTGGCAAGTGTATCTTGTGTGAGCAGATGTTGCTGCAGATGTTTATCTGTTGTGTCATATCAATTTGATGCTGACATCAGGCCCACCAACTGTTAATTCAGAGAAGAATGTTCTCACCGAACAGAAAAAAAAAGATCTGTTGATCATACTTTGATCTGTTTTGATGATCAAACATGAGAACAAATGGTGGCCATATGAAGAAATGAGTAACTAAAAAACAAACAAACAAAAAAGACTGGCATCAGTATCCACTAAATGGTAATCACATTGGTAGCAGCATTGGCCCTGATTTTCAAATCAGTTCACCTCAATGAGAAATTGCAGGCATCGCTCTGCATTGTCCAAATTGCGCAAATAAATTGTCAACACTGGGAAAACTGGTCCTATGAAAAGAATTTTGTTTTGACTGAGCGAATAGCAAGTGGTTGTCACAGAACAATTACTGCAGTTATGATTATACCAAAAACCAAGACATACTGATACCTGTTGGATATAACCGCTAAAAAGAAACTCTAGATGCCCAAAACTGGGGAAAAAGTCATAACTAATCATCATAAATTCTGGCCAAAATTCTAAACGCTGTCTAAATTCAGCAAAAACAATAACATTTTTGTATAATGAAGATGTTAACATTATCTACAGTCTTAGAATACCAAAAGCTTTAAATTACACAACTTTCATTATTTTAAACATCAATGGGATCAGTACATACAGAAATTTGATGATAATAATTCAAATAATTAACAGAGGGGAAGACGTCACTGACTAAACTGCAGACATACATAAACAACAGATGTTTTTCTCACATTGCAAGTTTGCCAAATTTGAAATGTTGCCAATATATTTGTGTAAATTAAAAATAATATTTACTGGATGTTTAGGACTTTTTTTGTTTAACTAAGTACAGAGATATATAACATTCATGTGAAATTCAAGAGGGAAAATATATGTATATGTAACTAGGACTGGGTGATATGGACCAAAAAACGTTTCTCATTTTTTTTGTTGAACAGCAATGCGTGATATTTACCTTGATATTATTGCTACTTCAAATACACAACTGAAACTACAAAGAATCAAGACACCCAATATTGAGTAATTTTTCATTTTGAAGTTTTTAAAACTTCTACATACAATGGAAATTGTACAAAAACAATAGTGTGTTTCTACACACTGGGTTTTTCTTATTCTTAGACTCAATATCATTTGTTTTAAATAATTAAAAACTTCATTATTTTTATAAGATTTGTGGTATTAAGAAGACACAGAAACTTGATGATCTTGAGTAATTTTTACATAAAGAAGAGACCTTTTCTAAAAGTAGCACAACTCATTTTGCTACATTTGGAAAAGTTGGTGGTGGAACTGGGTTTGTTTTAAAAATTTTCAATATTAAAGACAAAAAGTTGGATATTTCACATCAGATTTTAGATATCAATTGTAAACAAACTTAGGTAAATTATTATATCACACAAAAAATGGTAACATCTCCATATTAAGGTTTCCAAAAATTCCTATCACCTTGAATGATGTGTGTTTTAAAATGATAAAACCTTTATTATTGAGATTGATGGGACCATTAAGTGCAAAAACAATAATCTTCAGTCATAGTTAACTGAAGAAATCATTGGGCAAACATGAATTATAAGACCATGTTGGCAACATAAAGGAAAGTGGGTGGAAATGTGAGGGATTCCAACTATTCTGCCAAATATTGTTCGGTTAAGACAGGGTGCAGGAGTTTTCTTGCCATTTTTTATTTTATGATCCAAATATTGGGCAATTGTATATAAAAGTATCAAAGTGTACAAAAATCTGTCACTGCCTAAACGCGTCCTTTACCATTTACCTGATTAAAATACCTATTATTTTGGTGATCAGCAGTGCCACTGAAAATCAGCTGGAATTGGTAAGTAAGTCATTAAAAATTTGACTGAAAAGCAGAATTATTAATAGAATTGGTATCAATGAAATTGTATCAATTCCCATCCCTTTTCACCTTATAAGGTTTATGTTAAAATATTTTGTTTCCTTATTTTCATCAATAAATATTTAAAGGTCAAATGTCCTGGTGTGTTTGACTTTTTACATCGTGGCTTGAGTGTAAATTGAGAAAGGATTTGATTTAAGCTGAATAAAGAAAATGATAAATTTCACCTCTGTAGAGAATCAGACGCAGCTCCTTTTCCCTCCCCTTTAGAAATGTTTGGATCTGAGAAGGTGGGGAGGCTAAGGGAGGCTATAACAGTGAGCTCTTTGCTGATTGGCTGCCCAGATAATACCTGATGGGGGGAGGGGATGATGGTTTAGTAAAAGGCTGCATGTTCTTCTGCTTCCAACCCCCTTCTAGCAACATTAAAAGCAAATAAAACGGACTTTGCAGAACATGGGACCTTTAATATGAACGTGTATTATCAATACCTCCACCAAAGAGGTTATGTTTTTGCTGGTGTATGTTTGTCTGTTTGTTTGTTAGCAAGATTATGCAAAAACTACTGGACAGATTTTGCTGGAATTTTTAGGAGATGCTGGTAATGACCAAACTTAAAAATGATTAGATTTTGGTGGTGATCTAGATAACTGCTATTAGCAGTACGATTGATTTTGCTTAGTAACTCTAACAGCAATATGTGAGCTACCTTGGCAGAGGTTTACGCTCTCTGAGTGCTTTCTTGTTAATACTAATGATAAAATCAAATGTTGTTTGTCTTGCTTCTTAAACGAAAAGCCTGTCACCATAAGAGGAACAGGTCAGTTTAGCTTGGAAGAGACTTGTGCACACATGGAAATCAGCACGAGCTAAAACAAGTTTGGAAATATGAGCATGCAGGCATATTGGATATCAGTTAAAATCATACATCCTGCTTCCCTGTGCCTTGAAACTCTTTTTGAATCAATGTCCTTAAATATATTGATCTAAATAATACAAATCTACCCTTTAGCTCTTTAAAAATGTATCTGGAAAAACAGAGAAATTTCCCGGCCTCTAGGCTCTGCCCCTCTCTGATCTGATTTATGTCCCCTCTCTAACGCACAGAATCCTCTTTTGTTTAATGTGTTTGTTTTCATCACCCCCTTCAAAAAGATGCACAATCCTCCACTATCCACTATCTGCTTCAATCCTCCTTGCAGCACGAATATTCCTCTGTTTTCATTCCCTGATGTTTGGCCTCTTTCTATCCTCTTCTCCTCTTCTTCCCTTGTCTTATCCCTCCCTCTTCATCAGCCCCCCTCTCTAAGCATTTGGCCACGAGCGTGGTGAGAGCAGAGGTAAGAAATGAAATGTCTGAGTGATTAATGTTAGCGTGGCAGTGTTGGCTCACGTTGGTCTGAATGGTGTTAATGAGTGTGGCCGCCTGTAGATTAACTAACGCGAGGCCGCCGAGGAAATTACACTTCCTCATCGCAGCGGCTCGTTGAAGCCCTGGAGAGCGTTTTATCAGGCTTTGGCGGCAAGCTTTTAACCTTGAGCCGCCAAATGGCAACGAATGAGCTCTCCAGCGCGTGTTCGACACTATTTCTCACGCCCAGGTGAGAGGAGGCTTCGTCTGTCTTTCTTTGGCGTCCTGCGGCCCCTCCCACACCCAAATCTTTTTATTCTTCTCCTTTTGGCTGCTGTTCTTATCCAATCTTAAGTGATTCACACCTTTTACCTCACACTATCGCTCTTTTTCTGCTAAATCTTCTTCTCCGGACTCCCTTTTTCCTTCTATTATCTGCATTTTCTGCTGTGCTTCTTGATTTTGTGCCTTCCCCACTATCTCTCTCTCTCTCTCTCTCCTCTTGCTCTTACAATATTTGTATGCTGCTCCTCTCTGCAACACCTCATTAATTCATACTCTCCTCCACCCTCCTTCACCCCCCTTTTCAGGAGCCACACAATAAATGCGGAGGAGAGGGCACATACTGAGGTGACTTGCACGGAGCATATAAAGGAGGTTTGGTTAAATAAAAGTCCAAATGTCTGTTAACCACACGTACCCTGGCACTGCGTGTCGTCTGCAGAGGGTTCAAAGCCGGCGACGCAGGTGCATGAGCCGACGGGGACCATCCACTCGCCATCCCCGTTGCAGTAGAGCTTCAGAGGAACTGAAACTTCCATAGCATTAGTCACACAGGCGCCGGGGGCGATCACTAAGGAGGTGGCCTCTGCCCCTGTAGCAGTCTCAGGGAAGACGGCAAAGTTGGCGATAGTGGTGGAGCACTTTTTGAAGAAAACCCTGACGGAGATTAGAGACATGCAGGCGCCCAGGTCCTGGAACGCCAGGTAGAAGCCAGCCTTAGAGAGCGGGCCAAAGCTGCGTACTTTGGTGTTGATACGTCCTGCCTCCAGCAGAGAGAAGCTCTCATCTGGGGCGATGGTGTCCACCTTCACGTAGGGGTTCTCCCTCCACAGTGGGCTGGTGTCTGTAGCTACGTCCCCATCAGATTCATAGTAGAACAGATTAAAGGTCTCTTTGCAGGAGCCGGGGATGTTAGGGATGCTGGCACAGTCACGCACAGAGAACTTTAGCTCCACATAGACCCTAAGAACCCCCTTGCGGGGGATAAAGTCCGTCCTGAGCCAGTTGTTCTGGTTGGGCTGTCGAACGTTACACACCTGGTAGGTCCTTATAGGGCTCATGGAGTCATCGTAGCCGCTCACCTCCTCCCACTGTGGAGAAAGAAAAAAACACATGTTGAATAAACAAGAAAAGAGAGTAAAAGATATATAAAAAAAAACATGATCAGTATTTGTTCTCGTCCCTGTAGCCCAAAGCACCCTTGAACACCTGAAGACCTTGATATTAAAACAGGTAAAAATACCAGAACCAGCAGAAACACAAACAGTCTCAACAACAACACATGCAAAGATACAAACACCATTAGAAACATAGTGATAGCAGAGCAAGAACTGATATCAAGACTTAAAATAATACAGTTATTAATTTAGGGCTTTGACATTAGTGATATTTTAAAGTTAAATGTCATTTAAGATTTCCATGATTAGCAAAACTAAAATCTAGAATAAAGGATCACTGAAAAAAAAACAGGTAGATTGACTTTACTTTATTTACCAATGTATATGTGTTAAAACTGATGAACTTTAATATACAGTATATATATGTGTGTATATATATATATATATATATATATATATATATATATATATATATATATATACATACATAAAATTTTCAGTCCAGTAGGTTAGGGTGCTCCAGCTCTATGCCTGAGGTAAAGCCTTACAGCTTCGATGAAATCTTGGCCACTTTACTCCCAACATAACTGAAAGAAATATATAAGCCTCCATTTCTCTGAAGATATCCTGCTGTGTATCATTCTCTCTCTTTTTAGACTGCTGTTTGCTCAGTTGGGGTAATAAAGCAGCAGCATGGGCAGCGCTCTGCAGCTCATCTTTATTTTGGTGTTACAGCTCACTGAGGAGATCATTCACAGAGCCACTGAACTGATTCTTTAAATCATGCTTTGAACAAATTTCACTGCCCTATACTTTTTTCAATGAAAATACATGAAAAGATGCAAACAAAATTGTGATATAAACTATAAATATCAGGTATTCTTTTTTAAAACCATCTCCAAATGTTTAGCAGGCTTGATCAAACCCAATGGCGGGTAGTGTGTGACACCCCTGTTCTAGCTAATGCACTGATTCAGCCTCTTATCCCAGTAAATACAATTTAAACACCTACCAAAAATAAATAAATAAGGCTTCAGGGATTTTCACGTGACATTCACATACAAAACACAGTTTGCAGAATGCTGGCTGAAGCTGATAGTTAAAATTGTTAAGTCAAAATGGAAGTTTTTCTGAGATAAATGTCTTTCCACCAATATTTTTATTATTATTTAATCACTCAGACTGCAGGAACTTGGATATGGTCAATCCTCAGTTGGAGGTATCAAATCTAGGCTGCTAGCAGGAAGTAAAGATAGTTTCAGAACATCTCCGCCCTTTATCCCTGATGATGGAGATAATATTTGTTGAACAGATCATGAGGCTTCATTTTAATTGATTATCTAATGTGTTGTCTTGATGCAACAACTGTTCTATTTTTCATTCAGTGACTGAGCTACGGCAGAACTGCACTTATCAAATATGTTGTTAATTAATATTGAGTAATGTTGAGCGTGCCGCATCCTGATACGAAGCGCTGAAGCATAGAGGGCATTCAGAACAAGTGTAGTGATTTAAACAGAATATTAAAATGCAGCACACATCCCCTCAGTGTTTATTGTGTACATGCAGCCTGTGAGGAATCATCTGCAGCCAAAAACGCTTCTAATTACATGAATCATTCAGAAAATTCTAATCATTACAGACTATTAATAGAAAACATTTTCCCATTAAAGCACATTTCACGCCTGTTTGACAGTCAGTTCTCATGCCTGTCACGTGCAGCAGGTTTGGAGATGGGGGGATATTTTGCAGCTATAAGATCATGATGCACGTACAGTGGCTACTGCACAGTCTGCGGACACACATACAGAGAGCACACACAGCTCTGTAGCTGCTGCAGAGCAATCAAAATCGCCTGAAGAGGAGATTTGGTTTCAATATCACATAAATTTGTTATCTGTGCTGACAGCGAAGAGGGCATGAAACTGTACATTTCCACTTATATCTATAATGCAAACACTGAGTTATTTATTAAAATATCTATCTAAATGCGGCGCTGTCAGTGTGATTGCACTGTGGTAGCACTCTTGAGCACTTCAGGTTACGTGGGTTAATTATTATATATATTCCCCTATGCCTACACATTCAGCCTTAGAGCAGATATTTGCATCCGTGTTTTTTTTTTTTTTTTTTTTTTGCAGCATGTTCTCTGAGAAGAATGTGGTAAAGCCAGGGTGTCCAAACAGCGGCACATGGGCCAACTGCAGCCCAGTGTCGCATTTTAATTGGCCCTCTTAGGGATGGAGATCAAACCCTGTAAGAACCAGGGCTCTGCGCTGTTCAGGACCAGAAGATAAGAGGTCTACTGGTTGATCTAATCACTATAGCCAGTAATCATTAATAATACATGTTGATTTATTCAGAATTGATGCCTGTGGTCACTGATATGATCCCCTGTGGTTAAATCCATGCAGCTTCTTCAGGTTGAAAAACAAACTCGTCTTCTTCTGTTGCTCCTGCTGCTGTCATTCACTTACAAGAATTCTTGTAGAATTCCCAAAGTTTTATTTACAGCTCTGTTAGTGAAAAACGAGAATCTAGAGTTCAAATCTGTGCCAAAAAAACACGCTACAACCATATGATCATTAGTACATATTTATTTTTATCTACTAACCCAATAAAAACTGATAAACAACTGTATCACTTGTGATTTTTTTTTTAAATTGGATATATTAAGGTTTCTGAGCAGACGTTAATTTTTCCTTCTCTCAGTGTAACATTCAAACACATCAAAATGCCATTTAAAAAAAATATATTCTGTCATTTGTTTTAGCTGACCTGACAATAGGTTTAATATTGTATTGTTTAGGGATGTCTTCATCAGGCTTTTCTTAGTCAAACACCAATCACCTGTATGTGAGCTCAGCCAATCCTGATAGGGATACCAATACTAAGGTTGATTTGTGTTTTTAACATGAATTGACTGTCTACTTGGTTTTACGACTGGTCAGTGCTAATAATTATTTAAATAAAAGGCAATACATTTTAAAATATTAACTTATTAACATAACTGATTTAATTGTTTCATAATGCCAAATCTCCAACTCTGTTAATTACATTTAAACACATCATGTTCATGTCAAATACTAATTTTACAGAGCTAACCTGAACACAACACAATTTTTCACCTGAAATTTATCACGTGCATTTGTTTTGGAGCAAACTGTCGCTTGTTTAGCTTAGCTGATTAGCTTTTAGTCTGTTGGTCTCAGCGCAAATTTCAGTACAGTCTGAGACACTAGATATTTTGGAGTTAATGAACTGAAGACAAGGTTTTGGAGACTCTGCTTCAGTTTATTTAAGAGGATGCCAGAGCACCAGGAGCAGCAGATGAACGGATGACATCTGCAAGTAAACACGAGGTTAATCCACAGGTGATTGGTGAAAATTGTCCGATACTGATTGGTGCTGATACAATCAGGGCACCTTTAGTATTCAAACCACATCAGCTCATTAATTCAGAAAATTGCCTTTTAATCTGTCAATTAAAAAACAGCAAGTTTTACAAAGTATTAATATTTTAGCAAACAGGACTCAGAGTTGTTTGTCAAATTGGCAGTCAAAAGGTAAGGCATTTTGGTTTAATATAATTTTCAATGCTGAAGCCCTTGAAGACTTAGAATAATTGAGTATCAATAACCTCAGACTTATTTTGACTTTTGTGTTTTAAGAAGTGCTGAGCAAGGTCTGTTTCAGTCTGTTCAGTCTACTGTTAACAACAGAACCCATTAAAGTTATTTATGGATTTTTTAGAGTTAATGAAGCTGCATTTTCATTCAGAGACTGAAGCATATAAAGTGCTGTAAATTAAGACCAATTCATCTACTGACATATAAAGTAGCAATAACACATGGTTGTACAAATTCTCAAGGCACAGAAGTGTACCTGTCACACCATTATAGAACCACTGCTATAACCAGAGAAATAAAAGCTAGTTAGCTAATAGAATGAGTTGACAGTCAAAATTAATACTGAAGATTAGTACATGATGTGTTCAGAAGTCATTTCTAGAAAAGGAAATGTTGGTTTTAGCTGGTAAATTGGAGATGTTTGAAGGGGAAATTTGTTTTCTCTGCAATATGAAATCATTACATCAGTATCTTAATGTAACTTAGTTAATGTGTTAAGATTTCTTGCCTTTAATTTACTAGACCATTGACGTTGCTTAGCCGAATGAATAGGTCTAACATTTTTAGTCCACAGAACTGTACACGTGTAATGAGTGAAGTGGTACATGGTGTAATTTAGTCGTCATTGCTATAAGATACTTGCTGAATCAACAGTTTTTTGTATTTATTTGCTGGGAAAACCTTTAACCAGTTGTTGTGGCAAAACACAGGATTGGTGTCAGTACTGGTATTGGCATCAGCTGATCTCACTCAAAGGTGATCAATGATTGGTATCGTCAGCAAAAAGGCTGATGGGGGCATCCCCACAGAAAATCAGTAACATCAATACTGCTATTGGGTCTCATGGGTCCTCTGACATAAGGTTGATTTATCACACCACATGTGCACAAACATCAGTACCTGAAAGGGGGAATATCTGCTCCAGGCATAACAGCACTGAGTATCAAAAATGAAACCAAAATGTTGTACCTTTGACTGTTGACTTGAACAAAAACACAACAATGTAGTTTCTAATAGCATTTAGACTTATAACACTTGCTGTTAGTGCACATTGTCCTCTTTCTCTGCTTTAATAAACTATGAGAAGTACCTCCAAATCATGTAGAAAATTAAATTAGTTACAAATATTATTCAGTTTTGAGCTTTGCATGGAAATCAGTTGGAAATCAGTCAATTATCTAAGACCCTGTCCACATGGAAACAAAAACGTTTCCAAAAATATCTGTATAACATGGCATTGTTTCAGATAATGTGTTCGCCCACATGAAAACACTGTAGTATACATGCCAGACCTGTAAGCGGTGCTGTATCGCTGCCACAGACATATAAAAAAACAGAGAAGATACGAAGCATGCGCATGAAACATGTCTGATGTAAACTAACAAAACAAGATGTGGTGTATCCTGTTCTCTATGTCCACTTGTTGCTCACGGTGGTAGCAGGATCACCAGCAATATAGAAGCATTAGCTGAAAGCAAAACAAGGCAAAACTGGCAGCAAACATGAATCACCACAGACTAGCAGGCAGCACAGGAGTTAAAAAAAAAGGTGTTGTGTTGCTGGGTGGCAGTAGAGAGGGGCTTAAGGTAATGCCCCTCTTATGTTTGTCATTATTAACTTTTTTAAACACTCTCTGTTCAAGATTTAGTGACCAAACATTCAGAGAAAACTGCAAACCTTCCTCCACTGAGAAAAATATGCCATATTCAACTGCAAGCCAGCCATGACTAACGTGTCATACACAAAAAGCATCTACAAAGACAGATGGATTGAAAAAACAAATGGCAAAGACAGCTGTTTCTCATTCTAGCCGGAGCAAACACAGTGTAGCTAAGGTCCCTGAAATCTGATTGGCCACCTCGAAATCCTTAACAGTGATTGGCTATTTGACTTTTTGAGCCATTAACAGGAGGCCTTGATACAGACTGTTTAGGTTTTGGGGTTTGTCGATTCGTGTGAATGCATTATCACAAAAAGTCGAAGGGGGATTTTCTTAAAACTATTCACAGATGAACTGAATAGATTTTAAAGGTCAAAGGTCAACGTCATTGAGTCTTTTGGTCATCGTTTAATAGCAAACCAATATCTTAAGGGTGCTTTAAGTGATTTCAAAACACTTTGCACAAATGTAGGTGACTAAAAAAATAAGACTTTAGATTTTAAAGGTCAAGGGTTAAGGTCACAGGGCTTTATGGTGTCCCTGTGCTTGTGAACAGGATCAAATGAATTGAATATTTCAAAATCACTTTGAAGGATTTTTTAATCAAGTTCAGTTACTAAACTTGATTTGATTGGCTTTACTAGCTTTAAAAAAACTAAACATGCGGTGAATCAATATGGCCCTGTCATCTATATATTTTTTAATTTTCTGTATATGACTATTAACGGTAAAAATTTGAAACACCCTTGAGTTATAGATCTACTTTTTTCCAAACATGTAATGTGAACAGTTAAACAACGGAGAACTTAAGAAGTTAAACAAAGAAGTAACAAGGGAAGACTTTAAATTCCATCTACAAACACTTATTTTACAGCACATTAATGAAATGAGGCAAGAAGAAGAATAAAGTTACTTAATCCTACCCCTTATTTTCTAATTAACTGCTACGAATAAATCTCTCATTAGTTAAAACAGTGTTTACCCTTCCATTATTTTGGAAACTTGGCCCTCCACCCCAATGCAACCCTCCATCACTTCAAAACAAAGGCTTGAAATACTTTATATAGCCAATAAAAATTACATTATTAACTTTTTAACAACACATGGGCACCTTTCCTGCTTGTGTCATAGAGCCTTGGTTCCCAACCGGGGGGCAAAATTAATGTGCTATATATTTTCTTAAACAGTAACACAATGAGGATAAATCCTTTTTAAAGATGTTTTCCCAAGAATATGTGTATGAGTCCATTTTTATATTGATTTTATCCAGAAAACAACTAAAATTTATATTTATTTTGCATTTTCCCAGGAATATTTTTTTTACGTTGACCCTTGAGGACTTGGCTCATCTTGAGTACAACTGCGGATGGGAGGGCTCAAGGAACCACTGCTAGGGAGACTTTTCACTTATTCAACACGACATACTGACTCAGGGATTCCCGATCAGGCTTTTTGCTGCTGATACTAATCATTGATCACCTATTTGTGAGATCAGCCCACACCAACCATGTTTTACGGTTTGTTATGATAACTTTTTGAGTGTTTGCTCAACAGATGAGCAAAAACAGATCTCAGGGGGAAAGCTACAGCTATCCCACACTGAAGACACCTGAATTATACAGTGTCATGATAATTTAACTGCATGTGTTCATTTATGTGTAATATATGTGAATTAATTAACACAATTAAGACTGAAAAGAAATGTATACACTGGGCTGAATAGTGCAAACAGATTAATAACTAAATTGCAAAAGGTCTTAAAACATTTACATGGTAACTGCTGTAATTTTTTCATATTGCCCAGAAAACAATTCCGCCTCCAAGCATGTGTATTTATTTGAGGTTTGAGCCAAAACCTAAATTTGTGAAAAAATGTGTTGAAATGACATTTGAAATCATCATGCACTTACCTCCAATCTCACTAACAACATAAATGCATCATAATGTAACTGAATGGGCTTTAAACACATCACAGCACTCAATGTGTGCGTGTTGCTGTACAGCTTGCTTTTAACTGGTTATTAGACTTTTATCCTGCCCGTCTCAGCTTGAATGTCAACACAGATTCTTACACTGGATTAATATTTTGAATTAACACGATCAAAAACAAAGTATAAAGGATTTTACCTCAGTTTCATAAAGAGGATGGCAGAGCAGCAGAGGCAGCAGATGTGTTTATAACACAAAGGTGCCTATAGGGTTTAACCACAGATGTCTATATTGGAAACTACAAGCATCAATATTCATCAGTTACTGACATACATATTTTTAGAGGTCAAGTTTTGCCCTAACACAGCTTTTTATTTGATTTCAGTCATGCCACAGTTTGTTCAACATCACTAATGTTTAAAAAACCTCTACTTGTTCACACACTGTGTAGCCCTGATCTACCTCAGTTCTCACTCTGTCTCATAAGCTCAGTAAACCTCCTGCCACGTTAAGGCTCTCCCTCTTCATGCCCTTTCAGTGTTGTTGTTTGTTCTTCGTTTAATAAAAAAGAAATGCGCTCCAGATCTGATGAAACTGCTACTGAAGCTGTAAGCATCTGTGCTAATCTCTGTACAAGCAGTCACTTCCTGCTGTCATCTCGCTTGTAGCTCCCACCTCTTCCTGCTCTTAAGGACTCTGGTTGTGCCATGTTGCCTTGGGTGGCTCACAATCATTGTATATTGGTGCAAGATGGGTTTGCCTAACCACAGACATTAAGCCAGGCAGGTACAGCTGCTGCGCAAGGTTAGGGCTTGCCACCCAGAGCCAATGATCTTAAGACAACTAAAAGACAATAGGGTGTGACAATGGTACGTCTATTTGGAGGGAGGTCCAGATGCCAGTCTTGTGCACAGAAGTACTCCATTACATGGATTACACATATAACACACTAAAGAGAATATAAAACTTGAAAAAGTATGATATGACCTGTTGAAGAAATGTCCGCATAAACCAATCAACTATTAATCAATCAGGGCACCCCTGATTGCACCCCTGCTATTGGAACTTCCTAATTTCCCTGAGGGGGTTAATAAAGTTTTATCTAATCTAATCTAATCTAAGATATACTGACCGCCATTACCTTTTGTCAAATTCCTACTAAAAGAGAGAGAGCACTGTTTAAGAACACACACACACACACACACACAATGATTTATGGAGGCTTTGACTAAGCTTCTTACCTTTTTTTGTTCTTATGCCATATTAAATTACTTTCCTTGACAGATATACATGAACAGTTTTGCTCACCCCCAAGCTTTTTATATTTTAATAGACGCGCCAGTGAAGTCTGCTGTTTTAATGAGGAAAAGCAGAAGTATTTTGATGCCTTGAAAGTTGGGAATACATTTAAAACTAAAACAATAACATGCCTGAGCATTAATTACAGTTACAGTACCTTCAGATAATGTCTTTTTCCCTATTTATAAACTGATCTATGTTTGAATGCATTTATCTCCTTGCTCAGTCTGTTCCATACTTTAACTCCAGAGATGGTTATAGAAAAAGTATTATTGTTATGAGGACAAAAACAGGCCTTAAAGTTTCCTTTCACCTTTCTCTCTGTCACAAAGCATCTTCTGTCCTAGTATCAGGTTTTTTATTTGCTTTGTTCAATATTTGAGCAGTTCTAAATTCCACAAGGTCAAAGAAATTTAAGAATTTAGACTTTAAGGATAATGCACTGTTGTGCTCATGAAAAGCATCAACATAAATTATTCTCTTTTTTGAAGAATAGAGAGACTGAAATGGCACTTACATGACTTCTACCTTTGTTGAAATAAAGAAACAGGTGATCAAGAATTTTATGTTGTTAACGACACTCTTTGTATGTTGTAGCTAACCTAACAGGATATGATAAACAGCTTCATTGGTCAATAAATTTAGTCCATTGGAAAATAACCTTGTGAGAAGTCAATCTTTTTGATTTTTTTCCACGTATTCCCTCTTGGACAGAATGCTTAGTTTCCATAACAAATGAGCATCCCAGAAATTGATTATTTCAACGGGAGGAAAATAATGCATAACTCATCTCACGTCTGCGATCCCTTGCGCAATTTATTCCCAAACGATGAGCCCAACAGTCGGCATTAGGCACCATAAATCACCAGCAACATGTTGATGCACTACCTGACAAATATGATAATTGTCGGCCCTCCGAACGTATGGGCCTGTCAGGCAGCGAGGAGAGGGGCTGCCTTGCCCCTGTCCTGACATATGACTTCATGGATGCTAGGACAGTCAGAGCCGGCTCTCGTAGGGGAAAAAAGAGGGAAGGAGGAGGGCTGCCGAAGATCGTTTCCATGGAAACCAACCATTTCCATTGACTGACTTTGCGCTCACGTAGCGAAGACAAATTACACTGGCCGGGAGTGGGGGAGGTCTGTCAGGCTGTTAGCCCCAGGGTCAAATTCATGTTGTTTTATTTTCTCACAATTCCTACAGGGGGGATCAACTGAAAACCTTAATTTCTGCCTGTAATGCGCTCTTGGGTCCATAATACAGAAGACACAGACACATGCTTTCAATTATCAGGCGCTCTGTCCTGTGGAGACACGCAGCAGAGAGCCTACCTAAAAGTCCTTAAGCACTGTGGGGATTTGCTTTGAGTGTCTGCGTGTTTTCTCATTTGTTTAACTGCTTGATGTAACGTCAAGCTTTTAACATTTGCTAAATACTGAGAAATCCTTGATTTCATCCGCTCATTGTGTGTTCCTCGTTTGTTTTTATAAGCATCCAAGAAAGCAAACATACACAGCAAAAACAAAGATATAAAACAGTGGGAGGTGTGCTGTTCAAGGCAGGCCAGGCTCGATTAACAAGCAAATGGAACAAATGTTGTTAACGGGTGAAAAAACAAGGGAAGGCAAAAAAAAAACAAAGACAAACACACACACTTACTCACCCCACTCTCTGGGAACGTGGTCCATGCCAGCTCTGTGGTTGCCCACCGACTGTCCATAAGGGTTTCTGCAGAGGAGAAAAAGTAGAGTAGGAGTTAGGTTAAAAAAGCTCAATTACAAAGTGTGAGGAGAAGGAACTATTATATTGAACACACAGGATGTAAAATATGGCAGCAGGGGGCTCTCAAGTAAAAAATGATGAGAAGGGTTGCACAGTCAGTAAGCCCATCTCCGCTGCTAACTTCCTGTTTGAGATGAGGTCTCTATTCAATCAAACAGCACTCTATAAGGTGTGTTTAAAAAGTCGGGATCCAGTGTTTCCATTTTGTTTTTTTTCAATGGAAATCTGTTAAAAGGGTTCTCCCTGGTTTCTGCCGTGAGCTCCTTGCAAAACATGCAGATAACTCACTGCACAAACCAGGATTTCAGCTTTTAACAAGTGATGAGTGATATCAGATTTTTACTGATATCCAATATTCCAATATTTTCAAACCAATTTTAGCCCACACCATTAAGTAGGGACAGAAATTGAAACCAATTCCAGTTGAGAATTGTTAACAAATAGCTTACAGAATCAATATCATCTGTCTTTATGCTTAACGACTACCTTATCAATTTCTTCCACTTTTGATGCTTTTCTATTTGTGGGATCTGCTCAGACCAGCTGTCACAAATCTACGGTGGCATCCTCACAAAAATAATGGAAGGAATAAAGGGGATAAAGTTGCCGGCCACTTTGTGGCGTTTTGTCACAGTTAGGAGAAAAAAAAAAATCCAAAACAGTTGCAAGCAGCAAACAACAACAAACTACTGAGACAGAGGAGAGTTTGAGAAGTCATTCAGCATTACAGATGCGACAACAGCGTTTAATTTCTGCATCAATACCTCCAATTCATGGTGATACTCTAACCATTCAGGGGTCAGCAGTGTCTTATTCTTTTTAGACCCTGTCCACACAGAGATGAGAATGTTTTCATTTTCAACAGTTTTCTGTAAACACAGCATTCTTTCAAGAACCATGCCCGTCCACACTAAAACACTGAAAATGCTGTATTATACATGCCAGGTCTGTATGTAGCGCTGTAACGCCGCAGCTATAAAACCAAAACAAGAGAAGAAGACATGGAGCATGCACATTGAATGTGCTTTGTAAACAAATACGAAAAGAGATGGTGGTTTGAGAAAGACTTGGGGCTATGAGGTCATTGTTCTTTGTAAATATGCGTATTCGATGTAAATATGGAAATGCAAGGGCTGGGTTATGAGCTTTATTCATTCTGGCAGCGGATTTTTTAAAAATGTGCATTTTTCTATTGTAATACTGGTACAATAAAAAACTTTTTGCAGATACTCCTTAACTCATCTCCATGTAGACAGCTTAGTCTTGGCTTAGCTGAAGGTGATACAAAAAAACTGTGACTAGTACTCAGTACTTTCTCTAATGGAAAACCAAAACAACCAAGTAAAGTCGAGCAGATACAACATAGTGGAAACAAACAAAATGACAAATTTTGGTTTGATGAGATTGACACAAAATTAAAGCAAAGTCAGGCTTCTTTTTGAAATGTTAAAAAATATAAAGTATTTACTAATACTTATATTATTTTCTACAAAAATAGCAATGTAAGTTCTTTAATAACTTGCAACAACAAAAACATACCAGCAATCTGTTATACAGAAAGTTTGTGCATGGTGTTAGTATTAGTATTTCAGGATGATTCCATCCTGCTTTTCTTATGTTTATTATGTGTCTTTTTTTTGTAAAGAGCTGATGAGCCTTAATGAGTAGAGTGGAGTTCAGCATGTGGTCTCTGGCCACTACTTGCCCACCCTTGTTCTACAGCTTAAAAAAACATTAAGAATCTCTCTGAATGGAAATAAAGAACCATTTCTTTATGAGATCTTGCTCTAACTTTCAGTTAATTCCACATGCCCTGCAAACATAACCTGACACACCAGATGGACCATTATTTCACTCGTCCAACTGGGAAAGAGCCCATAGAAAGTGTTGGGCAGAACCTTTAAAAAGCATATCCAGCAGGTAATTAGATGATCATTCTGTCAATCACATTCATTATGGGCCAATCAGCCAATGTAGTAGGTGGGCGCTACTGCATTGCTGTAAAGGACAGAATGTGAGCCACAAACTCTTGGCGAAACATGTTGGGGGTTGAGCGAAAATATCCTTTCTATAGAGAAGTTTGTAGTTCTGTTATCTGTTTTTCATTCAATAGAAATGCGGTCGAGATCTGATAAAACTGCTGCTGAAGCTGTTAGTATCTATGCTAATCTCTGAAGAAGCAGTCACTTCCTGCTGTCTTTGCGCTTATAGCTTACACCTCATCCTACTTTAAAGAATGCTGATTGGGCCGTGCTGCTTTGGGGCACTCACAATCATCGTGGATTGGAGCTTTGTAAGATGGATCTGCCTCATTTCAGAGATTGAATCAGGTAGATCTATCAGTAGTGCAAGGTTATTGCAAACCAACAAATTTGCGCTTTCTAGTTAAGTGGTCAGAGCAAACCACATTGTTGGAGTCCAGGATGTAATCATGGAGCACAGAAGACTGGAGCAGACTAAAATATGAATGAAATTGGCAAAATATGAAGCCAATAGTGCCACCAGCGCAGTCTGTGGCTAAGTAATTTGAATTAAGGCAGGCAGCACCAGCAACATGGTCAAATGTTTGTTGAAGCGGCACAACATTGAAAATCAGGATTGCCATGTGTTTGACATTGCTGACACAGAAATCCACCAGGGAATAAATATGATATTGATCAATCAGTAGTAAAGACAATCCAATTGACATAACTATTTTTTTTCCAATTCTGGTCCATATTACTCAACTGAAAATACATTACACTCTATGACAAATCATTGTAATAAAAGCAAACTCTTCGTGTTTTACATAAAGTATTTTAAAGAGAACTACTTCATAAAAGAAGCAGGTAAAAGTTCCTCTTTCTTTTCTTTCAAATCCTGCACCCACATGCACTCAACTTTTTGAAAGCACTCACAATCACTGCATTTCTGTGATTCGGCCTAATTAATTCTTCCTCAGTGTGTGTTTGCAAATGCACTCCTTTCAATATTCATTTGTGGAGTGAAGAACAAATCCTCCTCCGAGATGCCTTCAGTGTGAAGTATTCCATTAAAAGGCGGCAGTTCAGAGAGGTCATACAAGCACAAGAGACATTCAATAAATCATATTTGTAGGGAGGTGTTCACCCAGAACACCCAAGTGCGATGCCTCTGTGCTCAGATTTGTCAAATCTGAGAAAACGGGCCATGCGAGCAGTTGTTTTCCTCCCCTGGCTGTTTACGACTTCACGAGGAGGTGAGAGCCGGGCAGGAATCAGAGGAGAGGAAGGAGAATAAAAACAGCAGTGGGATCAATGAGCGTTGTTGTCAGCCTGCCAGTCAGTCGTCACCCAAGAGGTGGTCTGGGGAGTTTTATTTTGCACCCTTTACAAGGAGCCATCCGTCCCTGGATCTCTCAACGTGCAGCTGCGGCCGCGTCGTCTCCCATTGTTCTGTTGTTGTTAGCACATAATTACTGCCACAATTACGCTTTCTTCACGGAGACTCAATGACACGACGCCTGCTGTGCACCATTTGCTCGCGAGTCGTTGAGAACGCCGCTAGAAGAGGGTGTGAGAGGGTAAACAAATAGCGTGTTTCTGGTAGAACAACAGCAGCGCTCCTTTCTGAGAAACACAGCTTTGTTCTGCCATGTGATAGGAATGATGTAGGTTTATGCTGCTGCGTTAAAGACAGAGCAGCTACAGCACGGCATGTCCTTGGCTGTCTGGGTGTCGATAAGAGGAAGTTGTTTGATTGAGTGAGAGGATGACGGGTCCATCTGTAGCTGCTGAGCCGGAGATGTTACTGTTTACAGTCAGTGCTGTTTGTTCTTCAGAGAAAACCATGATGAGAGAGATAGGAGCTGGTAGAGCTGGGCATTTAGTCAAGTTTGAATTATGATTACACTTTTGGTTTCCAAAATCACGAAATCAAAATAATTAAGATTAACTTATTAACTTTGCTGCATGCTTTGTTGCACTCATTTTGTCATGGGGTGGATGATAGAGTGGAAAGTAACTGATTACATTTGGGCCCTATATACAAGGAGATGACCATTTTTTCCTTAAACATGGCATTGTTTCAAGAAATAAGTCCATCCTCACAAAAACACTGCAGTATATATGCCAGGCCTGTAAAAGGCGCTGTAACGCTGCAGCCAACATACACCAAAACCACAGAAGAAGACAGAGCAGGCACAAAAAAACATATTGGATGTATACAAACCAAACATGACGTGGCGCATGCTGTTTTCCATGGAGCAGCACATTTTGCTGTAAAAGCCATCACAAGCTCAGTGGCTTCTGCAGTGACACTGTATTCCACCATTGTTTCTGTTGTTGTATGGGTTTAAGGCGGAGGTGGGCTTCGACATATTGTTTCTAAAAACGTGCGTATTCTTTGTACCTATTTTCAAAAATGTGCATTTTTCGGGCTCCCAAAATGCCGAATCCATGTGGACAAAATACCCATACAGTAAAAAACTTTTGCAGATACGCCCGAACTCGTCTCCATGTTGACAGCCACTAATATTTACAAAAAACGTACCTGGATAACCTACCCATGTAATTCCCTGAACTTACTGTTTACACTTGGCCCTTCAGATTGCTTGTCAGTCAATGGAGGAGCGGGGGAGGGGAAATAGTTGGGACGCAGCAAGTGAAGTCTCGATGACAAACTCTGCTGTGTGCGTTCACACATGCAGCTCACACAGAAAAATTCTGGGTTTTTCCTGTGAGTGTAAATAGGGTTTACGTATTTTATTTCCTGGGACTGATGCAATACTTAAAAGCCCAATTCACACTGCTGTTTCATGGCGTAATATTTTTGCCCCTGCTTCACAGTGAACGTTGTGGAGATGGAATAGGGGAAACGAGTTGACCCCCTCTTTGCTCTGTCTCCAGAGGTAGTAACAGAGGTGTGACATAGGAGAGAGGGGGGCATGCGGACCCAGCGGTTCACATGAGTGCTGCAAGCAAGCCTCTCTGCCTTTGTGTGTATGGGGGTGCATGGCCATGCCATTACAGCCTACCAGTATTCATATGATGTCTCTTGATTGTCTCCTGGTGTAAATAAAACAGAGCCTCATTGCAGAGCTTTGCGTAAAGGCACTGTGCATTGGGCTGGTGATAAACAGAAAAGTCAACCATACATAATACAGTTCTATTGCAGATGGTAGTTTCCATCACTTGTCTAATCAAGAGCTTTGTAAAATTGAAAGATTAAAACTGTACATTTGAGTGATATTTTCTATGAGATTCACTAAATGGCTTAAAATGTAGCTAACAATGTGTATGATATCACTTTTGCCTCATCATGGTTATATGCCTCTGTTACAAATGGCATGAATTACATTTATTTGAATTGCGTCCAATACTGAGAACCTTATCAGTACCAGTCGTGTTTAACATATTTTGTTTTTCCTTATAAAGGTTGTTTTTTTCCTGAAACATATTTGAATCAGTTGGTGGACATGTCCACCTCTTTGTACCAGCTCTACGTTCTGTGATGCTTCTGCTGTCAGAGGAACATGGGACAAACATAAATTAAACACAGACCCATTTGCAGGAAGACAATATATAAAACACAGCTGGTGTCGAAAGAGTTCTTGGAACTGAATAAATTAAGTATTTCATGATATATGTGTATTTACTTCAAATGAATGCAGATAAACTTTTTTTAAAGCAATTCAATCCATCACAGAAACAAAATAATCATGGTGAGTCAATTTGTTTTGCACATATTGTATTGTCCACATGGATAACTCCATTCAAGGCTGTATATCAAATCTCTTAAAAATATCACTTTAAAGGGGAAAGCAAAAGAAATGTAACTGGGTACAGCATGACAGAATAAAAACACAATCAGAGATTTGCAGGTTTGTTGATGAATCAGCCAGGATTTTGTGTCACTCCTTAAAGAGGTAAAGTTTGCAATAAGTGTTGAGAGATCAGGTGGTGAGTTGCAGGATTTTACTCTCTGACACAAAATCTATTGGAAGCAAATATGTTTTGCAGAATGAAACATTAATATTACGACTTTAAGCTGCACTGGTGGATCTCCTACAGATCTAGTCTTCATGTATTTGCAGAGAGACTAGGAAGCACATACCCCCATTAAAGAAAATATTGTAAATAAAATTGTGTAATTTAGGAAGTGGTGAAAAGATCACAAGGAGTTTTTCAATAATAGAAATAAAAATATGCCTGTTCCAAAGATGTCTATATTGTTGCAGAGGCAATCACAAAAGTAATGATATTCCTTGAGTTTTACACAAATCATAAATACATTTAAAACTCTAGTATCCTCACAACCCTGATAGAAAGAGTAATCTCTCCTGGTCTTAGTGCTTCATACGGCTGTTTGTTTATTCTGCTGTCTGAAGAGGCTGAAAGTTGGTAGTAAAACTTCCTCTGCTTCCTTTGCTCTTTGTTTCTATGCAAATGAGCCTCTGTGTTAATGAAAACAAGCTGACAAGAGCTGACAGCTTGTGTTTGATGTAAAGTGATCAACTATTTATGAAACCTTCTGAGAGGCTTTGTTCTTTTTCCCAATAATGTCAAAACTGACAAGTCAATACAAAAACCAGCCACGCTAAATAATAGAAGAACAAAGACTTACAGGAGCAGTTTGACATTTTTAGGATATATGCTTATGTGATTTTTTGTGAGCAAACAATAAGGTAACTGATACCATGCTGACTACTATAAACTAAGGAGTTAAATACTGGGGAAGGCTTACGGCTAGATTGGCCAGGTGTTTAAATCTTTCCACATGAACTGACAAACTTTGCATATTAACAAGACATTTTGTTAAATTTGGAAAGACATTTTTAAAAACAAAACCCACTGGACCCTGGTAACTCAGCGGTTAGTCTGTTTAGTTCACTATAAAGGCTGGAAAACATTAGCAGCTGTCAGCTTGACAGGCTAACAGAATGTTGCTAGCAACTTTAAACAACTCTTGTGAACATAGTATTTTGATTTTGTTTGTTAATTTGAATAAAAGTGTTAAAAAATCAACAAAAAAAATTAAATATTGTAATATTGTTGAATAAGTAGAGGCAGTTAGCTACTTTGTTTACAGATAAACACCTGAAACAAGGGTTAATAGCTTACTGAACCAGCTAGCAAAATCAATCAAACAGAACTCCAGGAACCACTTACAGGTTTGTTTTTTTGTTTTTGTTTTTGTTTATATTCAAAAAGAAGCTGTAAAAGAAAACTACTTAGCCATGTTTAAATGAGATCCTGGGTAATTTACTTTTGATAGCGACTGCAAAACAAGGTAACAGCTTAGCCAGCAAAAACCTCAGACAACCAGCACCAAAACACCTGTATGTTAACAAATCATTTTCTTGGTTGTAGTTGTAATGAAGTGTAAAGCTAAGAATAAATCAATAAATAGATACAAATTATAACAGGAAAAAAGCTTTAAAACACTGCATTCTCTTTAAAGAACAATTAGCTCATGGTTTTGACTAAGCCTGTGTTCCAAAAATTGAAATGGCAAAACATTGTCACAAACTCATTTCTGATATATCAATACAAGTTCTACAGAATCGATACAGCTAGGAATATTGTGATAGCCGTTATCAAGTACACTCTGGGTATTGTTATCAAAGGTGGCAGAAGAATCCAAACAGCATGATGACTACACCACAAGATTTCTTACAACCTGATATTAAATTGCCTTGACTTCCAAATGTAGGATAGTGTGAAGAAATTCTGAGCACTTTATTTTTCCTCCGGGAAGTCTATGTGTTTGGCACTATTTTTGATATAGCAAATGTCTATGTGTTCTTCCGCCTGTGTATTTTATGGATGGGAATTGATAAGATTTTATCGATACCAGTGCTATTAACGATCCTGCTAATCGATCAGATTCTTTAACGATTCCCTTATTGATTCATGCAGATTTTCCATGTGGGCAAATGTTGGCCAGTAGATTTTCAGTTACAACAATGTCAAACACACGTCACAGCATCGATAACTGTTTCTGCAAGTTGCTGGTGTTTCCACTAACTTAAGGTTGTGCAGTAGGCGCCTTTTGTAAAAAATTAAGCCATAATTCTGACCGCTTCTGAACCCTGTCAGTGGAAGGAATTGATGAGGGAATTGATTAGCAAAAAGACTCATGATATCGATACTTTGATGGAGCTGTTAACGATTCTCAACTGGAATTGGTTTTCCATCCCTAGTGTATTTATGCAATTACTGTTTCAAAACAGGCGGCATGGTGGTGCAGCAGGTAGTGCACATGTCTCACAGCAAGAAAGTCGGTCAGGACCTTTCTGTGTGGAGTTTGCATGTTCTCCGCGTGGGTGCATGGATCCTCTCCAAGCAGTCTGGCTTCTTCCCACAGACCAAAATCATGCACATTAGGTTGACTGGTGACTCTAAATTGCCCTTATGTATGAATGAGAGTGTGAATGGTTGTTTGTCTCTCCATGGCCCTGAAATTGGCTGGCAAAAGGTTCAGGGTTTACACCTCCTCCTGCCAAATGTCAGCTGGGATAGGTTTCTGACCCCCGCAACCCCAAAAGGGATAAGCAGTAGTAAGTTAGTCATTGAGTAAGTCATTGAGATTATTTCCATGGAAAATGAAGCACAAGAACTTTTTTGGTAGAATGCTACAATCACCTCATCTAACATCTACCCTATGGTAGTTTTTACAAGAGGAATTGAAATTTCTGCTGTAGAGGAAGTGAATCTTTAAACCCATATAGGCCACAGTTACATGATGTTTTTAGATTCAGAATTAAGAATTCAGAATTAAATAATTTGGAATCAAAGTATTCTCCTTCGTGCTTACATGGAAATAGCCATTCTGAATTGAGGTTTACATGGAAAACATTTTTATTCGCCTTTATTCAATTCTGCTTAAGGTCTGGGGGTTGGGAATGGTTCTGATTGGACGGGGGGTGGACATGACGTATTTACGTCTACCGGAAGAAAACAAACTCCAGTTCAGCGTCTCTGTCAGGGAACCCTCATCCAACTTGGACGCTGCAACTTTAAAATGGTCAGCATTTTTATGCTTACGTCCATCAACTCTTTTCATTATTTCCAAATCTTCTATGGCAAGGGAACGAGCATGAGAACAACCTGAATCAATTGAAAGCAGAATGAACGTATACCTGATCGAGGAATAATTCAATGCAGATTTAAAATCAGAATAAACCAGCCACCTACTTCGGAATTTAGCTTGATTCATAATGGTCATTTGCATTTGGAATTAGGTGTTTACAAGGTCATTTTTAATCTTTTTAAAGAGAATTTAAGTTTTATTTGGAATTAAAGGGGAATAAAAGCTCTCACTTAAATGTAGTCATAGTCTCATTTGTTAGTAAAATCCATAAAGACCCAGTGCTTTTGATGTCAGCCTAATTAATTGTCATCTAAAAATTCTTCACAGGAGCTTAGACTTTAAAGAATTTGACCAATCATTGAATATAACAGTTATTTGGTAATTACTTTACAGCAATAACAAGAAGCCCTGCTTTAGGAAAGCATGCAATTTCTAAGTAGACCTCTATGATTGACAGATAAAAGTGTTTTCTCAAATGGTTTGAATAATCACATAATAAATGGTGCATTAAATAAACATTTTTGTCTTCTTTTAATAAGTGGTTGCTTCCATCTTTGTTGACAAAATAAATCAAATTAACCTCAGAATAATATTTACTGGCTGATATTTATGCAGAAAGCCAATGTAAATTTGGGCTTTAAGGACAAAAACAGCACACGTCAATCATTACAAGCACTCCTGGTCCTCTCAGTTTTTGCAAGGACAGGGGAAGGAGTAGTTAAAAACTTCACTTGTCGAGCCAAAATCTTCAAGAGTGAACAAGGTTGTTCAACTGATTAGCATGACTTTGGCCAGACAGAGGGAACTAATCAGGGAAATCAGCCTCTGTTGTCTTTGTGCGGCTACACTCGGCCCTCCGAGGCACACAGCTGACTGACTGATCACTCCTGGCCTGCTTGCTGCTGATCCAGCTCGTCCCCTGGGTGTCTGATCCGCTGCGTCACCCAATTCCCTCTCCTCGCCTATCTTCTAGTACCCCAAGGCGACAGGCAGACAGAAGCGCTCATCCTCAGCTAACCACAGGTCTGAGCTGATGCTCCTTTAAATCAGGCTTCACCTCCCACTGTGCACATGCAGGGGCAGCGGGGTGACCATCCTGCTTCTGTACAAGCCAGGTCCAAGACCTTGTGTAAGCAGGATTTCACAGGTACTGAAGTATTCATGACAAAAATAGTGAACCCTCACAGCTCTCTAAAAACTGTTATTTACCTTGATTTGAAGCACGACAAATCTGTTTTTGTTATCTAAGACAAAGGTTTCTTTTCTAAATCAGTAAAAAAAAGTAACTCTGGGCCTCTGAAAGCACCTACCAATAAGAAAGGGGACAGAAGTGACCAAAATCTTGACCACTTCTGCCCCTGATTACAGCTCTGACTTTGTCCTATGTTCCTCTTTGACTTCTTTGACTTCTTTGTTGTCTCTTCTGCTGACTGCCTCTACCCAGAGTGGGACGTCCTTCATTTACAAGCCAGGCAGAACAAAGTGGAAGAAACAGATAAGGAGAAAAATAGAGCACGGCGTTAGTTCTAGCAGGACAAGGAGTCTAACATGCCAGCTTTCCTTGGTTTACCAGCTGATTTAGAGCTAGCCCTCCACTGCTGACAGCCAGCTGATTGCCTCTAAGCTGCCACTGACCACATGCACTCAGGCTGCCTTATTTAAGCTATTCTAGCCTGCCTACTCTTCCCTGCTCCTGTTACAGGTTGCTTTGCAACCCTCCTCCACCTTAGCTCCTCCTTAATGCTGTTCTCTGACTTAATCAATGTCCTGTTGGGCCCCAAGGTTCAAAAGCCATATTGATAAACTCATACATTCCTGATTTTAGGTTTGGCAAATGTTGAAAGATATTTCCTCTACTCTGACCATGGATTAGAAAAATAATGGGAATCTGATATTGTGGCCTTACCTTAAAACAGTAGTGTGATATCTTGGTACAACTTCTGCACACTGCTACTCACTTCAGGGGTTTAATAGCCCCTACATTCTGACTCGCAGGCTCAAATGCATCAGTTCGATTTTAAATGCAAATTATAGCAAATAATGTTTTCTTCGAGAACCACTAGACAGAAGAAAAGTTTGCACAGCTCTGAAAAAAAGCACCCCTGCCCTGATGATGTGCTAAAGGGGAGCTGCTACAGACAAAAAGAGAAGCAGCACCTTCAACATGATGAGTGACTGCTTACATTCATCGGCAAACTGACATATTCATCATAACCTTTTTCGATACAAACAAAAGCACTGTACCGATGAAAAAAACTGTGTAGTTTCACCTTGGCATATCAGAGCATCTCAGACACAGAGATAATACAGCTGTATCGAGTTACTCGGCACGTAAAAACTCAAAAGTCTTTTTAACACTAGTGGCTGTCAGCGTAACCCGGCAGTCATCAAAAGTGAATATACAAACCTGATTTAAGGCAAAATATGGGCTCTTTCAAATGAAGAAGAGGGCGGTGTTTATGACATCAGGTCAGTTTGACTTTGAAACACACCTGGGAGTGAAGATAAGGCTCAAAGTTGCCTTGAAAATATTCTTTAAAACACATAATTATGGACTATTTCAAAGTCTTTTTTGTTAATTTTATTATTTGAAATGCTTATTATACTTATTTGTCTGTTTTGTTTTGTCCTTGTCTCATCTTTCTGTCTTCTCTCCATTGTTTGCACATCTTGTGTCCTTTTGCTTAGACTTTTTTCTTCTTTCATTGTGTTATTTCTTTGAATCCTCTTAGCTTATGGACTCATTGCTTATGATTAGAATTTTGTCTTGTATCAATATTCCAATTCCTTTTGGTTCTGTTTCTGATTTTCTGATTGCTTAGTAATCTCTTGTTTTTACGGTCTACAAATAAAGTAATGACCACTATTAGATTAGATTCTGTGTCCCAACATGACCTTTGATTTAACTTCTGAGGAAAAAAGAGGACATCTTTTCTGAAGGAACAGTCTTATTTTTTCATAAAACTATTATTAGACAGCAGGAGGGCTAACACTGTGTATCCTCAAGCTAAACATCTGAGTCCCAGCTCGTCTGTTTTTCTAAAATACTTGAATTTCAGTCAGAAAAAGGTCCCTCCAACAACAGCCCTCTTCACCTGAAGTGTATTATGGCCATCTCACTAAACCCTGAGATTGAAAATGATCCCATTTGTTCCACAGTGCTCCCCCTCCCTGTCAAATTTACAATGCCTCTGAGATGGTCTGGCTGCTATAACTCAAATCCAGAAATCTGCCCCCTCCTCGCCCATAAAACTACAGCAGCGCTGGAGTCATCGCTCTGCCCCCGGGGTAAGAAAACAATGCTGCAGTGGGAACTTAAGAGCATCACCACCCCTGGCATTTAGTGCTTCATATTTTTTATATTCTGATCGCCCGCCGGAGCCAAAATGCCACACAACTGTGCATTCTCGGTGCGCTCTGGGAGCTCACACATGCTAATGTTTTATTCACTTTGTAAGAGAGCGGGTGCAGCATGAAAGGGAGGCCTCGCCTTGTACGACGCTGACACTCGCCGCCAACAAGCAAACATATGAAATATTAACAGGCAAACATCATCATCAACGATCAGAGCGTGATCAGATGCACCTCTATAAATAGGTGCACCAAAAATGTGGCGTTCCAGCAAAGGATGAATGATTAATCCTAAAAAAAACACAATCTTGACTTGTAAATACATGCCGACTCATTTCTAAATGACGACAAACCACTTGATCGTATTTCCATATGCATCCAGAAGAAGCTGCTTTTCATGTCTCCACTGACTTGCTTCATCACAGTCTTAGACACCATACCAGTTTTACCCACATTTACACAGTGTGAAGCAAGACACACGTTTTAGACCAAAACTAGTTACCTTACGTTTCAATCCTCTCTCTCGCTTCCCCCTTTTTTAATTAAGTGGCAATAATTACAGTTTTGGCTGGCAGTGTGGCACATGCAGAGGTATTAAAGAAGGAATCACTTTATGTGGTGGTATTGGAGGTAAAAAAGAGACTATATATGTATAGATAGATAGATAGATAGATAGATAGATAGATAGATAGATAGATAGATAGATAGATAGATAGATAGATAGATAGATGGACGGGGAGAGTGTCATTAAGCAAATACCAAAAAAGGGGGCACATTCCAGCAAGTTTGACTTTTCTGGTATAAACCTCCCCTTTTTTAAAACTTGTGTATATTTACAGAGTAGACTCTAAGTCCTTAATTCCTATGGGAATCTACAAGATAATCTGTCGTGTCTTCAAACTAATGTGATACAATTTTTTCGACATTTTTCTGGGGCTGCTTTCTGACAATCTTATTCTGCCCTCCAGAAATTCATCAGAACAAGGACACTGAACAGAGGAACTGGTGTCCATCCCACTTCCTTGGAACACTCAACTCACCTGCATATAGCACTATGCAAGATTATCAGCCAGATGTGATCATCTTGTCCGATGGGCGATGCTTTACTGAATTTGCAACACTCAGTCATTCTGAGCTTCTTGTCTACCAGGTTGTGTGTGGATCTGCTAGCATGTTATCAAGTCGTTATCATTTTTATCCTGAAGCCATTCCCAAAGTGGCATTTTAGCCAGAGACAATAGACATTGTGGCAGCAGACAGATACAAATCTTAAATATGCAAACAGTTTGTAAACAACGGGAAGTTGCAGCAAGAAAAGTTGGACTCTGGCTTAAAAATTGAAACTGGTCCCACTTAAAGTAAATCAATGGGTTATCATATTCCAGGCAGCCTTACCCTTAGGGATGTGTATTGCCGAGAATCTGGTGATACCATACTCTATGATGAACCAACATACAATAACATATTTCAATAAAATAAGTAGGGTGAACACTGACAGCACAAACCTTTGCTAAGGCATTTCCAGTACTGTCGGGCAAATTATTGTCAAAAAATGTGTAAAACTGCCCTATTTAGCACTTGAAACAAATATTTGGGAAAAAAAATACTGAATCCACACCCAGATTCGGATGACAAAAATCTAATCATTTGTCCTCTGTGCCATGACCAACATTTTCTGAAAATATATGCAAAGTCCTTTGAAAACTTGAGTTATCAGCAAAAATGTGGAGAAGTTCCCTACCTCATAATGTTCACAAACAAATCCTAAAAAAAAATCCCTGCATCTGGATTCGGATCACCACCAAATCTAATAGAAAATTTCACCATATTCCCTTTACAATTTTTGAGTTATCCTGCTAACAAACTTACTAATCAAAGAAGGCAAAAACATAACCTCATGGCAGAGAAAATAAATGTAACAGAGGAATGGATAAAGTCTGCTGCCACCTACGGGCTCAGGCTGCACTAAAATACAAAACAAGTGTCCTACAGTTTTATAAACCATTAAATAAAAAGTCATAATATTACGCTAAGCACATAACTTACACTTGTTGGCCTTCAGAGGCCACTGGAGAGTGACAAAAGCTGAATTCTCATTTCGAGCTCATTTAAACAGTTACACCAGTCAGGCTTCAGGAAGGTGAATGGTTGTTTGTCTCTGTATATCAGCCCTGTAATTGACTGGTGACAAATCCAAGATGCACCCTGCCTCTTGCCAAAAGTCAGTCTGGTTAGGTTTCGGCACTCTGAGACCCCAAAGGAATAAGCCGTGTAAAAGTTGATGGATCTATGCTTTCGAGTAATTTCATCTAGTCAAACATGATTTTCAAAACTTAATGTGTGGACCAGACTTTTTTTTTTAGTGAAGGAGAAAAAATCTGTTTTTTTTTTAAACGCCTACATGTGAACATCGTCTATGAAGCAACCTCATCTGCTGTTAGTTTGCAGATGTATTTATGGTTTGGGTGGACTCCAAAAAACCAGATTGGCCTTTGGGATAAATAAAGTTGTCTGAATCTGAATCACTCAGAGCAGAGGTTCATTTGTATTTTGGAGCACGCCTCTCCATAGAAGCACAGTGATAACAGTCTGCAGTGATGCTCAGTTGGACGCTTGATGAGCTCTTTTTGAACAAGTCAAGCTGACCTAATTCAATCTCTCTTCAGGGCTGCTTGCATCTGCTTTCACAGGTCAACAAACAATCATCCGTGTTGATATCCTGATGCAAAGAAGGCAGCCAAATGAGAATGGAGCTCTCGCTTCGTGTGAGATCCGTCTGTAAACTAGATGCATTTTCCCTGCGACGACATGCATAAACACGCCGTAGATGATTTTATAAAATGCTTCCTGAGCGGTCGTCCATCTCGTTTACAGGCGTTTTAAAATAAGAGTACAGTAAACGCAGACTGTAAATGAGAGTAATACAACATTAAAGTGTCACAAGTGCTGAGGCTTTTACTGCAGTCTGCTGGTGTGAGCAGGAGATAAGTCATCAGTGTATCAGCTTTTGTAAATACACTCTAAGTTGCAGTGCAGCTTTCAAAAACCCATGCGCACACGCTTGCCAATGTGAAAAAAAACCTAAATCCAAGCCATGTGTACAAATGCACCAAGTAAGCAGCAAAAGGCCGTGCAATCATCTGCCCTTCATGTTGATCCTCAGAGGACAAACATTAGTTAACCCCCGAGCTTTGAGTAACACTTAGCGGGGCTGGTTTTCAAGGGGGGGAAACGGGGGCTGATCGTCACGGCGTCGGAGCCAACAGGGACTTGGAGGGGGCTGCTGCCGCCGCATTGATTTACTCGCTGACACCAGAATTGATGAGGGATCAGGCTGGCCATGGTCCAAGAGAGGCAGATTGGACCGGGAGGGAGGTGGAGAAATGTAGCTACAGCTCAAGAGAGAGAGAGGCAGAGGAGTCGTCAAAGGGCTGAGCAGTAAATCCAGATTTAAAAAAGGCAAATGTGGTGAGGCGATATTGTTAACATCAATATATCAGGATTAATTAAAAAAAATAAACGCTAGGCTTTATTCTGAGTATAAAAGTTGCTACAGTAAGAAGTTCTTCCAGTAAAATGCTCCCTGAACAAAAGATAATCTACATGAGATGTTTCACTTAAAGCACTGATGGGCAACTGGTGGCATGGGGGCCGCATACAGCCTGCTGCATCAGTTAATGTGGCCCTCCACTCAATTTCTAAAAAAAAAAAAAAACATAATAAAGAAATATTCTGCCATGATGTTTTTTTTTTTTTTTTTCAGATTTGCCATCACCACACAATGCACACGTGTACATTTTTTCTGTAATAGTCTTCAATATCACATTTTATTTTATTCATTACAAATTAATACATATTATTTGGTCTCATAAAGCATTTGAGAAAAAAAGACAAGAATATGAACTTAAACAACCAACGATAACCATGACTATCATAACTGCTAGATTGGCCTGGTTACTTTTCTAGAGAAATTTTATATTTTCAATGGGACATCCTGGGACAGTAAGGTAAAATAAATGAATCTTTATAAAAACAATACATAACACTTTACTGCATTGAAAATGTACCTTTAATCATGTATTAAGCTCCTTAAATTTAGCATTACTGTTTGAATTTTAGCCTGAAATTTGAATATGAATTCTGACAAAAACCTAGATACTTACTGTCATGTTAAATTACAGTCATTTCTGATCATCTTTTTGGTAGTATCCTCTTTGTTAAAAAAAAAGTTGCCCTCTAAATCTGTGAATAACAGTCCTTCAGGTAGTCAGAGTTAGCTATCTCTGGTCAAAGGGTGAAAATCCTTTAATGAATTGTATCTTGTAAGAGGAACATTTGCACATTGGTTAACAAAGTGCTATTGACACCTGTTTGATGCAGAGGCAATTACAATATATTTCTTAAACACCCAGTTTTGAGTTATATGGGCTGATATGAGGGCTGTTTAAGTATTCAGTCCCTAATGGGTTTCATAGTGATGGAATCACCTTTGTTTTGATGATTTATGGCAGGGGTGTCCAAACTTTTTTTTCACAGAAGGCCACATCCAGAAAGCATAAGGATGGCTGGGCTTCTGTGGCAAACTTAGCTTTAGTGTATTGAAGTAAAACAGATTCAGTGTAGCTTCATATATGAAATGGTTGAAGAAAAAACAGCCCCTATCACAGCTTTCCACAAACTGCCTAATGAGGCAAACAGTCAATCACTGTAAAGATTTTTGGTTGACAAATCAGACTTCAGGAGACCTGGGTCAGCCCTGGATACCACTAGATTTGCCCCTGCATATAGCTGATAATGGACGATAAAGCTTATTTACACCTTCAAACTTAAAACAGCAAACTACACAAAATTGCCAAACGTCATAAGAATGTTGCGCAAAGCTGATTAGCTCGATATTCGTTGTAAATCAGAACTGAAACTGAGTTGATGTTTCTCTAAGTTGTAATTAGTTTTTGTTATCCATCTGCTGAGCACAAGCTTCAGGTCCTAATGTGGGCCAAATGGAACTTCCTGCTGGCCACGCAGGGCACCCCTCATTTATGGTGTCAACAGACACAGCAAGCTGATTTGTATTAGTAGATACAATCATTTCAGGCAATATTTACAGCTGATATGTCAGCATTAATATCAGCCATTTACTGTATATCACATCTGCCAAGAGATTGGAAAAATGTAGACATACGATACTGTTTCACCTTACCACCAATGACCATCAATATTCTTGTTCATTGTCCGTTTCTAGCACAAATTGCAACCAAAAAAGGAAAAGGGAAATTACGGTAACAGAGAGTCTTTGCGTTCTTTACAAAACCATGTGAAGAGTCAAAATTAGGGTTAGATATTAAAATATGGTAACTATGTGGTACCAACAAATCTGGTATCAAACCAAATCTTAACAGATTTTGGTGCTTCATCTATAGTAGATACCAATAACAAAGTCAGAGTCAAAGATGCTGAACCCTCTGCACTTTTTCTTCTCATAAATAGACACCTGTCAAGGGCCAAATGCAGATACACTGTCAATTTTGGGTCAAATCTCTGAGAGTTATGCCCCTCTCGGTGGGCAAATATTTTTTTTACCTCAAGTGCCATGCAAAGCAGGAATATATGCAGGGAAAATCCATTGTCTTGTCACTTCTTTACTGTCTAACCTCAAAAAATCATGCAAAAAATAAACCATTTATTATTTTGGCTGGTTAAAAAAACATGCTTGGGCAGTGAAATATTTTATCCACCTCAAACTTGTCTGTGAGTAAAACATTAATTTCAAACCCGAACAATAGCAAACACCAACAATAATAGAGATCCTATTACTTTTAATAAAAAAATGCAAGAGAGCTCCTTGCAAAATTTTGAAATTGCACAAATAATCTGATAAAAGCACTGCCTGATGACAGAAAAACATAAAATGTCCCATAACATCATCAATTGATCAGTATTGATCTTGTGATAATGATGTAGACTTTGATAATTCAACAACAGATTATGAGTTCATATAACCTATAGCAGTGCCCACTGTGTAGCTGTTTTCTGTATTATACAACACTTGCAGCTGCAGCATGATTTGTCTGAATCAAAAAGAAACACAAGAAACTGTTTCTCCACTAAATTAGCACAAACACATTTAAGGTAGGTTATAATCAGCTATAGTCTCATCTGACTGCATCAAAGCAGGCCAGTTACACCATAAAACTTTGCTTGAATACATTTAAAGCAGTTATCAAGAATCTGTGGCTGTAAATTCAAATTGTTGCAATATATTCATGGCAAATGCTCCTTTCATTATAATGATAAAATCACAATCAACTGCAAAGCATTAGTTTACAACATTTGGAAAAGTGGATGGTGCTGGTAGGTATTAGGGATGGGGTAATGTCCAGTTCAGTTTAGCTTGGTAGGGCAATCAATTACAGGAGTTTCTGCTGTCAAAACAGAGAAAAAGTACCCACATGACCAACCTGTGCCGTCCCAACAGCAGCAACAGCAGCGAAAACAAAAACACATACAGCTCCACAGAGTACTGAAGTGCAGGAAGACCCCCATGTTTGCTGATACATATATATATTGCTTATCATCCCATTCTACTTCAGACCACCTTACTGTGCTGTGATGTCATGCAGTTATGTAGCTCGTGCGACCCTTTCGTCCCAGGTCATACCCCTGCCCTCAGCTCAAGGTAGAGCTGGCAATGGAAATCCAAGTGAGATCTGGGCTCACTGCTTTAAACTGAACTGAACTGAACTGAACTGAACCAGAACACTCGATGAAAATACAGCTTTTTAGGGAACAATCATGAACCAGTTCCAGTTCAGAATCAGTTCAATCTAGTTTGAGGGATCCATATCATTGGACTTTTTGTTGAACAATTTTCTGATCAACTCTCTTCTAATTTGCTTCGTGTGTTCCCTTCAAAAACAATAACATCTAGTTCTCTCCAGTTCTCTCTAAAAAAATACAGCAACATGGAAAAAACAGAAACATGCCACAGCATTCTTCAACACAACATGGCATTGAGCATCAGGAATGCTGAGTGTTTGACAGTGTTGGTACATACAACCTGTGTGAGCCATTAATCCACATAAAAATTCAATGGGACTTCAATCAGTTACGAACTGGTTGAAAAGCAATAAAATTAACTCACGATCATTAGGCTCCTGTAATTTCTGATACTGCACAGAAAATAAAGAATATGGCGATTTTATCATTTTCAAAGACGTGGTCCTTTACGTGTATGAAATATGTTGCCATCCCTGATATTTGGAAATGTTGCAAAAGATTTTGCGCACTTCCCCCTCTTCCCCTGGAAAAAGCATATAGCTCCTCAGTGAAGCGAGGATGAGGAACTGATCTTCCTGGGATGCCTCCTTCACAGTCTGTCTTTGACTTCACCAGTCTCACAGAACTTGGTCCTAAGTTTGGAAATGGTACCAGAGTTGACACCAAGTAATGCTGCAACTCTGTGTCCCGGAACACCAGCTTCCTGTGCTGATCTTGGCAGAAATAATGATATAAAATAAAATACTGATTGATATTATCAAAGGGGAGAAATATGAACGCTGCCCAACAATTACTTGAGAAGTATATTGGACATTTATTTAAACCATATTGAAGTCTACAGTTCTGAAATTTGTGGCAACCCTTTGCTTTTTCTTTCAGAAAGTCTACTGCCATTTGGTGAAAAAATATTGCAATGAGATTTCTGCTCAATATCACCCAGCCCTGAGTCGTCTCCAGGGTGGGTGGCTGGGTGGGAGCAGTGGCGTTGGCGGTGGGGTTCTTCTTCTCCCTTGAGCACCACTCCCTCAGTGATGGAGAGCGCTTCAGGGGCTGCAGCTTACTTGTTAAGCCATTGACCTTTAATTCACACTTGTCGACTAATACGTCTCACATGTGTGTCCCCGCAGGCACTCCAGGGGCCGCGATTGATCCACCTCGGGGTCTGTGTTTAAAGCGTCCCACGCCGGTGAGCCCCAGACCTTTGGCGTTCATCATCTGAGGAGTGGACGGTGACACTAAAAGGGACAAACCTCTTGAGATGTGAATGTAACCTCGGAGAGAGGTGGGTGGCAGGTGGGCTTCCTCACTCAGATTGTGGGTGTGACATCAACAGGGGGGGGACAATAGCAACAGGGCAGTCCTTCATCCGCATTGGAAACACTTGGATGTCATCACACAGACAAACGCACACTAAACAGAGCACACAGGGGGATGAGGCGTGCTGATACATGAGTACATGAGCAACAATCACGCTGCAAATTGATGCTCAGCAGAATTGCCTATTTAACAGAGCAGCCTGCTTGTTATTAACAGCTTTAATTAACCAAAACATGAATGGGGGCTGCTTTACAGATGTAATTCAAGCTGCAGAAATGGCTGATCTGCAATACAAACAGGCTTCTCTGTGTAGAAGGGAAATTGCCAGTTGATTTTCATGTATTTCTCTGCGTTACTGTTGTTTTCCTTCATGCAGACAAAGGGAGTTTTACTGCCAAATTCTGATGCAGCCCCATTGTTCATCCACGGGACACAAAAGTAGCCAGAAAAATAAAGAACGACCTACCTTCTACAGCCAGCACTACGGGCACAACGAGGCTGCACACCCACAGCAAGTAATCCATTGTCATAAAACAGGCTTCTGCAACATGAAGAAAGGTGTGCAGACTGGACCCTCCGGATGGATGGACACTCAAACGCGGAGCGCCGCAGCCGAGCTCTATGTCCCCCCTCCAATGCTCATGTCTTCGGCTGAGATAAACCCCCTCTCACCGCCCCATTCCTCCACGACCAGCACCGAGCTCCTCCTCGGGTCCAGTTATCCCTCCAGACTGGGTTTGAATGCGGCGGTGCTCAGTCTCATTCTCCCGTAATGCTCACTTCACCCGCACAGACACCTCCATCCAGGAGCGCATCTCCGTGCTGCTGTCCGCCCTGCGCCCGGCCAGAGGAGGGGGAGACCCGGCCGTGAGATGCTCTGTGCCCGCGGTGGCTCCGTGGATCCGCTCGGGTGAACTCCGCGGTGCTTGTTGCTCGTCTGTGAGGGATGTGCGTCGGAATGGCAACAGTGGGAACCCAGACACAGAGGGGGCTGGGGGCTCTGGCAGGCAGCGCCAAACAAGACACAATGAATGTCGGGCTTCCGGTCAGGAGTTTCAAAATAAGACATACCTACGAAATATGTATAACTTCATTTAATTAGAGGGAGACACACGAGGACTGAGCACTTATTTATTTAATAACTGTAATCTGCTTTCATGGCTTTATGTCTTTTTGTTCCTCCTGTTGCTGTTGTTTTATTCAATCAGTGTTTTTTTCGCTCTTTTATTGTGGCTTTTGTGTTTCATATTAATGTATAATAGGTTTTACTAATTGAACTGTATTAATTCTTCAGACGTTAGATTACCTAATTTTATTTAATGTTCTGTTGTGGTGTTTGTTTATCTGTACGATTGCTTTAATCTGTTTTGATGGTTAAAGTCCCTTGTCAAACATTTTGTTGATGTTTTACTGAATAAGTTTACATTTTTCACCTTTATTCTTTCTCAAGCATTTTATGTTTTATTGGTTTGTCGCTTTTTGTTCCTTTGTAAGGATTAATTACTTGCACATCATATAATCACAGACCCAACTTTTTCTTTCAACAGTGAAATGTTTTTTTTTTTTTTTTTTTTTTAAAGAATAGGGGAAAAGGACATATGCATACCCCAAATGCTATAGCATTAGGCTGTAAAGCCCTCTTCTAGATGAGAAACTGTTGCACTCTCTGCATTTTCCATAAATCTTTAAAATACAACTACATGAACTTTATAATATTTATATTTCTCAAATTTTGGTCAGCTTTAAATGCATGGTGTTTATTTGTTCATATCATTTTTGATGTTGCTGTAAGTGCTGTTTGGTGATATTGTGCTTCCCTCTGTTTGATCAAGATTCTGTGAGATTCTTAAATACTTTATATGTAAGTTAATATTATTCATGCATTTTAAAAGAAAGAAAGACATTACATTTCTTTAACTTGAATTTGAAATTAGTTTATGGTGTCATTTAGTTTTTTGTATTAATTAATTTGTTTGTCTTGTATTTTCTTTAAATTTGCTAGTTTACTTATGGAGCTGCCTTTGTGAAATACATCAATTGTCAGAATTTGAAAATATTTACAGAAACAAATGATAGATAGATAGATAGATAGATAGATAGATAGATAGATAGATAGATAGATAGATAGATAGATGAAGAGAATATAACCAGTAATACAACCTAAAGGGTAAATTCATTTTCTAATTCAATTAGGCAAACTAAAATTTAAAAGACATTTTTCCATCAAAAGGTTACTTTATTTATTTGTTTGCCTGCAAATCTTCAGAATACATCATATTTTACACATTCTTTACATTAGCAGTTCTCAAAAGAGGGGTCAAGAGGCCTTGTTGGGTTGCAAAACCCCAGAAAGAGGGGTCGTAAGATGACTCTAAAAAACAAAGATGTACTATATTGTACCCATTTCTGTAAACTTATCCACATAAAATAAAATTATTGTCATTAGATATGATTAATGCTGAAAATGATGAAAGGGTATTTTCAAGAATTTTTGAAACAGATTACAAATGACAGTAATAATGTTCAGGCTTCTTTGTATGAAGATTACATGTTACATTTCTGCTTTAGTTTTTCCACAAGGAACCATAAACATAGGACAATATTATTGCTTTAGGCTGCTGTGTTGTTTTGTGTTGTTTAATGCTTTCGAGGGACAATCATGAGCATTTTGTGAAAGGTGAGAGTAAAGACTAAGGGCGGCTTTATACGCTTTCACTACCCCCAGAGACAGAGGGGTCTCAAGACTTTAGGCCTGACTGTTTTTGGTTCCTGCTTGAGTAGTTTTGGGATCTTGTTTCAGATAAACCGTGGACATGTGGATGAGAAAAGGTGAGTCACACCTGTCAGAAAACAGCAGCTGTTTACTGCAGGCAGTGGGTGACCTCACCTATGGCAGTGAAGTCATGGCACTTTGATTTCCCATCACCCCTTGAACTGACTTGCTCTGACGGCACTGCCGCGATGAATGAACTCTGTGTGCAATGCTGTCATCATTTATTTCAATTTAAACAATTCACGCTTTTATTTCGAAGTCAAAAGTTACACACTTCCGGGTTTCCCTCCTTTCTTTCCGTCTGGCTTGACGTGAGCTGGAGGGGGGCGCGGAGAGTGAGGGTGAGAAGGAGGTGGGTGATGGAGGAGGAGGATGGTTGTTGGTTGGTCGGTCAGCAGACAGAAGTGGCCACCAGCCCGCAGTGCGAGTCCGTGCCGGCTGCAGGTTCCTCCGGATGGACGCCCCGCTCCCCGCCGCTCAATGCAGATCAATAGCTTCAAACGGACCGAGGAGGAAAACATCGATATGAGCTCTGATAACAATGGACACACAGACAGACGGACAGAGCCTCCTGTGGGGTACTGACCAGCCATTGATACTGATAGCCTACTGATTCATTGGACTCACGGAGAAAACGACAATATGCCCTGCAAAACTCTCACCAGGAGTCTGTAGTTTGGTTTTAGAACAGTTTTCACCATTGTCCTGGCAAAGTCGGTTACTGTCATCAGAAGACATTACAAGCAGAAGATTAGGTCTGATTGCTTTAGAGGAGGCTGCCATTGCTGTGAGCAAATTAAACGAGCATTTTAACAATATGAAATTAAAATGAAAGGGAGACCGGGGTCAACTGTGAGACACACAGAAGAAACAAACCAGAATGAGGACCATGGACAGTGTTAGGAGTAAATGATTAATGGATTTGAGCTTATGTAGGGCTTTTCTAGTTTTAGTTAAAGCTGCTTTACACCGCAGATCACATCTACCCATTCATACCCATTCACTCACTGATGGTTGGAGTTTCTATTACCGCTTTCCTACTAAAATTAGTGGGTAAACGCAGGTTTTTTTCAACACGGGTTAACCTGTTAACAATCAGCAAGTGACTCCTTTCCCACTGCCAGCAGACCCGGGTCTAATCGCCAGCAGACAAGCTGTGTGGCTGTTTTTTTTTCCTCTGGTGTCTGAAGCTGTTGATGACATCATCAGTGCAATGAAACGCATCCATGTAAACAATGGAAAGGAGCATGGAAGCAATGGACACAGTGGTCAGCTGTTTTCGATACTTCGTACTTTTGTCCCTCTTTAAAAATATACAAAGTCAGCGCAGACTGAACAATTTTTGAGCGCAGATGTTATGAAGGTGGATGGAATTTGTTGGCAAAGAGTCGCAGAAGTTACAGGCAGAGGAGATGGGCACGTTATTATGCCATAGGCACATTACGCCAACATCATCCCATAAATTAGCAGGTTCACCCGGGTGTGATGTTCCCACTGGAGCCGATCGGAGGCGAGCCGATAAAAACCTGTCGCTTGCAGGATCAGTCCACCCGTGTCTAAATGCTGATTAGGCCTTTTCCCACTGCCAACAGGAGCCGATTGTTATCGTGTTACCGAAAGGGGTATATGTCAGTTGTCCATCAGCATCAGCTAACACTTTCACATTTTTTTGTATCCATTTACACGGAGCAATTTGGGGTTAAGTGTCTTGCCCAAGGACATCTTGCCATGTGACCGCCAGAGCTGGGCTTGAACTTGCAACCTTCCAATTACCTATCAAGTGCACTATCAGGCTGCGACCCGAACATTGAGTGACATCAGCTATATGGCTACAGATGGGTACTTTTTGTCAATCCGTTATTGTCACCATGATGAAAAAGTTGTCACAAGCCAACTTTCACTCAGTCTAAAGCTGGAAAAGAGATGGAGTGAAGGAGGATCTTGAGCCCCCTGCTTAACAGCAACATTGTGAGAGCTTGCACTTGCATCAGTCATGCCCCTAATTAAGCATAACCATTATCCTTAATAGCATGAAGACTGAAATGTTACATAAACTTTGATTACCAAATTGTGTGTACCTACAAAGATAGAGCAAACACTTTTTAAAATTTATTTTACCAAAGCCGTAAACCTGTTTCTTTCTGCAGTAAAGCGTTTACATGCAACCCCTTAATCTTTTGCTGCAGCCTCGAGTGGTCACTGCTTAATTTGTTGTTTTTTAATCCTGTGGGTTTCTACATATTAAGCCTGATTTATACATGTGTGCCAAATGTATGCCATAGCCTAGCCAGGAGGTCTGCGTTAGTGCTGGGTATTTCCAACAACCTCACGATATGGTACCTATCAGGATACTGAAGCAATAATCCGATCCAATGATCCCTCTCCCATCTCTTGAGGACATCTACAACACATGCTGCCTCAGGAGGGCCCACGGCATCGTCAGATATCCATCCCACGCTGGTCACCACCTCTTTGAACTGTTGCCCTCAGGGAGGCGTTTCAGGACCATCAGTGCAAAAACAAACAGACTGAAAAACAGCTTCTACCCCAGAGCTGTCATTGCACTAAACTCCTCACAATCCCATAACACTTGAACATTCACAATATACAGCCTTTTGGTGCAATATTCTGAAGCCTGTGCAATATTCTGGTGTGCTATTTATATTTATATTGATATTACACCGTCGTGTTATTTTATTTTATTTTATTTATCTTTTATAGTCATAGTTGTATAGTTTTATTGCCTTGTTTTTTAACTTGTACTTTTTATACTTATATTAAAACTATCTTACAGCTTAAGGCGCACACATTTCAGGTCTTTAGGTGTCTTAAAAGTTATACAAATCTTGGAACATACGCTGCATCATTTAGTTTGGCTTCTACTGACACCCTTTGAATTTTTTGTGAACTGCACCATGGGTGATATTACAAAAGGTATATTTCACAATTGTTGCCACAGCAGTTGGGTCTGTATCAATTCAATAAAATCTGTATCAATACACGTGTTGTCGAGGATTGTGTCACACCAATTTTTACATTTTTTTCCTGAAAAATGTAACTCCATGTCAAAATGAAGCAGACTTCAAGCCCTTCGATTAGGCTGCTGGAAAGCACTTGTGACTGTTTATCTCTGACTTGTATCTCAGGCATGATTTTGTACACAACAGCTTGACAAAATGGCTGCAGGAGATGAACCAACACTTGAAATCTACTAAATGATATTTATATATTTATGTATACATGCCCTTCTTCACGTCTCAGTCAGTGGTCAAATTTCCAGTCCTCAGCCTCAAATGATTCAGATGTTGTATATTCCATCTTCACTGGTGTCTCCCTGTTTTGTTTTTTGCATTGTAATCAACTGCAGCTCATTATTTTCTAAATTGAAATGGTGCTCAAATGTTCCCTGTCTCCCATGCTGTCACAATGAGTTATAGATTTAAATTGGAGACACTAAAAATGTTAAAGAAAAAAAAAAAAAAAAACGCCCCATTTTCAGATATTTTGAGGCTACAAATATTCAGGTCTCATCTAGTGTTTCATATCTTATGAAAAGCTGTTTCTGGGCTTGCTAGGTGGATGCAAACAAGATTTGTTCCCTAACATTTGTTAACATTCAAGTTTTTGCAGTGTCACATTTTTTGTTTCAACATCCTGAATGATTTAGAGCTATTGGATAAACTTCAAAATAAAAGTCTACATTTGGGATGAAAATAATGCCTCTAAATCTCACGCCTGATTAGCAAAGACAAATCAGGCCTCTGGGGAAAACTATTGGAACTTGAACAAGGTTTTTATAAATGAAAATTCAGCTCTTTTTCAGTGACTCAGATCATTTTGGCACAGCTCAGAAAGAAGAGTCAGCCTCCCTGACTCCAAAACAGTTTTTTCATTTAGAAATACAGTCAAAAGTGCCACATTTTGCCATATTTTCAGTCAAATCCAATCCCTTTTGTAAAACCAGTTTAACCAAGTACCAATGTGCCGTACAGTGACTAAAATCAGAAATAAAATAAAACAGATATATGACCAAACATTAAAAACAATTAAAACCACAAAGCAAAATCAAATTAGCTTAAAAAAATAATAACACAAGTAAAATATAAAAACGTAGAAAGAGGGAGTTAAAAAATGAAGACAATGAAGAAAATGAAAGCATGATGACAGATGCCACAAAAAGCCTGGAACAACACATCTCCCATGCTGAAATAAAAGCTAATGAATTAAAATACATTTTAAGAAAAGACTTAAAAGTACACAGAGACCACAGCAGAAAAGGCCTGATCACCTTAGATTTTCAGCCTGGCCTTATGGACAAGAAGAAGAAGAAGAAGAAGTGGCTGACCTCCAAGATCTGGATGAGGTATAGACTTCCTAATAGATCAGAAATGTTGAGAGGTGCAAATTCTCCTCCTGAATAAAATGTCAAAATAAATTCTAAAGCCAGTGCATTTAAATACTATGCCTCATGTTCCCTGTAGCCTGTGTGACATCTTTACTGTCTGTTTTTAAAACTTTAAAGCTCCTGCTAACTTCCTGTTAAAATGCTGTTTAAAGCTCCCCTGAGGCATATCTTGTTGCTAATCTTATCTGTTTCATTACAGAGAACAAAGTCATCCTGTTGTCTTTTCACTGTGAAACAGATCTCTGAATGTAAATATCTGCCATGAAAGGGTTTAACAAAACAAAGACATCTTCAGGGGGATATGAGAGACACCTCATCCCACACGACCCTGTGGAGGTGTTTGCAGCCTTTTTAGGTGATAAAGAGGCACGGCCTTGACGTAAAGTCAATTTCACTATCAGCTGAAAACACTTATAAACTCTATATTGGGTGTTGGTGTATACACACACACAGATGTGTGTGTGTGTATTGCTGAAGGTCACTTGTTTTGGGCTTGTTTTATTGATCTGGTTTCTTAAAGTTAATTTAACATCAGACACAGTCATCATAAAACACTGAATATTCATGTCAGAGAGAGATTTTTTTGTGAGATGGTAATTAATTTTCTATTATTATGTGTCCCTAAACTGCATTGCAAATTGACCTCTAAAGCATCTTGGGGAGAATGGACTTGAGAATTTAAGAGGTGCATGAAAATTTTTCTCAAAGTTTGTTTTGTGTGTTAAAGTTCATGAAATAATCTACATAAGAGGACATCAGAGTGATGTTTGGGTCAGACTGTCTGTCTTCATTAGTTCATGTCAAACTTTGACCTTTTTCACTCTCCGTCTGTACCCTCTGCTTTAGGTCTCTTTCCAGCAGACCCATCCGCTCCTTTGTCTTTTAGCAGGCTCCAGTGGAGACATAGGGTGATTGTGTCTGCGTGTGTGTGTGTGTGTGTGTATTTGTAGCTCCCAGCTTGGAGACAAGGCTCCCCTTCACACTTCTAATTCATCCCTCTGTGAGCCCCCACACCCACTGCTTCAATCCCCCTCCTGCTGCAGCCAGACACAGGAACACACACATGCAAAGTGTCCCCCCACCCCCCAATTCCCCTCCTTCCACCAACACACACTCTTTATCCCCCATATCCCCTCCTACTTCCAACAACTCCCCAAATCACCTCCACCCAAAAGTCTCCTTTGTCCCTCCGGCTTTGTGTACTAATTAACTACAGTTCAGTTCCCAGCAGGCTCGGGTCAGCTTCTGCTGCTGGATCCAGTGATGGACAGCTCTCTTTAACCAGATAAACCCAAACCCAAAGACCCCCCCACAGGTCCTCCTCTCAGCAGCATCCATTCAGTCTTCATGTAGAGGCATTTTAATAAGTGACAGTGCAGAAACAGGCGTCTCTGCTGACATGTGGTTCCTATTTGTTGTAAATTCCTCATAAGTTGCTTGTTGTTTGTGTGTTTAAGAGGCTCCTGAGAGACTGAGAGAGTGTTTGGACACAACTTACAAATCTGCTAATGACTGCAGCTTTATAACGTCCTTGAATTCCCCCAGTGTCTTAAGTACACGGTGCAGTACATTTTATTCCTCCTCGTTTTTGGAAATATCCTGACAAGCCAAAGTCTGACTGAGGGGTATGGCAGGGTATGCCAAGCCTGTTATATTTGCTGTAGAGTGGTGGAGAAAAGCCTTTAAGTTGATGTCACTGACGGTAAAATAGATCCATCGAGGTCAGGGTATCAATGTATGGTTAACTGTCAGGCAGGATATAAGTGGATGGGAAAAGGCATAAGTGGCTCATTTCTGTTTTTTCATTTAGTGCATGAGAGTTTTTTTTTTTTTTTTCAAAAGAAATACTGAACAGACTTTTGTTTGAATCTCCTTTTTGGTTTAAACCTGAAAAAAAAAAAAAAAGCTAAAATAAAGAAATCAATTCAAAACAAATGTCCAATAACCTGCTGCGATTACATAGTAATTAAGGAATAGTTGGTCACAGGAAAATTCACAGGACAACATATAACTGCATTTATATAAAAAGTGAAAGTAATCCAAACATAAATTAATTAATAAACATACAAAATGAACAAATACATTTCAGTTCAAAACATGAAAAAAAGAGAAAAGCAATTTTTTTGTTATGAGAAGGCGATATAACATAGAAGATACATACCTGCATTCATACATATGCATATGTACATATGGTACATAAAAAGATACATAGACTGATACACACACAGATACTTACAAACAGCACATAAACAAATACATAAATGCTCACAATAATTCAAACATGGATGCATACATACAGTGCATAAATGCATGCAGAGAAACATACATTCTTAGGTACACACATCTATACAAATGCTCTGTCATGCATAAATACATTCATTCAAACATAGATACACAGGCCATGAAGCAAACTTTCAAAACATTCATGGCATCTGCCTATGAGAAGAAAACACACATGAAGATGGAGGCTGTACAGCTATGACATAATAAACTCCAGGAAGTAAAAAGCTGTGTGTTTTGAGGGGCATAGAGCATTTCTCTGTGAACTTTTATGGAATTTTGATTTTTTTGGATTTCAGTAGAAAGTGAATTAAACATGTCAGCTCCAAAAGATTTTAATTTTCTGGCTATAATTTGTGTTTCCAGGCTTTAAAGGGTTAGTTGGGTTTCTAGATTACCTTCACTTCTGATTAAAATTGCTGAGCGTTTAGTTATTTCTTGGATTTGAACCCTTCAAATACTTGTCTGATGGAATGATGTCACTCTTTTAAACATACACATAACTTGTTTAGAATTTTCTAGGTCATATAGATACATCAGTATTAACTTCACTTTGTCTCATATCATATAAACTGCTCACAGTCATCGGTAATGTAGTACTTGAATACATTTATTATTGATATGCTGCACAAGATTTTATTAAAAGAGGCACTATTTCATCACACAAGTTATTCATGTCCTGATGTTAGGCAAATGAAAAATATGCATCGATGAACGGTAACCTGAGCCATCATTTTAGTTTTCAAGCTTTATAAACGTTGTTGGCTTCATTTAGTGTTGATCAGTGTGTTTATATCTATCAGATGATCTGTCTATTGATTTGTCTATCTTCATTGTTCTCTTCTCTGGGCTCTTATTTTGACTTTTTAACTTTCAATTCTTAATCATTTGGCCTACCTCAAAAAGTGATGTATGTTGCACTGGTAAGCTTTGAGCCAAGTCCTGGTGTTTAACAAAATTAGTTTATTACTTTGTTAAACTTCACAAAGTTTCAAATGTATCCTTAAGAAAGTCTGTCAACATGTCAGGAGAAAAAGTCTAAAAAGAAGCATGTAAAGACTGCTATCATTCTGTAGCATGTATTCAAGAGGCTCATATGGACATGAACAGGGACTGGTTTGGCATATGGGCTTAATTATTTGTGTGCTTTGGGCAAGAAATGCTTTAAGACCACAGGCCGACTCTACTGGCTGACTTATTCATTAATATTGCACCAAGCAAGAAGGAAATAATAGCCAAAATCCACATTTGTTCTTTTTTTTCTTGTTTTATTGTTTTGAAACCAAAATGAAAAAATGAAAGAATTGGCTCTGTGCTTTTTTGAGAATAAAAAAAGAATCTAATCAGTTTCTGCTGTTTTTGAGAAACAAAATGTGGTCTTACTGTAAATTTCATTCATCTGTTTATTTTTTCCTGACTGGCACCAGCCCTCGACATATTTTCTTTTGTCTGCTCCATGTCACTTTGTCATTTTCCAAACCATTTCCATATGATCAAATTCTAGTAACATTTTGCTGTCAACAATGTCCTTGGCTCGAGCGAGTTCCAGTACATGTCCACCATCAGCTTCTCTTCCCTCAAATCCACTTTTGCTTATTTCGCTTTTTTTTTTTTTTTTTGTCTTTTCTTATTTCACTTCTCTCCCAAGCAACCCAAACAAACTGACTGTAGTAAGTAGGCGTAACCTACATGCAGACTCTGATTTGGGTGTGGACCAGGGTAACAACCCCTTCAGAAAACCACAACGACTGGTAGCCTCAACATGTTTTTTTCTGCCATGCTTAATTGAGTAAACACACCCAAAGCTTATCATTGATGTAAGTTTTCTCGTGTAGTTGTTTCAAGATTATTTTGTGACCCAGCTCACACATGATTCACAAATCAAAATGCTTAATTGGCATGAACGAGGGACATTATTTTCAAAGCATTTAATTTAAAACAGATTTGTAAAAATAAAAATGAAAAAGATATTTTTAAGAAAAAAAAACAGTCAGTTATAAAGAAATTACTTGTATTGAGACATTAAAAGCAAAAGAAGATCTAAAAAAGGTTTCTGAATGTTACTTGTATATTCAACACCCTGTCGGGTATCCCAGTGGGGACAGAGTCTGTCCTCCTCTGGAGCCAGCTTTTTTGGGCCCTGTCCACACAGAGACAGAAACATTCCTGATTATAGCATTCTCTGTAAAGACGACATAATTTCAAGAAATGTGTCCGTCCACATGAAAACACTTTAAATGCTGTAGTATTTATGCCAGGCCAGTAAGTGGCGCTGCTGCAGACAAACACAAAAACCAGAGAAGAAGGCATGGAGCATGAGCATAAATCATGAGATGTAAACAACACTGGCATATGCTGTTTTCCTTGTCCAGTAGCTAATCGTCTGCAGTTACATGAGCAGCACATTTTACTGTAAAAACTTTAACAAGCTCAGGAGCTTCTGCAATACAAACGTGACGCTGTTTTCCACCATTGTTTCTATTCTTGTCGGGGTTAGTGCATACAGTTTATGGGAGAGGTGGGGCTATGACCATTACATCATAGGAAATATCCATATTCGTTGTACCCACGGAAATGCAAGGGCGGCATTTTCAGATTTAGTTGATCTGGGACCCATTTTGAAAATGTTCATTTTCAGGCACCCAGAATCGCGCATCCATGTGAATGAAACATCTTTACGATTAAAAACTTTGAACCTGAATTCATCTGTGTGGATGGACCCTTGGTGATGACCCATCCCAATAACTTATCTGTGGCCACTGAGTCTGTACCTCATCAGGACTTGAACTTGAATGCATTTTTACAGAGCTCAGGTTTGTATTCTCTGTTTAGGGCCAAACAGCATTTTAAATTGCGTTGTATCTTCCCAGTATTTCACACAAATGTCTTCCAGCAGCTTGATTTAGTCTAATTTGAGGGGTGTTGGGGTCCTGGGTGTGATTTGGTTGTACTGGGTGGTTGCTCTGGTCCTAGTCCTCTTCAAGCTAGATCATGTGATTTGAAAGAAGCCTTTGGACCAGCAGGTTGAGGGGGCTTTTCTCTGGCTTCAGGACTCCAGATCACTTGTTTTAAAATGTCACATGTTTGTTAAGTTTTGAGTATGAGGGGATATTTACTGAGTTCGCTCTGCATGTGTTGTTGTATGGGGTCTTTCTTTGTATATGTAAATGGGTCTTATGTACAACCCTCACAAAACTCAGACACTCTTTCTCCAGTGGCGCCGGGGGAAGATAGATGAAAAACACTGATTTACACACTACACCCCTTACATATGACATCACTTCCTGTCCCTAATTCATCCAAGCCTGTTGCGAATATGAATCCCAAATCAATCATTTTTTAAGCATTACCATAACACACACCCAGCCTGAGATGATTTATACTTTGACATCTTGACTCACTGAGCCATACATCTAAGTTCAGCTGCAGGTGTTGCTCCAGTTCAACCCTTCGCTCCCAGTAACACGATAAACTGGTGGCTAAATCCCAAGATTCCAGCTGCTGACTGGGCTGAACTTGTGTATGGGTGTGCGTGTGTGTGTGTGTGTGTGTGTGTGTGTGTGTGTGTGCTCAGTTGTGGCTGCGACAGGCAGAATAAAGAATTGCTGCTCCGTAGAGCCTTCCCATCCCAGCCGCAGATGAGAAATCAGTTCTCAGGCTCAGGGGGAAAAATACATATTTTACAGAGCATGAAGAGGAGACATGACGAGCGGCGGCTGAGGTGGAGGGAATGAAAACGGGCTCTGTGGGACAGCGGTGTTAAGCTGACAAGAAGGAATGACAGAACATCCCCACAAAGCCAGACTCCCTCCTGCAAACTACTTGTGAATTATGGAGTCTGTCCAGTCCACCACGCTGCGTGTATAATAAACATACATGTGCACATAGGCAGCCTGTGTTCAGCATGCTCAGCAGGCAGCCACTTGTAGGAATATATCTGATATATGCAGCCATATCTCCATTAATTTAACATGAATATTTAAGGTCTATGCTTTTATATAGAATGTTCAAGCTTATATGATTTGCATCTACTTTCTTATGTAAAGAAAAAAACTAAAAACCATACTGCAAAATTATGGTTTATAGTCCTCCCAGATGCATAATTTACATCAGGCATGAATAACTTATGTAGGGAAACAGTAATCCTTTCAAAAAAACATGTGCAACTTATGAATAAGCAGTGGTTTCTGGGTATATATTGTCTTTGTAAGCATCTTGGTAAAATTGTTACCTGTTTAGAGAATAAGGGTGTTTTGGTGTGAAGTGCAGGTGTTTTCTTAAATTTTCAACTGACGCAGGTGCCATTTGTATATCATGCAAACACGCTGTTCAAAAAGCAAATGACTGTGTCCCCCCGTTCGCGCCTGGGCGTATGTTTGTCTGAAAATGAGGAGTGGTCAGCCACAAAGCTTAAACCTCCCTAAACCAGGTCTAAAGCCTTAAGTCTATGGTACAGTGTTTCTGGCATTTTGAGGAACTTGAGACTGTTTCGAAAGATCATGACACACACTTTACTGAGCTTTTGTCACTCACATGGGATGCACTGCAGCACTCAAACTGTTTAATATCAGAGCATTTGTTGAAAAATTCAGTTCATTATGGGACAGAGAACTGAGACAGTGTGCTGTTTTTGCAGTGCTCATCGGTGGGCAATATAATTTTGCTCCCAGACAAAACAAAAAGCACACACAAGATTAAATAATTCCTCAAAATATGGAGATGCATACCAAGCATTTGTGTACAGACTAATGAGTTAAAAGTTATACTCACAGATATTGCGAGCTGTGTGATGTGTTTTAAACATGGAATAGAGAACAGAGCCTGCAGGTAACTGAGAAAATGAATTTCTTAAATGGTAGACCTTACCATAAACATAAATCTGCTTGATCCTCATAGCTTCAACCAGAGATTTGAATCAATAATGAAGTTTCACTTTTATATTTATGAGGAAGTTTCTGACTCATCTTTTGGATAATTTCATATACTCTGGATGCTTCAATTTAAAAAAAAAAACACTTGAATCTGAGCATTAATATATATCATTCTTTGTTTTGTTGTGTTCGTTGAAGATACTAGCACAAATAAAGTAGAGGAATTAAAAAATGTATGAAATTCCACCCAAAAAATCAAACCCGCTGTGTAAATAGCAAAATGCCAGCCGCTCCTTGAACACTTACCTTAAGGGAAATAAACAAAACACACCCATGGAAAATCAAGGCTTATAATCCATTTTGCTTGCACCAAGATTATACATCCTCAAAACAAAATATAGACCAAAAGTCCCAAAACTGCCATGTGCTTTAGACAACATCTTCATGCTTACAAAGTAGGGCTCTAAAAATCAAAATGAACTGTTTTATTTTTATATGCCCCTCAGTATGTTTCACATGTCTCATCTGCATGATCAGGCACCTCTATACACAAGACAACTAGTATGCTATAAACCTATTAGTGTGATTTCCTGCCATTGTTTGGTCAGTAATTTAAGCCCATAGAGTGGTGCAGAAATTTGTTCAAAATTGCAGGAGATAGAATTAAGCCCACACCAGTTCACAAAGCCAAAAGTATATTGGCTGTTGAAAAATATACAGCATTATTAGATTAATACCTAAAATAAGCTTTGTGATGAGGACACGCAGAGGAGATTTTAATCTAACACAATAAAATGCATCTGATATTGCATTCTTTTTCATTTTAAATTGTTGTTGTGTGTTCAAAAGGATGGTTGTTAAAGAATTGCTAACAAGGACTACAAAAATGTCCAGGGACCCTCATGCAAGCATTTATGATGGTTTTTCAATGATCAAAAATTCATCAAGCATTGCCTAATCATGAGGACTGACTTGATCAGGTCACTTTATTAGGAGGAAATTTTCAAACAAGAGGTTATAACATGAGATTATATGTTGGAGAAATTGTAAATTTTTTGAAGAGGAACCACCATGATGTAGTTCCATAGTAGCTTTAATAATAGCTTTTTACATTTACGAATAACGCTTAAGCTTTATGAAGGATAAAATTCATCAAGATTATCACACAGCACAAAACATGCATGTTTCATTTTGTTGTTCATCACAGACTGAATTATCATCAATGATCCTCCAGCACAGTGAAAAATCGTAGCTGCACTAAGTGAAGAGAACCGGTATGATGCTAACTTCAGTGTTGGCTTAAAAAACATTATCCCTGCACTACACCATTGGCTTGGGCTGACGAGCCCTGTACAGAGCTAAGACTGTAGAATGATTGCAGTCTGTGACATCGTGGTGCAGAGCAGCGTTGAACTGACCAGTCACCACAGAGTAGACCAGCTCACCAATCAGAAAAAACTGGGAGCAATAAAAAGGACTTATTTCATCTTAATTTGGGTTTATCGATTAAATTTTGATGAGAGCTTGAGTGCATTCATAATTGCCAATGTTAAAAATAAACAACCTCTAATTTTCACATAACAACTATACCCCTAATCCAGCTGTGTTCTCCCCATCTGTTTGAGATGCTCTGCTGGAGTTCCTGCTACTTTAAGGCCCCTTCCCCCTTGTGGAGCCATTCTGTGAGTGGCCAGGCTGCTCTGTGGTGATTGGTCAGTTCAGCACTAATCATTACCATATTATCAACAACTACATTCATTCAACCGTCTTCACTCTGCATTCAAACCACAGCCTGTGGGCTTATACTGACAACAAAACAATATAAGTGCCGATGAATCAAAAGTAGGATTTAACACTGGTAGGTGTATTTCAGCGGCCAGGGGAACAAGACATTTCAGGCAGCTACTGGTGCTGTAAACAGGGGGAAAGGGACAAGTCCAGATGCCTCAGACTACCCCCTGTACCTGTCTGCACAAACTCACAAAGATCAAAATTCTTTTTTGTCTCCGAGGGGACACTACAGGGATGTCCACTCCCCCCAATACTTTTGCAATTATTATTGAACCCCTATCTATAGCTCTGAAAGCTGAGATTAAACTTAAAGGGGTCCAGAGGTGAGATATGGAGGACGAAGTCCCACTTTATGCCCACAGTCTTTCATTTTATATGAGAAACCATTTCTCTAGCAATCCACATATCATCTCAATCTTGCAGTCTTTCAGCAGCAAAGGTTACAAATTAGATATAGGAAAAAGTGAATATCTCCCCCTAAATGAACGTTCTACAGATATACACTGTTTAGATTAACCAACTCAGGATTTAAATATTTTAGAATCCATATCACAAAATCCATCAGATCATTACAAGAAAAGAACTTATCAATTGATAGCTCAGACTATGTGTCTTGTGCATAGAAGTACTCTTTCAAGCATAGGAGACATGGGCTTTCTGGGTTAATGTGTTGGCCCAACTGCGAAAGTAAAGCTGAGCTATGAAACTTCTAGATTCCCTCTCTGAGCAAGTACAAAAGGATGAAGTTAAATTATTTTCTTCAGGCTGTGGATGTGAGAAAAGCAGAAAATGATGTGTCAACAAACACCAGGGGGACAAAGTTAATAGGCGACAACACACACAAATAATGAGGAGAAAACCAGGAAAACAGATTTTGCCCAAAGAGTTTCCACACAACTCTGCTTAAATCTGAATATCTGTCACTGTCAGTCCAAGCTTCGTTTGTTTGCTAACGAGGCCAAAATGAAGAGCACCGAGTCCTCACTAGTGCATGACATGAAAAAGTGCAGGAGTCGTGTTTTGCTTCATTGATTGGAGAAGTAATGATATATGATTACGATCAGACAGGGATCTGGCTGTTTGCGGCTGCTCAGGGGCCACGGTCACTGCTGGGCTTTTCACAAACTGCTGTCGGCGTGTTGCTCGCTGCATGGCTGATTGATTAAAAATGAGTCTGGGTTTTTTTCCTTCTTTTTTTTCCCAGGCGCTTCCTTCCTCCCCTTGTTGTCAGCTGCAGCTCCAGGTACGACTGCACTTCCTCCGACTCCCAGACTTCACAGCTAATCAGTGGAAAAGCTGTCAGTTATTGTGCCGGAGCTCGCATAATGTTTGGGGGGGATTTCAGCGGGAGATTTCAGGATTGCAGTTAATCTCAGGCACAAATGAGCGCGGGCTTACTTCTGAAATAAAGAGTGCTCATCCGAGAAGTGAGGCAATACACAGCAAAAACTAATTAAGAACAATTCCATTTTACTGGGCACAGACAGTTTCAGCAGAAGTCTTTTTTCCTTCAGAATTATTCACAGGAGGCATTATTGATGATTCGCCACATTCGGCAATTTTCCCACCATTCTCCTCCTCCATTATTCATCCACCTCTACTTTTTAATCTCCTGCGAGCTGACTCAGAACTCCACTTCCATTTGCAGACTGTTCCTCCTCTATGCTTGTGTCTGTAGCATTGATTAAATGGACCCCAGTGGGCAGGGGATTACATGGGGGTCTATTTGAAATGGCATTTCTACAGTGTTTTTCCATTACTGAGCATACTATTGGAATTTAGATAAACTGGGCCCGGGTAAGCTGTGTTGATTTCTGAGTTTATTTGCCTGGCTCACGCGGGGTCCATTTGCAGCAATTTAACAATTACAGGCTTTGGCGTGTTTGCTAATTTTTCTGCATTTGTGTCCCTCGGCAGTCTAGAGCGCAGCCAAGCGGGCTCCCATAGGAAGGCAGAGGAGAGGACGAGGGAGCGGCGGAGGCAGGAAAATGAATACAGGCGATTGTTTTTCATCAGCTGAGATGGAGCAGGAACATGATCAAAAGGGAGTGAGACAAATTAGATAACAGAGTTTGGAGAGTGAGAGACAGTGTGCCCGCTGTGTGTGTTGTGTAAACATACTTGTGCTTCTTAGTGTGAGCTTAACAAAGTTTTTCAAGTTTTTTTTTTATCTTGAGAGAGAAGGATGAGCTGGTGTTCTGAATATCAACTAGGACTGCTCAGTTATGAGTAAAGATATAGTCACAATTATTTTTATGGATGTTGAGATCACAACTGTTGTAAACTGGTGGTTTTCAAAGTGTGAGGCATGCCTCCCATGGGTGGCGCCATGAGAATTCAAGGTATGGATGGGAGTACAGAGGGCATGCACATGATATCCCAGTGAAATGCCAGCCACTGAGTGTCAAAAGCATTCAGCAACAGTGGTACGTAAGCAATAAACACTTTATCTAACTAAAGAGATTTTTTTGTCATTATGATTTGGTAAGGTTCATCACAGGCAGTATAGATCCTCAACTGATTTGATAGAAACCTCTGGAGCTGTAACATCAGCATTATAATGACGACAAAACTGTGGCGTTTGAGCAACTGAAGGCTATCAGAGAGTGTGCATGCATTCAGGTAATGATGAATATTAACTCCACTGTTGCTTTCCTTTAGTTTTTACTCTAAAGAAAAATCAAGACACTGAAAGCCAGCAAATCGATCATAAAATGAAAAACAAATATCTCAAATGATGAGGCACCGAGGACAACAGGTTAAGTGTACATGTTTGATGCTGACATACAACCCAGCGAAGTCTAAATACAATGGTTGGTTAGATGGAAAACATTTAAAAATATTCAAATCTATAGATTTTTAACCTTTTGATTCAATGTCTGTAATCAGGCAGCTCAATCAAGCTCCAATCTATGACTGTCAGCCGCCTAAAGCGGCACAGCTTTGCCTTTATGCGCAGGGAGAGGTGGGATCTATGAGCAAGACAACAACAGGAAATGCTCGTACAGAGATAAGCGTAGATGCTAACATCTTCAATAGCAGTTTTATCAAATCTGGGCAACATTTCTTTTTTCAATGGGAAACAAACAACACTGAAAGCATGTCTCAATCGAAAAGATAATTTCACAACACTTCCAACATGTTTTGGTGACAGATCTACGAAGTGACTTATGTTTTGTATTTTGCACTGAGGCAGTAGCGCCCACCAACTACATTATTTGGTTGGCCCTTCAGGACTTGATCTATGGAACAATTGTCTGATCACCTGCCAGATGAAAGGTTCCTGCTTTTGAAAAGTTCTGCCCATTCCCAAACACTAACACTAACACAGTCTATGAGCTGTTGCCCAAATGGACTAGTAAAATATAATGAACTATCCATCTAGTGTGTCAGGTTATAGATTTTTGTCTTGAATCAGAGAAATAAGTATGTTAAAACGATTTATATTTGGTCCAATATTAATATGAATTTGCATGTTTTTTTTTAAATTATCTGATCAATTCAGGTATCACATTAAAAATGAACTAGAAGCAATGACAGTTTCACCGATGCTAATACCGTATGTTCAGACAATGTCTGGATACATCAATCTCATTTAGGATAAACACTAAGTCACTCATTAACAGAGTTATAGTCAATACAGAGCTTCATCCTATGGCTTAGGCTAATAAGTGCTGTATAATAAACATAACTTCATGGCACCAAATTCTTATTTAGTCGTTTTTTTTAAGATAAATCAACTTAAAATCTATCTCCTGTGATGAAAATCTTTGAAACTAATAAGGGCTTCTAAAAATGACAAATACATGGTAGTTTAAAGTATTTTCATGTTTATTTTCCAGTGATTTTAGTTGACATCTGTTGCTTTCTGCCACTGAGCATACCCTCTATTGATACTGCAGGACCAAATATCAATTTTGAACAAGTATTTTTTGTGTTGAAAACTCCCCTAATTTATGGATCTTAAATGAGTACTCCCATGACAAACATGAATCAAATATCATAAAGAGTATTTTTTAAGTCACATTTAATTAATGCTATTCAGACACTAAAAGCAGAGTGAAATGTCTCTGTGCTGTTTATTTAGTATCAGCACACAGAGAATGCTTCTGGTCTAATCAGATTACTCATTCAGATCTAACTATTGCCCAATAATAAGTGACATTTTTTTTCATTCTAGCTTTGAATAGGGACATGTTCTTACTGAGAAGAACACTGTGTGGGATTCATAGAACACGTTTTGCCTGCTGAATAAATTGTGTCCACACTCGAGCCTCAATCTAGTAATTAATGTTGTGGATGAGAAACGTGACACCCAGAGCTTCTTCTACAACTATTATTAACACATGCTAATGTTCTGTAGCAAGGAAGCCTGAGGCGGCGCTGACCTCTTCGTCACATGTAATATTCCCGACGAGTGGCTCTTCCACCTGCTCCCACAGGTGGAGTAATTGAGGTCAGATGTTTTTGCATCTTAATGCTAAAAACTGTTTGCTGCTCCACTGTGTGTCCCCCTGCTCAGCTTGGCAGTTGCTCAAGCCAAAATGAACTATGCTTTAGCAGAGTATTTCCTCATCCGGCACAATGATTTGACTCAGGTGGCTGCAGCATCCACCTCAGGCTCTAAAATTATCAAACCGAGCAGGCAGATCGCTGCAGAGGATTTTTATGGATGCCCCAAGGGTACTTCAACATGTTCAACATGTTCTGTGACCTTTTCTGTTTTAACACTGGAGGCCTAATGAGCAGGCTCATCACAAACACCCTCAAAACGTGATCTTTTAATAACCATGCCTACATTTATTATAGCCATAAAAAGAGACAGGAGTGTTTATCCTGTTATACTATTGGGAGCAATTTCATCTTCTTGTACAAAATGAAGCTGAACATTTTCCCAACAGCAGCAGATATCGTCTCTTTATTACAGGCCCAGTGCACCGATCTTGGAGCACAGCACAGGTGTCTCTCCTGTTTTCCACCATGCAGTTGTCATTTTTTGCCCAACCCTCACACTGTATGAAAAGCAATAGAATGTGTTATGTCAGGCACAAAGCTGGCTCTTCTCTGTCTTGGAGACACAGAACACAGCTGTGCCTAAGACCACCTTAAACCAGATCTTAAGGGTCTCATATTTTTCTCCTTTTCAACAAGAGTACCCAAAACATTTTTTAGGTCGCTTTCACACCTTAAGTTCGATGAACTTTCTTCGGTTCAGGGGTGAAGTTGAATCATTGTTTCTTTTATCACTTCATTTGGTTTGCTTTAACATGGCACCTTGTTGGGCTGACCAAAGCCTGTCAAATGTTGTGTTATCTAGCCTTCCCTCACTAGTTGGGGCTGTAGCTCTGATCTTGGTTCCTACAATTATCTACCCATTTTTGCATTGTAAACCAGAAATACACAACTGGCTTTGAGTACAATTGTTAAGCACAGTGTAGTTCAGAAGGATTCTGTGTCACAAAATAATGATAAATAAATATTCAGGGTACATCTGGTGGCACTGGCATATTGCCTAGAGCAATAATCCACACAAATTAGCTGGATATTAACCTGCAAAGAGGACTGCAGAGCGGTAGTGATTGCCATGCTAACGTTAGCGGCTCTCTGCTCACTATTATCAGTAAATGCCACAGTAGCTTTCACAAATCATTACCTTTTGGTTTGCTCACTCTCTTTGGTCCTTGCTTAGCTATGATTGCTTTAACACCCACCACAAACCCAACTTTTGAAGTGAACCAAGACCCTCTGTTTTCAGGCACGCCAGAGTTCAGGTCTTTGGTTCCCACAATACTTCTTGTCAGCTCTCACTCCACCTCAGCAGCTTACTTTTCCACTACTGAGCTGCTTACTGTGCAAGCACTACTTTGCGACACAGCCTATGTGTCCTTCCGCCAGCAGTGCCAACCAACTTGCTTCACAACTGAAAAAATTGATGATTTTTGCAGGAAATACGACCGCCATTTACTTTGGATACTTGGGAATACTTGTATGAATTGGAGGACACACAGGAAAAACTTCAGTAGATTGAGAGTCAACAGGTCTGAGTTGAACATGGAGGAAACTGCTGTGGGAAATAGGGGGCTGGAGAGACACACGGTACCTGTTGATTAAGGTGAATAAATTGTGAGCTCATGTCGCCAAACTGGATGGAATAAGACTGTGACTATGAAAGATCACTCCAGAGTGTTTTAGGATCAGAGGATACCAGCAGCTTTTATATGTGCCCCTGCATCCTGCAGCTCCCATTATGCAGAACCTTCCTGTGGTAATGAACATTTATACTTTAACGGATAAGATTCACAGCTGTACAGACTTTAAGGAAAAACCAGAGGAGTCGAATAAAAGTTTATCTTCAAAGTAAGTATTCGGCTCATACTGATTGCTGACTTTATAGTGAACCAAGCCATGGTTTCAATGATAAGTTTACTTCAGGATAGTCTGCTGTATGTTTGTTGTCGTGGAAGTAAACTAAGCTAGAAAAAGTCTTTGTCAAAATTACCATGCTTGATCAGGATAATCATTAAGGATTGGTCATTTTGGCAAATCATTTTTTGTGATGAAGGATTTTAAATGTAAAATTCAAGTAAGACTGTAGTTTGACCCTCACGCTGTGCTATGTTGCAAAGTAGTGCCAACAGCACACAGCTTGTGTGCCAAATTGTCTGATCACCTGCCAGATGAAAGGTTCCTGCTTTTGAAAAGTTCTGCCCATTCCCAAACACTAACACTAACACAGTCTATGAGCTGTTGCCCAAATGGACTAGTAAAATATAATGAACTATCCATCTAGTGTGTCAGGTTATAGATTTTTGTCTTGAATAAGAGAAATAAGTATGTTAAAACGATTTATATTTGGTCCAATATTAATATGAATTTGCATGTTTTTTTTTAAATTATCTGATCAATTCAGGTATCACATTAAAATGAACTAGAAGCAATGACAGTTTCACCGATGCTAATACCGTATGTTCAGACAATGTCTGGATACATCAATCTCATTTAGGATAAACACTAAGTCACTCATTAACAGAGTTATAGTCAATACAGAGCTTCATCCTATGGCTTAGGCTAATAAGTGCTGTATAATAAACATAACTTCATGGCACCAAATTCTTATTTAGTCGTTTTTTTTAAGATAAATCAACTTAAAATCTATCTCCTGTGATGAAAATCTTTGAAACTAATAAGGGCTTCTAAAAATGACAAATACATGGTAGTTTAAAGTATTTTCATGTTTATTTTCCAGTGATTTTAGTTGACATCTGTTGCTTTCTGCCACTGAGCATACCCTCTATTGATACTGCTTGTGTGCCAACTTTATCTACAGAGAACTGAACTTTGTGAATGTGGCTTACATTCAGGCTTATGCCAAGTACCAACCCTACTTCAGATATCCCTGTTTTCAGACTGCGACAGTGCTTTATGTTGCTGCAGTATAATCAATAAAAAAACTAAGCTACCTAAAAGCTATTTGACTCAGAAAACAACTCTGCTACCACAAAGTTACTTATCCTCCCACAGATCCAAAACATGCTCCTATACCAATTTGCCCTTAGGTAGGCTATGCGTGTGAGCATGAATGTTTGTCCTTCTCTCTATGTGGCTGGTGATCAGCTGGCCATTGGCTAAGGATGTACCCCACCTCTCACCCAATGTCAGCTGCAAAATACTCGCCTCACAGCAAGGTTGCTGGTTTGACCCCTGTGTTGATAGGGACCTTTCAGGTGGTGTTTACACGACTCACTTTTCAGCCCAAAACAGAGAGTTTTCATTGCGTTTTCACCTCCCGTTTACACAAGAATGGTACCTGGAGTGCCTGAATCTGCAAACTTTTGAAACCAGGGTCCAGAGAGAGTTTTGAAAATGTATTGCGGCCCGGCTTCATGTTGATGGGATTCAGCATTTCAGGGTGAAACGCTGACATCACCGCATGTGCAGTACTCTTTCACATTAAGGCTGCTCGCGCATACCAGGAACAACAACAGCTTCAACCGTCTACCGAGTAATATTTATGCTGCTTTCCGTGCTCGGTTTGTTATCCAGACAGATTTGTTTTCCAGACAAGAGACACCTGCGTCTTCATGTGTCCACTCGCCATTGCTGTGTGTGAAAAGTTTTTCTTCTTCGTATGTGTTTTGTAACAGCGCTGCTTCTCTGCAAACCTACATCGCCATCTACTGGACTGGCATGCATGCTACAGTGTTTTCAGTTGTTCTGGTGTCTCCATGTGAACGCGCAGCGCTTTTGAAAATGTAAAGGAAAAACCTTTGTGTTTCTGGTGAAAAGCTCTCTGTGTAAAAAGGACCTTTCAGTGTGGAGTTTGCATGTCTTCCCCATGCATGCATGGGTTCTTCGAGCGCTCCAGGTTCCTCCCACAGACCAAAAACACGCTCATTAGGTTAACTGTTGACTCCAAATTAACATTAGGTATGAGTGTGAGCATGAATGTTTGTCCGTCTCTTGATGTGGACTTGCAATTGCCTGGCAACCGTGTACCCTGCCTCTCGCCCAATGTCAACTGGGACATGCTCCAGATCCCAGAAGGGATAAGTAGTATAGATAATGGATAGATGGATGTTATTGGCAAATGTCACACATGAAGATCGATGAAAAGCAACAGTATAAAAACAACAATCGGAGCATCCATATTAAAGGTATATACTTAAATGGTGGCCACTACAGCCCTTAAATTTTTCAATATTTCTTCATGATTGTTTCGTAGATACTCATTTTAAAGTTGTTTTCCTAAAGTAACATTTTGAATACCTCCTCTCCAGCAGTAAGAGCATCTCCCTGCCATTATTTTCTATGTGGAACAAACTTGATCATAACCTCTTGGGAACAGCCTTAGAGTGTGGAAGTCCCAGAGTCAATCTGAGGGTCACAGACTCTGAAACCTTCTGATAACGAGGTCAGGATGGTGCCACGTGCTTTGAGTGTGTGTTTGTACGTGTTTGTGTGTGTGCATGAGTCAAGCGCCTTGAGTGAGCTTCACTTCATGTTTGAGCGGATTAGTGGGACCGACCCCTACAAGGATTTCATGCTGCAGAAACTTGTGTGCAGCAGAAACTATTGCACAGCCAAATTTTAAGGTAGTGGTGATGATGAAGAGGGGTTGTGACTGTGTGCCCCCTCCGAGCCCTCCACTCCTCCTCATCCCTGTGACGGGTGGTGACACAGGGCGAGTGGGGCGAGGGAGCGGGCTGCTGTACAAACAGAGATTTATCTGGCATGAGGACACGGAATATTACATCATGACGCAGCCTTCTTTAGGCTTCAGCAGGTATACTGTACTCTTCCTCCATATAGGGGAGGATCTGTGTCTCGTGGAACAGGAGCTCCTCCTACTGGCAGAAAAATGAAGTGTATCAAGTAAACTCCTTATTTATTCAGAGCAGGGTTTAATGAAGGCCATTCACACTGGAAAATAACTACTGAATGACAAATAAGAGAACTCCAAACAGTGAGTTTGCACATAAGAACCACTTGGTTTCTGAGTGTGCTCATAATGTTACAATCGATCCAAATACACATAATACAAAGGAATGAACAGAGGAGCTGCCTACATTAACAGAATATACTGTAGAGCAGTGGATGTGAATGAAAGAGGTATTAAATGACAGAATCAAGAAAAGTACAAACAGCTTTCCATTTTCTTTTTGGAGCTAAAGTTGAGGTTAATTTAAAGGATGCAATTTGATACTTTTTCTTTTCAACCTATTAACTTAACCCACATTTATCAAACCTTATTTGTCCAAATATTTTTCAGTGTTCAAATATTCAAGCAAATTTTTTTTTTAATCATTATTTTTTATATATAAATCCCTTTAACTTTATTTTCTTGTGGGCTACCCTGATTATTAGTGTGGATGGCCTTCTGCTGTGGACCTGCATAGCTCCAACTACCACATTTGCCTATATTTAAGCCTTTAATAGATCATTTTTAATTACCTTATTATTATTTTCATTAACATGAGAGTTGTGGCATTCTTTGATGATACAAATAATGAAATTTTTAACTATGATGAACATTTCAAGTGATTTGGTTTTAAAAAAAGATTACATGATAAAAGGAGAGTTTCATGTTACCGTTTTTTGGAAGTAGTGCAGCTTTCATTGCTAATGTTGTTAGCTTCCCTATGTTAGATCTGGACTGCATTTCTTTATTAAAAGAAAAACATGAAAAAAACGAAGGCATTTCTCAATAGACATGATTTTTTCACTCTAGCTCTGGCAGTAATAGATCAGCTGATTGACCTGTCATGAATGTGATCGACAGAATGATTGTCCATTCACCTTATGGATGTGTTTTTGGAAAGGTTCAGCCCTCCCCAAAAACCTTTTATGGGCTGTTGTCCAGATGGACAAAAGTTAACTGGCTTTCTGGCATATCTGGTAAAGTTTTTTGCCTGCAACCCCTAATGGAGAATCGGTAAAGATAATGGATAAATCTATGTTTTTTTCTTAAGGAGACAAAAATGATTAAAAACATAAGTCAAGTTTTTTACAAAAAGAAAACTAGAAATCTTAGTTTAGGTCATGTTGCCAAGCCCCACTTCAGAATGAGTCTATAGAAAGTAGATGTCAGTATCATATATACGCTACCGCAAGCATTATTGCGAACATAGGCAACCTGCAGCTGTGGACCTGCCTGACTCCAATAGCTTCACCCTACAAGCACAAACACCACCAGCAGCGGCGGTGTTTAACAGCACTTCTCTTTTTTGCAACAATTAAACATAATTTGATAGCAGCTTAACTTAAGAGGGTTAACATACAGTTTGAAACATACAAGGACATACATGGGGACATGCTATAGAGCATTATTGCATGAACACGCCATTTTGAATGGTATCTGAAATCTGAGAGAGCATTGCTACATCCTATGAAGTGCATTGTACACACAAATTTTATCTCAAAATCTATTGTTAAAAGTAGTGAACAACAAATGCTCATTTAACCTGTAATCATATCAGTAAAAATGATGATTGTGGTCAATACCAAAGTCGTACTCATGTGTTGCTCACTGACGCCCTGACCAATCGTTAATATGTGATGATTTGGGAACAAGGATGTTTTGGTTCAGTGCATTTGTTGATAAGATACATTCCTTGTCCACATGTTGATAGATGCTATTTAAAGCTTTTTTTCTGTTTTTTGCATTTTGTACAAAACAGTATCAGGGTCAGTCAGGAGAAAAATATTGAGATGTGGATTTTTTTTTTTTAAATCCACTATTAGAAAAATGTCAAAATATCAAACATGAAGTCAGAATATAAAGGTAGAGTTTACTCTCAAAACTGTTTTTCCTTAATTTTTTTTTTTTTTTATCTCTTTTGACTTAAGTCTCGCCATTTTGACATTTATTTTCACAAAATGACTTTTAACTTCAAGTACATCATGAAAAAAGGTCACTGAAAAATAACATTTTGGAGAACTCCTGCCAGAGTGAAGAATTTTAGAAAACTCATGCACAGTATTAGTATAGTATACAGACAGGAAGATTGTGTTTGGGGCTTATAACATCACACTTGGAATGGGTTGCTATATGTTGCATCACTGTGAATCGTTATCACTCTTTTGTACTTGAGCATTGTGACATAAACTGTTGTTGGTCTACATGCTTACACACACATTCACGGCTACTTTCCCCACTGTGTTGCTGCTTGATACAAAACTCCAATGACATACAGTAAACCCCGGCTCTGGCAAGGATATGGACAAGTCCAAATGTTACCATCTGGAAAGTGACCATGGGACTTTTAGCTGACTTCAGTCTTTGGCTGCCATTTCTTCTAAACTGACACACCAGACAGACTGTTCAATATGTTTCACTAGTCCATCTAGGCAACAGCCTATAAAAAGTGTTTGGGGGGAGGGCAGAACCTTTTAGTAGCATATCAGGCAGGTGATTGGACAATTGTTTCATCAACCACATTCATTACAGGCCAATCAGATAATGTAATAGGCAGGCACTACTGATGAGGTGTAAAGGTCAGAGCATCAGCCAACTTGTAAAACAAACTCTCTGCAAAACATGTTGGAAGAAAAGCGAAAATATCCTTCCAATAGAGAAGATTGTATTGGTATTTGTTTTTCATTTAATAAAGGAATGTGGTCCAGATCTGGAAAAAATGCTAGTAAAGCTGTTAGCATCTATGCTAATCTCTCTAAGCTCGTAGCAGAGCCTAGCTTCCACCTCTTTCTGCCTTAGAGAACACTGATAGGGCCATGCCGCTTTGGGTTGCTCACAATGGTTGTAGATTGGAGCTTGGCAAGATGGATCCGCCTGATTGCTCTGCAAGGTTACGTTTCTACAACACCTTTCAGAACTGGCAACAGAATGCAGCATTGCCTCTTGTAATATTTTGAGTGTAGTATTAGCACTTGCATATATGGCATATCATGAGTATGAACAAGGAGAGTAAACATTTACAAAGAACACCAGTTAACACAAGTTTACATGCAACCTCTTCACAGCAGATTTATGCAACAGTGTAGCAACAAAGCTCAGCCGTTGTTACGTCTTGATATTTTCACATTCATTCTAAAATGACTTTGTGTATTTTTCAATTCACAATGCAATAGTGCTTTGGAAGAGTACCAGAGAGAGTGACACAGCACATGTTTTGCGGACATGCACCTCTGCACTTCCCCGCTGGCTCTGCGTGCTCTCATCTTACCTTTAATACACCTCTCTGGAAACTGATCAAAAGGCTGGTTTAATGGTACCGACCATACATCTTGTAATTCAGACATCAGAAACGGGCATTTGCTGCACTCCAGTCACAGGCAGGTAACTTCTGAGTAACTGAAGGTTGGCCCAGAAATTCTGACCAAAGAGAACATTAGCAGTGACTTATCCAATTTGCATCTTATATATTCTGACTTCTGAATCTATGCACCACAACTTGACCTCTCCATTTTGTTTCTGTTATGTTAACAGTAAAGGTATAATGACACAGGGAGGTACATTTTACTGCTCTAAACAGCAGCATGAACAAGGCTATGGGCAGTTATAAAACCACCATGGCGATCAGGGGCATTGGTGCATATGACCGCCAGCATATTAGATTGTTGCCTTTATTTATGTGTTCTCATGCAGACAAATGAATCTGAATAGTGGAGCAAAACCTTTGTTTACAGCCACCTACATTTGGCCATAGCCACAGTGACTCAAAGTGTGACCAAACAGTTGAGCTGGAAGTTAGAGGGGGGCAGAGGTATCTGTATTGATTGGAGAGAAAGAGAGACAGTAAATGGGAGAAGAAAAGAGAGCAGAGACATATATAAAATAGCCAAGGCCAGAGCTTAAGCTGCTGCTGAGGACTGTAGCTTCTGATGGAGCACTAGACACTAATTAGAGAGCAGAGCTGTGCAGCTTCAACAATTTATATCAACTCTAAAATGGCATTGGGTTATGATGTATAAACGTGTGCAAATCATGTGCATTTTTTCAGCATTAGCTGATTCATTTGCCCCAATCTTCAGCTGTATTTAGACAGCTTTAAAAGACACTGCACTGAAAAATTTATAGTGTCCATATTGACAGAAAAAGTCGATTCTGAGTAAGATCCAGCCCAGTTTCCCTGAAGGCAGGGGAGGGGCTCAAATGATGCAATTAACAACTTCCATCATCTGACTTCAAAGCAACTTAAAAATCCTGAGGCCATCAAACATCTCATTTATCGATTTCAGTTCTGCTTTTGATAAGCTGCAGCCTCATCTGCGGATCAGAAAACTGTCTCAGATGACTTTAAATACCTAAACTCAAAACGATTTTACTTGCTTTATGCCCAGAAAAGTGGAGCATCATCCAAGCAATTACTTGAACAGTTATGTGATGATAACTTGCTAATAAGAAACCTGTTTCTGTGTCCTCTCGTTGAGTTGGGCATCATACTTTGCATTTTTATGGATTAATGTCAGTGATAATCAGGGCCAGAGGCATAATGTTTTTGGGTTGTCTCAGCTCACCTTTGATCCTCCAGGTCTATGAATGTGATATCTCAAGATATCAAATCATTATCTGTTAAAGTGGCCATCCATGTGTTTTGCATGTAAAGACATATAAGAAATTTAATCTATACCTTTTTTTGGCTCCAGACTAGTGGTTATCAACTGGTCCAGCAACATGACCCGCCTTTATGATGACAAAGAGCAATCAAATTACAAACCCCAATTACAGTGAAGTTGGGACATTGCATGAAACATAAATAAAAGCAGAACACAATTATCTGCAATTTTTTTTCGACCTGTATTCATTTGAATACAATACAAAGACAAAATATTCGATATTCAAACTGTTAAACTTTATTGTTTTTTTTAGCAATAATTTTCTAATTTTGACTTTGATGCCTGCCTCACAATTGAAAAAAAGGTGGGACAAAGTCACATCACTCAATAAGCCTTTGGGAACTGACGACAGTTATTGTTGAAGCTTTGTAGTTGAAATTCTCTACCATTTTTGATTGATGGTCGACTTTAGTTGCTCAACAATCCAGGGTCTTCATTGTCGTATTTGTGCTTCGTAATGCGACACAGATTTTTCAATGGGAAACTGGTCTGGACTGCGGGCAGGCCAGCCTAGTACCCCTGCTCTATTATTTTTAAGGCACACCATTGTAACAAGAGCAGAACATAGCTAAGTATTATCTTGCTGAAATAAGCAGGGACGCCCCTGAAAAAGGTGACCCTCAAATGGTATATGTTGCTCCAAAACCTGTCTGTATCTTTCAGCATTAGTGGTGCCTTTATTCATGTGCATGTTACCCATGCCATGGGCAATAACACACCCCCATACCATCACAGATGCTGACTTTTTAACTTTGTGCTGACAACAACTTAATGGTCCTTCTCCTCTTAAGCTCGAAGGACAAGACAGCCATGATCTCCAAACCAATTTTAAATGTGGACTCATCAGACCACAGCATCCTTTTCCACTTTGCATCAGTCCATCTAAGAGGAGCTCGGGCCCAAAGAGGGCAGCAGCGTTTCTGGGTGTTGTTGATTTTTGGCTTTCACTCTGCATAGGACAGTTTTACTTAACATGTAGGGAAGAACTGTGTGGACTGACAATGGTTTTCTGAGGTGAAAGATGTTGGTTTTTAATGCAGTCCTGCCTGAGGGATCAAAGGTCACAGGCATTCATTATTGATTTTCATCCTTGCCATTGCAATTGTACTACCACTGCTGGACTATTTGCACAGTGGTGAACCTCGCCTCTTCCTGCTTGAGAGCAACTGAGCCTGTCAGGGATGCTCCTGATATACCCAGTCATGACACTCACCTGTTTCCAATATACCTGTTCACCTGTGGAAAGTTCCGAACAGGTGTTTTTTGGGCACTTTTTAACTTTCCCAGTCTTTTGTTGCAGCTGGCTCAGCTTTTTTGGAACATGTTGCAGGCATCAAATTCAAAATGGCTGAGTTTTTGCAAACAACAATATCTTATCTTATACCTTCTTTTTGTCAGGTATTGCAGTGAATAAGGAGCAATGAGGATTTACGAATCATTGTATACTGTTTTAATTTACATTTTGCACAACATCTCAACTTGATTGTAATTGTTTTTTTTTATTAAGTGTTTTACTTTTTATTAATTAAATCAGAGAAAGGTGATGTGTTTTGACCTGAGAAAGAACAAACATGACAGTTTCTCTTCTTAACCCTTTAACTTCCACAAAAAATAGCCATGAAAATGTCTTTTTTGACAAACTGGGGCAGTAATGCAACAATTAATTTTTTTTCAGCCCTAAATATTTATAAATCATTAACCTCTGCCAAATGGTTGAGCTGGGAGTTTATAGTCAAAGAAGTAATTCCATTGTGGAAGTGAAAAGAGAACAGAAATCAGGTAAAACGTCCTTTTTTGAGAAACACTTGTAACTTTTTGGATATCATATTAATTTTATGTATGCCAATTTTGGTTTTCATGACCAGTTTTATTATAATGCTAGGTTTACCTATCTGAGATATCCCCCTCTTTAATAAGACATTAATAAGATATAATGCTTTTTCTATTTCTATTATGTTAGACCCCTATGAAATATAGATGGCCTAATCAGGTGTAATAAGTTTGATGCATTTATAAATAAGATACAGTTACTCAAAGTTTAGTTTACCAAGCAGTTGATCTGGGAGTTGAAGAGTAAAAGAGTTAAATGAAATCCAGATTTCTAGTTCTTGATTTCATATTTGTGTCATGTGATGCCAGGCTGCGAGCACTAAAACAAACTTTGTTCTAAGTCTTTTGTCTAAATAAGACAATAGAATAGTTGTGGCAAACCCTGTTGGTTACACTACCATTGGTGAAGGGGGGGATGAAGCATCTTGAAGCACGGGGGCTTTCTTTCCCCCTCTAACAAAGATATTCATAACTTTAGAGTTTCATTCTTAGGAAAGGCAGAGACATCTGGTGGTATAGTGAAATCAGAGCTAGAAAGATTTACATTTCTTTATTAAAAGCCAAATAAATTTGTGTTCTCTTTAACAATAGATTTATGTTTTATTTTCTTGTTATTCATCGAGGTAAACTATTTGGTTGAGGTATGATTTGATCCTCTCACTTCAAAAACTAAACACTATGTAAAAGTTGTGCATTTTTAGCCAATTTAGGCTTAAAAGTAAAAAGTGAAGCTAGATTTAAAACATGGTAGGTAAACATGGGAGAAAGCAATGAAAGGAAAGTTTTCAAGGCAATAAACTGTTATTGCTTTAATCAAGTATCTGTATTGTACTGAAGATTAGGGTTGCAAAAAACACTTAAGAGGTTGAAAATTTTTCTATGTTTGTAAAATAAGTCAGAATTTTGACTTTAATTGAATAATTCTTTTTTTCCACAAACTTAAAACTTACTTCAACCTCTAAACATTTTTTAATTCAGTGGCCCTCAGTCCTCTTCTGTATATTTGACCCTTTTTCACAGCTAAAAAATATTTCACAGTAGTAACCTGTCCAACAGCAGCAGTAAGAAAAATAGTATTTCCCCCAGAAAGTACTCAAAATTCTTCATGATAGAGCTCTTCTGAAAATGTAACAGCAATTAGATCAAACTATATAAAAAAAACATCAATTATTGAAAATCTCTGTGGAAATTATTTCAGTTTTTTCATCCCAGTGGGCACCGTGACATCAGTTTGATGTTGACGATTGGTCAAGATTTTGACTACCATTATAAATAGCCTACAGAAGCTCTGACCTCCTTATGGTTGTAAAAACATCCAACCAAAGGATCAATATCACATCCAATTACTGCATTATACATTGTTAATCAATATATTTGACATCAAAACAACATCGCTGCACAAAACTTGACATCAAATTGACGTGACTTGATGTCTGAAAACCAGGTATTGAATTGATGTCAAATTGATGTCCCAATAAAACTGCTCAAGCGAAGCATTTTGCAGTGGGTGTGATTTTTTTGTTTTTGCATTATGGATGATAACAAACAGAAGACTTGGCAACTAGCATAAGGCTATTAAACGCTCAATCTAAATATTCATACAGAAAATACATCAACCAACATCAGGTACTTAGTAGTTTACGACTTCAAAGGTGGCTGGTTAGCTTAACTGGTAGAGTGATGGGTTAGCAAATGGGTGGTGGGGGTTGTGTGGGTCCCTGTCAAGTCTTTTAGCGCTATGGCATTGCCCGGGTTAACAAGTTCTGCGTCACAGTGCAGGATCTTTCCATCTGTGCTTTTTTATTGTATTTTTTTTTTTTACAAAAGTGTGACATAGAAATAATGTGAAAATAACATCAATTAAATAATTATTTGACATATATCAAATTGATGTCAAAGGATTGATGTCATGTTGATTTACGTTTCTGACCAAATTATGATGTCATGATGTCATATTGATGTTGAATTGACATCAGGTGCCCACTGGGATGTTGTAATGCATTTTGACAGTGTACTTCATCATGACAAACATGGCTGAAATACCTCATGGCTGATTTAATTTTTTTTTTAATCTTGTTGGTTGCAATATTTGGAAATTGGATATTGACTGGCGAGCCGGATTGAGTCAAGAGGCGGAGCTGCATGTGGCCCCCGGGGCTGCCAGTCGCCCAGCCTTGACCTAAAGTAGGCTATCCAAAACAGTGGTTCATTAGAAGCTCCGAAGTTGTTTTTCTTCTTCACCCTCCGTATCACCCCCTCATGACGTGTGTGACATAAACTTTTGCCTGAACTCACTTTGTCACTAAGAGCACGTCTATGAACCACTTCAAAGTCTCTAACCCATTTTAGGGGACCTGACCCACCTGTTAAAAAGTACTGATCTATATTTACTCAAAAGTGTAGCAGACCACTAACAAAGATTAAAAAGTGAGACAGAAAACCACGCTTTTGTCCAAAGCTACAATCTTATGAGAAAAAGGATGATACAAGCAAAGGTATGGATGGAAGAAAACAACATGCAAGAGAAAAAAAACAAGGTTCAAGTCCTTACATGATGCTTGTCAACATCATGAACAATAACATCCTCCTGAGATAACACTTTCTGCCATTAGAGGGAGACAGAAGAAAACAGATAAGACGGAGACTCAGGAGCTGCTGAGAAGAAAGCACCAGATTCCTTCTCCTGGCAGAGTGTGGATGAGAAAGAGTTCATCCAAGTAAGCAGGAAAGATAAATCTCTATCATACAGAGTTGACTATGAACAATTCTCTTACACCTGTGAAGAAAAAAGATACCAACCACAGTACCATAAAAAACACCCTGGCTCCTGTTCCTGTCCACCACTGTCCCTTCACTCTCGCTTGTACACCTTCCTCAGGCTGAAGGTCTTCTTTCATTATGATTATCAATAATGATAATTATTATAATATTCATAATAATAATGATTTTAGGGTTGCACCACCAATATCCTTGAGCAGTTTCCTACTTTTAAAAGACAACCTCTGCTGCTGGTGAAAACAATATTTCCCACAGTGCTTTGTACAGTATATACCTTATTCCTATATTCACTCATTTTCAATCTGATGCGTGCAACACATTCCAAAAAAGCTTGGACAGGTGCAACAAAAGACTGGGAAAGTTGAGGACTACTGAAAAAAAAACATGTTTAGAACATTCTACAGGTGAAAGGGTTAATTGGAAAAAGGTGAGCATCATGATTGGGTATAAAAGAGCATTTTGACGGGCCCATCCCATCACAAGCAAGGATAGGGCGAAGTTCACCACTTTGCGAACAACTGTGGGAGCAAATAAATCAACAGTTTAAGAACAATGTTCCTCAACATAAAAGTGCAAGGAATTCAGGGATTTCATCATGTACAGTCCAAAATATAAACAAAAAATTCATTCATTCTGGAAAAATCTCTGCACCTAAGTAACAAGGCCAAAAACAAACACTGAATGCCTGTGACCTTGGACTGCTCAGGAGACACTGCTTTATTTTAAACTATTTGTTAAATTTATTAAATGTTTTCAGAAGTTCTTTTTATTTGCATGGGTGCCAAGGACTTTCACTGTCTTGGACATTCCTTCAGAGTATTGATCATCTTCACAAGACTCCTGGGTTTAATGGCTCCAGGCTGTCAGATTGGTCTCATGCTATTTTTCTTCTGGTGACCTTTATCGACAAGTGAAACCAGTGATGTCACTAAATGCAGACTGATATGCCACAGTGATAACATGAATTGATGTTCTTTACAAAGACAGATGCAACTGCAGTCTCGCTTGTTGCATTTTTGTTCACCTTCTCTCGGTCACTGCTTCACAAAACACTCTACAAAGTGGTTTTCTTAGGCACAAACTGCAAACATAAACAGAAAAAGAGGGAGGGAAAAAAAGAGTTTACCAGATGTTTGTACTGTTACAAGCCTAAATTAAAAATGTAATATTTTATCCTCATGAGCAAACAAACAGTGACAGCAGCAAAGCACAAAACCACAAAAGACCACAATGAACCACGGACATCTATTTAGAGATACAGACCATTTCTATGACAATCTCCCAGATAAACACACATACTGGTCAGTATGTACTGTATATCCAACAGTCCAGCAGAATGAATAAGTCGCAAACCAGCTCAACATGAACAGACATAAGTTTACTCATTGGGTCACAACAAATGAAAAGCAGCAGGACTGTTTCCACCTGTAGGAAAATGCACATACAGGACTACGGCTGGCGGCGCCACTGGCAGTGGTGACACAACAGTGGCAATATGACCAGCCTCAGCTCCTCCGACTTTATCTCCTAGTTGACCATGCTAATAAGGTAGCAAGCAGCAAGCATGTTATAAACTGTGAAAAAATAATGTGGACAACTTTGTAGTTCTGAACATTTCACACATGCTCTTTGCTTTACTTTTGGTACAAATGCAATGGATGCTACACCTCTAGCATTTGGTGATAACCAACAGACAGCAACTGGATACTGGACTTCCTCACAAGCAGACCCCAGTCAGTTCTGATCGGCAGTCTCTCTTCCTCCACTGTAGTGCTCAACATCAGAGCCCCCAGGACTGTGTGCTCAGCCCCCTCCTGTTCACGCTGTACACCCATGAGTGCAACACTCGACTGCAACCCCCAACATGGGGAAAACTCTACTGTGAAGTTTGCAGATGACACCACCATCATAGGCCAGATTTCCAACAATGAAGACATTTCATATCAGGAAGAAATCAACCATCTTACGAAATGATGCAAATAAAACAACTTAGATTTGAGATGTTTTTTTTTTTTGTTTTTTTTTAAATGGGACAGTATGCATTAATAACGTTGACATGTAAATGCATGGGATTATAGCCGAGTGGCTAATTTCCATCCCCAGTCCCATTAGCAGGTTGGTGTCAACACATAGAAACAAGAAACAGACATACGTAATAGAAATAAAAACACACAGAGCATATTAAAAGACAAACAGTCATACAGACTAAAACGTCATATAGTCCAAAAGAAAATGGACCGTCAGTTGGGGGACCATGGGACCATGGGAACTTACTGCTCAACATCAGTAAAACCAAAGAGCTGATAGCTGATTTTAGAAAAAAGGAGGAAAAGACAAACAAACCTGTCTTCATCGGTGCAGCTGAGGTGGAGCAAGTGGGCAATTTTAATTTTTTTGGAATCAACATAACAGAGGACCTGTCATGGACTTCGCACGTCTCTGGCCTGATTAAAAAAGCTCAGAAACGTCTGTTTCTTAAAGAAACTCAATAAAGCAAAATTCCTACCCCATGTTCTAGAGAACTTTTGCAAAGGAGCGATTGAAAGCATCCAGACTGGAATGGGATGATGGCCCAGGACAGAAAGACTCTGCAAAGAGTGATTAAAGCTGCCCAAAACATCATTGGCACCCATTTACCAAGCATCATGATATCAGGGAGGGGAGGTGCCTATGTAGAAGATACTGAAGGACAAAACTAACCCCAGCCACAGCCTGTTCACCCTGCTGCCATCAGGCAAAAGGTTCAGAAATATCTGATGACATACTATCAGACTGAGGAACAGCTTCTCCCCTCAGGCTGTGAGATTACTGAGTGCATCATCTGCACTCCTCCACGTCTAATGGTTTTGTTTTTGTTTTGGAGCCACAGTTTAATTTCAATAAATAAATAAATAAACTTCCTTGTATCCTTTGTATCCTTGTATCTTCTGCTTCAGTTAGCCACCAGGTCAAAGCCACTGCAGACATGTGGAGCATGTACATGACTTAATAAGCCAGCTAAACCTTAAGATGAGACTGTCCTGTGGGAAAGATTGGAGAAGATTTATTTAATCATTTATTTATTTATTGAAGAGGGCAATGCACATCAATCAACCTATCAGTTGTTCCTATCAATTTAACATGTTGGAAATAGCACAAAAGCCAAAGCTGAAGAAGTTCAAAACAGTCTTTAAAAGTAATAACTCATTCAGGTTAGTATTTCTTCTATATCTTATTTGTGCACATGAATATGGTCAACATTTCATTTTGTACAATCACCCTTATTCCCTCAGTCATTTTAAACATGCAGATATATTCTCTATGCAGCTGCTGTTGTGTTTACACTGACAGGAGTATCTGAGCAGAAACACTCGTCAGCAAATGAAACATAATTTTTCATCTTTATTTAAGAGTCCTCCATGACAAAGCATGACGGATGACCGCACCTTTCCTCAGAGTTTGAAGTGAGCAGTGTTAGTGGTACTCCTGCTACAGGCACTACTGTAAACTGTGTATGAACAGTGTATCGAGAATAAACTCCTTCACACTGTCAGCAGCACTGACAGGATGTCTCAACCTCTGCAAAACAGAGGATCAACGTAAGTCTGGATTACGCAGTTTGGAGCTGAGGCAGCTGGTACATGCAGAGTTTTTTTATTATTATTATTATTTTTTTTTTAACAGTAAAATGACCCGGAATGACTCCGAGGTTGTGTTAAATCATATCTATTTTTTCTTTATTTTCTTTCAATAAAAATAGTTACGAAGTACCTAAAAACAAATGGAGAAAACATAAATATAATAATTTAAATAATTTACAGCACTAGGACTCACATTTGCCACAATATATAGTCATAAGTACAAAAAAAGTGAGAAAAACAAAGTGGATAAATAGAACACTGAGACTTAAAAATATACCTTAAAGGGATAGTTCAGTATGTCTGTAGTGGGTTGTTAATGTTCATTTTGATAGCTGACACATATGGCAGGAGGGATTTTGATATGCTGTACCCTGTATGTAGAAAGCAAACATAATATATATATATACACTGCTGCAGATGGGGCCAAGAACACAAAGCATTTTGTTGTATTTTAGGCAAACAAAAGACATTGTTATGATTATTGTTTTCTTCACTGAACACATGTACAGGTCTTTACTTTTATGCTGGCAAGCCTCTTTGTTTTCAATGCATTGCATTGCCTAAAGTTTCTTCCATCAGGAGCAAGGTAGAGCCAAAAAAGGACAAAGGATTGTACATGTGTTTAGTACAGTGAACAATAACCAAAGTGTTTGTTTGTTTGTTTTATCTTATTCAAATTATAATTAACTACACGGAGCTCTTTGCCCCAACTGCAATCCAAAGCTTAACTCCCATGATGGTTGTCTTCCTACGGGTGCAGAGCTGATCAAAGTAACTGTGGCTCATGTGTTTACTACTGAAAATAACCTCATCAAACCCCACTTCAACAGTATCCCTTTAAAATAAGTTGGAACTACCTGTAAGTCAAAGACATTAGTTTCTTACCTTTTTTTTCCCCAAACCCTACTTGGCAGATGATAATTTTTAGCCCCCGACTTCACCTCCCACCATGCAATACACACATAACAATATATCAATACACAAGTCACACTGTCTGTTCATATTTTTAAATTTTCAGAATTTATCCCAATCATTGTCTGCAAAAAGAACAGAATAAAAACCCTACTGTATGAACTCAAGTTTATAAAACAAGCATTTTTTAGGTAGTAGTGTAACATGAAACTTTAGAAGTTTTATTTTACATTATGGCCACCCTTGTCATACCTGCTGGCCCCCACCAAGAGCCATTGCCACACTTTAGGAACCACACAGTTAAACCCAGTTGGCAACCTCCAGGGCTGTAAATTGAGGCCATACTGAAGTGCCAAAAGCTGAAGAACCCAGAGGGTCCACTTGGGGCTGGCTGCAGAAAAAGGAGACCTTAAGACTGTATGTGGAGCAGAGACAGTTTTTTTAAATACCCAACATTATAGTACATCTTTGTGCTCTCACTGTGACAGGGGTGAATTTTCTTATATCCTGCCCTTTTTCTTTTGTGGAGGATTTATTGAGAAATCCCAGTTCTGGAAATATGGCATTGCTTTTGATCAGACCACCTTAAGTCCTGGATCAACACGGCCTCTCTGTTTGTCCATAGATGTTCAAATAACACATGCAGTGTTCCAACGGCTCCTATGACATAGACTTTCACAATTTTTTTGCTGTATATGGTTAAACCTAGTTGAACCCCAGGTAAACACTAAGCTCCTTTCTCTCCCCCTCTCTCTCCAACACTCTGTCTCCCTCCTCTATCTGTCTCTTTGTCCCTCTTTTTCTGCTCTAGTACTCGCCTTTGGTTTCAGTCTTGTCGGCTGCTCTGGATCATGTGGATGGCCGGCTTCTGTGGACCAACATAACTTCAGCTGCTACAACTGCTGAAATTTGGCCTTTCATTATCATTACAGTTCCTAATATTAACTTCAGAATGAACAGTCCATTAAAATACATGGCAGGTCCTGCAAATATCACACATTTATTGCTCTAGCCATGATTACTAATGTGGACATCCTACTGCTGTGGAACCACTTGGCTGTAACTGCTTTGTCCTACATCAACCATCAACAGAAGCAATCATTAAACACAATTTCTAGTTTTGCTGTCCTGTTGCAGAGTAAATTTGGGGCCAATTAAACACTTGCCTGGTGGTGGCATGATGTGTATCTGCTTGCCAAGTACTGATGACACCACTGGGGCCACAGACTGTAGACCTTGGAGCAGGTTTAAGGAGGTTTATTGTGCAGCAAATCTCCTCAAGTAAGAAACACGCCAGCTTTGTGCCTGACCAGCACTCATTTTCAGATGAACATATAGGAGCACATCATCATTTGCTTTTTTAACAGCATGATTTCACAATGTATAGATGACACTTGTTAGGCAGAAATTAGGCAAGACATCTGCACTGCACACCAAAACACTTTGCACTGGCTATGGTAGGGCTCTATGTATTTGTTTTGATTCGAGTCCATTGAAGACAGTTACAGTTGAAAATAAAGCTCAGAATTACATTAGACTGTACAAGTACAAAAAATAATGAAATCACACTAATCACGGCTGATAATGATGAATCCAGACCTCAACAGCTGTTTATGCTTCACTTCCCTGCCTTATAGATTGTTTTTTTGATGCAACCGTTTTTTTACAGGCTGCCTTTTCTGCTTCTTCTAAAATGCAAAAAACACATTTCTGGTTCACTGAGCTGTTAATGGAGTTCATCTCCTCTATTCTCTGCAATGTCAAGTTTCACTCAGGCTTCTTCCTCCCCCGCATTTACTAACTCATGGGCTGAAGTTGAGAATAACTACTCTCTTGCAGTTTTATGCATGCACAGGGTGCCCAAGTGATTTGCCCTGTGGTATAAAGTAGGACCTGAAATTTATGTTACATGTGCCAGAGGGATGGAATGCAGAGGGCCTAATTTTTGTTTTAACATTTAAGGAAATTACCCAGAAACATTAATAAGACTATGCAGGAGCAAGGGTAAAGCTTTTCAACTAGCAATAATCATGCCTCAGATAAACCTCATAGGCTATAATGCTGCCACTGTGTAAAGCTATGAATAACAGGCAAAATTTGAGCTCTGGTCTTTAACCTCCATATTAGTTTATCTTTTATTCAGAGTGGACATTAGTACAAAGAAAGAAAAATCTCTTTAAGTGTCCTGAAAAATTGTGTTCAAATGCAAAGGATGATCATGAGGCATGATAACTCTGTTCTCTGATCTTTGACCATCAAATTCTGATCATTTACTGATTTAAAGCAGACGATGGTGCAAAGTTTAAAGGGAATACTTAAATGTGAGTCCACAAGCAAGAGATGACGATGAGACAAAATGAACTTTACCTATTTTTAATAATTGATAACAATCTCATTAGACAAGCCTTGAATTAGGACGTCTGAAAAGTTTAATAAAAATCCCTCAGGGGAGCCTTTAGATATCACCTTTACAAGTGGGGGATCAACATGAGGCCTTATGACATTTAAACTTTAGTCGCCAAAATGGGATCAGTTCATCCTTGAGTTCAGAGGAAACATTGGTGCAAAGTTTGAAGAAAAGAATTTTCCGAGTTTCAGGTAAATTGTGTTTGCAAGCAATGGATGAAAATGGTGATCCATGACATTGACCTTTAACCTACAAGCCCTTGAATGGGTTTTGGTGGCTTGGTCTGATGCACTCTATCAGTCATCAGAAAGTTGCAGGTTTAAGCCCAGCTTTGGCTGTCACATGTCGGTGTGTCCTTGGGCAAGATAATGAGCTCCAAGTTGCTCCCACTGCTGCATCAGTGATGTGTAAATGGGTATTAAAGGGTCAACAACTTACATAGTAAATTCAACCATCACAGAGTTAATGTGAGAGTGAATGGGTGTGAATGGGTAAAAATTAATTTTGGAGTAAATTGCTTTGCTTAATCAGAGAGACTAGAAGAGCATTATTTAAGCTCAAGTCCATTTGACAAGATGGTCCCTTAACATTTTTGTTTTTAAATAACTATAAGAAATTACATTTTGAAAGACAGAGCAGGAGGAGGACAGAAGTGGAAGGACAAATGACAAATGGAGTCTTAATATTGGCCATAGAATGATACAGTGATATGTTGGCAATCTTCCCATTACGTCAGATAAACACTTGAATTGACTTGCTAAGAAGGTTGCCTCATGGCAGTAATAATATTCACTCAAGAGTGGGGGCATGATTATTGCCTATGGAGCTTTGTATTGATAGTATGTAACTTAACAGAATTATATAGAGGAGGAGGAATGTGGGTTCTCTAAAATAAAAGCAAATAAATAACAAATAACTAACAAATGCATAAACTCAAACAGGAAAAATTATTTGGTTCAATCTGACTTTCAGAGATGGCATCAGGCATCTCTTCACCAGGCCCATATCTCTCATCTCACCAGGTATCATCCAAGCAGACCACTTCATGATGCACCCTGTGGCCTCATCCAACCCACCAGGTCCCGGAAGCTAGTTAGTGTCCAGGGCTCAACAGCAAGACTGGGAGGACCATGGACCAAAGACCAGCTTTTGTCTGCATGCTCACATACTGTGAGCAAGCCACCTTGTCCATTGATCTCATCACATCATAGGGGAGGCCAAATCTGCGATTGAGCCTCACAGTTAGCAGATAGATGCTCTCACCACCCACAGGCAGAGATTTAATGGCGGCATCAAAGGCGTCCCTGGATATCAGAATCTTTGTTTTAACCCAGGAGACATGCAGGCCATATTGTCAGCTGCTTCACATTGCCAGGTTTCATGTTAACTAACTTAACCATCATCTGAGCATTTTGAAAACAGTAAATTTTAACTGTTTGAAACTTTTTATTCCCCTGTGGCAAAGCCAGGACATTATGGGCTCTGTTGTGCAAAGGGCAGCCCATGGAATGCAGAGGTTTTTACGTGTGAAAACTGGCAAGTGGTTTTAGGAAAGGAATAAACATGGTATACCATAGGTTTTGATTTAAGACTGGGAAAAAAGGCACAAGTAAATACACAATCAGTAATCACTGTATTTTTTAATTCAGAAAAAGCATATGACATGATGTATAGAGAAGGCTTTTGAACCAATTTATCCAATGTGGGAGTTGAATATTATTTTTTTTAAATTAGGTTAAGGATTTTCTGTTTGGGAGGAAAATTCAGGTATGAATTAAGTTCAGAGATGTCAAGAACATACTAGGAAATGGCACACCTCAAGGTAGTGTTTTAAGTCCCTTTGTTAATATTTGTATGAATGTTATATTTTCAAATTTGCCTGTTAATATAGGGAAGGCCACTTTTTGAAGATGATGGAGCTTTATGGAAAAGATGATGGAACATTGTCAATGAAGGGATAACACAACGTCCAATTGATGAAGTAACAAAGTGAAGTTATGAATGAGGATGTAAGATTTCCACAAAAAATAAATAAATAAAAACAAAACAGTGGGTGTTTTTGTTTGTTTGTTTGTTTGTTCTTTTTAAACATAAAATGGGCCCAGTATAATTGGAAATGCATCGGAGTGATTTGGAAAGTTCATTTTTTTAGGAGTTGTATTAATGTATTACATGGGCTAGCCATATCAACAGAGTAGAGGGTAAATGTAAAAAGTCAAGATAGCTAGATAGTTTTTGGATTAATTCACAGGGTCAAAGTGTCAACCGTCCTACTAAGCCTGAGCTAGAAGACTGTTGAGAGATTGCGAGAAGTGATGGATTTTTTTTTTGCCAAGGTGTGTAATAAAACTAGTAATGATATGTCAACCCAATAGTAGTTTATCCAGAAGACCACTCAGTGGGTGTTAGTGAGCCTAAAAAATACTCTTTTTTTAAAGAATATAGACAAGTATAGACAAGACTCAGTTCTTTTCTTTCAAGAAGATTTGTTTTAATTTATTTGCCTTCACAAGAATAGGTTGAAAACCTGAACAGAAATAGCAAATTGACATCTCAGTTTCACAATTATAATTTAAATTAACTTTCATTAAACAAACAAATTGACCGCTGAAGTCTCTGAAGTGTCCTCTTTCTGCTCCTGCTGCAGATCTCCCTGCAGCTCCTACCTGCTGGTATAAATAAGCATTATGCTGCTCACCTGTTCATGCTGCTCTCTCTCCCTCTATACTCTGCCTTCTTTCCTTTGCAGCAGCACAAATTATCAAGGAGACATTCAGGACAACCATATTTTAATCAAAATAAACTAATCAATACGTAATTCAACAAAATTAAATGTAATTTTTTTCTGTTTGGCTTGACAACCATAAAGACCTTCCCAGCCCCTTTTCCCTTTACCCATTCATTGCTTTAACAGTATAGCACTTGTATATTTCATGAAGGCATAAAACTGCAAGGTGGTAGTCCAAGTTAATGTCTCATCTCAGCTCACACACATGCAGAAAAAGAGGTCCTTCTGTTTTCTTACCTCTTATGAAGAACTATACTTAGAGCACTCCTTTAATCATTGTGTTTATGCTGCGTAGAGCTGCTGTTCCTACTAAATCCAGAACATAGAAACAAGAACAAAGGCTTAATTCTCTGTTTCCAGTACAAAAGTACATCTGCAGGCACACTGTACAGTTCAAAGCACTTCATATGAAAACAAATGAACCATTTCAAGGACACATGCTGAGAACATTCACATTTTCATTAAATAACAGAACAATGCGTCAAGTACTGTGCATTAATAAAACAGTTAAAATATTCACATGTCCTACATACAGTTTTGTTTCTAAATGGGTTACAAAAGACAGACTAATTTTATATATTAGAGCAACAGCAGTTTACAGAGGAACCATAATAAAATAATGTAATTCTTTATCTCAAACAGTAAGCAATTCTTTAATTATGATAGCATTTCATTAATGTGTCCTACAACCCCATTTATTGGTTGATTTTAATAGTTAACTTATGCCTCTTTAAGTGGTGACTGCACAGTAGATTTACATAGCTCATTGTGCTTTATGCTTTGTCTTTGTTTGATTAAATACCCCCCCTAAAAAAACAAAGGAACAAAAGCATAAAGAAAATGTAAAAGATGTAAAAGAAACACATTCTGGTAAATAGTGAGAGCAAACTACACTTGAAAAGAAGAGTCAGAGCAGTTTCTCCTCTGCCATTGAACTTTTACAAAACTTGTTTCCTGCTCCACCTTTACTTTGACTGCTCTACTGTAAAGTTACCTGAGTAACATTTGTTACGAATTAGCGCTATACAAATAAAGACAGATTGATTGATTGTTATAGCATGACTGCCATGGGGTGGTTTTCAAACTTCTGAATGCTGTTTGCAAAGAAACATAAATAAACAGAGGCAGTGTTGTGCCTGAACATTGAGCCATTACATTTTAAGAGTGAATTGGCGCAACACTGACAAAGAAGAAAAATGAAATAGTGTCCAGTGACAAAGTTGTAAGTGCTAAGAGTAATAACTTAAAGATGCTACTGTAAGTAGCTAATTTAGCATCGATAAACTTGGGAAAACTATTTTTCATTTCACATTCGCATCCCATTTCAACTTTATTCTTTGTCTAAGATGCTCTTGTAGAGCTCCCCTTAAAGGCTCCCTCCAGATCTGATTGGTTGACTGGTTTGCTCTGTGGTATTTGGTCAGTTCAGGGTTGTTCTGAGCCAATTTTTCAACAACTCTGCATTCCTTCCACCAACTCTGCTCTGCACAGGGACTGCAACCCTGGGCCAATGGTTTTATACTGACAGCAAACCTAGGCTAGGGCTATTTGGGAGAGCTGGGGGAGCAAGCCATTTTAGGCAGCTATGGACACTGCAAAGAGGGGGAGAGGAGGGAGTCCTGATGTCGCAGACTTTTTGGCCTGTTCAGAGACAATTTTCTGTGTGGCCTGTGCTTTATCCCATGTCATTCCACTCTATCTCTCTCCAAATTAAAATCTATCCACTGTCCTTTGTGTCAGATAAAGGCATAAAAAGTCCAAAAATAAAATAAATGAAAGAAAGACAATCATATCAACATGTGCATGTTGTGTTAGGGCTGGGAACATTCACTTTCTGGGCAGCTTTGGAGCCAAAACAAAATCTTCTTGCAGTTCTAAGCATAGCTGAACATGACAAAAATTATTGTTCTAATTGTTAAATTCAGTGATCAGGTACATTCACATTTATGTAACAGTTAGGATTGTACCATTTCAGGCAGAAAGGGTTAAACTTAAAATGGGCAACAATTAATAATTGTTTTCTTCTGCTTTGAAATAAAATGTGAATATTTAGTTAAAAAAAAATAACAAACCGTGGTCCTAACTTATGATAGACTATGGGCCAGATCCACAAAGACTGGATTGCTCCTGCGATTAGCGGCATCATTTGCTCAGAATTAGCTCACGCAATCTGCCCTGTTTTAGCATCTTATCCTCAAAAGAATTTGCTCTAATCATATGCCGGTGCTAACACGCCCACACAGTTTGGTATCTGAGCGCACTTTGCACCTCTGTTTGCAATAAGCCGCCTGGCATGTAGGTGGCTTGTCCCTGCAAACTTCGAGGAGATTGACCGTCTTCTTTACACTGAGCAGCAAAAACAAACAACGGCACAAGAACAATATGCAGTAAACAGCGAGGCACAAGACGCGAATTTGCAGCTATAGTGAGTAGTTCACGTCAGCTGGTAAGTGCTCTAGCAGGTCTAAACCAAAACATTTCGGGCTTGAGAGCACAAATGCAGGCGAGTCGTGCAGAGATGATGGGGGCCATGAGTAGGATTGCTGCTGCTCTTGAGGCCAGAAATGCTTCAGTTGAAAGGGGGGGGGTCAGCCTGAGCCGCATGATGGCAATTAAGAGGCAGGAAAGAAAAATAAATGTAATTTATAATGACCTTATTTGACATTCACGTTTTGCTGTTGTTTTCATGTGTTTCCAGAAATGCTGAAGGCTTTATATGTTGATTTATTTTTTTTTATTTATTATATTGTCCTGATGATCTTAAGTGTATAAATGGGTTAAGGTCGACTTTTAGTATACAGTCAATTAATTTTTTTCATGACACAACTGTGATCGCATCTTAACAAAATAAACAATGCGATGTGGAACTGTCCATGGTCCTGAATCTTTTATACTGACCTATTTACATTAGAGCAGAGCTGTCCGCTGTCCTGTCTTTAGGTCAACATAAAGCCCACTGTGACCTACCACTGAGGCCACTGAATTACTATTGTCAGGATGAGAAGTTGAGTTGCATTTATTTCTCGGGTTTGTTTGGGTATTACTGATTTATCCCCTTATTTAGTGAAGTATTCCGCATTTAGTCGATGACCCTTACCTCCTGAGACACAGCCACCAAGTGTATAAATGTCAAAGTATTAATTGTGCCCCTTAAGAAAAAAACCTTCAAATTATTTATAATGAACACAAAGTGGTTCAAAGTGGTCAAAGGACCATATGTCCATAGGTGTTGTTTTTTTTTTGTCTTGTTGTTGTTCATCCCTGTTTTTTTATTTTTTTTTATTTTTTTGCCTTTGTTATTGAAACAGCCAAAACAAATGCAGAAAATACAACTCAAATGACCGAAAAGTGGTCAAGGGGGTCATAAGGGTTTTTAACAGACTGTATTTAGACAAATTATTCATGTTTACTTAAAAGTGGTGGAATGGTCGCAGAGACGAACACAGTAGGTTATATTACTGCCTGGCAACCGCTATCTGCAAATGATTTCTCTGTCACTTAAATGAAAAAGTGATACTCTCCTCCGATAAATCCTTTCTTGAAATTAGAAACTGCGCAGATTTAATACACGGGTCTCAATGGCGTTAAATAGCACCGCTTTACTGCCTGTGGCAATTAGTGCTGGTCTTTGTGGATTAGGTGGTATTTGCAATGAGGCTTATTTGCATAGGAAGGGGCAATTTTGCGCTGAATTTATGAATATTCCCTAATTTACATGCATGCAAATTGGACCGGCGCAGCTAGGAGTGGCAGTGCAGTTTGTGTTCAGTTTCACCCTGTGCGTATGCTTTGTGGATTGCACGCTATTTTTTTCTGTCATTTGCACATGTTTAGCGGTCGCAAAAAAAGTGCAATACTTTTGCGGATCTGGCCCTATGTCTTTACTAACCTTTATGGGACCCTACAGGACTCTGGATCCCAGAAAGCTTTCCCATTTTATGTGGCCTTGGGTGGAGACACATTAAACTCACTAAAAGGCATATAGAGCTTAAGGAAGCACATTAAAGGCTCTTTAAAGGCAGGGTTGCTAATCAGATTTAGATACACTTTTTGTAATACTGGTTAAATTGATCGTTATGTACCGATGGCAATCAATGCATGATGTGTTCTTAAAAGAGAACGCAAAGAGAACGTCTACAGCAAGAGTAAACCAGGGAAAACATCAACCAATCACAGCGATTCTGACCGAATTTATTAAACCAATCAAATCTCGTTCTGCCGTTCTGTCCACCTTCTGCGCGTACAATTTGCCGGTGTGCACAGACCCTGATTCAATGCGCATAGCCGAGCTGAGAGGGATCCAAATATGCTGGAGAATGGTAGAGAAACTACCTATACCGCGATTACTGGTAACCGTGCCTCCTGCCAAACAAAGCAAGAAAAGAAAGACGGAGGCAGAAAGGGCTGAAACAAAAAAGCATTTGGACAAAGCCGGGGCAAAAACGAGAGTCAACATCGGGTTGTGAGTACTTAACTAACTTGCCATGTTTGTTTGTTTTTCTAACTTAACTATGATAATGTTCTGGTGTTTTCTTACCGCTGAGTGAGACATGACTTGGCATAGTGCAAAATAAAAACGATGGGTTGAGAACTGCTTTTGAGTCTGTGGTTTATATGTCATATGGTCATATGGTCACGAATCAGCAGCGCTCGTGCATGTGAGCGGGGGTATCGTTTGGAGGAGCTCCAAATTCATGCTAGTTCAACCTAGTGGTTTCAAAATTGATGTAATGGTTGCAACAGAGTTGAGAGCTGCATGCATAAAGCACTATCTAGGTTTGGCAGTGACCCACAGGCAACTTTGTAAAGGTGCATACTGCTTCATGGCACAAGGGGACAGTGTATGTAGAGGTCAATGAACTTTCATATTTGTTTACACAGCTTTTTTTAGTCAAAAATCTTTTTTAAGAAAAACTGCATCCACTTTGGGCTGCACATCTGAATGGTAACCACTCATACTAATGCATGTGTTGGGTCACAGTGACCTAATGAATTATTTAATTTCATCTGTTTATCTGTAGAAAAAGCATATTTCGAACTACTGCATGTTTTACCCTGTGGTATTAGGACGGAAATGTGACATCTATTAGATTGTTCTGTAAAAGTGACTTACTTAGTATTACTTCTTTAACAAATCCACAAAATGTATTTTTTTCTACTTTGTGATTTACCTAATTAATTTATTTTAAAATATCCGTGGTAAGTGACAATTCAGGATTCCATAAATATTTATAATTAAATTCTTTTTAAGTAGATGACTTATCACTTTCTTCTTCATTACTTTTAGATTTCAGCAACAAATCATCTGAGTTTTTTTTCCAATGTTTTCTTGTGTCAACCTTGATTTTGATGTCTGACTTATTCACAAACAAATGTTCTCTCTTGTTAAAAAAAAACAAAAAAACATTGTACATTTATTGGCTGCTGTGAAAACAAGTTGATGTTATCACTCTCAACTGTGCAGTTGTAAATGGTTTAATGATGAAATGTTAGACTTCCTATTATAGAGCACAGACATTAACTGTAAATACATTCAGTATGTTCAGTAAGAAACCATTTACTGTTCAGACTGCAGGGTAATTTGCTCCTCTTACAAACAATGTTGTGTCACACGATTGAAAATATCATTGCCTGTGCCGACGGTGGGAAATGTTGCTCATTTACATCAACATTTGAATCTTTCAACTTCATTGGTTTGACTTATTCTTTAAAGATGCAATGCCAGTTTTTGCTGTCAGAAAATGACAACAACTGGACACCACAGTGCCCCACAATGCACCCTTCCTTGCTGATTATGGCCTGCAATTCAGTGTCCATTATCCTGCCATGAAAACATTAAAATAGAAATATTGTAATCAATAGCTTTGATAATTGGTAAATTGTTTTGGCTTTTGCAAGATATTAGATAAATGACCTGTCTTGTTTCTATAACACATTTTACATGAAATGATAAATGTGTTTTTAAAGTAGCCTTAACATATTAGTATAACCAGAAAATGATTGTGGCACTGAGAAAGTAGTTCAAATTGCTTGAACTTACAGGTTAAAGAAGTACAATTTGTATTTGACATCTAAAATAAAAAGTTTGGTATAACAAACTTAAAGACAGCTTTACTGTGTATTTTTTTCCTTCTTTTTAATGTATTGTCACACTGCACTTGCCACTGGCTGGGGCTGTAGCTGTGGTCTTTGTTCCTGCCATCAGACCTTTTGTTGGACTATGACTTAAGAAATACATATAGTAATTTGACTTTGAGAACTTAGATTATGAAGCTTAAAGCAGTTCAGCTGTATTTTGAGCTATAAAATACAAATAAAGTTGTATTTGGGCTGTGTCAGATGACTCTGGAACATTGGTTTGTAGATGTTGATCTGTTAGGAGGTCCAGAGGCTGATGTTTCTTGCAGTACTAATGTTAGCCATACTCAAACAAACCAGGGTTAGTTTGGTGTTGTCCAAGCATTTGGGCATGAAAACGACCCCAGTTTTTAAAGTTTCTCTCTGTCACTGAAGCCCACAAAGTTGATATCAAAAGTCCAACCTCTTCTTTATCCTGATTGATCCATTAGAGAGATTTGAAGAAGCTGCTGCCAGCGTAAAAAAAAAAATAAAAAATGAATAACCTGTGAGTGGACCCAAGTCTTTGACTCTTGTTCCTCAAGGCATGGTTCAACCAAGCTGTCTGTTTTAGTCCAGTACAGTATGACACAGTTCGGTAAGGTTTGGTGGCAAACCCTCATCCTGCTTGCATTTCCACAGCCAATCATGTCTTTGGTAAACTGCAGTGTGTCCAGCTCAAACTGTAACAATAGTCAACTGATAGAGTGGGTCATGCTTTTAGAATATGTGGAACCAATAAGCAAAACCATTCTTCTTTTTTGTTCAAGTCCTTACAGGGGTTTAATGTCTACCTTTATGCCAAAACTAAAACACTCTTGGTCTATGACAAACCTAAGTGGTTTTCAAGCTGTTGGTGGTTTTGTCAGTCATGGTACTACGTTGAGTCACCTGCCAGCTGGAACGTGTCTGCCAGTGTTTGGAGCAGCAGGTAAAGTGACTGAACATCTCTCTGAACCTGGTGGACATGAGGTTGTAGAGAATGGGGTTGATGGCAGAGCTCAGGTAGAAGAAGACTCCAGAGATGAGGTGGATTGGGCCGAATATGTGAAGGTGCTCCAAATCAGAGATGTTCATGTAGCTCCACATCAAGCGGTCCATGTGGAAGGGAGCCCAACAGAGTCCAAAGACCACCACAAGGACACCTAGATCAAGCAGGTGGAGAGTGTACATTAATAAAAAGGGCATTTTTTCAAAAGGTTCATGGTCTGTATTAACACAGGTTTGTCAGGTGCCTTTTCTGGTCTCTGGTTTTGTATTTCCACCATTACATGTTCTTTTCTAGAGACTGGAGTGACCATGGATGGGCAAGTGAGTACAAAGTTGTGGTGTATTTGATACATCATCCATAAATACCGGAGATTTATCACCAAAAGAGACCATGCAATGTTTATAGCAAGAGTGAAATGAGCTGATTTGTCTATTTATTCATCTTATGCAGACAAGAAAGCTTTGCAAAATTCAAAAACTGCAATAGGTACCTGGGTTTCTTAAGGTATTGACCAGTAACTTAAGTGAGCATTTCTCTGCCCTTTAGGCAATACCAACTACAAAAGAAATAATTTTTCTTCTTGACTCTTGTCTTTTAAATGTTAAACTTTAGAATAACAAATATGCAGGGCTACATGTACAAAGTACCTGACTGATGTCCAGTAATTTCCAGATTATATAACATTTACACTTTTAGAGTTCCTTTTGAATTTGTCAGTGCTCTTTTTGTACAAGTAACCAAGTTTAGGTTAACAAGTACGCTATTAGATATTCAACACAAAATGTTCTTTGTAAAGCTTTTACCTCAAATTTAATATTGCCTATAGCTGTACTTTTAATTTTGTTTGGATCAAAGCTTGCCATTATTTTGAAAGAAAATATCGAGCTTCTGATAGGTAGCCATCTTACCTTAGCCACAGAGTGAATCAGCTACAGTTTCTTGAGACCTAAAAGCCAACTGAAATTTCAAAAGGGACCAGTAAAAAGTAAAAAAAAAAAAAAAAAAAAAAAAGGATATCACAAGGTGTAGATTACCTTTGCATTGAATGCTGGAAAATACTTTCAAAACTTTCTGAATACTTTCAACTTAGTAGTTGTGCCCTTATTATACATATCAGTGGTTGTAGGATGATATTAGAGTAAAAACAAGCTGCAGCTGCAGTCCACCATGGATGTAAACAATGTACTGTGGTGTACCTTTAATGGAGGAAAGGATGCCTCTACATGAGCTGTGTGCTTGGCCAGTAAGCGGTACAAGAGGCTTGCTGTAGTAAATTTCATATTCACTGCACATAAACATAACTTTGGGTACCATAAGTTTGCAAAACTCATGTACGGAAACTGTTGGGATCTAACCTAGCCTGTAGCTACTTTTGTCATCCCTCAGTCTCTGCCCTTCCTTTAAAATCCTATGCTTTGTCCTCTATGACAAATAAAGGCATGCAAGACACACATAAAATAGCAGCACTAAAGGGAATTTACGTTAACTTTGCCAGTGTGAGTAAAAGCAAACATTTAACATGCTAACATGACATTCATGGAGAGCACAGGCACATATTGCTGCCAAAACAGCCTATGATACAAATTGAATATTGGTATTTAAAAAAATAAAAACAGGAGTGCCGTCTTGCATTTACAAGAGGAAAATCTACATAAGGCAGCAAGGACTCAAACAGAGCTAAAGAATGAGTTTAATGATCAAGCTGAAGTCATTCCTGCAGTTAACGTCAAAAGTAATACTGATATCAAAAAGTATTTCCCAAAGGATTGTAAACATATTTGATCCAGCTTTAAAGTTGTACATTTTAATATGGGACCAAATGGGGATTAACTCACTTTTAAAGTAAACCTCTAGTGGCCAGTCAAGGAACTGCAGCTTTGGCACTTTCACACTGGCCTGTTTTTACTTTTAGGTACTGATTAAAGATAACGTTTTCTACTACAAGTTCCCTGTTCCATGGCAGCTAGGATAAAACCTGCTGATATGACACCTACACAACATTTTGGTGACTTGCATGTTGCGTTTGCTCAGCTTCTGTTGGTGGGTACTGGAGAGACGTTCTGATCCTGATCTTTCTCCGGAGTTGACGACAGTCAGCACCTTCTCCCTGCGCAGGTGCAGACCAATGAGCAGGTAGAGAATGCTGATGATCAACATGGGGAGCAGGAAGAAAGCCAGTGTAGAAATCAGGATGATCAGGTTGTACATCCACAGCGGCTTAACAACTTCTGTAGAGAGATTTGATAAATGTTTTTCAGATAGTTTCATCATTTTGATTTTCAATACAAATTGGTATTACAATGTAAGACCATAAACCTGCAAATCTTTGGCATTTGTGACATATCTTGCTAATGGTATTAGCCCTGTTAGAACAACTCTTTTGTCTATAATGGAAAAAAAATATGTATGTAGTAACATTAAATACAGCTTCACATTTTCCTCTGAGGATAAACCCTTTGGGCCTTGATGTGTACCCAGTGAAAAATGTTTTGGCTTGCAGCGCTTGAAGCTTTCTTTTTCTTAAGCTGATGTAGTTGTGATTTTTATGCCAGTGAATGAACAGCTTATTAATATAGAAAGACTTCTGTTGGTGTTCAAGGGTACATCTGCCTTAAAATGGCTGCATGCAAAGTAAGCTAATTTTTATCTTGAGGTTGCAAAAAATGTCTGTGCCTAGTGCTCATTTCACACTGGAAGCATTTTGATTTTGTCGGCGTGCATTTGCCGCACGTGTCAGCCTCCACAGCTTCATCGTGAATTCCCTGCGGCCTCAGTGCATCTCTCTGCTGTCAGAGATGCGCTGCGTAACTGACCTGGGAGACCGGCAGCATGAAAGCATTCTGACAAACAAACCCACTAACATGTGCCATGGTAAAGTGATTATAAGTGTTTTTCACTTCACCTGTTAGTGGGCATAATGTTATGCCTGAGTGATGTTTATTACAATAGTTTCTTTAAAGGTCTGGCTAAAAAGTTTATCAAACAGCTGAAGCTGATTGAGAATGCTGCTGCTTGAGTTCTCTCCAGAACCAAAAAGAAAAATGGACCACATCACTTTAGTTCTGGGGTCTTTATACTGACCTCCTGTCTCCCAAAGGATATATTTTAAATCACTCCTGTTAGTTTGTAAAGTGCTGAATTGTTACAAATATCATTTACCTCCTTTTACCAGCCATCCAGTGTTTATGCTCAACAGATCTGGAACAGACTTCCAGAGAACTGCACGTCTGCTGAAACTCAGTTATATTAAATCAGGATAAAAGACTTAATTGTTTACAGTTGCCTTTTGGACAATTTATTTCAGTTTTTAATGACTGTTTTAAAACCAGCACTGCACTGTAACAATTGTCTTATTAAAAATACATTTTAGTCCCAACTATTTACAACATGGTACCTTTTAAATATGATTTAATTTAAGATTTTTATCAAAAATGATTTCTTCTACATTTTAGCACAGCATTTCTTCTCTGTAATCTTTGATTTAATTTCTTTGTATTTATAAACGTTTTATTCGGATGTATTGCATGAAGCTCTTTGAAGTGAAATGAAAAATACAAATAAACTTGCCTCCCCTCTCCTTGCCTTCACTCTTCTTTGAGAAAAGAAATGTTTTTGGATTCTGACATAATTGACGTTATGGCTGCATTCTTGCTAATCTCTCCACAAGCTGCCACTGCTTTAGGTTTGCAGTCATTTCTTGCTGTCATCAAGCACATGATTCCCACCTCTTTTTCCTCAAAGGATGCTGATTAGGTCGTGCCTCTACAGGCTTTGCATTAGCTTTTCACCTTAAAGCTTTTCAAGAGAATCAGCCTGATTACAGATATGCAATCTGGTAGATCCAGCCTCAATCCAAGGTTATGCTTATGCTTATCATATATAGATTCTGTAACAGGCTTCACAATGTATTTTACACACCCACTGAAGAACACAGCCACTGGTTCTGGCAAAAGAAATAAGTAAACTGTAAAAAACGAAATATTCATAATCATAAATCTGCATGATAATGCCCATATGTCTGGAGATTTAGATAATTAATGAGATGTTTTGCTTCTGTGTTTCTGATGATGAAATGCTTTAGTGAAATATAACTTTAATAGGAGCATTAACAAATTTCACATAGTGTATTTGTGTATGTTCTGTATCTTGTAGCTTGTAAAGCACTTTGCTGGTTATCAGATTAAAAAACAAGTTAAAATTTGACACATACTGCACACCGCAGACTCGGGGAACCTCCGTCCGAACAATGGTTTTAGTTCCTCAATCCCATGCATGCTGGTGTTTGGCATGGCACAAAGCATGGACAGCACCCACAACATGAAGATCACCCTCTTGACGTGAGTGTGTGTAGTTATGCGTTTGACTTTTAGGGGGTGCACTACCGCCATATAGCGCTCCACACTCAGTGCTGTGACATTTAGGATGGAGGCGAAGCAGACAGTCTCAAACAGGAAGGTTTTGAAGTAGCACCCTCCTTCACCGAGCAAGAAGGGGTAGTTCTGCCACATCTCGTAAAGCTCCAATGGCATGCCCAGCAGCAGCACCAGCAGGTCAGACATGGCCAGGCTCAGCAGGTAGTAGTTTGTTGGCGTCTGCATAACCCTGTAGCGTAGAATGACTGCACAAGTCAGGGAATTTCCAATAATTCCCACAGAGAAGATAGTGAGATAAGTGATGAAGACTGGGAGGAAAACTGGTGACCTTCGCAGTCCCAGCAGCCCTGACAGGTATTCATCTTCAGTCAAACACAGCACCTCCAGTTGTTTGGTCGTAGCATCAGCCAGAACCCAGGATATATTCATCCCACATGCCACAGCAGCCTTGGGACAGCCAGGGCCACTGAAAAATGTGGCACCAGGTGACAAAAGAGCAGAAAGGGAGCAGTTCATTCCCAGCATGGTGCAGAATAATAAGAGGGTTGCTCAGTCACATACCTGTTGGGAAGATGAAAAAAGAGAATTATTAGCTTTGTATCTAGACTTAAATATTTTCACAACAGAAGAGCAGCAAAATCATCAAAAACAGTCATGCCCAGCCTGATAAGTCCAACATATTTATCATGGACAAAATTGATTTTGCTTTTATTTGTTAGTAGAACATCTGCATTAGTGCTGCGTGTTTATCCTGTGCTTGTTCACAACATACACTGCCTGGCCAAAAAAAAGTTGCCACCACAGAAAAAGGTCACATACTCTAATATTTTGTTGGACCCACTTTAGCTTTTATTACAGCATGTATTCGTTGTGGCATTGTTTCAGTAAGCTTCTGCAATGTCACAAGATTTATTTCCATCCAGTGTTGCATTAATTTTTTCATCAAGATCTTGTATTGATGATGGGAGAGTCTGACCACTATGCAAAGCCTTCTCCAGCACATCCCAAAGATTCTCTATGAGGTTAAGGTCTGGACTCTGTGATGGCCAATCCATGTGTGAAAATGTCTCATGCTCCCTGAACCACTCTTTCACAATTTGAGTCTGATGAATCCTGGCATTGTCATCTTGAAATAGGGAAGAAAAAATCCATTGATGGAAAAACCTGGTCATTCAGTACATTCAGGTAGTCAGCTGACCTCATTCTTTGGGCCATAATGTTGCTGAACCTAGACCTGACTGACTGCAGCAGCCCCAGATCATAGCACTGCCCCCACAGGCTTGTACAGTAGGCACAAGGCATGATGGGTGCATAACTTCACCTGCCTCTCTTCTTACCCTGATGTGCCCATCACTCTGGAACAGGGTAAATCTGGACTCATTAGACCACATGACCTTCCTCCAGGACAGTTCTTAATCCAATTTTAGTAGTTTCTGCAATCTCCTTAGATGTTTTCTCTTCTTGATCCATCCAATGATTTGACCCTTCTTAAACAGAATAACGTCTTTTCCATGAACACAGGATGTGTCTTTCGACATGGTTGTTTAAGAAATGAGAAGCTACTCATTGCATTAGCTGGGGTTTAATAACTTGTTGCCAGCTGAAAGACAATCTCCCATGCAGTAATTATCCAATAGGAGGCTCGTACCTATTTGTTTAGTTAAATCCAGGTGGCAACTTTTTTTTTGGCCAGGCGGTGTATTTTAAGAATGCTGTTAGGGCTTTTTTTATCAGACATTTTTATCATTGAAGCAGACTTCTCACTGGTTCAATGACGAAATTACTAAAGTTTGGAGGTCATTAAATTGTGTTTAAAACCACAGGGCAACATGATCACCATTATTCCCCTACCCAAGAAACCCCGTCCCCCGGAACCCAACCACTACCAACCAGTTGCACTGACACCCATTGTGAGCATATGCTTTGAGAGATGATCCTGGGCACCATCCCTCCAGCTGTCAGCTGGAAAAGTATCAGTTTGCCTTTAAGGCCAAGTGAGAGACAGAGGATGTTATGGTATCTCCTCCACTCCCTCCTTCAACATCTGGAGGCTCCTGGCAACCTGCAGCAGTCCTTTTCAACAATCTGAGCTCTGCATTCAACACAATTCAACGTCATCAGATGGTCAAGAAATTACAGCAGCTCAACACCACCCCTTATAACATCCACATTATTCAGATGATACTGCAATCTTGGCCCTCCTCAGTGAACACAACTCCATCACTGCTTGTTGCAACACAGTTCTGTACTTCACACAATGGTGCACAGCCAATTACCTCAATATCAATGTAGAGAAAACAAAGGAACCGGTTTTCTACGCACCCACCTCCAGTCTGCATTCCATCCCCATCAACAGAACAGGTCAGCCAATTCAAACATCTTTGATTCACCCTGGAAAATAACCTAAATGTTCACAACAAAGGCTGCATGCTGTCCGTTTACTCAGTGCACTTTCCATCACCCCCCATCTTCTGTTACTACAGTACAAAAGCATAATCCAACCTATCCTATAATGTTCAACCAGCTTTTGCTCCATTCTGTCTGTCTCGAACAAAAGCAAGCTCAACAAAATCACACACATAGCCTAAAAAATAATCCACAACCCCACACCCAACATCTCAGAGCTAAATGACAGAACAATGACCCACTTTGGCAGAACAATAGCCATGGACACAGAGCACCCCCTTCATACCCACTTAAGTCTTTTCCTCAGGTTGCAGGTACAGGACACTGAGATGGAGAAGGGCACGCTTCGACAAAAGCTTTGTACCATCTGCAATCTCAGTCCTCAACAAAACAACCCACCAATAAATGTAGATCTATCTATCTATCTATCTATCTATCTATCTATCTATCTATCTATCTATCTATCTATCTATCTCAATTGTCCATTGTGGTTTAAGGATAAACTTAACTTTCAGACCCTCTTTTGAAATGCAACCCAAATTTTATCATAAATTCATCTAAATCTCATTTTAATTTTACACTTTTAACAGCCCATAGAAAGTGTTTGGAGAGGGCAGAACCTTTCTATCTAGCAGGAGACTGGACAATCACATTCATTACATCATTTAAACCCACAAATAGTAGTTAACTTTTTAAGCTATTATCTGCCAGTATAGGTATTGTACCAATAATAATATGCATTCATATGTCTACTGAAGGTCATGGGTCTAAATTTAAGGTGATGAAATCTGATGGTTATCTTTTGCTTGTGAATATGATATCTCAAGAGATCTTACAGATACTTCTGTAAAACTTTGTCTCCTCCAACTAATGCATTAATAGTTCAGATTTTGGAGGCCATAGGTCCATCTAGTCTTTTTCATTTTTATTTTTCATAGATGGCCACTTTGACTGAAAGGTTGGTAAAACATTTTGGGTTACAGAGTCAAAAGTCTAGCTCTATTTATATATACTTGAGCTGGGTGTTTAGAGCAAATGTGTTTTTAATAAGAGAATTAAAGGAAGGCAAGAAAAATGAAAATATTGGTGCACTTTAACGATCTGATAAATTAACTTTACTAATTTAATCCTAGCATTCTGATAAAACAGGTCATAAAGAACAAAGATGGCTCAATTGAAACTGTATATTAAGTTCAGTGGTGTTTCTGAAGATATGATATTTTACTAAGATTTTTGTACTCTCACTTTTACCATGTAATTATTTATTCAACCATAAACTCCCAGCTCAACCATTTGGTAGAGGTTGATGATTTTTTAAATATTTAGAGTGTAAAAAAATAGCATTCCAAGATGGCAAAAAGACAGTCCACGGCTGTTTTGTCTGTGTGGGAGTTAAAGAATTAAAGCCGAGCAGATGCAGATTTGTTATCTTATCAATATACCCTGAGTTATTAAGATAACTTTCTGTTAGCAAAGAAACACTCACCTGGAGTTTGAGGGCTTTTCCTTCTTTCTTCTACAAGATGAAGAAGATCTGGAGGTCAATTTCTCCTGCATGTCCACATTTTAATCAGATTTTTCATGGCACTCTGTCGCTCCAGTGAGTCACGGCTGCCCTGACTTCATTCATTTGAGCGCTGGTCTGTCCTCCACCTCTCTCACCTTCTCTCTCTCTCTCACTTTCTCTCTCCTACTCTCTCTCTCTCAGTCTCTCCCTCTTACTCTTCCTCTCTCCCGCTCTCTCTCCTCTTCAACAGAAAATCTTGTTTGTAGCCTCTAGTCATCTCTCTCCATCACTCTAAATTTAAACATTCTGTCATCTCTGTCTCTCTCTTTAGACACATGCTCACTGATATCCAAAGAGCCACACTCCCATTATTTTTAAGTGTGTTACCATAGAAAATCCATACCTTGTTATCCTACATTCTATTACGGATCACACCCTCGAATTGACACTCTGTAAAGATTGAAGTTGAGATTGCTTTCACCCAAGGATACTGTATGTGGGTGTATGAAACAGGTACAAAGAGGGATCACATTTGTCACTTGTATCATTCACTACAATTTAAAGACAAAACACAGCAGAGATTTTTAAGGACACAATATATCTTTAAAGGCATCTCTTTCCTAGAGATCTGAAAATTAAAATCCTTCTTACGTACTTTTAGGGGAGAAGATGCATCTGAGAACACAAACCAGAAAGATTTAACCCACGTATTTACTCAAAAAATGTCTTCCATTGAGTGAGAATATGAATCATCTCTCCGCAGAAAAAAGAAATGATTTTTACCTCTGCCAAGAACTTTATGAACACGATTATTTAAAAAGCTCTGAACATATTCTGATAACATATTCAAAGAATGTTAGTCCTGGCATAAGGAATAAGTTGGTAGATTTTAGTCATGATCAGGATACAGATGTGGATCCAGGAACTTTATAAAGGATTTGCTAAAATTGCAAACATACTCGCTAATAAGTCAGTAAGGTCTCTGATAGTTTTGACACCATTTTCAGAGAATGGTGGTCATGGCACATGACAGAAGTGACAGATTTTGGTGGTGATCTGAATCCTGATGATGATCTGGAACATTTTAAATTGATTTCCTAACATTGTGAGATTGAGCAGTTTTCCTCATTTTCACTGATTTCTCAACAAGTTCTCCGTGGATTTTGAAGGCATTTTCAGGGAATGTTGGTCAAGGCACAAGAAAGTAGTGATTAGACTTCAGTTGTCATCTGAATACAGAATAATGTGCAGCAAGGTTTTGAAGGATTTGCAAACATTGCAAGATAGGGCAGGCTGCCACATATTTGCTGATAAATCAGTAAGTTTTCCACAGATTTTGTTAACATTTTCAGGAAATGTTGGTCATGGCATAAGTGACTAGATTTAGGTGGTGATCCAAATCCAGCTGCTGTTCCAGGAATATTTAAATTGATTACAGTTTTCCACAGATATACTGATAAATCAGTAAGTTTCCACAGATTTTGTTAATATTTTTTTTTTTTTTTTAGGAAATGTTGGTCAAACTGGATTGTAAACAAAAAAACACATCTGTTATCACCAGTTAACATGGTCACAAGTGTAACACCAGTCAGATATTGTGGTTGGAGAAGATATGAAAATAAAACTGCTTTGCATAGATATTACAAAAAAGGTGCAAATCATGGACATAGTAAAAAGGTAATAAACCACCTTTAACAGTGTATTTATATGTTTTTATGTTTTCTTGTATAGAGAGATTTTTTTAAACGCCAGTGTGGACAGGAGCCTGTTTTTATAAAACCCGCCTACATGTGGACAAAGCCTTATTCACTCTGGAACCAGCGTTTTTAGGCTCCCAAAATGCTGGTTTTGTATGGACGAAATGCCAATACAATGAAAAACATATGCGAATACTCTCTAAACTCATCTCCTTGTGGACAGACCATAATGTGTCTGTTAAATTGTTTTCATAATTTTGTGATGTTTGTAAACAACTATTTAATTTAAGTCCCTACAACAGCATGTGTATCTTCAGGTGTTGTTGTGCATTACCAAATAAAAGTAGAATTTGCTAATCTTCGAGACTCCGAAGAGTTTTTCTCCCTCCTGCAAACCAAAGACTATCACATGAAAGACAATTTTACATGTGTTGACTTGGGGGATATTTGGATTAATGTATGATATACTGGGAATTGTTCAGCTCACACATCAGTTCAGAGAAAGACTTTATGCACAGTATATTTACTGTGAAGTGGGGATGGGAGCAGGGGGCACAGTGTGCAATAAATCATCAGCAGGGACTCTGTCAGGGTGAAGAAGATTCAGACTTTTGGTTTCTGCTCATGCCTGTCTGACTGCGCCCCCCTCCCCATTTCCCTCCCTCCCTCTGCAGGGGGTTTCTAATTCAATCACAGCTTTTAATCCAAACGCCAGGGCTCCAGTACCTACCAAGTACAAAACTGTTATGTTCTCAGCAGAGAGTCCATTTATCTGGGATTTACTGGGCTTGTATTGGGCTGACTGAGACTAAATGCCTGGACAGCAAGGTTTTTTTGTTCTTTTTAGATCTGTGTTCAGTGCTTGTGAAATTCAGTATATATATATATATATATATATATATATATATATACATCCATGACGTTTACAGTCTGGGGACAGATCAGGATCGAGGTTTTATCATCCTCACACAGTGAAGGCTCTGACGTCTGGATGAAAAACAGTGGCCTTTAGGTTTTTTCTATTTCACTTAATTTCTAAAGCCCTTCAAAATGAATAAGACTAATAAAAAATGTTTTGCTCATATTAGACTACATTGCCCTGAAGAATAATAATACCCCATGTATGAGGTGACTCACTGAAGAGCTGCTGACGTTGGCTCACAGCACGACTTTTCTTTCACACCAGCATCACTTGTCTGCAGCTTCATGTCCTCTCTTCTTGTACTCTGACCTAATCTGAACAAACCTCGTCTTAGAAGCATTATAAGGATGAATCAGTCCTCTGTCATAAACTCTAAGAAATAGGTAGACTCATCTTTATTTCACTTCTTTATTTGTTAACTGCAAACTCTCCTCTGCTAGAGTGACTACATTCGGAAAAAATGGGTTGTACTGGAGAGCAGGCTGCACTGATAATACACATCTGTGAATGAAAGAACTTATTCCAGAAGAAGAATACACAGCTCTACAGGTTATGGTTGATTCAGCCGTGGGCAGCATTACCAGGAGGAGAAATATCTTTCCTAGAGGCAAAATTCAATTGCCACCATAGGTGAGCAGGGCGCACAGGAGTCTACATATTATACATTAAGGGCCTGTGTCCATTAGAAACTCTTTTTTTTTTCTTTTTTTTTTTAATCAATAATACTCTTAGTATATTGCTGTCACCTAATGTTGCCAGGTAACAAGAGCTGTGGTAAACGGAATGGCATGTGATAAATGCAGCTTTACACCACATGCAGGTCACATTTACCCATTACACATCACACCCACTGGCCCTCACAGCCACTCATGGATAGTTGACATTTTTTTGTAGGTTTCCATCAGCATCAGACAACACATTCACACCCTTTTAAACCATTTACTTCCACTGGTGCAGCAGTGGGAGCAACTTGGGGTTGTAATCTTGGATTAGAAATTTCACAGTCCTCTATCTTTCCTCCAACAAAAGAAACCTACTGTTCACATAAAAGAGTCAGCTCTAAGAAGCAGCTAAACAATAATCACTTCTCACTGAACACTTTTTGACTGGTACTAAGTGGTTATTTCAACCAGCACTCCAGAAGGTGTATATAGTAATTCATATATTCTGTTTCGATTTAAAGCATCTTTTTGTGACATAATGACAGAGAAAGCTTTTGTGGAGCGCTGCTTGTTTGTGGGTGACTATTCCTTCCTCCTCCACTTCACATCTCACACATAACGTGCAGGGACTCAGCAAGGGAGGCTGGGCAGACATTAATAAACCACAGGTCATTACTGAAAAATGGAAAGTGAGATTCCAAACATTCAATTGTGGTCAAATTAGAACATGAATTGCACAAATCTGTTAATGAATGTAAGTAAGATCAAAACAAATGACAGCAATGGCTCAAAGTTAAATTCAACTAGCCTGCTCATTTGTTAGCATTAATTCTGCCTTAGGCAGAGAGGCAGCGTAGAAAGAGATCTCTATTCAGACATCATGTATGTTTTTTTTCATCTTAAAAACTGAATTTTCAAACTCCTATGTAATCAAAAACATGTTTTGTGAATCTATTTTAGATTAGACTCAGGGACTATTTTCAATTACTTTGTAAGTTGCATCAGTAACTAAAAAACAGGCCTTTCTGCTGAAGTTTTTAATTGTATTGGCATTTCATCCACACAGATATGGCTTACTGGGTGCCCGAAAACTGACATTTCCAGAAACAATGGTGGAATACAATGTTGAATTGTGCTGTAGAAGTGACTGAGCCTGTTATGGCTTTTACAATAAAATCTTCTGCTCCTCAACTATCATTGTGAGCAACAAGTAGACATGATGTTTTTACAAGCAGGTTCCAGACATACAGCAACCTCCAGGGCTGTATATAAAGGCCCATGCATAAGTGCCAAAACCCGTAGTACCCGGTGTCCACTTTAGGCTGGCTGCAGTAGCCTGACACCTTCATTATTGTATGTGGGGCAACAAAAAAAAAAAAAAACAGTTTTCAGCCTGGTTCAAAAAATAGCTTCAGTCTAAAATGATAATGCATTCATGTGCTCTCAGTGTGACAGTGGTGACTTTTTTATATCACGCTTGTTTTTCTTGTATTTATTGAGGATTTCCAGTTTTGGTAATGCAGAGTCTCTATTCAGAGGCAGTTCAGAGGCAATTCATTTCAAAGATGACGTCACTCTTAAAAGACCATTCTGATGATACAAAATAAGAACCAGTTTTAAAGTTAAGAAAAAAGGAATAGTTTGTCACATAACGTTTTTTACCTTGTACTTTGTCTTCAGGTTGTCCAATTTTTGTCATGCTGAAGTGAGTTCACCTTGACCCATCGTCCCCATCTCCTTCACTAACTTTCTTTAATTTAGAGAAATGGTCAGAATTAGCTTGATTTATCATTGTACTGTAATGTTTTCAGAAATTGCATAATGTACAAAGTCTGCTCACTGCCAGCCTTCTTTGGCTGCATTTCTCTTCCACTGAAGAGTTTGTCGAGTTTAATTAGAGCAAGGGTTTCAGCATCTGTGACCGAAACAGTAAAAAATCGACAACATTTATGAAAGCAGAAGGGTTTTTTTTTTCCAGACAAAAGAATATAACTTAGGCTAACCAAGCAGAAAATTGTCTCTTTTCACTGGTAATTAATTTTTACAGTTTAGAATTAAACATAACGTTGTAGGTTTGCCTATGCGTCTTTTTAACATTCATACACCATCAACAAATGAGTAGAAATAAACATGTTCAGGTAAACACATGATGAAAAATGTTTGAAAAGTAACAGTACCTGCATGATTTTTGTCCTTTCTTCATCATAAGTTTCTGGAAATATTCGGCAGGTGCCGTATTTAAATACGTTGCTGCCAGAAGGCATTATGAGGCTCTCCTTTCTCCTTTCCTTTCGTTAAGGATGGTCCAGTGCTTCCTAAGCTAAAGGAGATAATAAAAGAAGCAACAAACTTCTTTTCCTTAACTTTTGGAGATTTCGAACAGCTCTTATCGTGGCTGATGTTGAAACGCTTCATGTCTTCAATTAGAAGGTTTCTAACCAAAAAGGACTTTTCAACGCACCCTGTGAGTAGGTTGAACTGATGTTCGGTTAAGATGGCCTGTGCAGTTGGGCAGCGTCCATTAGAGGGCATCACCAGCATCTAAAGGTTGCATTGAAAATCAAAGGGCTGATGTCACATGGCTTTGTCCAGTTCTTTTACAGTCTATGGTTCCAGACCAACCTTTCAAATATATTGTTATCTAGTCTGGTGGCAGTTGTTTCCTCTTGTGAAGCCTGCAGAGTGCAGCTGGTCAGCATGCTGCTGATGGAAGCACACAAAGACTGTGCCGTGTATCAAAGCAGTGCCTGAGCAAAGTGGCTTAGTAGCAGTAAAGTAACTTGTAAATGTGTTGAATGTAGCTTTCAATCACCCTACTATGTTTTTGTGGTTTGTTTTCACCTTAAACTTCTTACGTTATTTGGATTCTGTGGTCCCATGTCCAGCAATATGTAGGTCAAGCCTCCGTGTCTGATCTTTCTGCACAGGTGCAGAGCGGCTCTCCATAACTTTGGCTAATGTTCAGGCTAGTGTCATGTACCTCTTTTTTTAAACCATTATTTAACCAGATAAATCCCATTGAGATCAGGATCTCATTTACAAGACCTGGCCAAGAGGTCAGCAGGACACGTCAAATATCAACACAAAACTAAAAAGGTTTAGGAAATAAATTACAACCAATAAATATGTTAAAATCAACAACTTGACAATGGAAGAGCAATAATTTTTGAGGACAGTAACAATTAAAAACACAGGCATTGTTCATACGTTTCTCGCTGCCTGGTGAGCAAAATGGAACGAAAAGCTTTGAATAAAACCAGTTCAGCCATTTTCAGTTCAGTCTGTATAGTATTCCAGCCGGTGGGAGCAGCATAACAAAAAGCTCTTTTCCCAAAATCAGTTCGGACTCTAGGCACATTTAAGTGATAGACTGCACAAGAGTGTAAGGATCGAACCCTCTTCAAAAATCCTGACCTATCCCTTTCATGCATCTAAAATGTTTGTTTCAAGATCGAGGTCAAAGTAAACTTTATTATCCCCGAGGGGCAATTTGTTCTGCAGCCAGCAGTATCACACAAACAACAAACTAACAATAAATACAATAAATAATCCATTAAAGGCAGTAAATAGAGCACCAACATTACAGAGAGTTATTCAGCAGAACAATGGCTGCCGGAACCAAAGAATTCCTCATCCTATTGGTTTTGCTAAAAAATGTTTGTTTCCTCTTCAGAAATCCTTAAAGTAATCTCTTAATAGATTTGATGTTAAAGAGTGCTTTTCCGTTCTTTCTACCAGTGACGGTATTTCAATCATGTGAACTAGTCAATTAATTAACACCCTCACCCCGCACTGCCCAGTCCAAGCAGCATGCATCCATCACACAGTCCATTAACGATGGAGATGTGAATGGAGAGGCTGCAGGAGTTTTTGCTCCATCTCGTTCAACCAATCAATCAGTCAATCTTTGCTTGCATAGCACCAAATCAGAACAAATGCTAACCTAAACTCAAGAGGGTCCCTCTCTCTTTATGGTGGTAAATGTTTTTGTTATGGTATTGTTTGCAATAAATACCACAGATAGAAATATTATATATATCTATATCTATATATCTATATCTATCTATCTATCTATCTATCTATCTATATCTATATCTATATATATATATATATATATATATATATATATATATATATATATATATATATATATGTATATTATCAACAATAGCTTTGATTATTATGAAGTGGAGAGGACTGATGTTGTTAGTCATGGTTACAGTAATGTATCTGTGATATTTGCATGGCCTATGGTGTATTTCTGTAGACTGATCATTCCAAGGTTAATATTATAAACTGTAATGATGATGGGGTAAAAAGGCTAAATATGTCCAAATATTGTTGAAGCTATGTAGGTCCACAGCAGCAGGCTGTTCACACCAATGATCCAGAACAGCCTACAAGACTAAACCAGAGTCGAGTACAAAAGTAAAAAAGGGGAACAAAAATCAGAAAGAGAGGGATAGACATAGAGAGTGTTAGAGAGATAGATAGGGAAGACAGTGTGCTAAATCCCCAAACAGTCTCAGCTTGTTGCAGCTTAACAATGGGCTGATCCAAGCCTGAGCTGGCCCTAACAAAAAAATGGAAAAGTAGAGGGCTGCATTGGGAACAGGATCCCGAAGGACCTAATAAAAATTTTGCAGGAGCAGGCAGTCTTTATGTTGCTGCTGACAGGACTTGGTGGTGGATGTAATTAGCACCTACAAAAAGGAGTCGATAGATGACATGGAAAAAAGGATAAAAGCTGGATTTTACAGCACAAAAACGAAGTGCAGCAAGATATCTGGAATAATTACACTATTGTAAAAGGCAATGATAGAAAAAAGAAACAGACTTTTTCAGCCACAACAAATGTTCTAAGGGTCTGATGTACAACAGGCACAGATCTAGCACACTTACAACAACACACCAATCAGCTGTTCTTCCTGGTCTAAGTAAGCTTCCTTTACAGGATAGTGTTTTGCCCCATGGACACATCAAGCAAGACACCACCAATTACACTATTGTAACTGGCAATGATGGAAAAGAAACAGACTTTTTCAGCCACAAAAATGTGCCAAGGTTCTGATGTAAGACAGGCACAAATCTATCACACTTACAACAGCACACCAACTAGCAGTATTTCTCAGTCTAAGTAAACTTCCTTTCCAGGACAGTGCTTTCCCCATGCGCACGTCAAACAAGATGCCACAAAGAAATGTGTCACACTATGTTGCAAGGACATTTGACTATATGTTTATTATGGCTATCCTGCCAAAGTACACGCAACTCTTGCCTTTTATTGGAGTGGTACATTCACTCTGATTTACGATGGATGGAGAGTTGTGGGATCAAACATAAAAGTAGATTTATGACCAATGGTGTAAATCTACTTTTATGTCATATGATCATTTTTGCATGCTCAGGACCATGTTATGATATACTGTATGTTTTTCCTGTCCTTATAGTGTTAATGGAACAAGTGGGGATATAGTGTGCAGTGTTTATGTAGTGGGGATAATCAATGACCTCTGCTGTTAATAACCTTTTATTTATTCATTTTATGTGAGGTGAGAACTAGCACAGAAGGTGGGTTGTATATTGCTGCAAAATAGGGCCAAGAGCCCAAGGATTTCAAATGAAAACAACTTATACAAATACAAAGAGACTTTTTTTAGCATAAAAGTAAATGTAAATGTATTCAGGGCAATGTGCAGTCACCCCAACACTGTTATTTGTAGTTTGGTTTCTCTAAAATTTGATAAATAACACAGACCTCTTGGCCCATTCTGCTGCAACGTTCAGCCTTGCCTCTGTGCTGGTTCTCTTCTTACAGGGGCAGAGCTGATGAAAATAACCCTGGAAACAAATCCAAGGCTATTTGTCCCAAGAAATTTTACAGACTCATGTTTCTTAAGTTTTTCTAAAGGAATAACCACTAAGTTTTAAAAGAGAGGGGATTAAATACAAATAAAATTGCAACAATCCAGTTAAAAAAACAAAAAAAGTATCACATTTCTGATTGCATTTAGAGAAGGGGGACTAAACCACCACTGCCATGCAGCTTACCATAAACTAAGATCTTTTGGGGGCTCAAAAACCACCTTTTCAACAATATGACCACCCAAATAGAGTTAAAGATAAATAAAAGGGCTGGGCCAAAACTGTTTGGTTGAACAAACAGCTTATACATGCTTATGCAGAAGTTCACATTCAAACTATAACCAAGAAAAAGCAGAAATGCTCTCAGTAGCTCTGGTGATGAGACACTAAAGCAGCACAGAATGCTTCAGCCCAAGAGTTTATGCAAACTTTATATAAAAGCAGGTGACCAGCGTGATTCCCCTCATGAACGATGCACTCAAAAGCTAGAAGAGAGTCCATGAGGTATGGTAAGAAGAAGTCCTTGTAAAATTAGAGAATATTACAAAACACTGAAATGCTGACTCTAATTCTAACAAAGCAAAATTTATGTCAGCCAGCTTAGACAAAAAAAGCACAATCCCAAGAGACATTCGTACCAACTGTAAGTTTTTAATGAACACAACTAAAGAATTCATAGATCAGTGCTGGCTCCCTACATTAATGTGAGAAACTCTGTGAGGTAAAATCCCTACCTTAAGGGATAACTCTTCAATTCCTGCCATAAATGTGCTTTTAATTAGGTTAAATTAACTCTTATATATTAATACAGCAGATGCAACAATGATGTAAGCTAGCACCATGCAAATTGTTTATTCTGTCTTACCCATAATTGTCTGGAGTGTGTGATCTCTTGTGAAACTATGAAGACCCTAAAGAACAAGACATGTAAAATTGTAAAATACAACAAATTAAAAATGCAACAACAAATTCAAACAGTGCATCAACTAAAGAGCAAAAAAGGCCCTGTGACTTTTTGACCTTTGACCTACAAAATCCAATCACGTTATCTCTGTGTCATGATGGCTATTAAAGCAAACTCTGTATTGGGAAAAAAATGGATAGTTGGATAGTGGATAGTTTTGCGACAGTAATAGCTCCATACTCAAGCCTTGGATGTTACGTGAAGGCAAAGACATAACGTAGCTAATGTCTCAGCTGCATAAGTGTAGCATGGATTGACAAGTTTTTTTTTTCCTTTCTGATTTATTTAGCTTTTTTATAACTTAATCTTTGCTTGTAGTTGTATAATACATATGTTGTAATTTTAAAAATAGTAAATTTACCCAAATTTGCCTTACATTCCTGAACGATAAATGTTGCAGTGTGCATGCTATTATGCATGTTCTTTTTCCATAAATAAACACTGTTGCTGACTGCTCTCTAACCTCAGTATCATACTGCATACTGCACAATTCAGGCTTTTCTCAGTTTGTGCTTTTGTCAGTATGTTCATGTGTTCCTGTGATATGTCATCATTTGCAGCCCTGTCCCAATTCACAAGAGTGCATTTCACCCAGAATGATAAAAATTCCCAGAAGTGTTACCAGCCATGCCTTCTTTGCCACGGATGTAGCTGCTGGTGACTTCTGAGCTTCTAAGATGAAATTTCCCATTTAGACATCCAAACCGAAAGCAGGGAGCCAACTACAGTATGTGTATCAAAGTATAAATATTTACAAATACTGTTTTGTTATCGATTACTTACCTGAAATATCTGTACCAAATGAGTTCTTCTACAAAATATCTGTGAAGTTCTTCAAACTGGTTTAGTCTTTCATTCCCTTTGCTAAAACAATGCCACTTCCCTTGTCACGTGACTGTAGACCAATCAGACAAATCAAACAGCACTCAGATGAACCAACAAGCTTACACACAGACTGTAAAAGAATTGGATGAAGCCTTGAGATATCAGCACATGTCTTCCAAAACCAGAAATACTCACTAAATCCTCAATAAAAGTAAAACAGGGGCAAAATTTAAAAAAATAAAGTCATCCCTTGAACAGTGGATTACCCTGTGCAGCAGCTGGACCTTCCTGCTTCAGTGTCTGTAATCTGGCAAATCGGTCTTGCCAAGCTCCAATCGACAATGACTGTACTCGGTCCAAAGCAGCACAGCCAAAGCAGTGTCCTTTGGAGCAGGTAGAAGTGGGAGCTACAAGCAAGACAAGAACAGGAAGTGACTGCTCCTACAGAGATTAGCATAGGTACTTACAGCTTCAGTAGCAGTTTTATCAGATCTGGACGACATTACTTTCTTAAATGGAAAAAAAACACTACAAACTTCTAGTAAGGATATTTTAACTCCACTTTCAACATTTTTAGACAGGAGCTTGTTTCACGAAGTTTCTCACATTCTGTAGCACAGTAGTAACCAATCACCTACTGGATATGCTATTGAAAGGTTCAGCCCTCCCCAGTCACTTTCTATGGGCTCTTTCCCAGATGGATCAAATATATTGAACTAAGGTTCATACAGTAAGAGCACATAGATGAATTATTTATTTAGACTGAAGCCCTTTGTTGAACCAAGCTGTAAAGATGTTTATTTAGGTGGTAAAACTGTCTTTACCCCACACACAATCATTTGGGTGTAAGGTTTCTGCAGCCACCCTCAAGTGGACACTTGAAGTACCACAGCTTTTGGCAAATCCACATGGGCCTTATTTTCAGCCACAGAGGTTGCCACCTGACACAGACACAAAACATTTTTTTAACAAACTAAAGTTAGAATAAAAGTATTAAAACATTTTATGTATAACTATTCCCCACAAAATATTTTAAAGTAACTTTCTTCAAATTGATTATGTTTAAGGGCAGTGGGTGTGCTTCAGGGCTTTTTTGCTTGGAGTTTGGGTGTTCTCCCTGTGCATGCGTGGGTTCTCTCCAGGCACTCTGACTTCCTCCCACAGACCAAAAAACATGCTTGTTAAATTAATTAGGTACTCTGAACTGCCCTTCGGTGTAGGTGAGAGAGTGAATGGTTTTCTTTCTGTCTATGTGGCCTTATGATTGGCTGGCGACCGGTCCAGTATCCTTCCTCTCGTCCAACGTCGCCTGGGATAGGGTCTAGTCCCTAACGACACCAAACGGTACAAGGGGTAAAGATAATGGATGGATGGATAGACTGATAGTGTTTAAAAAATAATGAATAAAAAACATACATAAAGCTTTATGGAATATCTCTTGAATTTATATTCTTTGGACCAAGACTTAAAATTAAACCCACTTAAAGATCTGATGGTCTAGAGTAGACTATGTCTCCTTTATGTGCTCTGGTCTTTCATAAGCATTGGTATGTAACTGGTATCAGTATCGAAAAAATGCCAGCAAGAAGTAAATGTATTGAATAGATTTGAAACAGCCTGGTATCGGCCATCCCTACGGCGGATACTTTCTACAACAGAGTCTGCCGTAAATTGAGTTTGTGTAAATTCATGTTCGCCAATGTTCGCGCTGCAGATAAACCCGACAACAGTTTTGTCCTGTCACAGACGCCGTAGTTCTGTCTGACGACAGAGTGGGTAAGTAGCACCTGTGAATCAAACATGGCCGGTAAAGGTGGAAAACAGAGCCGCTCTGGCCCGGGTCTTTCAGGTAGAAAAGGAGGAGGTGAGCAGGATGAAGAGGAGCAGCCGCTGCAGGCTGTTTTAGTCGCTGACAGTTTCAATCGGATGTTTTTCCCCGTGACCAAAGACCAGCCGAGGGTAAGCAGCGAGCTAAGCTAACTATGCTAATGTAACAGAGCGATGCCCATGCTGTAAACAGTGACAGGTCTGCTTTGACACCAACAAACATGCTTAACATGGGCACACTGGAGCGTTATGCCCTTGATGATGTTTTTTGTTGGTTTTGAGAGGTATGGGTGAGGTGTTCTGTCTTGTAATTTCCTCTCCTTTCTGCACACTAACTTCTCTCTCATGTTGTGTCTGACAGGCTCTGCTGCCGCTCGGTAACGTTGCCATGATCGACTACACGCTGGAGTTCCTCACCTCCACAGGAGTGCAGGAGACGTTTGTCTTCTGCTGCTGGATGGCCAGTAAAATCAAAGAGCACTTGCTGTAAGTTTCATTTGAACTCCCCAGGCTGTTACACAGTGATGGAAAAGCCGATGTATGCTGGTCTCAGTGGAAAAATGCAGCCTTTATGCCAGGATTTCATCAAAGTATGAGGAGTCAGCTTTAGGACATGAAGAAGTGCCATTTGTGATAGAGCATTTTAGGTTCATTGTTCCGTCTGCTCTACAAAAGGCAGCAGCTTGAGTGTGATAAGTAAATCATTTTTTGATGAATGAGTGAATGGTATGGTGCATAATAGCATCTGATCCAAATAATGTGACATCAGATTGTCCCTGTTTATATACAATTCAAGATTTAAGAAGGAATTTATTTTTTAATACTGGTTTTAGTTTTAGACCAATGTACTGTATTTACCAAAATAAATACTGAATGCTGACTACGTGAACCAGTACATAGGGAACAATTAAAGGTATGAAATATTAATTCATTGAATGAAATGCCAAGTCCTTTTTTTTTTTTTTTTTACATTTAACATAGTTTATAAACTGGTAGTTTCAGACTTGATTTTGGATATTTGGATTCTAAATCATGTACCTGTGTCAGCGTTTAAGTCTCTAATTTTACTTCTTTTCAACAAGTTCACAATAGTCTTAGATGGTGCAGAATATATTTTTTAAGATTCGTCCACATGGATATTTTTTTCTTTGTTTCATTCCTGCACAGAATAGTCATTTTCAGTGTTAATTCTCATGAACTGTGTCCAACCACACCCCACTCAAGAAGTGGACGTGGCTTCAGCTTTCCATTACTGTTCTCCAAAGTTTAATATGGCCATGCAGATATACCCAGACATCATCTTCTATGGGAGTAAGCTGTGGGCTGACCACCTATTCCCCTGAATGAAGCAGGCTTTCAGCCCAGCATAATGTAGCCTTTTATAGTGAAGTAAATGTGCTATTTAAGGTTCAATATTGTGCAAAAATATACACTTTTGAATGATTTTCCTACCATACAACTCGTCTCTGGTCTTTCTGCTTCCCCCTTCCAACATGAGAAAAATCCTGCCTCTTCCTTGTTTGTTTACACCACCAGTTCAAAAAATGTGTGCACGAACAGTTCATTTGAAAAATGTCCTCAGATGTTGTCATTAGGGGATATGTCACCAGACTCGCTGTTCAAAACAGCAGTAAACATCTGAGCACAGTGCTGAAAAGCTGACTTCTACTTCTTGAGAGGGGCATGGTCAGACACAAGGATTTAAAATGAAACAGACTGTCCTGAGCAGGGATAAAACAGAGTTTACGTGCAGGCCAGTCCTTGAATGGATTCTGAGTTAAGAAACTTCAAATACATGTTTTTGGGACTTCTCGGATGGATTTAGATTTGTTGAAAAAAGAGCAAAATATAAATAAAAATACAAATATTTGTTAGATCTCAAAAGAGCTATAGCTTATATTCAAGTCTAGTCTTAGCAACTAGGAAGAAGTATTCAGAAAGGAGGTTGTGAAATAAGAAACGGCTTGTTTCAAAGGCAAAATGTTAATTTGCATTTGCACTTTACCAGCGTATGCTAGAAACAGACATGTTTTATTCAACCTTTTTAACATTCATGAAATAAATATTAGATCTCTAAACTTCTGTAACATGTACCCCAGTATACCACCGACACCAGTTATCCCCCTTTTTACCCTGTCTACTTAAACTAAAAGCATAGAAGCTTAAAAAAATGAAAATGTCATCAGGTGATTAAAATGCTGACTGATATTTGTGTGTTCTCATGTAATGACATTCCTGATCTGTCGCTTTTATCTTACAGGAACTCCAAGTGGTGTCGACCCACCTCTCCAAACACAGTCCATATCATAACCTCTGACCTGTACCGCTCCTTAGGTGACGTGCTCAGGGATGTTGATGCTAAGTCTCTTGTGCGCTCTGATTTTGTGTTGGTCTATGGAGATGTGGTTTCGAACATTGACATCAGCCAGGCACTTCAAGAACACAAGTAAGACTTAAGTGTGCAATTTAAAGTGCTGAGAAATGACTGTATTATTGGAACTGTTTGGTCCATGAGTACTTGTGTTTTTGCCTGCACAGGCTTCGTAGAAAGATGGAGAAAAATATCTCAGTGATGACGATGATCTTTAAAGAGTCATCTCCAGGTCACAGGTCCCGCTGTGAAGAAGATGATGTTATTGTTGCTATGGACAGCAAGAGCCAGAGGATTCTACATTACCATAAAACACATGGACTGAAGAAGCTGCACTTCCCCATGGTATGATTTTACATTTTATCACGGCATTTCAGGTGGTGCACTGATGTGTTTGTTTAATTTGTTTTTTGTAGGGTATTTTTTCCTGTTGATTGACACTAGTGAATCAGAAAATGTTGTGCTATGCAATGATGTCAGTAACTGATACAAATTTGTAGTAATGCACCATTTAAATATTGGCAATCTGCTTTAGAAAACTGCTGATTCAGAGATGTTTTTATTTGGCAGAACTTGGCAGCTGTTGGACTAACTCAGGTTCTTACCATGGCTGAATGTGAAAAATAGTGTCAGCGGTTTGAGGGTTAAACACAATGTCTGAAGAAGATCAGCACTATGGAGTTTGTAAGATATGCTCAGGTGACATTTTAGGTATGGAATAACTAATAATGATTGATAATTCGTCAAGTCCTTTCACTTTATTGTCATTTTTATGCGAGTGAGCCATATTGTTAATGCAGACAGCCAAGTTTTTCACTCCAACTTTACCCAGATAATTTCCCTGCGTCGCCCTATTTTTTTATCCGCGCAATGTCCGACTGAACTGGTGTGTGAATGCCGCAGAGAAAAGTCAGGATAATTCACTGAGGCAAGAGGGAAGGGCTGATGACATTATCCTGTGCAACCGAAACTGGAAAAGGGAGACTTGACAGGATGGATTAAAAACAACCGCTGTAGCAGGAGAAGTTAGTTTGATTGTAAGGAGAGTACCGCAAAGTCAGGTGTGGGTCAGGGCATTTGAAAGTGTTGTTTTCAGTGCATATCATCAAAGTTCTGTAGATCATCTGCTCTAAAATGATTGCCACTGGATCTCTCGCACATCAAAAGAGCCATCTAGCGTTGTTGTTGGATATGAAGCTGAAACACTGCAGCTCTCTTTCTGCAGTGAAATCGTTGTGCACATAGTGACACTGCTTCATATTCACTTCTGCAAGCTACAAATGCTCCTCTCAACTCTTTCATCAATGCTGTTGATTCACTTTTTAACTTGTATCAATGAAGGTAGGATGTAAACTGTGACCATAGCGTAAAGCTCTGCTCTTCCCTGCTGTAGTACTATGAACACTGACCTTCACTCAGTATTTTTTACATCTTGTCCTGCCTGCTGGTGCCCCCCCCCCCCCCCCCCCCCCCCCCCCCCCCCCCCCGCCACTGCAACCCCATCTAGCAGTGTATACTCCCTGCTGAGTGGAGCCAGTGTGAACAACCATGTCAGTGAATTACCCGGGCAGGCTACCCTGATAATATCAGGATTGCATGTGTGAAAAAGGCATAGGAGAGACAAAATTGTATATCACCAGGCTGCTTTTCATTTGAAATGATTGAAAATGCCCCAGTCTGACAATATTCAGTTTCTATTTTATTGATTTGGTTCTTAAAAAAAAAAAAAGTCAGCCTTAGTGAAGACTAAAGACAGCATTGCAGTGGGTTGTAAATACTTGTTAAAATCTTTAAAGTATTCAGATGCCTAACGCTTGTGAAGTTGGCTAATGTTGGCTTTACTCCTGTGTCTTATCTCCAAAGTGCTTGTTTTGCCAAAAGGGGCAAATAAGATGCGGTACATTCTGATCCCTTACAAGGCCAGCTATAACACTGAGTTGCAAGAGGGTGTTCATGCTTGTTAGGCAATGAGACACAATGGCAAAGTCATCATGTTATTATGCTAGTGTTACTGTAAATTTAGCTTTTCAGTAATGTTTATGCCACTCAGGATTAGTGAAGAAAATAGCATGCATACCCAAAAAACCACATACATGAAGATTTTGGTCCTTATATAGGAGACACCTTTTAATACAACCCTGGGGTCACCTGACAAGTCATGGGATATGTAATAAGAACTTTAAGTACTGTAGTAAGAATAAATTGTTGAAGTTATGATACATTTTTGTAGGCCAACCAGGAGGTTAGCATTGCATTTGTTCCCTCAACAAACACTCAGCGGGATTTTTCAACAAGTTTTTCGCTAATGCCCCAGTCACACATTCCCGTTTCTTATGGCGGTTGTGCATGATTGTCATAATCCTGATGAAACATCCTTTGGTCGTGATGCATGTGCTACTTGATCTGGATCAGCGTTGTATAGTCGTGGATGAACACCGGGGAACGGGGAAGGGTCCTGATTGTTTTGAACTGTTCAAAACTGACGTGAGAATCGCTGTTATCAGTATAGCCGGGTGGAAGCCTAATGCAGTCCTAAGGCGAACGGTATTAGCGTGGCATGTACGGAGCTCAATCAGGCTGATCGTGGCTCAATCCAAAAAGATTTCTGAGGACGATTGACAAGGACGTATCCAATTCTGCCCTGACTGTGCCCTGTTCAAGGCGATTTCACAGCGTTGTTCTTACGTATCTCGTACGGGAAGTGAACGTGACAAAAACGCAAGCGACAGGGCTCAATCGGGGCTTACATGACGCAAACTGGGCTCGAACAGGGCTGACGTCGTGTCAGCGGGACGGAAATTCACGAAATCCTCATTGTAGCGTTGTATTGACCTAATTGAAGAGGGACAAATGCCCCTGAAGTGCTGTAGAAGCGTTACTGATGGTGTATGTACGGGGTGTGTCTGGGGGAGAGACAGTCATTTCTTCCCGTATCATGCCGATCAAACCAGCCTTACCAATCGTGTACAGTCGTACACAATTGCCATGAGAAACAGGAATGTGTGACTGTGACAATAAGCTCTATGGAGGGAAAAAGTTAATGAAACTTTATAATCAAATCAAATTTGATGATCCTTAGGAGGAACACAACTTTGAGTTTTTTAGGTATATTTATAATGGTAAAGGCTATTGTCAGGCTGTTTTTGAACAGTTGTACCTAAGAAGAGCTGAGATCCCCTTGGACCTATGTGAAAAAAATGATATATTGATATGCAAAACAAATTCCAATATCAGCTGTTTTTATGAATAAAATGTAGTTATAATAGGCTTAGGTACATGTTTTTTGTGCAAAGGCCTTTAAAGAAAGTATGTCCTCAGTGTTTTATTTCTGTTTTAGGTAATATATTTAAACCAAGTTTTGACGACCTCAATGCTAACAGAGCCTCTGGCCTCGTCTGAGACCCTCTTGCGTCCTTCCTGGGGGTGTCCCAAGCCCCAGGTTTGGAGCCAAGGGTCTATGTAATATGTTTACAGCGTGGATTCAAAATAATGACATATAAGGTCCTTTCATTTTTGTACTCCTTTAAAGCTGGAGATATACATGCTGTAAACTACATAGACGCACACTGGTCGCCACTTGTCCCCCGTGTCAACTCAGTGTGTTTTTGCTGAATTAATGCGACGCAGACACAAGATGCAGTCCACACTTCATCAGAAGGATCAGTTTGGAGGCTGAGGCGATATGACAGACTGATAACAGCAGCAGAAACAACTGTAACAGAACATTTTTAAGATAAACTGGTATAAAGGCAACAATAATCAACATCTGAGTAATGTGTGAGACTGCACAGACAGGAAGGCATCTGTTTATCCTGTTGATCACAAATTAATTCTCCTTTAGAAGTCAGGAAACAAGGAAATAAGTTTGGTTTATTAATTCAACTGGTGACTGTGGAAATTGGTGTCTTGGAGTTGACACCATGGTTGGCTTTATCAGTGATGTTTGTGTTAGCTTGGTTTCTTTGGCTGTGTTTTCTCACATATGAACTAATTGGTATTCTTTGATACATTAACTGTTGACACACTTCACAGTTGAGCATTAAAGGGTACACTCTCTGCTTTTTTTCCAGTGCTTTTACTCTGAAAATATTGTAGAAACAGAGCAGACAATGGTGATGGTGAGATATGACCTCTGGTCATGAGTTGTCAACAAACATTTGATGAAGTTATTGATTATTAGTGTTTATTGTGTTACCTCTGCTCTCTGAATTACTGCCACGTTTTCAGTTAACTTCTAACACCGAAGGTAGTTACACACAGCCTGAGGTCTTTGTGCACCCGTTGGTGGTTCCCTTCAGTAACGTGCATCACATCCAGGCAAGTATAAGTACAACATCCAGAGAACTTCGGCATCAAGAGAAAAAAACCTAACACCATAATTATACAGCCAGAACAATATGAGTACTGTCATATTGAAATGCCAAGCAGGAACAAAAATATATCCCTATGTTGATAATGGCACCTACTTTATATGAAAGTGGTGATTATCTGAGAAAGGGCATGGAATGAAAGTTGTCACGGTGATGTGCCACAAAGGTCTTGACAAGCATGTAGAAATCACTCCAAGACATTTTCCAACACGAGGGGACTGTGCAGACACATTTTGAACAACAAGGAATCACCTAAGGAGGGTGCAGAAAAAACAAATTCAGGACTGTAAAATTTTAGAAAGAGTCTCAAATCAAACCCTCATTTAACTATGTTGGGGACAAAGTGTCCAGTCCTGAGTGCAAATCCAGAGTCTCTCTCTAATGTCACTTGTATCACCTCCAAATAGAAGGAGGTGATGCAAGCCAGAACAGAAACATTACGAGAGACTTATGTAAACTGTCATGCCATGGGGGCTTCTGTAATGTAATGAATCCTTAATCTGTGCTCTGAGATTGTAGTTTTGAGTGGCCTGGCCATCTTACCAACATAAGTCAAGCTGCACAGGCACTTAAACACGTACATTACGGTCTTTGCGTAACATTTGATCTCACAGTTAAGGAGGTGGTGAAGGTGGAGGTTTAATGTGTGAAGTTATACTGAAGTCAGTTGCTGCATCTATAGTTAACCGAAGGAGCCACTTCTGGTGTGCTTGTGTATGTTCTTATTCTGTTGCCCTCAGCACACCTGTTAATCATGCTGTAAATGATGGTCACCATATCTGCTACTCACTGATAAGACTTAGCCCTGGGTGAAAGTTTGTCGAACAGGAGGTAGCCCACCAACATCTGCTGTAAGAGGGGGCTCTATGCTTGGTGGATAAGCAGACCAATCAGAGAACTCATAAAGGACCAAATGAGAGTAATCAAAACTGCTCTAGCCTTCCACAAATGCAGGCGTTGAATAAAAAGATGTAATTTACTGCTTTTTGTTTTGCAGAACATTTTTCACAGCAGCAGTGATGAGTTTGAAATCAGGTATGACCTGCTGGACTGCCACATCAGCATCTGCTCCCCACAGGTTAGTTTTCATATATATAGAAAAAAAACATTTAACCGGTTATTACTTCATTTAGGTAACATGGCTTTTTCCGATGTTTCAGGTTGCTGAGCTCTTCACTGATAATTTTGACTACCAAACCAGAGATGACTTTGTCCGAGGGATATTGGTCAATGAGGAGGTACTGCACTGCTGTTGTTATTCTTATTGAATTATGATCATGCTTATGAAGTATGGCTGTGTAATAATTAGCTTAACAGTGACACAACATGTATCTTAATGTTTTTTTGAAAACTAGATGATTGTTGCAGTTTTACAGTTTTTCAAGTTAAAAAACATCTACTTGATACTAGGGCTGAACAATATATCGTTATCGTATCGATATCAAGATATGAACATTCAAGATATTAATATCGAAAAGCAAAGATATAAACGATATAGATTTCCCCAGCGCTAAAACTGCACTTTCCACATTCTTTTGTATTATGATGTTTTTATTTTTCTGAAAAATGTTTGGTTTTCACCGAACCCGTAGTCATATCGTATCGTATTGATATCGAGATACCTGGCATGAATATCGAGATATGAAATTTTGTCCATATCGTTCAGCCCTACTTGATACCACAGGAACAAAAAGTAAATTCCTTGACCCCCAATATTGAGCATTTCTTTCTTTGGCTTATTTAAGACATTGCAGACTTACTCCCACACCCACAATGTGCAGAAATATTAGCAACATTTTCATATATCTGAGCTGTCAAAATTTGCTATTCTCCTCCTTTTTCTGCAGTCCACCAATCAAAACGTAAATTCAAATAATATCAGTCAAGAAAAACAATAACAATATATTGCTAGGGCAACGTTGGCATCTTTGCGCCCTCTCCTGGTCCCTTTAAGTACTGAGGGACACAAAGTCTTGGGTCATTTTCACACTTAGATCGTTTCGGAGAGTTGCCTGAAAAAGATGGTCTCAGCTCATTTCCAGTCGACCTCTGGGGCAATTTGTTTGCAGTGAGGACACAATCAGCCCAGAAACTGGCACAAGCAGGATGACCAGTTAACTTAATACACTGCTGCAGTAGTTTTAGCAGCAGTAGTGGTATTAATAACTGCATTTTAGCTACCAGACAGCCAGGCTGATATCAGAGTACTACTCCATGATAACCCTTAGGATCCCACACAACATACCAGGAAATAGCAACAGGTTAACGTTACACACCATCACAGGACTCAACAACATGGACTGATTCAAAAAGTTGTTAAGAGTCCCAGACTGAATGACTCTTCATTCATATAATGTAGCACAAAGTGCTGTACATTCAAAAGCACAAGCAGATAAGAGTCAGGGGGTACAAAATAAAATACAAAACCCCGCCCATCCTCCCAGCCTGCATTTAACACAGACAGCCACACATGCACGCACACACACACACACAAGACTCAGGGCTCTTCAAAAAGCCACAAAGGACTGCGGAAACGCTATCTTGAATTAAAAATGAGGAAACACAGGAGCTAGGACTAAACTGATGAAACCATGATAAGATATAACAAAGGTAATAAAGTGCTAAAAGTTGATTAAGATAAAACTGTTTTAAAACCAAACAATTAAAGGAAATAAATGAAAGTGGTAAAACATGAAATAGTAACTCTGAAACTTTATTGGCGTAAAACACATATGGTGCACATTAAAAGAGTAAAACAAAATTCAGCTGACGGACTAAAATGGTTGGTCTCAGAAGAATGTATCCTTTTTAAGCTGCTCTCTGACTTTCCCGTATCACCGGCAGTTTCTTTGCGGACGCCTCTGCATGAGGCTGATAAATTTGTTCATCTAATAATCTTACATAGGACGTTAAATATCTGCTTTTATCGTGATTGTATCAGAGTTTGGTGAGTAGTTTAACTGATGTCTTCCTTTCCATAATGCACAACGCAACCCGTACTCATAGGAACACTGTCTGTGATGTAATGATGAAGGCCCTTCAGTTCCTGCAGCTTCCAAGGAAAATATGCAATTTTTTTTACTGAATCGGAGCAAAAGAACTGCGCTGGGGCTGTGAAAACCACCTAAAACACCTGTTACAGCTGAAATATGCAGTTAAGAACATTAAATACAAAGTTTAAGACCAAAATAAATAAAAATATGTTAATGATTAAATTAAAAAAAGGATGAGGTCCACCAAGATGCACTGCAAGTTGCATTCTGATTCAATATTTACTAATTAATCAGAAATTATTTTCTTTGTTCAGATTCTAGGAAACCAGATCCACATGCATACCACCAAAGATGGCTATGGCGCGCGAGTGTCAAACCTCCTCATGTACGATTCAGTGTCGTCAGACCTTGTGCGACGTTGGGTGTATCCTCTCACCCCAGAGGCAAACTTCATCGACCAGAAAGGGCGCAGCTGCACGTATTCTCGGCACAACGTCTACCGAGGGTCAGGGGTCAGTCTGGGTCACGGCAGCCAAATGGAGGAGAACGTCCTTATCGGCTGCGACACCAGCATCGGGGCTAACTGTTTTATTTCTAACAGCGTCATCGGAAACAATTGCACCATAGGTGAGCTCTATGACCTGAATCCCCATTAAGAGAAAGTGTTTTGATGTGAATGGTTTTAAGGGCAAGATTATGTACAAGTACACAAGGAAATGTGTTTTTTCAACAGGTGATAATGTCACCCTGGAACACGCCTACATCTGGAATAATGTCCATGTCGCCAGCAACGTGGAGATCACTCAGTCTGTGGTGTGTGACAGAGTGGAGGTCGAAGAGGGCGTCAAGCTGAATAAACAGTGTGTCCTTGCTTATAATGTAAGAAGTGCATATACTACTACCCCTGATTCTTGATAAATGGGTTTGAACAAGTCTTATCCACAGCCTGGAGAAAATTTAGATATCTGTACAAGAACTTCCTCTTACTTCTTTTCCTCTGCTGAAAGTTTCACTTAAGTTGCCCAAAATTTCAGTCAGTGCAACTCATAGACTCTCTGACAACCTACTTTAAAGTTCAGAATATTATTCACACTGATACGTAAGCCACAGTCAGATATCTGTTGTTGGCTCCCAGCACCAGCATCAACTAGGTAACTCAGACAACTTAAATTGTCACATATTTGAGGAACGCGTTTTTTGAAGGTCGTGTCAAATTGTTAAAGCATTTGTTTTTTCAAGTTTAAGTTGATCTGCTGAGTTATGAATCAACAGCACAAGGGAGGATGCACCCAACTGCAACATCTAAGTGAGCTCTTTATGCGTTTCAGGTGGTTATTGGACCAAATATCTCTTTACCTGAGGGCACCGTGGTGTCCATGCACCACCCAGATGAAGAGGAAGATGAAGATGAGGATGAATTCCTCAGTGACAGTGCAGAGGTTGATCACAGTAAAGACAAAATAAAAAGGAAAGGTGTGTAAGCACAGTGTATTTACATGTAAACTCAATGGCCACTTTATTAGGTACACCTCCTTTTGCCTGTAAAACTGACTGATCACTGCATTGATCCAGAAAGGTGCTAAAATCAACTCTCAGAGATTTTGGTCCATATTAACATGATAGCATCATGCTGCTGCAGATTTTTTGGCTGCACATATGTGATGCAGATCCACCACATCCCAAAGGTACATGTGACATGGTGTGTTTCCTGTTTGGAATAGCCATCAGAAGATGAGTACACTTTGGTCGTAAAGGGATGAACATGGTCAGCAACAATACTCAGGTAGGCTGTGATGCTTGAACAACGCGGTACTAAGGAGCCCAGAGTGTGCCCGGAAATTACCCCCACACCATAACACTGTCACCGCCAGCCTGAGCTGATGATGCAAGGCAGATTGATCCATGCTCTGATGCTGTACATATCCAATTCTGACCCTTCTACCTGAATGCTGCAGAAACTGAGACTCATCAGACCAGGCAGCATTTTCAGTCCACTGCTGTCTCATTTGAGATTAGATAGAACTTTATTAATCCCTTCGGGAAAACTCCCTTTGGGAAATTAGAATTCCAATAGCAGTTGAAAAGCAGATAGAAAGGTATATAAAAAAAGATAGATACAAACAAAAATATAAACAAATAAATACAAAATAAATATATATATATATATATATATATATATATATATATATATATATATATATATAAAATAAGAAAAATTGGTGAAAAAAAAATAATTTTGGTGAACCTGTGCAAATTGTTGCCTCAGTTTCATATTCTTAGCTGACAGGAGTGGCACGCAGTGTGGACTTCATCTGCTGTTGCCCATCTGCTTTAAAATCAACATGTGCATTCAGAAATGGTCTTTGCATACACTGGTCGTAACAGGTATTTCTTTGAGTTGTAATTGGCTTTTCTATCACCTTGAAACCACTGTAACCATGCTCCTCTGACCTCTGGCCAACAGGGCAATTTTGCCCAGGGATTTGCCACTCTGGATATTTTCTCTGTTTTAGACCATTCTCTGTAAATCCCTGAGATGGTTGTGTGTTAAAATACCAGTAGGTCAGCATTATCTGAAATATTCAGACCAGCCCAGCTGGCACTTATAGGCATGCCACATTTAAAGTCATCTGATTCATCTTTCTTCCCCGAGCCTGATGCTCAGTTTGAACTTCAGCAGGTCGTCTTGACCATGTTTACATGCCTAAATGCACTGAGTTAGTGCTATGTGATTGACTGATCAGCTATTTTCTTTAATCAGAATTTATCAGGTGTACCTAATAAACTGTTAAGTGAGTGTTCATACATTAGTTTATAGGTATTTCTGGTACTGAAGTGTGTCTGTCCCTCAGTGTTTAACCCTGCAGAGGTCGGAGCAGAGGGGAAAGGCTACCTCTGGAGAGCCAGCAATCTGGATGACACAGAGGAGGAAGAACTGTCACGTTGTCTATGGGGTAAGCAATCAGCTCTTTCTCCTCTTTTTTAGTGTACTTTATGAGCCTTTAGACGGACGTTTCCCAGAATGCTGACGTCCACTGATGTTGTGTTTGATGGTCCAGGTTTGGTGTTGAAGCCTGACCCTGAGAGTGAAAGTGAGGACAGTGAGCCGGACGGTCCCGATGACCCAGTGATCCCTTCACCTGAGATGGACGATGTCAAAGGTGAGATAAGAATTTCACCTGCAATAGGGAGAGAAATACTGGCCTCTAATACCTTCACTGATGTGTATTTTTACAATTATTATTAAAAGTCGGTCAACAATAGAAAAACATTTACTGAGTCCCAATTCAACACAGTCAGTCTTGAGCTGTTCCCCACCGACTGTATCTGTGATGAGCATTTTCTATAACTTGAATATTTTACATAAAGGAAACACACAGACCCCGCATGGTCAATTCTCAAAGTAAGCCTGCTGATGGTGATATCAGGCAGACTTTTAGGAAGTAAAACTATTGACTTTGGTATCAGTCAAACAACACAAATAGCAGCATTAGGTGCTGTGAGTCACATGACTGAAATTGCACAACCTGTGATATGACTGTTGCCCATGCACACAGTTAGGATGTCAAAATAGTAGAGTCTTAAGATTCTTTCTCATATTTTCTTTGAAATATTTTTTTATTTAGTTAATATTCTGCTCCAGTGTTTTAGTGTCAGTAAAGTTAAAACTTTGTATGTATACATGAAGTAACATAAATACTCAACTGTGCCCATGAAACTCAGGTTTTAAAAATAGTATGAAACTAGAAGTGCTCTGAAGGCATTACTGACACTCTTAACCAGGTTTATTAGCAAAAATGTTGAAATCTGCCTTTTTGCACGATGTAAACAAACCTTTAAAACAATTCCTGGATCCACATCCATTGTCGGATTTGCCCCAAAATCTAATCAGTTAGTCCTTAGTCAATTCTGACCTCTCTGAAATCTCATCACAGTTCATTACTTTTGGAGTTATTCCCCCCTGTTGTGGTATTTTTTTTTTTTTTAATTAACAGTTTTTGTTTATTTTATACACTGAAATACAAAAATGGTATAAGTAAGAGAATTGATACATGCAAAGATAATGAGATTTAATTTTTGGTCCGTATCACTGTACTAGTTTCAGTCAACATCAGTGCTTAAAAAAGTGTTAAAAATGAAAACCTGCAGATTTACTGCAATGAAATTTAATCTTTATTCCATGAATCTGTTAAAATTCATCGTTGTGAAATTACAAATACTGTATTTTTCTCTCTGAGCTTTGAGGATGTTACAAACCTTTTTTCTGAAGGTTACATGTTCTCCTCTCTCACTTGATGTTTGCTGTTTTTGTTTCAGTCTTCCAGATGGAGGTACTCGGGACTCTGCAGAGAGGTCTGGAGGAAAACATCGGTTGTGATAATCTTGTCCTTGAGATCAATTCTCTAAAGTGAGAGTGAACTCAAATTTCTCTACAGAATGTGTGCTTATCCCATCTTGATCGTTTTTTGTCAGTTTAACATGTCATCTCTGTGCAGGTATGCCTACAACATCACCCTGAAGGAGGTGATGCAGATTTTAACCAGAGTGGTTTTGGAGTATCCGTTCCAGCAGCAAGGAGACCAGATCACCCCGTCACAATATGTCTCTCTGCTCCTACCTGTAAGTACGTTTGCATAAATACTGCACATTTAAGTGTAAATGTGTGATATGAAACTTAAGTTTTCCCCTTTCCTCCCCTCAGTTACTGAAGAAATGGGCTCCAGTGTTTAAGAACTATGTGAAGAGAGCTCAGGATCAACTGGATTGTTTGTCTGCATTCGAGGAACATTTTCTGGAGCAGGAGAGTCACTGGGCTGCCATGGTTAAGGTCAGTGTCAGTCTAAACCTACACACTGACTCATAAAGGGCAACTTAAAGCTACAGTAAAAGAGAATTGGTGTTAAACATCAGGAACTCTTTGGATTCAGCTGCATTCTCTGCATGTACCAAGCCTGTTGTTGTTTTCACTGCAGATTTTAATGAGCATGTACCAGCTGGAGATCCTGGAGGAGGAGATGATCCTCCGCTGGTTCTCCCAGGGAGCCACAACAGAAAAGAGCAGACAACTCCGCAAGAACCAGGGGGTAAGAACCAAAAAGGGTTAAAGCTCAGTTTGCCTCTGCACAGAGGGATGCGTGGTCACAAATTGCGGCAGCATCATGAAGTGGAAACTTTCAGTATCCTCAAAAAGTTGCACCTATAGCATGGTTTACAGGAAGAAGGTTTGTGGTTACTGGTTCTGCCATTTTTGTCCTTATTTCTGTCAACAGTAGCTCCTCAAAGTTTGCCATTCCCTCTTCTTCTTCTTCTTCTATTACCTGGTGACAAACAACGAATCAGTGCAATTCTGGCCTTGTTGTCGTCCATCTTTGTTGAAATTCAGGTGATGTGCGTGGCCAGGCAAGAATCAGCCACTTTGACTTCACGGTGGGGCTGTGTTTAATCATGTGACGTCACGCTTGTGGTGCGGACACTTGCAAACCTGAGGACGTGTCAAGCATAAAACAAACCCTAAGTGGGGTCTAGAGCATATAGTCCACAGTAGTATCACCATTTCTTATGCGACTTTCATGGGATATAAACATGCTTTGTAAAATTGAAAAATAAAAAGCCTGTGCTGCAGCTCCACAGAGTAGTCAAGACTAGCTATTGCTGGTTTTGTCCTTCTCAATGGTCAAATAACTGAAAGCTATCAATTTCACTCCACATATAGTATACTTTAATATTATGGAACATTCTTTTGTGTATTTATCTCTCACTAGCAGGACCATTTTTACACTTTTCAGGTCTGTTTTCACTGCGGTTGTTAAACTTGCTCTGCTGGCATCATCTGTCCTTAAAAACTCCAAGTTTTGGGATCTTAGATTTCACTTGTCTGCTCTGATGTGTAGTTTTTATTTGTTTGTCTTGAACAGCTTCAGAAGTTCATCCAGTGGTTGGAGGAGGCTGAGGAGTCTTCAGAAGAGGAGAACTAAACAAAGGAAGGAAAAGGACTCACTAGAATTTGAGAACCATTGCTGGAGAAAGGGATCAGGCAGCTTATATTCCCTTAAAAAACAGCTTTCACCTCTAACATCCATCAGGATATTCGGACACATTTAATCGCATGGTGTCACGTCATGTAAGGGTTGAGTGCTCTGAATGTCAACACCCGAAATAAAGAAGAAAGACTCTTGGATTGTGTTTTTGCATTGTCTTTTTCATCTGCATCACAAAAAGTTATACACAACATAAATTTTGTAAAAAGTAGATTTATTTATTGATTACAGGACAGGATCAATCACCTTTAAAGACCACAGAGCACAGCAGTGTTAAATATCTTTAAACTGGAGGAGGTAGAAGATTACCTGCTTGACTGATAAAGTCATAATCACATTAGAAGAGTCTAAAGTCCATGCGTTCTGGACTTAATGTACAGAAAATTGTACATACAATGATTTGACTAGTCTTTTCTATGATTCTACTCACAGTTAAAATCTTCCGTTAAAAAAAAAAGAAAATGTTCAAAATAAGTGACGACACTGAACAGATCTAAAAACATTACAGAACAAAGTTTCATAGTAAATAAATATTGTTCCCTTGATACAGTAGGTGTGACTTATTAACCTTTTTACTACATTTAAAAAAGATAAAGCATCCTGTATGAAATGTAAAATAATGCCAGTTTTCTGGGCACTCAATCCACAGATCACAAAATTGCTGCTCAAAAACAGCATGGAAATAAAAAATGATGTCTGTTTCATCATCTTTTTCATGGCTTAGTGTGGCCACTTTTTGACATTTAACCTACCAGAAACTGATCCGTTAGTCAGCCAGCCAGCCATCCATTATTTACAGCACTTTTTCCTTTTGGTTTGCACAGGGCTGGACCCTATCCCAGCTATCATTGGACAAGTAAAATGGTCCAACCTGGACTGGCTGCCAGCCAATCACATTTATGAAAACAACCATTAACACACACCCTCACACCAATTTGGAGTCATCAATAAACCCCACATTTTTGGTCTGTGGGAGTAAACTGGGGAGGCATGGGGTCAACATGCAAACCTCACAGAAAGGCTACTACTGACTTGGGGAGCTGAACCAGCAACCTTCTAGCCTCGAGACACCAGCATGCAGCTCTTGTTTACTGAATTCTACAACCAAAGAGACCACATTATACTTTTTAGAGTTTTATATACCTTTCACTGTGATTTAACATATCTCCTCTGCATGTTAAAGTACTTCTATGCACATGACAAAGAGTCCATGGTATCAGGATGTCTCCCTTTCCCCATCTACAAAGCATCAGTAGCTCCTTCAAATGGCTCATTCCAGATCTACCAGTGTGACGTCCTACCATTGTTAGGTTGTTGGTTTAAGGCGGCCTGAGTAAAGGCGACATATGATCCCTTTGAATTCAAAAAGCAATGTTCCCTCTTCAAAAACCAGATCTACTGAAGGTTATTTGCATGTATTTTGCTGTTTGGGCAACGTTTACTATGGAGCACAAAGTTTTGCATCTTCCATAGATACTTCGTCAAATTAAAGTACAAACAGCTTCCTCTTTCCGTCTCATTCTTCATACTGCATTAATTTTTTTACAGTTTAGTGTAGCACCCTTTATAACAACAGTAGAACACGAAAGGTAGTAAGTGGTAATTAACAGTACTTTGATTAATAACTAATATTACTGTTTAAAACATCTGAACATCTAAACCACTGGTTGTAACATATTACAAGTATCAGGTTACTGCCTGTCACTGATTAAGGGAACAAGTGTTTGTGTCTGGAGCCAAAATTAAGGGCAAAATGTCTACTTAATCAATCTAGGTGAATGGAATAAGAAAATAAAAAGGTGGTTTACAGCCACCTATCGATAAAGGGAACACTTCTAGGCATGTCTGTGCTCCCTTAGTAAACATTAGAGCACCTATAAGGAATCCAAAGCCCTATTCACTTCTTCAAAGAGCGCAGTGGGACACAGCTCATGAGGATTAACACTAAAACAGTCTTTTCTAATAAGAGCAGAGAAAAGCATTTGAAGGTATAGGAAAATCTAATATCTGAGTGGATGTTTAAGCAAGGAACTTTCAAAAACATGTTCTGGGGCAGGATTAAATGTATTAAAATCAAATGCAGGGCCTTTAAAACAAGCATATAACAATGGAGTGCGAGTAATCTGCATTAATTGTCAGCCCCTACTTTTTCTCCTAGCTAATGGTTTATTTTACAGGGCAATATTTGATTCACAATATCTTTCACTTTTGAGGAAGAGCCCGGTCAAATAAAATTGCCTGTTTAATGGCTGTAAAATGTGCAGACCTTTGACTTTTCTATCTGTAGTTAGAACATCAAATATCCTGAGCCTTAGCCTGAGCATGGTTTGCCTGGATGTGCACATTCTTAATTATTTCTACTATTTGAACAGAAAAGCAAATTAACTTTTTTTTCTTTAATGACCAATATGTTTTTTTTTAAAAATATTTTTAATTGAACAATTTGGCTTATTTTTCACCTTTTAAATTTATAGTGTGACTGAACTGCCATTATACATGAGACTTTCCTGCACGTTCATGCCAATAAATGAAGTCTAAACTTGTTGCCTCGGTGTTATGCTTTGGAAGGTAAGATAAATACCTTGAGGCAGCGTTATACCCTGAGGCAGCTTTGGCTCCACAAACCTGTGACACAGCTTTCAAGTAGTTCCTGCAGCCTCATGTATTCCACATACTCCTATTTTTCATCCTGTTTTCCCAGCAGGTCATAGATGACTTTGGCTAAAATAGTCGCTCCACTGATGCCAGTGACAGCACTCAGGGTTTTCCACATGCTGGCTGAGCTCTCGTGTCTGTCCATGAAGCTCCTGTGGTCTGAGGGTATCAGGATAAACTTGCGGCCGTCCTGCGGAGCCTGCAGCCTCATCACCTGACCTCCCTCTAGCAACACCTCACCAAAACAAGTCAGGGTGCTTCCCACCCGCAGCAGCTCCTCTCTCTCCTCCATCGCTACAGGTTTCTCCCCGCTGATGCCCTGCACAACCACATCTATCAAGCCCTCCTCAGCACGCCTTACTTTGGTATAAACCCTCTCCAAGTAGTCACCGGAGGCCTCCAGAGGGTTTTGAACCTTTACAATAAAATCATTGATGTAGGCCGCAGGGCTGACCAGGCTGAAGGGTACTGAGTTGTTGGTTTCTTTTTTGTTCACCGTCCGAGAATTCCTGTAGAAGACATCAGACTTAGGTCAGACAGCTTACTGACTAAAAAAGAGCAATTTTTGTTAGGGAGGGAACAGCATTGGATTTTTGACAATGTCCAATATGCCATTATTTCCAAACTCATTTTAGCTGTGACCAACTTGTGCTCCCTATTACTGCAGAGAACACCAAGTCTCTCCTGTTCCAATTTTTTTCAGCCAGGCCAGTCGTGCACTCACTGTTTGTTCTTGCATTCAAGTTCATAATTGTTACCGTCATAGGGCTCTTGTAAATGTACTTGGCTTATTATGATGAATGTTACCAGTGGATGACAACAGAGGACATAACAGAGAGCTCAGACTGTGTACATCTACTGCTGAGTGAAAAAATACATAACACTTTTTCTAGAGTAAAAGTCACAAAAACAGAAATAACCCATGTCATCATCAGATAGCTGTTGGCAACTGATGACCAGTAGTCAGGCCACGCCCTCAGCACTGTCTGCACGAGGGCTGGGATCACCAGTGGACCCGCTATACAATATCACCAGACTTGAGTCCTGATTTGATTTTATTGCAATTCATACTCTTATGATATAATGAGCACTGCAATTCTTTGCAGTGCACATTGCAATATATTGTGATTTTTAATATTTTCTTGGCTGCATTTGATCCAAAAAGAAAGCAAAATAAGCAACTTCCATTGAGTTTTATGAATAAAAGACATGTCTTAACATAAGGGTTGCAAAAGTCCATGAATTTTTAAAGTCAAAAAATTTCCATGGGAATTAATAAGAATAAACAGGAAAAAATGACAATAAAGAGGAAAAACAGGGGTATTGAGGCCACACCACCAAATGCACTGTGAAATTCCTGTGAAGCTGAAATTGATTGTTCAATAAAATGATTAAAACTTGATAAAGTTCCTCTTGAACATAAATCTGTAAAAAATTTAATGTTTTGTAATTGTATTATTTGGCATGGATATCTGCCTATGACAAAACAAAATGGTTATTTCATGTTGGATATAACACAGATTGTTTAAATTACCCCCAATTTCCAGATAATGCCCCAAAATTCTCATAATTCCCATATATTCCCATAATTCCCATGGAAAGTTTCTGGAAAGTTTCCAGCCCTTTGCAACCCTACTCAGCCAATCCATCATGTCACTTAAGTTTTATTAGAAACTAGAAAGGCACTCAGAGAGCGCAGACCTCCGCCAAGGTGATCCGGATCAGTCCCAAAATTTAATTAGTTCTTCCATATCCCATTTCCAACAATTCCTGAAAATTTCATCCAAATCCGTTCAGAACATTTCAAGTTATTTTGAACACAGACAAACAGACAAATAGACAGACAGACAGATAAACGCCGGCAAAAACATAACCTCCTTGGTGGAGGTAACAAAAGTAAAGTTAACAGTCTTATGTCCACCCAAAGCCACTTAATGCAGTGCACTCTGCTGAGCTCAGCCTCTCTTCAACTTTTTGCTTGACTGCTCTGTGGAGCTCATGTGCTGCTGTGTCAGTGACACAATGCAGTGACAGAGGCACATGTGCTCCAACCAGCATGTAACAAAGTCTTTGTCTGCCACAAAAGGAAGAGGCCTTGAGTCTGTTATCCCAGGAAGGACAAACTAAAACCCCCAGAGTTAACAGAAATTTTGTTTACTACAGAGCTCTTGCATGGTTGATAAAGCAGCATCATTTGTCATTTTGTCAAAGTCTGATTTATGAAGAATATTATGTGTCATGTCATTCAAGCCCCTAACAACCTTTCGTTTATGTGCAGTTTGGTCTTGTTTTGAGTCTGAAAGTGAAGATGATCCATCAGTTTCTCCAGTTTACTGCTTAGATACTCAATTTTATCTTAGCCAAGGGCGCATCCAGTCATAACCTGGGACAACCTGGGCCCCAGAAATCTGCTTGGCCAACCTAAATTTGCAATGAGTGACTCTTTTTTTTTGCCAAGGCATCAATGGAGCTAAAAATTTATGTAATCTGTTTTGTTTAAGCATTTTCAAAAATCAAGGATGTCTTAACCTATACCTGACTGATTTTCCTTACTAGAAAACAAGGCAGGTATATCAGGGCGGCCCAGTTATCCTTGCATTTTGTTGTATTTGGCCTTTGGTTAAAAAAAATGTTGGACCACCCTGTTAAAAATGAAGCAGTTTGGAACATTTAACAACCTCTGGACATTATATGGCCAATACATCAACTATGATCTGCCAATAGTAAAATCATGCTCCAAGTTTTGGTCTATTCTTCAGCCTTACATACCATGTACTGCTAAGGGAGTTCCAGTATTTCCATGTTTCTTGCACTGAAATCTTCTGAATCACACCAAAGCATCGTGGGACGAACTTGCTGGCCAGAGGCTCCCCATCTGCCTGGACCAGACCTAGAAATCAGGTTCATCAGAAACTTTTACTCATCATTCAAAACCTCATACACAATTTCACTGCACTGCTGACTTCAGACCTACCCTCCACAGCAACATATCTGAGTCTCCTCTGTGGAGATGATTTCAGTACTTGAGCCAAATGACGATCTGGCTTGAAAACGGGTATTTCCTAAGAGATAAATTGGATGTTAAATAAATGCTACAGCAGTATGAACATCTTAATAAGACTAAAAACAGTCTACTTGCCTTAAGCTTTACCAACTCTTTCTTCTTTTCTTGGTACAAATGATAGAAGAGGCTTGAAAAGGCAAAGCTGGAACCGATACCAATCACAACCAGCGGGTTTACAGGAAAGTCACTCATGTCTGAAAGTTTTCATTGACAGAAAAGCACAAACAACATTAAGTCAATACAAAGCAGTGAGAACAACTGTGCACATTTAAGGAACGAGTGTAGAAGTCCGCCGTATGTTTAAAATATTATTAGACAAAGAGCAAAAAAGAATTAAAATACTACCTTTCAAACGTAACAGGTCAAACCTAAAGACACGTAGTGTTTCTTCGCTTATATCGAAAACAAAACCTTCAGGTGCCTTGGTTTCACTTCCTTATATGTTCTCGGTACGTCACGTTTTATCAACCAATGAGAAACGAGCACCATAGTTGTAATTCTGTATACGACCGCGAGATGGCAGCAGAGTTCTGTTTAAACGTTTGACCTAAACAGACGAATTCTTACAGGTTTTATGTTTTTCTCCAGCCAGGCAACACGTTTGACCTAAAACTTCTTACTAAGTTCCCCATATACCACCCTAAATTCATGTTTATCATTTGTTTAAGCAAACACACACCCAAAACTTATTGATGTAGAGATATTTTACAACATTTTCTTGAGTTAAAATAACAAATCATCACGCTAATTGCAGTTGGTTCCAGTATAATCTCAAGAGTTAGTCCATAAGTCCAACTTTGTAAAAAAAAAAAAAAAAAACACAGGTAACAACATTTATGGAAAAAGCAAGGATAGTGGAGAGGAGGGAATGAGCTACACAGGATAAGAGCTGATATGAAGGTTCTAATAAGTTATTATGATGAAAAGGGTGTGTTTTCAATCATTTGACCACAGCACTGGGAGGACATCTTTTGCAAACTTTTGCTTTTGTTGTTTTTTTCTTCTTTTTTTTTTAAGGCTCCCCAGTGAGACTGAGTCATGAGACTGGGATCCACATTCAAGATTTCCTACTGCTATACAGGTTTTTCTTGCCGCCATGATGGATTCATGTTAAGTTTTGGATGTGCGTATGTGTATATATATGTATATGTGTTTTTTTATATGTATCTATGCATATACTGTATGTGTATCCATAAATTGAAGAGTTTGTCTTCAGCCTGCTCTATTGTGAAGTGTCTTGAGATAACACTTGTCATGAATTGGCGCTTTACAGATAAAGATTGATTGATTGATTACTGCATAAAAGTAAATGTTTTGGTTGAAGTTGTTTTTCAGTTACAGAGCTGTGTCCGTATTTTACAAAACCCATCCTACTGTAGTCTTGGTAGCTGTCTTCCTGTCTAGTATAGCTTATAATATATTGTGCTTTTTTTAAAATGTCACCAACCAATGGGAAAACTTGAAACATTTCACTTTTGCCCCTGTCAGTGCAGTTGTGCAAAGATTTTTGAGCCATGCAAACAAAATTTAACTATTATTTGTAGTAGATTTGAGTGTTCACACATGTCAACACACAACCCCATGCACAGGAAACACAGACACTCTGCAACTCATCAATCAGTCAGGGAGGACATGTAGAGGTCACTCAAGAAACAATTAGAAATACAATTCAAAAACATATTGGAAATCAATATATTTAGAAAAAAGATAAGTTCAAACTCAAAGTCTAAATTGTGGTATCATGACAAAAGTATAGCAGAAGAAAAGCCCAGAGCTAAGCTTTAGTAATACTGTTATTCTTTTACCCAGTTTTCAGATTGTATGTAATATGTAATTAATTACAATTACTTCTGCAGAAGTTACTCAAGAAATAGTAAAAGTACTGATTTTAAGAACCACCCAAAAGAGTACAACCGTAAGTTTCATCAGTGTGAGTTATATGTAATGCTTTTTGGGGTTTTTTCAGCAATACATCTTACGTGATACTGATTTTCAGAGTTTTACAGTGGTTCTTAACTGGTATAGCCCTAAGACCCTCTAAATGAGGTTTGGGACCCAAATTTCTAAGAAATTTCAGCCTCTGAAATTATTTTTAAGTGGTCATACTTTGTTAGGGCTTATACCAAATAATGCTGCCACTCACTACCAAAACACCAGCTTCCAGTAGCACGGGGTTTTGGGTAATTTTTCTGGGGTGCAGGTAGATATCAATTTTAAAGACAGGTAGTGTATGTCAATAATCCCTAAAACCCTCTAGTTTTCACCCACTCCTGATCCACCTATGACTGGAATGTGCTGAGACCTGCACACCTTGGTGGCTGGAGTGAGATCCCTGATGATGACGTGACAAACATGTGGCAACTGGTTAATGCTGTTTCTACTCTAATAAGGATAAAGGTTGAGGTCACTGGGTGTGTTTTAGAGAGAGTAGTGCCATCTCATGGAGAAATCCTGCCATTACATAAATGGGCACGTTTATGGTGGTATTATTTAGGCACAATGCCCAGTGAGTAACCTTATAGTGCAGCTGGATCCGCCTGATTCAAGGTCTGCCATCAGACATAGCCATCTTGCCATGCTCCAGTTTACAATGATTGTTCTTGACCCAAAGTAGCACGGCCCATCATCACCCTTTCAAGCAGGAAAAGGTGGGAACTTTTGAGATTGACAGCAGGAACTGACTGCTCGTTCAGAGATGATCATAGATGCTAACAGCTTCAGTAGCAGTTTTATCACACCTGGACCGTGTTTCTTTATTAAATAAAAAACAAACAACACTGAAAGCATTTAAACAGCATATTTAACTCTACTTCTGACATGTTTTGTCAAGAGTTTGTTCTACAAAATGGCACACCTTTTATGCATAAGACATGGAAGTAGTGCCTGCTTACCATATTATCTGATTGGCCCGTAATAAATGTGATTGGCAGAAAAATCTTCCAATCACCTCCCAATATGCTCTTAAGGAGTTCTGCCCATTCCTAAAAACTTTCCAGTAACAGGTCATCTGGTGAGTCAGATTACCCAATGGCTGGAAGTTTTCTGATAATTGCTTGGAACTCTAGAATGGAAAATTGAATCATTTGTATATATTTCATAATTTTTAGGTGCATATTTGTGACCCACTAAATATTGCTCTGCAACCATTTGGGTTTGAACCCTCTATTTAAGAACTGCTGTTTTTATAGATCATTTTTTATGGACACAGATTTAACACTGAACCCTTATGTTCTGCTAAGAGGTTATCTAATAAGACCTGCTGTCTAAATTTTAATTTTGAAACCCTCCTATTTATTTTGTGAGGTGTACAAGTTTCCTGATAATAGTGTATACATACATAATATTTTGAATGTTGGATGTTTTTATTAGTGTCAGCGAAACCTTTACTTCTTATCTTTGTGGTGTCATATTGAGAAATGTTACCAATTTTAATGATGCAATCATGACAGATATGATTTACAGGCTGAGTCACGCTGCTTTTTTAGAGACTGTAACTTCCTCTGCTCATCACTGCTGACATCTGTGAGGTGTGAGCGTTTCCTCGTGGGAGGATTTTCCCAAAAAAGCCCCAGTATATCAAAAGATAAAAGTCCTTAAAGATGCCAAAAGGAGATATCCAGCTATCTTTTTGTAAATCATCTTCCTCCACAGATTTATTTGCCTTTGGAGCTGCTAATCCTCTGACCAATTTGCTTACAGTTGCCTGCGTTGACCAACAGTACAATCATACATCATCAATAAAAATGTCATTGCCTCTACTAGCTTCCTTTTTTCTGTGCCGCTGTCTCTGTATACTAAACAGCTGTGTGTTCTTTTGGCAAACAGTGTTTGGCTGTGTACACACCTGGTTCAAATGTGTGGTCATATTTTTTGCCATCGTTTCCTGTAGTTTCTTTCTGTCCAGGCTGCATACCTGGGAGTGAAACCCTGCACATGTTGGACTGTTAAGTTCCACAAATAGTCTCCCTGCTCCGTCTGATGGATTTTTCATTTATCGTGTTTGACCTTGTCTGCTTATTGACCCTGTAGCTTTAAAAGATTGTATGTTTTTTGTATTATTGAAACACAAAAACACTAAAGGCTTGGTGCAGCTTTTCCAAACCAGCATTCAAGGAATCCTCATCAAACCATTAACAACATTTACGCTAGCCCAGCAGCCCCAAATATAGCTGTCAAACTAATAGGCAAATTATTCATATTCCGTATAAGGATGCTTACTATCAAGTGTGGCAATAAGATTATAATGTTAAAAAGTCTTTATTTTCAAACAGAGGGATCTTTTGTGACCAAACCATGAGGAGTTAATTTTTCCTGCAGACCTGTTTGCAGTTCTGTGAGACTTTGTCAAGACCAAAAGACAAATGTTTTCAAGTGCTGACATTGTCATGATTACAGAGCTAGTGGGCTAATAAATCCACATTTTATGGCTACCATGATCATCATCTTAGTTTACAGTGCAAACATGAACTATTTACACTTGAAACAAAGAACATCAAAGACATATGGAGTTTTAAATTATTTACAAGAGCTTGTGTTGTCTGAACTCATGGACAGGACACATTAAAACAAGTCCTCAGCATTTATTTAACAAAGACAGCTTGACTATATTTACAATTTATATTTAATATTGAGTACTTCTTAACCAGCTGTACTCACAGTCTGTCTGAAACCCTCTGCTAGAACTTCTGCATCCTTGGCCCCCTTCCCCATGTGGACCTGATTGGTTGACTGGTCTACTCTGCAATGACTAGTCAGTTCAGGTCTGCTCAGCACCATGTTGTCAACAACTCTGCATTCATTCTAATATGCACTTGGCTTGCCACTCTGAGCTAATGAGCTTAAACTGCTGATGAAGCCCTGATATGACGTGCCATTGGTAGGTCTGGGGAGCTGGGCATTTCAGGCACCTGCAGCTACTTCCTCCATTAAGTGGAGAGGAAGAAGTCCAGATGCTGAGGACTTCATTGTCTTGTTCATAGAAGTCCTTCCCATGAGGAGGAGACAATACACTGAGGGGCATGTAAAACTCTAAAAAGCTTCTAATGGGCTCTTTAAGCCCTCAATGTAGCTGTTTCTGTTTGAGGTTATGCCTGTTTCAGCAGACAGATGGAAATATTGATCATTAGCACCTGTTTGGTTTAACTAGGCCTTTGTTGGCTTTCTGACTTATCAACACAAAATGGTCCAACTGTTATCCAGCCAGACCACTTTGACCACTCTGGCAGAGTCTTTTTAATGTATTGTCTGGAAATTGTTATAATAAATTTGTCACTTTAGTTTTTAAAATCACAAAGAAAACTAATCTACACTTTAAGGTAAGAGATAATAATTTAATACTGACAAATTTGGTGTTCTAGAAATATTCAGAGGAAATAATTAAGTATTTTGTTGATGTGAATGGCCAGATTTTAACAATATCACAAATTTCATTCCCCAGTTATATTGAAAAATAATAACAATAATCCTATTAATTAAACATGAGTTAAAGTCAGTAATACAGTGAGTTATTTTCAGTTATATCAAATGGGAGTGAGGGCAGCAGTAACAGAGTCATTATCTATACTTCCTGTAAGCGGCGGGGCTTGACAAAGGGTCAGTATAATCCTACAAAACCCATAAATGTGTGCAACTGTTGAAATTGATGCTGATTATAAGGCAGTGGAAGTCACACCAATTGTTGAATTGGTTCAGATTTTGCTTTGTTTACTCACTTCGAATTTTGCAAACTGATAAAAATCTGCAATTAAAATAATTTATTTTGAAAGTGTTCTTACTTTACAGCGTGGTTGGGCAACTGGTGGCAAGGGGGGTACATGCAGTCAACCAGCACCTTCAATGGTGCTCGTCAGTCTTTTAGATTATTGGAAAAATTTATTAACATAAAGAGAAGGTGGCAAAATCTGCTGTGACAATTTTGAAATTAACAATATTTTCAAGACAATGATGCTGTAGTTGGCTATTATGTTGTTTTTAAAATCTCCTTTTCTGCATGATGAAATACATTTGTAAAAGAAATTCAACAATGTGTGAAAAATTAACTTTAATAACCAGTTATTGCTCTGTAATTTACATAACCTACTGTATCTGTGGCAGCCTTGAAATTTGTTGTAATCACATCAAATTAGATATTAGTACTTGTATCTGAGTCTAAATTCAAGGATGGTACATATATTCGTATTAAAATTCTCATATATTCTCAGTTCCTTTTATTAAATCATGAAAAATTGCAGTTTGTAAGTTGAGAACATCCTACAAATTACAAAAATTTGGCCCGCTGGCATTGAGACCAAAATTGGTATGGTCTGCTTACTGATCAAATTTGCCCATCCCTGCTTTACAGTATTTTTCCACACCTGCCTATGGTCTAAAGCCATATTTGGTCACAGATTTTTTTGAACCATTTATACAAACAAAATCTTGGTTGGTGTTGTTGTCTGGATGAATCACCTTGTGTGTTTTTGAAGGGTTATAATCAGTCCTGACTTTTCAAAAATATCTTATTTCATCACTGATATCAATAGGAGAAAGTACATGTGCAATTAATTTGCTATTTTGCTTAATGTGAAAGTAATTCAAGTTTTCCCGCCAAGAAAGCCAAAAAAAATTCCAGCAGGCAACAACATGTCAAACACTGTATGTGCTGAAAGCTGACCTCACAGCAACATAAATGACAACACACACATACAGTTAGCACGCACGAACATGCTCCCTGCTGACAGACGTGGTTAAACTCAGCGGTCCATATTTTTGAGCTATTTTGTGTGAACAGCAGAACAGCGTGCCCACATGCTCTCACAAATATACATCCACTCTGTTTACATACAACACCACTCCCGCCCCTCGCCCTCATTATGTAACTATGATTGATTTTGTTTTAAAACTCCATCAGCTTCATTTCAAAATGCTGACAGTGGTGGTCTGCTTTGGGTTCAGTGGGCGACTCGGCCCACATGTTCACTCTCTTAATAGAAACAATGTCTGGACAAAGGAAGTTCTCCAGCTCCATATTTTTAAGTTCCCAGCAGCAGAATTCCTCGTGGACAATCTAAAGTTCTCCAACAGTCTCAATGAGAGCACTGAGACCTTTGTGGGTTAGATTGTCCAGCAGATGATATGTGATTGTAGAAGCTGCAGGTTTATAATGAACAGGATGTGGAAGTGGTCAGATCTAAAATATCCTTTTTCCGTTTTAATGTGAAGTACTTTCTGACCTTTAAGGATTTGTTTATTTATAAGATACACTATGCAGCAAAATCTGTTAAGTCAATTAGCCCTACCAAAGTTAAAATCAACACTTTGAAGGTGTCTAAATGGGTCCAAACACCACAGAGAGTTGATTTGAAGCTTTTTGGAGAGTTAGTGCTAATGAAGTGTAATTATTGACTCTTTTTCGGAGTTTAAATTTAGCGCTTTGTCATACTTTACAAAGTGGCCTCTGATCAATATCTTGGTTGTTTGTGTTAAGCTTTAAGTTACAGCACTAGATAACTGCTATTCATTTTGCAAAAAGCTAAAAACATTTTGTAAAGCTAATGCTAGCCATCGCTAGAATGAGCCTTTTTAATGGGCTAAGAAGCTTGTAAAATTAGACAAAGTTCTCTTGAATGCCTCTGTGTAGTATTCAGTTCAAGTTCATGCCTGGTAAGCTAATTAAAACATTTCAATAAACTCGTTATCATTGCGGTTTGAGGCTTAAAAATGCACCTATGATGTAATAATTGGCCAAGATGCATTTATCCTTTCTTTGACAACATCATCTTAGTCTCATGCCTGCAGAAGGTCTATAATTCAGGGTGAACATAAAAGAACTAGAAGTAAAATGCAACAACATTAACTATAATTATCTTAATAACAAAGCAAATGTGCTGTGGGTTTGAAGGCTTATGACTGTTTATTTGGTCCCCTGAGACATGAGACTTAAGCATAACAGCCATACAATAACAAAAATCTGAAAAAGTGAAATTATCTGTCCAGAAATTTCAACCAACCCTCACAGTTCTTGTTACTTCTTTCCCAGGGAGGGTTAATCCAACATCCATCAAAGCTTTCCCGACCCTCCCTGAGTCACACACTGACAATAAATCAGATCATTTAGAGGTAAACACATGGAGCAAACAGGCGACTGTGAGCAGCTAACAAAGCTCATGTTTGTGTATTGTTGTCACTGACATGTTTTCCTCAAGTTTGGAAGTAAATGAATTAATGCTCATGTTTTCACACTGAGACCATCTGACCATGCAGAGACAAACACGCTGCAAGCTTTCCACATTTACTGGCCCTTCACGGAAATCTGCTGGGAAATTAGAAGTCCTCCATCTTCCCACACTGTTGTTGATGAATGATGTACTTTAAATTTCTCTTTTCACTACAGTTTGTAAAAACACAAAATGTACAGTTGCATGTTCTAATCTGAAGGCACATTGAACAGTTCTTAATACTAAAATTAACTCTATGTTGCTGCACAGTTCAGCTAAGTGTTATGATATATAGTCTTTTAAAGTCACCTAAATTAATAACAATGATAATACATGTATCATTAGTTGCTCGGGTCTGAGTTAATTGGGATTGTGAAAGTTATGTGCAACTAATGTTATTTATTCTCATTCAGCATGTTGCCAGGTCTTTATGTTTATTTATAGAATTATGTAAAGCAACATTCTCCATGTGGATGTTAGAGCTACCTTTGGAAAATACCAGTATAAATTTTGCTCCTGCATTGTAATTCAAATTGTTGTATCAAACTATCCAACCTCCATCCATCCATCCGTTACCTAAACTGCATATCCCTTTCAGGCTCGCAGGGGGCTTGAGCCTATCCCATCTTACTGGGCAAGAGGCAGGGTACACCCTGAACGAGCCACCAGCTGATCACAGGCAACCATTTACACTCACAGTCATACCTAAGGGCAATTTGGAGTCACCAAACAACCTAAATGAGCACGTTTTTGCTCTGTGGGAGGAAGGCGGGGTGCCTTGAGAGAACACACATATGCAAGGGGAGGACATGCAAACTCCAAGCAGAAAGGCCCTGACCGACACGGGGCTCAAACCAGCAATCTTCATGCTGCAAGGCATGCACACTACCTGCTGTTCCACCATGCCACCACTATGTGACCTGTATTAGACCAATTTACAATAGACGTCACAGCAGTTATGCACACATACTTGTGACAAAAAATGGTGTATACATATGCACATAAATGTTTTAATGCATTTTGATTTCCGTTAAAAGATGGAAAATGTCTTACACCCGTTTCACACTGGAAACATTTTGATTGCATGCGTTTGCTGTGCATGTCAGCTCCAACTAGAGCAGCTACTGCTTTCACACCAGTCACATGAATGTCCTGGGCCTCAGCGCATCTCCCTGCTGTCACAGCTCTAGCTCTCATATATATCACCCCGATAATGAGCTTCTATTGAAAGGAAGAACTACAAAATGTCTACCCAAAAAACAGTTTAATGAACAAGGTGAGTTTCTCCACAGAGGAGGCGAACTGAAGCTTTAGCTCTGTAAGGTACAGACAGAAAGATTTATTGGAAGATTTTTGTCTTTTCTTTGACATATTCTACCTCCGTGGACACACAAACCACTTGATTTTAGGTAAATATAGCTCTCCATTTTCATTTCCTGTCTGTTTTGGGAGAAAACATAGGCAAACCTTCTATTCTTGAGATTTCTGGTATGGAAGACACAGGTCAAGCTGGCTGTCTGAAAGCTCATACTTGATAACATGCTTGCCAAAATGAAGACATGTACAAAAGTAAAATGCATACAGTGTGAAACAGGCCTTGTTGTGCTGTCGGGTGTCAGTGTAGGACTGCAAAAAACACTGCTAATAACTGTTCAGAGAGCATAAAGCTCCACCAATGCCAAGCCAATAAGTGTCGCTGTGACACTGCTGCAAAACCAGAAAAAAAGACACATCACATTTGCGTAACACATGTGCAATGTTAACAAACACAAGAAGAAGGAGACTACCAAACTGCTGGAGAATGTTGACTGGGTGTCCTGCCTGTCAAATCCAGTGCTTTTACAGTTCATGGTCAAAATACAGCAATATAACACATTTCAGGTGCAGTATCTGAGGCACCCGACAAAGATTTCCCTCACAACGCTGACATAACAGTGCATGTGTTTTAAGAGAAAGGTAGGGCAATGAGGTCATTCTTAAAGTGTGATGTGAAATATTTCTGATAATGACTGTTATCAGTGTACACATAGAAATGCAAGTGCGGCATTTTCAGATTTATTCACTCTGGTTTTAAAAATGTGTGTTTTCCGGCTCCCAAAGTGTGTGTTTCGTGTGGATACAAACTTTTGCGGGTACTCCTAAACTTGTTTTCATGTAGATGATACCTTTATCAGTGGCTGTTCAAAACTATGGTGACATCCTCAAAAAAAAACAAAAAAAACAAATCAGGTAACAGAGGCGATAGAGCTGCTGACCTCTTTGTGCCTTATTGTCACAGTTAATGAATTTTGTATCAAATGGTTGCAAGCACAAAAACAACATGATATTTAAAGCAGGGGGAAGTTTGGGCAGCCATTCACTTTTTGGGAGCTGACAATGGGGGGCTTTTCTTTTCCACGTCAATGACACCAGCTCGCAGTGATTCTCTGCCCGTTCGGAGGTCATCAGGGTCTTCGGGTCACATTAAGTCTGAGCTCAGCACACTTGGAACCCCCCTGGAGTTGATAGGAAAATTGTGTCCGGTACAAGTTATCCCTAAGAAAACCAAAACAAGCTGGTTAAGTTATGCTGGATCAAGCAGATACCATGTACTGGAAAAGCCCCAATAGTGTCTTGAGCTGAATTTTGCACTTAAGTTCGAAACCGCCATCAGACGACTCCAGCTGAACTAAAAGGTTACCCTCCCATTCAGTTTATAGCTGAGCAGGGGGGTCAGCAGGGGGGCTGTTACTGTAAAATATTCTTTATTTCCTTTTCTTTGCATGCAATCTTGCTTGAGAAAGACTTTTTAAATTTGGAAATTCAGTCAGCCCATTAATCAGAAAAACAAAACATTACTTTTCAGTAGTACCTGAGCCCTTCATTCTGAGTCATCTTCACTATCAGCCACACAAATCCTGAAGAGCCCATCTCTTCAACAGTAATACTAGAGACAGGATATTTCCAGGAACAGCTATCAACTGTACCAACATATCTTAAGATGAAAGAAAAGGTCCCCCTTGGCTGATTGTTTCATCATATTACACAACATTATTGATTGTTTTTTGTCGTTGCTCTGGTGTCATTTAACTTTATCTGTAAAAGATTCATTTTCAAAGCATTGCCGCTCTGAGGGAGCCTTGAGATAAATCCGAGAAGTCATCCGATGATTGCTCAAGCAATAAAGAGAGGAGAGGACTCCGTCTCAAATTTGTTTTCATTTCTTTGGTATGCATTTTTATTTTACGGTAAGGCATTTGATTATTTTACCTCTTTAGACCTCCAGCTGTTTTCAAAATGAAACCATGTGAAGAGTTCAAAGGGCAAATCTGTCTTTGGTCAGACTAATAATTTACAAGCAAAACATGACCTTCAGGTCTAAACATGTGTGATCTATAACTGTGAACTGTTTTGAACACACCTAATTATGTCCTCAATGTGTTTTGTTGTAAAAGTTGCCCCCAACAAGGTTGTCATGTCATTGATGTCATTACCCCTCCTTGAATAACAGAGACAGAAGTGTGTTTTGCTTTGAAAGAATAACCAGATCCCTGAATATCTATCTATATAGCTTGACCCTGCAGACTTAAACTATTAGTTCAGGTTTTTTGAAGTAGGGTTGCTCAAGGCCCATGGTACTAGTAAATATGACTGCCACAAAAGAAGCAATTGCTTTGTTGATTGGTTTGTTGATTGATTCAAGAGCAGGAGAAGCCATCGATTCTGGTGGGGGGGGGGGATCTGGGGTAAGAAGCTAGCCTACATAGCATAGCAGTGCAGTGGTTAACTTTTCCTTGACAAAGGCCCTGTGTTTAGAACTTTAGCACGTTGGGACAAAAGGCTCATGTATCCCTCCGCCATCAGCTGGTCAGGTCTTCAGAAGAAACAACAAAGTTTAGCGTGACACTAACGTCACTGAAAATGAGTGACACCTCTATAAATCATCTCTTTGTCAATTTTCAATCAAATATCAGGGAGTTATCTTGTAAAACAAAAAAAAACATTAATTTGAATACTTTTTCTGTGTCATGGCCTGTGTACAAAAATTGACTAAGGAATTTCTTGATGACCTCAACATGAGGTGTAGCATTACCCATGTCTCTTTAAAATTTCCACTCATTTATTATTCCTTTCACCTTCCTTTTCATTCTGTTACTACTATTTTTTTTCTTTTGTTTCTTTGAATGACATTGTTGCGCTTTATAGTTGATGTTTGGTATTTATTTTTGGTGGTTCAGTATTTACCTTCCATTTGTCTCTTAGGTGTGGTTTATAAGAGTTTTTTGAAGGCTTCTACGACTCCGACACACATGCTTTTAGAAATATGTTTCCATGTGCATAGTGTTTCGATACCTGTGTGTAAATAAATAAATAAATCACTGTGAGCTCATGTCCTTGAACCCTGAGGCTTGTCGCTGTCACAAGTGGGACATCATAATACACCTTCTCCTGGACCTTTTATCAGAGCATTTTAATTTTAGAAAACCTTGAAAACTGTTGTTGTGTGTTGTAGTCCTGATCAAAACAGGCACTACAAACACCATGTTCGGTCATTGCAGAGAGGTAAGTCATAATTTCCATATTCAAAACAGGAAGACAAAGTTGGTGAAGGCTCAAGGCCCTCAAGCAACATTTTTACAAATTAGGAATAAATATGGGATCAACCCATCTTTGAAATATCCAGGGAGATAGATTTATATCAGTTTTCACAACCTGCAACCTAACCCTCTGCAGCCTGCATCACTCTAACCTGATCTAATGAGAGGAGCTACTGCTGGAAGGATATGACTTCAAAACCTGAAGTAACCCTCTAATGCTGTGTTTCCATTTACGTACATTTACAGAGGCAACCAGAAGTCCAGTCATTTCTATTGGAGTCTCCGTTACACCCTTTGTGCTTGTGACACACATCTTGTTCATAACATTTTTCTCTGGAATATTCTTCAAATACACTACCTGGCCCCCCAAAAATGTCGCCACCTGGATTTAACTAAGCAAATAGGTACGAACCTCTTATTGGATAATTACTGCATGGGCGATTGTCTTTCAGCTGGCAACAAGTTATTTAACCCCAGCTGATGCAATGAGTAGCTTCTCATTTCTTAAACAACCATGTCGAAAGACACATCCTGTGGTCGTGGAAAAGATGTTAGTCTGTTTAAGAAGGGTCAAATCATTGGCATGCATCAAGCAGAGAAAACATCTAGAGATTGCAGAAACTACTAAAATTGTGTTAGGAACTGTTCAACGCATTATTAAAAACTGGAAGGATAGTGGGGAACCATTGTCTCTGAGGACGAAATGTGATCAGAAAAATATTCTGAATGATCGTGATCGGGGATCACTGAAACGTTTGGCCAAATCAAATGGAAGAAAAACAACAGTAGAACTCAGGGGTATGTTTAATAGTGAAAGTAAGAGCATTTCCACATGAACAATGTGAAGGGAACTCAAAGGATTGGGACTGAACAGCTGTGTAGCTTTAAGAAAACCACTAATCAGTAAGGCTAACCGTGAAAAAAAGGCTTCAGTTTGCTAGGGAGCGTAAAGATTGGACTCTGGAGGGCTGGAGGAAGGTCATGTGGTCTGATGAGTCCAGATTTACCCTGTTCCAGAGTGATGGGCACATCAGGGTAAGAAGAGAGGCAGGTGAAGTGATGCACCCATCATGCCTTGTGCCTACTGTACAAGCCTGTGGGGGCAGTGCTATGATCTGGGGTTGCTGCAGTTGGTCAGGTCTAGGTTCAGCAACATTATGTGCCCAAAGAATGAGGTCAGCTGACTACCTGAATACACTGACTGATGAGGTTATTCCATCAATGGATTTTTTTCTTCCCTAATGGCACGGGCATTTTCCAAGATGACAATGCCAGGATTCATTGGGCTCAATTTGTGAAAGAGTGGTTCAGGGAGCATGACACATCCTCTTCACACATGGATTGGACACCACAGAGTCCAGACCTTAACCCCAATGAGAATCTTTGGGATGTGCTGGAGAAGGCTTTGCGCAGTGGTCAGACTCTCTCATCATCAATACAAGATCTTGGTGAAAAATTAATGCAAAACTGAATGGAATAAATCTTGTGACATTGCAGAAGCTTATTGAAACAATGCCACAGCGAATGTGTGCTGTAATCAAAGATAAGGTGGTCAAACTAAATATTAGAGTGTGTCTCCTTTTTGTTTGTGGGCAACTTTTTTTTGGCCAGGCAGTGTATTATACCAATACAAACGTAGAACAGTGGTCTCAGTGCCCCTAGTGGAGAAACGCTCTGAGCATCAGATGAGCTCTCAGTTGAAAACAGTTCAACTCCTGAGAGAGTGTTGTGCTGATCAGTGTTGCTTCTTCCTCACTAACCAATCAAAATCAAAAAGGGATGGGACTTCTGCTGTGTGCTTTGTAAACAACACTGAGGTGAAAACATGCTGCCTATTTACCGGGGGAAATTCTGGCCCTCAGCTTATATCAGTTATTGGACATGACTTCTTGACTTTGTGTGGGGGACATTTCAGTGAATTAAGAAAATGGGAGGAGTGATTCTTGACAGCCATATGGGTGTTTCTGAGAGACGTGGAGGTCAACTCCTGTTACCTGGCAACATTAAGCACAGGCAAGAAGCACTCTGAAGCTGAGGCTGAGAGCACTACCAGCTCAAATGCTTCCCCACCCTCCCTGCTTCCCCTTCAACAGCCAATCAACAACAGCTCAATACTTTTGGTTTGTATGAAGATAAAAATTCAGAAAATGTCTATTGTTTTTTTCACGACAGGATTTGACATTTTTATGCACAAGCACATTAATTGACTTGGATTATTTTTTTCAAAAGTGATTAAATTGTGAAAAGAATTTCAGGACCTTTTCACTGGATGCAGTATGATTAAGCATTTGTTGATGCTTTGTGAAAGTAGCAAAGCTTTCAGTGCCACTGTAGCGAACTCTCCCAGCAAACAAACTACATTATGTGCTTTTGATTACCAAATTATAGCTTGCACTTTTTCCAAGAGGGAAATTCAACTGACTTTTGTGGCAGGTTTTGATGAAATTCAAATAAAACTTTTTTTGTTTTACTGTTTCTCTGAGAGGAAGAATGTTTTGGATTGGAAATCAGTTTTTGTATGGAAATGATTTAAAAAAATATGTCTGGGCCACATTGCACAGTCATAGTTTGACATTTGCCCTTGACATTTCACCTTTGACCTCCAACATCTGACTTACTGATTTATAAGATAAGGTGGGCCTTATCAAGTGTTCTTGAGACAACGACATCCTATGGTTTTGACTTTTACCTCATAAATCTATCTGATCACCTCCTTGTCGTGGTGGATATTTCTGCAAAGTTTGAAAAAATTTCCTTGAAAGATTTTTTAAATGGCTTTTATGAGCATAGGGTGAACATAAGGCTCTGTGACTTTGACCTTTGACCTATTGCCTCCAAAATCAAATCAGCTCATCCTTGGGTCAGTGTGGACATTTGTGAAAAGTTTGATTCTTATGCTGTTCTTGTGTTATCCCATAAACAAGCACAGGACAATCACAAGACTCCATGACATTGAAATTTGACCTATGAAGTACTTCATCCTTCAATATATACCCCTCAAAAAGTTTGAAAACATTATTTCAGTTGATTTTTTCTCCTCTTTAATAATCCTAATCGGTTTTATATTCTATACCATTGGAAAGACTGATCAGTTGCCTTTACAACAAGGTACAACATGTAAGGATTGTGCATTTATGCGATCAGCAACATAGCTGGATGTGTGGGTAGCACCTCAAAAAATGTACCAAAATCCCCTGCTACTGGAAGCTGGTGTTCCGGTAGACAGAGTATCAGCATTATTTGGTGTCAGCCCTGGTACCATTTTCAAATTTGGGACCATGTTCTGTGAAGCTGTGTTTCACCAAGCAGTCAGGTTCAGTTTGGCTCGGTACAGTACGCAACTAGAGGTGTTTCCATTGACAAGGAGAAAAATGTGTTTAAGTTAAAAGTGCTGTGGTCTTTTGATTGGTCACAAAAATCATCAATTCTTATGTAATGACAGCTAAAACAAAAACACATACCTTACCACGTTCAAATAAGCCATGGATTTAGAGTGATGTGTTCATCCTTGTTGCTGTGAAGAAACACAGCACTTCTTAGAGTGCAGGATTGCTGAAAGTTTCCCATTGTTGCTCTTTGTTTACGACTATGGCCTTCTTCAGATGCTTCACTGTGGTGCACTGCTGTGACATCATACTTTTTGTAAGTCTTTCTGGCTCTCATCCCTGCCCTCAAGTGAAGGTACAGCTGATGGTGGAAATGCAAACAAGATTAGGGTGTATCACTCCAAGCCATACTGAACTGTACCTTGTACCTTGTTGTAAAGGAGACTACAGTACCAATTGGTGTTACTAAAGGGAAGAAATAATCAGCACAAATAATGTTTTCAAACTTTTGTGAAGAGTATAGATTGACATCTCATCAAAGTTGAAAGAAAATCCCTTGAAGACTTCTTTAAATATCTCATTCACAATATTTGACCGATACACGTACTTACAGGCATGAAGAGACAACCTGAAAGGCAGTTCCCCCTTTACCCCATGGGGCCCGGCTGCACAGAAGCACAACCTCAACTCTTCTACTTCTCGACCTAAAACTGTACTTAAATTCTTTCTCTGTCCAGCAATTGTAAAGCCCAAAAGGACATTGTAGCTCCAAGCTGTTGTTCCAGCATTTTTTTTTTTTAATTATTGTTATTTTTTTCAGTGTTTAATTTGTTATATTCAAGGTAATTTGTCATATTTACATTCTTATATTTTTAGTTGGCTGTACATATTCCAATTAAAGTGCAGATGCTTTCATTGTAATTTTATTTTCCAGGTTAATCACATAGAAAGATCTGTCTCATCCTGCCCTGCAGTCCCCTATTTAGAAACTGCATCTCAAATGTGTTCAACAAATATTTCTGCATAACAACTTTAAGGATTGAGCTTTATCCCACGCTGTCTTCCGCTCTGTTTACAACCATGCAATACAACAAGTTGTAGTTATGATAAATCCCAACAAGGCAGCACCAGTGACACTTAATGACAAAAGCACATTGACATTGTTGCCTCTTAGGCTGACACAAAGGCACAGCCGTGTCCTTGTGTACATTTTCGGACACACACAGGAGTTTCCTTCTCTCCGTGCTGCTCCTTGTTGACGCCCTCATACATGACGTCCTGAGAACATCTTTCATTGGTTACTTGTTTGCTGTTCAAGGTGAAGCCAGGAGGAGGAGGAGGATTTCAGGAGCGGAGAAACTAAGTCCACTCAGTGCGCAAAAACGCACATAGGAAAGCCTCAGGAAGCTGTGGCGGAATATTTCTACATTTTTTGTACTTTTACTAATTTGAATGCCTTATTCAAACAAATTGTCTAATTAACCTGAATTCTGTGAAGGATATGATGGTGGAAGTTTCAAAGAGCGTCTTCTCTCTGCTTTGCTGCCTGTTGCTCCAACCCGTGAGTGTTTCCAAGTCTCTGACTTTTTCTTCAGGAGCTGAAGTGTAGTTTATCTTCATGTTCATGTCAAAAGCGTGGATAGTTAGTTAAAATAAGGATGTACATGGATGGATATTTCACGGAGATTGTTGTCACTTGAAAATTTTAGCTCATGAGTAGATGCGGGACTCTGTGGTGGACGTAGCGCGCGAAGGTGTGATCCATTAAGACGCGCGAGGAGAACTCAGTAAGAGGTGGTAAAACACCAATATGGGAAAACTTTGGTTTTAATATGATTAACATGGTTTTTGTTGTCATACGTGTCTTCATTTTTAAATACATTTAGAGGATACTTGAAAGCCAAGTGGCTGTTTTCAGAATTGAGAAGAAATTTCCCTCCCATCTCCTGCTGCCTCTGCTTGATGTGTCAGATCCATGAGCAGAGCCTGGGAGCCTCACAGGGCTGCTTGAGCCACAAACATCCGAATCTTACAGGGTGCCAGCAAAAACATGCTGTCCTCGGACAGTCCGGCTCTTATTGAACAATTAGCAAAACAATAGCAACCTTAACAACCTCACAAATAGAATGAATTTTTAATTCAAACTGAAGCCCCAATGATAAACATCAGGTGTGTTTTTGTATATATATATAAACACACACACAAATTTATTAGACCACCTGCCATAGAATGAGAAAAATGCAAAAACTTAGGCATTAGACTTTTCAAAATTGTTTCAAATTGAAAACTTTTTCTGTTATTGGACAAACATTTTGAACAGGAATGAAGAATTTCAAACTGAATTCACCTTTTTATTCTCAAATTTGAGCCGCCGACTGGGCTTCATTAAGAAGTCAGAAATTAATCAAGGATAATGTTTGACCACTCAGAACATTTTTTTTCTGTTCAGGAATGCAAGTAAATAACTACAATTTGACATCTCAATCAAAAAATGTTTTGATTTACTTTCTTAAAGCAATTCATGGATAACAATAAAAATAATATTTTAGCAGTAAAAAAAATATCATTTTGGTGAAAGAGCTTCTACATGCTGGTGTATTAACCATTACAGAAACATAAAAAAATGATTTTGGCTATTACCAATGCTGTTAATACAGGGCAGCTGTGACATTACCCCTACACCAGCAGGATGTGGACAGGTACCACCATGCTGTGGATCATTTAGTACTTGACATTACAGAAACAAAAATAAGTAAACTTATTATTGTTAAATAACGAAGAACAAAAGGTATTGTGTTTTGCATGTGTATTTACACACAGGCCCTCTGGTCACTGCTGTGATGAACAAAAGTGTTAGACTTGAGACAAACACATGGATAAATCTTGCGCTCGTGCACTCTTCCACCTGTGCTCTAGATGAAGTTTCAAAAATATTTCCCTCTGTAAGATGTGTGGAACTGGAGGACAGTCAAGGCACACTGGTGTAATTCAGAGGTGAGAACTAATTAAATATCCATCATATATTTGTTTATAATGGTTTCATTAGTTACTGTGTCAACTTGTGACTTTCTGCTAAAACAGGCGGCTGATAAAAACAGTGAGTGCTTGTGAATGTGTCTTTATTCAGGGATTAAAAATACGGTCATTACTCTGTCTGATCCTGCTCCATGGTGACTCATACTCTGCACAGTGCCTTTGTTTGTCGCGATGCGTCCATGCCCCTTAAGCCCCCTGGTCATCTGTGAAAGGTGGACTGTGACCATGTTGTATCTCATAAAAGAATGCCATTGAGCAAAAAATGTTGGGGATCTTGGCGGCACTGAACACCTCCTGGTGTTGACTGTGAGCCAACTGATTGTGTTTGAGGAGGATCCGTGCCATTTCTGTGGACAAGTATGATACCAGTTATGTAGCTGTTTGGGTTGTTACCAAGCTGAAACCACTGGGCTAAAAAAATAAAGCCAATGCGAAAGTGCCAACTTATCGTCTTTGTTTTGGTACCACTTTACTTACTGCTGTTCAGAAACGTTGCTTGAAATCTTTTTTTGAGTGTTTGTTTGTCTCCTGCATATTTTTGTGCTTCTTGTAGCTGCTGGATAGCTTCTTTTGCTTTGCTTTCTTAAATTCTCTGTTGTCAAAGCCTTTTGTAAACCTGTGTTTTATAAATGTCCTGTTGACCATTTAAACATGACGTCGAACTCTGTTCCATTTCGGCTGGATGGCAAAAAGGATGCTGTCCAATATGTAATTTAATGGATCTCTATGCTAATCAAACAAAATTTCCCCTGGATGAACATAAACATACATATCCAACCATGATGATCTACTGTTGTGTAGTTGAGTATTCTAACAAGACTTCAAATGTCAGTTTTATAAATCTGAAAGTCACTTTATGAAGCTTAAACTATCAAATGCAACAGACACTTTGTGGGCTTACGGTAAGCAATCATCAAGTAAAGTTAACATAAAAAATGTGGCTGTGTCTTCAGTTTAAGCTGAATATTTACTATGAAGATAAACCTTTATTTTGTTTTTCTGGTTTGTCTTTGTCTCATTTTACCATTATGATCTTTACCACCAAAATTAATATAATCATCATTTCATGTTGAGTTTGTCTATATGTTTCAATTGTGCTGTGGTGCTTTATCTGAAAGGGTTGCATGTGTAAAAACAAGCTCCCTAATATAATGACATCCATTCCTGCCTGTCGTTTGATAAAACTTTTATGCTAGCCATACCACATGGATAAAGTAGGATGAATCGTTACTCAAATTCAAACCAGTACCTTACCCCTTCATAGTAAAAGTTGAATCCTAAAATAACAGATCACCTCAAATGATCAACACATAAATAACAACCAGGTAAAATAACTTTTCAGACCCACACAAAAAAAGTCCTGTGAGCTTAGTGTTTTGTGTTTGATTGACAAAAAATCTTGATAGATATGTTCATAATATCAGGCCAGATAACATGTGTAAACCAGCTGAAATCAAACTTTATGGTTTGGCTGTAATAAAAAATGTGACAACCAACCCCAGTCTTTCCTACTGGAATCATCCAAAATGTTATTATTCAGGTTTTGTGACAGCCTTAAAATATTGACATATATTCTACTTTACAAGTTCCTCATAGTTTTTTTTGCCAGTTGTCAGATGCGTTTTTTCTTTGTTGGGACAAATCATCTAATGCCTTCACTCCCGGGTCTGGGCATCCCCAGGGGGATTGCATAAGATTTCATGGGGTGGGGTGGGGGGTGGGGGGGACTCTGTCTGTTTAGAGATAATCATATATGTTTTTACACTCACTAACCTTTTTCATGATACAAACTCAACATATACTAAAGAAAATTGTATTTTTGATGAGAATAACTGTTTTAGGGCCTATTTTCAATTTTAACATGAATGTATCTTTTTCTGTCTGCTCTGGCTCAGGGGGGCTTATAGGTATACCAGCCTTAAGGAAAATATGATGGGAACAACTGATCTAGTATGCATTTTGGGAATAATGGGCCCTGACATACAGTATGTCCAACGCAAAGCATCTTGGCATGCAGCGAAGGTTTCCGCATAATTTCCACTGCCATTTTTTTGTCCTGCACTCACATTGTTTGAATAGCAAATGAACTTGCACTCATGTAGCCCCAAACACACCTTAAAACTGTGTGCCAATCAGTTTTAGAAATCAAGACTTAGGCTGTCAAAATAGGGTCTTAGAAGTTACAAATGTCTTTCCGAAATTTATTGAAATTGGTTAAGATTTTAAAATAAATAGGTGTTTAGCCAGCTCAAAATAGATGTCGCCAGGCCCAAAATTTAAAATTTCCCTTTTACTGGGTATTTCCTTTTATATTCATGCAGCATGAGCATGAGCTGCTGGATCACCTAAGGGCTGATTTGGAGCCAGCCACAAAAAGGAGCCATGCCATGAGATGTCTCTGCTGGAGTTCACCAGTGTGTTTATTTGTCTCCTCCACCAAGACTTCCAAACTCCATGACTTCGACCTTCATTTTTCGTTTACAGCCACTCTGCTCTTCCAAACTCTCCATGGTGATAGCCGGTAGCACACGCAAAATCCTCCTTTAGATAGGGTAGTCTGCACCACGCAATCATAGTAGATCACCCGTAACACACCCACTAATAGCATGTGCAATTTTTTAGTTTGTACATGCAATTTAGCAGTCATTATTTGGGCTCTTAGTAGATCAGGCACATAGTTGCTATTGGTCAGTTGGCTTTAAGTAACTCAGCCTCTCCATCTGTGAGCAGGTTAATCTAAAGTTAAGTTGAGCTGGGATGCACAGTATGGCAGTGTCCACTGATTGGCCTCAACAACACTCCAAAGCCTTCTTTGTTAATGAAACGTGATGTCACATTTCTTCGTCCAGTTCTTTCTTGGGTCAGTGGATGTTTAAGGTTAAGAGGTGTACTATTAGATCAGGGGTACACAAATTATAGCTGGAGGACCAACTGTAGGCTGGATCCATTTTTTAATTGGCCCTCACCAAATTACAAAAAAACAACAAAACAAAAAAAAACAAGAAAGCACCCCGGGGGAGTAGACCTCCAGCAAGGCAACTTAGTTTAGAAAAAAACAATGTTTCCAAATTTCCAAACAAATGGTGATGTTTCCAGATCTAGCTCTGTAACTGGAAGACACATTAAATCTGTTGACCCTCTACTGAGTCTGCAGATTTTTAGCTACACTTTCATGTTAGTTACATTTCTATAGCTTGATTTGTTATATCAAAGTGGCCAATTTTCCATGAGCCTGATAAATTTAAGCATTCTGAAACAGCTGATTCAGGATATATTGAATATCCTTATCAATCTTGGTTGTGCGGTAGAACCTGTCCTAAAGTTAACCTGTATATTTTTGCCAAGCATTCTCAGCATTATTTTTGGAGTTACAAGCAAAAATGTTGAACATGGACTTATCCTGCAATGGTAAAGGATGCTTTAGAAAAATCCTGGATCCAGACAGTGATCTGGTTCATATACCCAAAATCTAATCAATCAGTTCTTGGTCCATTTCTGACCCATCCTGAAAATTTCATCAAATCCCATTCTTAACTTCTGAGTTATCCTGTTAACAAGCTAACAAACACTGGCAAAAACATCATCTCCAGAAGTAATAAAATATATCCCAACTAGGGATACAAATCTTATGCCTGGCTCGTGGATAAGAACAAATTGATTTTGGCATTGAATAGCTGCATAATATGCATTGTTTGCTTGGCTTTCTGTTCCATCTTAAGGTCTGAAAACAAAAGAGATTGTGCTTTGTCAGCATCAAGACTTCCAAAAAAATTATAGCCGCTTTGAACATTTTTTCTCATTTTGTGTCTGAATGTGGAGATGTGCCGTAAGCATTTCCCCTCTTTGCTGCATAGAGTGTCTTTCCCATCCTGAGCAGGTGAGGATCCAGTGGGGCAGTTAGGGCCTCTGGATCCTGCCTGGCCACCAGAAATCTTAACCATGCTTGACTGTTAATCTTGTCAAGCCATTGATGAAAAGTTGGGATGGACGCAGTTTTTCCCACAGCAGATTCAATCAATGGTTGGTTGGGATATTGGCTCCTATGGTCTGATTCCTTCAATGCAAAAGTCTTTCAAGGCAAACTTACTGTCTTTAAATTGAATTCTGCACTCCTGGTTCAGGTTTTGATTTGTTCTCTGTGACATTCATGTATCTTTATGGCGTACTTGACCTTCTTTTAAAGCTAAGGTTAAGGCGAATTTCCTAGAGAAAGACATCAGGTGCTTGATTCCACAGGACTCCATGGTGATGGCCACTTTTTGATCTCCTGTGTCCATATCCACGTCTGTCTCCACTCGAGAAGCATGTCTGTCATGATTCATGCTGGAATTCAGCTGAAGGTCGAAGCCTTTAGAGAAAGCGTGCTGGCTTTCATATCTCTTTGTCCTCTTGCAGACTGTTTGATTGCCTCAGAGTGAGAATGTAGTAGAGGAGGAGAAGGGAGGTGCTATTTTTGCTGGCAGGGATGAAGGGTGAAAGTGATGATAAGTGATATGACGATGGAGGAGTGGCTGATATGGACCAAAAATCTTATCTCCCTGTAACAGTAAAACAAATGATTATCACACTGTCAGAATTACAAACTTAAATGATTCAGATAATAATACGCTGGTCTTGAATCTTGTTCTTAGCTATACCAACTAGACAGAACTCAGAGAGCGCAAACCTCCTCCAAGGTAGCTCACATATTGCTGTTACACCTATAAGCAACAGTTCCATAATAAAATAACCCTCATAATATGATTTCTTGACCCTGAAAACCAGCCCCTCACATCTGGAATCATGTTGATATCATTAATAGTTTGACAGTCATTGAGTGAAAACAATCATTCACCAATGGCGGTTATCCAGATCCACCACCACCACCAAAATCTAAGCACTTTTCCCTTGTGCCATGACCAACATCAAATAAAATAAATGTCATCCAAATGTAAATGTCATCCAAATAAATTGAGAATTTATTGAGTTATTAGCTAAACTGTGGAAAACTGCCCCATCTCACACTGCAAACAAATTCTTTAAAATATTCCAGGATCCACATCTGCCATCAAAATCTGGGCATTTTTAAAGGATAAGTTCGGTTTTTTGACACCTGGACCTTATTTTTAGGATTAAATACGCTCGTAGACTCACCCAGACAATTTTGGCGGCGCACGGAGCTGTTTTCGAGCAATTTCGATCCATGCCGTAGTAGCAGACGGGGCCAGAAATCGAAGCCCCTAAATTAGACATTATCTGCTGTGAAACTCTATCCTCCTCTGTTGCCATTGCCGTGCAATGTCCACAACAACACCACCAGTTAGCCCCCATTCGTGGACGTGCAGTGGTTGCTTGTTCTCTGGCCAGCTGTTCGGCTCTTTCCCTCTGCATCCTCCTGTCAAATAGCTCCTCGTCGGTATATTCTGGCTCAAAACGATACGGGCATCCATTATACTCAAAGTCCTCGTCAGACACTTCTACATTGGATAAATATTCCGCCATGTTGCACAAAAATAGCCGTGTAGCCGTGTAGCCTAGCAACAACAGCGGCTGTACTCAGCTGTGCTCTTGCGGTGCATGTCTATGACGTCACCAAAAGTTACTCATCCTTGTAAAGCCCCAGGTGACCATAACCACGAAGTTGAGCTGACATGGTGATAACACTGGCCATTCATTTATAAAATGTAGCTGAAATGAGCGAGTTTTGCAGCAGATAATGTCTAATTTAGGGGCTTCGATTTCTGGCCCCGTCTGCTACTACGGCATGAGAAAAAAACGCCGTTGGATGGATCTAAATTGCTCGAAAACGGCTCCGAGCTCCGCCAAAATTGTCTGGGCGAGTCTACGAGCGTATTTAATCCTAAAAATAAGGTCCAGGTTTCAAAAAACTAAACTTATCCTTTAAGTTGGGCCATTAACGACATCTCCGGGAAATTTCAGCAAAAAACATTTTGCAGTTTTTGCGTAATCTTGCTTACAAACAAACAAACAAACAAACAAAAAGAAAAATGCAGACAAAGACATAACTTTCACCGTGGAGGTAAAAAAGATAGAGGTCCTGAAAACCCAATATTGGGCAATATTTGTTTCCAATTGTCGGAAACTGCAGACAAACTTAACACATGAAACTGATAGGTAGTATCAAAAAGTACAGAAACATAACAAGCTTTTGTCACATGTTTAATCAAAAGACAGATAAGAGCATCATTTAGCACTGGCTACATACTAGCTAATTCTTAGGCCTGATATTTGACCCAGCGTCTCCCCTTATGGAGTGTTGTGGTCTATAAATCAAAGGCTATCACCTGGGATATTTCAAGTAAGTCTAAGTAATCCCTTTGTGTACAGTGCCAATACAATTATTTAACTGGTTCCAATGAAGTCCTAGCCTCTTTTAATTGGAAACAAATATATGTCTGATATTTTGATTCTAGGTTGGGCTGACATGACTGACAGGCTACCCTCACTAGCCAATAAGAACACACTTGGAAACTCAATCATTTTTCATTGTGGTTTGAATACAACTCTTCTCAGAGCTTAGTGGAAAATTGAAATGGAAGACACCAGACACGTGTCCAAAGCAAGATATACCACTATAGGACCAATCAGACAGTTATTTCTGCGTGTATTATTGTTTAAAGTTCATGTTTTATCAGGAGAGCTTCTGTGAGAGCTTGTGTTTGCCACTGCGAGATCTTACTTTTGAGCTCCATCTGATCAGGATCCAACTGATCATCATGGATCCCACTGATCCGTACAGCAGGATCAGCAGGAGCCATGGGCGTGCTTTCCTATAAAACTCTATGGAAACAAGGTGACAGTATTGGTCCCACCAGTGATTGTAGCGGTCACTCTTAGTAACGTGACATACCAGATGGACCAGTCAATATATTTTACTGGTCCATCTGGTCAACGCCTTTTAGAAAGTGTCAAAAACATATCCATCAGGTGATGGGATGATTGTTCCTTCAATCACCTTCATTACTGGCCAATCAGATAATTTATTAGGCTAGCACTGCTGCCATGATGTAAAGTACAAACACATAGTTTTCAGAATGTGTAAGCTGATGTGACTGTGATGACTAAGGCCACTTTGACGGACATGACTTGATGGTTGTTGCCATGGAAACACTTAACATTAAGTCAGACTGCTGCATATGCAAGCAAGGCCTTCTCCTAAATTGTGCTTCTCTTTTTACTAAAACTGTGTTTCCTGGTTTGCAATGTGAGCGATCCCATCACACTTTTTGAATAGCTCGCAGTGCAAACCAGGACATCCACTTCTAAGAACTTATTATGTGAATGAGGGAGAAAAGCAAATTGGCAAATTTTTCCATACAGTGACTTTAACTACAAACCTGATGAACATATTTTGACAGAATGAAAAACTAAAAAAAAGACAGCCACAAAGACTCTTTTTATCCAAGCGGTATCTTTTTCAGGCATGTCCCTGCTTATTTCAGCAAGACAAAGCCAAACCACACTCTGCATGTGTTAAGATGTGTTCACACCAAACGTTAATGATCCATACCCTTCAGAGCTGCTCATGGAGGGTTTCATCACGATGTCTGGGTGATGGCCCCCCTCTTGCAGAATCTGCCCACTTCACTTGTCTTTTTTCTGGAGACCCATTCCCTCTGTCTCCCAGGAATGTTCTTTGTCTTAATGTCAAATCCCCTCTAGTAAGCCAGGAAAATACACCAGAAGCCAGCCAACAGTTGTGCTGTGTGCCGTTGTGCTGGCTAGCTTGGTCCACATTACAGACAATGAAAATTGTTGAATAAATATGAGCTGAATTTCCCAGATTCACAAAACTTTCCAGTGACTTTCTCCCCATGTCTCCTCAGTGTAGTTTGGTTTCTGGACTCTAAAATAATCGTGTAGAGGAGCTCTGTTGCCGACGTGCAGCCATGTTTACTTCCTCCTCTGTCTGTGATGTCATCTTCGTCACCGTTGACTCTCAGAGCTGATTGGCTGTCACGCCGCAGCTTCAGGCGTGTTTGTCGCCAAAGTTTGATATTTTCAACTTGTGTGAAGGAGTGATAAGCTGTGACAAAATTTTCATGTAATTGTTGTGAATTTAGCATCATCCCTTTCACTTTCAGTATGATTATGTGAATGTAAATTGAAAATGGGTGAATATTTGCAGATAAAACTGAAGTTTATCATTTTGACCGTTAACTATGTTGTCTATGTAGTGTATTCATAAAATGTTGGTGAAAAAGGATTTGCAAGTCAGTGTGTTCTGTTTTGATATACATTTTCTACAATGTTCCAACTTTCTTTGGAATTAGGGTTTGTAATTTACTTTTTTTGGCCTTGAAACATTTAAAAATCTCTTTTGTTGCAATGAAGCTTTAAGTAAGCAGCTTAAGGGTTGTGTTTAAGCAGTTTTATAAAAAGAATAAATAAGGAAGGTATAATCAATTCAATTCCTTTATGTTGAGTTGATCCTCTGTGGTCCTGAACTGTAAACACTGACTAAATAAACTATTGACTGACCGATTGATAATACAAGGGCAGGACTTAGCTAGGGGTTAAACAATCACCAAACACATAGGTCAGTGCTGGCTAGTGAGTTGTTTGAGACATCACTATTACTCCCTTTTTTAGATCCTTTACAATCATAAGCACACAAAAACATCTGGGATCAAGAAAGAATCAATTACATAAAAGCCAAAAAGGACTTACAAATCATCGTATTTATTTTTTATTTATGTTTTATACAATGTCCCAACTTCATTGTAGTTATCATTGCAGACAAAGTGTCTGTGTGTCAGGTGTTGACAGCTGGAATGCATGAATGTGAAAGAATCCAGGTTTTTGGAAAAAAATGAAACACCCAACAGACTGTTCATCAAAAAAGGGAAGTATAGAAAATAACATTTTTATCTCTGTCCAGCCTGGTACCAAGAAATCGCCTTGGGGCTGTGGACCCTTGATTAACACAACTGTCTCAGCCAATGTCTCCTTTAAAAACATAGTGATATGATGGACTGCAGGAAGTTTCTCTTCCAACTTTTGCTGTTAAAGGTGGCACAGATCTTTTACTGTCAACATCTTCTCCAAGCTTACCTCTGAGAAAGTAACACCAGAGCCCAAGGAACATATTTCTCATAATCCAAACCCAGGAATCACCTCGTGGAGGGGGAGAGGCTGATATCATATGTACTCATTTCTTGGCCCACAGTAGCTGCACACTACCCATCTGATTAATGCCCACGGAGTGGAGACTCATCCATCGAGTAACATCCATAAATCTTTAGCCCCTGAGCAGTGTCTGTATCTCCTTGGCTCCTTGTCCCACAGCCCCACTGTGCCTGAAGACCTGCTCCACATGTTTGAATCATGCAAATGTGGAGAGTATGACGCCCGAGTCACAGTCAAAGATTGATAGTGTCTCTGTAGCGTCTGTCAAGTGGAGAGATTAATGTTATCATCTAAAGAAAGACCTCAGTGGAGAAAGTGGATTGTAGATTGTAGAGAAGGCATATTTAACTCATGCATCACCCACACTTCACTAATAAACTAATTATCCATGACAGTGGGGATGAAAAGAAAACACATGCTTTCTGTGCTCTCTGCAGGTGTTCTCGGTACAGATGTGTGACATGGTGAAGGAGATCAACAAGGAGAGGGACATGTGTCTGGCTCGGATTGAGAACAGAACAACAGGTATGAAGCTGTTCTTGTGTTTGACATGCCTTCAGTGATCATTTTTATTCTATTTTTATCCCATTATTTTCAATCCGATGGCAGGCTTTGACTGAAGTGACACCATGAGCTCCAAAGACAACAAAACCTGCCCTCAGGCTTTTCATTACACCTTGCGTGGTTGAACACTGTTTTCCTCTTGATGGCTGCCACCCCTGTTTTTAAACGGGCAGAGGTGTAATTTTACAGTCAGAATAAGAAGTGAGGCATATTTCCAAGTACTTTGACACATACAAGCAAATTGACATTGTGTTTTGGTGCAAAAAGAAAACAATGGGGCATGATTCAGTTAATAAAGTAAATAATTAATTCCAAGAAACTTAAAAATATTATTTTAAGTACACGAGAAAGTATAGATGAAAATTAAGAAATAAGAATGAGGCATAAATGACAAGATATAGAGAAAAACAGCAAAATAAATAAAATGTTTTCTTCTAATTTATGGAAAATATACCACATATTTATTCATATTTGTCACAACACCATGATTTCAGAACAATTTATTGCCCTATTTTGGCAGCATGAAGCACGTTACCTAAAGCATGTGGCACACAGCAGTTTGGGGCGTGTCGATCTATATTTTGCTATTTTAAGGACGCATGTTCTCGGTGGAAGAAGCAAAGTAGATGAATTGTGTGGCTAATTATGCATGGGTGTGTTTTGGGTGTAACACAGATCAAACCAATCAGTTCGCAATGTGCAACAAGCAGCTGGCGTGTTTCTATATACATAGTGGGTTTTGTTGTTTGGTCTGATTTTTTGATGTATTATTTCTTTTCTGTCCCTTCATTGTGCCACTATATTCAAAGAACACACACAGAACACTGTATTGCTCAGATTGAAGCGTTTTTTGTTAAAGCATCCAGAGCATAAAAATTTTTCCAAACGACGAATAAAAAACTTCTGCATGATGCCGCTTATAAATTCTATTATTCTTCAGTTAAAGCCAACAGCCTCCTATGTGCAAAAATGTTCAATCTTTTACAGGGTTAAAACATCAGAGATTCACGAGGACTGATCACCTGATAAATAAAAACACTTTAAAATGACTTTAAAAAATGTATGCTTATGAAGAAAAACCTGACAGAATCTGTCATGACAGAACCCACAATATCAATATTTCCAAGAAAAAAAACTCTAATTGGCTGTAATTGATACTGCCAAACTCTCTTTTATCTATTTGTCCAAATAAAAACAAAGACATTGTAGTAAAATGAACTTTGATTGCCAGTAAATGCTGTCAATTTCATCAGAAAAGAAGTATAAATGGCTTCTATAGAGTCACTATACCTTGAACCTTTAGCCTTGTTACTTTGATATAATATTGTCCGAACCGATAATAACAGATAAACTGGTCAAAGTCAAGTGAACAAATAGTGTGAGTTAGAACTCAGAGCTATTAAGTTGTGCCAGCTTAGCTGAAGTTATTTGATACTATGTTTAGAGATTTATACCAGCAGCATGCAGCTCAGAATTATAATATAATCATAATTTACTGATGAAATGTTACGTTTGATTAAGTCTTTATTATCTCTGTGTGAAACTGAAACCACAATGAACTTCACTGCAGGCACCACACGACTCTGTTTACCTTGACAGGATTAAAAAGTAATCAAACACTCATTATCTTTTACATTTAAACATCACTTTGCTGCATGTAGGTGTGAATAGATATAAATGGAGTTGTATCTCGAGGCGATGATACCAATATCAGCTTGTAAACAGATTATTCATGATGAGCAGGTGCGAGCTTTAAAAGTGACCTGACTCCTGCTGCTGTTGAATTAAAATAAAGTTTGTAACGAGGGGAAACTGTTGCATTAGTCAGTGTCAGAGTGTTAATTCAGGTCATTCACTGTTTTGACTTTGACGACAGCAGAGTTGAGCTGTCACGTTTCTGCTGCCATGGCAACCTCAGAGCCTGACCTTAACCTGGAGCTGGTTTCAGTTTGTCAATGAAATGGAGTCACCTTGCACACCTTCTGACACAATATCTGTTAAACTGTCTTTCCACTTCTAGCTCTCAATAGGTTGGGTTGATGTATTTTTGTCCCTCTCTCTGTTTTACAGGCTGCACTGGGATGTGGGATAAGATCACCTGTTGGCCCAATGCTGAAGTGGGAGAGGTGGTCACCATCCCCTGCCCCAAATATCTCTTTTATTTCTCCAGGGATGCCACTACACGTAAAAATCGTAAGTTTTATAACATAATAAGGGGTTGCAAAGAATCACTGGGTAGATGTCTTTGTATGTGTGATGATCAGCAGTAGACCGTATCACCATGGTGGCCAGGCTCCCGTAAAATCAATAAAGGTGGGAGACTGTTAAGCTGCGTTCACACCAAACACGACTTTGGGACTGAAATAGCATCACCCACCCAAGTGGCGTTGCCTGTCCATGAATACCTCCTTTTGGTCACCGTCGCTGTCGCTCAGTGACGTCATGTCCGCTTGAGTTTCACCGCGATCTTATCATATATCATATATTAGGATTAGCTGACATTATTCCAACTGTATCCTTTTCACTCAACTATCAACCACAAAACACTGCACCTGTTGGCCCTGCAGCAGCATCGTCTGTGAGTTCTCTGCAAGTCCCGTCTAGGCGGAACTGATGTACTCACCAACTTATGTTTCCCACACGGACATCGATTAGTACTCTGTGAACCTGAATAAAAACAGTCTGTCACGGGTGTTTTCACACACCCACACAACACTGATTGGCTGTTGCTGGCCAGCCACATGCGATATCACCTGAAGAGTTCAAACTTTTCAACTTTGGCGACCAAGCAACAAGCGACGCGGTCGCCCAGAGTGTATCCGTCGCATCATTGCGGCTATATATTGACTTTACATGGAGAGTGGTTGCCCAGGTGGCAAAGTCGCGTTCGGTGTATAGGCGGCTTTATAGTCAGTCTTGGGTACAAATAACTGGTTTGAAGTTTTAAAGATTCAAGGATTCAATAAAAGACTCAAGTTTTGGTTCTGGTTTGTGCTCCTAAAGCTGGAGATATACTTGCAATTTGTCCCTGTGTTTGTGTTGGTGTCACCTATTGACACGGTTACTAATTAAACTGCTACACCTTTTTAGCGCTGAGGAAAATGCTGTATGAATAGCGTGCATATGGTGCTAACAGTATGTGTTTTATCAAAATCAGTCTGAGCTGATCTGATGTTTCCTTTTAAAAACTTGAGGCTATTTTTTCATTCTTACTTCTGAGTTGAATGATTGATGCTTCCTGACATCCTATGAGTGTATGCACAGGTACAAAGACTGCAGCTACATTAGTAAAGAAGGGGAGTACAGTACACACCAGAGCACAACACACTTTGAAAGATACCAGCAGACATATGGATAAATATCTTCACTTCATCACGGTATGGATGTAGCCTTCATCAATGCTGCGGCAGGACCCGCAGGCATAGGATTTTAAAACATTTAAACAGTTACCTCCTCAACTGAATACACTGCTGCAGGTAAACCTGTGTCAAATGGGGAAGAATTTTTTCTCCAGTGACACAAGTTCATGTTAAATTAAAAAAATAAAAATGGAAATTTCCCTTCTCCTGTTCACACTAGTAAATGCTGCCACATTTAAACTGCAATCATCACAAAATAATTTTTTCAACAATTTTTTATGAATAATTGAAATTTAAAACAATTTGAGTTCTGGGTGCAAAATGACAATTCCATGTTCGGTGGAATATGGGAAAGACATTGGCGCTGCATGCAAAAATGCTTAAAATTTATGACAGTTTTGGTCCTTTGCATTGCCTTCAGTTGACAATATACTTAGCCTTTCTTATTGAAGCAACAAATGTGTACATACATATGTTTACATACATATATGAGAAGCAGAATCAGACCATTTTTCATGCCAAAGGTCAAAAAGTCTATCAAACCATGCATACATTTCCTAAAACACAAGCAGTGGTATGTCAGAGACAGCAAAAAAAAAAAAAAAAATAGTAGATCATTTTATCAAGCTGCTCACTGGTACTGTCCCTTTCATGTGCCCCCTGAGGTAATGAAACTTCAAAAACTTGGCAAATACGACCCAGTTAGATAGAATTTCACTTTTGGGTAGGTAATGATCATGTGTATAGACATGCTAAAGCTGATCTGAGGCCCATTTAAAGGGCCTGTCCAGGGCCCAGCACAAAGCTGTGGGCAACCCTACTCCCAGTACACGTTTAGGATTAGTTTGGCTTTGTGAACATTTAGAAATTGTCTTTTTTTTTTTTTTTTTTACAATATACATATAAATATATATACATTATTTTACCTCTATTCCAAAGCATGAATCTCATAACACATGCCCTGTAAATACTGATATTTTTCAGGTATTATTTACATTTGTTCCACTTTCATGGGGTAAGGAGCTATAAATTAAATGTTATGTTTGCTTTTTTTGGACCTTGCAAAGCAGCTTGATATGCCAAATTCCATGGCTGTCATCATATCTTTAGTATGCATAGCAGTCCATCTGCGAATTCAGGATACTCATCTTAAGCCGTCCTGAACTCCTCTCTTTTATCCATTTTTCCAGACATTTCCTGCTTTATCAGTATGACACTGAGTGTTCACAGCCAGATTAACTTAAATCAAGGGCTCAAACTCATGATGTCATTTTGGCCAATGATCACCTGTTGTTTCCATCCTTCCCTACACGTCTCATATATCATGGAGAGAGCAGTAAAACTGAAAACACATGGCACATCTGCGTCACAAAGAGATGAACAGCTTCTCATCCTGTCACTATCAGAGACACAGTCTGTGTTTATTTGTCCTACTTTAATCTGTAAGAAGCCTCACAGGGAAGTGATACTAATTATATTAAATGGTGAGCTCTCTCCTGGGATTTTATTGCCCTGATTGTGTTTGTAGTTCCTCAGATTATTCCCCTCTGAATTTCCCAAGTGTCTCCATTTGTCATTAATGACCATGCAGATAGAGTTTCTTATTTGTATTCAGCTTGCAATGAGGCCTCATTTCAACTCTAGGCCTTGAGCGATGTTTGTTTCTTGGAGTTCAATTAATTTAAAGTTAGTTCATTGCAGTGCATGAGTGTTCGTTGGTAAGTTATGCCTCTCACTAACAGTGCTGTATTATTATATTTCCATAATGAATTGGCTGAGAATTATGAAAACTCCTCTATTATGAAAATTATGTATTATAAGTTTTTTTTTATTTTTTTTATCACAGATCTCGACAGGGTATTAACCTCACACCAACCATTATAGAATGCCACTTTCACTACATTATTCAGTTTCACATTTGAGGATATTCATTTTGAAACAGAAAATGTTTACGATACAAGATAATTCACGTATGCATCTGCCTGACAAGAAGTCTATTGGTTAACATTTAAAGCTGTGTGTATTTCATTAATTTTGAAGCTTTTGTTGTAAGTTCACCTTGCTGTCATAACTTATATTAAAACTCATAATAAATGGAACATTTTCACTCATTGTTCTATGAGAAAAGATGACCAGATCCACATGAATCATCACACATTCAGTAGAGTGGTAAAGGTATGAGTCCAAAAATGCTGAAGTGAGGTAGCATTTTGCACTCCCTGGTTCTCAGCCCCCCAGGGTAAATGGGATGTAGAATACCATTTTCGGATAATGCCTGAAATAAGGTTTGGAAATAATGAAATGCAACTGATGTGGCCTGCTTTTGAATTTAAAAGCCGTGTTGTGTGTTTAAAACAATGGTTGCTGACTAACTGCTAACAAGGACTGCTGCAAGAATGGCTGGGACTCAACTGCAAGCATTTCTGATTGATTTTTTAAATAATCAATCATTCATGCACTGTTGCCACAATCATGAGAACCAACTTGATAAGGTCATTTAACTATGAGGACACTCTCAAAGACTAGGTTGGGATGTTATACATTTGAAATTTTGTAGTTGCTTCTATGTTGAATTGTCATGTTGTAGTTCCATAGTAGCTTCTATCTCTGTCCGTCTGTCTATCTTTCTATGTATCTATCTATCTAGGCCAGTACCCTTTTTTCTTAAGGAGGTTGTAAAATTATATTCTTTTGCAAGTTGCAGCTTAGGTGATCATCTTTTTGTTTGCATCTCAAGTCAGAAATCTGTTTTGCCAGTATGAAGTAGTAAGTGTGGATATCACACTTACTACTTCATTCTCTTATTCTCAGCCTCTTATTCTTATCCTAAGCCCAATGTCAACTTTTTTAGTGGGTGTGTGGGTGGGGGTGTGTGTGTGTGCGTGTGTGCGTCGGTGCGTAGCTGTGCATGAGTAAATGTTGCACGCTTACGTGAGAGTAAACACTCATGTAATATTGGGGTCGGTAGGTGGGTTTGACGGAATGTGTTTATTTGTTTTTTATGTAAAGCACTTTGAGTTGCAGTCTTTGTATGAAAAGTGCTCTATAAATAAAGTTTTGATTGATTTTGATTGATTGATCAAAAGAGAGAAATGTGTCTTTCCCAAAAATGTGAGGGCAAAGGTTTTTTTTTATAAGAACAACATGGTGTAGTGGCTTTATATTGACAATGTCAGCATACTGAAACATAGAAACATACATTAAACATGTGACCTGCTAAAGAAACATTGCTGGGAACATAAAAACCTATGAAAGTCCTTGCTAATGCATCACAATCAGAGGATTTTGATATGAGAAACATAAAACCTTGGGAATATAGATACACTGTGTTCAGTTTGCTTGATAACATTATGCAAACATGTCCACTGTTGCGCTTAGGCATGCAGCATCTCCTCCAAGAAGTCTGAAAGTCAGTCAGCCTAATGGTTTTACCATAATGTACGCAAAAATGTACACTGTTTCCACATCTTCCAGATTGTATTTAAAATGTTGTGTTATCTTTTTGGGTCATTTAAGCCTCGCAACAACACCCGTTTTTAGCATTTGGATACCAAGTTGACCACATTTATTGCCCACTCTATGAATAAATTACATTTTCAGAGATGGCCTGCAATTGTACCACTCTAACCAACCTCTTATGCTGCCAACATCCCATGCATCATTCCCCTGGCGGTTAAGCTGCAATCAAACTAAACACAAAAAAATATTTGCATCGCACCTTCGCTCGACTAAATTCTTTGCGTGTTCTAATGGATCATATTTACTGAGATGAATTTTCATCCTCAAACCCTTGTGCTTGACTCCCAGCATCAACAACGTGTGTTTCCATCTTCTTAATCCATAATCAACCACGCTGGATGCTCATCAATCGCTGTCGTCCTCCTGTTCTTGAAAACCAGAAGCAAAATGTCCCAGAAAAGTCATAAATAGAAACATATCCATCCGATGATCAATATCCTTCGAAGCTGTAAATGGAAAGTTTCACCACAATTCCTGGGTGATGCCCCCTATTGCCCAACCTGCCAGGCTTTACTTGTCTCATTTCCTTGCTTTGTAAGCGATGGCAAAAGGATGAAAGAGGTTAAATTTGTGTCACTAATGTGAATATTTCGCAAATTTGGTGTGAATTGTCATGCAACAAATCTGTCACGAGGACAACATGAATATGTCTTCCAATTCACTTTCAATGTATTTCCATCGAGCGACGAACTGAAATTTGCGTTTGGTGTGTAAACAGCATTGTACTGATTGGCATCCAGCCTTGCTGATCACTTAAATTAAAGTACCAAGAGCTCTATGTGCAGTGAAACCTCTGGCATTAAAGATGCATTGGAGCAAATGAACAACAAGCTTAGAGGCTTGCTGTGCCTCTTTGCCAGCTTTTCTCCTTATTTTGTCAAAACTTACTTCTTAAAGGGATAAAGCACTGAATTTTTTTAAGTGGTATTGTATGAGGTTCATGGCATTAGTCTGAACATTATTCACTGTAACTGAGATTAGCTCTGCCTCTGTACAGAAATAGTTAGCATTGAAGGTATGGGTATACATTGCTTTCGGTGGTGCCATGGGCTCTGCATAATTTAAAGAATTTTAAGTAGAAACAAGCCACAGAAACAGCCTAAGGTGATACACATTTAAGATAACTTACTATCCCACTAGCAAACCACTTTTTTCACACTACCTCACTACACAACACAGCTAACAGGTCCTTCTGCCAGCAGTGTACTGATCAAAGTACAGTCTGACTTAAATTTTGTCGAGTACACAAACATCACTGCGTCCCAAACAAAGACGAGCTAAATTCATTAAAGCTTACAGGTTGTCCTGCTGACCAAGCACAGCAATTTTCACATTGTGTTATTTCAGCTACAGTGTGTTTTTATCAAGAAAACTTATCCTTGAAACCCTGGCTTCTGCCTTTCAGAATAAACCAAGTATAAACCGAATATTTACTTTAGAGAAAAATGTTCATTCAGATCTTCTGGTTTTCCTTTGACTTTATGAAACTGCAACTCTCATCTGTACAAGTATAATTTATTTATTTATTTATTTATTTTACCTTTATTTAACCAGGTTAGTCCCATAGAGATTAAAAACCTCTTTTTCAAGGGAGATCTGGCCAAGACAAGCAACAGCAAAAAATCCAAAGTTACAGACAGAAATGCAAAGACAGACAAATGCCACATCTTTGGATCAATTGTTCAACAGCTGAGCTAAAACATCAGCATCTTACTGAATCTGCTTCCATGTCTTTCATTTTCTATTGTAAAACATTTAAGGACCCCAGCTCCTTGAGCTTTAAGTCATTCTGAAACAGATTCCAGTCTGAGGGTGCAGTGTACCCAAAAGCCCTTTTCCCAATTTCAGTCTGTGCATTTGGGACAGAGAGCATTGTAGAGACCATAAATGTTCAGTTCAGTTCAGTTCATGTTTTGTGTCAATGTCAGAAGTTAAAAGAACAGAGGTTCTGGGACAACTGTCTGAAGACCTGCTGCACTGATTTGAACAATGAAAGACCTGGATGCAGCAGTGTGTTGATGCAGAGGGGGAGGAGATTGCAGGAGAGAGACACAGAAAAATGTTCTCATTCAATGAAACTGTATCACAGCCTTAGTCTCACATTTTAATAGACATACCTCTTACTCAAGTCCAATCCCCTACTGTCCAGAGTAAACGGCGATCATATTAGCCGGAAAAATCACCCCTTTATCAACTTCAGTTCTCATTTATTCTCTTCAGACTATAGGTGGTTGGTGCTGCTGCCAGAAGGACACATTGGAAATGCTGTGTGTTGAAGTAGTGCCAAAAAGTGGCTTGCTAGTGGGAAAGTAAGTCATTGTAAATGTTTTAAATATAGTTTGCAATCATCCTATGCTGTTTTTGTGGCCTCTCTTTAGCCCCAAATTATTTTCATTTGCAGAGTTGGTGGCATCATCTTCAGCATTATATGGCTCTAGCTTCTGTGGTGACTATTTCTGTTTAGACACAAAGATGGGGATTTTTCAATGTTTGTTGTAGTTTGAATGGCACAAACAAATATTATCAAACCAACTGAAGAGCCATCATACAGACATAACAGATTTGCCATCACCTTTGTGATTGCAGCGCTTTTGACCACCTTTGTGCCTCCTCAGACATGATGAGAGGGTCTGTAATCTGACCATTTTCCCTCATCGTATCCAGGACATGAGAAGGGCCCTAACTAGTGATTTATCAGCATGTAGAGGTGAAGGAGAAAGGTTTTCTGGGAAGCTGTGATGTGACCCAGATGGGAGGCAGAGTGACCCAGGAGAGGGGAGCCCTCCAGGGAGAAAACGAGGGGGGATGATAAAGAATTACCAGGTTTGAAAGAGAAATGAGGTTTGGCCACAATGTCAGAGGTTCACTGGATCAAACTGGACAGAGAATGGGATGAGGTAAAGAGCCTTTAAAAGAAAGTGATGGAATTGTAAGTGACCTGTCTTACACTGGAGAACATGGCATCAATTATGCAATAAATCAGCCAATCAGAGCAGGTCTGTGCTGGTTAAAGCCACTCTGCTCCCAGGTCATGTAAGGAGGACTTAATTAAAGCATGATGAATGCTTGTGGATCCTCTGCATTGTGAATGACTTTTTCTGTCCGATGAGAACCTTGTAACCCCACAGAAACAAGAAAAACAGTGTTGTTTGTGTAGCTTGATCACTGCTCATTTATCAGAGTATTCACTTCATCATGAAATGTTTTAGAACTTAAGTTAAAACATTCGACTCTTCAAAGGGCGTGGCATGACAGAATGAGAGTCAAGAGAGAAATTGTTTTGTGTGTTTACGAAACTGAAATAAATTCAAACAAAAAGGTCTGCACCACACATGCAGATATTTGTGAAAACAAAAATTTTTCTTCCTCTATTAAAAAAAAATCCTCTCCACGCTGAGATCCCCAAAAACATCTTTGTCCTCATGAAAATGCAAGATCACATACACTCAGAGTGGTTGGTGGCTTAGTCTAATATGATTTATATATCATTGATTGCAAGGTTGGGGGTTCGAGCTAACCTCTGGCTGTCACATGTCAATGTGTCCTTGGGCAAAACTCTTAATCCCAAATTACTCCCACTGCTGAGTCAGTGGGGTGTAAATGGGTATGAAAGGACAATGATGTGCTAGCTAATACAGGAGGGCAAATTACACCGTGTCTTAACTAAACACAAGCTTTGGATGTTGCATTGCATCGCTCGGCATCGCACACCAACATCCACTAAAAGTGTAATTCCATGTCCTTTGTTTTCTCTTGTAAACAAACAGTTAAACAGGTGCTTTTACCTTACAGAGAAACAGATGTGAAGTGCTTTGCATTGATGAGGGGTTGTCTAAACGCTCATAAATACATTAGGTAAGCAGAGTCGATAACGTGACGCAGTGATCCCACACACCACAGTGTGATGTTTCAGGCCTAAAACACAGATTTCTGCGTACACAAGAACATTGTGAATACAGTTTCTGGAAATCTTCACCTTGCACAGAGTTTTCCAACAGTCTGATTGTCATTGACCTTAAATACTTTGTGTGTGTCTACAGAAAGAATTTAAGGTCATTTTTTTAAGTACTCCTGACACTTCCTTTTTTGATGAGCAGAAGTTGAACAATTTTCCTTTTTTGTATGTGTTTTTTGTAAAAATTTGCTGAAGATCATTTTCTGAACTACTTACAATATGGAGGCCAAAAACCTGAAACAAACACCCAAACTCTCCATCCATCCATTATCTGAACCACTTTTACCTTTCAGGGTTGTGGGCGCTTGAGCCTGTCCTAGCTGACATTGGACGAGAGGTGGGGTACACCAAGAACTTGTTACCTGCCAATCACAGGGCCACATAGAGAGACAGACAACCATTCACTCTCACACTCATACCTATGGGCAATTTGGAGTTACGAATCGACCTTATGAGCATGTTTTTGGTCTGTGAGAGGAAACCAGAGCGCCAGGAGAAAACCCACACAGGCAAAGGGAAACCATGTAAATTGTACACACAGTAAGACTCAGGTCGACCCGGGGAATCAAACCATCAGTTGTCTTACTGTGAGTCACAGGCACTAACCTGCTGCTCCACCGTACCACTCTACATCTAAAGTAATAAAAAAAATATATAACAGACTTTTCACCCAACAAAACACAACTAATCCATATGGAAGCATACTACAATTTCACAAGAAATTAGAATTTCCCTCATTGTTGAAAATAATTAAAACTAATGAAAAATCTCAAACTACTTTATCCTTTTTCAGAACCACGGCAGGTCAGAGAAATATGGTTCAAGTTGATCCCCTCCTTTGAAAAAAAAAAGTGTCCCAGTATCAAAAAAAGTAATTTTCATTTCTTGTCTAGTGTTTTCACTTGCAATAAATTGCAAAAGACTGGAGTTATTGACACATCCAGAGCTGTTCATTTTATAGGCCTCTCATGCACACACACAAAAACAAGCATTACGAAACACGGCGCCACAGAGATTGAAGGCCAAGTCATAAATTTAGCTGAGATAGAGTTTGCCATTCTCATGAACTTTTTACCTAGGAGGTCTAACACAAACACACAGTCATTTATCTCCTTCAGAAACACTGAAACTCTGCTTCTGTGCAGGCTCAGAGTGACACAGGCCTCGCTGTTTAGAACTTCACCTGATGGCTTTTTTTTGGTCAGTGCATTGAGTTTGTCAAATAAGATATTCAGTAGGCCAATATCATTTAGACTGATGTGGGAAAAAAGATGCAGGGCCTATAACTATTTATCTATTGGATGTAATAAGTTTAAACAGGGAGTTTTTTTAACTTTTTATTTTTACTTTGAACTAAACTAAAAGTGCAGCATGACAGTTTTATGCCTTTGCAAGTTGCCGGGGAATCAAAGTTCAGTGGAGGGTCAAGAGGATGGGTCCTGGCAGTTTTGTGAAAGAATGATCCATAGAAACTTTACATGGAAGGTTAAAGGGTTGGGGAAAATGGGCATTTGTGCAAAGTTATCCTGAAAAGTATCCTTGAGTTCAACACTGAACCAGCCCAGTTGCCACTTGGATCAATGTTGGGTACCCATGGCCTGGATGACTGAAAACCTACACAGACATCCTTGAGTTATTGTGTCCCCAAACAAAAGATGATAAAGAGGCTCCATGACTTTGACATTTGACCTTTGACCCTCAAAATGTACATGCATAATCCTTGACTAAAAGTGAACACTAGTACAAAGTGAAAGGAAAATCCTTCAAAGTGTTCATGAAATCTAGATCACAGTCACAAGTAAAGAAATACATTTTCAGGGAATATTGGCCATAATACTTTGAATAAGTGATCACATTTTGGTGGTAATCTGAACCCAGATGAGATCAAGAATTTGTTTAAGGATTCATTAAGATTGTGAGAATGGGCTGTTCTTCAATTTTGACAATAGTTGCCTGATAATGTTGGACATGCATAGTTATAAACAATTGCTATCAGGCAAGAACCTCTTGTCTCTGTATTTTAGGATGACATTTTCTTTCATTCTTTCAGTGCAGTTGGTGACCTTCTAAGTTGATGAGTAGATTTTATAAACTTTAACCAATTCAAACTACAAAAAAAATATTTGAAATCAGGAAAAAACAATTATTTATTCAGTAGTAATTTTTTCTGTTTCCTGAATATTAACAATTTTGGAAATAAGAGGTTTGTGCCTGACAGCGATGAAATGTAACCGTTGAATTGGTGATGACATTAAACTGTGACAAGTTTTGTTTGGTTGGCAAAAAGTCAAAGAATCAATATTATGTTGTATCCTGTTGTAACTGGTGATTCACACCCCAGTACACTCTGATGTCAGTCTGTTTTCACTCCGTGAAGGAGCAACCAAAGCTAATATCATACAATTTTTTCTTCCATCATGACATAATTAGCATAATCATTCATAATTTCTAGAGAGTCAGGCTTTAAAATATCCTAGAAATTAAAACAATGACAGGGTGATCAACTGGTTTAAGCTCTCCCCGTCTTTGTGCATGTCATTTGAAATCCTTGCCGTCGTGTTTTTGGGGGATGATGAAAGCATTCTTCTGGCAATCCCTCAAACAAGCCAGATCCATCAGTGGCATGGGCTGGAACAACAGGGGCTTATCTGCGCCTTTGTGTCTTGTCATGTTATTTGAGGAAGCTAAGCCCCCACCTCTCTGCAGTACGCCGCTCAGGTATTTGTGGGGCGACCGTTTTTTAATGCCAAACACGCTCAGAGGCTGTGAGGATTGTTGATCATTTCCCAACTCGGTCTTGATTTGATAGCGTCTGTGCAGCGATACAGTTGGGAAATGCGAGGAATGTCCTTCATTTTGATTTCTACAGCTCTATTCAGGGCTGAGGATTAATATCATGCCAACTCACGCAGGTTCTTTTCTTTACTGACAGGAAAGGTTATGATGAAATGATACAGATAAAAATTACTGAATGGGAGAGCGGGCAGAATCACAGAGATGCCAGTGCATGCTTCCCTCTGATCACAGATTTAGAAATGACTCATGGATATTTGTAAGATTGTTTTTTTTGATGCATTTCCTTCCTTCTTTTGTTCTTAAGAGTCAAACCTTGGATTAATCCAAAGACATGCACAGAGAGCGCTTTAAAAGCTCTTTTAATGGTTTTGCATTTGTATGTTAGACGGACTTTGCAGGATAGAGGATTTTTGTTTTACACTTCATGCAATCTGTTTTAGAAGGTAATACTTTGAAGTTCTTTTACTAACTGAAAGACTCAGTGTATGCACTCCTGTAGTTCCCTGAGTGGAGCACTTGTGTTGCTGCATTTCTGTTCTTGCTGGTGTTTTCTGGGTTTGGGCTTTCTTTCACTTCTCACAACATTTGTGACTTTTCTATTCAAAAGCAGATTTCATTTTCAAATCTGTGCCAACCACAAGTGTGACAGTGTTTTGGTTCACCTTGATACCATGCTAACTGATTTTAAGAAGGTAGTTTCTGCAAATAGTTCCCCTTTTTTTTTAAGGGAGTGCACAGTTCATTCACATACACACACCTATACATATATATATATATATATATATATATATATATATATATATATATAACACTTAACTTTGCTACACTCAAGTGAGTTGAGCTTTATTTTACTTTATCTTATGTTTTAATGTCTTCTATGCTGCTCTGAATTGGTAAGCTCCAGCCAGCAGGACCTCCATACAGAGCCCTGCATTGGTTCAATAACCTTCTCTAAGATGAAAACAGCATCTTTATGGGCAGCTGAATGCACTTGGACCTCTGACATCTGCCCCCCCTGGACAGGATAGAGTAAAAATATCTCTGCTTGACTGTTGGCCCCTGATGTGTGTGTGTGTTTGTGTGTGTGTTAGAGTAATTATGACACAGATGGAGGCAAACACACATGGGAACAGTCCCGGCATCTCTGAGCCAACAGGCAACTGATCCCCTTCAGTCACTTCTTTCATTTCCTTTTAGTTTCATGTATTCCTGTGAGACACATCCATCTCAGTGTGACTTCATTAAATGTGAGTAAATGTAGGAGAAGCTCTGCCTTGAGGCTCAGCCCAGGGCCTTGAAAGCAGAACAAACACATGACATAACATGATTTTAATTGACATACATTAAGCCCTCCATTATAGTTTTACGTGTTATTGTTGATTTAGAGCTGAAATTCCCTTTATCCCTGTGCTCATTAGGTAACCTGTCAAAAACATGCACTGAGGATGGCTGGACCCCCATCAGCTTCGACTCCTACACATTGGACTGTGGATACAATCCCAACAGCACCATGGATGACAACACGGTCAGTATAGTGACAAATGCTCTGTTTACACTTTGCATTTCCTCAAATAAACATCCATGTTAGGTAACTGTAAATCAGTTTCACCCATGTGCGCTCACACTTGTTATTTAGAAAACATACTGAGTTACATCTAAGGATGGAAATTGAAAGCTAATTCCAGTTTAGAATCATTAACAACTCCCTCAAGCAATTAAAGTTAATACTCCCTGAGCCACCACCTTATCGCGGTGGGAGGGTTTGCGTCTCCCAATGACCCCAGGAGCTATGTTGTTGGGGGCTTATGCCCCTGGTAGGGTCTCCCCAGGCAAACAGGTCCGGTGGGAGGGTCCAGATGAAGCATGACTCGAAGACCACTATGAAGAGGAAGAAGAATGGTCTCCAGTCTCCCTCGCCCAGACGCGGGATACCGGGGCCCCTGCCTGGAGCCAGGCCTGGGAGTGGGGCTCATCGGCGAGTGCCTGGTGGCCGGGCCTATGCCCATGGGGCCCAGCCGGGCCCAGCCCGAAGAAGAGACATGGAACCTCGCTCATATGGACCCACCACCCATAGGAGGGGCCGTAGTGGTCGGGTGCAATGTGAGCTGGGTGGCAGCCGAAGGCCGGAAACTTGGCGGTCCGATCCCCGGCTGCAACGGCTAGCTCTAGGGAAGTGGAATGTCGTGGCGGCAACACCCGAACCTGCTGGTGGACACCAACAGTGAGGGATGCCGTCAAGCTGAAGAAGGAGTCCTATCGGCCTTTTTGGCCAGTGGGACTCCGGAGGCAGCTGACAGGTACCGGCAGGCCAAGCGGAATGCGGATTCGGTGGTTGCCAAGGCAAAAACCCGGGCATGGGAGGAGTTCGGTGAGGCCATGGAGAACGACTTCTGGACGGCTTCGAAGAGATTCTGGACCACCATCCGGCATCTCAGGAGGGGGAAGCAGTGTGCTGTCAACACTGTCTATGGTGGGGATGGTGCGCTGTTGACCTCGACTCGGGACGTCCTGGATCGGTGGAAAGAGTACTTCGAAGACCTCTTAAATCCCACCAGCACATCTTCCAGCCCGGAAGCAGACCTGGGGGACTCTGTGGTGGGCTCTTCTATCTCTGGAGTTGAGGTTGCCGAGGTGGTCAAAAACCTCCTCAGTGGCAGGGCTCCGGGGGTGGATGAGATCCGCCCGGAGTTCCTCAAGGCCCTGGATGTTGTGGGGCTGTCATGACTGACACGACTCTGCAACATTGCGTGGACATCAGGGACAGTACCACTGGATTGGCAGACTGGGGTGGTTGTCCCCCTTTTCAAGAAGGGGGACTGGAGGGTGTGCTCCAACTACAGGGGGGATCACACTCCTCAGCCTCCCCAGTAAGGTCTTTTCAGGGGTACTGGAGAGGAGGGTCTGCCGGATTGTCAAACCTCTGATTCAGGAGGAGCAATGTGGTTTTCGTCCTGGTCGTGGAACTGTGGACCAGCTCTATACCCTCCATAGGGCTTGAGGGTGCATGGGAGTTTGCCCAACCAGTCTACATGTATTTTGTGGATTTGGAGAGGGCATTCAACCGTGTCCCTCGTGGGGTCCTGTGGGGGGTGCTCCGGGAGTATAGGGTAGCGGGCCCCCTGGTACAGGCGGTCCGTTCCCTGTATGACCGGTGCCAGAGCCTGGTTCGCATTGTCGGCAGAACATCTGAGATGTTTCAGTGAGGGTTGGACTCCGCCAGGGCTGCCCTTTGTCACAGGTTCTGTTCATTACTTTTATGGACAGAATTTCTAGGCCCAGCCAGGGTTGAGGGGTTTTGGTTTGGTGACCTCAGGATCGGGTCACTGCTTTTTGCAGATGATGTGGTCCTGTTGGCCTCGTTAGGCCGTGACCTGCATCTCTCACTGGATGGGTTTGCACCCAAGTGTGAAGTGGCTGGGATGAGAATCAGCACCTCCAAAACCGAGTCCATGGTTCTCGCCCAGAGGAGGGTGGCGTGCCCTCTTCGGGTCGGGGATGGAATTCTACCCCAAGTGGAGGAGTTCAAGTACCTCGGGGTCTTGTTCACAAGCGGAGGAAGGATGGACCGGGAGATCAATAGGCGGATTGATGCGGCGTCGGCAGCCATGCAGGCTCTGCACTGGTCAGTCGTGGTAAAAAGGGAGCTGAGCCAGATGGCGAATTGTCAATTTACCACTCAATCTTCCTTCCTATTCTCACATACAGTCACGAGCTTTGGGTTGTGTCCGAAAAAACAAGATCGCGAGTACAAGGGGCTGACCATGTCTCTCCCTTAGAGACATGGTCAGAAGTTTGTCAACCGGGAGAGGCTCAGAGTAGAGCCGCTGCTCCACCGCATTGAGAGGAGCCAGATGAGGTGGCTCGGGCATCTGGTAAGGATACCTCCTGGGCGCCTCCCTGGTGAGGTGTTCCAGGCACATCCCACCGATAAGCGGCCTCAGGGAAGACCCAGTACACGCTGGAGGGACTATGTCTCAGTTGGCCTGGGAACGCCTTGGGATCCCCCGGGAAGAGCTGGACGAAGTGGCCAGGGAGAGGGAAGTCTGGGTTTCCCTGCTTAGGCTGCTGCCCCTGCGACCCGATCACGGATAAGCAGGAGACGATGGATGGATGGACTCTTTTTGCTTATAAAGTCCAATATCAGTTCATTTTACTTTGTTCTTCATGTCTTGCAAATCAAGAACAACATGCTCTAATCAGAGGCAGCCAGCAGGAATGATTAAAAAGACGTAAAAAATCATAGAAGACAGAGGGCAGAAGTGGTCAGAATTGTGTCTAAGCTTTTGACATGGAAATGGTTACTGCACAACTTTCAGTAAGTTTTGTGTAACACCATACATTTACAGACAGCCATTGGCATATGTTGTGTATAATTTTGTGTCAGAGGAATCCATGGGCTAGTCTTTTAACTCAAATAAAGAGACGTTCATGGGACTCACCATGTTTTTATCAGCGGATTTTAACAATGACTTTTGAGAGCGCAGTCTGATGAATATCAGCCATTAACACGGCAACAAATTAAACCACTACACTTGAGCGCAGAGGAAAAGGCCTAAAACAGCATTCATACAGTGCTGACAGTTTTTCATCATCAACCCCAGGGGTGTCAAACTGATCCAGTAAAGGGCCACTGTGGCTGCAGGTTTTCATTCCAACCAAGCAAGAACACACCTGATCCAACAAATCAACTGTGTAAAGACAATCCAGTTGATTGAATAATTTGCATCGGCTGTGTTCTTACTTGGTTGGAATGAAAACCTGCAGCCACAGTGGCCCTTTACTGGATCAGTTTGACACCTGTGATCTACCCAGATGGATGAGATGGATGTCATTCTCTGAAAATGAAGCACCATTTGGTCCCCATAATTATAAAAGGGTAATGACTATTAGTTTTGAGTCTTTACAGCCTGACACAAAATCATGTACAGCCTGATACCAGTCCGCGACCCTGTGGTTGGGGACCTCTGCTTTAATGGCCATTAGACAGGTCTTTCACCAAAAAATACTGACTTGATTGTCTGTGCACACTGAGGTGCACTCTCACATGACATTTAAGAATACCACTTGATATCAAACTATGAAGATCTGATGCTTAAACAAGGTGTAAATGTGTTCAATGAGATTAACTAATTGTTTTTTTTTTCTTTTTTCTTTTTTTTGCAGGGCGAGTTCTTCGATGCAGTCAAAGTGGGTTACACCATCGGTCACAGTGTGTCGCTCATCTCTTTGACAGTCGCCATCATCATTCTCAGTCTCTTTCGGTAAGCAGATCCGTCAAAATGCTCCTTAATGTTCCATGGTTAAGACAGTTAAACACCCTTTCTCATTATTCACTGCAATAAAACTCTGTTTATCTCTCATTTCACACCATATTTCCTGCTTTTTATAGAGGCTTAACTGTGTATTTCCCCTCGGTCATGGGATTCTGTCAGGTTTTATGAGGCAAGAGGTCTGATTTTGACAGTATTTGCAGTTGCAACATTTCTCAAATAAAGCATTTGATTGTGAGCAGCCTTAAAGTCAACCTGCTGCTGTTCACAGCGTGCTCTCCCGTGAACTTCAGCACTCGAGTGGAGAGAAAAAGTGTTTTTGTACAGGCTGCATGAAACACCACTGGTCATAAGCAAATGTATAAAGGATTGATTTGATACAGCGTCTAATAAAAAACTGACCTGCTCAGTGTGGAGTGATTGCATTTGGAGTATTTGTGTGAAGCAGCTAAATAATATGCAATATGTTTACTACTCCTACTTATGAAATGGTGGTGATTTGGACAGAGAAGCAGAGACTCAGGATGTGAGGAGCGTCTGCTGTTTACATTGGGCTCTTGTTGTGGCAGCTGAGTTGATATTGTGTGTCATTGCACCCGTGCTCAAAGGTTTACACAATATAACCCGCAATGATAAGCTCAACGGGAAGGCATTCATCTGAGAACACCCAGAGGAGGAATTTACTTCTGGGACATTTTCTCTGAAGTTCCCATCTGATTTGTTTTTGTTTAGTTCTGCACTGGATGTTTTTGTATTTGTCTGATGAATTTATGTTTAACTGGGAAAATTCCTTGTGTTTTTCAGAAGACCCATTTAATATTTTGTTTGCCTCATGAGGGTTTGTGTGCTGGGCTGTTTGTTGTTAAAGCGAGACCTCGAGCAATTTTTTTTTTTATCGTGAGCCAAAGTAAGAATTTGGCCATCACTTGTGGTTTATTGTATATATCGACACAGCCATGTTTTTAAATGATGAATTTCCTACCATTAGCGCTAGCCCTCAAAGTGTCTCTGTTGCATATGATAGTTTAAGCTTCATAATTTGACTTGCAGATAAATAAAACTTATATTTAAAGCCTTGTTAGAATAGTCCACTACACACCACGTGGACATTTTTATTTGTTTAACGTAAACGTCCATTAAGTTACGTGCAGGATGGAATCATTTTTGCCGGTCATGGAACGCAGTGTGATATCACATGCAAATGGTCAATGCCAGGGTTACACACTGTAACACACACAGGATAAATACCTATAAGGCATAATTAAACTTCATTATATTAATCTGTACTGCAGAACTTAATGCCTTTAATCAATGTGAACTTTGACTTAAAATAAATACAAGACAAAATTATATATATACTCATATATTTTAAGTGATCATGATCAGTGATTGAAGTTTATTGCTTGTTGCAGCTGAAAAGCAATCAGCATTCAGGTAAAAGGGAATTTTCAGTATTTATGAAGTGGTGGGTGTTAACACATTATCTACGATTGTTCTGATCAGCTCTTCCCCTGTGAAACAAAATGTATGATGCCCAGTGTCAAAGCAAAGTGAAGAAACATTGTTGTGTTGATTATTTACTGCACTGAACACATCTATTGAAGTTCACTTTTCTGCTAGCAAGCCCCCTTTATCATGGCATTATTACAGCACTCATCAGAGCCTGTCTGTTCTGACTTGTGTAGAGAAAAGTAGAAAAAAATTAAGCAGTGTAAATGTGTCAAGTGCTGTGTACAATCATCCTAATGCAGTTTTTTCTTTCATTCGGTTTTTAAAATTTGTTTTAATCTTTGCTGTCCTTTCTTCCTTTCCTTTTTCCTCTCTTGTTTATCATCTGATGCAAAACTGTTCATCAAAAGTTTTTGTATTAAATTAACTCATAGACTTGTGCATTTTCTCTTCCAAAAATTCCATCATGGCAAAGTCCTTTGACGAGGGAAATATTTTTTCCGCACATATTTGGATGATCAACACTGACAGGTCAACAACATGAGGTAGTATTAAGAGGAGAGTTTTAAACAGAAGCAGAGCAAATAAGGGAGGCATAGTTTCTCAGCATGAGGGATTTATGTCAGTGTGTGCAACTGAGAGGGGAGCTTATGGGACAGAGTGTTTTTTTGGAGAGCATTGCATAATTTCTAGGAAATTACACAATTCCTCCTGATCAATGCCTTGAATGTGAACACCACTGGATGTTCAGTCAAGTAACAATTTTTATCATAGTGTGTAGAGTTCGGTCAGTTAAAAACAGGCAAAGTGAGGCCCCCCTACGATGATGAGAGCCTTTGCACTGCAGGTCTTCTGCTACAGGAAAGCTTGCTTGTATCCTAATGTTTAGGTATGGGGTCCCTAGCATTCTTCTCTGAAGACCCTCCTCTACTCATATCTTTAACACTGTCATGGTATATGGGCCTGTATACATGTGTATACATGTGTATGTTCTGTAATTGATTTTTCATTTTGATTTCATTTTCTCCCCAAAATATGATCGAAGTAACAATGAAATTTGCAAAATTGTTGGAGAAAGCCCCGGAGGCTGTTTGCATCATCCAGGCAACCCATTAATGGTAACTAAAAAAATAAATACTTGTATTAATTTGTCAGATAACTGCAGATTCTGTGTTTAAGTTTGTTGACAGATGGATTTAATGTATTGCGTTTAATTACTATTTCAATAATAATAATAATATAATGTTATAATATCACCTATTTTACAGTAATATATTTTGACTGGGTTGATTTGAGATTTCTCATATACTGTAAGGATGCCTAAACACAAAAAAGGCTGAGAAACACTGAACTAAGTTACCAAGACCTGAATACACAAGGGTTAAAAAACGTAGTCACCCTATGTTTTTATTATTCACTAAAACTTCAATTAGGGATGCAACTGACAAAGGACCTTTATATTAATTATGTATACATTTTATATTTGCACAGTTTAATGTATTTACTTTGAATAAGAGCTAAATGGATGAAGTATACTTTTCTAATTTAAACCTTCCAGTCAATAATGTGTTCAAAACCACATTAATACCTGACAGATCTTTATAAACTGTGCCGATGAAGGAGCATGTAGATCAGGAGGATTGACCTGCTCCTTCTTTTGATTTATCTCGATAAGCACCTTCAGCAAATCCATTACATTAATAAATCATCCTCTAGTTGCAGTTGCTCCTCGTTTTAAAACTGTATTGTTTGCTTACAGTGATAAATGCAAACATAGTAAAATTAATGACCAGAGTCGACATGAATCTGTGGAGTTATCTGTCCATTTAGAAATTGTAAAGGGCTTTAAAAGCAACCGCCAGGGACAAGAGTCTTTGTTTGCTTCCTGTTTTTTTTCTGCATGAAATTTCTTTTAAAGATTATTTTCCTTGTAGATCATATATTAAGGTCCACATGTGAACATGAACTAAACTTGAGTTAATTTATGAAGCAGTGTAGCAAAACAGTCTGTGTTTCCATCCAGAGCAAAAAATGAAGGTGTTAAAACACCTCAGTTAAACTAATCCTGTCTATATTTAACAACCTTTGACCAGATGAAGCCTCACGCCTCCCTCGCAGGGCCTGGATCCAAGGTTGAAAACCATTGATCTAAATGCAAAAAACTTGGCTTTTACTGAAAATTCCCATCGGCTGTGAATGTTCAGGGCTGGATATCGAGTAGAAAGAGTTTCATCTGAATATTCTTTTCTGATATTTTTTGCATAAAAGTTACATATTTTACTCCTATCAAATAGGTTTACACTGTTGAGCCATATTGTGGAAGTTTGTTACCTAAAGAACACTCAGAATGGTGTGCCAATAGCACGATGGTTATGTCTGTGCACAGATGCATGAGTGCTGAGGATCTTGCCTTTCGCGGCCAGCCTGTTAAATCTTTGAGCGGGTCCAGTTTGTCTTCCTGTTCTCTTATCCCTGTTCCCTTTTATCCACTCAGCCAGAAAGTGAACAGTTGTGCATGGTTTGATTAAAACTTAATGACCATAACCTTTGACCAACAAATCTAATTGGTTCATTCTTGAGTCAATGTGGACTAATGTGCAAAGTTTGCTGAAAATTCCTTTATGCTTTCTCATAAAGCATAAAGGAATTACAATCATCATTTAATACAAAAGATGACAAAGAGACACCACAACTTGGACCTCCAAATTTGTTCTAATTTGTTCATACTTGAATCCAAGTGGGGGTTTTTTCAAAGTAGTAACCCTAGGTCGTAGATTGTGTTACAAATAAAATGAATGAGACTGAATTGGAGAGTTAATGAAAGATGTTAAGCTCTTTTAATAGATATTTGAAAGTCCTGTTGCATCCCTGTGTGACAGTTTCCACCCTGCCACGTGGAAACTGTCTATGTGTAGGTAACCTGACACACCAGATGGATTACTTATTATATTTTATAGTCCACTGTGGCAGCAGCCCATGCAGAGTGTTTAGGAATGGGCAGAGCCTTTCAAAAGCATGCCCAGCAAGTGATTGGACAATTGCCCTGTCAATCACATTTGATACAGGCCAATCACATAATGTGGTAGGTGGGCACCATGGATGCAGTGCACCACTTCACAGAACAAACTCATGCCAAAACATGTTGAAGTGATAGAGAACATCCTTTCTATTAAGAAATGCTTTCAGTGGTCTTATTTGTTTTTATTAAAGAAATTAATGAAAATAAAAAAAACAGTCCAAATCTTACGAAACTGCTACCATAGATTAGATTAGATTAGATTAAATATTCCTTTATTAGTCCCACAGGGGGAAATTCCAATTATACAGCAGCTGCAGGATACAAGAGAAATACAAGAAAGAGGCATTGTAAATGAAAAATAATGTAATTACAGATCAAATACAGTAAAATAAAATAGAAATAAAATAAAAAAACATATAGTAAGTGGTATATTTACAGTCCTTATGTAGATGTTTGCTATTTTACAGATGGTTGTGTGCATGTTTGGTATTTTACAAGTGAAACATTTGAGGTATTACAAACATAAATATGGTTTATTACACACTGGAGAGGTTTTTGTTGTAAAGTCTGACAGCTGCAGGACAAAAGGACCTGCGATACCTCTCCATCACACACATCAGGTGGAGCATCCTGTCACTGACGGAGCTCCTTAGTGTAGTGAGAGTGTGTTGGAGGGGGTGGGAGTCTTTGTCCATCATGGAGGACATAGCTGTTAGCATCTGTGCTAATCTCTGTAGGAACAATCACTCCCTGCTGTCGTCTCGTTCAAACAATAGCTCCCACTTCCTCCTGCTTCACAGGACTCTGGTTGCTGCTTTGGGTCACTCACAATTGTCGTTTGGAGCTTGGCAAGATGGATCTCCCTGATTACTGACATTGAATCAGGCAGATCCACCTGCACTGCAATGTAATGTAGTAGGACTTTCAAAGTAACAATAAAGTTGTTATTCCCTGTATGGTCCTTTGCTCTGTGCTCCTGTAACAATTGATTGATACCATCTGAGCATCAATGAATGATTATCTGATCTTATTTTTCTTGTTCTTCATTTTAAAATGGTTGGCATTTACAGGAAGCTGCGCTGCACCAGAAGCTGCATCCACATGAACCTCTTCATGGCTTTCATTCTGAAGGCAGTGACTGTTTTCATAAAGGACGTCGTTCTGTATGATGTCGGGGAGACAGAAAATTGCCACCCTACTGTGAGTACTCTGCCACACTCCTCCAAAGCTCCTGCCTGTCTCACCAACATGTCCATTTTATCAGCAGAGGACTACGTGATATTGATTTTCCTCCTTGCATGATCAAAAACTCCTGCACCAGAGATCAAATTAACTGAATCATGTGTGACAAGCAGCAGCTGACCTTAGACTGCATCTACTTAATGACTCCCTCCGACTTTGGAGCTTTGTCTCAGTTTACTTAATGTGTGATGGCTCAAGTGCTTGTGGGTGTAGCAGTGTTTGCAGAGTCCCTCCACTCCTGAGACGGCGTTTCCTTGTTCAGATGTCCAGCAGGATGTCGTGAGAGTTCCTGTTTGCTGAACATTAAGCCTGAACTGCAGAGGGCTCTGTCAATAAATCACATTCTGAAATGAAGTTTTATACTCTTTATTTGACCACATAATCATAGAAGAGCCCTCACACCAGATTATTTAGTTAGATAGACAGATGGGTGCTATAAGGTGAGGTTTTATATGTTCAGGTTCTTCTGTTTTATTTGATTGATCAGGCCTCAGACGTCATTGGAGTTTTCTCAGATCTGGCTCCAGCTGAATCCACGGCTTTATTACAGAGGATTAGATCAGCACACCGTAAATCACCTGCTTTACTCTAAGTGCTGCATGTTAATGGCTCAGTTCAGAAATGTCCTCTGTATGACACACAGAGTGTCCTGATCTAAACGCTCTTGTCCGTACCTAAAATAAACAGAAGAAAAAAATGCCAACCAAAATGGGGAACACCACCAACTTTACACTTTACCCTCTGTTTACTTGTTTTTAGAGCTGCCAAGGCTTTCATTTTTTTTTATTTCGGTTAATCGCCAACTTTTGAGAGTTAATTTGAAATAAATTGCATTTAATCGCACAATTATAATATTTCTACTTTGTGTTGAGTGCATATTGATAAAGTACAGCTATTGGTACCAGTTTATAAATGCAAATAAATGCATCATGTTGTTTATTTTTACATTTATTTTCATTTTAGTTTAAATTGATGCTCCATTAAAAAGTGACCTTGAACACTGACTTTGAGCTAGGATGCAGTGTCACTGTCAGATATACTATTTGATTTTGATGTTCATTCAAAAGTGCAAAATTCCATGTCTAAAATGACTCATTGATGTCCTATGCAAAACTGCAACTTATTTTCAACTGGATCGGGAAAGATCACCGAAGTGATAGGTTTGGAAACCACTTAAGAAAAGTCATCCAGTGCAGTGGTTTTCAAACTTTTTTTTCTCAAGGTACACTTAAAAGTAGTCAAATCCTAAATAGCGTTGAACATATTCGAAAGAAAACAATATTTTTTGATATACCTCTCCTAAAGCAAAAGTAAAATTTAATTAGAAAATGTGGTAAAATGTTAAAATGTCTGGAACACACATTTAAACTTGACAGATCACATCTTATCAATCTGACAAAGAGAAACTTTAGAAAATCCTCCACCTTCTCGTTCTGTTAACTGGAAAATAATTTTTTTCCCTTAAAGATTTTAAGATTTTGAAAAGTTACAAAAGTTGCAGCTAAATGCAAAAATTCAAAAAGAATAATTTGTATTAGTTATGGTAATTAGTAAGTTATGGTTGGAAAATTCCAGGGCACACCACTGTGCCTCAGCACACCATTTGAGAACCACTGGTTGAATGTGGGTGACATTAATTAAACTGATTCCTCAATTTAGCAACAAGAACACAGGGGAGGCGGGAGAGGCTGAGCAGCGCATCTCCCCATGTCATCAGTATTGTGATTGTTTTAATTTAGAGCCCCCACAGCCACGGAATTTACATACAGTGTGTTTTATAGAGCAACGTCACTAAAGACCGGTGTGTCTCACCAAGTGTTCTGAATATACTGCTGAGCCACCAACCACAGCATCATGTTTCTCTCCAGTGATTAGCTTCAAGTATGTTAAGTAACATTATTCCTAATTACACTCTTAGATTAATCAGGGCAATTACTGCTGCAACAATGATGAGCATAATCAGCCCCACTGTAGGATAGCCTCTGTAGGACTCTCTGTATGCCATGCTAATTTTCATTTAGTCTCCTGACGCTGAAGTTTGTGCTCTGTTGATGAATTTTTGTTTTAAGTGGGACATCAATTCTAATATTAAAGTCATTTACTAAAAGCTCTCCCATTCACCAGCAGTGTGCTTAATCATCATCATTCCCCTATAATGAAATACCATTAAACTGTCAGTGCATCAATCACTAACGCCTGTGTTCTCCTGCAGGTGGGCTGTAAGGCGGTGGTGATCCTCTTCCAGTACGGCATCATGGCAAGCCACTTCTGGTTGCTGGTGGAGGGTTTCTACCTCCACACACTGTTAGCTGTCTCCTTCTTCTCTGAGAGGAAGTACTTCTGGTGGTACATCCTGATTGGTTGGGGTATGTACCATGCAGTATCTATACCATATGTTGATGAATACTAACATGAGATCATTTGATCCATCAATTTGTCACAAAGAGCTATATTAAGCCCCTGAATTACCATCAAATCACCATTTCCAGGCAGCCTGGACGTCTGTTTTGTCTTTTCTCCAACAGCCAAAACATACCTGTTGACATGTTCATGAATTTATGAACAAGGTTTTTATGCGTTAGCAGGAAAATGCTCTGCCTATTTATCTCCATATGAATGAGTCCTGCTGCCAGCTTTAGATGAGCAGCAGCTGGCACTCTGCTTGTGTTATAAACCAGAGTCCTGCCTGCTTTTGATGTTTAAGTGGGAAAAAAGCTAATGGACAAATTCATACGCTAGTGTAACAGTTTGGTTGTCACCCATTTTTAGGATCATAGTTCAGTACAATGTAGCCTGAGACAAAAGCAACAAAAAGTCCCCAATATGTGAAATGAGGTTTCTCTAATGTTGCTTTTACTGACCAGATTCCATGTTAAACATTGTTTTAATTAGTGAAATGGTTCTTGACAGGTCCAGAACACACCCTCTAACTTCAGGTTGTTTTCAAGCTCAGTTCACACCAAAGGCGAATGTCAGTCTGTCAGGTAATTGGCGGTGAAGGGGCTGTAGTTCTCACGTGAGCAATGTGAATATCGCCTCTTGCGCAAAAATTGAATATTTGCCTAAGGGCTGTGGTGCAACAGCCAATCTGCTTCGAGAGTGGACAGTGACAAGGATGAAATAACAGACTCCAGCATCAGAGCTCCTCTAAATGGTAATTTTAGTGTTCGAGGACCAAACCACAGAGAAGAGAAAAGGGGAGAAAGTCAGCAGAGAGTTTTGAATATTCGGTAACTTCAGCTCACGTTCAGCACTTTTCATGGGCTGCATTGTGACCCGCACACCCAGCACAGGTGTGTTTTTCACCACTGAAAAGTGATTGTAGAGACATCTGCCCTGGTTGATCATGGATTGAGGAGGTGGAAACACCAGTCTTGTGACTAGGAGAAAAGGCCTGCCCCATTCTCTCACAGCTTCCAGGTCTGAAGGGCAAAAATTCCCCTCAATAAATATGAACCATTGAACATGCAAATACGTGCACAAACTTTTTTTTTTCACGTTTGGTGTGAACACAGCCTCAGACCTAAAGTTTATCAGATTTGGTTTAATTATTGGCATGAAGTTGCAAATTGTTTAATTTCCCCTTGGTTTGGTTCTCTTTTTGTCAGGTGGACTAAAGCCAGTCAAATGATACGTAATTTAGCCACCCACCTAGTTGGGGCTGTAGCTGCGGTCTTTGTGCCTGCCATCCAGTAGTAAATACACTACCAGCAACGATGACTAACTTTTAACTCAAAGCAAAGTGAATTTATGCTCTTTTATGCTCCTACTTTAGCTTCAGTAACAGTTTGTCAAAGTAACTGAACTTTTATTAAGTATGAAATCCGTGTACTATTTCCACCTTTGAAAACATAATGCCGTCATTCAAGGTACTTTTTCCTCCAAGCCTCAGATTACTTTGAAAAATGACTCTGCCTAACACTGGTTATTAAAAACCACCTGATACTTGGTACTCCTTGAAAATATTAAAAATGAAAAAAGAAGAACAATAAAAATGTTTATAAGAATTAAATCAACCCAGAAATGACCGTCATCTCCTGATTTGGAAGATTAACCTTTGTAACCTGTAAATTAATGTAAAACATAAGTTGATGTAGAATGAGTGTTCATAGGAGAAGTGTGTCATAATCATGACTAACTTGTCATTCTGTGAGGTGATTTTTCACTTCATAGAGATGCAGAAATATCATTTTGAATTAATGTTATGTGATAAGTGTGATCTCAGAGCTTGAAATGTCACAGAGGGTTTATCCATCTGTTATCTCATTGAAAAAGCAGGTTATCAAGCCCAGTGACTGCTCTTGTACAGCAGTAAAGAGCGCAGACCACAGGCGCCTCGACTGTGGATGGAAAGTGATAATCCAACATGGTTGAACAAGTTTACGCTATCAATCTCCATGATATTTTTTTTTTTGGAACTTTTTATTTATTCCACATACAACAGATAACAAATGAAGATGTACACAAGTTAGACCATATCATGCTGCCTTCAGTCATAAAAAAAATCTCACGAATCAAACATAAATCAAAATCACATATTTTTTACACAATCAAAAAGCAGATATCAACAACAATCTTGAGTTTTGACGTCTCTCTAATATCTACTAGCATGGGTAAGTAAACTACTAAAAAGCAACATATGTAAATAAATTAAAATAAATACATTTTTGGAGAAGGAAAAAAAAAGGTTTTTAGAGCTCTGGTATTGTTTGTATTATTGGTTTCCATCTTCTTTCAAATTTGTCTAGTTTCAGTTGTAATCTTGCTCTAGTTTTTTCCATAATAAAAACCTTTTTTATTTGGTCTGTCCATTGCATTATGTTGGGGGGGTGTGGCTTTAACCAATTGATTGTGATCATTTTCTTTGCTATCAGGAGCAGAACTCTCAGCAGATAGCTGCTATCTTTATTTATCAGGTCTTCATGTAATATCCCAAGTATAAACAGAGTTGGGTCGAGACGGAGATCAATACCCAGAATTCTTTTTATTTCTCTTTTCACCTCCCTCCAAAACTCTCTGATTTTAGGGTAATCCCAAAATATATGAGTGAAGTCACCTACCATGCCACAATTCCTCCAACACAAATTTGATGTTTTGCTATATTTTGCAGTGACAGATGGGGTGTTAAAGTAACCAATCTCTATGATATTTAAAGTGTGCAAGAAAAGTAAACCAGATTAATGCCTAAAATTAGATGATTTTCTAATAGAGCTTATCACATGTAGATAAAACTCTACTGGATGAAAATTGCATTTATTCACAAGTGTTGCCCTTGTGTAAAGAGAATTTTTATGTCGCATCTCCTGGTTAAGTTCCCCTTTTATTTTTCAACCTCATGTGTCATGTCTTGTCATTCCTGTTTTATTTTGAAATCACTCACCCTGGTCCCTCGTTTGAGGCTGTTTCCTGCCCGCCCCACTCTGTGTGCCTCCCTGCTGCTCCCTGATTGTTGATTCCCTGCACCTATGATTTGCCACCTGTTTGTTGTTACCCTTTGTGTTTATTAAATTCCTCTTCCTCTCTGGTTCTTTGCCAGATTGTCTTTGTACCTCTGTCGCTTTCCAGCATTCCTCCTCATGTGTCCCTCCATGTATCTGTCTTTAATAAGTATATTTTTGGCTATCCCTTTGCCTGCTGATATTGATACCTGTACTTGTTTTTGGACTGACCTTTTGTGTACCGAATCTGTTGTTGATTAAAGAGTTTTGGAATTTAGGACGTCTGCCTGAGTTGTGCTTTTGGGTCCTTTCTGGTTCAGTTGTGACTCTGACTCATTGTCCTAAAATGTATGCATAAATTGACCTGTAATGTGTCTGCCTGCTGGAGAATGGAAACAAGGCTTTGCTCTCCCGCAGATACTCAGTTTAAATAAATATTTGCGCAGAGCACACAGTGGAAAAAAAAATATGCTCACTTAAACAACAATATCACCTTAGCCATAAGCAGTGTACACAAGCTGAAGCCTTACTTTCATTTTTGGTGTTCAGTCAATAAAGTGGGCGTGTGAACACAGTGGACATTGTTAATTCTTTTTTGCCTCATGAGGATTATTTTCATAATCATAATATTTTACATTTCTGTTGTCTAATTTCAGGAGCTCCAGCCGTCTTTATATCAGCGTGGGTGATTACAAAGGCATGTTTGAACTATCCTGGGTCAGTAAGTCATTTGAACTTGTTGATTTAATCAAGTCATCTGTTTGTCTGCATTAAAACCCATTTATAATCTAAAATATAACCTTGATGTAATGATCTAATAATCTGAAACACACAAAGTATTTTAAGCCCTTTCTTTATAAATCAAGAGCTGCCAGAGTTTTTGGACTCCATGAAAGATATCAGATTGGGCCCTATCCAAAGCCGACTCTGCACTGTTCCAAGAGTCAAGCATCTGTCAGTCAAGTAAATAATAATAAATGAATATGATAAGGGAAAACTGTTTAATTTAAAGACACAAACAAGCTTCAAACAGCAGACAAAGCACTCTTCATTTAAAAATTACACAATAATTTGGACTTTGTCGTAACAATAACTTTCTTGCATTTGGACCATTTGAAGCATTAATCATGTTTTTATTCATAATCTTTTTAAGATATCACAAGTCCTCATGAATATCTGACCTCTTTACCTTGAGGGTTAAATGTTATGCAGATTACACATTTGTATTAGCCCATAACCTGTTATTTTAAAGACCTAACCATTAGGCAAAATGTATCAGTTTAACCATTTTTTTGTTAGCGAGACCATATGATCAGCAGTGATTTAAGAACACCGTGAAAAATCCCATAAGCTTTTAATTGAGAGAATTAGGTGCTGAATCAACAAAGTACCAATTAGAGCAGAATGGGCCCGCAGTGGGAAGGGAGCCTTGAAGAGGCAGGAACCACTGCCTTTACAGCGTCAGAGATCATTTTGCTGTATCAGGGGCCCTCTATATGAAAACTAGAAGCTTTTTGAACATTTAGTAAACATAATCTATCAGCCATCAAAAATGATTGATTAAAAATTTGGGTTGAAATTAATTGAAATAAAATAGTTGTGAAAATAATGGATCTGTTTAAACTCATGTTTGATCTGACATACAACCCTGAAATAAATATGAGAATTAGTTTGTCTTTGTTAATATGTGTGAGGATCTAATACTGTGAAACACACAAAGTGTTTATTTTCATTTAAAAATAATAAGGCTTTCCAGCAGAAAAGTAAAGTGTGGAAATGTTTTCAACACAGCAGACAATTGCAACAACAATGCGTTTTTAGCCTGGCTTTTATGTAAATTCAGTAAATAACATGGAACTTTTGGCCCCATCTGCAGCAATGGATGGCCCAAATTTAAAGGCATTTATTGCCTTACAGGGGCAGAGGTGAACATAATCCACGTGGATAATATACTTACTGTTAAATCCTCAGCTGTTCTTGTAATTCAGACATTTTTATTTCATGCTCATAAACAATCCATCCATGATCTATAAGGGAGCGGGTGGAGTACCCCATGGGTTGGTTCCCCTGCCAATCACATTGGACATATACTAATCAAAACTCATCTGATGTGGCCTAATAACTTTTCCTCAAAGAAGAAAACTGTGAAGTATTACTTTTGTGTTTTTCATCTTCACTGTTCTTGTAATCCATTCTTGTATCTAAATTTTAGTTTTTTTCTAAGCTAAGGTATTAAATTTCTTTTCAAATATGTTTGTTTTTGCACACCTTTAACTTCTCTTACAGCTGCTGGGACATAATCGATGACAGGCCATGGTGGATCATCAAAACACCCATTGTATTCACCATATTTGTGAGTCACGACATCCTTTTTCTGAGCATCATCTTATAAACATCTCTGCATAATGTAATCATGTAAACAAGTCTTTTAAATCCTCTCTTGTCACCCTGGCAGGTGAACTTTGTCCTCTTCATCTGTATAATCCGGATTTTGCGACAGAAGATGAATTGCCCCGACATCGGAAGAAAGGAAACCAATCAGTACAAGTAGGTTATCAGAGCAGCATGACACAATCCATATCAGAACATCATCTCACTTTAGATGTGTTACTTTAGTCATGGTTTGTTGAACATTTATAACTCTTTTGCAGTAAAAAGCATGGCCCTGAGTTTGAATTTTCTGTCTTTCCAACAAGGACTGACTTCTTAAATGTTTTTACATTTTCCTTTCCAGGAGACTAGCTAAATCAACCCTTTTGTTGATACCTCTCTTTGGATTAAACTACATCATTTTCGGCTTCATGCCTGACCACATCCACCCACATGTGAGGATGGTGTTTGATCTCATGCTGGGATCATTTCAGGTAAAGTACCATAGCAACACAGTCTAAACAGGTATGCAAATGTTTAAAGAAAGGTGCTCTGCTAATGAGTTAAAGGAGTGTACTAAGTGTTTGATCCCCTAATCCTTATTTGCTCTCGACTGGAGGACCATGTTGTGTTTTCATAAACTGTGTTCAGATCAGACAACACAGGAACTCTTGAGGATCAAAGTTAATAGATTTAGAATTGTCCCTTACTGGCTGCAGAAATGACCATAAACCCTGCCTTCTCTATGTTAACAGGTAGGACATTGGGTAAACGTTAAAAATAAAAATATGAACATATATTTTTAGACATGTTTTTTTTTTGTCACTAAAGCTTGGTCTTATCATGCTGATTTATGTCAAGTGCTCACTTTCCTGAGAAGTACACATGGTGTTTGTTACCATAAAATCCAGATTAAAGATGCACTTTTGATACATTTCCATTGTGGAAAATAGTTGGCAGATTTTATAGAGCAGTGATTTTTTAATTCTGCAAGAATGAGCCTTCCCTGTAGGAACATTATGTCTGCCCCCCATGTGATGTTTTATTACCGATTAAATAAAAATTTATTACCAGTAAGATATCACAATAACAAAAAGATTAAAGATGAGAAACATTTCAATGAGCTTAAGGGAATAGTTTTTTTTTTTTGAAGTGGGGTTGTGTGAAGTACATGGCATGAGCTGTGTTTCAAAATAACGCCTGATCAAAGTGGCCTGGTAGTGGGAAATTAAGCGGATGTAAACAAACTGTTTGCAGCATGTGATGACCCCATGCTGTTTTTGTTTGTTTTCTCCCACAATTCTTTTAATCACGTGGAGAGTTTGGCACCATGTACAGCATTAGTGTCTGTCCTGAAATTTCTGAACAGAGAGAGAACTGAGCTGTGACACTGTGGCACATATTCAGGCTCATGCCATGTACCTCACGCAACGGCACTTCAAAAAACATGAACTTTTCCTTTAAACTGCTGACGAAATAATTGTGTAATGTCACACTGGTAGGTCTGTTTTAGAATAAGACATTTTGATCGGCTACTGGCCCTGCATTTAAAGCAACACACTTATGCTGCAATGGTAAACTTAGTATGAGTAAATTTTGTGATCACTTCCATGAATCACCTGCTCATTAATTCAGCTGCGTCACGAATACTGAAAGTGTAAAGGATTAGACAGCGTTGTCATGCCATGCAGAAACACACTATCCGCCTACAACTACATGCCCATGTGTCTGCTTACGTCATTTACTCATCCTTCAAAGTGTACTGTGACAGAGCGCTCTGCTGCTCTCCCTCTTTGATGTGACAAACGTGCAGATGCTACTGGGCTGCATAAATCAATGAAATAACTAAGCTACTGAAAAGCTACTTGACCCAGAAAATGACAACACCACCACGAAGGAAAATGTAGTTTAGCTACTAACGCAGCTATATGTTATGAAGTTACTGCCCATGATTGGTTATCAGTAAAAGAAAACACTGTGTACTTGTAGACAGAGGATCAAAACACAAAAAGCTGTATTTTCAAAAATACACGCCGATGTGTGGGCATGGCCTGAGTAAGTTTAAGAGATAACAGCTTGACAAATGAAAATATTTTATTCAGATGATTGAAATTAATAGTTTGTTTAACTAACATATTTTATTTTGTTTGCTAGAATAATGAGTTAGCTGATTTACTGACTATGAAATTGAATGCTAACTCTTCGAGCCAAGTGCAATGACTGAATCTTAGAGGGCTGGAATGTATTTCTGAATTTACAGCCATTTTAAGTCAGGCTGATATCTCCCGGGAACATTTCCCAGAGATCTGCATGATGGACCTCCTGTCTGAGCCTCAAGTTGGTCATAATCTCTTGGTCATTATTCATACATGAGCATGCTGACTGTTTCCCCAGATGTACTTCCATATCACAGTGGTATGCTTTTTATCAAGCACAGCTTGAATTTTGTGGTGGTTTTATCTTTCTTTATCTTCTGCAGGGTTTTGTTGTTGCTGTGTTGTACTGCTTTCTAAACGGAGAGGTGAGTACATCTCTTTAACATGTTTACGCTGCTTTTATGTAACTAAATCTCATTTTCTCTCCTGCTCTTGTGTGTCATCTCACCTCTTAACGCCCTCGCCTAATCCTGTTTATCCACCTCCTTGTTCTCTCCTCCAGGTACAGGCGGAGATCAAACGTAAGTGGCGCAGATGGATGCTGCAGAGGTTCCTTGGCACCAACACAAAGTACCAGCAGCCCTCCATCGGCAGCAACGGTAACAACTGCAGCACCCAGATCACAATGATGACCAAGTGTAGCCCGACGACACGGCGAGCATCTGAGTGTCAGGAGCACCTCTCGGCCATCTGAGAACATCTGTGAAATGTTTTTGTTTCCACTCAAAGCTTGGCTCAAATGTTCTATTGCAACAGAGTGAAATCTAGTTACTGAGGGTCAGTGTAAAATCTTAGTGCTAATGCTGAGCAAGTGATTAGTTTTTATGTTGTCCAAGAAGTGTAGGCATCTTCTAAAACCTGTGAACTATTTAGAAAACTGGCACTTAAGTTAACATCAGTGAATAATGTCTTAAATACACAGAAAACTGCCATGAGGAAGGTTGACATATAGAGTGGTGCAGGAATGATTCAGAAGATGCGGAAGGGAATAATAATTTAGCACGTCCTGGTTTCCAAGGCCAAAAGTATACGGGGTTTTAGAACAGCTTAATGGACAAATACCTGAAATGTTTGGGATAAACACAAGCACACAAGATCTTTGCATTTAATCTAAATTAATAAAATGCATCTGATACTGCCCACTCTTGCATTTTAAAACATGTCTGTGTGTTTAAAAGGACATTTGCTGACAAACTGCTTATAAGGATAATAAAATGGCTGAGGACGCTACTGGAAGCATTCTAATAATTTTTTAATAATCAGTAATTCATACACCACTGCTACATCCATGAGGAAACATGACCAGGCCACTCGATTAGGAAGAAACTCTTAAACATGAAAATATAATATGTCGTTGAAAGTGTGGGAGCTGCTTATGGGACGAAATGTTCTTTTATAGTAGTGTAGTAATAGCTTTTTACTCTCTATTAGTTTTAGTCTAAAAATCATGAAAAATAGATTTGTTAGTCAAGATTATCACGTTGAACAAAACGTGTTTTATTTATTTTGTGTGCCATAGACCTAATCAGCATTGAACAATGAAAACAGTGAAAAATCCCCTAGACTTCTCTGTTGGCCTTCAAAAATACACCATCACTGCACCACTCTATTTTACTAGAAACAAAATGCTTGACATTTTTAAACTACAATGTATGGCTTTATTAAAGGGTTAGTTCAGTATTTTTGAAATTGGGATGTATCAGGTACTTGAAAATAGTCAGTAGAGTAGCTGAAAGGGCTACCAGCAGTGCTGAACCTTTAAAGAGAATTAACTGAGACCCACAGTTAAGTACACTGATGTTAATGGGTAAGGTTATTAAAACTATGTTGGGTCGAATGTATGATTGCTTGAAAAATTTCAGAGGTCTTTATTCTTCCTCCAGGAAGTCTCTTTGTTTGGGACTATTTTATGATGCAGCAAAATGTTAAGTGTTCCTCTGCCATTGATTTCGGCGATCTGCTGTTTCGCTTTATGGACTCAGGAATATGCAGCACCATCAGAGGACATTAAGACTGAACCAAATATGAGTGATTTTGACATTCCTTTCACTTTGGTTATCTTTATCAAACTGTAGTATACAGAAGAAGAAATTCTTAAAGAGAGAGAGAACAAACATCTATGGAAACTGAGGGGCAGGAGAGATCCAGAGCTACCAGTGGTGTATGAGTGTAAACTGCAAGCCCATGACCATAAACGTTCCTGATGTTAGGTCTGAATCGGAGGTAAGTACAGTATATGGAGCTATCTGCTATCAGATGTGCACTCATAGAACTCATAGCCATTTGCTGTATGGTACAATATGCCAAATAAAGAGACTCCCTGGAGGAAACACAAAGCGCTCTGAAATTTTTCACCCAATCATACAATCAACCGAACATAGTTTCTTGGCTCGTTTCAACATATTTTCACATAATTACGTGAAAAAACTATCTGCCAACAGCGGTGTACCTCACCAGCTGTCTCAGCTTATTCACCTTAAAGGTGCACTGACTTTTGTCAAGTGGCTGAGGCAACCAAACTTTGAAAATACTGAACAACCCCTTCAGTGTTGGTGGCCTGGTCAGCCTCTGTCTCCTTTCTTGCATCGTTCATCGTGCTCTCTTCTCAGTCTTATCTCTATCCACTGTCCTTTCTCTACAAAAAGCATAACATTGTCTTAAATTGATATAAAAGAAAAAAATGTCTCAAGCCAAGTTCTAACCAAATTCAGGTCAAATCAAAACTTGCAGCTGCTTGCAATTTGCCACACTGTGACGGTCTGAAAGTCTGTTGATTCACACCTTTGTAACCAGAGGAGACAAAGATCATTTCCATTGAACTAATCCTTTTTGCTTCAGTTTACAGGTACACTCCTCATGCCAGTCTTGTAGCTTCGTATAACTAAATATAACTGAGGAAATTTACAGAATAAGCTGTTACTGTTGTGTGTACTCTTTTGTAAAAGAAAAGAAACATTAAAAAAGTTTTGGGGAAGGGGATCCAAACATTTATACCATCAGTGAGCTCTTCAGCCACTGGCTGTTGAAAGAATAGAGTGGTGCAGGAATGAGTCCAAAAACACAGAAGTTAGCATTTTAGCACCTCCTGTTCCCAAGACCAAAAGTGTAAGGGTTTTTTGGTTGTCCCTTGACTTTTTAAGTATGTATGTAAGCAAGGTAACTCAAAAGTTCCCGATGGATATTGATGACATTTTCAGGAAATATCCATCATGGCACAAGGAAGAAGTCATTAAATTTTAGTGGTTTTCTAATCCAGATATGGATCTAGGAATTTTCTAAATGATTTGTTAACATTGAGTGATAGGACAGTCTTCCAGATTTTTGACAACAACTTGGCTAACAATGTCAGAAATGCCTTGGCGGAGATTTGTTCTCTCAGATCACCTCTAGTTTTATTATTAAACCCTGAGGAGTGCTAGCTAATTAAAAGTGAGTCATCTTTGGTATCATATTGTTGAGGCAATGTGTAATTTACACATTGCCTCAACACCCCCCAGACGGACAGTTCCATATATCCACCATGGCTATATTTCACTAGTCCCTCCAGGACTAGGACGTTTGAAAATGTTTTCAGGGGCGGAAAACAACAGCAGCTGGAGATTGATCATCACACTCATCACAGACCAATCATATCAAGCCTCAGTGTGACATAGCAGCTAGACCCTGTTGTTAGCTGTTAGCTTAAACTACATTTCAGTCCTTAGACTATCATCTTACATTAAATTATAACACACAGATGTATCATTTACCGCTTATATGTGACATGAACCTTGTCAACGACAATCCCCACCAAGTTCTCCTGGTATACTTCTGAGGAGAGCATATTTTGCCAGGTATCAATGAGTAACCATGACTTCCATGGTCTAACCGGCACAGAAAATTTCCATGTTCTCTCCCAGTTTCCCAGCAATGATCCCTGGTAAAACTGCAAATATTGCTGCATCCACGGATACCGCGTCAGAAGCAGCACTTGTTTTCAAACATGCAGTCACTTCGCGCTGTCGTCATGTCTGCAGCTCCCACCTTTTTCCCCTGATGGGGCCTTTAAGCATTTAGCCAGTGAAGTCACTGAACAATGGAGCTTAGCAAGATGGTCCTGCAGGATTTCATACAATGAATCAGGCAGGTCCATCTGCTCTGCAAGGTTACTTAGGTGCAAATTAGCTGTTGAAACGCTAGACACAGTTTTTTTCTCAAACCAACTAATGGCAACTTAAACAAAATCATAGGCAACACTGTCAGCTAACCTGATTTGGGCTGCAATGGCTCATTTCACACAACTTCAACTGCCCTGCTTTACTCTCTCAGTCTCACTGAGCTGAATATCTTTGGTCTAAATATGGCAAGAGCAAATTTTATCAGAAGCACACCACAGCCCTTATGACTCTGTGAATCAAAGATAAATAGAGCTCTTGTCAGAGCTTCCCATCTCGATATTAAGCAGTAGGATGGACAGAGCAAGAAACGATCGGTGTCATGTAAGCAAATGTTTATTAAAAGGGAGTGTTACACAAGAGAACTTGGGGCACTTAACCTAATGACCTGTGTTGCTTAGGATACCAGTGGTTACAACATCATGACATTGTCATGTTTCCACTGAGAGGGGATCTATAGTATAGCCAACATACTGAACATTTCTCTCCTTTCTGTGACAGGTTTATACGGAGAAAACACTCAGCTGAATTACAGCTGGATCACATACCAGAGGAGACAATAAAGATCCTGCTTGTGAAGTTTATCTCGGATTACAGAAGCTTTTAGAGTAGTCTAAGTGCACAGTGCCCCTGCAGATGTTCAGTTCTGACTGTTTCTGTGGCCAATGAAGCAGATGCTTTACATTATTAGTCAACAATGCACTGCATAATTGATGTCTGATATGGTTCTCAATTAAGTGGACTGCATGTGCAATTAATTATTTTCTTCTCTATTTTCAGAGTAGATTGATGTATCATTGTGCCATGTTGGTTTTGAGCCATCTCAACATGAACCACTTTAACTCTGAAATGGATTACCATTACTTTTTAGAGACATTCATGGCCCCCCAGAGGATTAATCTCAGAGACTCTCTGACTTTTCCTCTGGCTCAAACAGTAGGTCAAATTTTCCATTTAAAAATGTCATAATTTACAAGCTGATTCTTCAGAGATGTTTATTATTCCCAGCAGATGTGTCCTTATAGCTCTGGTTGTCTCTTGACTTTCTCTTGAATACTTCCACTTAGTTGACATTGGGATTTTAAGGGAAATGTCTGAATGACTACGTGATGGAGAGTAGAAAAATATATTCTCAAGAATTTTGGTCATGCCTATAGGGGGTAGTCTGGGTTTCTGAAGTGGGGTTGTTTGAGGTACGTCTCTGTTGTAGCTAACAAGGGCCAGCTCAGTAATGGCTGAAATGATTTCCATTTTAGGAAACACGCAAGATGCAAATCATAAAAGTGCATGCACAAGTGCAGTGACTGATGCACCCTGAAACCAAAACTACGACAAGGATGTTTTGTGCCTCTGATGTTTATGTTGTCAGAGATTTATGCCCTGTCCTTATGGAGATGACGATGATCTATTCTATTTCTATTCTGGTTTTGTTTTGATTTGTTCACCAGTGTGGAGGCAAAAAGGTTTTTTATATTTTCTTGGCCAAGCAACTTGTGTTGTTTATTATTAATGTGGCTAATTAGGCTTGCTCATAGCACAAAGCTCCCTAGTGTAGCTCAGGTATCCTATGTTACTGACCCAACATGTCAATTATAGATGCTCTTTTATTGCTGCATTTGATTCAGTTAAGATATGTAAAATTGAATTTGAACTTGTTTTTATTTGATAAAGACGATGCATTTTAACAGTTTCAGTAGAAGACTTGGCTGATTAGCTGCAGATAGAGTCTATAGCTTTTACTAATTTTCAATTCTTGTCCCTAGTTGGGCATTTGAATGTTCAGTTTAGGAAATATAACATTTGAAATATGAAAACATGGTATTACACCTGAAAGTATAATTAATGCATAAAAACATGATTGTACCTCTTTTAGGGCTTCATTATTTTTCTGCATTCTTGCTCAAAACACAGCCATATTCAGACACAAGCTAGACTGTAGATCGTTTAAGTAATTAATAACAAATCATTAAGGCAAATAACACACATTAGTCCCTTTTACTTTTTGTTTAACACTTTTACCAGCCACTTTATTAGATCCACTTAGTACTAAGTTGGACCCCCTCTTGTCCTCGGAACTGCCTGAATTCTTAGTGACATATGCTTCATTTGTAAAAGAATGTGATGATCTGTGGTATAAAAAATCTGCACTGAGATCTAACAAGACAAGTACAGAGATAAGTCCACCATCTGAAGCTGAGAGCAAGTCATTTGTTACTTTAACTATAGCAGTCTCTGTGCTGTGGTGTTTTAAAGGATGTCATGATGGGTACACTGTGGTCATAAGTGGGTAGTCATGGTCAAAAACAATATTCAGGTTGGCTGTGGCATAAGAATGATGGCCAAACGGTACTAAAGGCCCCAGAGTACGCCAAGAAAATATCCCCCTCTCCACGTCCTCATTCATTGATAAAAGGCAGGTTGGAGCCGTGCTTTCATGTTGTTCACACCCAATTCAGACCCTATCATCTGAATGTCACTGTAGACTCATCAGACTCATCAGGCATCATCTTCAGTAGCTGTAGCCCATCTGCTTCAAGATTGATGTGCATTTAGTAATGATCTTTTGCATCCTCTGGTTGTAATGACTGATGTTGAAGTTACTTGCTGCCTTTCTATAATCTTGAACCACTCTGCCTTTTCTCATCTTACCTCTGTCATCAACAAGGCATTTTTGGCCACTTGATATTTTTTCTCTATATATAATTTTTTTTTCTCTTTATATGTCATTTTTATGTGAACCCTAGAGATTTATGTGGTTGAAAATCCTGGAAGATCTGCGGTTTACCATCAGGTACCAACAGTTATGCTATATTCAAACACTTAAGTCACCTTTCTCCCTCATTCTGATGCTCGGTTAAAACTGTAGCAGGATATCTTGACCTTGCCTTAAAGCACTGGGTTGCTGCCATGTGATTGGCTGACTGGCCTTTTGCCTTAAAAAGAAGTTGAATTGGTGTATCTATTAAAATAGTTGTTGGATGTATGAAGCACTTATGAGCCCACCTCATGCTAAAAAAAAGACATTTTGATGTGAAATTTTGTCACTTTCAAGAAAATTTTTTCAAAAATGTTCATGATGGAGTTTCTTTTATCTTGTTTATTGTGTACATACCTGATTTAAAATAGCATAAAGTACCTCAGACTCCCTGTTATGAAGATGTTGTAAATAATGTGTTAATGTAAATAGAGTAAAGGAATTGGTCTATAATGTGTTTGCATTGTTCTCGTTGTGCTCAGGTTGAACTGGAAATTGATGTTTACATTTATTAACTGTACATTCCTCTGTCATGATATCTGTCATGATATCTGTCAATGTAAATGTCTCTTTTATTTGTTAATGTGTATATTTTTTGTAAATACAGTGTACTGTACATCATTTGGAATCAGATGTAAAGATGATATTGAACAAAATTAAAGTAAATAAAAATATTTGTTCTGTGGACATGTTCCTTATCTTGTGAGAGAACAAACAAAATATATTAATCATCCTTTATCTTTATTTATTCATCAAATAAAGCAAACAGCTTATAAAGAAGTTTTAATGACACTCAATGACAAGAGAATTTACAAATCAACAATTATATGCTCTATAAAATATATTTAAACATTTGAATAGTCCAGCTCAGTACATTCACCTCCGCTCTCATACATCAGCATCTGTCTGTCTCCCCCTGCTGGAGAATATAAGACACAACCATCTGATTCTAATTTTACACATTCTCATTTTCAGAGTTCAAATGTAGGTGTTACTCTGAAACTTTTACATCCAAAGCCAGTTTTTGTGTCCATCATCAAAACACTAAAATTCTTCATCATTTGACACCTTTCACTTCTTAGCGCCAACATTTAAGTTATAACTTTGTGAGACGCAGAGTGTTGAGGCGCACAGGCAGGATCGTTGCTCCCTCTGCGTAGCTTATCTCTCGCAAAATCCCATTCCAACACTGCTCTGATTCATCATACCTGTTGGAGTAAAACATACGTCAGTGTCTTGTGTGTTTATAGCTTTATAATAACAGGAACAATACACAAACATCAATGGCTTTAAAGATTAAAAAAAATTGACAGGAACACGTTTTGGGGTTATTGTGAGACTAGTTTAAAATCACCCCTTAAGATTTTTTTTCTCAATTAACAACTGTATTATGCAAACCCAAATTCCTACACTAGAGGTGCTCAGAGGGCACAAACCTCTGACAAATTGCCCTGTCTCACAGTGTTTCCAAATTCTTGGATCTCGATCTGTATTCAGATCACCGCCGAAACCTTATCACTTTGTGCCATGACCAACATTCCCTGATAATTTCATTAGGATTTGTTCACACATCTCTGAGTTATCTTGCACACAGACAAATAAACAGACAAATGCCGGCAAAAAAAACAACCTTGGCAGAGGTAAGAAGTTGGGATTGTGCAAGATGGTGAATTAAAATAGTACAGTGTCCTGACATCCTTTTCAACCTTCATTAACTTAAATACAGCAAAAAAAGGACTTTATTTTCATATGTATTTATTTATTCATCCCTCTATTCATTTATCTTTTTTTAATTTCTAAGATATACTTGCATACTGAATTTACTGGAATGACTGGTGAAATTGTCTGATTCATAGTAAAACACCCAGAACATTCCATATCCATATGTAAGTAGGTTAATCGATAACAGATGAAAGTACCACGTTTGGGTGTAAAGGGAGCCCTCCTGAAAGGCTCTGTCTTTGTCCACATTTGCTGTTATTTTTGAAAACATTTTTTTTTCTCCTGCATTTAAAATTCAATCTTGTACACGGGTGCTGTTTTTAAAAATGTCTTCATTCACTGGGAGAGACAAACTGCATAAATACACAGTTGCTGTCTTACCTTGTGACAATGTCCATGATATGCTACTTTTTTTGCAACTTTATACAAAAGCTGTTTTATCATCATATCTATTCCAACCACAAGGTCTGACTGGTGTTATGGTTTAACTTGTGGCTATGTTAACTGGTGTTAGCAGGAGTATTGAGTCAGTAGAGGCATTATTAATACCAGGAGATACACCTTTTGAAGCGACATATGCATCCATCCAGACGACTTCCTGTCCACCATTTAAACTGTATAGCATACTGTGATGTGCAAAATAGCATAATGGGAATCCTACACTTTTAGGAAACTCAAAATGTACCCTGAAGAGGTCTTATTATACTTTTTTTTTTAGTTCTATATGCACATTAGTGGGTTTTACATGACTTTGACTTGATAGAGTATATCTGTGCACATGACAGCAAATCTGCAGTACCAGGACTCCTCCTAGCACCAGTAACTGCTTAAAATCATGAATCCCTCAGCATCTTCCTAAACAGCCCTACCAGTGTGACATCCTTCCACCATCAGTTCAGTAGTTTAAGCCCATTGGCTCAGGGTAGCAATGAAGACCAAACTGTAGAAAGGCACAGGGCTGTTGAAAGCATGGCTGAACTATACCAAACTGACCAATTACCACTGAATACTCTGGTCAACCAATCAAAGCAGGTTGGACCAACATGGGGAGGGGATACAAAATGACAAGCTCCTTCAAAACTCTCAGACAGAGAGGAATAGAGGTGGATCAGGGGTGTTCAGTAGCAAAAGCTGGATTGTTGTTCAAATATTAGTGATTTTGAATATACTCAGCCATTAAAAGTAGATTGTATGAGCCTTAATTAAAGCAAATGATTAAATGCAGTGGCAAACATGCTGCTGTCCCAACAGTTACTGAAAAATGCTGCAGAAATCAAATTCAGATTGTGTGTAGATAAAATATTATTGAATAAGATTATCTGTTTGTGTGACAGGATTTGTAGATCATTGTATTCAGTTTTTAATGACTTTTTACAGTGTCCCAAATTTGTTGGAATTCAAGTTTGTTTCTAAGCATTGATCAGATATTCGCAGCTATCAAGTTAAATTAAATTTTCTTGTGTAACAAAACAATAAAACAAACAAATTTAAACACTTCATTTGATTGCAGTCACAAAAATACAATTTGTTATATATTTTAGTCTGGTTTTATTGTCCTTTTTAGGAAAAAATAGACACATAAATGTTTAAAACAAGTCACAGCCATTAAGGTCTATTTTCAGAATGGACTCATTATTTCCCTTAACAGATGGGCACTGTGGATCCTGTAAACACGGCTTTAACAGGTGATAATGGTATATTTGTGGGTCTATTCCCAGCAGCTGATTAATGCATATTTGGTGCTTCTGTGTGCATAAAAAGAGCATCTGTAGAGGTTTTATGACACAGAGGGGTATGCTAACTACTGTTCGCTTTAGTCATCAAGAGATATCTGTCAGGCTCAGTCAGCTGCTTATCTTTACAGGGATTCATGCTTGATTTTTACAGCTATGAGATTACATGAGGTGTGAAAGGTTAATTTGTTTGGGTGAAGTCAACGACATAACAGCTTGTCCTTAACATGGCTGTGGCTGTTTTCTAATATTATCATTTTTGTTTTTTAGATTTCTTTACTTTTCAGATTAAAAAAAGGAATGAAAAATCAGCCCTTAAAATATGAGAGCTGATTGGCAAACCAGGACCTCCACCCAACATCCTATATTATTGCTGTCCATTTTCTTTGTCAAAAGAAAATGCTAAGACACACTGTCATTGAATTGTTGCTTACCACACTATCTGGTAAAATTAAATCTGCCCCCATTTACTGTACATTGCAAAAAAAGAGTTTCCTCTGAAGTTTCTTGCATTCACATCCACATAAATATTGGATTTTGGCATGCCTATAAACCCCTTAGTTTCAGCCTTGACCAGAACAGGCTGTTATGGTGGAAATCCTCTTGAGCAGTGTCGGACCACGCTCCCTCTCAACAAGTGGATGTGGATTTGCCCTTTCATCTAAATTTTCGCCAGCTGTTACCTTAACTAACACCTGGCTCAGCAAGTGTCTCCTATCTAAGGAAGTTGTCACAGCCCCTAATGACATAATTAGGGAAAATTTTTAAAGTGACTGTTTGAACACACATTTTTCTTGAGAGGGAAAGCTGGTAAAAGAGTGGGTGAGGGGATTTGCTCATGCTAGGTGTACGGGGGCTGGTAGGGCTATAGATAGGCCATGGACACATTAATTTTACAAAATATGCAATCTCCTAACAACTTCTTTCCCTCAATGGGTCATAATCCTGTATTTTAGAAGAAAAAAAAGCAGTGAACTGCTTGGAAAATGTTTGGTGTGCTTTTTTTTTTTTTTTTTTTTTTTGACTTTCTTGTTACAGCAATTGTATCCGACTGCAGGCCGCAAGACAAAGGCGTGTCGCAGAGTGACGTCACTTTAACTGACGTCACTCTGCGACATGCCCACTACATGTGCTTCTTAAAGGGATATAACAGCTTCAGCACGGTCCAGCCGAACGTCAATGTTTTTGCCTACCCGTTCTTTGCTCTATAATAAATGTATTCAACAAATACGGTTAAGGGTTAGGGTATGGGGTTAGGCTTAGGGTAAGGGTAAGGGGTTAGGGTTAGGGTAAGGGTTGGGGTAGGGGTTAGGCTTAGGGTAAGGGTAAGGGGTTAGGGGTTAGGGTAGGGGTTAGGTAATAATACAACTAAGTGCAACAACTGTTTGACGTTTGTTACATGAAATATGCTAACACTTACAGTCTGGACACGATCCACCATTGTTCATCACTAAAACTTTCCACATCTCATGTGGTTCTATGTGATTTCCCTTGAACTAGCCTCTCCCCATTAAGTAGCATGTTACAAAGTAGTGGACATAAGTAGAAATGTTAGCAAATAATTTGGCTTTCTAAGTTTCCATTTATGGGCCAAGTCCACAAAGAATTTGCTTTGTTTTTTGGGGAACTTAAGCAGTGCGAATGACATAAGATATAGCTCCAAACCCATAGAGCAGGTAAAAGGTAGAATATGAACAAATTGCTCAAAAAGTCATCTAGCGAGCAGATTGCGTCCTGGAAGCACCACATTATGAACTATGAAAATGAGCTTGTTTATTTCAGGAAACGTGAACTGAACTCTGAGCCAAGGATGCCCATAAGGGGGGTAAAGGGTAAAGCTTTCTAGGGCCAGGGTCATGGAGGGGGCCCACATAGGATGTTAGCAAAGAAATAGTGCATTCTTAATTCAAGCAGTAACTTCATTTATTTTTAAACTCAAAATGTTTGTTTCTTTACTTTTGTCTTAATAATGTTGTTGGTGGTGGATATCAGACAATATATGTATGACACAGGACAGGCAGTCTACCAAACCAGGTACACACCCAGGAAAATAACAGACAGGGTATGTCAGGGACAACAAATAAATAGTTGGTTCATTGGAAACACTTCTCACTGGCACTGTCATCATTGTGTGGCTCTTTTAGATAAATAAAAATCACAAAAACTTGGTCAATGTGATCCAGCTGGTAGAACTATTGGGTCAGTAATGCCCATGTGTAGACATTCCAGGATCAATCAGGGCCCATTTATGGTGCCTTTCAGGGGCCGAGCCATGTTTATGACCAGCCCTGCTCTGAGCTAGCTCATTTTGGGTGTGAACCAGCATGACACTGGAGCTAGCCTTATTATTCATCAGAAATAATGTCTGGGTTGTTAAACAAATGCCAGACTATAGTCAAAACAGTTTTTCTGTTTACAGTCCATTTTGGACCATCTTCCTTCCAACCACATCATGTTTGTCACTATGATTGGTTGAGTATCACTGCATAGTCTGTCATGTCCATTGTTCAAGTCACTGGTACAATTTCATTCTGTTGTGATGATGTAATTGGACACGATGACATCCATAACAGACAAAGAAGTTGTTGTCTGACCTCAATATAAGTCACTATAACAATCATAAAGGGTAAAATTATGCCCCTTGTTTTTTAGACACTTTGATCTCATAATGACTTCTGATCAGTTGTGTTTGGCATAGGTGGCAGGATGGCACAGCAGGTCGTGCACGTGCCTCACAGTAACAGGGTCGCTGGTCGATCCCCATGTCAGTAAGGGCATTTCTTCGTGGAGTTTGCATGTCCTCCCTGTGCATGCGTGGGTTCTCTCAGGCACTCCAGATTTTTAGATTTTATTAGATTTGTTAGTGGCTCTAAATTACCCTTAGGTATGAGTGTGAATGGAACTGTTGTCAATCTCTTTATGTGACCCTGTGATCAGCTGACAACCGGTTCAGTGCATACCCCTCCTCTAGCCCGATGTCAGCTGGGATTGGCTCCAGCCCCCGCAACCCCAAAAGGGATAAGCGGTATAGATTATGGATGGATGGATATATTTAGCGTGTGTAGTTCATTGTACCTCCAGATGTCCGTCATCTCTGTGGGGACGTTCTCCTCGCTAGTTTCACTTGGCATCATGGCGTATCCCCCCACAGCATACAGGAAACCTCCCATCGAGATGAGACTGAGAGAACTACGCTCTTGAGGGAACTCTGTGAAATCTGACCACCTGTGGCAATAAAAACCAAAACAAAACACAATTATGTAAATTCAGTCAGAGCAGGTGTAAAATGTATTATCAGCAGAAATTGCTCATGCTCACTGGATGGATAGTTAGCTATATTCTTTAGCTGGAAGTGTGGTGATGACAGTGTTAAGTCTGCTTCTGTTTTACTCACTGACACCCACAGCTGAACAATGAGTGCTATTTTATGACCTGATGATCTGTCATTGAACTTTCATGAGTCATTTGACTTCTGTGGACTGATGTTTCAGCTCCCAACACCATGTAAAGAGCCTATTCTTAAAAAACTTTTGACTCACTCATTGGTGGCGATGTTGTAGACCTCCACGGTGCTGGTGAGGCCGGAGTCTGTGACCCCTGTCACCACAAAGATCTGATCCTCGTGGACCGTGATACCAAACAGAGAGCGAGCCGTCTTCATGGGAGCTAGGTCCTTCCACTCAAACTTTGTAGGGTTGTAGACGCACACTCTCCTCATGCACTTCCTGCGAAAGATATAGAGGCCAAGTTATCTTGTTGAAAGGAGTGCTCAGACAACAAATGCATCTAGAACAAACAAACAGTATTATTTCTAAGGTTCCAGACAACTTTGTGTCTGGCAAAGGGTCTCAAAGAATCTGCTAAGGGTCCAGTTCAACCAAAGGCAGCCCCACAGATATTAAATCCATCCACTGCAAAGCTGTGAAAGAGCCTCTGAGGGTTTATGACATTCAAAGTCAAGCAGAATGAAAGCACTTAGTAAATATATGATGCATTTCAGTATGTTCCAATGCGTGAGCAGTGATGGATTACTATGCTCATATCCCAGTCATTAGAGGCTTGCGTAATGACTTAATAACTTAGCAAACACATTACTCCATGTACTTTGTTTTTGAGCTTATGCTATTTCTCTCTTCAGGCCTTTCACTCTCTTTTTGCTTTGCTGCAAGTGAAATATGTAAGATAACCATGCTTCTAATCACAGTACACATAAGGCACACCTGCTTTTCAAACAACTTTTTGAGCAAAAAACAACTTTCATGACACTTTGATCTTGCTGTAAATGTAAATTATCTACATAAAGTCACATTCAGGCTTCTTAAGCAAAATGATAAAATATAATTTGAGTGAAAATGTTTGTCTACTTACTTGCTCTCAGACTTTCCTCCAATGACATAAACCAGACCATTGTGCGAAACCGTTCCATGTCCGTAAACTTGATAAGGCAGAGGATCCGACTCTCCCCATTTGAAGGACCTGTGGACAGAAATAGTTCATCAGTCATAAAAACCACACCAAAGATGTGGTTATATTAAGAGAAAAGAAAAAAACCCATACTGAGAAAAAATAAAAGTCAAGAACATACATTCCTCTGGAAAAGTAAGAGCAGGTATGAACATTTTGAATTTAGTTATAGTTTATATGTACAGTACTTTACTCATTTGTTGGACCACCATCTAATGTAAGGCTTATGCCACAGCTGCGAAAAATTAATAGCATTGCAATATAATTATTATTTTTAGCCATCAATTTTCAACTGTACTGTTTAACAGAAAACAGAAAACAGAAAAATATTAAAGCACTTCATTAATTTATGATAAAGATGATAAATTCTACTTATTTACTTGCATTGCTAAACAGAAAATTAGTGTCATTGTCGAATGTTAGAGAGACTTCTCAGAGAAACCCAGTGGGCTAGCTCAAATTTGCAGTTTCAATCCAGTTTTAATCAAGATTTTGAAAGATTCATAAAATATGTATTTTTTTATTTTTTATGACAGGTGGTCTAATAAATTTGGAGGTGGTCTCATTGTGTGAGGGATGTTTTTGTGGCACATTTTAAGCCCCTTATTTTCAAGTGAGCATCTTTTAAACAATACAACCCACCTGAGTATTGTTGCTGATCATGCCCATCCCTTTATAACAACAATGACGAGTGTGTGGTTATATGTCCTGTATGTGCTAAACCATATTTGACTGCTATTTGTTGACACCTAAAAAACTAAAACAAGGTGCTATTATTTTTCAGTGTCATGAATCATTACTTTTGTCTCTCCAAAGAGTCATTTGTGTAAAGCTTGAGTCTTACCTCATCACAATTAAAAAAAAAAAAAAACTCTGGGTTTGATGTAAATTTACATTTATGGTAATATTACTATGTGGGTATACAAATACGTATATAGTGTAATTGGTAATTGAATGTGTTGCTTACTGTCTGTCATAGATCATGACTGAGTCCAGGGCGTGCTCGCCTTCCTTCAACTCCTTCCCACCAACAACAAAGATGGAGTTTTCAGCCTCGGTCAATCCAAACAGACAGCGAGGGCTCGGCTGTGCTGGCATCCCCAACCATTCTGAACTCACTGGGTCAAACTGAAAAGAAGAAAAGAAAAACACACATTTATGAGGAGCTGCAGACACATATGTTCACTTACTTACGGAAGAAAAAAACTTTAGAGGAATTTTTTACAGGGAAGAGCCCTTTCCACACCTGCTCCCAGGTGTGTTCTCTAAAATTTTCCTGACTTGTGTGTTCACACCTGCTCCCAAAAACGGGAAGCTAACACTGTTGGACCAGGTGAAACCGGAGTCATGAGGCAAAGCATTGGGAAAAAAAAGGTCAATATGGTGAGATAAGAAAAGGTTTGGCACTGTTTTAATCGTTTCTGTATCAGCATGCAGTAAAAAAAGCCACACTGTCCACTTTGACAGTAATCCAATAGGTTACTTTCAACTGACAGTTATCTTTTAACATAAGAAGGAACTTTTGAAAGTCATGTTTTTTCTGACATTGCTGGTGAGCAAGAATATGAGGCGCTTAATGCACAAAGACTGCAGCAGTTTCTCAGAGTTGCATAAAATTCATGTCCTTACCCCTGGCCTCCTGACTGAACTGTCCAGAATCTTCTTTTCTATGCTTATACATCCACTCACCCTGACTTCACACAGAAGTTTAACTTTGAAGGCAGACAGTAAAAAGTCTATTTAAAGGGAGAATGAAGATTTACTGCTTGTACAATGATTAGCATAGATGCTAACAGCTTTCGTAGTTGTTTTATCAGACCTGCCACATTTCTTCATTAAATGACAAACAAACAACACTGAAAGCACTCTGTGATAGAAAATGTATTTTCACTCCACTTCCAAACTATTTTTTGGAGAGAGTTTGTTTATGTAGCGGCTCAGGTTTGGTCCTTTATGCTGCAGCAGTAGCACCCACCTACTATATATCTGGTTGGCTTGTAATGAATGCAGTTGATGGGATGATCATCCAATCACCTGCTACCACCTGCCACCATGCCACTTAAAGTTTCTGCCCATTTCCAAACACTTTGTATGGGCTGTTTCTCAGATAGACTGGTGAAATTTACTGATCTGTCCATCTGGTGCATCAGGTTGTCTCAACTCCTCCTTCCCCTGACAGTCAGACTGCAGGTAACCCTCCTCCTGTGAGAGGCTAAGTGTAAACAAGCAAGTAAGGTTATTGTTTTGATAGATTACACAGATATTTTCTCTGAAATTTCACAGCTGTCTGTCTGAAAAGGGTTCTGTTATTTTTTCTCATAAAAAAAAGCTCCTGGTTTGAGGAGTATACGTGGAAGCATCATAGGGTCTTACAAATCATAAACCTCACCCATACTTACTGAAACCCTGGAATTATCAAGTAAAGGTACAGTTGTGAGCACAAACAGCATTTTTTCTTTTTTTTTACCTGGACTTTATCCTGACTTTTACCTACTGCCCTGCTTGTACTTTTCCTCATCCCCAACCCCCATCCCTCCATGTACTGACTTGCAATCTGCATGAAAACTTTCTGCCTTGAACAAGTGTGAACAAGGTTGGGAAAATTTGGTTGTGGAGGTATTTTCTGGGAAATTTCAGGGTTGCATTGGAAAAAAACTCTCAGGTAAATATTAGAAAAGCTTCCATTGAGGATTATGGGTGAAAGCTCTGAAGGGTTTTAAGACACATAAATCCCATCAACACTTGCAGTAAACCCCAGAAATTATCCTGAAATTACCCAGGGTATTTCATACTGACTCTACCCTGAACATGTTCTGTTTGCTCCCTTGAGTTTTTCCCTTTACTCACCCTTTCATTGGCTTCTATGCAAACTGCAGGGAAATGTCCTGCTCTGAGGGCAAAGTGTGTCGAGCAAATCAGAAACTTTTCTGGATAGGTGATCCGAATCTTTTTTAGGAAATTTCAGGGTTGTGTGAGTAAAACAGGCTCTGGGAGACTTTAGAAAAGAATCTGTTTTTAGGAGTATTTGTGAAAGCATCATGCGACCTTAGAGAAATTATCCAGGTGGTCTGCATGTGTGAAAGATTTTTCATTCAGAATTTACCCTGAAATTTACCTGCTGGCACCTTGCATTTCTCCCGCCCCCACTCCTCTGACTGACATGTAAACCGCAGGTAGCCCTCTTGCTGTGATGGGGCCAAGTGTGAACAAGCAAGTCAGGAATTTTTCTGGGGAAGTTACGCATATTTTCTAAGAAATTTCAGGGCGGCATGTGTCAAAAGGGCTCAGGTAGATTTGAGGATTATGTGAATGCACAAAGGGGGCTTATGACTCATTAATCCCATTCATACTGACAGAAGAACCCTGTCATCCGGAAGTTACCCAGATGAAGATGCCAGTATGAATGCAAAGAGAAGCTATGTTTACCCCGACTTTGTCCTGCTAGCCCTTTTGAATTTTTCCCCACCCCCATCTCTCAGTTAACTGACTTGCATGGAAATGTTCTGCTGTGATGGAGCCAAGAAGGTCAAGGAAACTTCTAGGTTGGTTGCCCAGGTATTTTTTAGAAAATGTCAGGGTTTCATAAGTAAAAAGGATGATACACTACCTGTAGGAAGTACGAGGTGAAGGGATCATCTTTATCCTCCTCATTGTAGATAAGTCCTCCAACCACAAACACCTGGTTCTCCTCGGTCACCAGGCTGCAGTGATTCTTGGGAATTTCTGTCGACTCAGACACCACAAAGCATTCGTTCCGGATTGGCTCGTAGGCCACAGTCCCAGAGTCACTGATCATCAGTAGCAGTTCAATCTCAAACATCCCAAAGCGAGGGTTATTGTTGAGTATTCCAGGCAGGTATCCATCTTCATCCTCCTCATCTTCATCACTTCCCTCTCCCCCTCTTGCCCCGTCATTCCCAGGCTTCCTCGGCTTTGGGAGACGCCCTTTGTGAGCATCCTTGACAAGATCCAGCTCCTTCTTGAGGTCCTGGTCGAAGCGTATATACTGATGGCGCTCTACCTTCTCCTTGAAGTAATCCAGAGGCATGAGTCTGAAGCGGACACAGTGCAGGAGCTCAGGCAGGTCCTTCAGTCGGCTCGTCTCATCATGTTTGATCCAGTCCATCAGAGATTCAAACACCAGTTCCTCTCGTTCCACATTGAGGGCGTCTGAGGTTATAAGGATGGCCAGCTCGCTGGGACCAAGCTGCAGGAAATCCTGATCCCTGACAACAACAGGGTAGCGTTCACAGATGAACTCCCGAGCAGCCAGAGCAAGCCGGGGACAATCAAGGAGGAGTCCCAGCCTGAAGATCGCCAAACAGTTCCCCAGAACGAGCTTTTCCTGCAGGTAGGAGACACAAACTGAGAAGATAGAAGGGATCTGGTACATGTTAGCCACCATGAAGATATCCTGAACGTTCTGCTCTGTTAGATTAATATCAGAGGTGTACAAGTAGCGCAGGATCATCCCCATTACTGCTGGTTCTACATCTTTGAGGACGATCTCCCTCTTCTTGCTCTCCTCCAGCTCTGACAGGAACATGGCCTTGAAGAATGGGCTACTGGCTGCCAGAACCAGCCGATGGCAGGGGAACTCCTTATCCTGGATTTTAAGGACACAGTCCACAAACTTATCGTTCTCCAGGAGGTCGCATAGTCCATCCTGAAGCAGGGTCTGTTGGTACATCCGAGGCTGCTCCACTGGGTCTATAGTCAGGGCAGCCATCTTGTCCGAGTCTCCTGGATAGCGTGGGCTTCCTTCTTACTACAGCGCAGGACTGTCAGAGCTCACAGGGCGGCTCACATGGGCAGGGAGGGTCTCCACCGGTTGGCTGGCTGGTGGCTGCAGCTGTCCCAGGGTGTCTGTCACAGTGTAAGTCAGAGGTATTTATAGACAGGACCCTCACAAAGAGGGGGGACCATTTTGGTGGGTCCCGACTACAGGACACAGACCTCCACAAACAGCTGAGTGACTTAACACGTGGGGGTGAAAGAATGCTCAATCTGACCAGACAATTCAACAGGAGGCCTGACTCATTTCTCTGATATCTTCACAGTCAACCAAGCTGCTTTTATCCTGTGATCCAACAATGATGAGTATACTGAAAACGAGGGCTGTCACAACACCAAATTTACACTTTGATTTGATACTGAAATCATTATACAGAAATTCTTTAATTTACTGTGTTCAAAACATCCCTGAAATACCATTTCAGATTTCATATAGAATGATAATTTTATAAAATGCGATATTTTTGAGGTTTGAATTCTATTCCTCTATTTTACATATAGATACAGAGATAAACTGTGCCCTATTGTTTACAATTTAATTTTACCAGCATATGTTCATATCCTCATGTTGAAAACAAAAACTTAGCATTGTTTTCAACATGTCCAGTTTCAAGTCAAAAATATGTATTCAGACTTATTTTAGCTACTTTAGCTGACAGGTCCAGATTAAAATCTTATTTTGAGATGTGAACACAAAGAACAGAGCATCAATAACAACCAGGAAAAGCAATTTTTAAATTACATATTTATTCGAACATGTCAGATGTGTATGACTAAAAAAAAAAGCAAATAGAAGTGCTCCAAAGGCACAAACCTCTGTAAAGGCATTTCCAACACTGTCAACCAAGTTATTGTCAAAATGTGGAAACTGTTTTGTTATGTTTATAAATTCTAGAAAAATTTGTGGATACACAGAATTCGGATCACCACTAAAATCTATCAGTTCTTCCTTGTGCCATGACCAACACCCCCTGATAATGTCATAAAAATCAATTGAGAAGTTAATTACTTATTAACTGCCCTATCTCGCAATGTTTACAAAGCCTTAAAAATTTGGATCACCACCAAAATGTAATGATTTCTTCAGTGTGCCATGGGCAACATTTCTTGTAGATTTCATCAGTATCTGTTCATAACTCTTTGAGTTATGCTGCTCACAAACAAACAAACTAGAAGTGCTCTGATAGCTCAAACCTCAGCAAAAGCATTTCCAATTCTGTTGGATGAGTTATTGTCAAAAATGTAGAAAACTGCCCTATCTTGCACTGTCAGTTCTCCATTGTCCTATGACCAACATTCCCTAAATTGTCATAAAAATATGTCAGGGATTTAATGAGTTATAAGTGAAAAATGCCCTCTCGCAATATTAACGAATCCTTTCAAAGTTCCTCAATAAACTGTCTCTTTATTACTAAACACTAAACTGTCACTTTTCCAAAATTGCCAATACATTTGTGCAATTCAGAGAGTGTGCACAGGTGGCCTGCAATTTTATTTTTTTAGACTTTTTAGTACTCCTGTATTTGCTGCTGTTGTATCAAACCCAGTTCTGCCACAGGCACACTTACCTGCCACTTTATTAGGTATACGACCCCTGGCCGCTTTATCTGGTACACTCACTGGACAGTGGCCACTTTATTAGACACGCTATATACACTCGCCAGCCACTTTGTTAGTAACATTAACTGGTAACTTCACAACTTTGATTCCCTGGCCACTTTATTAAGTACTGCATTCCCTCTGGCCAGTTTGTTTGGTACATTCTCAGCCATTTTATTAGGTAGATGCCCAGGGCCACTTTATATGGTAGTCTAACAGGCCACTTTATTAGATACACCGTATACTCTCAATGGCCACTTTCAGGCACACTGACTAGCCTCTTAGCAAATAAGATTCACTTGTCACCTTATTGGACACATCACCTGCCACTTTACTAGCTACCCCAGATACTGTACACTCACTGGTTACTTCATTAGGGACACTGACCGTCATTAGGTACACTAAACAGATACAGCACTGTGTAAAGTTGACAAACACATCGGAAACAATCTAAAACGTGATGCCAGTTCCTCACACTTTTCCAAATGTTGGTAATGTATTTGGGCGTTTTAGAGTGTGCGCACAAGTGGCCTGCAATTTTTTATGACTTTTTTAAGACTTCTTTGTTGCTGTGGTATCAAACACAAATTCTGTCACAGGCAAAACATCCTTGTTTTAGTTACATTTTATGATGTTTTTGGATGAGGAAAAGATCCCTCCATTAGAAAATGGCTGCTGACAAATATTTAAACAGCTCTATGCTCTGGCTACAGTATATCATCAGCTTGTGTTGAATTCAACTTCAGTCAAACTGCGCCATCTAGTGGTGAAAGAAGACAATACCTCACTATAGTACAAATAAAATCCAATACAGTGTTTATTGACTTATTGAGGCATTTCGTCCACAAAATGATACATTTAAAATGTTGAATGCAGACAAGCTTACACCTGGATACATTCACTTCAGCCTCCCTTTTTCAATCTCACTTTAACTGATTGCTTTGCGGTTACACTTTTTGATGAAATGAAACAAGTTAAATATTTTAAATGAGCACCCTTGAATACATGAAAAAAGAATGAGTCTCTGATTGCACTCTCTCCCTCTGCCCTCAGCTCTGAGGACGCTCAGCAGGTTTTAGTGACAGGCAGCAGAGCCGGTTTATTTCCTGCTGGGTCGATCACTTCTCACAGAGACTGAGAAACCTGGATCCAGTGATAAAGGGTGGGAACAGAAATGAGGAAATACAACTCCAACAGCAAATCTTCTGATCTGTAAAGCTGTCTACATTCAAACAACATTCTTTAACCTTGAAAATAGGCTCTCTTGGACATTTGGACTTGTAAATTTGCTCAGTTACAGTCATGAAAATATACAATAACAGCACCAAACGTTTATTTTTTTCATAAAGCACTCATATGTGTTCAAGTTTTTAATCCTTCAGCAATGTTAAAAATTCATGATAGCTGAGATCTTAAAATTAAGACACCTTTGACAGAGGAAATACTCCCTCAGTCAGACTATGATTTGAAAAGATGACATGATCTGAGGAAACAACCATACAGAGTAAATTAGCTGCTCCTTTCCAAAACTTCATACCTTGAGTTCACTTTTAGTCTCATAAATATTTAGCAGACCTCTCTTACAATCTTTAGTTCAGATAAAATACAAAATGCACAGTCGGTGGGTTTGTGCCAGAGGTTGTGGCGATTATCTACAGCAAGTGCACTTGAGGATTCTTTTTTTATTCACAGTTCAAAACATTGTCTCACTTCTGACCATCAAAAGCAAAAACAGGCTTGTGAACAGTAAAGGTGATGACTAGATGATACAGTCCGGTTTAACTGTGAAGTTCGCAAGGCCGAGGACGGGGCAACGTGAGGGGTGAAGTCTGTGAAAGTCTGCCTTTTTCCTGCCTTTTTTACTCGGCTTTCTCTTTGCCTCCGTCTTCTGGCTTCACAGGCTCGGGTTCTTCCGCCAGGGCAAGTTCTCTTTCTCTCTCCTTCACCAGCTGCACACCGCAGTAGGTCACAAGCAACACAGAGAGGGTGGACAGGGGGAAACCTGGAGGAAGAAACAAACAGGAGAATGGGGAAGGGTTGAGACAGACAAATGGAGATCTAACATTTAAAAGAAACAGACATGCCATCTAAAGCAGGGAGATTAACCACTGCCTGAATATGGTTCCCTCAATGGAAATAAAGAGAAAGATATAAAAGTATGCAAAGAAACTCACAGCAAAAAAAAGCTATTTACATATTTATATTGATTTCTTCAGATGTTCTTTTTTTTTTTTTTGCTTCCTAATGTCATTTGTGCCAAACTGGAAGCAGTTTCTGCCCAAAATGTTGCAAAGAGCAACATCAGGTTGCCCGAATCTCCTTTGTGTTTCTTAACTGACAAACAGCTTTTTCTTTTCTCATGCTGACATTTGGTTGCTCCTGACTGGACGTTATCATCAAGAGAACAAGAGAAGTAGAAGTTGGGAGCATCTGATTGGTCAGTAGACTGACAGGAAAAAAAACACTGCACTCCATAGCTGGATTAAAAACATCTGAAAAATTATGCATCAAACCTGATGTCCTCTCTAGAGTGACAAAAGTGTCAGCTTCCAAACACACCGGTCGCCATAAGAATCCGTTGCATGGTTCCAGAGATATAACTAACAATGTGAGTGTTACTGCTTGGGGTCACAGGTGACGCTATGGATTTAGGAAAGTTAAGGTAATAGCTCTGGCTAGTTTTCAGTGATAGTCAATGTTTGTGCGCTCATAAGGTCCACATCTTGTGAGAGCGATATATCAGAAAGTATTCCAGGGATTTTCTTTGAACTTCGACTCATATGATTAAGTATTAAGTATATAGGATAGGAAATAGTTTGCCTGGTCTGATTCATCTCAATTCCTGCTGCAACGTTCAGACGTTAGGGTCAGAATTTGGCATAAACATCATGAGAGCATGGATGCACCTTGCTTGTATCAATTTTTCAGGCTTCTGCTGGTGGTGTAATGGTATGGGGAAACTCTATTTGCACACTTTTAAAGGGTAAAGCTTTCTAGGGCTCAGGGTCATAGAGGGGGCCCACATGTGGTAAACAAAGAAATGGGCTGTTTTGAATTCCTGTAATATTACCCTTTCTTAAAACTTAACACTTAGAATTACTTATTAAAGCATTAAATGTACATTTTTTTCTATTTAGCCTGATTGAAAACTTGGATCTCATCTTATTAAATTGGCATGAGACTTTTATTTTGTAAAATTAGGCAGGCAGTCTATCAAACTATGTATGCATTTCATAAAAAATAACCAACAGAGGTATGTCAGAGATCATGAATAAATTGTTGATACACTGACAAAGATCCTTATGGGCTCCTTAGATTAGGAAAATTGGCAAATATGACACAGTCTGGCAAAACTATGGTTCAGTAACTACGGTCATTGATCATATGTATGGGTGTGCTTGAACCAATCAAGGGCCCATTTTTGGAGCCTTTCAGGGGCCCTGTCATGCCTGTGGGCAGCCCTGGTTCTGAAGGCAAATGGGTGTACAACCTGGAACATGTAAGATGTACCTTATAAAGTGGCCAGTGAGTGTATATTTGATAGTTTAGACTAGAGACAGGATGATGGTGTTTTTTGAGAGAAAAGAACACCAAGCATAGGCCACAGAAGAAATATGATAGCATGTAAAACAATATAAAATCAACATAAACTTAAAGTTACTAAGAGGAGCTTTATTATGCAAAGAAATTGACTCTACTAAATTGCCCGATTACATAAAACCCTATTTCACTTTGGATAGTTAGTTAATCTCTTTTGTTTAAAAGTACAATTTCCGAATATCTGAGTATTTTCATTGATTTAACTATTTTCATTTAATTGTTTTCTTTTGTACAAATTGTCAGTTTAAACTGTTTTACTACATCTATTAATGTTTTTTCCTATTGGTTTGAAATTATGTTGTATTGTCACCTCATAATCAGTCCTGAGGGGATGTAATGTGTGATTTGATTTGTCCTGTTACAAACAGATAAAACATCAGGATAAGAGAAGTAGTACTTTAAAAGGAATATCAAGTTCATCTCCCTCTGTTACAACAATTCTTTTATTCGATGTGTAAAAGCAACAAAGAGGATGTTGTGTTATATGATATCTGGAGGAAGAGTCCCCCGAGATTCTGTTGCTTTTGATGATGTCCGCCTTGTTCCAGCAAGTGACAGAAAAGCCTTCTGTTGTTTTCCTACCTTTGTAAATCAGTCGCCTTCCCACCAGTTTGGCAAACTCCAGGCTGTTTAGAGAGAGAACATTGTAGAGGACGATGGCCCAGAAGTTGGCGGCATTGAACACTCCTCTGATTCTACGTGACATGGCTTCACCCATTAGATGCTGGAAAATAATAGACAGGCTTTTATTGTAACATATGGAACAAAACAACATACAGTACTGCAGACCTGTGTGGGAGAAGGAATAAAAGAGGTATATATGTATGTATTTTTTTCAGAAAGTTTCTCACCTCGATGGTAGAAAATGGAGGGATTGAAAAGAACTTGGCGACCCACAGCTCAAAGTTGAGACCAAAGCAGTTAAAGAAGGACCAGATGTACACCAGCTCACAGGGACCCAGCCACAGCGTGGTGATGGCAAAGGTGGAAATCGTGGCCAAAAGCTCCTTGAAGATTTTATCATGATCCCCACCGATGTAGTCATAAACATACCTGCAATATCAAAACTTATATTTTGTGTGCTATATCAGATGTAAATTTATCACTTTAAAGGGACAATATGTAGAATTAAAGCACTGATATATCCACATTTGTCACACAACAAGTAAGAGAAATTCCTTATTGTTTAAGTTCTAATAACAAGTTGTCTTGTCCTGGCAGCAGCTATGACTGAGCCGCCAAAGAGAGACTTGAAATGATTGCTGTTAATGGAAACACTCGGGCCCTATTTTGACTGAAGTGCATTACCTAAAGCGTGTGGTGCATGGCGGTTTGGGGCAAGTTGGTCAATATTTTGCTATTTTGAGGAGACATTATCATTGTGCAAAGCCAGGCACAGATCGCAAAGGGCATGGATTATGTACCATGATTATACATGAGTGTGTTTGGGCATGGCAGAGATCAGTTTAGTCAGTGTGTGCTCTCATGCCCTTTAAATCAGTGTGTGCCGGGCAATGCTATTTACACAGTGGGTTGAGATGTTTTGTCTGAATATTCTGATGGCTGTCCCCAAAAAGGCGCCTCTAGTCATACAACAGGAGACCAGTCCTGAGGAGAAGCAGCTGGACCTAACAGAGATGAATGCAGCTGTAACTGAGGGTAGTGAAGGTAATTGGAGGCTAACTCTTGCTGGCATTTACAAGTGAGTTGGATCAAATTTCAGAAATTTTTAAGCATACATAAAATTTGTTGATCTTTTCCAACAAACATCACCATTGCCCAATTGACAACAACTTAGTTCTTGACTCAGCTCAACGTGGCTCGAAGTTTCCCTTTATGCTAGCAAAGGTTGGCCTAAACGTCAGTATGTGAATGCAGCTTTAAAGAAAAACTAGAAGGCGACTGAATTAATATTTTGTCCGTCATATATACAATGGGCCAGCTAGAAGCTTGCAGACACGTCTTGCTTTGAGAACAACTAAACCACACTCATAGATACTGCCTCTTGTCCTCAAATGGCGCTGAAAAGCCATCGATCCAGCTCGGGGATTTGCAAGGTGGATCTACCAGATGACAGACATGGAATCTGGCAGATCCAGATGCACTGCAAGGTCACAAAAACCAACAAACTTTCCCAGCCTGGTTCTATTGATAGTTCACTCTAACAAGAGTTAAACACTTAAACTGAAATGCTAAAAATTAGAATATAATGAGAGCTGTCTGAATGATGTGTTATGACACAGTAGTATTTTTCCGTATTAGTTTTTTAGAACATTGCATATAAAGCTGGAAACACTCACTTGCACAGCCAGTCGTTGATGCCTCTGTCAAAGTGCCTAAAAAAGACAAACATTATACATGTTAATGTTGATTACAGTTTTAATGAATGGCACAGTTTAACAAGGAAAGTGCATACTTTATTTGAACACATACGTTTCAGCAAAGACATAGAGCATGGTGATACATTTGGGGGGCTGTGGGGGGTCCAGATGGTCCAGAGTTGACACAGTGTTGATGACACCAAACATCATAGCTGCTTTCACCCAGTCGTACACCAGGTTGGAATATGCCAGACCAGCTGTAAAGGTAAACATGGAACATGAGTTCAGTGTTAAATGATACATTGAAAGTAGTTTATAAAGAGAGAAGACATTTCAGTCAAGTCAGAGTGACAGCAAAGTGCAGTTAAACATTTAATTTATATACTGTTTAATTTTGATATCAGAATGGAAAAAATTATTAAAATGATGATTTGTGTTGAGTTTTTAGAGACTCATAACTGTTATTTTGTCTATCAGTCCAGTGGACAGAGGAATTACCACTGTGGTCAATAGTCTACAATTTATTTTAACCAATAATCACATCTAGGTGGGTATATTTTTTAGATAAAGTATAACATAAATGAATTGGTCAACAGGACACAAATGTCAGTGAATGTTAAATAAGGTGTGTCACATGAAGGATGCTCACAAACAGACTAAATAGTTAGAACCGGCCTAAATAAAAGTTTTGACCATAAAGCATTAAGTTCTGAAGTCTTTGTATTTGTATTTGCTCTTTAAAATTATTTCTTTTACAATTTTTTCAAATATTTTGATATTAATGCTTACCAGGCATTAATTCAATGAAAAACTACACTAATACCCCTTTCCCACTGGTGAAAAAACCTGTTAAAACCCAGGAACAATCAGCTCCTGTAGGCAGTGGGAAAGGGTCTAATCGGCATTTAGACCCGGGTCGACTGACCCTGCAAGTGACACAGGTTTTTATCGGCTCGCCTCCGATCTGCTCCAGTGGGAACATCACACCCGGGTGAACTCGCTAATTTACGGGATGATGTTGGCTTGACGTGCCTGTGGCATAATATCGCGCCTGTCCTCTCCGTCTGTAACTTCCGCGACTCTTTGCCATCTCAGCAACAAATTCCATCTGTCTTAGTATCATCAGCACTCAAATGTCGTTCAGTCTGCGCTGCGTTTGTACATTCTAAAGAGGGACAAAAGTATGAAGTATGGAAAACAGTTGACCACCGTGCCCATGGCTTCCATGCTCCTTTCCATTGTTTACACGGACGTGTTTCGGCACGCGGATGATGTCATCAACATGATTACATCAGCTTTGACGCACCTAAGGAAAAAAAAACAGCCACGCAGCTTGTCTGCTGCTGAATGTCGATTAAACCTGGGTCTGCTGGCAGTGGGAAAGGAGTCACTTGCCGATTGACAGCTTGTTGGGCTGAAATTGTCTCACTGGTGATCGCTAGCATTAGCAATAAACTATAAAGCACTTATCACTTCTGCCATGGAAGTTGTGTTTTGCTCCTGTTTGTCTTTCTGTTAGCAAGATTACTCAAAAAGTTATGAACAGATTTTAATGAAATTTTCAGGGAATATTGGTCATGGCTAACCTGACACACTGCAATGTTAGGTCGTGGCACAAGGAAGAACTGATATGATGATAATAGTGATCCAAGTTAAAATTGTGCAGTAAGACAGTTTTTCCATAATAACCCGGTTAACAATGTCAGGAATCCCTTTGTGAAGGTTTGTGCTCTCGGAGCACCTCTAGTGTTGCAAATGAGACTGTTGTGTTATGCTCTCTGGAACTGTTAGCAGGTCTGTATTACTGATATTACTGATTTGGCCTCATTACCAAATATTAAAGATTCCTAAAGTAGACTAAATAACTGGTTAGAAGATTATGGTGTATGATATATCTTAATTCCATGGGTGGGAACAAGAAATAGTACAAAAAATAGACAGAATGTCAGTGCTTACATAGCTTGATTTTCATTTTCTTTTACAAAGAACCGAAGATCAAACGAGTGGGTCCATTATACATTGTTCATCATTTATTTAAAGCTTTGTATTTTGTCTCTAATCATAGTTTTGTTGTTATCTTCATGTTTGTCGATCTTATTCCACTTGAACATATTAAAGCCATTAATCATGATTGTTATCTCTTGGTTGAAGAAACCTATCAGGTAACTACAATTACAGCAAACTAAAGGCCTGCTTGTAAATATTGCCCCTGCAACTTGATGTGAGTCAACATTACATAATCTCCACATATGCATTGGCTTTTTATTCAACACAGTGGTTCTCAAATGGTGTGGCAGGGAATGCTGGTGCACCAAAGGGCAAGTCTAGGTGTGCCTTGAAAATTTGCAACTGTACCAGGATGAACATTACTCAATCAAACTAAATGCCATACCTTTTTACTGTTTCTCTGACAACTATGTTACTCCTCTTAATCAAAATGTTATTCCAGTGTTAAAATTTGTGTATTTACACATTATTATGTGTTCAGGGTCAGCTCAAAAATACTACTAGGTAAATTAGAATAAAATGTCATGAAGATATGTTAAAATGCGACTTGTAGGATGGGAAAAAATTTTGTTGGAAAACCTAAATCCAGTTTCAATCATTTCAACAGTAATACAGTTGTTTGTCAACTTTTTAAAGGAATGGGTAAATACAAAAAAAGGGAATGAAAACATACTGTAAAATGTTTTCAAAGAACCTTTTTGCATGTAGATGAATTTGGCAAGTCTGAGATTTTGGTTTGATCTTATGTGTGCCTTGGGCCAAAAAAGTTTGAAAACAACTGATTTAACACATGCGTCCAATTGGTCACATGCTGAACAGCATATTGTTTTCTGACCAATTAAGGGCTGGATCTGACATCAGATGCAAAGGTCTTGGTCTTTTAGTCTCTTAATTATAAAAATGACCATTACATTTGATCTGTTGTTACTGTTAAATATTATTTTATACTATAAACAACAATAACAGAAAACATGCATTAACAAGAGAAGTACCAGATTTATTATCATTTCACACAGCATATTGAACTCACCCAGACACCAGTCAGACAGTTTGCTGACCAGCTTCATGTCACTGGGGATTGTCAGGATGTAGAGGTAGTGGAAGAAGACGTCCACCACCAGAATCACTCCCAGATGTAACAACGCTTTTGTGGTGATGTTCCACATTTCTCTCTCCTTACGGGTAAGCTGGGTGTTGTTTGCCTGTCAAAAGAAAAAAAATCAGTTTTACTGCATATTTAGATACTGGCTGCTACTTTAGGCACGTTGAAGTTCCCTCTTACGTATGAGTGGCTGCTCACTTTTCACTTTAACTTTCAACCTTCCTGCAATAGGTCACCACTTTAACTACAACTATCATACTTTTAATCCCTCACCTGGACATGGAACCTGTCGAATGTCATGATGGGTCCGAAAAAGAAGAAGGGGAGGTAGAAGTTGTATTTCAGCAGGTCAAAGAAAGTGTAGTTTCCTTCCTTCTTCTCACAGTTCTCCAAAGCAAAGCTCATACCGCGCATGATGCTGAAGCCACAGCCTCCATAGAACAGGATGTCTTGTAGGTCAAAGGAGCCGGTCACCAATGACTCCTGCAGAGGGGGGCACAATCACACTGAGCCTCAATAATATTCATACCCACACGGGTATACATCTACTCTGTTAAAATGGCCTCATTTTTCTCATATTATGTTAAATCAAACAAATTGCAATAACATGCCTGCGCATTATTCGCTATTAAATACCGTATAAATTTAAAGTTCTTGGCCACCACTTTTGGAGGCATATCCATGCTTAATGGTAAAACATTTTAACAAATGTTATTGTACAAATATAACTTATTTGAAGCAGCTGGCTTGGACAGGATATAGCATGCCTTTGGTTTTTTTTAACAAACTATTTTGTTGAACATGATCATGTAAAATTCATTGACTCTTATGGAGAGAGAGTCTAAGTTTATTTCTGAGAATCTTTTTAGCTGTTACTGTAAAAGTGTCATCATTCAAAAGTCATTGGCATGTGAGTGGAATGAATCTACCTTAAATGATCAACATATTAAGACATTTCCATTGCCAAAGTGAGCAGATGCCACAGTGATTGGGTTTTTGAAACCACAAGTCCATTTACAAAATTATCTATCTATCTATCTATCTATCTATCTATCTATCTATCTATCTATCTATATATCTATCTATCTTGTTTGTAAGCTGGCCTTAAGTCATCTAACCATCGTCTCACCTGCCAGGAGTTATAAGGCTCCAGCTTGATGGAGGCCAATGTGGCCAGACCAGCAGCAAAGCTCAACCATTTACTCTTAGCCAGAGCAACACTGTAGATGATGATGCAGTGTGACAGAACCAGAGCCATGAAGGTCCAGCCCATCGTCACCAGGACCGCCAAACCTCCGTACAATCCAAAGATCAAGGATCTGTGCTGTGGGGAAAGAGAAACCAGTGTCAGAGTGACTACATGTCAATATTCTCCTCTTCATATGTAGTGTGACACATGTGAATACAAGTGTTAGTACATGAGCAATCATGTATCTACAACAATGGAGAAACATTAGGATGGAGATAGTAATATGTTAGTAAGGGACAATAATGTGATTTCATTTGACAATGTTTTACAGAAAACATGGGACAAATGATATGAAATTACAAGTTTATTAATGTTACCTTACATCCATCTATACCAATCTTCATTGAATGCATGAAATAAGACAGAAAACATGTTTAAAACATGTCAAACCGTTTTAAAAAATGTCAGAATACAAAAGAAAGACTGATCATTACAGTGAACCTACAGAACCACAAAATGACAAGCATGCACATGCAAAAGCAGGACAACAAAATATTTTTTGGGAAAAAATTATGAAAAAAAATGGCATTGATTCAGACTCCAAGGCCTTTAATTCCCAACGTGCATTTGGCTTTGCATTATCAGTGTTTTAGAAAACAATATTTCCCCTTATTTGGAGCAAAGCATGTGCTCATTCTTGAGTGCAGACACAAACACAAAAATACTTATACATAAACAAATGAACAATACATACAAACCTCAATTCTAGTGAAGTTGGGACATTGTATAAAATGTAAACACAAACAGAATACAATGATTTTCAAATCCTTTTCAACCTACATTCAATTGAATACACTGCAAAGAAAAATACTGAATGTTCAAACTGATAAACTTAATTGTTTTTTGTAAATATTTATTAGTTTGGAATGTGATGCCTGCAACATGTCCAAAAAAAAGCTGGGACAGGGGCATGGTTACCACTGTGTTACATCTCAGATGAGCTCAGTCTCAAGGAAGGCAGCAGTGTTTCTGGGTGTTGTTGATGTATGGCTTTCACTTTGCATGCTAGAGTGTTAACTTCTCTCCAAGATGTAGCAACGAAATGTGTTAACTGACAAGGTTTTCTGAAGTGTTCCTGAGCCCACGTGGGGCATTTTAAATGCAGTGCTGCCTGAGGGATCAAAGTTCACGGGCATTCAATGTTTGTACAGAAGATTCTCTGAATCTTTTAATGATCTTAAGGACCATAGATGATGAATCCCAAAATTCCTTGTAATCACACATAGAAAATGTTCTTAAACCACTGGGCTATTTGCTCCTTCAGTTCTTCACTAAGTGATGAACCTCCATCCTTGTTCGTGTATGACTGAGCCTTTTGGGGCAGCTCTTTTTGTACCCAATCATGACACTCACATGTTTCCAGGTAACCTGTTCATCTATAGAATGTTCAACATAGGTGTTTTTTGAGCTTTCTGCAATATTCCCAGTCTTTTGTTTTCCCTGTCCCATCCTTTTGGAATATGTTGCAGGTATCAAATTCAATATGAGAGAATATTTCCCCAAAACAATGAATTTGATCAGTTTGAACATTACTAAATATCTTGTATTTGTAGTGTATTCATCTGAATATAGTTTGAAAAGGATTCACTGTATTCTGTTTTTATTTATGATTCACACAACATCTCAACTTCAATGCATTTGGGGTTTGTAGTTAGTGATAACAATAGACATGCAGTTTTACCTGACTGAACTCAGTATACACTGCTAGAAGGTGGTCATGCACACACATGCACGCACCTTTGGAGCTATGATGGAGAATATCTTGGCAAAGATAACATGGCCGGTGAGAGCAAAAAGGATGTGATTGCGGAATGTAGAGAACCACATCACCCACTCGAAGTCCGCAACATCCTGTAGATTAAAAAGACATACAACTATCAATCACACACTTAAGATTGTTTGTACAATCTTAGAGCATTGTTACATATTTGAGTTACCACCACCTACCATTTTCCTGCCAAAATAATGCCATCCTGGCTTTACGCTTTCTTTGAAGGCCTTTCTGTTCACATTCTCTGCATGGAAAGACAAAAACCACAAGGGTCAAATCATCCATTGGGAACATTCTTTAGTCAAAAGATATTAAAATGAGTTGCACTTGTTTTTTAATGATTTAAATTGTGTAAGCTGGACTTAGGATCCCGACAGGAGATTTGAGCTGGATATGGACTGAAATGGATTCTGCCAAAAATTAATTAACAAACCCAAAGAAGACTATTAGTGACAAGGTTGATTATTCTCAAAGACGCCAGGAAAAGGTTTTATGATAAAGGGCTCATCAGCACACTGCAGAAATGGTGTCTTTTCACATATTCTTTATCAAGTATGAATCTAGTCTGTTCATACTTGTTTTAGTTTTGGACATTTTTTCAAAGTTAGACAAAAATCTCTTGAAGCATTTCTAGGATATCTGGTTTCACAAGTTGGCATTTACAAGCAAAGAACCATAATGGAAGCCCATGACCTTGGCCTGAGTTACTACATGTATCAGCAAAGGTTGACTACTAAGCTGCTTTACCTTAACCTTTGACCTGTGACCTCTGACCTCCACAATGTAATCAGTTGGTTAAAAAGTCAGAGTAGACACATTTAAAGAGAATCACTTCAAGTCTTCCTGAAATATTGCATTAACAAGATCGTATTCAAAACAAATGATGACCAAAAGACTCTGTGCCCTTTTTGACCTTTGACCTCCCCAATCTGATTGATTAATCCCTGTGTCATGGTGGAGATTTTAAAGTTTGAAGAAAACCCTTTAATTTCTGAGATGTTGCCTTCACAAGTGCAGGATCCTCCATCTTTTGCAGGAGGCCTTTGATACTGTACAGGACAATCTGAGGGAGCCAAAGTTGTTTTTGAATCCTGACGTAGTAAAACTCATGATGTCTTCAAAATCAAAGAAAAAGTCATTAAGCCTGTCCTCTCAGGGTTATGTGACTGAGTCTGTGTCCTCTTTTGTATACCATGGGTTTTTGATTGATGATTCATTGTCTTTTAATCTTCATATTGAGTTTTTTGTCTTCGTTTAATAAGTCTTGTTTTTCCTATGCTGCAAAAAGTTGTCTTGTTATGTCACTGCTTGATTATGGTGATGTATGATGCATGCATCCTCTCAATGCCTTAAATCTTTGGACAGTGTTAAACACAGAGTTTTAAGGCTCATAACAAATTTTAAAATGCTGACTCGTCATTGTACTTTGTAAAAGCAAGTTGGCTGGCCATCTTTGAACACCCGTAAAATAAAGTATTGGCACATCCTGATTTATAAGGCAAGGCAAGAGCTGGGAACTACAGTCTACTTTCTGTTTATGGGTCACAAAGTTTCCTTTTGCTGTCTGTTCAGAAAGTTTGTCTTCAAATAGGCAAAATAAGCTTCAGATATGCTGCTCCTGCAGAATGGATCTACTACAGAAAAATTGGGGTTTAGAGAGCTGCTCTCTTTAAGTTTTTTAAAAGTAGATTAAAGGGACTGCAGGAAGATGAGGTAGGTTGTAGATGCTTTGAATGATGATTTTCTGCTCTGTGACTCTGATTTGATTGGTTGATGTGTGTTATCTGTGTTCGCAATTGTTTCATGTCTGTTGATGTGCTGCTGCTTGTTTGGACAGTCTTGTAGATGAGATTCTTAATCCAAATGAGTTTTTTTTTCCCGGTTAAATAAGATTCAGCTTCAAAAATATAATAACACTTAATTTATCCTTAACGATAAACAGGTTCAACGTCTGAGTGACACCTAAAAAAATATAAAATAGCACTTTTTGGTCAGTGTGAACGCAGAGCTGAGAACAACAATCTCAGAGTGAGTTTGACCTCATTCTACTTTCTGTAAAACTACACAATGTTTTTTTTTTTTTTTTTTTTTTTAAAGTTAAGTGAGTAATTTAAAGATTTATTTTTGGGTGTTCAGCCCTAATGGCAAGGACAGTGGAAAGGGTTGAAATGCAATTTATGGAGGAAAGAAGCCAAAGGGCAGACCGGGACCCAGGCTGCCTGCCTACTGCAGCAGATGGGGCACAATAAACGTATCACTTGGCCATCTGCACTCCAAAAGTCTAATTATTTTTGCTTAAAAATTGTCTTGTATATGCATATTGTGAATATATTTGATTTACTAATAAGATTTTTATTAGAGATTTAAGGTGTTAGAACTCAGTCAATCCACTCGCTAACATCAAATATTATATAATGCACTCATTGTGAAGTGTTTCTATTTTGGTCGTGGCACACACAAATACTTTCCTAACCTGATTTTAGGGGATTAGTCCACTCTAACCTGAATGGAACACTTAAACAGAAATACTAGAAATAACAATAAAATTATAGTTTTCCTTCCAATGTTTAAGCTGTTAGCACACAACAAAAGTGATTGCCTCACGCCTTCACAGTACATTTTCCTGCTTTGCCTTATCACACTAATGGCTGTGAAAAAGGATGTGAAAATGTGAGGGTCGGTCAGGGAAAGCCTCTTACTGCTGGGAGTGCAGCCAGGCTTCTATTACAGAGCTACTGTAGCGTGCAGTCCTGAGCTGCATTAATGCACTCAGACTGAGCAGCCAAAAATGGACATTTCAAGACAAAATCCCTTTCTCCTAAGGAAAGACAATCAAGAAGAAAAAAGTAAGTGTCAACATGAGTGTGGTCTCAGAAATCCAACTGCTTGGACAGTGACAGACTGTACCACTCACTGGATTACACTCAGGCCATTCAGACCAGTGTGTTAGGAGTCTTTCAGCAGATCCCGCATTTTATTGTGAGGAAACATACAGACATTCAGCTGAAAATCAGGATCTAGACCTCAATTTGTCCAGAAATACCCCTGTCAGAAAATAATTACAGAGCTAATTAGAGCATCTTTTAATCATCCTTGTATTAATAGGAGCATGCAGGAACTACTTAGAGATTTGATGTCTATTAATCTGCTGAAAGCACTCTTCTTCTAGCAGTTTTAGGTTAAGGAGTGCACTGCAGCGTGGTATTTGAATGATAAATTCTCATCTGTATTAATTTGGTTGATAATAATATGACTTACTTGACCAGCTGCCTGATAGCCATATGCCTCTGCAATGCGCACAACTGTCAGCACACAACTACAGTTAGTACACCTACAAGAAATGGAACATTTAAACTACGATGACCTTTGACCTCCAAAATTTAATGAATTCTTATTTGTGTCAAAGAGGACATTTGAGCAAAGAATGGATAAAAGCCTTAAAAGCATTCTTTGGATGTCATGTCCAAAAGCAATGGATGATCATGAGACACAATGACCTTTGACCTCCACATTCTAATCAGTTCATTCTTAAATAGAGAAGGTATATGTGACATTTTTGAAAAAATAAAAACCTCTTAAAAGGCTTCACTTATATCCACAAGCAAGGGATAACCATCAGGCTCCATAACACTAACCTTTGACCTCTAAAAGTTATTAAGTTCATCCTTGAGTCTGAGTGGACATTTGTGAAAAGTTTGAAGGACAAATAGGTTGTGCCATGTTTCAAGATTGTGCCTAAACGAAGCAGCAGTGTAGTGGAAAATGAAGTGGATATAAACATACTGTAGCATGTGATGACCCCATACCGTTTTTAAGGCTTGTTTTCTCACACAAATCTTTTAAAAGAAGCTCATCAAAAATGTAGGGTGGTTTAAACTGTTTCAAACAGAAGGAGCAAAGCAATAAGAGAATTTACCCTTTAACAAAGAGTGAGTTATATTAATGTAACAATCTGGTTTAATAGGTTAGTGTAAAGAGAATTAAAATTGAAACTAAAGTAAACCACTGAAATGTCAAGGCTTTTTATTAACTAAAAATACGGAGGTCAATAATGTGACTTATTAACAAATCGATGAGTATTTTTAGCTGAGATTATGACCACAACAGTAATTCAGCAGTATTTCTTCTCTTCAATTGTTTTGTGATTATTTGATGAGATTTATTTAATTAAACATAATTTAATAGCTGTTTTTTCTTTTCATAAATGTGGCTCTGACTTTGAAACAGAGGCCTAAAGTGCATTCTTCAGTCGGACTTGAGTGCAGTACACTCAGGCATTTTGGTATTGATCGTTTTACTGTGTTACATCAGCAGCATAGCATGTGCTCTAGACATCTCATGACATGTAGTGCACTCACCACTTGAAGCTTCAAATATCCAACTGCCTGCCCATATCAAGGCCCCGACGAGAACCGCTCTGTAGAGATACAGCTCATATCTGGGGAGGGCAGCCTTGATCCCCATGGTGAATCTGCTCGCAGGAAGCCTGAATGGGTAGAAAGCCACCAGTGTTGTGTTATCAGACAAACAGCAAGTGTGAAGAAAAACAGACATTTATTAGTTATCAGAAAATATGCGTCATTAATTTTTACCAAGCTTTCCTGGACTTGTGCTGGGCAGATGTGTTGAAGTGGAGATTGTTTCTTAAGTCATATCTGTGCTGCAAGAAGTCAACGTTTGCAAATATGGCTGTGCAATTTATTGTCGAAACTATCTTTTAACACTAAATATACAACACAGTCACCAAACAGGTCTGTCTTATTTTTTAAAAAAAAATTTGATTGCTTAGATTAGACTTGCATCTAATCACTTTGACTGTGTTTGAGTTCATCGTATGTTTGCATCAGTCTCCTTTACGGATGACACTTTGTGTAACATGAGCAACCTTTGCTGGGGCTCTGACATACATCCACATTGAACCTCATGTACTGTAGCCCATCAACACCATGCTGTCCCTGAGGTAGTTCTTTTGTAGTAAGCTCTGTAAAAATGCTTTGAAATAAGTTTCTTTACTTGGTAAAAGTATAATTCAATCATGCAAGTTATTTGAGAGAATCTTACAATCAATATTGAAAATTTCTGCAATGTCTATGATTTCTTTTTAAAAGGTCCCATAAGATGCAACTATGCTTTTAAAGTTTTTTAATACAAAATCATCATAAGACGAATCCCACTGCCTCCTCTGCTGCATTTCATGTCTGTGCAACCACAGTACACATTAGAGCACAAAGCTGAATAGCTGGAGCCACTTCCTGAGAGGGTAGTCCGGCACACTTCATGAGCATTAGTGCAGCATTTTCAGCACTAAACACCCTGAGCCCTGAACCCTTGTCACTGCACTCCCAATAACAGGTCAGCTTTTGGAACAGCACCATGCTGGTCAGTGTCAGTTCTTCCTCATCTGAAGCCAATATTGAAACTGCTGCCAGCACGAAAACAGCAACTGTCGTCTCAGGCCCTTACACTAAAACAGCCTGTTAAGAGCAGGGCTGAAATAAAGGGTTTAAAAGCATGCCAAAATGCAACATCTGACTTGATTTTTTGGCAAAAAAAAAAAAAAACTTGGTGTGGAATATAAGACCTAGAAATAATTTTGGCTAACTTCATTGTTATGCTGTGCCTGTTCAATTGTGGTTACACTATCAGGCCCCTTTTGGAGCATAATACTGTCAGATTGTCAATAAGAGATCTAATATGTTGCTGCAGCTATTAGACTTAATGACATGCTGGGAGCAAAAGTGAAAGTTAATGCCTGATTCATCACACAAAACAAGAAAGAGTGCACAGCCACTAAATTAGTAAATCTACATGTGTTGACACTTACTGGTCATTTCTACACACATAAAGCTGTTCAAGCCTTGTGTTTGCTTCTTTTATGTGTGAAGGATACTGTTGGTCTGGACCTGTCCAGAAACTGTGGCCAAAATCCCCCTTAAAAATATATTCCTACAAGATATTAAAGAAAAACAGTTGCTTAGATTTATAATTTTGCAGTGTGAGACGCTGCTGTGACAGCCTTCCCCAACAGACTGGTTCAGATACTGAGTGGGCTCTCTTATATAAATATGACTCATAATTCAGACCTCCACATACAAGGTTTAGGGCTGGGAAACGTATCCAGCTTTTCAGACATGTTGATGTATTTTCAAACGAGATTAAACAACATGATATCCTTCTCATAATTATGTATATGTAAGTGTTGATTTAAGATTGTTTCCAGTAAGAACAACAATAATATGCTTAGTTACCACTTTACTATCTATTGTAAATGTATTCACTTCATAGGAAATTAACATTTAATTTTAGCTAGTTTATTAAATGGAAGGAGCATTTTATTCAACATTGTTTATATTCCCATAAACACTTTTTAATCTTGTGGCTATGAATATAAGTGCAGGAGTGATCAATGCAGAGTTAAGAGGTTGTTCACAGGTTTAAACTTTGAATGAACAATTATTAATGGGAAATCTGCACCCTCTTCAGACTTAATAAAGATTTATTCACTTAATAAAGTCACTGAACACCTTATTCTTTTAATCTACCTAATTATTAGACACCATGTACTACTTGTTTTCCTCAAACCTGTTTTGTGTAATTTTTCATTATTCTTTATTTGTGTTGTTCTCATTTCTTATCACCTCCGCCGAGGAGGTGATGTTTTTGTCGGCATTTGTTAATTTGTTATCTTGTGAACAGGACAACTCCACAAGTCATTTATGGGTTTTGATAAAAGGTTCAGGGCTTGCGGGTCATGGCACAAGGAAGAAGTAATTAGATGTTGGTAGTGATCCGAAAACAGATGCAGATCCAAGATATTTTTTAAGGATTTGTTAACATTGCGAGGTAGGGCAGTTTTCCACATTTTCTCTAATAGGTCAGTAAGTTCTGAGTGGAGTTTGATGACATTTTCAGGGAATGCTGGTCTTGGCACAAGGGAGATCTGATTAGATTTTTGTGGTGATCCGAATCTGGGTGTGGATCCGGGAATTACTTCAAGGATTTGTTAGTAGAGCAAGAAAGGGCTGTTCTCCACAAATTTGACAATAGCTCACTTTACAGCGTTGGAAATGACTTGGTGGAGGTTCATCCCCTCTCTAGTATTGTGTCAATCATTAAGGCGTCACTGTCGGGCACAGACCTTATTTGTCTATTTTTTATGATTTTCTTTTTATAAAACAGTGCTATTGGTCACCTTCCATGTTGGTATGTGGGTTTATACACTGTTAACCAAAATGACAAAAAAAAACAAAAAAAAACAATACAGTATTCATCCATTTAGTAGTAGTGCTTTTTTGTCTTTTCTGAAAAGCAGCAGTTTTTGAGTTTTTGAGTTATCATATGCATCAACATGATGCTGGTAAAAGCAGATAGCTTAAGGAGCTGATTATCATTATTTGTGGATAATAAAACTTCTGCTGAGACAAAGTATTTACAGCCAACATCAGCCATACATATATGTGATATAGGCATTGAAAATATTAGCAGAAAGTACCCTATTGATTCATGTTATCACTGATGTGTCTACATAAAAAAACACCAGTTTAATTTATTACATATTCAAATGTTGTTTTTCTTATTTTACATCTGTCTCTAGCACAAAAGACTGTCATAATGAAATGAATAGGTCAGTTGAAGTAAAGTGCAGACTTTGTCCCTTAAAAACATTTACCCTGGAACAGGTATCTGCAAAAATGAGTTCATAACTATCAGTATATGTTGTATATCTGCAAAATCAAGTCTCACATCTAGCCCATTCTAAGTGTGACAAATTAATTTTGAAGTTATTAAGAGTGTCTGAGTTGGATTTATGACTTTATGGGCGATTCAGACATAGTTGGCATTTACAAATTTCCAACTTCTCAGATCAACCGGAGTGTATGTGAGCCCCAGATATCTGTTCCTTTTAGCTCCACCCTCTGTGTGACATTTGGCATTTGGCCCATGAGGATTTGACATAAAACTGACTTTGTTTTTGTTATTTATTTACAGAAAAAACGCCAAGCTTCACACCAAGACATCATGTTTTGCCCCTTCACAAATGAAAAAGGTAACAAATCAATACATGATAGGTTTTGTCCATATTTCCCAGCCCTGGGAGCTTCAGTACATCATTGCAGTGATTCAATTACAACATACAGTAAGGCAAATTTGAATAACTTGATATAAAACCATAAAACATTGTGATGGCGTAAATGTTCTGTGCCAGCATCATTTAGCACAGGTTACTCATGCCTCACAAAGACAGCGGTGTTTTAAAGAAGTGGTATTTTGCTAATAAGCCTTTAAGATCCACAGGGCAGTGACTTAAATAGGACTGCAGAGGAATCAGCACTGTCAGCTGCGCAACCCTACCTCTCCTTCCTATTATAGCTCTTGCAGTTGGTGTGCTGTGGAGCAGGGCAGCTGCAGTGCTATGTGATCTGAGAGGCGCTGGGGACTCACTTCACAGAATATTTAGCCCTGACAGGAATGACCAAGAATGGTGCATGGGAGTAACAAAAGAGACTGACAGCCACTTTACAAAGAGAACAACAGGCTGCTCATGTACCTGGATGAGTGTGTGTGGGTGTGTGAGTGTGTCAGGCTCATAAAGTTAGAGTTAAAGGAGTTGGACTAACAACTTATCCATGCCAAGATGTAACCATGGCTAAGCAGGACCCCAGCGAAGCGTCCTGCATACAAATGGAGGATTACTGTTTCACTGCTCATGCATTCAGAACTGCTTACACTCGCTTTTTGTATTGATTTGCTCTCCTTTCTCTCTCTGTAAAAATGAAATACTCTTGTTTTTACTGACCTTCTATCCGCTTCACTCTGTCAGGATGAGCACCAGTGTTTACAGCCCGACTCCTCTCTACAGAAAACAAATAAAGGAAAGAGGGGAGGCAGGCGGTGGGGTTTAGTTCATCCGTCTTGTGGGGGGCTTTTCGCCGCTGCCGCTCCCTGCGATCACCAGCCTCAGCCAGCCGGGATGTTGCGGACTCAACGAAAGGAGGAGGAGGGGGGAGGAGGAGGAGGAGGAGGAGGGGGTATATATTTATCCTTCACTACTGCAGCGCAGTGAGGGGTGGTCCACAGCGAGCACATTAAACCTGAGTGGAGAGCAGAGAAACAGTCAGAATGGTTAACAAGGGGAGGGAAGCATCAGTCTGAAACCACATCAGCTTTTAGGATCAAAAATGCTCTGGACCAACAAATGCCCGCACGTGCAGAGTGCTGATAAGAGCAAAAATATGCGCGTAGATGCTGGTGCCAGACTTCTGCTTCAACTCTAAGTCTGACAACCGACAAATGAAACATATCATTTACAAGCATCAGCAGGACATCAGCTGAACTGAGATGGTGTTTAAGCTGCTTGTTTTCCTCCTTTGTTTTTCTCTTGATTATTAACCCTTAGAGACGCATTTTACGCTCTTCACAGTCTTCATGATTTTATCTGTGTTCATGCATTTTTGGCAAGATTGTGTATTTTTATTTCATCTTGTTATTTCCAGATCAGCTTTAACAGTACGTCTAAAATACACTTTGTACAAACAAGTATCACACTCACACTGTCAAGAGCAAACATTGTGCCATGTAAACCCAGTCAATCTGCAATTTTTGGTCTCAATTCCATTCAAGCATAATACATCCGTTTTATTATATCTGGGTGTCAATCTGGGCTTTTGCCTTTAAAACGATCATCACTCTGCACCAGATAGTGTCATTTTAACCATATGAGTATGAGTGTGAGTATTTGACACTGCACAAAAAATAATGCTTCAATCATCATTGCATATCTGACTGAAATAATTCTACACAAAAACATATGTTAAATATACTAGTAGATTAGATTAGATTAAATTACATTACATTAAATTAGATAGAACTTTATTATCCCTTAGGAAGGCTCCTTCAGGGAAATTAAGGTTCCAGTAGCATTGAAATGTAAAAATCAATTAGCCGATATAAAATCTATAAATGTATAAATTAATAAATCTGAATAATAAATAATGAAAATAAAACAAAATAAAATACAACACAATAGAATAAATAAATACATAAATAAATAAATAAAAACAAAATATAATATGGCTACTGGCTGGCTACTACTACTACTGCTGCTGTTGCTGCCGTCCTCAGTCTTCCTGTTACTCCTCCTCCCCGGACTGAGGAGTTGTACACTCTGATGGCCTGAGGGAAAAGGAGTTTTTTAGTCTGTTGGTCCTGAACTTGGGAAGGAGCAGTCTTGGGCTGAACAGGCTCCTCTGGTTGCTGATGATGGTGTGTAGAGGGTGACTGTCATTGTCCATATTGTCTAATGTCCTCTTCTCTGCCACTGTCACCAGAGAGTCCAGTATCATAACGCCCACAAACCAGTAACTTGAATATGAATGTTTTATACATTTTTTCATCTTGGGTTTCATCGTGACAAAAAAACTGGCATTGTAAGGGTTAAACAACTTGTGAATATTTGGTGTACATAATTAGGACTGATGTTGGTTTAAAAATCAAGCCTAATAATTCATCCATCCATTATCTATACCGTTTTCCCCATTTCACAGCCTATCCCAGCAGACACCACCTAACCCAACCATTCACACACTCACCTCCACTTAAGGACAAGAAAGAGTCACAGAATAACCCAATGAGCCTGATTTTTGTCTGTGGGAGGAAGCCAAAGTACCAGAAAGTACCCATGTATGCATGGGGAGAACATGCAACTCCACACAGAAAGACCCTTACTAATACGGGGTTTGAACCAGCAACCTTCTTGCTGTGAGGCACGTGCACTACCTGCTGCGAAATATCAATGTATTATTTTTTTAAACTACCTTAACAAAAGTGCATTTTTTGATACTGCACAGGAAATAATAATGCCTGAAAAGCTATGTTGCTGCTTATCGGTGACATGTCTTTTGTAATAATCCAAAACAAAATATGTTCTCTGCATGTAGTATATTGAAAATGACACATTTTTTCTGTTTTCTACATCTAAAAACATGGAGGCATCATGACAAAAAAGACATTTAAATGATTAAAATCTCTAAAAATGAATTATTATTTGATGTCAATCATTAGGTCAGATGTAGGTGAAAAAACAGCTAATTGACAGAAGAAGATAATATTAATGTATAACATTTTTATAGCCTGCTTTTAAAAAGCACATTTTTGTGCTTTGTGGGTCTGTGTGTGACTAGACCAGGTCCATAATGTCCATAATGCCCTACTTTTCAACAATTCAGTGGATCTCATGTGTCGATATCACCATAGGATTCCTTTGACTCCTTCTACTTTCCTTCATAAAAAAAACGTATTTTTCCATTGAACTTCATATTAATTGCAAAAAGTAGACCTTGTGCTGTTAGTGTTAGAAATGCGTATCGGTCAAGCCCCAGCACTTTTCATAAAAAAAATAATAATAATTGCAAGTAGACGAAAATATGAGCAAACTGAAAAACATGTCCACCCTTTCAAAGGAAAAATACAAAAAGTGGAGAACACAGTTTGATTGCATAGTGATCACAAAATACATTTTCAGAAAGAAATGTTGTCCTTTTCTTAGGAATATATCTTAGTGTGACATAATGACATTTTGGCAAAATATTTGTTAAAGTCTGCCGAAAATGCACTTTCTTTTAAAAATATAATATCACAATAAACATATCTGGTTAAACTCTTAAACAAAACTATTTAACCTTATTTTTCTATGAGGAAATTTCACATTTTTTTTTTGTTAAACTTTTCTAAAAAAAAAAAAAAAAAAAATGTTTTTTTCAAAAACATGAACATGACAGCTGGATATCCTGTCTTTCGGGTTACTTTTTTCCATAGTATTTTCCTCCTTCCATGTGAATTAGGCCTATCTATTTTTATTCCATTTTTTAAGTTAAAGTCATTTACATCACTTTTTTTTCTTGTATAATCTCTCACTATTTTTGCGTTTTATAATTAATCAGATATCCTTACTAATCATTTTCCCCCAAGTGCAGGTCCAAGTTTATCTCACCTTGCAATACATAGTACTCTACCTTTTAAGCCACAAAACATAAAGGGCCCAGGCTTTATGAGGAAATGCACCTGTAAATCAGTGGGGCAACTTCACACTGACTTGTGCGACTGCATTTCGTCATTACACATGTATGGCACGCAGATAACATTTCCCTGACATGGACACTTGGTGGCGCTCTCGTCTTGTACTCATTACATACACTCTGAGAATGAGATGTCAGTCACTGGTTTTGGATTACAGTCAAGTATTTTCAAAGATAGCTTCAAGCACTTTTGTTTGCCTGGGAGTTTCTTAAAGCTGTACGTGATTTGACGTTTTCAGGAAGGCCTACAGAAAATGGTTGCAGTTTGTTTAATTATAGGTGATTACTCTGGTGAAAAAAAGCAGGCGTGAGCTACACTAAATGCTGTTGTGATATTCTGAAGCTACTGAAATGTGTTCATCCTCAGTTAGAATTAATTAAACTTAAAATGTGTTTAAATGAAACTGGCAACTTTGCGATAAGTAGCCTATGTAAGCTGTGGCATACCAGCACAACAAACTTAACATGTTCTTTTTTGTAGGCCAGGTAGAGTGCTGACTTTCAAATATGTACTCCATGTAGTGTATTTTTGTTTATTTGTTTATTCAAAGGGATCCCCATTAGTTGTTACCAAAGCAGCAACTAGTCTTCCTGGGGTCCATACATCCAACAGTCATACATAACAGAACGTTAAAAAACAATAATACAATCTACCCCCCCCCCCCCCCCCCCCCCCACACACACACACACACACACACACACATCACTACACATATATATATTTGTATATATTGTGTATATATTTAGTCTGATAAAGATATGAAAATCAATTAAAAAAATAACATTCAAGTACACAGGTGCACAGTATACTGTGTAACTGAGTGTATTAGCAGATATAAAATCTATAAATGTATAGATTTATAAATCTAAATAATAAATAATGAAAATAAAAAAACAACACAATAGAATAAATAAATAGGTAGATAAATAAATAAATAAATAATTAAAAATAAAGTTTAATATGGCTACTGGCTGGCTACTACTGCTGCTGCTGCTCCTTCCCGTCCTCAGTTTTCCTGTTACTCCTCCTCACCCGGACTAAGGAGTTGTACAGTCTGATGGCCTGAGGGAAAAGGAGTTTCTCAATCTGTTGGTCCTGAACTTGGGAAGGAGCAGTCTTGGACTGAACAGGCTCCTCTGGTTAACTGTGTATCCAAAGCTGACTCTGCACTGTTGACTGGACCAAGAATCTGTTCATGAAATAATAACTATGAAAAAGCAAAGATGTTGTATGTAGTATCTGTAACTTTCTTGCATTTGGACCATTCGAAGCGTTAAATGTGTTTTTATTAACCATTTACTTTTAACCCGTCCTCATGAATATTTGTTCTCTTTATCTTGGCAGAGCTTTAAGTTTTGCAGATCACATATTTCACTAAGTATAACCTGTTAATTTTAAGTCTCACATTTCTGAACATGCTATTCAGACATTTACATAAACAGCAAAATGCTTAAACAGAACTAATACCTTTATATTAGCATTCTAATGGGCTTCTTTTTTGATATAAACGGTATTTTATGGGAATAAGTTTTTTTTTTTTTTTAAAGAAATGAGTGTATCCTACTTTTGTTTTTCTTTTAGTGAAGAGTAGAGAACTTTGAAACCACCTATGCAAAATGTTTTTGGTTCTTTAATGTTTTCAAGGGGCCCCTATCAGGCATGGGCTCTTAGAATTTTCCTAACTTTCCCCCTGGTAACTGCTATTGTATATTTTTTGCTTAAATTCATGGCCATCGCAGTGCACTTTAAGCAAACTACAGTTTGACTAGCAGCAGAGATAAGAAAATTAATACACAGCAAAAGTAAACATCACATCATTATAGTTTATTTGATGACCAAAACAAAATGCTTCAGCTTGTAATTAAACATTTAACCTATCACTTGTCTCAGAAGTGTTTTTGAAATAAAATGCATTGCATTTTATTGGAATGGCTACTTCTAAATCCCTTTAGGCAAATTCTGGCTAAAACAAAGAGCAGTTATGTTTACTTAAAGCTGCAGATATTCGTTCTCAATTTGTTGGCACATTTTTGAGTCATCATTCGTGTCAAAGCATACTTTAATATAGTTTTTTTTTTCTGTGGGCTCATTTTATAAATATGTTCAAAAACAGGGTAAAGGGGGCTCGGTGAGTCCTCGTCCAGCCAGCCGCAGAGCTGAGAGTAGAATCCATCACAGGAACAAACCGCCCCCTCCCACTCCGAGAGCCCCCGCTTCACATGCAACTCTAAATACATAAAGCCTCCATGTTGCACGGGGTATCTAGGGCCAGCTGAAATGAACTGTCCGCTAAGTGTTAGCTAACTTTTACATCCAACAGCCTGCATGCTTTAGGGAGAGGACCACCGTCGGACGGGCTTCCTTGTGTTTTCCTCGCTGTTCCAGACACGGCCTCACATTTTGGAATATCGGAGCGTCAAGGCTAACTCGCTAACCTCGGCTAACTTCAGCTAGTTAGGAAGTGCACGTCGGTTGTTTTTGTTTTTTAAGGCTGCTTAGGATCTCGGTTTACCCTGAAAGCATTTGCTTGCTGCGATGTTAATATTTTGCGGAGAGCCATAAATGACAGCCTTTCACCGGCTTCCTTCCAACACCGCGCTAGCTGGTTGGCTAACCCCGCTGACACTCCACTTCTCCCCGGACTGCTGCCTGGCTTTGTGGGCTGCTCATCCTCCTTTTAAACAGCTAGCTAACAGCAGCTAGCAAGCACGTTAGTACGAGTAACATTGTGGGGAATTAAACAGGAATAACCACCCGCCTAGATGGACCACATGTCCATAATAACCCAGGTTTCCAATCCGAAGGAGGAGGAAATAATATCCTTCAACCAGGAGAAAGGTAAGAAAAGTCGGTAAACGGTGGACAACTAGCGGCAGCTAGCTAACTAACGTTACTTTCCCTAAGTGACGTTAGCGGTTAGCTCGCGTTAGTTAGCTGCTGTGGGAGTTTAAAACTCCGGTTGTATATGTGCTTCAGTCTCTGTGAACTCCAAACACTGCCAGGGTTATTCCACACCATCTGTGAACGCAACAAGTTTATCAAAGGAGGCTCGTCCTTCACAAGTTATCCGAGTAGCTTGCGTTTGTTTGCTGCGCATTCAGCGTGAAGAGCGCCCAGACTACAGAGGTTTGGTCTGATCCCATTAACGTCAATTAATGTAATGATGTACCAGTTCAACTTTAGACGATTTAATGCTTATCCCAGTTATCCTCAAGCACCTCTAACTTGCTTCTAAACATAGCCAAAGTAATAATAAATATGGGCACATATCCCAACAGGCTCAGAAAACTTAACATATACTTGACAAATACCTTCGTTTTTCATTTATAATGTAGACGTATTTTTAATCTATAATCAATAAAATAGACCATTAAATGTTATCTGAAATCTGCTGTTGGATTTTGAATTACTTTTTAAGACCTGCAAGTAAGATCAGTGTACAAAAGCACTACTTAATAAATCTTTGCTTTTAAGTTGTTTACTGTGAAGTTTGCATTAAATAAGGCTCAATGATGAGCAGAACTCCCCCTCACACTGACTGGCATAAAGCAATGTACAAAGTTACGTTTGCCAATTTTCAAATCTGTCAGTTGAATTGTTTTGTAAAATCAGAATAATTAACTCATATTTTTGTGCAAGCCAGGCAACCCTGCAGTGGTAAACCCAGGGTGTACTGTTGTTTGCTGAACAACAGAATTTAACTTTTACACCCCATAGTAGATGTTTGACAGCTGATCTGTCATTACAACAACTGTAAGTAGAGGAAATGTCCTTTCTTTCCTTTAGTCCAGCCTTTTCTTGCTCATCTGCAGCAGTCCTTATCTGTCATTTAGACCCAGTAATAGTATCAACCTGTTTTAAGTTGTGCCAATTTTAGCTGAAAAAGTGTGTGTAAAGAAGTGAAGAAAGTCTAAATAGGTTTTCAGAAATAACAATATCAAACAAATGACGCAGTTATGATAGTCAATGCTGTGCTGTGTAGATAAATGTCTTAGAAAGTTGTTGGTGTTTCCACTTAAGTAAAGTTGTGCAGTAAGCAACTTTTTTGTCTAAAGTTAGCCAAATTTTAGACATTTCTGTTCTCTGTTGGCCATGATTTTTGACTTCTATGTTACCACTTTTGCTGACTGCATCTGATGCAAATGTAACATTTTTTTATTTGCAAGGCATGCAGAACAAGGTGGAATGAATTGTCAGGGGGATTAAAAAGGCTAATATCAATTCTTTGAGGTAGTTGTTATCAATTCTGAGCTGGAATTAATTTTTCAGTTTTCCCTATACACACTAGGTACAATGCCAATAAACGTCAAGAAATTGTGTATATTTCAGAGCTGATTTTGGCAGGCCTCTGTATTCACACTGGGGCAGCTGCTCCAGGACCAGCTGTTCACAATAGTAGAAGCTTGAGTACGCATTCACCATCGTCATACTGCAGCTCCAACACTATCTTTATCCATACTTTGAATTTAAATTCATTGTCCTTGTCATTTTGATGACTCTGGTCAATTAAAATGGGCTTGTGTGATACAAATACACCATCAAGCAGGCTGTCATGTTGAATGTTTTGATTAACTGTGATGTGCGTGCCAACGGTGAGTGCCTGGGTTGGTCAGGTGTGGGCTTACTGGACTTGGTATGTGGTAAATGGACTTGAGCTTATGATTTGCTAGTCTTTGACTACTCAAAGCTGCTTTACACCTCAGGTCCCACTTACCCATTCACACCCATTCACTCTCACAGTCACTCACTGATGGTTCAGAGTTTCTATGTTAGTTATCCATCAGTATCAACTAACGCTTTCGTGCCCTTTCATGCCCATTTACGTGCCACTGACGCAGCAGTTAACTTGGGGTTAAGTGTCTTGCTCAAGGACACATCGCCATGTGGAGCTGGGCTAGAACCTGCAACCTCCCAATTACCAACCAAGCACCATACAGCTGTGCCACTGAGGCCCCCGGACGCCACCGGCATGAAATTTTAGAAAAGTGTTCATGGTCTGAAAAAAATATGACACTATTTTGCTCTGCAACATTACATGGCTGGTGTGTAGGCTTAAACTAACAGGCTATTGTTTCAAAAAATAAGAACCGTGTCCAGTGTGCAGAGGTCTTTTGTCTCTACCATCAGCGGAAGGTCAAGGATTCAAGCCCAGCTCCATCTGTCACATGTCAGTGTGACCTTGGGCAAGATGCCTAATCCCAAGTTGCTCCACTGTGTCATTATTGCATAAATAGGTATGAAAGGGCAAGGATGTGTTATCAAATACTGCTGGGCAACTTACATGGAAACTTAAAACCATCAGTGAGAGAATACAAGAGCAAATGGGTGTAAATGGGCAGACCTGTCAGAGTGCTTTGAATAGTCAAATAGACTAAGAAAGTGCTATTCAAGCTCAATTCCATTTTACAGTTTTATCATTAGTGCACCTCCAGACAGTCACATTCATTTTGCACAGTCATTATTTCTGTTAATTCAAAATTTAACAAGCTCTGAAAAAGCACAAGAGAGTGTGACACGGTGCGTGCTTCACATACACTCAGAGCACTACTATCACAGCTGAGTTGGCACATGAAGGGTCAACTTCTGCCCTCCATTCTGGCTGTTTGTCGTACACAGATGAGGGGAAACATCACAGAGGCATAAATATTACTTTTTGAAATGGTAGCGTTGAATGGGGCTGTATTTTTCATGGTGCTTAAAGCAGAAGACCAGGACCATTCTCCCTGTTAAAGTTGGATTTTCTTTAACTGTAAATATACCAATGTCATGAGGAAAAAGTGACAGATTGTTGCTTTTACCTTTTATTTAAAAAATCTGACATGTAGGAAGAAAGGGGGTTTAGTGAAATAACACATGCAGAAGAAGGATCACACACTTCTAAAGACATAAACTTGCCACAACATCTCCAATAAGCTAAGCAGCCCTAAAATTCTCATCACTAAATCACCCCTGTTTTTAACTGTTCACAACTTAGCTTCATGTAGAACAATCAGGCTAAGATCCTTTAATTCTCCATTTTCCACTTTTTCCCTGGAAAATAGCAGAACAGAAATGATCTGATAGGTGAATCATTCTTGCCCATTAAATGAATCACAGCCACAGAGGCCAAAAGAACTCATGGTGGTTTTGGCTGATGAGTAACTGAAGATTATTTTGACGCAGGCAGAGGAAAACTATCTTGTGTACAAAAGAGTTTTATTTAAAACATCTGATGAAGATGGGAGTGTTTTGCTCTGGATATCAAGCTCTAACATTTGATAGCAGTCACGCAAGTGGTCAACTTGTAAGGCTGCCAAGATTTGTGATAATGATATACCTGGCAAACAACAGAATCCCAGTTCTTTTCAACTATCAGCAGCATTAAAAAGTATCAAAGCTGCAAAACATGAACAGGATTTGTGCTTCGATGTAATGACTCCATAACATTTACAAGACATCTTCAAATAGTTGTTGATTGATTGACTGAATACTTTATTTTGAATGTGTTAGTGTAAGGAAAACAAAAATGACATTTTCTCACTCATATATACATACATCTTATACATAAACATTAAAAAAGGACAAAAAAAATTTGCCCAATCCATAAATAAATAATAGAAAGCAGTACTCATTGATTTAATTAAACATTCAGCAGTGGGAAGAAGTAAAAACAATCATTCTGCTTCCTTACATATGCACACAAATTGATTTTCTCTGACTTATTTCTATGCCTGTTGACAATATTCAGTATTTTTGAACAACATTGTATTATTTACTAGGGGAGCACAATATTGGATTTTGGGCGATATTTCCAAAGTCATTATTGCAGATACCGATATCGATACAGATATTTTTTGTCAAGAGCACAAAGCTTCCACTTAACTAGAATAGACAGATTACTGTCACTGTCTAGTTGTGTTAGAAAAAGATATAAAACCAGAAAAAAAAATAATTCTTCAGTTAATTATACTTTTGATGTATAAATGTGAACATTCGGTGTTAATGAGGTAAACCCTTGTGGTTTGTTTGTCCAATTCTGCAAATGTTACAGTGAAATTATGGATATATAATGACCAATATGTGTGTCTGTAAACATCAGCGATATCTTCCCCACCTTTATTAATCATAAATAATTAATAAATGTTGCCCAAAAAATGAAAATTGGACTATTTATCTTCTTCAAAACCTGTTTTTGACTATTAAACTATATTTATTTAAATTACTTCTTATTTACCAAATGTACATATTTGTATTTTAGTGTAAAGCACTTGCAATATATAATATAGGATTGTCGATCTCCTATACACTCTAAAATGGGCCATAAGCAAGTATTCATATTTTCTCATATATCCTAACATATTAACATTCACATCCTAAAAGACACGTCAGTCGTGTTACCTTTATATCTACAGAAACAAGATAGTAAACCAAAATAAATGGATGAGCAATAAATTTATCAAGAACAAAAGCATTAGCATGTGAAAATTTTAACAAAGTCCCACCTCAAGACCCGCCAAGACCTCCTTAGTGTCAAACTACAGCCAAGGTGTCAGAGTATTTCTCACCATTATAATTTTTTTAGTCAGAAGTGGTTCAGTTTGGATCTGTGATGGAGCAAAGACATCACAAAATGTCAACATTACAATATACAACCATGAAACGGCTGTCGTTGCAATGATTTTTACTGTCTTAAAGAAAAAAGTACCTCTATATTACACAGAAATGACATAAAACACATTTTGCCTTAATATTATCCAAATATGGCCCTAAAGTAAACTGAACATGTATTTCTATTTTTAATGTTTAATCTCATTAAAATTTGCCAAGTAAGTGACAGAGTACATCAAGAAAAAACAAAACTATCGACATTCTTTAAAATTTTCTTGAACCCAACATTTAAAATAAGTCATAAGTATCGCCCAGTCCTACCAGTACCGTTATCTATCCAGTACTTTCTGTGGAAAGTTATCGACACAGGTTTTCAGTCATCCATGTAAAACAAATGGCACTCCTGGAGTTTTATGCAGTTCAGCATTTACAAATGTTTCAGCAAGTTTCTGGTGTTAACACCCTTTCTTGAAATCACACAGGTTGCACATTAAAGGAACACTCCAACATTTTTGATGTTTTCGCGTATTGCCTCACTCCAGAGTCCATGACAACCAGGAAGACACCATTCTTTCGACTGTGCGTCCAGTAATATGGAAGAGACAAAGATCGCCCCCCGCTAGTTAGCTTAGCTCAAACATTGGGAGTCAACCAGTAGTGCTAGCCTGTCTCTGCCTGCAGTCTTTAGATAAACTCTTCAGTAACTCTAAATAGTCCTGTGTGCTTTTTATGACTCCTTTGTTATGTTATCATCATCTTATCTTCTTCTACTCCTAAACAGAGGTTTTGTTTAGTTGACCCACTTCCGCGATGGTTTTCGCAAGAGATGTAACGTTTTTGAAGGAGTTGCGTCTTTTGAACAGCTCTTTCAGATGAACGAGGAGAACCGACTCGCAGTTGTTAGTGAGCCGTTCTTTTCTTAAATTTGCAGCCAATTTGCATTTAATTATGGCTCGCGAACGAACGCCTCACTCAGGACCGTGAATCTGTTCTTCTTGTTAATTTAAAAGAGCTGTTCAAAAGACACAACTTGTTCAAGAACGTCATATCTCTTGCAAAAAAAACCTTGGAAGTAGGTCAACAAAACAAAACCTCTGTTTAGGAGTAGAAGAAGATAATATGATGATAATATGAAGATAACATAACATAACCGAGTCACAACAAGCACACAGGACTGGTTAGAGTTGCTGAAGAGTTTTTTTAATGACTGTAGGCAGGGACAGGCTAGCACTGCTGGTTGACTCCCAGCATTTGAGCTAAGCTAACTAGCGGTTGGCGATCTTTGTCTGTCTCTTCCTTGTTACTGCACGCACAGTCGAAAGAATGGTGTCTACCTGCTTGTCATGGACTGGGGAGTGGGGTAAGACACAAAAACAACAAAAATGTCGGAGTGTTCCTTTAAACAGAAGTTGATTGACTTTTGCTGTCCCACATCCCCGTCAACTAGTTGGATGTTATGGATAAAATTGTAATCCTTCAAGCTCCATCTTCCTGTTTAGTGGTTATGGAGAGTGATATAAACAGAATTAGAGGTACGGTATTGGATTTTTGCTTATATGTATGCCAATATTTCCAAACTCATAGTTGCCAAAACCAATATATTATAATTTTATATATTTTTAGTCATGAGCACAAAGTCTCCATTTTACTAAAATTGACTTGCTTTTTTATGGTAACAATCTGCTTGTGTTGTAAACAGAGCAAAACAAGAAAAATATTTGATTTCTTCGTAAATGATTTATACAAGTGGATATTCAGTGAACCATAACGGTAAAGTTGTACATTCTGATAATATAACAGCCAATATATGAGATACATGTGTGGCCTATATATTGGCTGTAAGTATCATGTCTTTGCATGCACTCTGTCTTGTTTAATATCAGTTATATTTTTTTTAAGAGGTAGAGGTGAGGTTTTTCATTGTTGTTGCCAGCAAAATTGCACCAATTGCAACCAGTCTTTCAAGACTTAATTATCTCCCATGTGTAAAGGTATATTAAATGCAGAGTGTCTCAGCGCACTGAGTATGTTATTCCTCTTCTCAGTGTAGTACAGCATGGCTTATATATTCGATTCAGTCTCAACAAGACCATACTGGTGAGATTCTACTTTTTAACATGATCTGCAGCTGGAGCCAAATCTCACCTACAGGATCATTGCTGCGCGTCCCCATTTAGTCCTGTTCCCGGGGCTACCCTGACACTTTCCGGGTCACCCAGGCCCGTGGGATGTGTATCAGTAACACATCTCAAACCTCACGTCAGACCATTAGTAATGTGAGAACTTTAGTCTTTCAGGCATGACAATGCTTTCTCCTGAGGGAACAAATGTATCCCTCAGTAACTACCATTGACTCAATGTGACTTGAGCTTGAGTGCGTCATTTAAGGTCCTGTCGTTTCAGGTATGTGGGAGTAGAAGAGTGATATTCAAATGATATTCCCTCTTGCATGATTTGACCCATGTATTCTAAATGGATGTCAGGGCAGCCATACAGAATCTTAGTTAGAAGTACTAACAAACACTTTATTAAGATTAGGGAATGCAGTTGTTTTTTTCTGGAGGGATGAAGAAAGAGTCCTTTGAGGTCTAAATTGCATTTTGAGAAGCATCAGTTTGGTGCTCCAAGGTCTTGTTACTGTGTCAGGAAATCGTGATAGTAAAGTCATTTGTGGCTGATGCTGATGAAGACTCAGTTAAATGCTCTTATGGAGGATTGAGAATTTAAAGTGAGTTTTTTTTACTAGCTGTTCCTGGAAAAAAAATATTTATTTTGAATTGTAACAAAATTATTAGGATTTCTTTTTTGGTTCATTGTAAATGACAATATTATCCCTTAAACGTGTAGTGTGTAGATGTTGGCAGCATTTCAGTGAACAGAAACGGTGAATATAGGATATAATGTTTCTATTTTTATGTAAAGTCTGGCAAAATAGGTGAAATATCATCCCCATAAAACTTTCGTTTTCTTTTGATTAAGTTAGAAAAAGCTTTTTATATTTATGTACCGCGGGTCTCCCCTTTGTGGAGGCTGACATAACAATCGGCCATGTTGTCTACTGGTGGGTTTTGGGGACAAAAAGAGTGAAACGCAATTTTTGAATACAAGTCTGGCCGCCGGTCCTGAAATCTACCTCAATGGCATACGAAGAAGAAGAAGAAGAAGAAGAAGAGAGAGAGCGGCTATTATCAGAGAAGAACACGGCCCGGTGTTTGTAACTGTTGTAAATGATGGCCTGTTCACGATCCTTTTTGGTCTTCACAGGCTCTCGTCGCTTAGTGATGTGATGTTTTATTAATGGATGGGCTCATTCCAAAATCTGAACGCTAGAATGCCAATTTCTAAACACTGCACCTTTAAGTTGTTGGTAAGAAAAAGTTTAAGCACATGCAGTTGTCTAGCTGTGAAGTGACATGCATTTATCCTTCTTTGTAGACTAATGAATTGAAAAATTATTTCAGGTGTATGATAGTGTTCAGAAGTCACAGCTCAGTTTGGACCTCAGCCTCAAGGTCACCGTCTGCTAAGTGAACCTTTGTTTTGTTACACTAAAAGGGCCGATCATGTTCACTACATATGACTCTGAACATAAATGTTTGTTGATCTTTTAGTCAGACAATAACAAGCAACAAGTTCATTTGTAAAGCACTGCTTTTTACAAGCACCAGCTGCCAGCCAAATAGCTGACTATTTACTCAGTTACAGCCAGCTAGTGTTACGATTGTTGGCTTGAACAAAAAAACATTGAATTGTTCTTTCTTTCATAGCATGGTGTTTATTTTCCATTAACAGTCTCTTTCTTCCATACTAATTTGCCCACTTACATTTCTACCTTTCCATCTAATGATATTTAGGCATCAAATTACAAAATACGATCTGGATAATTCTTTGCCCTTCTTTCAATCATGCTTTGTATGTGGTTAGAACAGTGAAAGAATTAGTTATTTAAACTTTATTCAGACAAAAGAAAAACAAAACAAAAGAACAAGTATAAAGTTTGAGTGAAAAATAATCGATCATTTATTAAAAAATAGATAAGTTTAATTTTTATTTAAAAAATTATGGCAGCATGCTGCAAAAGGAATCAGTTTCCTCAATAATGTTCAGCCCCACTGGCTTGTGTGCATTTGGGATGAGAAATGGTAACAAAACTTTAACACTGTGAAAACCACTTGAAGCTGGGCTTGATGATGTTTTGACCCTCACTGCTTTTACATCGAGGAACTTTTTATCAACAGCTGGGGGTGTAAAAAAAAAGAATTTACTATTACAAACATTGCAGATACACACACTGGCTCAGAGACGTACATCATATTGTATACACCCCTTTATTTCCTCATAAATTTAACATATAAACTTTTGATTGCATCTGCAGTACTGGTAGCCTGCATTATCACATTCTGACTGTGTTTTGAGGGAATTCCCAGTACTGCTCTGCATCCGTGGTTTTTGCAGTTTAGACCATTTTTAGAGATGGAAAGTGTCTCAGAAAATGTTTCCTTGTTCAGCCAGTCTTTAAATAATAAGTATTTCCGTAGTTACAATAAAAAGAAGAAAGTCAGCTTAAACTGTCCCATCAACAAAGCCAGTCTTTGTAGTGTTACACCGCTGTGTGAAGAGCATTGTCTGTGGGCATATTTTATGTACAGGAAACAAAGTACACATCCATCTTGATTGGTTCTTGAATCAAGCCTGCTGAGGGTGTTATCAGATAGACTTTTATCGTAGGAAGTCAGGGTAGCAAGAAAATTGGCAGCTATGGTCTCCATCACTGAACACAAAAATGGCTGCATGTATACATGTTAGATAGTGTTCAGGTGATATATTGTTCAGCCCTACATATACAGGATAAATCTTTCTCAATATCTGTCTTGTTGTAACTTAACATTTCTGCTGAAACAGTAACTTGTTCTTGAGCAACTTTTCCCTCTGCAGCCTTGAAGTTGACATATTAACGCTACAGGCTCATAGTGCCGTCAGGGCTGCTTATCTGCATATGATGGATAGGATGGTTGTTGTATTGGGCTGAAAATTTTCTGTATTAGTCAAAACATCCAAAAGATGTTTATGACAATTAAAGGCCAAGTAGGTCTGCAGTGATTTTCACTTAGGTTCAAGAGTTTTGGAAGGAACATTGCCTTTCTTGGTACTAATTCTAAGTTGGCCGTCAGTTAAACAAAATTGGAATATTTAATGCTGTAACAATAATTTAGTTCTGGGGAAAAGTAACAGCAGGAATTCATCATGTTGGAATGAGTGTTGCCTGTTACACAGCACTCTGTTGAGTTAGAGAGTAAAAGTAGAGCAGCTATGTTTCTGTTTGTTTCCTACCTCTTCTGTTTTCTCCTCAGAATGAGTCACACACAATTCTTTCCCTTGGGCTAAGTCAAATATTACCTTCATTATAGGAATAGAAAAGTCATGGCCTCTCTTCCACTTGTTCTGCGCCTTTGAAAACTGCAGGCTTTGAGGGTTTAGTGTACAGTCCACAGACAAGTTAGTTTCTCTTTCTTTTTTATTATACATGTCTGAGTTTGCAGCTTTATTCCCGGGTTTATTACTCATGTAGCCGGTAATTTGACTGTCTCTTATCTGTTAGAAATCACTGATCATGTAGCCCATTCCAGCAGCTGTCCTTGAGGAATTTGACAGGTAGTCTTCTGCTGCTTGAACAGGCTCCAAACTGTCTGGACAAAAATTGACCGCCTTTGCTCTCAGCGTTGGTCTGCTGATGGTCTTAGGACATGTGCCTGGCTTCCACACTGTTTTAGCTGCCAAGCAGCAGACTAAATATAGACACGCTGCCCTGTTGGCCAGAGCACCACTGACCTCAAGGCCCAGTATAACTACTAACAAAGATGACAATGATCTGTTCTTTTTTCATTCATGAAGTCATACAAGGCTTTAGTTTTCAACAGCTTGTTTTTCCAAAGAAGATCGAAGAAAAGCTGTGGTCTCGTGGCTTTTTGTTGTTTGGATTTGGAAGAGAGTTTATGAACGGGTGTTCCAACTAATTAAAGTTGTCACTCCACTTATTTTTGAGCTAAGACTTGAATGCATTTCTGAGATGTGTAGGTGGCTTTTACATCATCCCTTCATCGTCCTCTGTTGTCAAGGAATCACAGAACATGATGAAGCACTCAACAGTGAGTGAGTGAGTGTTGGGCATACTGAGCATGGTATTTCTGTTTCAACCATTGCAGACTGTTAATTATTTATTTTGGATCCCTGAGTAGAAATCTAAGGTTTGACTTGCAAACCTAAACTCACAACTCAGAGAAAAATAAAAACAGATGTACTTTGTTGCCCAAAGCTTATCTTCCCAGAGGAAATTTAAAGGAATACTCCAACATTTTTGTTGTCTTACCTCACTCCCAAGTCCATGACCAGCAGGTAGACACCATTCTTTTGGCTGCGTCCAGTAACAAGGAAGAGACTGGCAGAGCTCGCCCACCGCTAGTTATCTTAGCTCAAACACTGGGAGTATTTCGGCATCACGCTTGCTTGCCTCTGCCTACAGTCATCAGATAAACTCTTCAGCAGCTCTAAATGGTCCTGTGTGCTTGTTGTGACTTGTTTTTACCCCTTTATGTTACGTTATCTTTTGTTAATATCATACTATCTTCTTCTACTCCTAAACAGAGGCTTTGTTTTGTTGACCTGCTTCCACTGTGTGTTTTGCGAGAGATGTGATGTTCGCGAACGAATCGAGTCTTTTGAACAGCTCTTATAAATGAACAATGAGAACCGACTCGCAGTTGTGAGTGAGCCATTCGTTTGCGAGACATTATTAAATGCAAATTGCCTGCAAATTTAAGAAATGAACGGCGAGGAGTTTATCTGATGACTGCAGGCAGAGGCAGGCTAGCGCACTACCTATATACTCACAGTGTTTGAGCTAAGCTAACTAGCGGTGGGTGAGCTCTGGCCATCTCTTCCTTGTTACTGGATGCACAGTCAAAAGAATGGTGTCTACCTGCTTGCCATGGACTTAGGAGTGAGGCAAGACATGAAAACAACAAAAATGTTGTAGTGTTCCTTTAATGGGACGAGTGGTGTGATACAAGCTTCTGATGACACATACACAAAACAACTGGTAGTTTACTGGAAATATCAGCACCCAGCATATGTGAATGCAAATCACCCTTTTTTCCCTTAGCTTTATGCAAATGTCTTTGCCCTTTTCTCTCCCCATTTGCACCTCTGCATTGTAGCCCATGTGCCAGAGTGCAGGGGCGAGTAGACCGGTGCTGTGAGAAGTAGGGTGCTTAATTTGGGCCAAGACATCACACTACCACTTTGAGAGGAAAGGCAGCAATATACACCCACAATCCAAATGTAAGGGACACCTCATTCTTCTAAATCATGGTTGAGTAGGGAAAATATATTTCAGCATTTGCAAAATGAAAATCAATAACATTTGAGTTTATCAGTATTGGTGTTACACTACGTCATTTTTTAAACCACTGATGCATCATCAGGTTTACAGGGGGAACATATAATCCAAGCACATCAGCGTTGTGCCTTTAATTAACAGAACAAATCTTACCTTTCACTGTGGACTGGAATTAAAAAAATCATTGAAGTCAGCGGGATGACAGTTTCCTGCAATACGTTTTACTTCATTTTTATTCAGGTTTCACATTTCATCAACGTTTTCTCACAGAAATTAACAGAAAATGATAGTTCACACAAACAATAGATGGCTTTATCAGAGTCTTTGTCCTCGGTGTCTACAGCTGACATGTCACATACCAAAAAAAACATCAAATTATCACAACTTGCATTGCATACATTATAAAAAGCTGTCACAAAATCAACCAATTTTAGCTGCAACAATCCTGAAGAAAACTTGAAAAATCCTGAAGGGACTGATTAATTTACCCAAACCCTCTTGTTAGTGAATACCTTCCTTCCTTTATCTCCAGGTGAGTGATGTGTTTGAGGCCCACTTGTGCTATCAGTATGACTCAGACCTCCTGTATGTTCTCTGTGAGGGCCTTTGTGTGCAGGAATCACTTGGTTGAAGTGATGAATCATGGGAGGCTGACAACTGTCCCAGTTTTACTGTGATACAGAGCTGAAGTGACAAGACAAAGTCCAGTGTAACAAAGAAAGTCATTGGCCCTGATTAAGTTATTTTTAGATTTAATCCAGCTTATTTTGGCAGATATAATCATCTTTATTCAAACCTCACTGTCTGTAGCTCACTTGGTTAATTTTCCTTGAGAGCTATTAAAAATTGAAAATGTGGGAAAAAAGGCAGTACATCTCAAAATGACTATATAAGTATTGATTTGTATTTTTTGGTTGCTACCTTGTTGTTCATTCATTTGGTATTTTCTAGAGGGTAGGGTCAGATGGTGGCCTTTTATTCTATACAACATCGGGCAGAAGCTGAGGTAGCATATGCATCCTGTGACAGATTTCCTTTCTGCTGGTATCCATATGAGCCTTTTTCCAGAGTTGATAGGATGGCGTTTCTTTTTCCCAGGATATTTGCTTATATTTAAAAAGCGATGAGCACAGCATGTTTTTTCCCTGGTCATACAAGGTCTTACTGTATGACTCAAACTATTGTGTTTTTTTTTCTTTCTTCTCATTTTTTAAAATATTTTCTCACGACCATAAACTTTTGGTGTTAGGGAGTGCTATCCTTAAAAACCGTCTTAACCAAATTATTGTGTGAACATTAACTAGGACTGTTGCTGTAAAGTTTTTTTAATATCTTTAACCCTGTTGTTCTATTCTATGAAGGCTACCGTTTTGTCACCCATATGTAGCAAAACAGCAGCACTATTTGACTTTTCCAACCTGTAAAATAGTAGTTTGAAGAATTATCTAATCATAATGAGATTTTTCACACAAAGAATAGCTTCCATTCAACACTCTGAGAGCACCCCGTGCACTTCACATAGCACTTTGAAAGTCTGCACTGTTTTACAGATTGAGAGACATTCACCCTTCCCATCAGAGACTACATAATGGCTAAAGGGAAAGAGACAGAACACGAGATTCAAGAGGACAACAAGGGTTGATGATAGAAAAAGAGTAAATGAGCGGGAAGGGTAAGGATAAGTATTGAACAAACTCCTACAGGTTAATGACTCTGAAAAACAACTGGCTGCTGAGCTTTCTATGTTGTTATTAGATGGGAGAGTAAAGTTGTTTTTAGGCAACTTGTTCTATTTGTTGGATCTGCTGATATCAAGCCATTATCTTTTTTTTTCCATAACATCAATACGGTCAATACAGTTTTTTTTTTTTCTCACAGTGTCTGTACCTACTTTCTGTATGTCAAAAAATGGACCTAGTCTGTGAGGAAGAGGTGATAGCGCTGTGTGTTTTGCACTGCATTTAAACTCCGAGGCCTTCGGGTGCAAATAGTCATGAAACCTAGTTCTTACATACTGCTGTAAAAGGCCACTTGTACAGGTCCAGTCTATGGGATCAGTCACACAGAACCTTATAGCTAAAAACGCATCACTAGTGAAAACATATGTAACAGCACATCAGGCGTTTTCCTCTGCCTCTGTGCAACTCGATTTTTCTAGCATTTTTATTAGTGCACATAAAAGTTGAAACATTTTCATATTTCTGCTAAAGACATGGACTTATGGTGCTCATTAATGTCACTTTTGGGCAAAGCATACACAAAAAAGATGGAAACTGGCAAGGAGACAGATGTAGGTGAGTGCTGCTGCCCTCTGTGAGCCAAATGTTTTGTATGGGAATGTTATGAATCATTCTGACTGATAATAAAGGCAGAAAAGGGTCCTGATTGTAAATCATGGAGTGACGACCCATTTTAGTCACTGTGTGTGAGCATAGCAATTTGTTCATTCACATTTCGGCTGATTTTATTTTGCTTCACACATTTGGACACAGACCCGGTCTATCTTGTACCCTTAAAGTGTGTTTTTAGTGCCACTGTGCCTTGAGTGACCTGTCTCTGTGTGTTTGGCTCTTGTAACTGTGCACGAGTTGGTGGACCCCAAAAGAACCCCCAAAAAACAGTGCTGATTTAAGAGGATTGTCTTTGTGTAACAGGGGCTTTAACAGGAGGGTGTACTTGCTTACAGCATCAATTTAAGCCAACACAACAGACAAACCTTGAATACTGACATTTGTTTATGCAGCGTTACTGGCGCATCCCTTACCCTTAATTTTTGGTCTACTGGCTGTTGATCCACACAATGAGTTTAAAAAAAGTGCGCAACTTAAGGTGGCCTGCCTGTTACTGTGGCTGGTTTGTTGATACTAAGGGTACTGGTAATGTGGACAGGTAACGTGTGTTTAAAAATTTTGACTATTTTTTTAACGAAATTAACTGATTCTATGTCAAGTGTATTTTTTGTAGAAAGCTATAATTTACTCCGATATGTCCTTAAGACTTCAAAGACAAAGAAATTCTTAATTTTAAAGATGACACAGGCCTGATAATAGCAACCATTTGTTTATTGTTGCCATGAGAACATATAACACATGAAAAGTTGCTTTACAAATAGGCAGGACAGCTGCTGCTCTGCTTCTGTTTCATTCTCATTTTGTGCTGCTTACCTGTGATAGACCACCAGTATTCTTTGCCTGCTGTCCATTCTGTCCCCCAGACCTTCTTCAGTAACTCCATCCCCCCCACCCTACATCTACAAGTTGAATGAAGATCTGCTGTCTCCTAAGTCTGTCTTCAGGGTTACTTCTCTTAAGGAACTGAGGTCAACTCTGGTCAACAAAAATGTCACTCCAAGATGTGTATTCACTACACAACAAACCAACATTTTTGTCTCATGGATACACTTCATATAGCCAGTGAAAAAAAATAAAGTCCTCAGTTTTAAGAACATTAAATGGTTATGGTGGATGGGAGTGACTGGGTCACTACATCTTGACATATAAGCAGTTGTTTTGTTTACGTGAGAGCCCCCTGGCAGCCAGTTCTTACATTATTAACCTTAATTAAAAGCTTCTTTAAAAAGTCACTGAAAATTGAAAAGGTTTCCTTGTTGGTGGATGCATATGGGGCCTAACCTGTCTGGAGATGAATGGGCTTGTGTCACTGATAAAGATATAGTCTAGATATTCAGCTGTACATGCTGTACATCTTAAATTTTTAAGAGTATTTGATGTAGATGTAATCTACTGCCATTTGGTCTGATACCTTTTCTGCACTTATGGGTATTTATTTTTAGTCATTAAAAAATGATTTTAGTTATTTAACAAAACTATTGTTCTTCTTTTACCATTGTAAATTTGGCAATAGAAACAGTTTGGTAGTGTTTGTAAAAGCAGTTTAAAACTGTAAGTGTAAAACAGTATGTTGTGTATTAAGCTTGTTTCTGTGACAAGTCACTTCACATGTCTTTTTCAGGCAGAGTATTTTCAATGACAGATGTCTGCTGAGTTTTTGTTTAAGGTCAGGAACAAAAAGTGGCTCAACATCAAGATGCCTGAAGTCATGACATAATGCTTTTTAGTACTTGCTAGTTCTCAGTTGCAGAAGCACTCTGGTTGTGTGTGCTGAGGGGTGAGCAGGGGGACTCATGGGTGGAGAGGAATGCAGCCTTGTATAGGCCCTGCGTGGGTTTTCGGGCCTCCCACTTCCTCCCTCCCCTCCTCTCTTTCTGCATGTCCAGGCTGCTTCAGTCACTCACCTGCCAGCTGAAACACGGGGAGGGAAATGTAAGCAAGCGTTCAAAATGGAGACCCCTGGGCCAATCAGGTGCTGCGATCCAGAGCCAGGCGGGATCCAGTGGGTACGCGGGGGCTGCAGCCTCCAACTTGTCACTATTAATACAAGCTGTGGGTCTGATTTAGGCCCTGCTCTGTAGTCCTGGAATGAGAGGCGATTTGCAATCAGAGGAGAGAGGGCTCTGAACTGTCGCTATGTGTGACTGATGAAGTCACCCAGCCAGTCAAGTTATTTTCTGATTGGGGCCTCTGCCAGGCTGGGGCAACAAAACCGACACTAATGCCATTTAATCACACTGTCAAGGACTCACCTATTGTTTTGATTCAGAGCAGTTTACACTGCTGTGGCCACTTAGCCAAATTATAATGAACTTATAACTGTTAGTTCACAGTTAATTCAAGCAGTGTACGCAGTTCAGCATGCAAATAACCAAACATAAACTCTTCCTATCCTCAGCCTGCTCCATTTTTATGACAACCATTTGCATAACCACTTGTTCACCCTCCGCTCCCCCACCCCTCCCTGTTGTTTTGACAGCGTCCCAGTCGAACAGCAGCCTAAAGAAGCAGAGGAGCCGGAGCATCTTCAGCACATTCTTGTGCTGCTTCCGCAATTACAATGTGGAACCGCCAGCCAACAACACCAACACCAGCTCCCTGCCTCCACCTGTTGAGGAGAATGGTTCTCCTCCAAAGGTGAGCTTCAGCTCCACCAGACACACTCTAAATGTTTGTTTCTGTATCTCTGTGAACTCTTTCTGTGTGTCTTTTTTTGTCGTCCTGCCAACCCCTCACCCTGTTTTTGAATGTGTGTGTCTGTGTTTCTTGTGTTATAGTGTGACCAGGTCGAGGTCATCCCTGTCCCTAGTGTATGTATCGCCTTTTATTTATTTTCCTCTGCATGCAGGCTGAGTGGGCTGGTGCTGGCACATCCTGTCTGTGTGGGCTCCAGTGCTCCTCAGAGAGCTTTTGCTCTGCTATTGTGCTGTGGTTCATTTTCAGTCGATCGTTGGAATGGCTTTTGGAAGGTGTAAATGCACCTGTGGGTTTAAATGGTGCCTCAGTGCCTGATCTGCATGAGTGACACAGTGGTTGGTATGCTCCCAAATATTCTGTGACTCTAACTTTCTAATAACCTCTGCTTAAAAGCATTTTGTTTATCAGGTACTTCTATGCAAGCAATAAAGCTACTTCAGTGTTTCTCACAGAATTATGCTGTACCTGGGTGGTGATGTTAAAGGCTACCTATTACATTCTGGAGCTTTGATTTAGTGTTCTGCTCTTTCTGCAGACACTTAAAAATACTCAAACAATATTACCCTTGTTTCTAAATGCTGCACTTGAAATCTCATTATATGTATGTATGTATATATGTAGTTTTTCTCCTTGGAAAACCCATTATACATAGTATTAAGAAATAAAAGGGATGGCATTTTTATGTATTTTCAGATGCTAAGAAACAGTCCTTTGCTGTGATGCTCAAGTCATATACAGTATGTGCACAAAATTCTGTGCGCTATTTTTTTAGAGTTGTTGTAGCTGAATAGAGCTGGGTGTCGATTCAGATTTCCCAAATTTGATTCACAAGGGCCGATTCAATTCGATTCGCCATTTATTTTGATTTGATTGATTTTGATTCAGTTAATGATATTTCAGCCAGAGTACCAATTTTACTTGAATATGGAAGAGATTCTCAGAGAACTAATGCTGTAAATAGTAGAAACTAACTCTAACTTTGTGCATTATAAAAAATATTCATGTTTACATTAAGAACTGAGCCCAAAGCAGTTACAGTAATCATGTTCTTTTTATTAAACATAACCTGACCAAAACAAAAATGTAATAATTTACATCAAATCAAACCACAGGGCAGGCAGTGTAAATAAACAAACAACGCTGTGTGGTCATATGTCCTTGCATATGAATGCTGCAACAGCATTGGTTATATTCTGAGCTCGTGGAGAGTTTGCTGGTAACTTACATACAAATGCCTTCTCAGCTACACTTCCTTCGGGTCCGACATCTTTGCAGACTGCATTTCCGGGTGGTGTCTGGGTAAAAGGATTTCAGAGATTCATGGTGTTTCCACAATATGTCACCTGAACGCTGCATATCTTGCATATAGTTTTACTCTTGTCCAGTTCATTGCTGCCATTGTGTTTTTTAAATCCAAAATGCATCCAGACATCTGCCTTAAAGTTTGTTGGCGGTGCCTTCAGTGCTCCCGGCATGATGATTTGTTTAACAACGCTTCTCACCAAGTGATGAGATCTCGCGAGATCTCTTGTCTGGTCCTGCGAGAAGTGACATAGCATCATAGGAAATGAATGGCTGGTCACGTGAGACTACTCGGCATTAAACTTCAGGCTGTATTACACACTGAGAAAAGACGTATTAAAAGATGGATTTAAGGATTTTATGAATTGATATTGGGCCATTCAATGGAAAATCGATTCAAATCGATTAGTCAATTTTTTAAAACCCAGTTCTATAACTGAAGAGGATGTTTGTTCCTCTCCAGTGTTGTGTTCAGGTGCTACTTAAAGCATAGGATTTCCTGATTTGCCTATTTAAAATAAAAGCACTGGTCTGTGATCGCACCCTAAAGGCTTAATTGTAAAAAAAAACTCATCAGACGATATGTTCTACTAGTTGTTCTACAGAGCCTCAGTCTTTTCAGCAGCTTCTATGGAGGTCTTACAATTCCCTTCTAACACATTTACCAGCACAGCACAGCACATAGTCTATAATGAAGCCACTTACTGCAAAATTCTGTGTTTTATGACATTTGTTGACATCAAACTTGTAGAGAGGAGGGCACACCTTTACTACACTGCTGTGCAGCACTTTCATCTTTTGTAAACACATGCTGCACAGCACTCAATTTAGTTAGGTGGTAACTTTCAAGTCTAAGGTCACAGGGCTCACAACTTAATCTCAGTTTTCTTAATTAAGATTACCAACTATACTTCTGCTGTACAATATATGGCAACATAGTAGTTGCAATTCAGTCAGTTTATAGGGGCTGCTACTACTGGCAAGTGTCTCCCTTGCAGTTTAGATAGATTGTTTGGCTTGGATTGCAGGCCTGTATGAAAGAAAAATAAAGAATTAGTTGAACCCATTAGTATATCTGTTGCTGAGTATTTATTCATCTTTAATTGTTTAGCCGGCTGATTGTATGTATTCTTAGCTTTAAAATGAACCATCACAACTTAGTCATGAAATTTCTTTGGCGGACGTACAGAGAGACTTCTCTCCTCCCTTTTGCGAGCGCTTCTTGTGATGATCATATTATCATTTCTAAAACTTGGGCAATTATACTTCAGGCAGCCAAAAATAAAGCTGGACAGCCTGCCCAGGTCTGTTGTGTGGGAAACACTGTAATTTAGTGCGATACTGATCTGTCTAAGTGAATAATGTCCGTAAGGGTTAACACTAAAGTAGGCTCTAGTCTGTATGTTTCATTTTTTGAGAAGGTTCTGCAGATTCATCATGCAAGTAATGAAAAGAGTTGTATGTTAAGTGATTGACATGTCATCCATCAGAGGGGCTGGGAGATTATTGGGGTTTTAAAATTATTCATAGATTTTCAAACAAGATTAAGTACAGACAGCATAATTTTTGTCACACTCCGATCAAAATCTTAAGACCAGTTGAAAGATTGCAAGAATTTGCATTTTGCACTGTTAGATCTTAAGAAGGTTTTAAGTAGAGCTTCAAAATGCAAAAAGAGGAAATGGGAGCGAGAGACAAAAAAATTGAGCAGGTAATTTAGTGAAAAAAAAAAAAACTGAAATAGACTGTTCATCAGCTGATCAAAAGTTTAAGACCACAGCTCAAAAAAAAAAAAAAAAAAAAAAAAAAACCTGAAAACAGAAATAAAAGTGTCAAAAAAGGACTCAGCAATGAATAGCGCCACTGTTCTTGGTGATCACAACATATTTGATGCAAGTGTCTCCAGGAGGCTATTGGGAACATTGCCCTAAGTGGTGAAGATGGCTTCACAAAAGACATCCATTGTCTGGAACTGATGTCCATTTCTGTACTTTTCTTATCATAGAATAAATCTTTCTTCCACCTTTCAGTGTCCCATTTTTGGTGCCTCCTTGCAAATTCCAAATGAGCAATTTTGTGGCGTTGAAGGAGATGTGAACTTTAAAGACCTATTCTTTGTTTCTTAAGCCCTCACTCGCAGATGCTGTCTGATGGTTAATAAGCTGCAGTCAGCACCAACTACGGCCTTAATTTGGGTTGAGGATCGTCCCATGTCTTGACTTTTTTCTTCCATAACCCTCAGGGTCTTTTAAGAAATCCAAAAAGACTGTCTTCTGCGTCCAACCTCAGCAGCGATTGCACTTTGCGAGATGCTTTGCTTATGCAGCTCAACAGAAAACGTTTTTGCTTTTGCCATCAGGAGGTCATGACAGTGTGAATATCTGCCAGACAAAAACGTGAATTTCAACATTTTGTGCAGATTTTGGCTTTTAAAGGCTGTGGTCTTCATTTTTGATCAGCTGACGAAAGCTTGTTTGAGTTTAAATGCAGTTTTCAATAAATTACCTGCTCAAATTATGCCTCTTGCTCCCATTTCTTCTGTCTGCATTTTGAAGCTCTACTTAAGAACCTTCTTAAGATCCAAAACTGCAAATTCTTGCATTTTTCAACTGGTCTTAAGATTTTGATCTGGAGTGTAGTTGCTGCTGCTGTAAAGTTGCATTAATATGCATGTTTTTGGTAATTTTCATGTGTTTGGCCCTTTCCGCCTTTCTTCCTTTCCACAAAAGCAAAATAAGATAACACAACATCCCATCCCATCCCTGCCTGCTTACAACAGTCCTGTCAGCAGCAACAACATGGAGGGAAAGACAGACTGAAGTAGTCCTACTGGAGAGGAGCCTGGATGCTGTAAGGGGAGATAGTGGCTGATGAGTGGTTAAGATGAGCAGCAGAATGATTTTTTGCATATAATGCCAAAACACGTGGTAAAAAAGCTTAAGTATTAAGAGTTGTTTCTAAATTTCACATTAATGCCATGAAGTTCAATATGACAACTGTGTAAAATGGTGAGCTGCGGGTCAAACCTCGTTTGCAGCCCTCTGTATCAAAACAATCCTGCTTTAAGCCTTATTAACCTGTGTTTTATAAAATATTTATCTGAAAATAAAACATTATATTTAAGATTCTGTACTTAATGAAGGTGAAGTCTTGGATCCTTAATAAGTGAGAGGATTTTAATACAACTCTGCTCCTACACTGAGGCATACTTTCCCCATGACTTAAGCTGGTCTGAAGTTAATACCATTCCTGACTGATAAGGTTCATTTTTAGTTGTATAGATTAAACTAAGGCTGCTCAGCAGCAGTAGCAGCTACCAACTGCATGGCCTGATTCTGTGAGATGTGTGAAAAGTTATATCTTAAAAAAAAGTGGTGGTTTGAAGCTGTGGACTAAAAGAGTTAACCCCTGCTGATTTAATAATCTGTCAGCATCATGCTCAATGATTACAGATACATCTTCTGAACACTAACAGCTGCTTTGTCTCCTCGTGGACCTTCCTCACATAGGCCCTGATGGCCTCACATTGGGAAAAAAGTCCTAACATTCCAGATATTAAATCCTTAAGATCAAACGTATTTGATTTTATCTGGGTGCAGATGAGGCAACAAGCTGTTTGTGAAGTTTTGGACTGGATCTGCAAATCCCCCACATTAACAGCTAATCTGGGTTGGGCATTGATACTGGCAAAGCTCCCAAACGAATGATTGATGGAGGGCATGATTACACTACTTCAGTCTGGGCCTTGCTCCACAGCTCTACTGTCTATGAGTATGATGCTGTGAAGATGGGGTATCTTGTGTTTCATGCATCTTCAGGGTTTGTTTGTAGGTAATGGGTTCATTAAATGCATCATTTTAGACTTTGCTTTAACCAGCTGCATTGTCACTCTCTGTGGTGCTCCTCCTAACATGGTGTTCGCTCTCTGCTCAGCCTTGGACATTACATTACATTATACATAGAAAAAAAAGTCTGACTCTGTTAATATTGTCTGATGTCCTCTGCTTTGTCTAACCCCACCCAGCCACCAGCCAAATACCTCCTACCTGAGATGATAATATCTGACTATGGCAAAAAGTGTGTGGTGATTGACTTGGATGAAACGCTCGTCCACAGCTCATTCAAGGTAAGAGGAGGCTCAAGCTCCAGTCTCAAAGTTCATTATTAATGTTGTGTGTATGTCTATAACTGTCAGCTGTCAGTGAGTGTGTGAGCCTACTATGGCCTTCATATTCAGCAACCATACAGCTTCACCATTCACTGGTGTAAAAGACACCCCTATAATGTATTTATTTATGCCATTTCATTCATTTAAGTTTGTCTGCAGTCTCTATACCGATGTGATCAACGTACAAGTTTGAAATGCTGATTCACTCTCAGTCATAACTGCAGTTGCAGCTGTTGCTATTACACAATACAAGACCTGACACAATTGAGAAATTGCCCCCATTTAATGTTTATGGCAAGCAGCCACCACATTGCTCAAAACAGTCTGGGATACGCATCGAAACAGCCTAAGCTGGCAAGAGTTGACCTCATTTTTTCTTCCTTACCAGGTCGTAATTCAGCATTTCAGAAACGTGGTGGTGCACTGTAAAGATGACAAGTTTCACCACCTGTTGGTTGGATTTTAAGGAAAAGAAAAAAACATTAAAGGTTAGACAATAGACCAACAGAGGTGGACTCACGTATGTTAGAGTACTTCTTACTTCTTAACAAGCTCCAAACTGTGAGGGCTCAAGTAGCAACCTGTTAGTTACCAGGATTACAAATTCTACACTGCAAATACAGATGGTATTAGGGAGCTACACTTCACATAATGGACCTTTTAATGAATGCAGTGGATATATTAGTGCAGGAGGACAATTAGATGATTTAGCCAATGGAAGATCCCCACAAATGAAGACCCCGTCTAATGGATCTGCATGATTTGAGAAAAACACGCAATGTCGACAGTATTGTTCATTATTGCAATAACAAAATGGATTGCAGTAGTTTAATACAAGAGAGCACATACGTAGGGATGCGCAGTATATCCGGATATCTGCAGATATTAGCCTAAAAAGGTTATGTATTGGCATCTGCAGATAAGAATATTTTTGCAGATTTTTACAGCCAATGTTTACATCCATATTGGCCATATGTACCAGTTACCTTGCAGTGCAGAAGAATCTGCTTGATTTAATGTCTGTGATCAGGCAGATTCATCTTGCCAAGCTCCAATCTGTAATGATTGATCATCCGAAGGCAGCATTGCTTAGTAAGTGTTCTTTAAAGCAGGAGGAGGTTGGAGCTAGATGACAGCAGGAAGTGACTGCTTGGACAGAGGATAGCATAAGCTAACAGCTTTGGTGGTGGTTTTATCAGATCTGGGTTGCATTTCTTCATTAAATGAAAAAAAAAATAAAATAAAACAACACTAGAAAGCTCTCTATGAAAAGGATATTTTCACTCCACTTCCGATGTGTTTTGACAAGAGTTTATGAAGTGGCTTACATTCTGTCCTTTATATCTCAGCAGTAGCACCCGCTAACTACATTACCTGATTAATTAGTAATAGATATGATTGACAGAACAGTTATCCAGTCACCTACGGATATGCTATCGAAAGGTTCTGCCCTCCCCAAACACTTTCTATGCACTCTTTCCCAGGTAGACCAGTGAAATATATTGAACAGTCCCTCTAGTGTGCCAGGTTAATTTGTGCCATATATTGGCTGTAATTTTGGCTGAATTTGCAAATGTACCATTAAGGTTTACCTCCTAATATTTAGTGATGCACGATATGAAAAATTTCAACCGATACCGATAACCGATAATTTCATGCTTCTCATTGCGGATACCGATAACCGAAAAGTTTATATTTTTATATTTAATATAATCTTTTTGCATGTTGAAATGTTGATCCAACCACTGAGCCGTTAAGCTAAGCTTGCTGACCGGACTAACGTCGGATGTCCTTATGTCTGTGGTAAAACTTACATATAGTCTGTTCTTGTCTTGTGTTATGTTATCAAGTTATAGATGTGTGTGGCAACGGTACCTAAGAGGGCATGGAGGGATACATCCAAAATGAAGCGATGGCTTGGGAGGTTGTAACGTGGCTCCAAATGCGCTATTAACTTGCGAAAACCCGGGCTCTCAACGACACAAAAGGGCTGGTCATCAAGCGCTATGAACTCCATCACTTTTTCATTAATGGCTTTAGCCTTTTCACTGTCTCTTAAAAAGTTTTTACAGTTTTCAAACGCCTGTTGATGGGGACATCCACGCTCCGTGTTGTTGTTTTTAGCCTTAGCGCTGCTAGCTGCTACCGCGGATACTTCATCTTCTTTCAATACCGCTTCACCACAATGACAACTTTTCAGGTGAGCTATAAGATCTGTTGTGTTAAAACTTGAAGTCCTCTTTCCTCCTCTCAGAATTCTCGCCAAACAGGTTGTGCAAACAGCAGTGCTGTTGTTATCTTCTGCCACTGAGGAAAACAACCACACTGGTGAAGCCATGTCACTTTTGGTCTGGCAGAGGGATGGGGGCAGGCATGGGTCCTTCTAGTAAGGCACGATAGATGATGTAACCAGCGCGACACGACTTGTTTTAGGGCTACGCGGCCTACAAACACACTCCCCAATTGAAGTAATTTATCGGATCTTTTTGTCTGATAAAATGTACGCATCGGGTCAATAAAAAATGTCGGCATGTTTCCCCAAATCAGCCGATATTATGTCGTCCGATAAATATTGTGCATCCCTAATAAATGACCTCTTAAAGAAATCAAAGTTTTGTTGTTGAAGAGTAAAGTGTTGTTTTTCTTGCTTCTCATTTCTTTCTAACACAAAGAGAGTATTACCATAAAAGAAATAGTTCAATCTTAGTAAAGTGGAGGCGTTGTGCTCTTGAATAAAAATATTGGTATCAGGGATAATGATTTCAGAAATATTGGCATATTGGACACTGGAGAAATAACCAATATTATGCATCCCTGCATATAAGCTATAACTCTGTGTATGGCCTATGTAATTCTCCATATTTCGCTCCAAACTTGCAGCTGTGACATGATTTTCTTGAATCTTAAATTATTCAAAGAAAGTTTTTCTTCACTAAACTGGCTCTAAAGGTAGCTTTAAAACAGCTTCAGCCTGACGTGACCTCTATAAAAGGTATGACAGCAGGGCAGTTACACCACAGAACAACATGAGAAAAGCTGTTTGTAATATTTGCATAAACTTTGAATTTCTCAATGTGTTTATTGTGAAGACTTATATTGCAATAAGGATAAAATCAGGGTAAATTGCATGGCCCCAGAGGGATACACCACTGCATCACTGCATAAACATTTCCATCAGCAAGTATGGGCCCTGCTGACTGGCAACAGCCCATCAGAAAATAAAATCAGCTACAGGAATGAGTATCATTGGATTTTATTGATTCGACATACCGACAGCAGACATATAAATTCAATTATTTGATACTGCTCAAAAAAGCCCAAAAATTGAACAAGTGATGTAGTAGTTATCTACATATTAAGAAAAATCTCACTGAAGATTTCTGCTTTAATACTTTACAAATTTATCAATCAATCAATCTTTATTTGTATAGCGCCAATTTATAACAAGTGTTATCTCAAGACACTTTACAATAGAGCACAAAGCTCTTCATATTATGGATACACATATATGTATAGATACATATATACATGTATAAAATACGAATATACATATATATACAAATATATACATCCAACACCCAACATGAATCCATGTAGCCAATCATGAATCCCTCCATCATGGCGGCAAGAAAAAACCCTCTGCTAAGCAGCAGGAAATCTTGAATGTGGACCCCAGTCTCATGATGAACAGCAAATTCACACGATGCTGTGTTGGGTGTGTGGGCAAAGGAAGGGAGGTCAGTGGAGACAAGTGGACTAAAGTAAGAACTAAAGCTAATGACAGATCAATGGACCAATCATAGACCTGTCGCCGTCAAATTTGTTTCTGCTGCAAACAAATTTATTAAAGGTTAGCCTCTTGAGATGCTACAACTTGTTTTCAGGATGGTCCTCATGTCTGTGTGGTTGTGTTGATAATTTTATAGAAGTACGATCAATGAAAGTCTTACTGAAAGTAAGACTTTATGGTAGTGACAAACTCATGGGTGCCCAGACCACAAGTGCATCCCTACCATATTTGTCTCTGTTAAGTACAAATGTATTAATGGTAGACCTCTTGAGATGTGACACCTCATTGTCAAGAGGGATCTCATGTCCATGTGGAGCTAGAGATAGTTACTATAGATGTATCAACCATGGATAGAAAGATCATGCTAATATCTACATTAACTGCTTTAATGATTATGAACTGGAATGAGATGGCAAAATATGTGTTATGTCTGTAATTGTAGTTATTGAGGCTTCGTGACTCCACAGCAGCAGGCAGTCTCCACCAAGGATCCCAGGCCACCTAAAAGACAAGAGCCAGAGACGAGTACAGGAGCAAACAGAAAGGGGCAGAGGCATATATGGAAAGAGAGTGTGAGAGAGAGAGGGATAAAGCCCAGTGTGCCAGATCCCCCCAGCAGTCTAAGCCTATTGCATCTTAACTATGTGTCTAAACTATGGACTATGAGCTGGTCCCTAACTGAAAGCTTTATCAAAGAGGAATGTTTTAAGTCTAACCTTAAAGGTAGAGAGGGTGTCTGCCTCCTGAACCGTGGTCGGTAAATGGTTCCAGAGAAGAGGAGCCTGATAACTGAAGGCTCTACCTCCCATACTACTTCTAGAGACTGATGGAACCACAAGCAGGCCAGCATTTTGGGAGCGTAATGTTCTAGAGGGGTTGTACGTCACTACAAGCTCTTTGAGATAAATTGGTGCCTGTCCACTGAGAGCTTTATTGGTGAGAAAAAGAATCTTGAATTCTATTCTCTATTTAAGGGGAAGCCAATGCAGAGAGGCTAATACAGGAGTAATGTGGTCTCTTCTCCTAGTTCTAGTCAGTACACGTGCTGCAGCATTTTGAACCAGCTGAAGCGTCTTAAGCGACTTACTGGGACAGCCTAAAAGAAGAGAATTACAATAGTCCAGTCTAGAGGTAACAAAAGCATGGACTAGCTTTTCGACATCGTTCTGGGACAGGATAGGCCTAATTTTAGCGATGTTACGAAGATGAAAAAAGGCTGTTCTTGAGATTTGCTTTATGTGAGAGTTAAAGGATAAATCCTGAATCAAATAGAACCCCAAGATTTCTAACAGTTGTGCTTGGCGTCAGGCCGAATGCCATCTATGGCAGTTAAATCATCAGAAAAGGTTTCTCTAAGGTGTCGAGGGCCCAGCACAATGATCTCTGTCTTGTCTGAGTTAAGGAAAGAAAATTTTTGGCCATCAGGTCCTAATGTCCTTTAGACACGCTTCTAGTTTAGATAACTGATTTGTCTCACCTGGCTTCATTGATACATACAGCTGAGTATCATCAGCGTAACAATGAAAATTACAGGAGTATTTCCTCATGATATCACCGAGGGGAAGCATATATATGGAGAAGAGAATTGGACCTAGCACGGAGCCTTGAGGAACTCCGTAACTTACTTTAGTGTACACAGAGGACTTGTTCACGTGTACAAACTGGTATCTATCAGATAAGTAGGACTGAAACCAATGTAGGGCAGTCCCTGTAATCCCGAGTAATACCTCTAAATCTCTGTATAAGAACATCATGATCAATGGTGTCAAAAGCTGCACTAAGATCTAACAAAACAAGTACTGAGAGAAGTCCCTCATCTGAAGCTGAGAGTAGGTCGTTAGTTACTTTAACTAGAGCAGTCTCTGCGCTGTGATGAGCTCTAAATCCTGACAGAAAGTCCTCAAAAAGGCTGTTGTCTTGAAGGAAGTCACATAGTTGATTAGCCACTACTTTCTCAAGGATCTTTGAAGTAAATGGAAGGTTTGATATAGGCCTGTAGTTAACTAATGTTCCCGAATCGAGGTTAGATTTTTTAAGGAGAGGTTTGATTACAGCTACTTTAAAAGACTGTGGCGTATAGCCTGTTGATAGAGATCCTGAAGAATTAACCCTAACTTGCCAATCCTTCTGAAGATTTAAAACTGTTTTGCACAAATTATGTAAAGGCCAACATTAACCATAAAAATTGAGATTTTACCACAAAAAGGGGCATTAATTAAATGATCGCATTTCAAAAAACATTTGCAATTCAAAGTCACTGTCACATTTTCACAGCACTGTACATATTCAGACAGCAACAAATCACACCTTATTTATGTTATTCATTGGCAAAACAAGTGCTTAAAAAATTGTATTCTGCCGCAACTGAAACAGGAGAGCAACATGGATATACTCACACACAAGTTTAAATGCTCAATAAGGTGTGGGGAACTATGGCATTGATATAGCATAGCTTTGATGCAGAAGTTTAAACCAGGCTTAATAATAACAATCGAGCTCTCATTATCAGGAGTAGAAACTTTTAAAAACTTAACGTGCACACGTCACATCACGTTTGTTTTCTGTAAAGTTCATTGCAGTTTAACCTTTATTTCCTTTAAATTATTGCTCTTATTTATCAAATAGGATTCCCCTCTCAGCTTTGCCCCCAAACACACTCATACGTGTGGCTGACACACTCACACAGACTCTGTAGTGTCATCGATTTGAAGACACATTCCTCTAAAACAGGGGTGTCCAAGCTTTTTACATCAAGGGCCACATAAAGAGGAATACATGGACAACTGCGCCACTCGCTGCACCTCACTTTTAGTGTATTTAATTTAAGTTTTAGGGTTTAGGGGTGGGTTATCACCTGTCAAGGGGCCCTTGTAACCCTGGCCTATCACTGGATTCACCCCTAGTGAGGGCGAGAATGACCTTCTGAGCAGCAGAGATGGGAAACACTGATGGCTTATCTTCACTGTCAGACACAAAACAAGAGTAAACTGCAAGAATGTTGGTGCTTGAAGATGAATATTACAATATACTGTGTAAATAAGACCTTTTGACAAAGTAAATATGGCAGAAAATGTGCATTATTGATGGTATGATGATTATTCAACTGTTTCAGGGGCCAATTAAAAATGGGCAGCAGGCTGCATTTGGCCCCCGGGCCATAGTTTGGACACCCCTGTACATTAAAAGCTTGTTACAACTTTATAACCCAAGTTATTTTATTCGACTAAACAGCAGAAGAAATGGGCTGGAAGTAGTTACTTTACAAGTCCTCAGTTCGGCTCACGTTCAGCGCTTTAAGGAAGCTCCGTGTGACTGATGGACTGTCAAAATCAAACCTGATAGGAGCACCAGTTGTCCGTAAGCTTATTGATCCCTTCAGTTAAGAACCGGTTTAAAGATAACACTGGTTTTTCCATACCTGTCCTTCAGAAGCAGAAGATAATCTTTTGTGTCTAGGAATTTAATGTTGGTATCTTGCATACCCAACTGCTGATAAAGAGACAATTGTATTTTAAAATGGGCAGAGGAAGTCTCCTGGTCTACAAACTTTGATCTGCTTTTGCGGTCAGCCATCACAGAAAATGCTGACATTATGAGGGTTTTGCACCATCAGAAGCTAAATTATTTTTTGGCATTTGTTGGGGGGGTTCTCTCTGATTTTACAGCTGGTGCATCTTTACTTAAAACTCTTTTCACTGAGTGAAAAAGAAAAAAACATCAAATGATACAACTCTATTCACATAACCATTATCCTACAATATTGTTACACGTAATGCACAAGTGTGCTTTGTGACAAGGGTGAAACATATTGTATAACCAATGTGTTATGCCCAAACCACAACCAATAACCTTCTTAAAGTCATGGCAGTGTCAAACCATTAGCTCACTGAGTAAACACAGACAGGAGAGAAGCAGGTGGTGGAGAATAAGCCGTAGTAACAACAGCAGATATATTACTGCCCTGATTGTGCTGTAAAAATGATAGCAGTGTGTTTGTAGGTCAGCTGATGAACCTGTTGTTTATACAGTTTCTTTGGAAGCTTTAAGAATCACTTTAATTTAAAAATAATGATAACTTTGACCTTTATTCATTTTTGTCACCTGATCTGAGTGTGTCCATTGATGTTTGTATTAGATTGTATTATGTGCAGAATTGCATAAGCCAAAAATAAAAGCTAGGATGACAATGTTTTGGCAGGAAGTTAATTGATCTTACTTACAGTCTGTGAATATGAACAGTTTGTGATCCCAGCAGGACCTCTGCTGTTCAGATGTGATATTACACTCACTGTCAAACCATCTCAGATTTTCTCTTGCATTTCTTTTTACAGCCCATCAGCAACGCAGACTTCATTGTTCCAGTGGAGATCGATGGCATCGTTCATCAGGTATTATACACACACTATAATAAGATGATTTGAAGAAGATTTAATCTTTTCATTTAGAAGTTTATCAATGTGAGGATCCTGAAGATAATGACTGTGATCCAGTTCAAGTAATCCAGGATAGGCTGTGTGTATCCTGGTCGGCCTATTCAAGATTACTTGCACTGGGTGGCAGCCGCTTGCATAGAGAGTGATTCGTCCAAAATGTGAGTAAGAATACGATTGTGAGAGCGTGCTGTCACTCAATGGCAGACTATAAAAACATGGAATAGGATTCGTACAACTACTGTTATATATTTTCATAACCATGTTATGAACAATGGTGGACAGTTACAGTGAAGACTTACTTTAGTACTGTACTGTTTTTTGTTTTTTTACTCAAGAACTGCTTTGTGGGAAAACTTACTACTTTGACTCTACCAATTTAACAGACAAATATTGTACATATGACTCCATCACATCATGATTACAGATCATCATGTAACTCAGTACTGTTCTGGATTTTATTCTGTTTTCTAAAACATAATTTGTAGAATCTTGACTCAGTTTATTGTAGACTGCACTTGTAAATGGACTTGGTAAATGGACTTGAGCTTATATAGCACTTTTCTAGTCTCTTGACGACTCAAAGTAGCTTCACACCGCAAGTCACACCTACCCATTCACACCCATTCACTCACTGATGGTTGGAGTTTCTGTGTATGCAGTCCATCAGAATCAACTAACACATTCACACCCTTCATGCTCATTTACATACCACTGATGCAGCAGTGGGAGCAACTCGGGGTTAAGTGTCTTGCCCAAGGACAAATTCACATGTGACAGCTATAGCTGAGTGCTAACCTTCCAATTACCGACCCAGGGCCCTAACAGACTGCCACGACCCCAACGCCTGACTTGTCTGTTGTGAAAGAACAAAATTGTTCAAGTATAGAAAAAGGAATTGATTTTTTTGAATACTATGAGTACATTTATTTTTTCAGTTAAGTAAAAATGTGACTGACCTGGGTTGGTAAAGGTCCTTGAAATTTACTGGGTACCTGCATTCTTGGGATGCAGCAATACAGTTAGCCCACAGTTCAGTACGTACCTTATTTTTAATTTATTATTATCATTTCTAATTGTTCGGTGCTGTCAGCTTTGGCCATTGAACATTGAAGTGTGTTTTTTTGTAAGTTCTGCTCCATTCTGAGGTATTTTCAGCAAATTTCCTCCAGATCAGCAATAAGTTAATGAAGGAAAGAGCTTTTTTTCCTAAACAATTTCTCTATTTTACTTTTAAGCAAAAAAGACATCACAAAAATCTTTGATGCAGTTAATGATATAAAATTAAAAGTAAAAAATAAAACAAGTATGATATCCCCCAGTTTAATTTTCCAACAACCTCTAAACAACTGGTTTTATTCAAGTTTTTAAACAAAAGCTATTTTCCCTTGGGAAAATATCTGATCACATAATGATGACGTTTATTTAGTTGTCTGCTTCTCATCGTTGAACACATTGTAAATTAACAGTTCGTAGTACCAGTTCAAGGATCATTACGGCTCATTTCTTTGTTTCCAATACTTCCATGGATTTTGACAAGGATTCAAAATGGATCACTGTTTTTAAACAACTGGACTTTGACGAAGTTTGGATGTACTTTCATGGCCACTTTGAGCCAACAAGGAGTATTTTTTTTGCTGCAAAGACCAGTATGTTATGAGTCTGTTGTGGAGTTTCCAAAGTTTTTTTTTCAAAACCACAGTAAAAAGGTACAGAATGTTTTGCTTAATTAGAGGCACCATGCTGATATGCTTGGGAATATGCCACCTCAGCAAAACCTAATGGATGTTTGTGCAACAGCAGTTTAAAGAAATGATGCTCCATCACAGGACCCAAGAGAGTACTGATTTTGGCAAATGTTGAACTACCTTCAATCCTACCCCCACCACAGACTGGGTTATTGAGGGGCCCCACAAATTCCAAGTCGGTACAGCTGCCTCTCCCCTGAAAGCTGTAGCTTGATATCTTTCCCAAACTTTGATGCATTGCTACTTGTGGCATAAGTTTCTCACTCCTGTATGCTGAATCACTGGCACAAATGCAGCAGAACAAGTACAGAGACATAAGGGCAACAATTAATGAAGTTTGGTTGCATTTAAAACCAAAAATGTCTTATTTCACTCAAACATGTTGAATCAAGGACGTCCTATTGAATGGTTCAAATATTTTGAATTGAATTTTTGCATCCTTTGTGTGTTGCATTGTAGCCTACATTGTGTTCTGTGTCCTGCAGGTTTATGTGCTGAAGCGACCCCATGTGGACGAGTTTCTTCAAAAGATGGGCGAACTCTTTGAATGTGTGCTCTTTACAGCCAGCCTTGCCAAGGTGAGTGCAGCCGGGACGTATCATCTTTTGTTCTGACATGAGTTTTGGCAACAAGCCACTGCCGACTGTAGATTTTTTTTTCCCATTTCCTTGTTCTGCGCTGTGTTTATCTTCTCTTGTTTGTCATTTCACTCTTCTGCTGCTTCACCTTCCATCTGTTTTTGTCTTTGCATCTTAGCCAATAATGCATGGGTAAGTTTAATGAATGCGACAGAGAGTAGGACCTGTTGTGTTTGTCAGAGCAAATGTTCCTCATGCTGAGTTTAAATCTGCACTAGGTGTCAGTGTTGCTTGTTTTATCATAGAGTAGTATGTTTGTGAAGTCTATAAAGGATTGCCAGCTTTGATTAATAGTATAGCACTTTTGATATGTCCTGTAGGTATCCTCTTTTTAAATCCTCACAGTAGCATAGCAAGTGTTTTTACTTTATTGTCCTGCAGTAACACACGGGACCTCACCACATTTGTTTTTATCAGTATAAAACTTTGTGCCTGGTTTTCTTTAACAGTACGCCGACCCTGTGGCAGACCTGTTGGACCAGTGGGGCGTGTTTCGAGCCCGACTCTTCAGAGAATCATGCGTTTTTCACAGAGGAAACTACGTCAAAGATCTCAGCCGGCTGGGAAGAGAGCTCAGCAACGTTATCATTGTTGACAATTCACCTGCCTCGTACATTTTCCACCCAGAAAACGCTGTGAGTTTCTAAATCAGAAATGTAGAACAAATTGTTTGGGATTTATAAAGTATGCATACATTTTCATAACTGTGAGTTGCATTTAGATTGTCCAAAATAATAACATTAACACCCACATCACTCTGCATAAAGAGCTCCCAAGGGGGCTTGAATTGGCTTTTTTGTGATTTGTCTGATAAATATCTATTAATAGCCACACAGTTCATTGGCACAACAACGATCACTTCATTCTTGAAGATGTCTTGTTTGCAAAACCATAGATGAACAAGTTGTTTTAAAATTGCTTGCACTTCTTCTTCCATCTGAGTTGTGCTGCATAAGACACCATCTGAGTACCCTTACCCTTGTGATGAGTTTGGTAGCAGCATAGTTCAGTCTGTTAGGCCTCGGGCTTGGGCAGGGGGGTGGCTGGTTCCAGTCCCTAATGTAATACTTAGAAGTTGGTTTGGCTGTTTGGGAGATGCAAGCTGACATCCTGGGGCACTGCTGCTGGTTACGCAGCTGACAGGGATTGGCCTCCATTGTCTCGGGAGCCTCGAGACAAGGGATGCCCTTAAACGTTATTGCACAAAAACACGTGTGAATGAAGTAAAGTTAACGTTGCTGGTGGTGTCGACGAGTCGTCAGGAATGATGAACGACGAAGTGCTGACCTTGCATGTCCTCCCAAACCTGACCTGACCTGTTGAGCTAGCTGACGAAATATTGAGTTCATCTGGGTTTTATAAAGGTATTACAGTTATCAGCAAAGTGTAAAAAAGTATGTTTTCAGTATAACATAAATTAACAACAACAATGCTGTAAGTCCATAGAGGATGAAATACTCTGTTTAATTTGAACTTAAACATTGGTTTGCTGTTTTGGAAACACACTTTCACAGAGGGAAAAAGATCTGACAATATTAAATAGCCCATCCTGCTGTTTTGAGTATTATATGCCTTTAAAGGTACATTCACACTGAATGCAACTTGGCGACTGACACAGGTCGCCCATCCAAGTCGCGTCACCTGTCCATAAATAGCTTATTTTGCCACTGTCGCATTGCTAAGTGATGTCACACCCACTCAAGTTTCACCGCGATCATAATACATCATAGATCATATGCTGTATTTGTATGTATTAGCTGACATTATTCCAGCTGTGTCCTTTTTCACTCATCTACCAACCGTAAACACTGCAGCTGATGCAGATGAGTCAGGACAGGACAGTAGAGAACTGCCCCTTCTGTTGAATAAGGTGGAACTAATGTACTCACTAACTACTGTTCCCACATGGACATGGACTGTCACTCTGATGTGATCCAGAATAAAAACAGCTGTTTTTGGTGTCATCACACACCCACACAATGCTGATTGGCTGTCGCGGCACAGACATACGCGATGTTGCCTGTAAACTTAAAATTTTTCAACTTCGGCAACCAAGCAACGCAACCTGATTGCATGTCCAAAGCACCCCGGTAGTGTGACCAAGTTGCCCAGATCGCGTCGCATCATGTGAGGGTTGGCCCCGCCCCATTGCGGCTGTACATTGACTTTACATGGAGAGTGGTCGCCCAAGTCGCGTTTGGTGTGAATGCACCTTTATTTTGGTCAACATGTCTTGTCCATGTGATGGAGTTTTTTTTTTTGTGAACATGACAAAAAAAGTCTGCAGCATCAGGACTTCCTCCTCCCCCTCTTTGTGGTGCCAGCAGCTGCCTAAAACGTCTCATTCCCCTGGACTCCAGAACAGACCTACCAGTGTTACTGTTGTTATGTCATCAGTGTAAGCTCATTGGTTCACAGTAGCAAGCACAGTGAGGAGTTAAGAAGTTGGAATGAATGCAGAGTTGTTGCCAACAAGACGCCAAGCAGTTCTGACAGAGTGTCTCAGACAGAGAAAGAAAACAGCAGTCAGGGGTACACTGTATGTGAGAACTACCAGGTCTTTTGAACATTGGTGATTATGAACATAATCTAGCAGCCATCAAAAATGAATATACTGATTGAACCTGACTTAAAGAAAAGTATGAGCTCTTTAATTTCCCTCGTTCTTATTGTATGTAAACCCTGCAAAGAAATCTTTAAGTCTTATTTTAAACTTTCGGAGGTCTTGAACTTTGGTCTTTGCATTGACTTGTGCAGAGGCCAGACTGCACAGTTATCTCCTCTGTTAGGATGGTCACTGTGCCAGATTAGGCAATGGCAGAGTTTGGCTGGCAAGCTGGCAGACTAAACAGTTACAATTGACCACAGATAACATCCCACATGATGACGTTGGTATAAGGATTGGTGACATTGAGGGCAGCAAACAAACATGGTATTTGCATTGCCATGTTTTTGATATTCTCTCCAAATGTTATGATGAATTATATATTAACCTGACGCTAAATGCATGCTGTCACTCACCGAGGCGCAAAGGAGACTCTTCTTTTTCCCTTTAATATTCCTCTTATCACAGTCTTTCATTGTTGTTTGTTTAAAACAACACATAAAGGCAGGGGTAATGTTTGGACAGCTTGACAAAATGTCTCATAGTTCACTCTCAAGGCAACATCTTCGTTTTGTTTACACACGTGATCGTCACGCTCACAGGGCGCTCTGTGCTCCTGTGGGCCAACATCAGTGGCGTGACTGAACAAATCACAGGAGACAGAACAAAACATGCTAGACTTTCTTTTGTGGAGATGTGAGGTGTCCCAGACCAGTCTGTTGTTGTTGTTTATCATGACGCTCCACATGAAATTGACGCCCAGTTTTTATGGTTGATGGGTCCCAAAAGTCAACAACTGTCGGGATGGTTTGTAACAATGCTTAAAACATGTAGCCTGACCTCAGCAGAAGACCATCTTCATCAGATTTCAGTTTGGGTATATTTTAAGGTGTGCTTGATATAACCTGTAGAAGCTGATGCTTGTACATCAAGGTTGTTAAACATCATATTTAGACACTTTTACTGTACCATATTGTTAAGTATGATACGATATAAAAAAAAATCAATTCAGTATTATTGAAAATACCAAAGTTTGTGAGACAGAACAAGAATCCTATTTTTCAACCCAGGGCTGCAGAGTTAATTCATATATCAGAAAAAAAATCACTTAAACAATGGAATGTCATTATGTTATTTAGCCTTTAGTTTATTGTCTTCTTTTTCATACAATGCATTTGTTTGTCCAACAGTACATCATTATTATTATTATTATTATTATTCATGTTATTATTATTATTGTCATTGTTATTAATATCATTATCATTATTAATAATAAACTTTATTTAACCAGAAAAAGCTCCTAGAGATTAAAAATCTCATTTGCAACAGTGTCCTGACCAAGACAGGCAGCTGTAGATTTACAAAGTTACAGACATGAAACAGTAACAGAGCACTGATACTTGCATATCAACTAATCAAAACCAATTACACGTCTGTCTGTCTCTTAATGATCTTTGTAATGACTTGATGCCATCGTGAATGAGTCTTGCCCCTCAATGATCTCTAAATAAGGGCTGGAAGAATGAAAACAAAAAGAGTTTTAACAACTGTCCTGAGTTAAATGTTTGAACATTAGAGAAAAAAAATGTGAGAAAAGTGTTGATGACAGAGAGTACGTTAGTTTATGAAAACAAAAAAGGGAAATTTCTCCAAATGTGTTTTCATGTGTTCTGTTCGTTGTCCTTTACCAGCATTTTTTAGTGCATTTATTTGTACTGCAATTTGTCAGTGGGGGAAAAAGACAGAAATATTCTTTTTCAAGGACTTTTTATTATTACGTATTAATTTGTTGCTGTGGAATCAAAACAGGAATCAGATATTGAATTTCTTTAATGGTATTGTGTCCACTTTTACAGTTCTGGAATTGTGACAACCTTATTCAACGTTAAGCATTGAAAAGATGTTTTGTCCATATGCATGTGCCAGCTAATCCTTTCACTGTAGAGGGCATTTCGACTTGATACCTCGATATTACATTGATATGTAACACTTAAGTTTAACACATTTTAGTAAAATCTCACTTTAGCATATCAGCATTTCAGCACTTCTTGGAAAAACAGTCTGATAAACCAAACCGTGGTTCAATTACAGTTTGTTCTGCAGTGCCAAAAATCCATTTTTACTTAGGTCTTCAAGAGATCTTAAAAGTTTCAGCTGATTAAAAACAAAAGCTGACAGCTTTCCTTTTCCCCGTCTGTACAGGTCCCAGTCCAGTCCTGGTTTGACGATATGAACGACACAGAGCTCCTGGACCTGCTGCCTTTCTTTGAGGGACTCAGCAAAGAGAAAGAGGTTTACGGCGTCCTGCAGAACCTGAGAGGCAGGTAGCAGGACACCCCACAGCTGTTCTCTCTGCCCGCCTCTGCCCCTCTCTACAGCTACATCATCTCTAAGACTCAGGCAGATCCTCCCACACGCGGCCCTCTTGTCTCTGCCCCAAGAGGACGCCGGAGTCTCACTGTGGAAACCTTCATACTGACCCCCGTCTCTGCTCTCGTTTCCTGGTGACCGGCTGCCTTCTGAGTGCCATCAGAAAAAAAAGAAACTCTAAATATCCCAGGAGCACTGTGTTTCACCATAAAACACACCAGAACGTGTACAGAGCGTCCTATGTTGATGGTATTTGGGACGAAAAGCTAAGAGGATTGAACTCTGGTCTTTATTTTCAAACCTACAAAGTTTTACTATTCGGTGAAGTGCTTGTTTTAAAACCAAAAAAACAACTGTTTTTCCTGAAACTTCTTTTGTGGTACCACACAAAAGCCTGAGAAGATTTTGTCCTCGTATTGTTGCTATGCAGGCAGTTTCTGGTCGTAGGAAGGACTGTGATTCTCTTTTCTTACCGAATGAAGTGCCTTGTGTGAATGTTGTTTATATAGGGTGATATTTTGTACATGGCATATTTCCAGAGTACTCCAGTCTTTACACACAATATGCTTTAAAGTGGACAGAAATATCCTGATAAACAAGTTTAACTTTGTTTTTTTTTGTTTTTTTTGAACATCAAACGCTGGGTTAATGTCTTCATAGTATTCTCTTCTTTTCCCAGTATGCTTGTGCCATTATATAGATGTGACTTTGTTTCTTTCTGATTACATTATATGTAGAAATAGTTGACTTTGTTTTAGGTAAAGGAGTACGTTTGCAATTGTGAACCTTGCACCCAACCCTTTGCGTTTGATAGTTTGAATCTGAAAGTTCAGATAAAAATGTGCCATTTATTTCTTTCTCTTATATTACCCCCTCCCTTCTTCATCTCATTTTATTATTTGCCAAATAAGGAAATTATTTTTTAACAGGCTTCATATCTTTAACAGGGGTTCAACTAAACATGTTACAGCATTAGTAGTAAGTATAGCATTATAGGTTTGATTCTTTTGACAAATAGCTGTCAAATACATTTACATGTTTTTAATGTTATAAGCTCTTCATTTGTCTTGTCTTGCTTATCATACAGTTATTTCTTACGTCTCTGCTTTTCTCTTCTTTTTTGGCACACATGAGAGGTGCAGCTTCATCCTGAGGGATTATCTTCCTCCAGATTTGTACACAGTTGCAAAGGTATCTCTTTTTATTGTTTTAAAGGGTCTGGGTCTTACAGAAAATGGGCTGAGTGCCATGTTTATATATTTTTTCCTCATGAGGTTAGTGTCTTTTGGGGGAATAGTTTAGTGTCGGAGTCCGGACGGAGTTATAGTCACACTGTTGTGTAAAACCAGTAAAAACGGTGTGCTGTGTTTACCTTCCCCGACTCTCTTTAACTGCTCTTCACCTCAGTGCCTGCGTCTTGAGAGGAGCCACACAAACCGAATGCTGCAACATTAGCTACCATGGCAATAACCTTTTTTCTGAGGGGAGGGCGTCTCTGTCCAAAGTGTTTGGTGTGGCTGTCCAGAGCACTTGGCACAGCTCACCAGTTTAGGTTTGGTCAACAGTAAAGGCTGGCCCTGACATCACAGTGACTTTAGGTGTTAAGTGTAGGTACTTAAACCAGCGGTTCTCAACTGGTCTTCAGGAGCCAACTCCACCAAGTAGAAATGATGATCCAGTGCTGAAACTTATTCAATAAAATGTTTCAGTTCTTATTCTAGACTGAGGAAAACATCAGATAGCAAAGAGACTGAAAATCAAACATGTTTAAAAAGCATTTTCTTAACCCCTATTTCAGTTTCCACAGCATTCCTTCCATAACTCACCGTCCCAAGCATTTCAATTTATTTTCAATCACAGATCTTTTGCTGCAGCCCATCTACAGAGTGTGCCATGAAGCGCCACTAAGCTTTGCCTCACACTTAATTTTCAGTAGAGATTGTTTCCAGTATGCATCTCTCTGTGTAGGGCTTATTGACCCAAACACGACATCAGACAAAGCCATCTGTTCAGTTTCAAAATGAAAGCCTTGCCACAGACTGCCTCTTGCACCACGTCTGAATTTAACATGAGCATGTTGCATTGCTCAGCATGACATGCCTGCTGTCCAGACTCAGACGGCTTCTGTTAATTAGTTAATTTCATGCCCAGGGTTTACAGTTGTGAACAATGGATCAAGTGCTTCATCTTTCAAGTAAAGAAACCAACGTGCAGTGCATTGTGCTGACAAGTGATTGACTCATAAGTTTGTTAATCAGAGCCATGCACTGATCAAAATACAGTTCAAAATAAATGCTGCACTACCTCCACTATGTGACAAGCACTGCTGAGTGAGACAAGCATCCTGTTAATCTCCCAATTACCCCGTCCTCGTCCTCAGCAAGCGACAGAGCACAGTAGACACAAGTCATCAGGGTGAAAACAGTGCGCTGCGTTGTTCAGCTTTGTTCTGCATCACGTGAAGTCTGTTCGGATACTCAGTAGGATTCAGTGTAACCAGAGGTTTTTTTTTGTTTGTTTTTTTTTCCCCTGATGTTAGCACACATTACATTCAGTTGCAACATAGTGTTACATCTTCTCATTAAATGAACATAACTAGGAACCTGAAAAACTGAAAGTCAACCTTGAACATGCAGGTAACCTGCTGTTACAGGCTGTTTACTTAACTGAGGCTTAACCTGGTGGTCCCACAGTCCAGCTACTCAGCTCTGCCGTGCACCGAGCTTCAGTCCTCCTCAGAATTAACCTAGTCGGCAAGGGGCAAAACTGTGGCAGTGAAAGATTACTTTAGGAATTGCCCTGTCCAATTTGCAGGTTACAGAAGCTCTTGGAGGACATGCATGCATATATGTAAATTTTGCTCATAAAGAGAGATTTCAAGAAATAGACAATTTATGTTCGAAAAATTTGCTTTTTTTATCCAGAAGAGGAGATGAATAAATAGAGATCTTGAGGTAAAATCCTAATTTACTTGTTATTGTAGAAGTCTGCCCAGGGCTTCTGAACATCTGATGTTGCATTTCTAAATGTGGTACCAAGCTCAACTGGGCTGAACCTTTCTTAGGTTTGGTACCAGGAGCTTTTTTTATTTTAGTGTATAGAACCTTTTACAGCCTACGCAACAAGAGATGTCATGGCACTTGAAGGGGGAACAGAAGCTAAATTTGACTAGTGGTTAGCTTCCAAGGACACCAATAGCAGTTGCAGTATTGCACCAGCTCCTCTCCTTGTCAGTTTGGTTATGATATGTTTTACAGGAAACGCTGCATAAAGTTGGTCTTCCATTTCTGACATCCATATAAGAGCACAGTCACACTCAGGCCAATTGCCATGCTGTGTCAATCTTTATCCACACACAGATTAGCTGATGTGTTAACTAAATTTTGAGTGGCACACATTTCAAAGAGTGTTAATGTCCGTGTGAATTAAAAAATTTAAGGCTAAAGAATATTAACATTTGGTCAGACTCTGGTAAAAAAAAAAAAGCAGTAGGAGAATGATGTCCATAAAACCATGAAATAAAATGTAATTTGTACACTATCACTTATATCAGTTTGAGAAAATCACTTTAAAATTCCTGTATATTGAAATAGATCATCATAAACTCAAAGGCATCCATGCTTCTCTCGTAGAAGTGGGAGCAAAAAGTCGGAACAGATTGTTAAAAAAAAAAAAGAGAGAGAAAACGATGACCACCCTGAATAACTGCTGCCTATAGGACTGGATTCCTTCAATCAGATCACCTCTGCTTGAATCAAAATGTGGAAATTAATTTTTTGACCTGGATTTTTTTTTTTTTTTCTTCCAAATTCATGTATTTCAGACATGGTCAAGTCTCATAGGATTAAAAATATGTCCATAGATGGGGAGCTGTTACTGTGAGGAGCAGTCTTACCGAGAGATGGGAATGAAATAAAAAACAATTCCATTTGAGAAACGAGAACTTCCTCAGAGAATCAATATCAGTAGAGTTTTTTCTGAACAATTCCCTTATCAGTTACTTCCACTTAGTTGTGCATGCTTTGTGAATCAAGGGCTTCACATTCTCATCAGAGGCAGGTGGCAGAAATGATGACAAAGGGGTCAAAGAAAGTACTTCCTGCACAACGCCAACTTGTTGAAGCTTCCATCTATGCAGCATGGCACTGGACATCAGGAGTGACACGTGTTTGACATTGTTGCCACAGAAAACCTGTGGAGACCATTTTTTTCCTTTCAGAAAATCCACAGGAATTGATAAGGACTTGTTAAAGAATTGCACTGACAAGTAGAATCTATATGGCATTGGTATCAAAATTTTGCCAGTTGCCATCCCTAGTCTTGCCCTTGTGTATGCTAGTGCATGTGCACGCCTGCTGTGCTGAGGCTCACTTCCTCCAAGTGTGTCCGGTCTAGGGAAATGATCCGGGCTTAAGCACGGCACAGAGCGCTCTGTGTTTTGCATTTAATGTAATCGTCATGGAAATGTTTAAGTGCTTCCTGCTTTAGCTAGCTTGATTCCTGACTGGCTTTTGTCAGCTGATGTCTGTGTTCCCCCCACGAAACAGGACTTTTTATCATAAAAACTGAATACATATTATATTTGTGATTTGTATCGCAATTACATTGATTGATTGTCTTTTGAGACAATCAGAGGGATTAAAATTACACATATTGCATCTCAAACTCAGGATAATCAGGGGAGATAGTTTTTGGAACAACCATGTGATTGGGTCACAGTCAAAGGGGGCATTCGGGCTAAAATTCAGGGTTATTTTCTTGTAGGGTGCTCCCTGGTTAATGGAATTGAAAGAGTCAAGGCAAGTTGACCACATGCCACCACTGCAACCACTGGAATAAATCAATAGACTTTTTTTGCCCTGTCACACACTCACAATCCACTTATGGGTTCCGGCCCACCAGTTGAGAACCACTGGTTTAAACCCTTTGTTTTCTTAATGATTAAAGTTGAAACAAAATCACAGCCTTTTATTTATAATTTGGTCTTTGGTTTGAATTTAGTGAATTAGTTGTTTTTTTACGTCTTGAATGTTGCTCAATCTGTTAAAGCCAGACAACCTTGGACAGTAAACTCCTTTGCCATTGTTTTATCAGCTTCTGTTGTGAAGGAGATAATAAAGGCGCCTTCCAAACCTACAGATGGGTACTCAGTGCAGGTCCGTCCACACACAATGGACCAGCTGTAAGTGTAATAATACTGGGACACTGCAAAAGGACTGAAGAACCTCATCATGGCGTTGATGCCTTACTGCCTGTGGAGGCACAAAGCAATGTTTCTTCATTTCCTCTACGGTAACATCGACACCTTTAAGTATCCTCTCATTAGTATTTATTTAATGGAGACTGAAGAAAGGACATGTATGTCCACCATATATGGCCATCTTAGTAAGCTAATATCGTAAAACATTAAGAATGAAGCATGTGGACACTTCAGCTTTATTTAGATTTTATCTCTTGGTTTGTGGGTCATGGTGTTATGTTTTTTTTAAAGACACATTATTCATGATTCCCAATGTTGTTTTTTTTCTCTCATGGAAAGGCTGCTGCTCCTTCAGGCGTACTAAAACCTTTCTTGTGTTTGTGGTGAGTGTCAAGCTCATGATGATGGTTTTCAGTGCAATGTCCTTTTTATAAGAAGCGTTCGGTCGACTCTTCTCAACCTCTGGATGATTTTACCTTTCTCTGAAAAATGTTCTTTGTATCATTGTGATATTTTTCTACCTACCTACCGTTTGTCAGTATTTGGTTTAAAAAATCGCCTATTATTCATGGTATACGTCTTTTTTTTCCATCTCTCTGTATCACCCTCTCTCTCTTGCCTTTGGTGAGAAATCAGTCAGGTCTCGTCTTTCCTATCAGGGGACATGTGTTTGTGTGAGTGCACAAACATGTTTGTGTGTCCTCAGTGTTTTCTTTGTGTATCACCTCACTCATTATCACACAGTTATCATTCTTTATTGATTTGACACCAAAGTTCTTCAACACTTGAGTTCAAGTCACTGTGCTTTCTTTCTGGTGATTCACTTTATTTTTTAAACACTGTTGGTTCTTTTTGGCTTACTTTGAGTACTTTTTGGCAGCGTGTTGTCATCCTGAGCATCATTTTTTTTCTTTCTTTCCATAATAAAAGGCTTAATTGAAACAATCCTCCATGTTTGGTTTCTTTTTATATATTTACATACAGATGTGAGATATAAAGTAGTAAACAAATTGAGGCCAAAGATTATCACTCACAGTGTGATTGAGGAGTTTTTTTTGTCCCTGATGTGGACAGATAACACCAAGTCACGAGAGAGATCAATCCTGTGTTCTGTTTATATATTTTTCAATGACATCATCCATGTATCTGCCCTTAATTTCCTTTTAACAATGTCACAAATAAAGCACATTTTCATGGAGAGCTGATGCTGGTCTTCTGTTGACTAACAGCAAAAGCAGGCACTGTGTGGGTCATGAGTAACGTCAGGATCTCTTCCTGAAAAAGAAAACTTTTTAAGTCATTTCTGAAGCTGTTTGTCAGTGTGTTGCATAATTAGAAAATTTAACCAGAAGCAGGGAGAAGATATGCTCTTTCCCATGACCTTTAAAATCTGACCTTGATTCAAATACAATTTTATGCAAATTTTGATGAGAATCCCCTCAGGGACGGCGTATTTTACACACTTTACCTTTTTGTTGTTTTATCATTTTGGCTGTGTTCATGCATATGGCATAATTATTCAGCAAGTTTGTGTTTTTATTTGATCTTGATATTTCCACCTCTAAAATACACTGTACTAACAAGTGTCACACTCTCTGGGCCCTTTGGTCCTCCGAGGCTGATAGCCTATATGTGAAAAATTATATCGCTGTTTACAGCCAACAACAGAGCAGTGACAGCTTCTGAGCTTAGACATGCTGAACACCGATCTCTCGCCAAGAGTATAAACAATATGGCTGCTCTTCACGAAAGAATCTCTCCAGCAAGGGGGGAGGGGCGGATACTCTAGCAGACCAATCAGGTTAGGTATGCAAATGAAAATATACTGTTACGTAACAGTATATCCACAGACTCAACAGCTCACTGAACACCATGACATGTATGCAGCCTGCTAAATACAGGTTTTCTTGTCTACTATCACCTTTTGTGGGCTGGGAGGAAGGCCAAATACCCAAAAATGTGTTCAAAAGCCTTAAAAAAAAGTTTTTTTTGCATAATATGTCACCTTAAAAAATATCCATGTATATATTTTTTATAGCTACCTTATGAAAGCACATTTTTTGTGCTTAGTGGTATGATTAGAGTATTTCACACTGCGGAGACAATAATAATGCTTAGAAATCAGTGATGCTGCTTATTATTGACATATCCCAGGCTGTAATATTCCAAAACAAAAAAATCTACTTGTTGAATATTGAAAACAATTCATTATCTTCTGCTTTCTGTATATGAAAACATGGTTGCATCATGACAAAAACTTAGCATTCAAAGTTAAAATCTTAAAAAACAGTTTTTGATATCAATAATTAGATTGGATGCAGGTGAAAAATTTGCTCAAAGGAAGCAGATTATAATATTAATGTAAATTTTTTATAGCTTGCTTTTAAAAAGCACATTGTCTGTGCTTAGTAGTTTGAGTGGGACTATTATTTGGCCTGGCCCCAAGGGTTAAAGAGTTCCTGAGTAGTCCCACCCACAAGCAAAAGGTGACTACAAAGCTGCTTTACCTTGACCTGTGACCTCCAAAATATAACCTGTCTATCCGTTAGTTGAGGTTGACATCTGTGCAATTTTTAAGAAAAAACACTTTAAACAAGATTGTGGCACTTGATTGTTTTGACAAACTTGCAATTAAGGCTACATTAACAACCAAACAATGATCATAAAGCTGCATGATCTTGACCTTTAGTCTGGGGCTCTAAAGATCTAATCAGTGCCTTCTTGAGTCTCGGTGGACAGTTTAAAAAAACATCAATCTGAGAATTTTTTAAACTCCCAGAAATTGGTCTGGACAGGTGGATCTCTGGACCATTCAAAAACATCATGCCTTTTGCCTTTGCTGTTGCTGCCATGGAGGCTTTAAAGAACAAAAACTAAACCTGAGCCAAAAGTAAAAAGCATTTTAATGTTTTACAGACAGATTATCAAACACATCTCAGCCCTGAAGGCAACGTAGTGCATGCTGTGCAGCTAAAATGGAATTTAAGCTTCAGTTTTACAAAACATAGTGAAACAACAAAAGGAGCCACTGAGTAACAAAGAAGGAATCATGTGATGACTGAGGGGCCGCTGCGACCGGTCCTGTGGTGAAGCTGGGAAATCTTCAGAGCGATGGTCGCCAGTGGTGCCAGCATCACCTGCAAACAAAAATAACAAGGTTAGGAATGAGGCACCTGGCTGAAATGTGAGCCCCTGATTTATTACCAATTAATTATTTCTCTCAAAGTAGATATTTATAAGTTAGGTCAATCAATCAAAAATAGTACATTTTGGCATGTGGCGCAGGTGTCTTCCTATTTTCCATCAGCAGACACAGTTGTCATTCTTCCAACCAACACATTGTTCAAGAAAAAAATGGACATGCACCCCTGCTCCTCCTCAAGGGTGTGTGTCTAAACGGAAGAGTGGTGCAAAGCTGGTGTGTTTGTATCTTAGGGATGCGCAAAATGACTTCTCCATAAACCACCTAAAGCCTGCATAACATGAATCAAACCAACTTCGATATGCACAATATATACATATCTATATATATCTATATATATCTATATTTATATCTAGCTATCTATCTAGATATCTATATATATATATATGTATACATATACATATATATATATCAACACACACACACACACACACACACACACACACACACACACATATATATATGTATATATATCCTTAGTTAAAGCAATACATGGCCTCTTTCAAGGGGAGAAATAATCAACCAAATAACATTTCCAAACTAATTTGAGGATTGTATGACCAACATAATCTGTCCTCTTTGTTGTATGCGCTTTGCTTTGCACTGAGTTTAAATGCATTGTCAAAATGGCAAAACATCAACCAACATATATATGATATCTATGCTTTATGATGATACAGGAGCATTAGATTTAACTGAAAAACTTTGCTGTTTAGAGCTTTCAGAAACACACCTGTGTGTCTTCAAATATCTGCTCCTTCTCATAGCTGTCTATGTAGATCCGAACTGTCGCCCCCTCACTACCTGTCCCGCTGAGTCTGTAGATGATCCGAGAGCCATCAGAGAAGATTATCCTCAGTCCCTGCAGAGAAAACAAGCCCAGAACAGAAGATGTGAAACCACATCACTGCTGAATTCCCTCAGTGCTGAAAGAGTCCAAATACTCTTGGACCACAGGACTACAGTACCTGGTTCCTGGTGATGGTGCTGTCCACTGGGTCTGTGTACTCAAAGTTGTCTGCCCTCTCCACCTGATAGATTTTGTCCTCCACAGCAAATCTTTGTCTCACAAAAGATTTATCAGCGATCATGATCTCCAAGTCCTCCATCATCTCACAGGCTGCATCTATGTCCACGTTCTCGTAGTCATATCTGAACAAAAACATCGATTCAATTCAGAGGAGGTGCTTTAATTGTAATTAATGTTAGTTTTACTAAAAAAATGATCACGTTAAATTGTACTTCAGAGGACTTGACTGTGATTTAACAATCATACCATCACATATATATACACACATATATATATAAGTATAATATATATATAGGCCTCAAAGGCTGTTCAAACAAAAACTTTCTAAAAGACTTGTCTATCAGTGCATTTGTAAGCTTTACTACTGACATGTATGCTGTTTCCACGTGAAGTAACTGCTTTGAGAGCATGAGCCATTATTGACTTATGAGTGCATAATTAAGCTTTTGTGAAAGTTAATGAGACACTTCCCACTTTAGATCCAGTACCTGCAAATATGCCTTATGAGCTTTTAATAAGTTCACAATTACAAATGTGTTATTCTCGATTAGTGCATAATTAAGAATTCATTAACCTCAATAAGACATTGTTCCCACTTTAGATCAGTACCTGCAAACGGCCCTTATTAACTATTAATAAGTGTCTCATACCTCTCAAATGAATAATAAATAAAAGTCTTATTAATGTTTATGAGCATCTTATAATTCCATATAAGCGCTTATTAATTGTTTGTATTACGGTACCTTTATATAAAGTGTTACCCAAGTTTTTTCTCGGGGGCATTTGATCTGAATGATACACCACATATATATATATAGCAGTGGCCTTAATCATCTTCTGTGCTTTTGAGAGATCGTAGTGTTACACCTCTGTGCTTAGAATAGCTACATAGTTTTTTGTAATGTCAAAAACCTTCCACTAGATGTCAGTCTTCTTCTGCATCTACCTCCTCAACATGCTCTTATGTCTTCCATGTAAATGTTCCTAATTGAAAACAGTTTTTTTCCGTTAACGACGCTGAAAACACTGTCAGTACTCATATTTATTTATTTTGACTGTTTTTGTTGATGTTTGAAGAATCATATGGTGCACCTCTGACCAAAGACAACAAACCAACAAATACTTTCATGGTTTTGTCACCTGGTGAAGTAGTTTCTTCCGTATTTCGTCCAGTGGTCCTTGAGAATGTCCTCCACACTCTGCCTTCTGTAGGCCAGGATGGACAGCCATGCCAGCATGGCCCAGAGTCCATCCTTTTCTCTGATATGATCCCCACCTTAGAGGAAATATGTCAAAGAAACAGAATAAAATGACAATAAAACCAGTGTTTTGCTTTCTTAAAAGCAGCAGAATTTGACATAAATCAATTCTTTACCTGTACCAAAACTCTCCTCTCCACACAGAGACAGTCTGCCTGCATCCATCAGGTTCCCAAAAAACTTCCACCCAGTGGGAGTTTCATATAACTCTATTTTTGTTGCCTTGGCTACTCTGCAGGAAGTACAAGGAAAGCGTGTTCCAGGAAAGCACAGAGAAGTTTTTAGACTTGTTTAATGGCTGGCTCATTAGGTTTGTAATTGAAGATGCTTCCTATTTATTTTACCTGTCTAATGCAGCACTCGTGGGCATGCTGCGGGCAAAGCCCCTCACTCCTGTGTGCTGGAAGTACGGGATGCAGAAGATGTTGTCAGCGATTACAGCCACAGAGTCAGGCGGGGAGACGAAGAAGCTGTGTTTACCCAGGATCATGTTACGGTCCTAGAAAGCACACAGACAGATAGATAGAGGTCAAAGTTTATGGCCTTGAGGTTGTTCACCCTGAACTTTAAAAATAGAGGAAAGCTGAATTCAGAGACATGCTCACCCCATCACCATCAAATGCTGCCCCAAAATCAAACTGTCCATCCCTCATGCTGTCCACGAGGTCTGCGGCATAGGTTAGATTAGGGTCTGGGCGTTGACCCCCAAAGTCTTCCAGTGGGACACAGTTTATTGCAGAGTTAGCCGGACATCCAAGTTCCTCACAGAGGATCCTCCTAATGTACGGTCCCATCACTGCAGAGTAAGAGCAGAGGCAATGAGAGAGGGTTTTTTAAAGATGATGAGTTCCTAATGTCAAGTTTGGAGTTTCTCTGAGTAAAGGTGCTGACCCTCCAAAAGGTCAAAATAAGTTAGATTGTGATGTTTTTTGAAGCAAAAGTTCAACTTTTTCTGTTTTTTTTTTCTTTCTTTTCTTACCATGGGATTGCACAATCAAATGAAAGAGTGAGTATTCACGTTCAAAGGAAGAGTTTGCAAAAAGTGGCAGTTAGATAAAAATGAGAGCACTAACTTTTTCTTTTAGCTTTTGGTATGCTAATGTTTAAATCATGTATTCTCGAGGTCCTCTACCAGTGCTGGGCAGTAACTAGTTAATTGTGATTTATTATTGTGATGATATTTCTTTTTTTGAGTAATCACTTATGTAAGGGATTCCAGTGTCCATACAGTGATAACGTCACTGTTACCAGTCACAGTGGTTGTTGAGTTACTATTTGTCCTGAGCTACTATCATATTTACATGTATGTGCAGTGTAACCTGACACACCAGGTGGACCATTCAATATATTTCACTGGTCCATCAGGGAAACAGCCCGTAGAAAGTGTTTGGGGAGGGCTGAACCTTTCAAAAGCATATCTGGCAGGTGATCGGATGATCGTTCCATCAATCAACATTTATTACAGGCCAATTAGATAATGTAATAGGCAGGCACTACTGCACTACAGAACGTGAGCCAATTTGTTAAACAAACCCTCATCAAAACATGTCGGATGTGGAGCAAAAATATCCTTACAGCAGAGAAGTTTGTAGGGCTGTTATTTGTTTTTCATTTAATAAGAATATGTGGTCCAGATCTGTTAAAACTGCTGCTGAAGCTGTTAGCATCAATGCTAACAGCACACTAGCAGTCATTTCCTGCCGTCCCACCTTTCACCTCTTCCTGCTCTAAAGGACTCTGATTGGACAGTGCCACTTTGGGCGACTTGCAATCTTTGTGGATTGGAGCTTGGCAAGATGGATCTGTCTGATTACAGATATTGAATCAAGCAGGTCCAGTTGCTGTGCAAAGTAATGTGCAGTGTTGAGCTCAAAAGTTAAACACAGCATGAAAGATGAGAGCTGAACTCTCAATCAGTCACATCTTTGACTCTGTTTTAAGTTCGTGACCAGGAAAGATACAAAGAACATTGTCTTCTATTGTGAACTTAGTTTTTAAACTTGCTGTAGATCAGTAATTAAAAGAGGGAAAAGTGAAAAGTAACTTTAAGTATGTATGTATGTATGTATGTATTTATTTATTTATTTATTTATTAATTCATGTATTCATAGTTATTTAGTTATTTATCTATTTTCCCCCAGGTTTTTATTTTCTCCTGTTTGGAGTCAGATAAGCAAATACACAAACAAACAAAAATAATTCATTCTTGTATTTTTTAAATCAAACATGGCCCAACAGTAAATAATACTTTGGTACTATGACCATCAAAATCCTAAAGTGGCTGTCCTGAAATAAGCACTCTTTTGGAAACAATTTAAAAAATTGAGGGGGTTCTTGGCTGATAAATTTGTAAGTTTTAAAAGCAGGTAACATTATGCTGGTGAATATTCCTGGTCTGCTTGCTTTCTAATTGTTTTTTGTAAATATTAAGTCAAAGGAAGAGCAACCTGGAGCCATAAATGATTTTAGGTCAGAGAGGCTTCAACCCTTTTGGGGCCTGAAAGTAGTTATATTTACAGCACACAATTAAAGGAAATTTTGACAAATTGTCACTTGCAACAAGCCTGAAATCAGGTTATATCCTCCTGATTGAGAGAGACAAATCATGGGAAATATCTGGCATAAATTCATGCACTGTGTAACCAGCCTTACAAGAAAGCCTGACTCACCTGTGTTTTATATTTTAACAACATATGTGTAATTAATATTATCAAGTAAACTGAGTCAAATAATAATGTTTCTCCTCTATAAACTAAAGCACATGAATCAAAATCATCGGACTGCACAGTTTTCTCTAAAATTCAATTACTTTGGGTTAACATTGTAATACTGGCAATGACACATTTAGTAAATGTATGAGATAACAAACCTCCATAATCTCTTTATGGAACCTCAATAAATCTTTACTTATGATTAAAAGCAAATTTAAGTTTTTGAAGACAAGTCTGTCCTGATTTGCAACTGGAACCAGGTCACAGCTCTTATACTTTAACACAGTTATATGATACATTTCTTCAGCAGTGCACTATAGATTAATACGTGTACAAGGGATAAATATTCTCTCACCTCCATGCATGGCATCCAGCCTTATCTTGATGTGGTTTTCTCCTGAAAGAAGTTCCTTTAGAGCAGCAAAATCAAAAATGTTCCTCATCAAGTTGGCGTATGATTCCACTGAGTCCACAATTTCAACTTGAAAAGAGAAATAAAAGGACAATGCTGTTTTTTTTTACACCAATGAAATCTCATGACAGACAATAACAATACTGACAACTGCACAATGATAATTGTGGATATACAGTATGTCAGAGGACCTTATTTTTTAATCAAATATAACTGATTTTCCGGCCTTAGCAGGGAGGTTTTCCTTGCTCTAGTATCTTAACTTTGACAGAGCAACAGACACAAGGAAGTGAAGCTCATTTAGGGAGCTCCCTCTTACTGGTTGCAGTATAGTTAAAGTTATTCTTTGAGTGAAGGACTTTTTGTTGTATTCTGTGTTTCAGAAAGCTGCGCAATCCAAACCCTGATTGGCTGAGCCCACACAAGGTCAAGAAGATTTGAGGCTCAAGTTGAAATGTTTGATTTATTATGGTTTTTTTGTTTGCTGCACTTCTGAGCAGAAATCTGTTTACAAGGATGACTATCATCATACGAATACTCTACATGGAAGCTAGTATGCCATTAGAGCAGATGTGTTTACAAATAGTTTTTGCCTGAATAAATAAGTCATCATCAAGGTGAATACTCACAAAACAGTCACATCTGATCTGTGCTACGTAGGAAAACAAGCCACTTACGGTGACCCTGAGGGACTATGTGCTGATCTGCTCTAAATTCAACTAATAAATACAATTTTGATCATATTGAAGTCTACCCAACTGCACTATGTGGTACTTACACTACAAGATGGCATATTTACTGGTTAGTGCACTGAATACTGAGGGAGGACTGATTTTTGACACAGTTCAAAAAGTGAATATCGTCGCTTTAAGACACAAAGCTCCTATCTCTATTTTTTTGGTTCATAAAACAGTGCCACTGGTCACTTTCTACGTTGGTAAGTGGGTTTTATAAACTTTTAAATCAAATTAAAATACAGAAAATAATTTGTAATCAGGACAATACAATATTCCTTCATTCAGTAGTAGAACATTTTTTTCACTTCCTGAAGAGTTGCAGTTTTGGAGATAGGAGGTTTTTGCCAGAAGTAACGATATGTTAACTGATGACCTTTAGTCCTCGGTGTCTGTGTTTGCTATTGTTACAAAAGATGTTGAAACAGATGAAATCCCTCAAGGTCACCTTTTTTAACTCAGCCAAGGTAAAGACAGCAATCAGAACTTAAGAGTCACATTACAGGTGAACAAACCAAAATATTTTTTTCATTTATTCACTCCAAAAGTAAACATGTACAGTGCAAAAATAATTTAAAATTAAAAAAATAAAAACAAATTAAACTTTACCACAAAACTAAGAGACTGAAGTCATTAATATATGAACTGAGGAAAACAGATGTTTCTATAAAGACTAAAATTCAGACTAATGTAGAGCAATGATGTGAATCAGTAAAAAGGGAGACCGTTTGGAACAGCTGTGGCAGCAGAACAATGTATTGATTTGTTTTTATGTAAAAAATATTAATGAAAATTAATGTGTGTTAAATCCAGGAGGGAAACCTCTCTGGAAAGAAATCCCTGTGTGGACAATGCCTAATGCTGTATTACCTGTAAATGGTTTAAATTTATTCTCCAGATCAAATGTCTGCCTGCCCAGCGTGGTCAGGTCCACTCTCAGTCCAGGACAGATCAAGAACTCCTCAATGGTCCTGCTGATCTGAAAGATCTTGTTTGTGACTGCTTCCTTGGCTGGACCTGCATGAAGGAATCTTTCATTTTAAGTAGCATGAGAGGTCTACCATGAAATCGTTGGTAATGATCAGGAATATTTGCAGAGCAAACCGTGCAGATCTCTTTGGTGAGACTGAACTTTGATCTAGATCGTATTGTTTCACAAAGTCTTTCTCTCAGTTTTGTTTCCATGCATCTTAATGAGGCCTTCACACTTGTTAAATGTCTCTCAGACTTCTCTTGTAACACTATTTCTCCCTTGGCCTCTGCCCTGCATGCTTCCTCCTCTCGTGTTACCTCCGTTTGCTGTGTTAAACTTGATGCCAAAGTCTCCATCAGGTCCTCCGGGGTTGTGGCTGGCAGTGAGGATGATTCCTCCGATGGCTTTGTATTTCCTGATCACACAGGAGATGGCAGGTGTAGACATGATACCGTGGTGCCCGATGATGAGCCGACCCACCTGTGGAAAGGTCACACAGGTGCATGATTCAGCTGACATGGATCTGTATTCTGATATATTTGAGTGAGGTATGAAAAACTGAAGACTGAGTTTCCTGTTTCGCCCTGTTTCCTCAAAAGATCCAGGAGTGTAGGTTTGTAAATGAGTTTGAGTGAACGTAACAGAACATCAACGGCAAGTTCTGTTTAAGTATGATTATTTTAGAGGCTTCTAAGTATACCAGCTGTCCAGGAAATCATCAGAGAGTTATGTAATATAACCCAAGGAGCACAGAAAGCTCATTACTGATGCAGCCTAATGAGTAGAAAACCAAACTGGTTCTTTCGGTTTATTATGAAAGACAGCAAAGAGGAGTTGAAGGAATAACATTCACCCAGTTGTTTCAAAGTATTTGTCCTACAATCCTCCATGTTACATTACACTTCAGCAGTGTTTTATTCCCTTTATCATAATATCATCCATATTATATGAAGTTTACCATGGATCCTCTAAGTTATAATTTCAGCAAACTGCAATTGTTGATAACCTGTTGTTACATTTAAAGTAGTGATTGTTTATTACACACCAATCATATCATGTAGTAAGAGAGTGCTACTTAACATGACCCACTTTGTTGAACAAATATGTCAGAAGTAGAGTGAAAATTTCCTCTGTATAGAGAAGTGCTTTCATCGTTGTTGTTTTTTACCATAAAGAAATACTGTCCAGATCTAATAAAACTGTTACAGAAGCTGTTAGCACCTATGCTAATCTCTGAAGGAGCAGTCAAGTGTTGTAGATCGGAGCTTGGCAAGATTGATCTACCTGGGGTGCTGGTTTGGAGGAGTGGTAAGCAACTGGGCACCACCGATGTATGTGCTTCTGCTGGCCCAGGTCGAATGAAAGGTCCAAATACAATTTTTTCCAATAAAAAAAAAGATTGATCTGCCTGATACAATTGGATCCAGCAGCACTGCAAGGTTAGATATTAGCTGCAGATGATTGAGTATTAGTTGTGCCATACCTATTAAATGCAGAAAGCTTGCACACCTATCCATTTTATGAAATAAAATATTGGTTTTGTTGGGAAATTTATGCCAGGAGAAGTATTATGAAAACTTGCCAAAAATTTTTTGCTAAATTGCCATTTATAACACTGGTTTCGTCATTGGCCCTGGTTTTTACAGTCTGTTCATCATTAGTTATAAACAGATAATGAAAAAATAGTGACACTGTGAGAAGCCAGCTCCAAATCAAGCTCAGCTCATCACCTACTAGGTAGGACATTTTAATGCCTCATCTGCAATGTGTAATAGAGAGTAAAATGGTGTCTTCAGGGAGTGTTGGTCACAGTACATGGAAGAAATTAATAGATTTTGATGCTAATCCAAATGCAGACGCAGATCCAGGATTTTTAAAAAAAGTTTTCCACATTATTGACAAAAATGAAGTCAAATTTAAGAAGAAAAAAAAATAGATCAATGTCACACTTATCTCTCCTATTTGTGTCCAGGAATGTGTTTGTCTGAAAATGAAGAATAGTTATGTGCAAGTTTAAAGTTCATAACTATACAGAGAGCTGAGAAACAGCCTGGCCTCGCCGGAACGCTCCTCGGTGCACTTTTCTCATGCTCTCCCGTGTGTAATACTCCCAGAAACAAGAAACGAAGAAGACTGTCACACAACACAGCAATACATTTGCTTGCTTTACGCATTTTTTTAATGAGAAATGAGGTAAAATGGAAATGAGAAAATACGTTGTTTATAGCCAACAGGTATTTGGTACACAGTTAACCATCGAAAGCATGTAGAAGTTTGATCCTCTTAGTTTTAACTGGAGTTTTAAATAATTTATGAGGTTTCACTTTTACACTCGTGAAAATGTCTGACTCATCGTTTAGATTGTTTCTTTTGCTCTGGATGCTTTAATTAAAATAATGCTTTAATTTGAGCATTAACAAATATCATACAGTGTTCTGTGTGTTTTTTGAGTAAAGTGGCACAATTAAAGGAGAGGAATTAAAAGAATTCAGCCAAAATTTAGACCAAACAGTTAATCAAGCCAGCCACCCAATGCACAATGTTTTAAAGGGAATAAAAACTGACTCTCTGATTTGTTAGATATATGTTACACCCAAAACACGCCCATATAATCAGAGTGCTTCGTCCATCTTCTTTTTGCCCTACCTCTGGCTTTCCATTAAGAACTTACGTAGTCCAAATTGCAAAAATTAGACCGAGACACCCCAAACTGTCAGGTACCATGCACTTTAGACCAGTGGTTCTCAAATGGTGTGGCTGTATACACTGGTTTCCCTTGAAGTAAGTGAAGGTGTGCCTTAGGAATTTTTATAAACATGTGCTAGTGCTGCAGCATAGCAGTGTCTGATTTTTTTTTAAAACTTACAATAAACTTTATTTACTTTGATTTGTGTAAAAATACAAATTCAGTTAATTAAAAAAAATCCACAGAAAACCACAGAGTTTTGCATTTCAGTATTTAGCACCTAATTAAACCAAAATGTCATACCTTTTGTCTGTTGACTTGGAAAATAAGATAAATGTTTTTTGGCAAATAGGTAGAATAAAACAAAGAGTAACGACACAACTCATATTAAAAAGGCTGTTTTGCATGGATATCATATGATGTGCCTTGAGGTTTTGGCTTGATCTCTGGTTTGGGCAAAAAAAAGTTTGAAAATCACTGCTTTAGACGAGGCACTTCATGCAGTCAAGATAGGGTTCTTAAAGCCTGTACATTTCTGACTTGAATTCTAGTTGATACCTTTCAATTGATAAATGATGAAATCAGTGTTCCTTTGCTTTTTTTAAAGTCAGGGTAGTTTTTTGACTATCTTCAGACCAGAACTGAGAAAATTAAGACCAATTTGCACTGAAGTTCAAATGGCAGTCACATGGGTGTGTTACATTTTTTTAAATTATGTGCTAAAATGCTGATTTCTTCAAGTAAGAATGTTTTCTAAAACATAACAAGCCACCAGACAAACTTTTCAATAGTTAATATGTTATCAAAGCCCATTGTTCTCCCAAAGGATGGGAAAGGTAGGAGACATGAGGGAGTGCACATGCATATGGACAGAAAACTTTGAAACGTTAAGCATTCACGCATCTTTCTGCTGCCACAGTCTTCACATCTGCCAAGGAAGTTATGTTTTAGTGCTGTTAACTTGTGAATACGATAGTTCAACCTGATAAACAGATTTGATTTAAATTTACAGGGTATGTTAGTCATGGCACAAGGAAGAAGTGATGGTGGTGGTGATCCAATTCAAGATGCAAATGATTTTTTAACAATGCAAGATAGGGCAAATCTTTGCTAACTACTCAATTCTCAACTGACTTTGATGACATTTCCAGGGAACGTTGGTCACAGCACACAGAATATATTTTTAGATTTTGATCGGAATCAGTCCAGGAATTTTTTTCAACCACATTTTTTAAAATAATTCACCCAACAATGTTGGAAATGCCTTGATGAAGGTTTGTGCTCTCGGAGCACTTCTAGTTTCCCTGTGTTTACTGAAGCATCCTTTAAAATGCATACTTAGTCAATGTGCCTTCTAAAACTTAACATAATAAGACATTTTATGATGTTTTATGGACCTAGATAAAGTCAAATTTAACACCTGTCAGTGCTTCTAATTATCTACATGAACCCTACCAATGTTATATTTCAGTTTAAATTAATATTCATTGTCCTTATTTGTACAAACACATGTCAAAAGCTGCACATAATAAATAAATAACAGTCTGGTGCAAACAATGTCCATGAAGTGATTATTGTGGGACATTTGGAGCAAGCGACCCTCACATACACACCCACTCTCAAACACAAACACGCTTAATGGCATGCACACACAAACAAACAAACACAGTCATGGTGACACTAACCCCGTTGGCAGCTGCCATCTGCCCGATGACCTCAATAGCTGTTCTGTTGAAGAAGCGTCCATCTCCCCCCACCACCACAGTTGACCCCTGGCGGTCCCGCAGGTCAATGGAGGAGAAGATACTCTGGATGAAGTTGTGCAGGTAGTTCCCCCTGGTCTGGAACACGTACACTTTCTTCCTCAGGCCGCTGGTGCCGGGTCTCTGGTCCGGGTAGGGGGCTGTCGGGATGGTCAGCAGCTGCAGAGGACTGTTGTCCATTGTTTCAAAATGAGAGTCCAAAGTAATGGAACAGAATGAAGAGTCAGGGTGAACGCGTTTTGTTTGGAGGGAAATCCCCCTGTCAGTTGGCATGGGGAAGAGTGCACAGGGGCATTATGGGAGGGCAAAATCTGGACTCCTCCTATTCTTTCAATGGTAGCACAGGGTTACAGGGGTGCTTCTGAGGCCCAAAATAACCTTTCATACTCATGTGTGCAGAGGCAGGGCGGGGAGGGGGTAACTGAAGACACTCCTTCACACATGTGCAGAGAGATCACTGTCAAGGCTGCAGGCCGGCTCACAAAGAAACATGTGTGTGTGTGTGTGTGTGTGTGTGTGTGTGGAGCAGGAAGTACCGATGTGCTGTGGTGGTCCATCTGTGAGGGGCAGCAGCTGTGCAAGGAGTTATGATGGGCAAAAAGAAGGATGACTTCTCTCATCACACACTGTCAGTGATATTTCAGGACAGGATATTTACCCTTTCCTAGGGCGGAGTGTGTGACCAGAGCAATTAGAGAACCACAACAGGCAAATGTCAAATATAGACGTGGTCTTCAGGAAGTGTCTGTTTACATAACAGACATAATTTTCTAAATCTAATTATACATTAAGGAAACAGTGGAGATGACTGAACAACACCACCCTCTAGAGTTTATTAATGGTTCAGGATCACAGTTTGTTTCAAGTACAAACCCTAATTCAAATGAAGTTAGGACGTTGTGTAAAACATGAATATGAACCAAATAAAATTATGTGCAAACCTTTACAAGCAATGTTCTAAGAATACACTGAGAAAAGAGTATTAATTTTTCAACCTGATAAACTTGATTGTTTTTTTCTCAAGTATTCATTCATTTCAAATTTGATGTCTGCAACATGTACCAAAAAAGCTGGCACAGGGACATGTTTACCACTGTGTTATATATCAACTTTCCTTTCAACGAAACTCAATAAGTGTTTGGGAACCGAGGAGACTTACTGCTAAAGCTTTGTCGCTGGAATTCTTTCCCATTCTTGCTTGATTTATGACTTCATTTGCTCAGCAGTCCAGGGTCTCTGCTTCATAATGTGCCACACATTTTCAATGAGAGACAGGTCTGGACTGCAGGCAGGCCAGTCTAGTACCCACACTCTTTTCTTTAAAGCCTCACTATTGTAACATGCAGAATGTGACCTGGCATTTTGTGTCAGTTCATCTCAAATTAGCTCGGGCTCAGAGAGGCTGGTAGTGTTGCTGGGTGTTGTTGATATATGGCTTTGGCTTTGCATGGTAGAGTTTGAAATGGCACTTGTAGATGTAGCGATGAACTGTGTTAACTGACAAAGGTTTTCTGAAGTGTTCCTGAGCACACATAGTAATGTCCTTTACAGAATGATGTCACTTTTACATGCAGTGTTGCAGTCTGAGGGTTCAAGGGTCATACACATTCAGTGTTGGTTTTTGGCCACGTAGCTTATGTACAGAGATTTCTCCAGATTATCTGAATCTTTTGATGATATTGGAGACTGTAGATGATGGAATCCCTAAATACCTTGCAATTGTAACAAACTGGTCTTTTGTTGCAACTGTCCCAGGTTTGGTTGGGACATCGAGCAGGCGCCAAATCCAAAATGAGTGGATATTAGAAAAAAATTTAAAAAATCAAAACAAATCAAACAACTAAAAACAATGAGTTTAATCAGCTTGAACATTAAATATCTTGTATTTTGTAGAGTATTCAATTGAATAAAGGTCAAACAGGATTTGCAAATCATTGTATTCTGATTTTATTGATGTTTTACAAAATGACCCAACTTCATTTGAACCGGGGTTTGTAGTATAGTATTAGTGAAAACATCTGTTTAGTCAATGACTCGCAGTTCATTTATTTTGTGTTGCAAGGCAGGAGAAATGGTGTACGGCTGATAAGGGGGTCTTCGTCAAGTTCTCAGTGTCTTGGTAGAAAGATACACCAGCACCAAACGAGTTTAATCTGCTGAAGTACTTGTAGCTGGCAGCAGAGCTGCATGAAGACCAGCTAGACTTCCTTTGTTCACCCGGTGGACGTCCAACATAGGGGCTTCGTCTGAAAGTCAATAACTCATTCAGCCATTCACTTTTGCAGAGATGACATTTGTATTGTGGCACCAAAACAGGGGCCAGCCAACCAGCATCAGCCCCCCATCAGGAGATGAAGTGGTTGTGCAATAGTGGGCAATGGTGGTGGTGTGACAAGCATTGTGCAAAGCAGGAACAACATCACTTGTACAAAGACCACCGGTGAGAAAATGTTATGACCTTATTCAAACTGGATGTTAACTTTGGTGCAAGGTATGACCTCTTCACCTTTGTGTTTCACCTATGCCAGAGCACATGGACAGCTGCTTATCACACTGCAGCAGTTTTACCACGATTAGACCCAGAAAGCTGACTCACAAACTTGTTTTGTAACTTTTTATGAAAGCTGTCTATAATAAATACTAAGATAACTGATTAAATGTGAAATACTGTATATATTGTAATACCACCACCTAGTTGAAGCAATATAGGTATCTTGGTACTTTATGGACAAAAATGAAGATAAATGTACTTTACCATTTTAAAAATCTAAAACTGTATTGAAAGAAGGTAGAGTCTTATATTTATCAGAATAAATATCTCCTTTTGCTTGCTCTACCCAAGGTTCTCTTCTGCTCGTTACCTCCTACAAGGAGGTTATGTTTTTGTCGGCATATGTTTGTTTGTCTGTTTGTTTGTCTGTTTGTTAGTAAGATTACACAAAAACTATTTTGCTGAAATTTTCAGATGTTGGTGATGGCCCAACATAAAAATCATTAGATTTGGGTGGTGATCCTGATAACCACCATTAGCGAACAATCGTTTTTGCTCAATGACTGTCTAATAATATCAACATGATCCCGAGTGCTAGGTGTGGGTTTTCAGGGTAAGGGAATCATATTATGATGGTAATTTTATCATGGAACTTTTGCTTATGGATGTAACAGCAATATGTGAGCTACCTTGGTGAAGGTTTGTGCTCTCCAAGTGCTTTCTAGTTAAAAAGTAGTAGACTGTAAAATGTTGCTTTCATGTGACTTACCTAACAGCAGCATGGGTGTGTGCAAGTTATTCATTTACATCTTCAAGTCAGTATTTCAGTTCAAAGCTGACAAAGCCTGGGATCAAATGTTAGTTATCATAAGATCATTCTGTCCCTGAGCAAGGTCAAGCGTGCAAATAATCAGCCACTCAATACAAACAGGATTTTATTTACACAAAATTAACAATAAAGCAATAACATATATGTTTCCTATGAGACAGGTGTAAAAATTGTGAAGTTGAAAAAGAGGGGAGTAAAGAGAGTTGTCCTTTCCTGTTATCCTCTAATTAAGACTAGAGGATAACAGGACAAGGACTCAAACCCGCCACCAGCGCAAGAAGGAGTGAGACACCCATGTTATACCTGCTTTTTTTTCAAGTTTTCTTAAACTTGGAGGTGAGTAGTTAAACATTACAGTAGGCTCCAATGAGTTTTGAAGATTAATCCATGAAAAAAAAGTTCTGTGGTAGCCCAGGTTGGCCCACAAAAGTACAAAATCTCTGAGATAACATATTTTTTTAGTCAACCTGAAAGTGAAAATAAACCAAGAGTGCAAAGAGGAAATGGAGGCCATTTTTGTTTGTCTTAGTCTGTTTGCGTTGGGTTAAAATAATGAAGTGTATTTGTTGTATTTTCAGTTACACATAAACACAATGAACACTCTCACATAGGATCACATAGAACACTTTTATTTACCAAAACTGATCAACAGGAAATTCATGGTAGAATAAACTAGAATTGATCTGAGAGCACAAACTTTCACAAGGAATCTCCAACATTGTTGGGTACGTTATTGTCAAAAATGTGGAAAATTGCCCTCTCACAATGTTAAAAAAATCCTTGAAAAAATTCTGGATCCACATCTGGATTCAGGTTAAAACAGAAATGCAATCACTTCACCCTTGTGTCATGACCAACATTCCCCCACAAAGTCATCTGAATATAAAGAGAACTTATTGAGCTATTAGTGAAAATGTGGAAAACTGCCCTGTCTTGCACTGCTAACAAATCCTTGAAAAAAATTATGAAGCCACATCCAGATTCAGATCACAGCCAAAATCAAATCACTTCTTCCTTGTAACATGAACAACATCACCTGAAACTTTCATCAAAGTTTTCAAGTTATCTTGCTAACAGACAAATTCCAGCAAAAACATAACCTCCTTGGTTAGACATAGTCTTTCCGAGACATAATGCTTGATCAAGCCCTGCCCACCTCTGTAATTTTAACGTGGTTAGACATAAACATAGTTGATGCCGTCTGCGTAGATTCTCATTCATCCAGGTCATGGTCATCTTGAAGATTCAAAAACTAGGCAACTGGACTGTGTTGAGTTTGTTGGGAAGACGTTTCACTTCTCATCCAAGAAGCTTCTTCAGTTCCAAATGGCTGGTGATGGAAGCAGATATTTATCTTGCTAGAGGAGAAAACAACAACAAAGGAAGGGAGGAGTTGGAGAACGACCCATAGAAACTTATCACAGGGTGATGTAACCCCTGAGAGTCCTTACCCTGAATGGGTCATTAACTCCCCCTGTCATGTGAGGTGTTATGGTTACATGTGCCCAGGTGTGAATGTCTGTAGATCTTCCTGTAGCTTCCTGACTCTACACAGTCCAGTTGCCTTGTTTTTGAATCTTCAAGATAGTTGATGCCCTTTCCTATGATGTGAGAAAATAACTCAAAATCTCTAAAACACATTCACACACAAAAAACATTCAGATTTTAGTGTTTTGCTTGTTAAAATATCATCACAAGGGCTTTGCACTTTTTTGTCATATTAAAAACAAAGTTGGGTGGCATAGTTGTGCAGCTGGTAGTGCCCATGCCCCACAGCAGGGCTGTTGGTTCAATCACTTAGTGTCAAAGGTCAGAGTCAAAGGTCCACTTCTGTGTGGAGTTTGTATGTTCTGTTCGTGCATGCGTGGGTTCTCTCCAGGCACTCCGGCTTCCTCCAGCAGACCAAAAACATGCTCATTAGACTGCCTGAAGGTAAAAGTGTGAGAATGGTGGTCCATCTCTCTATGTCACCTTTCACCCAAGGACCTCGCTTCTCATGGAGGTGGTTAAAGCAAATGATGTTACACCACTGGAATAAAATTATTATTTTACACTGTCATTCAGTGTAAAACAGGAAGAAGATTTTTTTCCTCATACATAACTTTGACTTAAGCTACATTATCTTTCAATGACCATGATTTTATTTTCGAATTAAACTTGTTTTATTTGCATTTTCTTTACAGTATTTAAAAAGCATACCATTGTAATTTTTCTTAGTCTTTTGGAGGGCATCTTGTGACCCCCCTCTCAGTGCTGTGCCCCTCATTTTAAGAACCACTGGTCTAGGCAGCCCTCAAAAGCAGTTTTGGTCTTACAAGCTCCTCTAAATGAATTAAAATAACATCCTGAAATCATTTCTTACAAAGAAATTTATAAAAAATAAAACAGGCCCCTCCCCTATTCAGAGAACCCCTGCTGTATTCTTAGAGTCAAAATGAACCTAATTTACACCAAGCCTTTAAACCTGAGAGATACAGGGATTGAAGACTAAAATACACCCAATTTATTTTTTGTATTATATGGGCTGCTATTTGATCAGCAGTTTGACAGGACATTTCTGTTTCTGTATTGAACAAAAGTGCTCACACCAGTAGATCTCCTAACAGTGTCCTCTGTGGCTGAAAATCAACCCCTGAAAAAAACTCTGTCTTCCTCATCCACAGCTTCCCTCTTTAAGCATTACCATAGCTCTCCTGCAGAAGGCACTGTTCCTCCTTTAATTTCACAGGAGAATAATGTCTCTGGGTCACTAAAAAAAGCCCGCCTCATTGGAGGATGATGATGAGAGTGAAGCAGCAGGGTGAACAGACATCTGTGTGAATTTGAGAGAGTGATTGTATTTCTGGCCCGGCCTCCACTGAATCCCTCTCCTTCGCTCTAATCGCCCCCGAGGTCTCACATGGAAATATCTTCCATTCAGGATGGCATCTCCACAAGCGTTGAACCACCATCCACCTGGATAAGACAGAGACGCGAGGTTAAGCAGGACACTAACGCACTCTTATTATGGTTTTGAGAAGACTGTTCCAATCAAAAGAAAGTTCTGTGAGGAAATTATTTTTGGAAATGCTGGGTGATGGAGGCAACATACCTTTAAATTATAAAATAGTCATGATTTTTTGTGTTTACATAACCTAATTTGTTTGTGACACACTTTTGATGAGTAGGAGTTAGATGAATCTGAAGAACAAAGTCCTCGAGGTACTAACCTTTTTTTGCTAAAATATTCCTTTTATCCACCAACCCAACAGCTCCGACAGTGACAGTGTCTTGGCTCTACTCCTGTGTGTACTAAAAGAGTTTTCTTCCACCCTGTCATTAAATACCTGAGTGGCTCTGGGCACAGTTGATGTCTTGGTGTCTGTCGTTGTCCCTGTCCTTGGTGGAGAACATCATGCTGCTGTGGTTGCTCATGGGGTCAGGCAGATCACCAGACAGATGTGTGAGGTGAATGGTGTAGTTGCTCTCCGGTCCCTCAAGGTGAAATCTGTATTCAGTGAAGCGTCTGTCCTGTTTCCAGTCCTCCAGCTGGATGTGAAGGACGGAGGTGCCTCCAGCAGTCAGAGTGTGGATCTTTCTTAAACCAAGCCAGAACTCACCTGAAGAAATAATAACTCAAATAAATAAAATTTAGAATTTGATGATTTAGCAAACACTGGTATGATGCACAGACCATTTAGACCTTTTAAGTAATGCAGCGCACAAATCTAAAACTATGTAAGTTATTTTCATACAAAAACACTTCATGAAATAAACTCAATGCAAATGTATTTTCCAGAACAGTTATTAAAAAAACATATTGTTGCACAGTAATAAATTGTATAAATGTTTGGTTTATTTTTCCATTTGGCTGTTGTTTACAGGACATTCAGGATCTCCTTTGGCTCTTCAAACACAGCAGGCAGAATTTATTGCTCATGTTTCACAACTGTTGCAGAAAGAAGACTAAGTCTGACTATAAAAGCATAAAACAAAGTTTTTTGGGGGCTTTCAACCACCTCATTTTACAGAAGTATATACTGCAGGAATAGAAGACAATTTAGCATTTTTCCTCTCTTTTTTAAGATGACTTTAAATACTGTTAGTGCTTAGGTTAAGAGCCCATATTTTGCCTTAACTGAAGTTCAGATATTCAGTGTCAATAAATCAACCATTCAATCAAACTTTATTTATAAAGCACTTTTCATACAAAATAAAATACAAAACCCCACCCACCCACCCAGCCCACATTTAACACAGACAGCCACTTAACCAACCAAGCACACACACACAGGAACACTATAGGTCAAGACTCTTCAAACAGCCACAGAGGACTGGGGAAACACTATCTTGAATTAAAAATTAAAAATGAGGAAACACAGGAGCTAAGACTAAACTGATGAAACTATGATGAGAAATAACAAAGGTAATAAAGTGCTAAAAGTTGATTAAAATAAAACAGTTTTAAAACACACAAAAGGAAATAAATAAAAATTGGTAAAACGAAGACAGTAAGTCTGAAACTAAAACACATATAATGCAGATTAAGAACTTAAAACAAAATTCAGCTAAAAGCCAGACTGAAAAGGTGGGTCTTGAGTTTGCTTTTAAAAATATGAACAGTAGGTGCTGCCCTCAGGTCTGCAATGACTGCTTGAGTATATTTACAATTATGTAAAAAAACAAAAACATTTTTGTTTCCATGTACAGAGTGCCCCTGATCCAGCTGTATTCTCCCTTTGTCTGACATGCTCTGTCAGAGCCAAAGACTGTAATAGAACTGAATGAAGCCATGGGACATCAGCTGTTTGCTTATCAGTGGACCCTTTGCAATGCTGGTGAGTCCCTCAAATGGACACTGCCATACTGCACGTGTCAACTCTGCTAAACTTTAGCTCCACCTACTCACAGACAAAGGGGCCATGTTGAGGTGGGACTTAAAGCTAAAGCTGTCAACCAGTAGCGACTCAGCTATTCCAAATCGAAAATGCTAAAGTATTCTTGCTGAAAGAAAACAGACGGGGTTTTAAAAAATTAAAAATCACCCCCCCCCCCACATGCAGTGAGTGCACATAGATGTATTATATAGTTAGGCTGAGGACATTTTTTAAACAGGCTGTGTCAGGTTCTGCAGCCAGCCTCAAATGAACACTTGAGGTACTGCAGACTAAGGCATTTCCATATGGGCCTCCATCTTCAGCCAAGTGGGTGGCTGCCTGGTTAGAGCAAACCCCTTTGAAGCCTCCTTTCCTCCATGGGCCCAGTTTGCTCCCATTGGTTGATCAATCTGCTCTGTAATTGGTCAGTTCACTGCTGCTCGACAGATAAATCAACAGACGTCACACTAGTTTTTCTCATGTGCATAGAAGTACTGTATCATGTGGAGGAGACATGTAAAGCACATTAAAGGGCATATACAACTCAAAATGCACAATTTAGACTCATTGATTTATCCATAATTACTTTGTTGGAAGTTCACCATCAAAATGTTTTAAACAGTGCTCTATGTCCTGAGAAAAGACAAATGTTTCCTACCTTGAAAATCCCCAAATCCATCTTCATATTTCTCCCAGACTTGATCAAAATTAACTGATCCATCCCTTCGTTGCTGGATGACTGTTGCTCCAAAGCCTGAACAGAAAAAGATTACAATGTGTTCACAATGCAATCATAAACATGAATATATGAAATACTTTCTTATGCTACATAAAGGTGTGAACAGTGCTGTAACTATGTTATTCATTTCCATTTCTTTTTCCATATCTAATAGTCAATTTGTATCATCAGCTGCAGAGACTGCAACCCCAGCGCTGGATTCGAAGTTTCTCCATATGTATGAGGGATTAACAGAAAACGATTTGTGCTGGTGAACCTGAATTAATGTCTACAATTTAATGTCATTCACATCAAACTCAGTGCTGACTGGATTAAATTACTTAAATGGAAATCAAATTGTTGCTACTTTTGCACCAAAGAACAGTGATTTACAAAGGGAACAACTTCATTTTCCAGTAAAGATGTCTCTAATTTTCATGATTAAATTGTTCTAAAATGAGGTGAAGTGATAATCCTGTTATTGTTCATTACCTCTGCTCATGTCACAGAAGACCATGAAGGGCTCTGATCCATTTGGTTTTATGGCGTAAACTCCACTGACCTGCTCCCCTCTGTTGAACAGCTCACTGCAGTCTGACGGCAGATCTGTTGGAGACAAACACGATAATAACAGCATTAGCAGGAAAAATCTGTAGAGGATCAGTGTGCCTCACTAATTACTATCGTCTGATATTTTTTATTTAATGTGTTCTTAAGAAAATCCCTCAGAAGCCAACATCAGATTAATCAAAACTATAAAATACATAAATCAAAAACAACTAGTCAGAAAAAGCCTGATTAAGTATATGAAAAACACAACACAGAGACCTCTTTGGGTCTCATACATATAACCAACCAATGCAATTTTGCTTTACCTCCATTTTGCAGGAACAACCATAGTTGAATAATAACAATTTACCCCTAGTAACCAAATAAATTATCTTATAGGTATCTTCAACAATATTGGTTGACTTATGGATGTGGAAAATGCAATGTCAACAAATCCGTAGAAAAATTCCTTGATCCTTTTTCAAAAATTGGATTACCACTACAATTTAATTGGTCTTTGTCCCATTCCTGACCTATGTTGAAAATGTTAAATACTTTTCTCATCTTTTTGAGTTATTCTGTTTAGAAACAAACAAATTAGCCAACAAAAACATAACCTCCTTGTCAGAGGTAATAAAGTTACAGGTAGAAAAAATGTCCTTATTTCAAACAAACACAAATAAAAAATAAGTTTGGATCCCTGTAACTGTTTAGTCTTTTGGCTTAAAAATTGCTTTATCATATAGATAAATACTCGATTAAAAACTGAGAGCATTTATGTCAGGCTACACAACACAGGCCCTTACATTTGAAATGTATCATCACTAATCAACAGTGTTGTGAAATTGTAAGTTGTAAAACAGGGAGAGATTGTGCACCCTGACCCACTCTCAGGTAAAACAGGTTTGACTCTTAAATATCGAGGTGGTCTGATGCTTCACTTCTATCAACACAGAACATTCTGAAAACAGCCTGGATGTTTTCTATAGACTTTGTTTTACAGAAAAGACCTCTCTCACTTTTTATACCACATTCACACATTAATGTGTATTAGCTGACATTGACATAAGATAAGAACTCATTGACATGTTGGTGAAAGTATGTTCCCTGAGTCAGTTTTGCTGTGTTCACACAGGTTGATGTATCTAATGTGGCAAGAAGCATTTTAACACTACACCTAAAGAGCAAAAGACAGCTTTCCCCAACAGGGCACCTGAAGTCGTACAACAGGAGCCTACAGCAAGCAATGCACAACATTCACCGACAGAGATGAACGCTGCAGAAATTGTGGGGTAATGATCGTGGTACACTCTTGCTGGCGTTTTCAAGCATGTTGGATCAAATGTTGGATATTTTTAAGCATGCATAAAATTTGTCAACGCACCCTATTAATATCAGTGTTGCCCAACTGACATTGACTTTGTGCTGGCCTGAAGCAGCTTTACGTTGGCCTGATGCGGCTTGATGTTTTCCACTAGTTCGGTAAAAGATGGAAAAACATGTGTGAATGCAGCATTAATCTGATGAGATTCTGTCACATGGACAACCACACATTACAACTATGTCTAGTATATTTTAATGCAAATTAAGAGTCTAAGATTTTGTTTCTGCTTAAAAAAATCACTAATAAAGAAACTTAACCAATGTAGGAGACTTCTTGAAAATACAAAGGAGGTTTAAAGTGTAAATCTCTGAGAAACAGTTGGTGAGGCCCTGTGGTGTCCATTTTGTGCTGAGATGTTGAATTACACTAGGCTGAAACTGTGTGCACTCTCTCAAATGATTAGCACTGATGATTACATTTTGACCTTTGAGCTTGTGCTTTTTCACAGTTTAAATGACAAAGGATCATTTTATCAATCTCAATATTTCCATTTCCTTTGTATTAAATCTTACTTGTACTTGTGTTGCTGGTTGAGTTTGAGGTCAGATAAGGCGTGAGTGTGGGCGCTTCGCTGTGGTAGATTTCAGGCGTCCTCTCAATGGTCTCTTGAGCCAAAGTGTTTGCTGTAAGCTGGAGAAAAAAAACAGAGGAAAACATTCAGGCTGCAGACATAATCCTTAGACAGATATATGGTGGATTGAAATAGTATTTCTACATATAACAAACTTACAGTTGTTATTTCACCAAAGCCAAACAATGTAGGTGTCATATGCCAAGGAAATGCAAAGGCAATATATCATTAAGACAGAAATATAATAAAGACATTCTTTTCATTATGTCTGCCGCCTTCAAGGATCCAAAGTCAGTTTTAAAGAATACAAAAATATGCCTTCATTAAGGTTTTCTGTCTCCAGGAACTTTTTTTGAGAGAGCTCAAAACTAAAAGAGAGGCAAAATAAAACCAGAAAATCTGGAAATACAAACTTTTTTCTCTCAGCTTTAAGCAGGAAGTGAATGATCAAGGAACTGTGCCAAAGTCACCAAAGTGAGATCAGGGGCAGGAGTTGAAATTGAAGTCAAAACTCACAATAGGCAAATGATGATTTATTTGTTTTTGTGAGATCTGCTTACAATACAGCTGACAAACTAAAAGAGTCATATAATGTTTTTTTTTTGCTGTGGATCAGAATCAGAAGGTGAATGACATTACTGTGTGTGTTTTGGGGAAAACAGTCTACAAAGGTAAATGCAGCACCAAAATAGAAATCTTGCCTGGAAGTCAGTCTTCTTTAAATCACTAAAAAAAGTAAAATAGCCTTTATCTGAAAAGAAGAGACAGCAATTGTAGATGGGTACTGAGCTCAGGTTCCTTATAACACATCCATCCAGCTCAACGCTTGAGGGTAGTTTTATCCCAGCTGTACTGTTTTATCTCTGTTTTATTGTAATGGTATCTGTTATTGTTTATGGTATTGTACTGTTTTTTCATATCTGTTTTCTTTGGTTTTATATATTTTTTGTTTATGTTGGAAATTAGCATTGTGCTAAATGTGGCATATTAACGACAATCTTGCATGGCCCCCAATGACATTGAATGTTCATGAATATGCACTGTCCTGTCCAAATAATCGTTGAAATAAGTGATGGGCAATTGTTGGCCTAGGGGCCACATGCAGCCCCATTTCTTACTCACTGTGCCCGATCAATTAGTTTCAATCATCAAAACCAGAAAGACAGAATCAAAACAACAATGTCTTCCAAAAATGTAAAAAACACGTACAGTACAAAAAGAAAAAATATGAATATTCCTCTAATACTCATTAATTTCTTGTCAATGTTTTGATCTTTTCAGGAAAATAGTGAAAAAAATGGCTGTAATTGTCTCTGAGTTGCTATTTATGAAGCAGTCTGAGGTAATTTTGAGAAAAATGTAAACATGTGCGTCAAATGGTCTTTGACAAACAGTTCATTGGAAAAAGTTGCTTTAACCGGCTTTATGGCAGTGTTTTCCCCATTGAATTGAGCATTACAATGAAAATATTACTTTAAAACATTAAGGTCTGTAAACTAAGCTACTTCCTTATTTCTCTTGTTGGAATACTTTTTTTTTTTCAGATTTAGCCCTCCTACATCAATTATGCAATAACTGTGGCTCTCTTGATGACTAATGTTTCCCATTCCAGATTTATGTCACCAGTGCCAGGGTTGAACCTCTGTTGTCTTCAGACCTGTCTTAATTATTTGTGGTCTTGACTCAGTGAGGTGCTGAAACATTCCTTAGGGATTGTGGTCATTATTGACATGATGGCATCACACAGATGCAACACATTTGTCAATTGGATCAACTGGATCTACTGGATCAAGATCTGGTGACTGTGGAGGCCACAGTAACACAGAGAACTCACTGTCATGTTCAAGAGACCAGTTTGATGATTTGAGCTTTGTGACATGTTAGATGTAGTCATCAGAGGATGATTCACCATGGTCAAAAAAGGAGGGGCATGGTTGGCAACAATAATCAGGTAGGCTGTGGTGTTGAAATGTTCCTCTGTTGGTACCAAAGAGTCCAAAGTGTCCCAAAGAAATATCCTTTGCACCATTACAACCACCAACAACTGGAAATGTTAATATAAGGAAGGATGGATTGCTTTTATATGGACTATGCCGAATTCTGACCCTACCATCTGAATGTTGCAGTAGAAATCCAGACTCATAAGACGAGGCAACACTTTTCAGGTCCACTGATCGATTTTGGTAAGCCTTTGAAAATTGCATCAGCCTCCAGATTTGACATATCATGCATTCAGAAATGTTCTTCTGCACACCTTATTTGTAACAAGTGGTTATTTGCATTACTGTCGCCTTTTTAATAACTCTAGCCACTCTGATCACTCTCCTCAGACTTCTCACAACAACGAGGCATTTTTGTTAAGATAACTGGGTATCATCTCTTTTTTGGACCATTCTATGTGATCCAAAGAGATGGTAGTACATCAATGTTCCAGAAAAAACAGCAGTTCTTGAAATACTCAGACCAGCTCATCTGACACCACCGACCATGACAAGTTCACATCACGTAAATCACCTCTCTGCCCTATCCTGATGCTCAGTTAAACTTCAGGAGGTTGTCTTGACTGTGTCTTCGTTGAGTTGGCTAATTTCCTATTGATGAACTGTTGGACAGGAAACCTAAAGGGGCAGAGTCAGGTAAGTGTCCATCCAGATTGATCCCTTTTTTGTTAAACCTCACTTACACTTTTCTAGCAGTCTGTAACATTCACCTTTTCTTCCAGGATCTTGATCTTTGACCTTTGGTAGCTCAGCTGGTCACTCTGCTCCCTCACAGCCTCCATCAGCTTTGTGATACTCTGCTCTTGACCCTGGATCACATCCTGATGACAGAAAATGAAGGAGTCACAAGTCTTATGAGTACACCTCTTTATCAATTAGATTCTTATATAAAACACATTCTCTCTGACCGATGACAGCTTTCGTAACAGAATCAAACGCATGATAAAGAATGACAAAGCATGTCAGGCCATTTTTAAGTGTTGGATTGTAAATACAGGGACCTTGTTCCAGCCTTTTGGTAAGGGCTGTCAAGAAGTTCAGTTTTAACGTAGGCTAATTGATTACTATTGGTCATATTTTTTCATATAAAATAGAGTACATATTGACAGTGTATGTTCTTAGTGTCTTCATTTGAAAATCAGATGAATAGAAAAATTGTACTTCATTTATCTTTATCATTAGAATAATCAGTTTGGTTTGAAACCGTGATGTAGACATAGGAAACAACTTCAAAGTGGTTATTCTGTGAATTACAGCATCAGATATTTTTACACTTTAATGTATATGCTTTTACTTTTGCAAGTTGTACTATGTAAGACTAAGGGTGCTTTATTTTTCATCCACTTATAAACTTGCTATCACGGTGGAAGACAAAAGGGAGACTTCCATAACTTAAGTTTACTTGAAGAAAATAAATCAAAAGGTAACATAAATAGCAACATAGACCAGTGAAAAAGTGAAATATATGATTTAGAATGCTCAGTTTTGTTGCCAAGTAACCTATCTGGGATTGATTTTACATTGAAATGAGACACTCAAAGATGTAGTGGTATCTGTATTCTCCTTCACTGTGAGAGGAGGAAGTCGTCAGGGTGAGTAGTTGTAAGGTGTAGCACTGCTACAACTGACAACCGAATCCTCTGCATACATGACTTTTTTAGTAATTGGATTACTTAATTGAAATTCATGTTTTATTTTAAGAAAATAATTTTCCCTTTCTATAATTTCCTCCAAAAGCAGTTTATATCAGGTGTCTCCTCTTCAGAAGGCTGCATAAGTCACACATGCGAGTCAAAGGGTGTCTCTCCTGAAGGTTCCTCCTAATGTGGCCTTCAAACCCAATTCAGCAAAAGATTGATTCAGTGAATCCACTGTTCCACATTATATCCCAGGATTCCTTGCACACAATTTTTCAATAACAAGTCATGCCCTTGGTTTCTGATTCAAATGGAAAATTTAAAAGCAAACTCAGCAGAACAGAGGTACAAAATATTAAGTTAATTACTAAACAGAGGGCAAGATAGAGGTGAGAGGTCTCATCTGGGACTGAGATATTGTACCTTTACTTCCAGAAATAATTTAAGTGTGTTTATTTTCACCACATTTTGATTTCTAATTTTACAAGAAAAGGCATAAAAGAGGAGCCGGGGTGGACGAGTGTCTCAAAGTTGCTTGCAGGGGTAGCAGCAAAGAGTAGAAAGGCTAGAGCAGCTTAAATAAGGTGGTCTGAGTGCATTCAGCCAATGGCAGTGAAGGTAGAGGTAATCAGCTGTTTAACACTGGAATGCAGCCAATCTTGCTCAATCTCAACTTTTCCTGGACTCTTTAGTTTCCTTGACTCGATTAGCTTTAACCAGCTTAAACATTTGAGCCTGTTTTACCACAGACCTCAAAAGCTTGTTTTAATGGTACCATTCCTACTAATCTGTGCTTTTTTGTATCACCCCATGTAAGAATTAAAGCAAGCTGAGGAATTACTGAAATGTGATGCGCTGCTAACCGCTGAATGGTCATAGAGTGATTTTATGAGTGGAATATCAGACAACGAAATAATGTACCCCTGACTGTTGCCTTCATACTGCAGCTGATTTTTTTTTAGAGTACTTTGCTTAACTGCTTGTGACCGTCTCTGGAGCAAAAGGCATCTTCTGTCAGTGAGAAAAAGCCATAGACCAAGAGCTAGAATTGCCATTGCATTCATTACCTCCACGGCTGTTTTGTTCTCATTGCAGTATTGCACAGCGATGCTATGGTGACCCTGCTACTCAAAGTAGCATACATTGAAATGAAATACAAAGTGCCAAATACCAAAACTTGGCAAAGTAAGCCTAGTTTATCTATTACCACAACTGGAAAAGCACCATTAGTCAGATGAGGCCTGAAATAGCACAAACCTGATCTATGTGGCGTTGTTTCATAATGAGTCTGCAAATGAAGCCATTGAAAAGTGTAGGCCCTGAATTGGGACAAAACTATTGTTTTAGAAGGAAACTTTTGAATGTGCTGAGAAAAAAGCAAATCTGAGCCCTGAGCCTTGACTTCTCATTACACAATTCTCAAACTTCTACCAGTTGATTGTTGGACTTAAAATATCTAAACCTTGGCTCTTGTGATGAAAAACTCTCTCCAGCATCAGGTGACTCACCCTGAGGCTGTTGATCTCTGCCACCTGCTCACTGGTCATCAGGCCACTGGTCAGAGTCCTCAGCTTCTCCTCCAGTATGTCCACTTTACTCTGCAGGCTGCTCTTCTCCTGCATGATGCTCTCCACTTTAGAACTAATCTCTACAGACAAACCTTTAATCTCTTCATTGTTGGCCTTCAGCACCACAGTGGTCTTCTTCAGCTCCTCCTCCTCCTCTTTGATCTCACTGGCGAGCGCTGACAGCTGGTAGAAAGAGTGGTCGAAGATGTTGAGCTTATGGAGGATGTCGTTTATCTGCCCCTTTGTCTTGTGAGCGAACTCCCTCATGCTCTTACCCAGTTGAAGGAGGCTGTTGGCGAGGAGGCGCACGTCATCAAGGGGGGCAAAGAGGGAGCGGGATTCAACCGGGGGCTCGGGCTGCCTGGTGTTTCCACAGACAGCAGGGAAACAAGCAGCAGCCAGGACCAACAGGACTATGAGTGTTGATTTCATGTTGGTGCTGCTTCTCCAGTTAGGAGATGCTAAAGTCAGTGGCTGTCTCCCTCCTCTATGATAGGACAAAGAGGTGGTCAGTGAGGATCCTGAGCTATATAGACTATCTAAGGTCAGGTAAATGATTAACAGGTTCATCTGACTGCATGGGCGATCTGATTTCACCCTCATTGTTGGACAACAGAAAGTTAACCTGTTCAGCCCCAGCCCCTTTTTTAACTCTTCTGCTTGAAACCCATACCCATAAAGAAAAGAGTATTATTCAAATAGACCTTGTGGTTACAAGGTCTATTTGAATAATTTTGGTGTTGTAATAAAGGTAACACTTGAGAGATTTGTCCAGATGTGTAATTATCAGTATATGTGTTACTGGGACAGAGTAAATGAAGATAGAAGTCAGAATAATTTGAAAATTTCATCCTCGCCTAAAACAAAAACAATTTTTTATTGTGAATATCTCTCTTAGAAATGATGCTGGAGTGGCTGTGAAAATCTAAAAATGAATAATAAAATATTTTTACATCATCTCTGCAAAGGATTATTGTTCTGAAGTGATGCAGAGAAAAATTAGAGAGGTTTGATAACAATATGGTCAGGCGAGGATTTTGAAAAACAGTGCATATTGAGCCAAGGTCTAAAATATATGTATTTGTCAAATAAAAGCCAACAATAGTCTTAAAGGTACAGTTCACTGCTTGTGCTGTCATGTCGAGGAGCTTTTCTCCTGAGCCCCAGCAGACCCAAATTTGGGTCATATGGGCTGAAGAGGTTTTAAAGATTCAAGTTGTTCTCTGACTACAATTAAGAGTACAAACAGAATGTGTTTTCAAACAATAGTTCCTACATGACCCACATGATGAGAAAATATAACCCAGTTTCAAAAACATTTCAGCCACTTCAGTTAAAATTAAAAATGATATACATAGTATGACTCAGGCTAGCAACAACCTTTTTATGCTGTCAGGTCAATGACACCTGGGGCTGGAGGATTTAAATTTTTTATGTTGTCCATCCACATGTGAGATATGACTATTAAGAAACAGGACTAATGCTGTAATACAGCTTTATTTGACATTTTTCAGTGTCTTTCTCCTTCAGTACACTCCCATTCTGATGCATGATGAGGGCAGTGCTGTAGGTCTTCTTCAGATAGTTGTCTCAGAACGTCTGTTGTTCTTTGCTTAACTTCTGACACAGACTCAAACATGTTCATTTGAGCATGGATTTGATCTTTGGACAGAGGAAAAAGTCACTTGGTGCTAGATCAGATGAATAGAGGGGGTGATCAAGCATTGTGATTATTTTTTTGGCCAGAAACTGCTTTACTGAGAGAGCAGTGTGAGCTGTCATGTTGTCTTGATAAAGAATGACAATTTCTCTACAACTGTGGTCTCTTCAAACTAATCTTGCTTTTTTTTTTTCTAGAAGCTCTTTGTAAGAGGTGTAATTTTAGAGTAACCCCTCTAAAATTATACTCTTAATGTCAAATCAATCAACATGGCCTTGATTTTGGGCTTCCTTTGTCGTGCTGTCTCCTACCTTGGTGATGGTGGTGATTTCCAGTACACTGACTGCTGTTTTGTCTCAGGATCATATTAGGATATTCAAGTTTCATCATACGTAATCTTTTCTAAAAAACTGGGTTTTCTTCAATTCGTTCTGAAATGTCTCATCAAATATTCATGCATCTTTCCCTATGAACAGGAATCAGAAGTTTTAGGACAACCTTGATGCACACTTTTTTCATGTTCAAATTTTCACGCACAATTTGCTGAACTGTTTATAGCAGTGAAGACCATTCCTGCTATAAACAGTTCAGCTGACTGATTTGTTCAATTTATTGAAGGTTTTCTGAAGTTATTGATGTTCCTTGGCACTCAGGACATTCATCATCTTGGACATCCTCACTGCCTTCATGAAATCTTTTGTGCCATTCAAACACACGTGCACGTGACATGCAGTGTTCCCCATACACCTCAGTGAATGTACCCAAAGATTCACTAATGTTTTGTTCAACTTCACCAAAAATTTCAAGATATTGTGTTGCTCACATTTAATGCTAATCATTATTGAGCCTTTAGCAAAAACATGTGCACTTCAACCAGATGACATTTATTGGAAACTTACACAGTTGTGCTTGAGTACCTGACCAGGCTCAAAACTGAACCGGAAAGGACTGAAAAACAGTTCTTATAATTGATGCTTTTAGTAATGCACAACACCTGAGTAAATCTTACTGTCAAACAATGTTGTTACATTTGTATTCACATATATATATATTGCAAATGTTATATAGTGTAAATTCCTTGGTCTTGTTCATAGTCTTACTTTTCCTTTTTTTTTCTTCATGCTACTTTTGCCAGACATTTTGGACGATGCCAGTCACCCTCTGCACACCTTCATCAGCAACCAGAGGAGCCTGTTCAGCCCAAGACTGCTCCTTCCCAAGTGCAGGACCAACAGACTGAGAAACACCTTTTTAATCTGTAATACTGAACTGCTACTGAAACCCAGTTTCCATGAGGAAGTTTTTCCAAGGGGATTAATAAAGTCAATTCTAATCTAATCTAATCTAATCTAATTTTATCTTCATTAAGGATTTAATGGCTTAAAGATTCTGCATGTTGAAATGTTTGCTTATTAAATTTCTATATTACTCTTGTCTTATTCCAGTGTCATTGTCTACTATTCCTGCTGCTACACTGTGTCTAAGAAACTGAAACAACCAAATTTCCCACTGGGGATTAACAAAATACTGATTCTGAGTCTAAATGTCAAAATTATGAGGTGGCATGATTGTTTGAATTCAAATGGGCAGCCCTAAGAGCAATGTTCCTTATTAAGCCAGTGCTGACTAATTCGACAAAAAAATCCCCCCTGCTTTTGTGAGAACGGCTTCAACTGGAGGTGTGAGGGCTACAAAAAAATTCAATACATAAATAAACAGCATTTAAAAACTAATGCTAGAGAAAAATATATCAAAATTAAAAAATGTTTTCTGTATCTGTATAGTTAGTGTGATTTAAAAAAACACCTTAAGGTTGGATTTTTTTTCTTTCCTTTTTCATGTTTCTTTATAACTAAAAAAATCAGTCAAGACACAAATACATTACCAACATTTCAACAAGAGCTTACATATCACATAAACAACACAACATACAAATAAACACACACAAAAATAAGACATTACCGAAAACAAACACAAAACACACAAATGAATTGGAGACAACTCAAGTTTAAGTCATTACTAGACTAAGCATGACTGTAACATCATCCATTTTCTTTCATAATCATCCGTAGTTCCCTGTCGATTTGCAATGATACCCTTCAACTTATAATAATGTTTCAAAAAGGAGAAAAAAATGGGGAATGACAAACTTTCTTTCAATTTCTGTTCAACAATTATTATCTTACTAAGTAAAATGAAGACATTTACAATGATTGGACAACCATCCCTTCATTCTCTAAGTATTACTGTTCGAGGACTCAATGTAAAAGTCAGGGAACATGGAGAAGCCTTTCTTTCAAATTCATCCAAAACACCATAACATGTGGACAAAACCATAGAGATGAAACATATCTTCAAATTCAGAATTACAAAAGCCACACTACTGGTCCTTTTCCAAACTCTCTATGAAAAGCATTTTTCCTGTGGGCAAAACTTTGTGTAGGATTTTTAACTGAAAATATTGTGATCTAGCATCTTGATTGACTTGTGACGTATATTGTACATGACTCCATGGCAACGGGGTATCAAATGTCCCTTCATGGTATAATTGAAATGTATGTATCTTTGAGATCATACGGCCCCAAGAAAAAAATGTACAGATAATAATTGATATTTTTCCTTTTAAAAAGGGGTTGACATCCCACAAGTGGTTTTCGTTCTTTTCTTAATAATTAAAATCATCATCAAAGAAAGAATTTTCAATTAATTGAAAGATTTTGAAGGAGCCTTCTGTCACAGCTGCGATAAACACAGTGTAATAAACCCACACACTGAATTGCATCATCATGAACTTGTTTTTGTCTCAACAGGACAGAATGAGCTTTTGATTGTCTCTGACCTGTAGTCACCTGCCTGAAGGTCAAGTCAGGTCACTGTTAATGAAAAAATCTGACCCAGTTTACATAAAGCTTGGATTGGGTAATGTTGATTAGTTTCCCAGTGTTTAATGTTTTTCGTCCCCCTTGTCGGTCAGTTTAGCTATGCAAACATTTTGTAATTGAATGAAATAAGGTGAATAAACCAGTGCTGGGCTTTTGGGGTCTGCAAGACCTTTTCTGCTGGCCTAGACATTCAGTTTCACCTTCTATTTTCTAATCTCATACATTTTTCATCAGTACTAAATTCATTATCTTAATGTAATAGCTAAACTTGGTTCACTTCTTCCATTGCAGCTTGTTTAATTTAAAAAAAAAAAAATCTAAAAGCTCTACCACTGATTTCTTCTGCAATGGAGGCTAGTAAGGGCTAAGTTGTTAGTTGTTAAAGTGTTTAACGAAAGAGATTTTGATTTAGACAAAATCTGAGATTTCTTGAACATACTGGAGCCTGCTAGCTGGCCTTACTGTACGTTAGACATTCAGTGAGATCTGATTGGTCGGTTGGTGGAGCTAACGGCTCTGAAACTTATCAGCAGCATATCATTGCTATCTGGCAGAAACCTCCTATCTCCATTTTTTATGATTTTCTTTTTTTTTTCATAACAAAGCGCCTTTGGTCACCTTTCATGTTAGTGAGTGGGTTTCTTTAACTTTTAACCAAATTAAAATACAAAAATACATTCACCAGCAGAGTTTTATTTTTCATTTTCTAAAAAGTAGCATTTTTGGGGGTAGGAGGTTTGTGCGTGACAGTGACGGTATTTCAATGGAAGAAGCTCAGGCTGAACTATTAGTGTTTTTCATGGAGATGTTGAAGCTCTTTAGAATTTTTTTTGGTTTGGATTTTTTTTTTTTTTAATGCAGTGCTGTTTCCTCACCAAAGCAGCACCAGAGCAAAGCAGGACACTAACAAGCATTGAGCTCTAAAATGTTTTGGGAAAAGTCAAGTGGATCTGTAACTTGTTGAGTTGAAAATGGAGTGAAAATTAATTTGTGTTGCCTCTAATAATTTGAGCTAATGGGTTGTTGATGTTACTGGAGGTAAGCCATGAAGAAAAAATAGCATGATCCGAGCAAGAATAAATAAATAAATAAACTGGATCTCCCTTTTTTAAGGTGTTGCCCTGTTAGATCAACTGATAAGCTGCTAAGCTGCTAGGTGATAAAGTTACATAATAATACTTTCTCTAGAAAATGGTGGTGTTGTCATAAACCCTGTGGAACAACAGTTTGATTGAGAAGAATTTTTAATTCAGTGGTTTCTAGTCTTTTTCTGACGCCCCATGCACATCAGCAGATTAATCTATCTCCAAGAAATTTCTGTCAAAGAAGTCAATCACATTTTTGATGCTGAGCCGCAGTGCTTGCAGCTTTGCTGTGCTCCCTAATGTGATTGATTACAAAGTGGGAGTATTACTTGGCTTATACGGTATCTGCCTGTTCACTGTGAGTGATGACCTCTGACCTCTTCTGTTAAATGTCAACTGCACATATGAGAGTGGTTTAGGATGAGCATTCGCAGAGTGTACACATCAAACATCAAATAGTGTTGCAGCTCTGACTTCAGCAGAGGCCTGGCTCCTTGACTGGTGAGTCTGTGGGAGCACAACAGGTTAAGCTGTGACTGCAGCCTTATTTTCAAAGAGAAACACGTACAGGGGGCGTGTGTGGTGTGAACAAAGGGAGGGGAGAGAGTCAGTAAACACCAGTTGAGTGTGTTTGGAATGATTTAAATAAAATTCTTATCACTATCATTGACCTTTGGAAATGTTTTTGTTATTGATGCTTTAGGTACTTGTTGCCTAGGTCACATTAAAACAAGCAATAATTATATTATTTCCATTTGTCATACACATGCACACAAGCAAACAGACTCTTTTTTTTCTTTATTTTCTGTCTTTTTTCTGAATTTACGCATGCACATGGGTCCTGGTTGGCTGATTCATTTTGAAATTTGGCAATTTTTTCTCCATAATGTCCAAAATAGTTCATTTGAATATGTGTAAAAAGCACTGGAGCATGCAGTTAACCATTAACCTTTGTCTGTAAATTGGATGGTGTCGTTTTGAGCCATTTGCACGTCAAGCTACAATCCTTCAGTGAATCAAACTCTCCATAAACTGACACAGTCATAGTTTTTTTTTTCTTAAATTTCTCCGATTTTTCCTAACTTGTCAACAAAATGAACACCTGAGGATTGTCCTCCACCAGCTGCTTTTAGACTGCACAACACTCCCTCCAGCTAAATGTTGCTCAGGACATCTTTTCAAAGTGCCCTTGGTTGCTTTGCACTTCACTTTGGTCTGATTTGTAAATCATTTAGTTCTAATATGAAGACATTTCTGTGTGCAGTCTGCCATTATGAGCAGATAATGACTATGACATTTAAAACAGATGATAATGCAAAAGCATTTTCCTCTTTGTGTTCCCCACTAAACATCACACTTAATAAGATTTACTTTAGTGACATTTTCTTAAGCAGATGTTCTGCGACCTGGCTAGAAGGTTTAACTCTTTTGTAGCTGTTATTGCTGTTGTTATGCCCATAAGCTACTTCCAAAGAAAGATACTGGTTTAAAATGTCTTCATGTTTCTGTCTGAAAGAACGGGCTGATGACCCATTTATTCTGGTGGCCAAAGTTAAAAAGATGTTTGTGCATACTTACACAGAAAGTGGCAGCTTATGTGATGGAAAATAACTCTGCTTTTATCCATGAAACAATTTGGCCATTGACAAATTCATTTGTTTTAATCTATGTTCTTAAAAGTTAATCTCTTATATGTCATTGTTTCTTCTTTCTTTTCTTTTATTTTGTATCATTCTTTCTAAATCCTTCTCTCCTAAAACACTGTAGCATGTGTACAGACTAAGGCCTGGTACGAACAGAAAGATTTTTAAAATCTTAACTGATGTTGAAACAGTGAGAGAGCCACACATGAAGACAGATAATGTCAGATTTACTGTTTCAGTTTTGTTCCTGTTGTGTGTGGTGTGCCACAAAGAGAGACACATAGGACCGATTCAATTACCAAGAAGGCAGCACCTCTGCTCTCGCAGTTTGTGATCTTGCGTGATCCGTGAAAACAAACATGGCAGACAACGTCAGTAGGCTAAATGCTTTTAGTGGTGAGCTTCCTATAACTAACCTTGGCAGTTTTTATTTCTCAGTTTGTTATATATAGTTTGCCGGTTATGCTGTTCAAACGCTCATGTTTTTTAAACAAATTAATGAGTTGCATCTCCATTTTGACATCTGTCCAACTTTATGTTTTACCTTTGCTTTCATTGCCATGACTATGTTTGCTTCCTGCTTCGGTCTGATTGCTCCCTGATTGGCTTTGCTTTGGTCCATGGGACAAAACACAGAGGACATACTCGGCTGTCCTCAGTGCACTCCACACACATCAGAACTTCTGATCATAAATATTAAACACGTTTAATGTTTGCAATTTCAAGACAGGGTGGCCCGATTCTCTTCTGAGAGGATAAAATGACTCTCAACACACCTCACACCACATTAATCAGGTAAGATCATCTTTAGGGACTCCAGATAATCGGGCCTTCGCTGAGTTTGATCAGAAGGAGGAGTCCGAGCTGAAATTTGGCCTGATTGTCATGTTGTGTGTACCCCACTTAAGACAAGCAAAGAGGATAACATTATCCCTGTATCACTTTCTCTACACTGGCACAATCAAACTAGTTTGCACTTTAAAATTCTCCTCTCATACACAGTTCTGAATAAACACCATTGTGTCATTGAGAACATTACACTCCCAAATTGCAGGCATGCTGGTGGCACCTGCAGGGAAGTTAGAGCTTTCTCAGGAATCATCTACCTGTCAGGGTTCTCAGAGCCGCCTGGCTCATTTGGCAATATAGGCAAATGCTAAGGGAGCTGTGGCCTCAAGGGGGCACAACAAAATCAGGAAACAATTCCCCTTCAATATAATTATATTAAAGAGTTTCTACTATTAACTCTTAAAATGGAAAAGCTCATGTTGATTCAAACGTAAAGCAATGCTCAATTAATATTACTACAAATGATGATCATGAATAAGTCATTTTTTTGTATTTATTTGTAATTTGTAATTTTAACATGTAAATTGGGTGACATGTTATCTTATAAATTAAAGACAATGGTAAAAAAAAAAAAAAAAAGAGTTTTTGTAAGCCTTGTAAATCAAACGATGGAGGTGGGAGCTAGGGCGCCACATTGGGTAGGGCCAGCTCTGGGGGTTCGGACAGATACCCTCTCTCCCGTCCTTTAAGAGTAGGCGGAATCTTTCCCTTTTGATAAAGTTTGTTTTGAAGACCTTTCCCTCCTGAGCCAGAGCAGCAAAAAAGCATAGGGGATTCTGTCTGACAGTGTGTCTCAGTGAAATTTGTGTATATGAGACTCTGTGTTTACCTTGTTTGTTCACTCTGTAAAACAAACTCCCATGCTGGCATAACAAAGTTTACCCTGACCCTTGACCTCAGGCAAGGACCATCTCCTAGTAAGGCTGCTGGGCCTAGATTGGCATTGCTTCATTCTCTTTTGGGGAATTTCCACTGTCTGGTATCATCCTAAACTGCTAAGACTGTACTTTTTGTTTTTTTCCTTCTTATCCTGTTTGTTTCTCTTTCTTTGTTTTTCCATTAAGGATTGTACCTGGTACATGGTGCATTTTTAGGTCACCTCTGAGGTTCAAAGTGAGCTAAGCTGATACTAAAATTCTTACTTACTTGTCAGAGTAATGCCACAACAAGACTGGGATATTCAAGACAGATATGAGAGCTTCCTATTGTGTGCTTCATAGTGCTGCATGACTTCTCAAACTCTGTTCTGCTCTTAATAATTTGTTGTTTTACTGCTGGCAAGCATCACAGGAACAAAACTCACTTCCCCACCATGACAAAAAAAGTCACAAACAGAGAGCTACCCAGGCGACATTTGTCTTAGGCATCACACCCTCATGATATCATACTCTGTGCCTGTGAGTTAGGTTTAGACACAGTATCTTTTGTGGCTGTGAAAGACGATCTGAGATGGCAGGCACAGCCACAGATGTCACAGGCGTAGGCTGCACCCGTTGATGTTGAGGACAAAGTGGTGGCTTGCTGCTTCCTCTGCCTTCTTTTCCTTTCTTGTTATTGGACCAGGATGGTTTCATGTCTGCAGCCCAGTGTGGATTATCTGCTGCTAAAGATGACAGTATTGAGCTCTTCCAATGTGGCTGGATTGATGTTCAAGGACTAGAGGCATCCTTGCAGCAGAGCAGAGGCCAACCTATTGGCCTTTTGCCAGATGTTAATTCTTCATGCAGGATGTCCTTTGGCCCCTGATTGTCATCCATCCGACAAACAAGTCCCAGCTAGGGGAGACATTGCTGCCTCTGGAGAGAGAACATGTTGGGAAGCTGTGCTTTCTCCAGGTCTGTTTGTGATCTTTCCCTGCCAGGTGATGCCAAATATGCATCTCAGACAGCGAGATGCCTACGTTGAGGAAACACTGTCTAAGTAAATATGTGATGGGAAACAAAGCACCTAAAAGCAAATCTGAGTAGAGTCAAGTCAAGTTGAGCTGATACCATTACGAGAATAGCATTATCTGTCTTTCTCTCTATGTGTGGATACATTCATATTATACCACTGCATAGAGCGTATGAATGATGGATAATGTTAAAGGTTACGTTCTGGCAAGCATTTGCGTCCTGGGCCTGGTCTCTCTCTCACTCACTGAATCCATTTCTGAAGAGCTATGTGGCAGAATGCAGCCCTGAGCAGCTTTAAATGTACGGACTGCAAATAGCCTCTCTACTTTTAAAACACGGCTAAAGACGCACTTGTTCACCTTGGCCTTTGGCTGAGTATAGTCACTTTTATTTTTTTTATTTTTTATTGGTTTTACTAGTTATTAAACATATTTATACTGTATTGTTCTTTGTTTTATTGCTTTTATTGGTTTTTTATTACTCTTGTTGGTTTTATTGTTTTAATGTTTATTTTATTTTGTCAGCCTTTTCTACAGTAAAGCACTTCGGTAGGCAACTGGCTGTTTAAATGTGCTATATTAATAAAGCTGACATTGACATTGACATTGAAACATGATATCACAAGTTTTTAGGACAACAGCTTCATGTGATTATTGTGAGATCAGCTGATTACAGCCATGTAAACAAGAAATGATATTGGCCTTTCAAGTTTTGCTTCTACCATATGTAAGTGCAAAAGGGATTTTAAGTGGTTGATGTTTTAAAGTTTTAGCAGCTGCTCTTTACATGTGCTTAACAGTCAACCTCACTTAAAGGCATTTATGTAATTAATCCCTCAGAGCTCCTGTGATCTTAGTCTATGCTTTGTCCTTTCTCCTCACAGAGGAAAATGAAATTAAGCAAATTAAATGCTGTGATTTTTCACTTTGAGTTATACCTCTGGGACCTGCTGAATGACAGATGACTTGTTTTTTCCCCTTCAGTTGTAATGTCATTTTGACATGAGGAGATGAGCCATTCACTTCTCCCTTTTCATCTCCACGCAGTGCTGTTGTCACCCTGACGGAGAACAGGTGGGATCCTGTGGTACCTACAGGGTGCCTGACCAGGGTCTCCTAAAGACTAATTGGTCACTTTGATGTCCTTAACAGTGATTAACTTTTTGCCTCATCAAGCTATCAATAAAAAGCTGTGATGGTGATTTTTTTTTAAAGCTCATCATAATCTACACTGGATAAGTTATACTAATTTATACTAATTTTGATACACTAAATTTGAGGTGTACAAATGGCCCAGTCAGTACTGTATTTTTGTATTTGTGGCCCTCATTGAGTAAAAGTTTGGATGTGGCTGGTTGAATAAACTCCAGCTGCTGTTCTTAGTACTGTCACATCTGTAATTCTTAATAAACTAGGTCTGTGACCTTCTGGTTAAAAGGATTCATAGGTAAGTGTCACATGACTGCTTTCTGTCTTTCTGTTGGCCAGTTCAGCATCAGCCCAACCTGTAACTCCCCTGACCACAAACCAGGGTTACATAACAACAACAAACCAAAAGGATACATACTGTGAAGGACCTTTAGGTGGACTGAACTACTTTGAACTTTTCTGTGTTTTGTGTAATTATGGTTGCCCTTTACATACTCAGTTCTCTCACGAGAATCACAGAGTAAAGGTAAAACCAGCACACTGAAAACACCACGATTACTTTAACCACAGAAAAAACTTCACAGTCTCTAAAAACATCACTTTATTTTTTGCTAAAAGGAAAGAAAATCTTCCTTTTGGCAGTGTTTTGCTTACCTCCAGCTACACTTTCCACGAGGAGGCAGCTTTCAAAAGAAATTACACTCACAGTGAGGAAAGCCGACTACCCTGCAGCCAACAAGTCTCCTGTCTTGTACATTCCCCTTTGTGTGCCAAACTTCTGTTTGTTTAAGTTCATAGTTAACAACTTATTTCTCTCCTAATATTTTAAGTCTATTACCGAGTAAATTTATACCCCACACTTCTCTTTAAATGTAACTCAGCTTTAAATCCTGCCTTTGAGAACATTTTTGCCTCTTGGCCATCTTTTCTGCTGTATGTGGTCAGTCTGTCAGCAGTGATTGGTCCAATAAAGACTGTTTTTTTCTCCCTCTCTGTAGCTTGACTCAAACCACAATCCCTCTCGGAGTCAGTTGTCTGCTTGGGTAATGGAAAAGAAGCACTTCTTGCTAATTCTCACTAATTCCTTTTCCATCCATCCTTGGGCACAAGGTCGTGGTTGCAGCTTTTCTTGAGAGGTTCTCCCATCTCATCTTGTCTGACACTTAAAAAATTGCCAGGTTTATTTTGTGTTCATGTTGAGCTACAGGTGGGTGCTACCAACTGAGGAGCCTAAGAGAAATTTACTTTGAGGCTCATGCTGTTGGTTATATGTGATGGAAAAAGCATTTCTGTTGGCCTAAGGAGACAAACTGAGGGAGTGATGAAGAGAAATAGGCATGAAACGTAAGCATGCTCTTCAGAATAAACAGGCTCAGATAGAAAGAAGAGAAAAAGTCTGAGTATGCACTTTAAAGAGGGCTGGTTTAAGGTATAGACAACATAGACATTAGCCTGAGGAGGCTGTCCTACCCTTCTTTTTGCTCTGTGAACTGGTTTTACATCAAACTATAAGGGCTGATTGATAAGTTGTGAGCCTCATATTTAAGGGTTTGACTTTTGGCAGACATATTAAATTCTTTTTCAACATAATCCCCTTCAGTATCTATTAGGTTGCCACCCGTCCCGTATATATGGAATTGTCCCGTGTTTCACTCTTAAACATTGCGTCCCGTTTTGAATCAATACAGGACACGGTTTGTCCCGTATTTCCGATTTGCCTTGAACGCAGCACCATTCCGCCCAAAGTCAACACCCGCTAGCTCCTGCCTACTCATAGCAGCACTTGGTTGGTTGATTTTCGGCATAAAGAATAAGTCATGGGAAATCAGAAGCAAGCATGTCTGCGTCTGAGGCTGCATCTGGTACTCCACACCGTGCTCCATTGAAATGGAAACCGATGCAGAAATACAGACGTGAGTGGGAAAGTACAAATGACAGGCTTTTAGTTTTAATATTTGTTATTTGCACACCAAATATTTGTTTGGGGTTTCTTTCTTTCTTTCTTTGTGATGAAACAGGAAGCAGAAATGATATAAAATTAATGACATGAAAAGTCAGGTGTGTACAAGTTGCAACGCCTTCCTGAGATGAGATTATGCTCTATAATTATTCCTACTTTCTTAAAGTTGTTGTATTCTCCTGCACCACATATTTTTGAAAGTGTCAAAGCATTTGTTTAAGTATAATTTAATAAACTGATGCTAAGTTAATAAGTTAATTTAAGTTAAGTTTTAAGTTAACAAGCTTGTATTTACTCAAGTTGTTATTTAATCATTGTATCTGCTTAGTTTGACGTTTGCAGATATTTTCTGAAAAACTGCAAAATAAAGTACTTAAAAACTTAAGTAATACGTTATTAAAACAATGTCTTTACTGTGATTTACCACAACTGATGCCCCACCCCACTATTAGGCCATTAGCGGTTGGGCCCTTGCAGTGTGGCATCCCCGCTGCCAGGGGTGTCCTTTATTTCTCTGCTTGAAAGGTGGCAACCCTAGTATCTGTACACTTTTGCCAGCGATGTTTAAGGGCCTCAATGCCACTTTTAAAGAAGTCCTTTTCTTGACCGTTCAGAAAGTCCTCCACTGCATGTATGACGTCATCATCTGACCGAAAGTGGGTACCGGAAATGGCCTTTTTCAATTTTTGAAATAGAGGAAGGTCTGATGGAGCGAGACCAGGCGAATAAGGCGAATGCTCAATCAATTCAAATCCACAATCTTTAATGGCTGGCATGGCAATGACAGACTTGTGAACAGGGGCATTTTGTCCATTTTGCAAAAGCCTTGTTTACTTTAGAGTTCTACCTCTTCGACATAAACTGACCAAATGACAGCAATCTTCAGGTACACAGCCTTAAATAATCAGGGAATAGTAGAGCTGAAAAAGGACGTCCCTGCTTATCTTTTTCAATACAAGGCTCACAACTTATTAATCAGCCCTCGTATGTTTTCACAAGCCAGATATTTTGTACAAAACAAAACAACCATGAAGTGAATAATGAACACAGCTTACCATAACACAGGTGCAGTAAGAACCCTGAGGTACTGGAAAAGCTACATGGGAACAAAGTTGAGGTTTTAGATCAACCAGCTTGTAGAATGGTAACTTGTCAGTTTTCTTCAGTCAAAGATCATCTTGATCAAAACAACAATGCTGATATATTGCCACTTTCATGGTGAAATATTTCACTGTACAGCTGTAAACCTCTGCACACTGTGTGTACATTTTTTGAGCTGCCTCAAACAGCAATAAGATTCCTGGGTCAGTTTGACCCAAGTCATGTTTAATTAACCGGAAACCAAAATATCCCAATAAACACTGTTTATCAACTCTGTTACCAACCATTCCAATCATTATTTAGAACAATTATGTTTTTACCTCTAATGGATCATGGTTCAATGAGGCTAATTCCCTTTTCTTTTATACAAACGTATGTAAAAATGTTTCTTGATGTACAATGGAAAGACCTACATATAAAATATAATTGTTTACATGTTATTGAGTTATGTAAAGATTTAATTTACATTGTGAGTTTTTTCTCTTTATGGACGGATGTTGATAAGTCAACATGGTACACCTCTTGTGTTCAGGGTCAAATTGACCCGCTGGCTTAAAATCAGGACAAATGCATCATGAGGAGTTGAATGGAAAGTTTGGAAACTTTATTTCAGCTCTGTATTTGAACCAGAAATGATTAAATACAAACCCCAATTCTAATTCAGTCGGGACATGGCAAACAATGTAAACACAAATGCACTGCAATGATTTGACCAGTTCTCAATTAAATGCACTACAAAGACAACCTATTTAAAGTCACCCTTGGAAAAAAACATGTAAATCTATTCCAAGTCAGATTGTGCACACCAACAAGCAATGAAACGCAATGAACATGGATTAAAGGCAACAACTAACTTGTTGCTTACATGACATAAAGGAGTACAATGATAACCTTATTTAACCAAAGTTTACAAAGTGCATTGATGCCAAGTGTCGGCAGTGCAGGTGCAGAGCTTAAACTATGGAAACATTCATGAACAACAACCAAGAGCGACATCTGCCAGGTTCTGAAATTTTCTGCAGACTTCTACTGAGAAAAATAAACAGAGCTGAAGGCTCTTTTTACAGTCCCTGTATCAACAGCTCCTTCAGCTGCTGGTTAAAAACAATCAAGTACTACAACGGACAAAGGTTTGAGCGGACTGGCACTGATAAATATTCATCCGGATATTAATATAGAGGCTGTTTTAAAACAGTTTGGTAATACAAGACCCTCTTCTGGGTAGGAGTCTAAATTTATTCTGTCATTTGGCCTTTCAATTGTTCATGGTGGTGGATAAGTTTGTCTTGTTTACTTCCTCTTTCTTGTTAATCAGTTGCCTGCTCAGTAGTGACCCTTATTTTCTACATTGCTCCCAATACTTTTCTGGCTGTTCTTTTAAAGATTCTTGCTCTGTGTGTGCTTTTTTGTTGCAGTTTATACGGCATTCAGTGCTCTCTCTCTCTTTCTCTCTCTACTCTTGATCTACACCCTCTTTCCTGCTCTCTCTTGCTGTGATGTACAAGTGTGTGTAAAAATCTAGAGTTAAGGTGTCCCTCCCTCACTGGAGTGGCTCTCACACGTACATTAAAATTTCATCCCAGCAGCGCCCCTGACAGAAGAACGAGGTAAAATGATGTCAAGTTCCTTTTTCTGCATAAGTAACATGAGCGTATTTGGACATTTCCAATCCTTTACAATGCTTTCTCTGTAGCTTTACTTTGGAGCAAGATGTAAAGAAGAGCAGGAAGAAGCAGCTTAAAGAGTTGAAGAAAACACAACAACCTTTGACGCTGGAAAGTGTTAGAAAAATGTGAAGTGCATTGGCCTAGCCTTTGCTGTATAGGAGCAGACACTTAACTAAAATTGACTGACCACAAAGAGGACTTAATGATCGACTGCGGAGGATCAATAATAATACTCTTATCTCAGCCTCACTGAGTTATTTGCAGGTGGCTTGATGTCATTCACCTCCTGGTGATTCATAATGAAGTGACGTTTGCAATTGTTGTGATCTTTCTCGGCCACCGTAAAAATCGTATCAAATTGTTATCTCAGAAACTCTTTCCTTAGTAAAGTGACATAACAAATTTCAGCATTATAGTCTGATTACTGACTATGTTAACTGATGGCTTCTGGCTGACTGTGCCAATATATGTGGTATTCAAATCACCCACGAATATAAGGAATATACTGTAAAATGCTTCATTGTAAAGTGTTTATATATACATGTACTTATTTGTATATATATATATATATGTTTATATATATATGTACTTATGTGTGTGTGTGTATATGTATATATATATATATATATATATATATATATATATATATATATATATATATATATATATATATATATATATATATATATATATATATATATATATACATATATGTATATATATATATATATATATATATATATATATATATATATATATATATATATATATATATATATATATATACATATATGTATATAGATTCAATAACTCAGTTCACATTGGAAATCTGGTTGAAGTTGTTAAAAATATAATTCACAATTGCCAGAGAAATCAAAACCTTTCAAAAATTAAAGACAGAGTCTGATTTAGTAAACAAGGATTTGTCTATATATCTACAAGTTAGGGATTATTTTGATAAAGAAATAAGATCTGATCCATCAACAACACTGTAAGGCATTTGGAGGCACAGTCAAAATATTCATCTCAACGTTGTACCAAAGTTTGTATAACTTTTTTTATGAAAGACAACTGGGCAAAGGAAATTAACAGAAAAACAGAAAAATATCCAAGGAAGAGTGCTATATTATGTGTAGGAGTAAATGGTCAATGTTAAATGGAGCCTAAATAGTGCTTTTCTAGTTTCTTTTGACAAAAGCAGCTTTTACATCACAGGTCACGTCTACCCATTCACACTCATTTACTCTCATATTCACTCACTGATGGTTGGAGCTTCTATCTCAGTTGTCCATCAGCTTCATCAAACACATTCACGCCCTTTAATTACCATGTACATGCCACTGGAGCAGCAATGGGAGCAACTTGGGGTTAAGTGTCTTGCCCAAGGACACACTGCCATGTGACAGCCGGATCTGGGCTCAAACCTGCAACCTTCTGATTACTGACCAAGCACACTCTCAGGCTGGCAGAGGGCTATGCCATGTCTCAAAATAGTGCCTAATCAAAGTGGCTTGGTAGTGGGAAATTAGGCTAATGTAAAAAAATCTGTTGTAGCGTGCAATGACCCCGTGCTCGTGTGGCTTGTGTTCGCCCAGTTCTTTTAATTAGGCAAAATGTCTGACACCATGTATAGCAATGTACAGCATTAGTGTCTGTCCTGAGATTTTTTTGAACAGAGAGAGATCTCAGCTGTGACACTCTGTAGCACCAATCAGGCTCATGCCATGTACCTCACACATCCCCACTTGAAAAAAATTGCACCATCCCTTTATTATCTGGCTACAATGGGACTCTGTTTGGATCATAGCATTTGGCTGACTAATATTTTGTCACAGTTAAGACAAACTGAGCATTTTTACCCTTTTACATCAATTATTGGTGCATTAACACCACATTGTTGTTTCTATTAGTATCAAGCACTTAAAAAAATGGGGAGACACTTTTCCTGGTGTGCTGGTGGTGCCTCAAAGGAAGTTGCTGGTGAGGGGTTGAAAGAGGATCCAGAAAGTATGAGAGGTATGCACTGAGAGACTTAACCCTCATGGATGCCACCAAGCCCTCTGCTCTCCCCCCTTTTTATTTGATTACAGGGGACAGAGACCACATAACATGGGGTAGGGTTACACTCTGCATGAGGGGGGTCTTTGAGTCACTGGTGTAACCTGAGAGGATCACAGATGGGTACACAGAAAGGTGACTCTGGTACTTTCTCCAGGATGCTCCATATTTTGACATGTTGTCACCTCTGTCCCACAAGAGCTGCCTGTCGTTCCCATTTCGTTACACCTCCTGATTCTTATTGGCTGCTGTCAGAAGGAGAGGCTGTTCTCCTGAATGTCTTTCCTCCCACTTGTCAGTCTTGTTGGGTTTCTGAAGGAAGGCATGTTCACAAACCCCTCCCTGCTCCGTGCTCTCCTTTACGCACAAGCAAAACTCAGCTTCTGTTATGGCAGGGGCTGCTGCACGTTGGCATTTTCCAAACAGCTGGGGCATGCCACTCTCCATGTAGGCACCTCCCAGACAGACAGAGCAGCTGAACTGAGCTGAGAGCAGACTGTAGTGGACTGTCAGACAAACACGCCCTCACATCAGCCAGACAAAGTGGAGGAAACTGCTGGAGCTCATGTCACAAGGTAAGTCCTATTAAATATTCATGTTATATCCCAGAGCCAGTGCAGGACTCCTGGACTGGATGGTTAATCAAAGCAGAGATGCTGAATGTTGACCTTGGGAGGCTCTGAGTCCAGGGATGGGCTGATCTAAATTCAGGGTCAGGAAAGCTTTTTACTCTTAAGTGATTTCACAAATTGTGAAAAGCGGAGTCCTGTGCCTGTGCTGAATACCAATGAGACCTTCAGGACTAAAACTTTGCCCCTTAGAAGATTAAATGTTTAACTAGATTCACATCTTAATTCATCTAAACCACACAAACACACATGCCCACACACACTTTCTATTTTAACTTTGCCATGTTAACATATCACAGCTTTCTTCCTTGCGTGAAGCCCCTGGCAGCTGTTTCACCCAACAGGCTTTGGCTCCACATACCACACAATGAGGCTCAGATGCCACAGCGCAAACCCTGGCCCTGTTGCTGTTGGACCGCAACCGCAGGACGTCTTCAGCGGCGCAAAAATCCCCGGGACGAAAACATACAAACTGAAAAAAGATCAGAGAGCTTGAGGGATTTCTCGGAAGTCTTTTTGGAGACAGTGAGTGAGAAATGTGAGTCTGACAGGAGAAAAACAGAGACATAGAGCAACAGGGGGGAAGAGGGAGTCTAAGTCCAAAGTGCTGACATCGGTGCCTGAATCAGCTCTGAGCAGAGGACAAGGTTTAGAGTTATGTGTTGGAAGGAAAGAACTGATGGTTGCCAAAAAGTTGAAAGGAGGAATGATTTTTCCGAGAACAGGAACATAGACAGAGAGACTTCTGGATTTACATAATGTGCAGACAGATGGACAGGCACAAAAAAGAGACCCAGGCAGATGGTGGAAATCAGAGATGGTAAAGTGCACAGCAAGAGAGCTCTGTGACAGACTGAACCTCTCAGTCTCAGGTTTAAAGATCAGGGTTCATAGAATTTATTTTGCTTTTGATGTCAAGTAAGATATGACTATCAAGTAATGAGACTGCTCTAATGAGGATAAAACCATGTGGTTCACAGCAGGGCTGCCACTTTTCCCAAAAATTAAACTCAACCGGTTTTTGAGCATACTCATTAAAAACCAAAGATATTCGGTTAGATCATTTTAATATTTACCTCTCCCAAGGCCACATCGATGGGTCATATGTCCTTGCATATGAAGCTTGCAATCATGTTTGTGATGGCCTTTTTTAGGGGGCCTGCCGAGGAGGACTCAGAAGCACTGGGTTGAACTTTTGAAAAGGCAATAGGCCGACAAATGGGCCTGTGGATTTGTCATAGTGGGCCAATTAGCACGTAATCAGCACACAGAGGAGCCTAAAGTGCTTCCACACAGCACTACTCAGATGTTTCAGTATTTATATGGTCTGCTTCGCGTGGCTTTGTCAGTCTTCCGTTTTGTTGAGGTGTCTTCTTTGTCTTTTTGTTTCCAGTAGATGAAATACAGCTGTTGTTGTTGAGGTCAAGAGAGCACCAGCCCATCAGGCTGCACTGGGAGTGTCCTTTGCTGGATCAGGTGGTTCACTGCTCCAGGTGCCAATAATGTACTGTTTAGTTGTTTATTTTACATTCAAATGTTTATTTACACTTTGAGAATGGATTTCTACCCCCGTGCTCAAATGGATATTTGACTATCAGGTACAAGGTGACAGCCTTAGTTCGTAGTCGAGAGTGTTCCATATTAAAGTTTGGGTATCCACACATACTAACTGCCGTAAGTTTCTAATAAGAGATGTCTTAGGTTCACTGCTAGTGACTGATTGAATTGCACATGTTTTCACTAAGGCATCGGAATATCCCAAAACTTCAAGCAGGCAAATTTGTGGAGACATTTTGAAACAAACTGAGGGAAACCCACATTTTTTAAAAGGAGCCATTACAAAGTGTTTTGGGGCAAATTTGCAACACACTTTTCTTATATCCAATTTTTCATGCAAAATTTGTTGAATATCTCTTTATCAGTGAAGACAATTCCTGCTCTGGTTCTTGTACTCAGTTGTCAATTATTTTGATCAATTTGCTTAATGTATTAAATGTTTTCAGAAGTTTTTGATGTGAATGGGCACCCAGGATGTTCATCATCTCGAACATCCTCTCTGCCATCAAAAAGTCCTTTGTGCCATTGACACACAATAACTGACATTGACATCGACATTCAATCAATCAATCAATCAATCAATCAAAGTTTATTTATATACCTCAGTTCATACAAATTGACTTACAGCTCAAAGTGCTTTACATCAAAACAAAAAGACTGACAAGACATATAAATATGTATATGTATATATATACACACACACACACACACACACACACACATATATATACACACACACATATAACATATATACATATGCACACATACATACACGTATATATGCATACATACGTATACACATACATAAATAATGATCATCTTTTTCTTTCAACCACTCAGCAAATAAACACTCAGCAGAGGTCCATCTACTAAGTACTATTCCACTGTAGTTTTAATGAATAACTGGTAGGATGTTTTTCATGAATAATTGGTAGGATGTCAAGAGGATTTGGAGACTAATCCACGCCACAGAAGTTAAAGTAAAATAAATAATAAAATTTAGAAGAATGGATACTAGAAAAAGCAAAGCAATAAAACCAAGAAACATCAGACAAAAACGCTAAAAATACATTTAAAACAAATAAATAAAAACATTTTAAAAGATTAAAATTAAACTGTTTTGTTCAACTTCTTCAAAATTTCCAGTTAACGCATTGAGCAACTTTTAAGCTAATCTCTTTCTAACACCATTGAAAAAACATGTGCACTTTAATCAGTAGCTAGCAGTAAAGGAAAGACGTCACTTCTTGGCAACTTACAGCACTTGTGTGTGAATACAAAACATTTGATACATAACACTGCATGTGACTGTGAACCACGTGGTGTTATCCTCACACGCACAGTCTCATTATTTAATAGCTACACCTTGTAGACTTTCAACAAATTTCTGTAGGGCTTACAGCACAGTTCTGGAGTAGGTTAGCCAATGTTATTAAGTTACAGACTGACAGCTATGCAATTTGACCCCATGTTTACTGAACAAACAATTTATATAGGAGTGTTACGATTCATTTTAAGCAGACTGTTGAAGCCTTTTGTTAATGTTGACGCAGCATGTTCTGATTGATTGATCAATCCACTCTGGTAATTGGTCGGTTCAGTGCATTCTGTTCACAGTTGTTTGTTCAGTGCCATTTTTAACAGCTCTGCACCAATGCTCTGCGCTTGACATACCCCTTCAGTACTCTAACATGCAAAAGAACTTTAAACTCAGCTAAAAGCAAAACCTCTTCAACTTCAACTTTATATTTTTACTCACGTCCTGTCTGTTACTATGGAGAAGATGGGGGTTATGATCCAGATTGTGGACTGCTCTTCTTTTGTAGATTTTAACCAGTTGCTTTTTGCGTAAATTTTCCAGAGTGTGATTACCAAGTTGCTTTATTGAGAACTATTAGAGTAAAAGAGGGACGCACAATTGTTGTTTGTACACAGAAAAAAAAATGAAATACTGGATTTTAGTCAGTTGATAGTTTATTAATTTCCGGATTGAATCATAGACAGCAAATCTGCACTTTCAACTCTTCAAATGGACTGATTTATGGGCAATGGTCTAACCCTAACCCTAACCCTAACCCTAAACTTCACAAAACCCACTAACTCTAATCCTAACTCTGCTCTCCTAAACACTGGGGGAGTGAACTATCTAGGCTACATATAAAACCACAATACTTCTGTCTTCAGTCTTCAGATTCAAAATTCCTCTGCAGTATCTTTTTCTAGGTTTTACAGGACCATTAAATTTAAGCTATTCTTACAGAAGGTGACCATAATTTGTGTACCAAATGTCACTACAAATCTTTCAGTACCTTAAAAACAAACTAATGTTAAAGGCCCATTAACACATTGACATATAATAGCTGACATTGTCCAATGTTGAGAAATCAGCAAAATTTCAGTGAAAGTATGTTCCCAGTGTTGAGTATGACTATTGCCATAGGGAATAGTGATACTCATTCTAATGCAGACTAAGTGTGGCCAGAATTGATTGTTCCCCAGTGTCGATGTAACACATGGGTAGCAAGCTCAACTTAGACTAACTATGGCCTAATGGAGCTTGTTGCTGCTGAATGTTGTACAAAGGTACTTTCATCACTTGACGAATGCTATATAAAGGAGACATATATGCCATCTCAACTTGTGCAGATGCAGCTCGCCTTAGTATTCTGGCCCCATGCTCAGAGGACGAGAGACAGCTGTCCCCAAAAGGACACCTTAAGTTGGACAACACGAGTATAATCCTGATGAGGAAGCAGCTGGAGCCGACAGGGAGCAAGGCAGCTGTAACTGAGGGTAGTGTAGGTTACCAGAGGTCAACTCTTGTTGGTGTTTCCAAGTGTGTTGGATCAAATGTTGGAAATATTGAAGAAAATCTAAAATTTTTCAACATACCTGATGAACATCATCGTTACTCAACTGATGGTAACTTCATTCTGTTTGGTCTGATGTGGCTCAACATGGCTTGATGTTTCCCTCTATGCTGGCAAAAGTTGTCCAAAACATCATTTTGTGAAAGCGGCTTAACCTGGTGGCACTAGGAAGTCAGTTCCTCATTAGGTATCAAAAATCTAATTATATAATTCTACAGCAATCTATCATAAAAGCTCTTGAGTTTATTTCTCCCTGACCAACTTACCGACTGAATTTGACATCTCAGTTTTAAAATCATTGATCCAGCTGAAAATGAGCCAAGAACGTGTCTTCACCAAATGTTTATATCAAGTTGATAAAGAGTTTTTAATCCAAGCTGTCTAACATGTATTGTTCTTCATTGGGAGGCTGCTTCTCTTTCTGTGTCATGAGTTCATATTTAATTTGTGGGTTTGGTGAGGAATGCTGTGGATGGAGATGTTGTGATTATGTGGTTTGTGCTGATGCTGGGAGCTCAGAGGTCCGTGTGAGAAAGGACACATTTATCCACCAGACAATGTAAGCTATTGTGGGATTAGTAAGAAGTTAATGTAAAAAGTTTAAGTTTTTTCTTAACTTAAATCCTAAAGTGAAACTCTGCTTTGATGCAAAAGCCTTAATATCAAAAACTCTGACTTAACTTTGGATTGAGTCTGAAGTGTGCAGAGGCAGCAGCATTGTAGCATTGTGCTGGATTGTTTAGCAAAGGGCTGTCTGGGATAAGGCAAATATTTTACGTTTCATTTCTTGGGTTTCCTGTGAGGTAGGCCGACTGCTCCAAGTATACACAATGAAAACCTGTGCCACAGAAATGTGGGGAGTGCTGAGCAGTGACTCTTGGATTTGCTTCAACCCAAACTCTGCAAGATTTCTCTGTAATGTACCAGTCAGAAAACATCTAAGATTGTATTAACATGTAAGAAGATGTGTGCTTAAGTGGATTGGAGTTTATTTTGTTTTTATGAAAGCAAGCATATATATGCATGAGCATGATATATACTGCACACTTACTGGCCACTTTACAAGGTACACCTTGCTTGTAGTGGGTCTGACTCCTCTTGCTTCAAACCTGCCTTAATTCTTTGTGCCAAAGATGCAACAAAGTGCTGATAACATCCTTTAGAGGTTTTGGTCTAAATTTTCATGACAACATCGCATAGTTGTTGCAGGCTCTTCAGCTACACATCCAGCTACACAGTGCAAGAAAAGTTCCTCTGCCTTAAAAATACAGTTAAAAACCTAATTATCATTCAAATACTTTTAGTTCTTTAATGCTGGTGACAGAATATTAGTTGTAGAATTTTTTCAAACAAACACTTTCTCATGGAACAGGAAAACAGGGACAGGGGGTTTTTGGTGGCAAAAGGGCAGGAGGAGCTAAAGTTTTACTTCAATATTTATTTAATGATTTTTTAAATTACTGTCTTGTGCTCTCACTCATGATTTCATTTTGCATTGTTGATATTCTGATCTTGAGATTAAACACTTTTTATAGGAGAACAATTCATTGCGAGGTAACAGCCGGTTAACTGTTCCTCTTATCTGAGCAGTGAGACTGATTGAGATATCTGCAGTAACAGGTGCTTTGCTGCATACAGATGATTGACATTCACTGAATAGAGTTCATCTTTTTATTTCATATGTTGAAGAGCCTCCTGATTTTATCATAGCAGACAGATCTTCTTTTATTCCTCTATCAGGTTTCTAACCTCACTGGATGACATAGATGATAACTTTATATTAGTCCATAAAAGTGAAAGTCTGGGCCTCTTCTCTTGACATATACTTTTACTTTACGCCCACGTGCATGAGCTAAACTTAGATTTGTCAGCTGGAGTGCTGACACATTCCTCTCAACATCATAAAAGCCTACAGGCATAACAACATACAGATTGTATCAGTTTCAATGTATAGCACATGTATGAGGTTTCTGAGAGGGCGACTGAACATACAGTCTGGGAGCTCTGCTATGGTAAATCATTTCAATAAACGAAATAAGCTTCAGTATACACTTTCTTCAAACTGACTGTTGATGTTTTACAAGTTTTGTCTTAAAACAAAGAAAATGCCTTAGCCAAACATAAACTCCTGAAATCATCAGGATTTTTTTTTTAGGACTGACAGCCCCTAAAAATGTTCCTGACCTGCTCGTTAAAATTTTGAATTCATGTCATAGCAGGAGACCTTCTCCATCTGATGTGTGGTCTCTGGTAGCAAGATGTGTTTGAAAAGGCAAAAGAGCACAAACAAAAGAATGTTAACTTCTGCCTTTGATTGAAAACATACACTGTATCAGAAAACGAATAGACAAACACAGTGGTAGCTTCACAAAGTGAATGCTGATCACACATGTTATTCAATGGTTGAGATATAAAAGCCATCAAATCTATTTTCTCACTCATGGTAATTAAAAAAGTCAATATTTACTGTTTGTTTGAACCTCTGCTACCCCAACTTTGTGCTGCTTCTTTTAGGGAGCTGGCAGGAAATGTTCTAGTTAGTTTGGAAATGGTATCAAGGACCAGGACCAGAATAATGCAGCCACTCTTAGTACCAAAACACTAGCTTCCGGTTGCTGGGGGGGGGGGGGGTCCTGTGATGCCTCTGGGGGTATGGACAGTAGTTCAGTGCCTCTGAAGTGAGACAGTAGTTCAGTGCTTCTAGAGTGATCTACACTTACAATTTCTTCATGAGTTACAAATGAATGCTGAGTTTACAACTTACAAAAAACAGAAGCACTTTTAATGAATGCACTTTCAGACATGATACTGCTTGGTGCTATTACCTTTGTCCAATAATCAGGCTTAACAGAGCTGCTAATAGCACAATACTTATGCTTCTATCCATCTATCCAATATATATATGCTGCTGATGCCTTATAGGATCACAGCCAAAACTCACAGTGCCTCTGGAAATATATATATTCTACAGTAAAACTATGTTCAGATTTTGTTTTCATATTGAAAAATGACCTCAAAAGTAACCATCCCCAAAACGTGAACACATTCAGTGAGCACTGTTCATTATTTGCATTCAGATGCAACACTGCCCATCATGGCTGCTTTGGTTGTCTGACAACAATCAGGCTTATTAACAGAGTTAATAAATGAACAAGAAATACTTCATTTTTTCAAGCCTACAGCATAATTGACTTCTTGTTGATGGAGTTTCTTACCACATGACTTATATTGGTGAGGCAAAAAGTTTTGAGGAGCATCACTTTTGTGTTGGCAGCTGATTAGCCCATGGTATGATGGTGGTTCTTCTGTGTCTTCGGCTGAATTGAATGGTGCATTTATTGTCACTGGAGTCTTGGTCAACCTCTTGACAAGCCACTGAAAGACTGGTCTGACACAAAGGAGACCCCCAGCCCAAAAACCAAAATACATCTCAATAATGAAAGTTTCAAAACAACACTAAGGCCTGTAGTAGCAATATGTTGCACCGTGATGCTCATTCAACTTCTCTGAATTACCTATGTTTTAATATTTTGGAAACTATCATGACAGTATGCTGTACTGAAACAAACTTGGTATGACACGTTCACAAATTAAATACTAGAAAATCACTCAGAGAGCACAGACCTCTGCCAAGCAGCTCAGTTCTGGCAGTCGCTTTTCAACAACCCCTGTAAAAGATACAATTCTGGATCACCAGATCCAGAATAGAGCCATGATCTGGACCAAACTCAGCACGTACATGGAAGTTGTTACCCTGTATGAACACGAGTTTTGGGAATATCCGGGACAGTGACTTCAGTCTAGATCAGATCCAAATGAAATTTACCTTGATGATAGAGACATAGACCCTATATTATCCTGTAAAATCGTAAGCAAATCCATTTAAAAATGGCAGAGACATCATTTTTAAAATTCCCTCCAATGTTAACTTGTGGGATTTTTTGAAACTTGGTAATTTTTTTTGCATCCAGACAAATATACATATCACCACCAAAGTCTAATCATTTCTAATTTGGGTCATTACCAACATCTTCTGAAAATGAATAGCAAAATTCATCCAATGGTTTTTGTGTAATCTTGCTAACAAATAAACAAACGGACAAACAAACAAACAAACAAACATACGCCAGCAAAAACATAACCTCCCTGGCAGAGGTAATAAGCACCTCTAACTGGTCTATGTTCACATCTGAGTGTTTATCCCTCTGAGCTTGTAAAAATGTGCATATCCATGTCTGTTAATTGTAGATTTTTTGCTGTTTACTACTGTCCATCATACTTCCTATGACTGATGGAGGTCAGAGTTCCCCGTAGGCCCATTTGGTGGTGTTTGTCTGTTTACTGCATAGCTGACATTGTTTGGGGCTGTGGCTTGGTGGCTGCGGTGCCTCAAGAGGACGGCGGGCTGCCACAGAGGCTGGTGGTCAGGGGAGGAAAGACGAGAGGAGGGAGAAGAGGTTGGAGGAAGGGGGGAGTCACTCTGAGGTAAAGGAAGCAATGTCTTTAGGAATAATTTCTGTATAATGAAGTCTCGAAGTAAGAAATCAGGAGTCAGCAGAATCTGAAGGTAACAGAATCAGATAGTGTAAATTTTTGCTAAGTAAGAAACTAGACAGATAAAGAAAATTGAAGTCAGGGACAGTTCAAAGATCTGAAATAACACTGTGGACCTGGTAGGAGGCACACAGAGGGAGGAAAGTGGTGACTCACAACAATGGCCGTCTGTTTTTGTGTCTGTAGGAGTATATTTTTTTTCCCTCTGCTGGCCAAAACTGCTAGGCCGACCAGTCCCGAAGCTATTTTAGGCCGTCCTCCTGGATGGCAGGGCTGTAATCAAGAGAGCATCAGGCCCGCCACTGTTGAATAATAGCAGCCTGGCGTATGGAAGAAATGAAGCAGTGAGAGTGTGAGAAAAACAGAAGTCTACGGGTAAAAGAAAGAAAGAATGGGAGGGGAGGAGGGAGAAAGCACTTGAGTTTAATTGGATGTTTGTGTTTTGCACTGTGTACCACAATTGGGAGTACAAAAAGAGATTACTGTTGCTTAGAGTGTTCTACCATCTGGTTTTAAATTCAAGAGAGAGTCTCCCACTAAAGAAAACCACAGCTTAACCTCAACTATATCTGAGTAAGTCTCAGAATTCATCTGCGTGCCTCTTTGGGGATTGTGAATGGCTTCATTATTTTATAACCTTACAATTCCACGTCCGCCTCTTGTAAAAGCTCCTCTGCAAGTTTCTCTGAAGTAACTCAATTTAATCCTGTTTCTATTTTATTCGGCTTGTTTTGTTAGACACTAAAGGTCCAAAAACATGATGTTACAACAAATTGTTCAGAAAAAAAGGATGATGGAAAGACAAAACGGTATTACCTTTTCCTTAAAGGGATAATTCAGTGTTTTTGAATTTGGGGACAAGAACAAGCTCAGACTACTGGTTAGGTATGATGTTGTTGGCAAGTACAGTTATTTTTCACAATTGTATGTTGGATGTAAAAATTAGCCACAAAGTTATGTTGGTTTGAATGTATAATTGGGCGAAAATTTCCAAAGCACTTTTTTTTCCTCCAGTAAGTCTTTATGATTGGCACTATTTTATGATACAGCAAATGGTTACCTGTTCCTCCACCTGTGGGTATTGATTCTGCTGATCTGCTGTTTCACTCTATTGACTCAGGAAGGCACAACATCAGCAGAAACAACTAATACTGAGCCAAATATGAGTGATTTTGACTCATGTGATGATGATGTTCCTTTACTATTGATGCATGGGGTTACCGTTATGAACCAGAGAACACAGAAGAAATTCTTCAGAATTAGATTCAGTGGGTGGAAGCAATGAACACAGGTGAAAAACACATAGCCATTTGTTGCATCATAAAATTGTTCTAAACACAGAGAGTTTCTGAAGGAACAATAAAGCGCTCTGAAATGTTTTGCCCACTCTTACATTCGACCCAACATAGTGTCGTGGTTAGTTTTTACATAAAACTCATAGTTATGCGAAACAACTGTATCCATTAACTGCAGTGTACCTTACGAGTGGTCTCAGCTCATTCTCTTTAAAGGTACAGAGCTAATGGGAACCCGTTGAACCACTTCACTTTAAAAGTACTGAAATAGCCCTTTAAATGTCTAACATGCATTTGACTCATTAAAGGGATATTTCAGTATTTTTGAAGTTGGATTGTTTGAGACTCATTTCAATATAATCACTTTAGCCACAGTGATGCTCTTGTAAGGAAGAACAAACCTAGAAGTTAGGCTGTACACTTGTACAGATGGGGCCAAGTGATCTGCGTGATTTACAGAATTTCAGGTGAGAGCAAACTACAAAAACATTGGGATAATTGCTCTTCTTGGTTTTGTTCTACTTTACTTAAGGCAACAGAACACAGGCTAAAAAGTAAAGCTTTGTAAAAGTGTTCAGTACAGTATATTGACCATATTTACTTGATGTAACACTCCCTTCCATTTCAGCTGGGTGGAAAAAACAATGCCACACAGCATGTAACTTTGTGCTTAATAAACAAAAATGTCCCCGTAGTGAACTTTATCCTACATATCCAACCATAATTATCTACTGTTGTGTACAGGACCATTCTAAAAAGGCTTTAAATTTCTGTTTTATATATATGTAAGTCATTTTATGAAGCTTAAACTATCATTTGACACAGAAACGCTTTGTGGGCTAATGCTAATGCTAGCAATTGTCCAGAAACACTTTGTGGGCTAATACTAATGCTAGCAGTTGTCAAATAAACATACAAAGCATCCGCATCTCTGTAGAATAAACAGTCGGTGTAAGCCAAATACTGACTTTGAAGATAAACTTTCATTCTGCCCTTTTGGTTTATCTTTTGAGTTTGGAAAACATTGATTTGGGTCTGTGCAAGAATAAATGTTCATTACAGCAAAGAGGATCTGCATGACGAGTGCCACAGCCTGCAGAATTACACACATCAGCCACTGCTACCCTCTGATCCTGAACCATCCTGAAATGTTTTTATCAAGTCACACTGGAATTTCACCGATTTTGAAAACTTGTGTATAAGAGGGGACACAGATGCACCAGAAAATCATAGATTAAGACAGAAAGAGACATTAAGGCAAAGCTTCAACACAGAAGTACATATCAGCCTTTAACGAGTGGTTTTGGCTGAGTGTAACTTAAGGAGAACCAATATACTTTTGAAACCAAAGACTAGACTTTATGGTATTTAAAATGAGATACATGTTCAAATGAACATTAGTCCTACAAAGTCCTAATCAATGCAATAAGGAAGGGAAATTGGAATTGGAAAGATGTGTAGTTTGTTTTGGTCAGGGTTAATAAAGGCAGTCTGGTGCCAAAGTGCCACAGTTACTCAACGTCTTCCTTGAAAACCACATATTGCACCTTAAATTTGACAAAAGTGTCACACTAAACCCTTATATAAATAAAATTGTTTTTGTTACTGATTCATTGTCTTATTGATTGCAGGTAACATCATGCCTCATAAACCAGCAGAGAATGGAATAAAAGGGAAGCCCTCATACTCGGTGGAAACACCTTATGGTTTTCAACTTGACTTGGACTTCCTAAAATATGTGGATGACATAGAAAAGGGCAACACAATCAAAAGGGTCCCCATCCAGCGAAGCAGCAAGGGCCCAAGGGCAAGCACTCTACCCAGGAACCTCAACCCTACTCAAGGGGGCTACCGTCCAAGCCCTTGGGGATCTACAGGAGCTCTTGGTCCCAGGTCGAGACTATCAGATACCTATCATCATAACCACACATCCTGGACAAATGATTACAGGTCACCACTTTCTCCCACGGGACTTCAATCTCTGGCAGAGATGGAGGCCAGAATCAAGGAGTTTGATGAGCAACCTTTAGGGGAACACATCAGACCTCACCTCCTCCGTGCCTCCAGTCTGCCACTCACCGTTCTGTTAAGGCAGGGATCAGAATCCACTGAAGACCCCGGCAGCCTCAGAAGTTCCAGGGATCACCTTGGAGAAAGGAATATTTCTTGTGAAGATGTCTTTTACTCCTCAGACAGTCCTCGACCACAGGACTGCTCAGGACTATTGAGACGCCTCACTGAGGCTCTTGAACGTGTTGGGGAGCTGGAGATGGAGGTGAGGGTGATTCCAGAGCTCAGGGCCCAGATCTGCATCCTTCAGGAGGAAAGAGAAAGGCTTCGAAAGGGCCTGAATCAAAAAAACCAAACTCCTACAATGAATGGAACCACAGACTTGTCACACTATGGCACAGGAGACGTCAAAAGACCACGGCATGAAAGTCACATCATGTTCCCCAGAAATCATAGCTACCGTCGAGAAGACTCTAATCCCTCACATGAGTGGAGAACAAGTACAGATCTGGATGAGTTGCTGACAGTGACTTCTCTACAGGCTAAGGTAGCAGTTCTGGAGCAGAAGCTTCATGAGACTGGGCTGGAGCTTCAGAGAGCATTAGGATTTTTGAAGGACCAGCAGGATGAGAGCAGGAGGAAAGAGGAAAAGATTGAGCACCTGGTCAGAAATCCTGGAATTTGGGTCCGAGCAGAGAGAGTAATTGTAGATCAGGACGGAGAGGAGACGGTGGTGAGAGCTCTTGAACCAATGAATCAAAAGTCAGGAAGTCACAATGCATCATGCTCTGCAAGAACTGTCCATACAAACGAACACTGGCCACCAAAAGGCTCCGCTGAAAGAAGTTCACTGGATACTATTGGACCTGTTGTGGCTCCAGATGGCGGTACCGACACAGCAACAGTCATCCACCACATCCAGAAGATCAAGAGGCTTCTGAATCAGCAGTGGGAGTGTTTGTGTCGAGATCATCAGTCACAAGAGAAGGGTGAACCTTTAAAGCACCCAGACCCCAAAGTCAACTCTCTGCAGCAGGAGATGATGGGGCTTGTTGACATCCTCAGCTCCTATTACACCCAACATGGACACAGTGATGGAGGGAGGGATCACAACGGAGGTAATGTACACCAAAGATTGTACAATATGTGTAATTAATAAATACCAAGAACTTTATAGGACTATTGGTGCACATTGTGAAAAACCCTTGGCTAATGCAGATACTTAGGGTGGTTCCTCATTTCTTAAGAGTGTTTTTTATTCATTCATTCATTCATTCATTTTCTATACCGACTTTCCCTTTTGGGGTTGCGGGAGTGTTTTCTTATTTACTTAAATTAAACAACTGCATTCTTCACTCTTTATTCAGACTCCCTCTTCTGACATGAAGTTGTGAGACAAAAATGTTTGAGTTGAGTGTCTAAAAAATCCACGTTTTTCCAGCTGTCAACGACAACGCATTTTTAGGGCTTTGAAAATCTGACAGAAACAGTAAAACATACATGTCATATTCAAGGCCCGCAGGCCAAACTCGCCCAAAATAAATATGCTGTTCAAATTAATACTTCTGATTAAAACATAGTCAGTTTTTGACTGTTCAATACATGTTGATCCTATTTGGCCCTCACCTCATAGTATTTCAAATTTTGGCCCATTCTTTGGTTGAGTTTGAGACCCCTGCACTAAAACAAGCTGTGAGTTTAAACTGATGTCTCCCTTATTTAGGTCCAAACTGAAGCCAATGTCTAAAGAACCTGCTAAAAATTCCACAGAGCTGCATATTTGCCAGTTCCCTTAAGTACTGTATGCGAAGCTTTGTAAGTGATAAACATAAAACTTCCAAAAGGATTTTCACAATAAAAATCTTTATCTATGATACATGAAGAATGCTTTAAATTTTGAAAGTACTCAAACAACCACATCAGATTAAAAAAAAAAAAAAAAACAAACTCAGGAGAAAAATGAACCACTAAATCAATTCTAATAGATACAACAGAATCAAACTGAAATCGCAGTTATAAAAACATCTCTCTCACCTTTAAATGGACATTAGTTGTATGTGAATTCATTTTAGGGGGTTAAAAAGGGGGTTGTAGATCTTAAAAACACATTTTTAAACAGCCATTTTTAACACATACTCTTGATTTCATGATACACTGATATTGTATCATTACTTCAGAGAATGAAAGTAAAATAAATCTAAAACTGCATAAATGTAAAACACTAGGAGATATAATATGTAGGTCATGAACTCTGCACTGTCACTTGGTTGCTTTTTCCAATATCTCTTTGTAGTTGTGTTTATTTTCATTTTTTGAGCATTTTTTCCATACAGTTATTGTAGTAGACAGTCTCTTAACATCAACATGTCTTCAGATGCATCTTTTAAGAGTATTTTGCCAAAGCAGAGACAAATGAATTTTTCTTCGTTTTTTAATTTATTTTTACATATAATTAATTGATGATATCATCATCATGTTACTTTTTCGCCACAATTACTGTGAGGTGAAAATACAATACTGTGAGGGCCCTATTAGTCAAAGTGAAAATTTTCAATTTAATGAAAGTTCTTGTCTGTAATGCTGAAATGTTGAGTTGTACTGTGTGTAATTGAAAGTTGTCACATTTGAAATAGAAATATATACTGAAAAGGTGGCCCTTTTCAGCTGTATTAAGTGTTTCCCTACTTTATTCCTGCTGGTTCATCTTACGGGAGTGTGCTTTTTGCCACTCAGTGGCTGAAACTACTAGTCTTTTGTTCATCTTTGTTCTTTCTTGCCTTGAGTGTTTAACTTTTTTTATTCCAGCAGAATAGATTTGCTCTTTCAAACGTATCAGAAACCCTCAGGTTCTAAGCAGGAAAATATGTATATTCAACACATTTCTCCTCATGAACAAATTGTCTGAAAAGCCAGTTGATGTGTTTTCAACTAAACTAAAAACACAGTTTGTATAAAACTGTATGGGCTGACAAACTCAACCTGACACACCAGATGGACTGTTCAATACATTTCTCTAGTCCATCTGGGAAACATCTCATAGAAAGTGATTGGGAATGGGCAGAACCCTTCAGAAGCATCTCCTGCAGGTGATTTGGTGATTGTTCCACACAGCACATTCGTCTCGGGCCAATCAGATGTAGTAGGCAGGTGCTATTGCCGTAGTGTAAAGCAGAACAAACTCTCGCCATAACATGTAAGAAGTGAAGTAAAAATAACCTTCCTGTTGAGAAATGTTTTCAGTGTTGTTTCCCATTTGATAAAGAAATGTGGTCCAGATCTGATAAAACTGCAACTGAAGATGTTAGCATCTATGCTAATCTCTGAACGAGCATGGTGTGTTCTATTCACCTTGAAATTCATACAGGGGAAGTGGGAATTCGTCACATCCCAGTTAGCGCCTTCCGGTTATGAGCTAGTAAAGTCAGGGTTGCCAACCGTCCGACTTCCCAGTGGGAAATTTTGACCAGAGGGGCGTTACCAGTGATATATTTAATTTGTATATTATGGAATCCGAGTTCTGAGATTAATTGCTTGTAGTTTCCACCTCTATCTGCGCTAAAGGACTCAGATTGGGCCTTGCTGCTTTGGGCTGGTTACAGAAGTTGTATACTGGAGCTTGGCTAGATGGATCTGACTGATTATAGACATTGAATCAGGAGGATCTAGCTGCTGCCAAAGGTTATGAAAAAACTGTCAGTGTAGTAAAAACAATGCTTAGACTGCTAATAATGTGGACAGTGACGAAAACCAATCAACTGTATCAGCACATTAAACATGACATCTTTATTTGTGAATTTTGGATGTAGGGGGACAACCACAAACATTTATATATTTTTTAACACCAGAGCATTACACCTCAAAACTTGATCTCTAAGTTGAAGATTCAGCTCAGAAGTCTTGCCAAGAGAATAATGTGTTTTCATTTGCTCCAGTGTGAGTCAGATTCTGATTCCATTTATTTCTATAAGCGCTTGTTAATATATAAACAACTATTGTTTTTCTTCACTCCTCTTTATACATGTGTGTATATGTTCAATTTATTTAATGGAAATGTACAGTTGTTTGCTGTACATGTATTATTTTGTTGTTTTTTTTGTTTGTTTTTTTTTGTTTTTTTTGTTGGTTTCTTTAAGTTTGAGATGAAGAAAGGACGAAGAAATATTCTTCCTCTGTTAAGATTTAACTCTGCCCAAAAGTATAAATCAGTGCCACCTTAATCATTTGTATTCCATCTGGAGCAAAAAGTGTTGTTATTCAGCTGTGTTTCCATTTATCTTCATGATCCCTATTTGTGTCTCCCATGCAGCTTCTAAATCCATCATGACGACAGATGAATGTCCCCAGACGTCAGAGGACCTACACTCTGGGAGTGTTAATGAAGGGTTAGTAAATTACTCTCTGACTTTAGCAACCTTTAGTCTTATACTAGACCATACTTATAGCTGACAGACATACTAACACAAGGTTATTTAAGGTACTGTCATAGGGATGAGAAAAACACAATAATTAAGCATTAAAAGATGGCTTCCCCACTCTAAAATTATCATGAAAAGAACAAAAGTGGTGACTTGGATATCTGGGAAGTTGGATATCTTAGGATAAACAGGATCCATATTTTGTCCTTGTTCAAACTGTTCAATGTGCCAAGACGGCAAAATTTCCAGTTTATTTTCTGCTCAGAAGCAACTCATCAAAGTTGTTATAATTTGCTTCCACCCAAAAAGGCCATATGAAAATTCCACTCCCAGATATGAGGGAAAAAACACATATAAAAATCATTAATGCTCCTATCAGCGGTGTTTCAATTGTGTTCTGTGAACACGTCAAAGGTAACTTTCACAACATATTTGGTTTGGTTTAAACAAAGTGGTTTGCTTTCTTGAATAATTTGTTTGGTTAGGGGAGGGGGGTTAAATGCCAACCCCAGAGAGCGCTGTCACAATCCTAAACCAGACTATTTAAGAATGAGTAAAAGGCACAAGCAGACGCGCAGTATTACCTTCATAATATGGGAATAATGCTGATTTTAGCAGGAGACCAAAATGATTGTTTTAAAGTGTAAGTAATTAAACAAAAAGGTAAATATTATCAATATGGAACCTTACAAAGCCCAGCTTTGTACGTGGTTAATACACCCTTGGGGGTGCAGTATTTGTTTGAATTAAAACCAGTTCTCACACGACCACTTTGTCGAGAAAAGACACAAGAGCAATTATCTAAATGTGCTTAATTTATATATTAGGCGGTTGCATTAAATTTGGCAGCATGGCTCTGAGCGCTCATTACCGCCCTCCTTGAAGCCCACAAAGAAATCATGAGGCAGGGAGAGAAGCAGCAAAATCCCCCCAGAGCAAGCAGCAAGTCAGCTGACATTGATTAACTCAGAGAACAATAGCATAGAGGAGGGGCTGGGGAGTAGGAGGGTTGCAAAGCAGCTTGCAGTGGGAGCAGTGAAGGGTAGGCAGGCCAGAGCAGCTTAAGTAAGGTGGTATGAGTGCATTAGCCAATAGCAGCTTTAGAGGTAATCAGCTGGCTGTCAGCAGTAGCCAGCCAGCTTTGGATCAGCTGTTTAACTATGGAATGCTAGCACGTTAGCATTCTAGGCTCTGTGTTCTGCCAAAACTAATGCTATACTTCATTGCACAGAGAAGGATAACAAAGCTGGCGGCATGTCTCTGCATGCTAAGTATTGTTGTTTTTTTAAAAGCCTTGAGTGACGAAAATTATATACTGTGTATTTAAAGAAATTAGACTGCTCAATTTGCCTTAGCAGATATAGTCTTATATATGCAATTCATGTTATACTTCTTGCATTTTCTCCTTGAAATAGATGTTTATTTGGACTTCAGGTGAGTGTATCCTTGTTTGAAGATTAATGAGCTGTTTTTGACCAGAAATGAAACATTACCCTCACTAATATTAAAATTGCACCAGTCTATGTTCAGTTCTTTGAAAGATCAGTCAGAAGAGATTAAAACTATCAATTTGACTCTGTTTGTTCTGCCTTGCTAGAGATCTGAATAATTTTAAGCGTATAGTAATGCACACAGTCACATCCTCTGCAGTGTGAGTCAGTGCAGTGATTTGTACTCTTTGAAAATGAAGGGAAACATTCACTCTGTTTAATACATTTGGAGATTTCCCTTTGATTTCCAGCTTTGATGCTTTAAAAGGATTGGACTGGAAATATCGATTGAATTACCTTCAGCAGCACTGCATGAATTATTTATTAGGAAATCACTTCCAAAAATCGTTTTCCTATTTTTATACTGCTAACTCAGACATTACGAAAGGAAATCTTTAACTGGGTTTAATGTTTGTCCCTGAGGCTGTGAATCCAAGCAGGGAACTAAAACTGATACATTTATGAAGGCATTTAAACCAAATATTAAGCTCCAAAAAAGAAAGTATTTGATGGTAATTATTTCTGCCCCTCTCTCCTTGATTTTATGCAACAAAAAAAAAAAACACAAGTGTAAACCTGGAGAGGCAACATGGTGTGAACCAGAGCGAGCAGAAGGGCCCCTGGGAGGTGGCTGCTGTTCAGGTGGACGCTGACCCAAAGAAGAGATGGATGGAGGGCGAGAAGGAGACGAGCCCAGACAGACAGATGATATCAGGAGGAGCTGGATCAGGGTGGACAGATGGAGGTGTAGCGTCTGTGGAAGCTGAGACTCAAGAGAGAACAGCCAAGATGAAACCGCAGTCCCCTGGAGAACAGATGGAGGGGAGTTCTGGCTCAGAGACCACCACCAGGGGCAGGTGAGAGGACTGGAACTGAAGCCTTATCTCCGTGTGTTTGGATAATGTATTTGGATGTTTATTCCCTGGGGGGAAGCTACCGAGCGTGCGTGTTATCTCATGGGATTTAACTCCCAACGCCTTCAGAATAAATCTATTCTCTTCTTCTCTTGTAGGGAGACAGTGAGCTCGGATTTTATGGCTGCCTGTCAGTTTCTTAAAGACCACATGGACAACATGAATAACCCCAATGATGACATGGTGAGAAGTGTTCATTTGTCTTCATTATTCACTAATTATACAAATTAAATGAATTAACTTTATATTAAAGCCACTGACATTAGGCTGACCATCCACTAAGTAATGTTATTCCAGATATATGACTTAGTTTGTCAAGCACAGGGGTCATGGTAAATGGACTTGAGCTTTTATAGCGCCATTCTAGTTTCTTTGACGTCTCGAAGCAGCTTAACACTGCAGGTCACATCTACTCATTTACATCCATTCACTCTCACATTCACTCAGTGATGGCTGGAGTATCTATGTCAGTTGTCCATCAGCATTACCTAACACCCTTTCATGCCAATTTTACACACCACTGATGCAGCACCTGGAGTAACTTAGGGTTAAGTGTCTTGCCCAAAGACACATCGCCATGTGTAAAACTGCAAACTTCTGATTACCGACAGAGTGCACTATCAGACAGCACCACCAATGCCCCTAAAGTCTTGGGGGCGTGACCAGATTCTAGGTTTGCTGTAAACAATTTATCCAAATAATGTTCCAGTGTGTGCGTCAACATGATTACTTAAGTGGCATCTCTAACTTCAGATTGTAAATATTGATACTTATGACTTTAGGTTGGGCTAGCTACAGTATAAAACACTGCCTGGCCAAAAATAAAAGTCGCCACCTGGATTTAACGAAGCAAATAGGTACGAGCCTCCTATTGGATAATTACTGCATGGGCGATTATCTTTCAGCTGGCAATGAGTTATTTAACCCCAGCTGATGCAATGAGTAGCTTCTCATTTCCTAAACAACTATGTCGAAAGACACATCCTGTGGTCATGGAAAAGGTGTTAGTCTGTTTAAGAAGGGTCAAATCATTGGCATGCATCAAGCAGAGAAAACATCTAAGGAGATTGCAGAAACTACTAAAATTGGGTTAAGAACTGTCCAACGCATTATGAAAAGCTGAAATATAAATCGAAGACAAACAACAGTAGAACTCAGGGGTATGTTTGATAGTGAAAATAAGAGCATTTTCACACACACAATGTGAAGGGAACTCAAGGGATTGGGACTGAACAGCTGTGTGGTCTTAAGAAAACTACTAATCAGTAAGGCTAACCGGAAAGAAAGGCTTCAGTTTGCTTGGGAGCATAAAGATTGGTCTCTGGAGGACTGGAAGAAGGTCATGTGGTCTGATGAGTCCAGATTTACCCTGTTTCAGAGTTATGGTCGCATCAGGGTAAGAAGAGAGGCAGGTGAAGTTATGCACCCATCATGCCTTGTGCCTACTGTACAAGCCTGTGGGGGCAGTGCTATGATCTGGGGTTGCTGCAGTTGGTCAGGTCTAGGTTCAGCAACATTATGTGCCCAAAGAATGAGGTCAGCTGACTACCTGAATACACTGATTGACCAGGTTATTCCATCAATGGATTTTTTCTTCCCTAATGGCACGGGCATATTCCAAGATGACAATGCCAGGATTCATCGGTCTCAAATTGTGAAAGAGTGGTTCAGGGAGCATGAGACATCATTTTCAAACATGGATTGGCCACCGCAGAGTCCAGACCTTAACCCCACTGAGAATCTTTGGGATGTGCTGGAGGGCTTTGCGCAGTGGTCAGACTCTCCCATCATCGATACAAGATCTTGGTGAAAATTAATGCAACACTGGATGGAATAAATCTTTTGACATTGCAGAAGCTTATCGAAACAATGCCACAGCGAATGCGTGCTGTAATCAAAGCCAAAGGCAGTCCAACAAAATATTAGAGTGTGTATACATGTGTGTGTAGATATATATCTATATATCTATATATATTGCTATATCTGTCATTCCCTATCTCTCTCTCTCTATGTGTGCTGTGTGTGTGTGTGTATATATACATATATATATATATATATAGATATATATATAGATATATATATTTTTTTTTTTTTTACAAAACCATCTGCAAAAGAATATTCAGTAGGCTTGAATTTTAATTTGTTTTTTTTAAAGAGGCATGTTGCCTGTCACCTGCAAGCAGATTTTCCTATTCTGCTTTGTTTTTCTTTCCAGAGGAAGGCTCTGGTGGTTTGTTTCCAGCACTGGTTCAGTGCAGCAGCCGAAGAGTCTTCAGAAGCCAGCAGGTTTGCTCAGTATCTGAGAGAAGTGAAGAAGTCCACACCGTCGCTGCTGCCCTTCCTTGTGAACCTTGCTGATGACAACAACAACACAGTTCTTCATTACAGTGTGTCGCACTGCAATTATGACATCGTCAGTCTGCTGCTGGACACTGGTATAAATCATCAGAGTCAGAGCTGTTGGACAGAAGGGTGTTTGATTTCTTTAAAAATATATAAAATGAATTGTCTCTTACCTTGACTTTTCAGGTGTGAGTGACTTGAATCTTCAGAATAATGCAGGTTACACTCCAGTGATGCTGGCCTCGCTCACAGCCCCTGATGGTCCTGGTGGGATGGAAGTGGTCCGCAAGCTGATGGAGCAGGGAAACATTCACACCCGCTCTAACCAGGTAACACAACCAAGGAAATACAAAGTAACAGAAATTTTATTGAAAAGAGTCCTCATGTGTTCGGGCACAGCAATCACAGCTATTAAACTGTTGTTTGTTCTATAGTTTTCTCTGCACTATTGAGAACATTGTTTCTACTTAAATTACATTGTTTATAGTAATACATTTTCTTCAGTTTATGGTCTTCACATCAGCCTTTTAAAGAATTACTTTTACTCTTTTGTGGCTTTAGCAATCTTTTCAAAGTCTTGGAAAATACACTGATGCCGTTATTGCTTTAAACCGGTTAAAGGGATGATTCTTGATTTGTGAAGAGGGTTGTATAAGGTTCTTAGCACTTGCCTGAACATTAGCCCCAGTGACAGGAAAAGTTCTGTGTCTGTACAGAAATAGTCAGCATGGAAGCTATAGCTACCTATAGATTTTTAGTTGAAAACAACCCACAAAAACAGTGTAGAGTAATTACACACTAGATCCATTATCTTAACAACAACTCACTTTTCCACAGCTGCTTTGTTTTGGTACTACCTCAGTATATTACAGAGCCTATGGTGTCCCTCTGTCAGCATCATCCTGATCAACATATGATTTCAATTCAGTTTTACCAAGTACACTAGTATCATTACATCCCAAATAAGTGTAGGCCAAAGTAATAAATGTTTAAAGATTATCCTGCTCATCAAGTTAAGTAGTTTTGCTAAAATGCATTATTCTGTCTCGGTTTACCTCCTCAACAACGACCATATGGTGTGTTTTAATCAAGTAAACTTAGTATCAAAACCATGGCTTGGGTCTTAGTACAATAAACAAACAGTATAAGCTGGATACTTACTTTGGAGAAACATTTTCATTTGGCTACTGCAGCATTTCCTAATAGTATGTGAAACGATGCTCCTGGTCTGTCTAAGTATAAATATTCCCTATTAGAGGGAGCATCTGAATGATGAGAGCTGCAGATCACAAAAATATGTATAAAAGATACTGGGATCCTGAAAACTCCTGGAGTGTTTTTCATAGTAACACTGTTATTTCATCATTTGTCGATGTGAGCTCATGATTTACACACCTGTACCAACAGGTAGCATGTGTTTCTCAAGTCCTCCAGCTCCCAGAGCAGTTTCCTCAATTCTTTATCCAGACCTGTTGACTCTCCATCCTGAGAAGTTTTCCTGTTTGTTCTATACAATTATTCCCAAGTACCCAGATTAAATGGTGGTCATATTTGATGCAAAGATCACCAATTTTTGTAGTTTGTCTGTGGTTGTTGGTATTGTGAAGACCACAGATTGTGGCTGGTGTTGGAGGAATACCATCGACTGTGCTATGCAGCGAAGTTGTGCCAAAACAAAGCAGCTTGGAAAAGTAAGTTGTTGTCAATAAAGTTGGGAGAGAGGCAGGCAGGGACAAAGGGACTGAGATTAGAATTCATGAATGCAATAGCTTTACATTATAGATGCCCAGTCCAAAATTTATCCGTATCATATTTCTCCCTATTGAATTTAAATTCATTACGGGATAGCCCCATTTTCAAGAGGGTCTTTCCTCCCCATAAAGGTAGATATTACAGGGATATGAGCAGTAACAACCGTATGAACACCTATGATTATGAAGACGAGAGGTTAATGCAACAGCATTTAGTTAATCTGCAAATGACTTAGGTGTAATAGATTCAAAAATGATTTATATTAAACAATGTTGTTTCTGATGTTGGTTGTTGGTAGTAGAATAAAGCAGTTGGAGTCAAGTGGGTCCACAGCAGCAGCTTGTCCATGTCGGTAGTCATTGCTAAAGTATTGTCTGTGATATTTGCAGGAGCTACTACGTATTTTTATAGGCAGATCATTCTGAAGTCAAAAAACTAGAGACGAGTACAAGAGCAAAATATAAAAGAGAGAGAAAAACAGAGAGAGTAGGGAAGAGGAGGTTGGAGGTCGAGACTATTGGGGAGGGGGCAGAGAAGAAGAGGGAGGAGCTCAGTGTGCCAAGTTCCCTGGCAGTCTAAGCCTACTGCAGCTTCAGTATGGACTGGTCCAAGCCTGAGCCAGCCCTAACTTAAAGCTTATGACAGAGGAAAGTTTTGAGTCTTCTTATTTTGGTAGAGAGGGTGTCTGCCTACCAAACTGTGATGAGTAAATGATTCCAAAGAAGAGAAATATGATACTTTAAGTACATTTCCATATTGTCTGTCTCTCCACAGACAGGACAAACAGCTCTACACTTGGCAGTGAGACATGGCAGAGTTGTGATGGTTCGCCTGCTGCTGAGCTGTGGAGCGGACGCTAATATTCAGGACAACCAAGGGACCACAGCACTGATGTTTGCGGCTGAGAGAGGACACACACACATCGCCAGACTGCTGCTGGAGAGGAGCCAGTGTGACCTGACGTTAACTGATAAGGTGACTAAAAGTAATTTAAAAAACCCACTGATAATGTCCCATAAAGGTCCCATATTTTGCTCCTTGTCTGCAGTTTAACATGGTTCCTTAATGTCTTCATGAAACGTTAGTAACATGCTTTGGTCCAAAAAGCCTATGAATTTAGCACAGCTGCATTCTTTCCATGCTTACATAGCCCCTTTGTTCAGAACTGCTGGTTTAGAGGGCAGTCGCCTTAATATACTAATGAGCCAGAGCAGAGCAGTGGCCAACACAATAACATATGAGGACTTATCGATAGTCCTGCTGTGTATCTCAAGTGAAGCAGAGCGCACTGCCACTCCAGCCACGTGCCGCTTACGGTCCTGAACACACAAGAACCACAAATTCATGCCAGTTACCAGATAACAGCGAAGCTCATTTTCCCCAAACATCACAGGCTAATGCACAACATGCTAACCTTAGCCTGGTCACCGCAGTGAGCCTACCTTTTGGGCTAATGTTAGCAGAAATGGAGGGGTAATGGGGTGGGTAAAGGACTGAGTATATTCAGCCAACTGTTAAACTTCTCTTGACTAATGTAAGAATGCTCATACATTGAAGTTTATCCTTCAGACTTTCAACAAGTAATGTGAACATTGATGAACATGTTATGCAGTTACCTCTGGTTCACTATGAATGCTATGAGCTAGCAGCAATGAGCAAAATAAATAGTACACGTCATTAAAATACTCACATTTCCATCATCAGGCTTGGCAACGGATTGTTGGTACTGAGCCCGGATTCAGGAAAAGCCTAATTGCCAGTCCTGTGTTGAACTGGCTGAAGGTGAAGAAGCAGTCGGAAGTGAAGTGACTGGCACACTCATACAGATTTTAGCCGACTGTAGCTGGCACGTTCCCTTCAAAATTAAAAGTAATCCTCTGGGTCCTTTAATCCTCTGGGTCCTTTGGTCCTCCGAGGCTGGTAGTCTATATGTGAAGATATATGTGGCTGTTTACAGCCAACAACCGAACAGTGATAGGTTTTGGGTCTAGACATGGTGTACGCTGATCTCTCAATAATGATGAAATCAACAATGGTGGCACTTCGCACAGAAATTTCTCAAGCCAGTGGGTGGGGATACTCAGGTAGAGGTAGGCTTATGCAAATAAAATGCTTGTTACGTAACAGTATATCCACTGACTCAACAACTAGCCAAATACCATGAGTTTACATTTATAAGGCCTGATAAATAGAGATTTTGTTGTCTACATCTGTTCAAAAGCCTTCAAAAAGTGTGTAATATGTTCCCTTTAATACAGTGTCCTACAGAGTTTTGCCCTGTACCAAACAGTCAGTCTCTCCAAAATCTGTAACAATCACAACTCAGTATTTCCCCCTTTGTGTAACTGTTAGAAATGATTTCACATGAAACATACAGTTATTTCAATCAATCAATTTCATCAATTTAGAATATGTTTTATACTGACAGCGGAAATTGGAACATTGGATTTCTACTCAAGTCTGGTGAGAGAAAGGTGCTAATTTCAGACTCTAGGTTTGCGTGATTAATAACATAATCCATAACTAAAGGACTTCTTGGTCTCATTTTGGGTCGTTTGGGAGGTTGTGTTGCACTGAGAGTCACCAATTCAACTCCAAATGAATGAAAGTGAAACACTACAACTATTAATGCAAGTCTCACAATTACCTAAAAGACCCACTAATATACAGAGTTGGACTACAGGTGAGTGTGCATCATCATTATTGGCTGTTTATGAATTAGGATACTATTAAAAGCTTTTGTCACCTCGGCCTGGCAGGCATTTGTCTGTTTATTGGTTTGTTTGTCAGCAGGATAACTCAATAGTTCTCATGGATGTTCATGACATTTTTAGGGGAAATTGTTCATGGCACAAGGAAGAATTGATTAGATTCTAATGACTCAAATGCAGATGCGAATATGGATCCAGGATTTTTTTTTAAGATTTGTTAACATTGCAAGATAAGGTACTATCTGCATTTTTGCTCATAACTCAAAAGTTCACAATGGATTTGGATACATTTTCAGGGATTCTTGGTTATGGCACTAAGAGAAGTCAATGTATTCTGGTAGTGTTATGAATCCAGATGCCGATCCAGGGTTTTAAAATATTTGTTACAACTGTGCAATATGGCTGTTTTTTACATTTACCTTATAACTCAGCTAATGATGCCAGAAGCGCCTTGGTGGAGAACTTCCATTACGATTTGTTGTGCATATCTGTCATTGTGAATGAATGTTTTGGGTTCATGAGGAGATGTGAACATACATTTTAAGCCTATCTTGACTATGACATCGATTTACACTTCAAATAGTGTGGAGTCTGAGCATATTGTTAAGGAAAGCACCGGCATATGGCTCGTACTGTGAGGTTGAAAGGATATGGACTGTTTTTTTTTTGTAAAAAGGTGGAACATTTAAACAGAAATATGCCACAATTTAATTTATGGCATTTTAGCATCAAACACAAAAAGACTTCTATGTAATGAGCTCTTTAGTTTTAATTTTATTATGCCCTTTGGTTTATTTAAAAGGTCTCCTCTGCATGATAAGACAGTAAACATGCACAAATCAAAAGTCAGTAGCATCAGGACTTCTTCCTACTCCCATGTTTATGGTGCCAGTAGCCGCCTGAACAGCTTGTTCCCTGAGCCCACCTGGCTTAAACAATTACAAAGTAAACTAGGCCCATGTAGGGAAGAGGGCCTTAAAAGGGTAGGAGCTTCAACAGAGCATCTCAGACTGAGAGAGAATACCACTGGATCAGGGGTACTCAGTATATGAAACTGTTTTTTCTGAACATTTGCAATTGTGAACATACCCACGCTGTCATCAAAAATGAATATAAAAACCAAAGTTAATGCAAAATGGGCTTTTCAAAGTTGATGCAAAACCAAGCATCTTAAGCCCCAACAGTCGTCAGAGAAGCCAGTGAAATCCCCCAAAGACTGAGTGATGAATGATCCACGATTTGATTCGTCCCTCTACAGTCATTTGTCAAAAGTACTTTCCTTCACTAAAAACTCACTCATAATGACTCAAACCCCATTTCACCCTTTAAATCCTGTTATATTTAACATAACCCTATTTCTACCTTTCTATTTACATTACTGAGCACAAAAGGAGCTTAGATGTTTAATAGCTCAGATGTTTTGACTGTTGCTATGTGGACGTGGGTGGACTAACAGTCTGCTGCAGCTAAATGCAGATTTCCCAGGATTAATCTGGGCTACAGCAAGACAAATCTCTGCAGGCTGAGATGAGCTAATCCACTAACAGTACCTTCTCTGCCAGACTTAAGAGATAGGAGGCAGGAAAAAGAGCAGTCAGCATGGAAAATAAAACTACTGAGACAGTTTTTCACAACAAATAAGAATAAAAACCTTTCACAGCTTTGTAAAAAGATGTCCAATGGAAGCCTACATTCAGGTTTTTAAAGCTGCACAGTGCTAACATCGGCATGATAAAAAAAAAAAATACATCACAATGAAACTATGTATTATTGATTTGTCTCATTCATAAAAAAACAAATTTGAATTGAATCAAATTAATGATTAAAAGAACAAAACAATACATATTTTAGCTATGAAAAGCAGCTTATTTAGAAACTACATACCTCTCTAGCTATTTTGCTAAAATGTAGAATGCATTATGCAAACTTTTGTGAAGTCTGCAGAATGTAAAAAATACCAAAATGTCATACTACTCCAGCTTGAAGAGATCAGAAGAGCTCCAGCAAAACTTGTAGTTCAGGAAACAACTTTATTAGACTAGAGTATTTCGGCTTGTGGCCTTCATCAGGGTCATCAGAAATGCATTACAAACATCACTTAAATAGGGCAGGTTTGAAATTGAAAAAAGAAAACTTAAAAAAAATTAAAAAGTTAAGCAGTTACAAGATTTGACCAGTCATGTGCAGCCACATCTGGGTCAGCCAATTGGACAGCTGCAGGGGTGTGTCATTTGAGTCATCATGTGGTTTTGAACCAATAAGGGGGTGAGGAGGAGTGTCCAAAGGGAGGTATCAGTGGCACCATTTTGGTCAAAGGCCTGAGAGAGAGCTTCCATTGGACAGTGTTGTAGTTGAGTCACCAATTCCGAGTCAAGTCCGAGTCCTCAGTGTTTGAATCCGAGTCGAGTCCAAGTCACCAAAAAAAAATCCGAGTCGAGTCCGAGTCGAGTTCTCTCACCTGAGTCGAGTCCAGGTCAAGTCCTCAGTACCTTAGCCCAAGTACTAGAAAAGTTCCCCGAGCCTAAGTCTGAGTCCTCAATATTGAGGTATCTGTGCGCACTAGGCACACGATTTGGAATAAAACCCAAATGGGCATAGGTAAATATGTAACGTTTTTTATTATGTTTTTGTCAGAAGACACAGGAAATAGTAGATGAACTGCATCCAAGTGACAACAAGATGGCGACTATCTACTGTGCTAACGTGTTTAGATACAGAAATTGGATTAAATAATGTACCTAGAAGACCTAACTTTTGGATTTATCATGACGGATTACTTTTACGAAGTCTCCAAAAAGACACTGATGTTTCAGGAGAGATATCTCAGCCTCTGGAAGAGCTACAATTGCAAAGGGCTCATCGGAACAGCTAAGTTGTTAGCTTTCGATCAAAACAATCGGTAAGTGGCTACGATAAACGGTTGTAAAGTTGTTAAATATTTCGTGAACAGTGTGCTTTGCTGTCATATATGATAGCGCCGACCTCTGAGGGTTAACAGGCTAACGTTGTCGTTATTTAGGGGCTAGCTTATAACGTTATCAACAGTCAAAGTAACATTAGCATCGCCATCTACTCACTTCACTGGGTGCATCCTAGACAGATGTCTGTTTAAGTTCGATCTTGTCCCTGTCTTCTCTTCAATGGTTCTTTTACACAATGAACACGTAGCTCTGCAAATACCAGCATTTATGGTGAAATCTTTGAAAGCAAAACGCACAACCCGCGGTACCTGCTTCGTCATTCTGTTGCTCCTTCGACATCAGCGTGTGAACGCCCATGCAGGTAAACTAACACACATGCCCACCGTGGGCTTTAAGACTGATATGAGGACCTTATACCAGAAGAAATAATAAATAAAACAATAATAAAAATACAAAGGAATTATTGATAAATAAGCTTGAGTCCTCTGAGTCCTTCCCCGAGTCCTAATGCAGCTGGAGCTCAAGTCCGAGTACAAGTCCAAGTCATCAGCGCACGAGTCTGAGTCGAGTCACGAGTCCGACATATCCGGACTCGAGTCGGACTCGAGTCCGAGTCCTGGACTCCAGTCCTACAACACTGCCATTGGATGGTATTTGCATAAATGTAGCAGCCACTTTAAAGTGCTTGTTGAACAGAGGATCAGTATAAAATCACATAAATAGCCATGAGGCATAACACGGGGAAATACACAGGTTTAGATAAAACAGATTATATATATATACTAGATATGAATAAACATAAAAAACCCCATAAAAACATGCATATATATGTACTTAAGAGGATTCTAAAAGAGTCCTCTTAAGTACATATATATAGATTATGTGAATAACTCTGCTTTGTGTGTAAAGTAAGAAGTGGGAGGCTGCTCTGTCTTTTTGCTGCTGTTTATTATCTGAACAGGAACAGAGTGAGTACTGGTCATACACTTGGCTCGTGTTGGCATACCAAAGCACACTACCATGGGGTGAATAATGCAGAGTTAGTACAGATAACTACCTTGTTAATAAGTGCACAATGTTGTTATATGGACATTTTAGTACAGGGAAAATATGGTAAACCACTCATAATTTATCTCATAAACATCTATTTAAACCACTGTGTGTTTATTTATGCATAGTTATTATACACAGTGCTACGGTCTGCGAATCACCTCGGGCACATCTCTCGGCAATGTAATGCTGCTGTACACTGTATATATAAACTTAACCAAAGATAGGGCGCCCTAGAGCCATAAATACAAAAAACAACATAGATCTTAGAGAGCAAGAGGAATAATACACAATATAAATCCTGTTACATTAGCCTGGAGATGTTTGTGATGGAATTAGTTAATGGCTTCTCTTTCCCACCAAATGCAATTTGCTTATCTAGATCATATAGGACTAATAAAAAAAACAAGACACTGTGTTTAACTAATACATTTCTTTTTTTTTTTTAGAGTTATTTTTTGGGCTTTTATGCCTTTAATCAGATAGGAGAGAGCACAGTAGATAGAGTAGGAAACAGGGTGAGAGTGGGGAATGACATGCAGGAAACAGGCCACAGGCAGGATGTGAATCCGGGTCACCTGCTTGAGGGCAAACCTCATGGGGCGCGACCTAAGCCGCTGGGCCATTTGTGCCCCATTAACTTATATATTTCTTATCATATTTTTTTTAATTTATTTTTATGTATTTATTTAATATCTGCAATATTGATAGAACTTTTGACTGGTACTCACTGCTGCTAGATTACGAAAGTTTGTCCATACCACCTCTTTCTTGTTCGTGACTGTGAGGAGTGTCTCAACAGGCTTCATACACTTGTGCCTTTTTTCAAATACATTTTAACCAGAAAACATGAATATTACTGTAAAAGAATTAGCCTACCTTAAAAGAAAGTCGAGATCTGGAAACCTGACCCTTGTGAGGATGAGTCAAAGAATCTCCTCTTGGATGCTACTGTGGACAAAGTTAAATCAGAAGAATTTCCTCCTCTGGATTTTGATTGGCTGGTGACTGAGAGTGAATGCTGGTGAGTGGGAAGGTGTTTGAAATGTTGAAGTCTTTACAAATGGAGAGGTGAGCAGGCTAGATTATGAGGGTGTCACGTCTGCTCATGAATGCAAACTGAGAAAGAGAGTGAGAGGTTTAAGGCAGAAGTGTTCTGACTAAGATTGTAATTCAAAGTAACAAATATGGATCATAAGCCTTACTTCCTGTCTGTCTGTCTCTATTTTTTTTATTTAGCGTGGACAAACTGCACTCTCCATCGCCATGCAAGGTTCCTACACAGACACAGCTGCCCTGCTTCAAGCCCACGCCAAAGCCCGAGCCTTGTAGTCCTGACAAACTGGGAATCATCTGCAGACGACTGAGCGTCTTACAAGCACTTAAAACAAGTTTCATGTTGATATATGTGCTTCGGCTTGTTGCTGTAATCGGGACTTACAGGACATTTGCAGAAATAAAAGCTTAAGTTTTAAACTGAAATATACCATTACAAACAGACATGAGATATGACCTTATTATTATTGAGGTAAAGCTCAGTCCTAATTGAACTTTAGAGCTGCAGGAAATGTGCTGATGCCTTTAACGCTGATGTTCATAGCTCTTTTTGACCTTTGCACATCAAAGTAGTATCTCTGCTTTGCAAACTATGCAACATCAGAAATATTTATTATAATAAATTTATTGTACAGCTCAGATGGATATGAGTGCTTTAACAGTGATACTAATATTTGAATAATTACAGCAACCAAGTCTTTTGATTTCAAATGTGTGTCAAACAAACCAAGAACATGAAATAAAGATATTTTTCTGTGACCCCCAAAAATCTGTTGACCTGAGTCATTAATGTACCAAGCCCCTAAAAGAACATAAACTTAAAGAAAAAATACGTTGCTCACTTAATGACAAGAAGGTTGAAACTCTGAGAAATATTGGAGCATATAATCAGCAAAAGATTATTGAGCTCATTCTGCAAGACAGAAAACCAGAGGTTTCTTATGCTCATCAGAAAATATCTTTGCTCAGGAGAAAAAAAACTCACATGAGCAAATAAAACTTTTTACCATCATTTATCATATTTGATTGCAAAATTATACTTTGGGCTTTTTCTGATAAAATAAAAAAACAAAATGGTGCAAATGAAGGCTTCTCTGGAAGGGACATCTTTTGCCTTTTTCACTTGTATCTCTGGAGAACAAAATTACACAAGCATAGTTTGTATCAGTATCATTGCTAGTTTCCAGAACGTAGTCACTAAAGCACATGTAGTATTTCAAAAATCAGAATTCAAAAGACTTGTTTTTGTAATTCTTTCATTTTCGAAGCAAAGACACCAATCTTCATATGATCTTATTTTTATCATCAGACTCAGAATTGATTTTAGGAAAAAGAGCTTCTTGTTATGCTGCCTGCACCGATTGGAAGAGTATACAGACTGAACTGAAAATGTCTGAACTGGTTTCATTCAAAGCTTTTTGTTCCATTTTGCTCACCAGGCAGCGAGAATCGTATGATAATGCCGGTGTTTTTAATTGTGACTGGCCTCAAAAATTATTGCTCTTCCATTGTCAAGTTGTTGATTTTAATGTTTTTGTTGGTTGAAATCTATTGGCAAAACCTTTTTTAGTTTTGTATTGATATTTGATGCCTGTTGCTGACCTCTTGGCCAGGTAACCCTTGTAAATGAGATCCTGATCTCAGTGGGTTTTGTCTGGTTAAATAAAGGTTCAATTATAATAATTAAATCTTCCCAACCATCCATTCCATAAACTTGAAATGTTGTTGTTATGAACAAATATGTTTGTGCGCCTCGTGCAGAGGTATCTCAAAAAACTGGAGGTGGAGGTGGTTTGTCCCTCTACTATTAGTACTCCAAGTAAACTTGAAATAGTGGCCTTTTTCTAACATATATCTCAATCACACTAACTGAATTTTTGCCTCAGTTCATCATTCTAGTATTTTCTACCCTTGTTAAGATCCCAATGAAGCTTTCAATCGGTATGAAAAACTCATTCACTAGTTTGTTGGTGTAGTATGAAACCTGACCAGCAGGTGGCACAGCTCTTCTATTTCAGCCTCATTACAGCCAGACAAATCAAACCCAATAACACACTTACAGAGAGCAACAGCGTCCATAAATCTGGAATTCTAAAATGAGCATACACAGGGGATTAGATCTAATCCCTTTCAAGTATGACACACAATTATAGACATGACACCCACCAAATTGTGCTAATTCCACCATGAGAGGGGACACAATGAGATTCACCTGCAGTCCTCCAGTGTGGCAGCTGGAAAGGCCCCGGCCGAGAGCAGATGTGTGTGATTGGCCTTTGTTCTTCTAACCCCCCTCTGGGATACAGTGAGAGGCTGAGCTTTAGTCTCTCTGCGAGGATGTGAGATTACGCCGGTGAGATAAAACAAAAAGGATTCAGTGTAGAGAGGAGGGGGAGGCTGGATTTCTGTCTCAATGAGCAAAGCCACCTCATTTCCCCGAGGATTCTTCTTCCCAGCCCGGCTGACTGACTGTCCTGCTGCTTTAATGACCCTGAGCAAATATATATCCTCAGAAAGAGACGGAGAAAGATGGGTCAAGATGGAATCAGCTGCTTTTCTATCCATCAAATGTCACTGATAAAATAGAAGCAGACAGACTCAACACTAATATAAAGAGTGAGGATATCAGCAGTGCCAAATAATACAATACTGTAGTTACTTTAAGAAGGTGAACTACAGATTTAAAACATGTAGTTATTTGTAAGTGCACTGTAAGCCATGTCCCAATATACACATGTACAGTTGAAAACCCACTTCCCCCACAGGCCTTCATGCTACACTGAATAAAGGTGTTCGTCTTCACTCTCCTGCAGCAATGAGCATCTGTGACATGCATTTGTGTGCTGCAGGAACCACTGGATTAATAAAAAGAATTCATTACATAATACCCTAATGGGGTTTGGTACAAGAGTCCACAGGCTTTAGTCCTGCTCCAGTTTAATAATGATAATGGACCGGGTTTATCCCCGACTGTGTTTCTGTGTTTGGATGAATCACTTTGGATTGATGAAAGTCAAAAGCAGCTCAGGCAGAGAGGACAATGAAAACATACTGTTTTGAGCAGATTTAAATCTGCTAAATCTTCAATTCAGAGGCAAAAACATTTGGAGGCGTGTTATTAAAACTGTGCTATTTCTGGTTCAGCTCCCCATATTTTGTCAAACAAACGTAAGATTGAGCAATATTACAAGACAGAGTTAAAGGATTGGTTCAGGGTCATTTCAGTTTTAAATACATTAGCCACAGTTATTCTGGTCAGCTCTGACTCTGTAAGGAGAGAACTGGTGTAAATGAGGCTGTGCATTTCTGCAGATAAGGCCAAGAGCTGAGTAAAATTTAATGAAAAATAGGTGAAAACAAACTGAAAAAATGTTGGGGTGTTCACTGTTCTGGACATGTTTAAGATGCATTACTTCTATGATGGCAAACCCCTTTGTTTGGTACTACTTTGTTCCAGGTGTAAGGACACACAGGTTATACAGTGTGCAAAAGTCGTACCAAAAAAAGGGGCTTGCAAACATAAAAGTAAGGCATCAAAATGTGTTCAGTACAGTGTACAAGCACCTCAAAGCTGTTTGTTTGTACAACCTGTCTTAAAAAAACATACTGAACAGAGTGGTGCAGGGATGAGTCCTGAAATGTGGAAGTGAGTTAGCAAGTAGCGCTTCATAGTTTCCACACCCCAAGAGTAAATGGGATTTAGAATACTGGTTTCAGATAAGTGTCTGGAAAAAGTTCATGGTGAACACATGAGATTTTTGATGTTTAATGTGAGATAATAAAATGCATCTGCTGTTGCCTGCTTTTGAAACTTAAAGGTACAGTGTGTAGAATTTGGCATTTGAGCGACATCTATCATTCTGATTCTAGAATGAGCCCAACCGTAACCAAAACATCACATCGTTGAGCAACGGAAGCCTGTGAAAACCAAAAGGGGTTGTGAACAGGGCATCATTTACTAAAGTGACAAGGTTTGGGTTTAGGTTAAATCCCTAGTGCAGAGTAACAACTGTCTCTACATCCACCGCCGTCCTCTCTCCTCTTCTTCGCCTGCATTCCAGGAAGATTTCAGAACCGGCGGACAGATTCGCGTTTCATTCTTTTTGTCCCTAAAATCCACCCGTAGACCACATGGCGGATCGTTATGTCGGCCTACATAAATGCGGCCCGTGGTAATGTACATTTTTTGAAGCTTTTTCTAACTAAATAAAAATAAAACAAACATTTTATGGGGATGATTGTACTCCTATTTTGACGGACTTTACATACAAATAGAAACATTATATCCTATATTCACAGTTTCTGTTCGGCAAAATGCTGCCAAGTTCTACACACTGCACCTTTAAACCATTGTTGATAGTTTAAAAAAAATGGCCGTTACTAACTGCAAACAAGGACTACAAAAATGGCTTATGACCTGTTGGTAAGCATTTTTGATTGCTTTTTAATGATCAATTATTTATATACTTTTGCCACAGCCGTGAAGACCAATTTGCTAAGGACACTCAATTAAGAGGAAGCTCTCAAACAAGAGCATTCAGCAAGACATCATATATTGGAAATACTGTTGTTGCCTCGAGGTTGAACCTCAATTTTGCAGTTTCATAGACGTTTTTTACTTTCATTGATTACATTTAAGCTTAAAAAATTGAGAAAAGGAGGTTTGATTGGTAAGATAATAACAAAGTGCAGAGTATGTAGGTTTCATTATTTTTGGATTCGCTACATAGCTTATAAACAGCAATGATCCAAAACGCAATAAATTATCCCACAGGCATTCAGTGGGCTTGCAGTTGAAGGAACCAAGTGCAATGCTAACTTCCATGTTGGCCTACAAAAATACATCATCCCTGCACCACTTAATTATCCCTTCAATATGCCAGATAGACTGTTTTATAAATCCATGGGAAACATAGCACTTGTTCAACTGGGCAAAAGCTCACAGAAAGAGTTTTGGGGGGGGATCAGTCCTTTATAAAAGTTCTCTGATGGGGTTTGGATGATGTCACATGATGTAAAACACAGGTACTGCCACCAAGGAGTAGTATACAGTGAAAACGGATAGGTTAATTCGACTCTCGCCTGTCAGAAAAGGGGAGGAAATATCCATTATGTACCTCTGCCAAGGAGGTATATGTTTTTGCAGGCATTTGTTGGTTTGTTGGTTTGTTTAATGGGACAGTTATTCAGATTTTCCCTAATTTCTCAGCTGACTTTAATTAAATTTTCAGGGAATGTTTAAACCCATTTACACTTTCAGAAAAATCCCAAATTATCCTAAATTCACTCAGATAAGCTGCATGTTTTAACTTTGGTCACTGCACCAGGGAAAAGTGATACACTTTCCTGTATCAGATTTTGATGCAATATTCAGGGAATGTTGGTCATGGCACATGCAAGACTCAGATTTGGGTGGTTGTCTAAATACAGATGTGAATCCAGGAATTTTTAAAAGGAATTGTTGGTATTGCACCACAGGGAGATTTTCCACATTTTCCAGAATAACTCAGCCAAACATGTAAGAAAGGCCTTGACAGAGATTTGTGCACTCGGAGCACTTCTGCTATCTAGAAGTTCTTTTAAATAAAGGACCCTTCACAAGCTCTGATAAAACAAGATCACTTAGCTGACTGAAAAGCCAAGTCATTATTAGGGGTTTATATTTTCCAGAAATCAGATGAACATAAAAGCCACCTCCTCATTGTCTGAAATATGAATTGCCTCTTTGAAGGAGAATGGGTCCACATAAAACCCTGAGGGAGAGGGGGGAAGTATTGCTTTTATAGTTTTGTATCAAACTGTTTGATCGTTCTTGTGGAACATGACCCAAACAGCAGTAGGTGGACAGAGAGGTGAGCTGTAGATGCAGATAGTATTCACTTGTTTCATAGAAAGGAAAACAGAGAGCACACAGTGAGGAATTTTTCAGTCAGATTTTATATATCAATATATAGAGATATTCAAAAGTAATCAATTACAGAAAAAAATCAAAGTGGATCCAGTTTGGTCTTAACACAGTTCATCTTTGCATGTACAGTAGTTGGCAGATCCCTGTCCTCTTCATGAAAAATACTTTGAGAAAATGAAAAATAAACAAAAAGGCACAAATAAACTAAAATCAGTCATCTCTTAAACACTTAAGGAGGGATTTGTTGCAAAAATGTGAAAGAGTTTAGGAAGGTACAGTGTTTACGTGGGCTACAAAGAAATAAAAAGGGTTTGCACGTGAAAAAAGATGCACAGCAAGAAACAACACAAACCACTTTGGTGGAAAAATTCTGATTTTTTTTACAATCAGGGAACGCAGTGCTCTCCTTTTATACAAATAAATTAATATACCTGTCCACACTTTATCTAAAATCTTATGTACAGCTTCTCTTTTACATAATCGTATAGTACATTATCAAAAACCTTATGAAAACATATTTACAAATCAATGAATCAAAAAGCACCCTCAAAGCTTCTCCAGTGTCACACACACAACACACACTCACACAGTCACACATACACACACCTGGTTTTCCTCCATGCAGTACACAAAACAGAAGGCATTCAGAGAGGGTTGTGCAACAGAGAGCATACAAAACAGTTCAAATATGGCTGTGGGATGAACAGTAGAGCACTCACATGCATAATAATGAACACACACAAGTACACTCACACACACACACACACACACACACACACACACACACACACACACTTTAAGGTCTATAAAAGGAGTAACAGCGTGAACAATGGGGCTCTGAACATGTTAACTGATCGGACAGTTTGGCTTTACATCACAGTCAGATTCAGTTTTTGGTGGATAAATAAGCTGGACAAAGGGGGTCATTGCCTGGGGCCTTGTACGAGATACCTCCAGATTAATCATAATAGGTAAGCAACAAATAAGACGTACTCCTGAATAACTTAAACCTACTTGTACAAGCTAAACAATGCTCCCTCTGTTTTGCTTAAACATATTTCAGGTTTATTCCTGCACTTGGTCTAAATTGTCTGTTCAGGCTGAAAACATTGGAGAAGTGGGTGGGACTGGCAAGGAGCTCCTGGAAAGTTTGAGTCTCTTTTCTAAATGTGCAATTCCATCACTGAAACAGCAAACAGATTTGCCTTTCTTATTACCATGACAATTACAAAATAATGTGAGCAATCCTCCTAACACTGTCTTGATGCCAAACATTAGTTGGTCATGTTTGGGAAAATGGGTGAGACTGGCAAGGAGCTCCTCACCATATTCACCCATTTGTTCAAACATTTCCACATACTGGTTTCTGTTCTTCAAAAGCCCCCCAAAAAATCACTATTTGAATTTTTTATGCACTATTACTACTTTTACCAACAGAGGAAAGGACCACATACTGGTCTTTGCCTGGACCCCCAAATAACTCTCTCCTACACTGTTACATTATGTGATGGGTCTTTTTCAACATGCAGCCACCAGCTGGGGCCTCCCACACGGCGCCGTCCAAACTGTCTGCTCAGATATCCTCGACGAGACAGGCGGCAGCAGCATCCAGCTAGCTTTGCAAGTGTGTGCGTGCATTTGCGTGTGTGTGGTTGTCTCGCCTGAAACAATGAGTGGCTGCATTGTCAGCTGGTGGGCAATTATGCATGCTGTTTGTGTGTTTTTAGGAGGGCAAGTGCACGTCATCTGTGTCCTCAGGAGAACAGCGGGCTGTCACTGCACCCCCATGTGTATTTAAGTGCACATTAGTCAGAGTCAAAAGTGGGTACTCATAAAATAGAATTCTCAACACTCAAGGGTTTTTTGTTGACCACTGCAGCCAGACTAAAAGCTGTAGTCTATTGCTTTCCTCAAACCATTTCACACCTAAATAAGTCACAGTAAATACAACAGAACTGCCTGAAATATCTCTTACCTCTGATCCTGAAGACTAAAACCCTCTGTTTGCCTCCATTTACTTCTGTTGGTAGCACAGATCTGATCCACTCTCCTAAATCTCTGGGGTTTCAGAGGTCAAATGAAAACACAACCCCTCAAATCAGCTGTGTTAACACTGAACTCCAACAACTCACCCTTAAAGGATTCTCACTGGAGCAGAGAGAAGCACAGAACGGAGCCACTTCCTTTAAAATCAAACTGAAAATACAAAAAAAAAAAAATAAAAATAGCTGACCATAATTTGGGATTCTGGGCTGGCATCTAAGATAGTCGATAACATTTCACGGGATGCCATGCCTCCACTGGCCGCCCTCTAACACACGCACCTGGCTGTCAGGAAAATTTTTAAAGTCAATTCCGAAAATCTGAATTTGGTAATCTCATTTTAGAGTAGTGCAGGGTTGACGTGCCACTGTGGTTCTCAAATGGTGGATCAGGACCTAAAAGTAAGAACTCTTGCATGTACAGGGAGACCATGAAGCTTCACACAGAAAAAAGCTCCATCTGCCTGGGAAATCAATCTAGCAACCTTTGTGCTGTGAGGCAGCAGCGCTACCTGCTTCACCAAAGCAGCCCAGAAAGAAAAATAGTTGATCATAATTGGGGATTCTGGACTGCACCTAGCTGTCAGGTAAATTTCTAAAGTCTATTAATAAAAAAATCTGAATTTGGTAATCTCATTTTACAGTAGTGCAGGGTTGACATGTTCTTGTAGGTCAATGCAGTAGTTAGCATTGTGCTTATTCTCTTCACCAACAAGCTATGGGGACTTACAGTCTTGGACCACTGCTGATGAAAAGCTCTGTAGTGAACAAAAAAAATGAAACTTAGATGCTCTGTTCTTGCTGATAGTCCTGACCAACAAATTTTGTGATGTTTTTTTTACTTAAATGTAATTGGCAAGAGTAAAATGCTATTGTTAAGCTCCTATGGAACTACGGCATGATTTAAAATTTCCTCATAAGCAAATGGTCTCATCAATTTGGTCCTCATTGTTGTGGCAATGATGTGTGAATTATTGATCCTGAAAAAATGATCAGAAATGCTTGCTTTAGGGTATCTGCCCGTTGTTGTAGTCCTTATTAGCAGTTTGTTAGAGAATGTCCTTGTAAACCACAATAAAGCTTTAGAAATCCAACGTGGGCATTATCTTATGCATTTTATTATTTCAGATTAAACGTGTGTGTATGTGTTCATAAAGTACCTTATTTTAGGAATTTAACAAAAACAAGTTTTCTAAATCCAACAGACTTTCAGCCATGGGAACCAGGAAGTGCTAAATGCTAACTCACTTCAGCATTTACGGATTCATTCCTGCACTTCTCAGTAATGGGATCATAACACTGGTTCTTCCATTATGATAAATTAATTCGGTAGATTTTGGAATCAGCAAAAATGTGCAATAGAAAATGGAGTATAATAATCATGTCTGTCATCCCAATGTTTCCTTAATAATACACTTTTAAGCCTATTTGTCTTGTCCTGTCTCTGCAACATCATTCTTCTTCTTCTATCTTATTTCAGAATGGCAAATATTTCTTTTTTAAACTTCAATGGTTAAAAGATGTTCAGATTTTGGGCAGCAATTTTTCAAAAAGAATGGAAAATTATGTTTGTGGGTCCTGAGGCTTTACCAGTTGAAAACCACTGCTCTGACACTTCTTTCATGGATCTGTACAGATTGTCCCATCAACGCAGGTGCTGTCCCAGTTACAGAGCTCCTCCCTCCCAAACAGTCCTCCCAGAGCACCACATCGGCCCACCAGGAATAACACAAATTAAAATGTCCAGAATGAAACGGAAACTCACACTGGCCTCGTCACATAAATGTAAGACACACAACACACACCTCACTCAGCGGTCATTGTAAAAGATTCAAAAGTCTGACTCCATACTTCAGATCATAGTCATCAGTACATTTACATGCAGTTGGCAAAAGTTGAATTATTGTGTTAATTGAAAAAAACTGTCTTTGAAAATCCATGTTAACATCTTAGTCAAACTAACCCCCCCTAATAATGTCATTGGCTGGAGACTGATTTTCTCTTGCGTGCTTACAACCAAATCAGACCAAAACTGGACTTGGTGCTCTGCGCTCACTCCATAGTCTCCATGCCAAGATTTTACCCAAGTCAATCAGCATAAATGCAAAGAGTAGCAGGACTAGCATTGTTGACATCCCTCTATTATCACTGCAGATCTGAGGGATGATGCTTATCTTATTTGTCCAAAAAGTAAAGCACATGTTCTGATGGAAATGCACAGAGCTGTGATGTTATCCATATTTTCATCATTTTACAGATGACCAGTTAGCTTGTAATCAGAGGGAGGGCTCATAGTAACATACCTCCATCCATTAACTGATTCTCCCCTGTTGCATGTTTACCATGACAATGACAGTAGACCAGCCCAGTTAGCTGATTGAGCTAAAAATGAAGTTCAACTTAACTTTGCATGTAAACATACTGACTGTAAGGAACACATTAAAACACATGAACAGGTCTGTAACTCTCGACATTTACCAGAGAAAAATCCAGCTGTAGCACAAAAAAACATATGAAAGTTTAGATAAACAAAGTTTGTGTAGTTAAATCAGCTGTTTCTCAAATGGAGTTTGGCATAGGACGTTGGTTGTGAATGGCTGCATGTAAAACATGACGATATGTTCTACGTCCCTTCAATCAAACTCAGTCCAAGTGACCTTTGACCCCTCTGTGTGTGCGTGTGCCTGAGCGGCCATCTTCACCTGGAGTCTGCTGTTATTGGTCACTTTGCTGTGGAGAGCATCGGCTGCTCTGTGTACCAGTGAGTCCCCGGATCAGGCATGCTGCCCCCCAGTGGTAGGGCGATGAACTGTGGGCAGGTTCCACCGCCTGCTCCTACGACTCCCACGTTGACACCTTGCGGGTACGGGTGGTGATGAGCATGGTGCCCCATGCCGTCAGTCCGTCCGATGTGGATCTCGTCCTCCTCGCCTTCTCCGGTGGTCTTGCGGTAGACGGGGTTGTCGAAGTTCATGCTCTTAGTGGAGTTGCGACGCCAGTTCCTCCACACCAGGTAGACTCCAGCGCACACCAGACCGAACACCACTGTGGCAACGATAGGAACTGCATGCGTTTAACACACAGCGGCAGGGACATGGGAAGGGGGCAGCGTTAACAAGGCAGAACGAGTCCATGAGGTGAAATGAGAGGCACAGAGAGGAGTAGAAGAGGCATGCAGGGGACAGAGGGGAGCACAAGTTGTTCCTGTGTGTGTGTGTGGGTGGCTCAGCTGAACATCGGGTTAAATTTGGGTCACACACCAGCCAACCGTCCACACTGACTCTGAATAAGCTGTGCAAAACATCATTAGCGGCCTCACAGTGGAGGGAATTAGTTTTAACTTTCCTAAGGGAGCAAAGATTTAAACCATCACATTACATCACCCTTAAAAACATGTCCTTGAATAAGCAATGTGATTTAATAATGCATTATTGAATTACAGCCATAAAACGCAGATGAAGCTCCTGTGGTTTATTGGTCTTCTTTTCTCCTGTGCTGTCTGGTCACCTTATTAACTTTGTAATAAAAGCAGTCCATTTCATCTAAAAGGCTGCCTTATTTTGTTTCATTCTGGCATAGCTTTGCCTTTTATGCTCTGTTATACCTTTCATTATGTGAGTCAATTCCCCTGATATCTATTCAAATATTATAATATGTTTTTTGCATTAACTATTTCAGTTGCACTCATTACATTCTCAGCTTTTGTATGATTGTTTTTTACTATTTCATTCATTTTTAATGATTTGTAACATTTCCATCCCTAGTTTTTATGTATGCCTTTTATCATACTGCTGATGATGTTTTTTATGAATGACTTTTAATAAAACTATAACTAATATTTTTTTATGTATTGATCTGCTTTGCATTATCATACCCATGGGATGCATAGCAGTCTGAAGTCTGTATCTAATGCAAATACTGTGACTTTAGCCATTATATAGAACAGCTAAGTCTAGACATAAGGAGAGTAAACTGGATATACAATGGCGTAATTTAATAATATTTTCCACTCAGAGCAGTTCTTTTCTTAAATCTAGAGTAATGAATACAAATGTTGTAAGGATGTAAATCTTCCAACAGAGATGATTCAATTGTGATTCTGAGGGATTCATAATCATCTTTGGATTCATACAGAATCAGAATAAAGAACTCTTTTGTCCCCCTGGTCACACGGCTTTACAGTTTCTCTCTGTTATGACGGGTGGAGGACACAAATGTAATGGTTCCCCCGAGTAGGGAGACCTCTTCCTTTTTTCGTGTGGCTGAAGATTAACAAACCAGCATATAAAGAAAAGGACTACCTGGTCCAAATGACCTTGCTAAAAACAATTGAAATAGCTGTAACATTAAAAACGAAATAAAACATCATTTCAATTTTTTGCCTTACGGTGAACTGTGCTTTATCAACTTATTAGACAGTATTCGATGTAGAGATGGGGGATGAATAAGATGTTATTGATACCAATGCCTTTAAGGACTCTGCTTATTGATCCAATTCTTTAACAATTCCCTCATCAATTCCTGCTAATTTTTTGCATGGGCCAAAATTAGTCTGAAAAGGTTTTCAAAAACAACAATGTCAAACACATGTCACTCCCGACATTCAATGCTGTGCTGCACAGATATATGCCTCTGCAAGTCCCTGGTGTTTCTGCCTAACGAAAGATGTGCAGTAATTGTCTTTATGTCAAAAATTAAGACCCAATTTTGACCATTTCTGCCCACTGTCTGCCATGATGTTTGACTTCTTTGTTACCATTTTTGCTGACTGCCTCTGATAGGAGCTCGATACTTTTTGAATTGATAAGATGGAGAACACCAATGATATCAGTTCTTTGAGGGAGCTGATATTAGTTCTCAACTGGAATTAGGTTTTTGATTCCCATCCCTATGTTTGAGGAGTGTGATAAAACATCTTAATGTATAATATATACATGGCTAGATTCCTGTGTTGTATGTTAGCCCATAGGGGCTGTTCATGTTTGTCTGGGCTAGCATTTTTTTTGCCTTCAGCTACTGCTCTGATGTGTCAGAGACATAGGTCAGAAAAGGGTTTTACCACACCTCCACCAGCTGATCTCTACTGTGCAAACTCTGGCACAAAAAGGCTTCAGCAGTGCTTACGGTCAGTGCCTGCTTTGGGAGGTATTTTGACCTTACTTTTGTTCGAAACAGGTAAGTGAGAGATGTCATCCATCTGTATACATATAGTAGGATCAGTACACTGTCCAGTGAGGCCTAACTAAGTAGGTATTTAACATACAAAGCTAACAGAATGCTAGATACTGTTAGGACTGATGAAAAGGAAACGGAGGTTATCTCTGTGCACAAACCCTGTCCTGATTTTCTTTCTGCAACACGGTGTCCCAACTTCACAGAGACAAAACGATTCCTGACAAGTCAGCCGCAGAACCCAACACAACAACACAGTGTGAAGTGAGTAATGCAGGGTGGCAGCGATGTCAGACTCACAAAGAAAATGACTTCGAGAAAACCTCGGCGAGGAAAACCTTTAGGCTGGGCTTCTCTCATCCTGACACAGCAGGGTCAGTGTGAATGGACTACAAACAGAGGGGCCTTAGGGTGCAGGGGGACAGCAGCTTTCACGCAGCCCTACAGGCCTAGAGGGTGGAAAAACACAGACAAGGAAGGCTCCAGGTGACTTACCGATGGGGATGACCACCCCCAAAACGGCCACTGTCAGGTTCTCGCCAAGGAGGAAATGCTCGCTTCCAGCTGAAGAGAGAGAGACAGGGTGGGAACGAGAGAGGAATTAGAGGTGTTAGAGCGAGAAAAGACAGCAGAGCCAGAAAGGATAAGAGGGAGAGAGCTCACAGGATATAAAAATGTGCGAGAAATAGAGTAAGAGATAAGCAGAGGCGGCAGGATAGGAGAGTCGGTGGACAAGAGAGGAGATAAAACAGCAGCCAGGCATTCGTGCATACATGGCTGAGTGTTTTACGAAAAGGGACAGATAGTGAAGAAAAGGTTTTAAGGGAGGTGAGAAAAATGATGACTTTATAGCACTTGGCAGAGCGTGCCCTTCACGCTACCCCTGACCTTCTATTCAGTATTTACGCGTCATTGTTACCTCACATGTATTTACACATCCTATACTCACAGTCATTGATGTGAAGTTATACAAGTGCTCTCATGGTGGCCCATAGCCCACACAGAGAGCACTTTATGGAGAGAAAGGCGACATTCTCAAGGTAAGATTCATCGCTCCTATTAAAGTCAGCTAAGCGTGGTTGTTGGGGCATGTCAATCCTTCATCTTAATGCCATTATTACACTGACGGTGAGGCTGTGAGCAGCATTATGAGGGTGAGAGGGACCGTAGGATGTGGTAGTTAGCATTAAATGAGGACAATCAAGTTATGCTTAGATTGACCAAATTTGCCATCTGAAAATAATGAAGAAGAAAGCCTGGCAACATTTAAAATTAGCATTAAGTAAAATTAGAACTGCTACATAAAACGGACTTTGTGTGGCAATTCAATCTCTTTAGCGATTCAAGTTAAAGGTCCTGTCATATAACTTTACATCGCAGTCTGATTCACTGTCCGTAATCAGGCCGACCCATCTCGCCAAGCTCCAATATACAAAGACTGTTAGCAGCCCAAAGCAGGACAGCCCAATCAGAGTCTTTTAGAGCAGGAAGAGGTGGGAGTAAGAAGCGAGACAACAGCAGGAAGTGACTGCTCATACAGACATTAGCATTGATACTGCTAACAGCTTCAGTAGATCCAATCTGGACTGCATTTCTTGATTGAATAATAAACCAGTAACAACACTTCAAACATATCTAAAGAAAGGACAATTCTGCTCCACATGTGACATATTTTGCTGAGTTAATTCAAGTGGCTGAAGTGGCTTACCTTCTGTCCTGTAGAGCATGGCAGCAGAGCCTACTACATTATCTAATGGGCCCGTAATGAATGGGATTTACGGAATGAATTTAGGTCTGTTTTATAAGAAACATCCTTACAAAAGCTTCAAAGACACTTATAAGTCTTTCAAGATACTTTAGGAGTATTTCACGGTCTTCTTACAGACAGAAGAGATTTTGATTCACAGCTCACTCACAGTGTTGAGACACGCTACTATCCCCTGAAGGTGTAGTGGACATGACCATGGCGGTGGCTGAGGAGTGTGGACCCAGAGCCTTAGAGGCCTGTGATGACAGAGGCTTCAGAGTGGAGAAGGGAGAGACGGGGTCAGGGGCTCCAGAGGAAGCTGTGGTCAGGTGAGGGGTGGCATCTGTCCTGTGATACTCCCCCCGAGGGAGGTGGGAGATCTTCAGTGACAGACGGGCTGGTGTCAGATGGAGGTGAGGATGTTGGTATGGTGTCGTTTCTTGGTGCTCCTGAAAGAAAAGTAGAGAGGACAAAGATAAGAGAACTTCTAAAGCAGGGGCCCATCCTCTGGTCAGTAACCCCTTTACAATGTTTTTAATCCTTGGAAAAGAGTCTGATAAATAATAAATATATGTATAAAAGAGACATTCCTGTTGACAGTATGACATACCATGACACTTTAAGCTGGCCGACAAAATATTTTCTCTCTGAACTGTTCATTTTTAAAAGTGTATGAATTATTGATCATTAAAAAATGATCAGAAATGCTTGCTGCCGGGTCCCTGGCCATTTTTGCAACTAACAAGGCTGTAAAATTCAAACACAGGCAACATTAGATGCATTTTAAAACTTCCTATTAAACATTAAAAATGTTATGCATGTCTTCACCACGATCCTTATTTCAGGCATTTATCCAAAACTGGTATTTTTAATCCCATTTACTTTGAGGGTTTGGGAACCAGGAAATGCTAAATGCTAACTCACTTCCACGTTTTTGGACTTAATCCTGCACCACTCTATAAATGTGGCTTATTAACAGAGGCAACTGGCTGAAGGTCTGCTGCTACTAGTGGCAAAAGGCTGAACTACAATACAAAATAATGTCCTGAATACATTTTCAACTTATTAAATATCTATACCAGGGGTATTCAATTAAAAGTCACCAAGGTCCAGTTAATAAAATTTCCTCCAGTAAAAGGTCTGAACCGAAGTCCAGTTTGTGTCTTATAGCCTTCCCCTATGTCCACATTTTCACAGTTTCAACAATATTTATTGTCAATTTTTAATGCAGGATATGTTTTATTGAGTCCACAGTTAGCTCTTATACCATAAACAAAAACAGTCCTATGCAAATTAATTTAAGGCCTTGCTCTCTCTCTTTCACTCTCTGTCCTTAACTCTCTCTCTCTCTGTCTTTCAGTCTTTTGCTCTCTTTCTCACACACAAACAGCGCTACACGCATTGCATGAACCCACACACACATAATAAATAAAAAGAACAGTATTGCTAGAACTTGCAAAATGTGAAATATTCAAAAACAAACTAGTGCTAAAAACTGTAGAACTGAAACAATGACAATAACACGAACAAATGATCAACTCGATTAGTAAACAATGAAAAAAAACAGGATCAGCCCGTGGACAGCGCAGCACAAAAGCTCTCAGCCCTCAGCCCTCATCAGCATTTCCCAAAACACAGGTTTGTTGCAACGCTTGCAGGTGACAAGGGTCTTATTTTTTAACAGAGGCAGTTTATTTGGCACTGCCTCCTGTTGGCTGGTGCTTGTGGCTGCTGCAGCTCGTGCTGCAAACACGATAGCGGCGGGTAAATCACCTTCGCTAAATAAATCATTATGTCTAGTTCCTCTTTAGTTCTTCATTAAACAATCTCACAAGCTTCAGAAAACATACAGAACATATATTTAGGAACACTCATGGTATGACTGGCTTGTGATCAGATCACAGTAGGGGTTCTAGTGTTAACTGGAGTAGCACCGCCCACTGTATATCCACGACTGTCAGAAAAGATGCTTAATTAAAATCTATTCTTGTGAATTTATCAGAGATTGGTCACGGTCCGGACAGAATCATCACTCGGTCCGGATCCGGACCGAGGTCTGCCATTTGGTGATGCCTGATCTATACTGTAAACATCAAGAGCACAGCAAAACTCAAGATTTTCTTACACCCCTATACACCTCAAACAGAAAGCACTTCAGTGAAAGTCAATGTTTTAATTGTAAAAAGCCACAAAAAAGTACAACTACATTAAAAACAACTGAACTATGGTAATAGATGTGAATATAACTGGTAGCTCTCTACCCTAACTGAATATTAGGGGAAAAAGGCATCTTTTCATAAGGACAGTGTAACGATAATCTGTCTTATTTTTACATCATGTCATTTTGGTTTCTATTTCCTGTTTTAGTTTGCTAATGTCTGTCTTCCTCTTTCAGTCCCACTTTTGTCTCTCTCCTGGGTGATTACCTGACCACTCCCTCATATGTCTCACCTGTGTCTTGTTACCCGCCCTCCCAGCTCCCTTAAATACCCTGCATGCTCTCTCACAATTTGCCAGATCAACTCATGCTATCCAGCACTCTCGTAGACTAACTCCTAGGTCTTTTTGACTTGTTTCTGATCCCTCATGTTTTTGTTCTTTGCCTGCTGATTTTGTACCTCTGCCTGTTTATCTGCCTCATGGTAATGAACTGTTTCTGAATAAAAGCAAAGTTTTTTGGATCATAATCAATTGCTGCATGTGAGCCCTTCTCCTTTCTGGGCTGTGAAAGTCGGACCACAAAACTTCACCCACTAAACTTCAAAATGATTGTCTTCAATCAAAAGTGATATAAATCTTTATTTATAAGAAAACAGATAATTAAAATAACGTGCTTTTCCATTAAATAGACATTCACACCAATTTTGAGAGAATTAAAATGATAACGGTTGTTTTGCTAATAAAAAAATAAACAATTATTTTACATTTGAAACAATTCAATGAGTGTTACAAATATGAAGCAAGACCCAAAGGAAAGCACATAAAGCCAGCATAAGATGCAAAGTTGGGTTTCATTGTCTAACTTTACAAGTTATGCCATCATGTCAGGCAAGCCATTTGTCAAGTTTAAAAAACATTAACTTTTTTAGGTTTTCTTCAAAGTATCCATGATATTAGGTGTCTTTGGAATACACTTCTACCATTTGTATTACTTTGCTTTTGAAACTCATCTATGCCAAGTTTTTTGGGAAACTAAAAAAAAGTCTACAAAAAGGGCATTTAAACATACAAATACAAAACCCTGCTTTGTCAAAATGAGGCAGTACTTGCTGTAAATAAATTATTATAATAATAATTGTGTCCTTGTTGAAGTGTACCTGCTTCTGTTTGGTCTGTTAGGTACAATATAGTAATAACATAGACTCACACCTTTACCAGTGTTGTTTTTTATAAAGTGCAGAAAAATCAATAGAAAAATATTAAAACATTAATTATGACCTTATACTGTAAACATGATATTGCTCTCTCAGTCAGCATCATTCATGTTATTAATTATGGAAAATAACATCTGATCTCAGGTCTGTTAATACACAGGTGACGTGACTGTCATCTTAGCTCAGTGTTAAAAACATATGAGTTAAAAACATATGAGCTGTACTATTAGTTCCAGAGATGTTGTGTTGAATTAAATTAAACTTCACCACGGTGGTCCATGCCATTGTATTAGCTGCCTATAAAAGTGTTGCCTAGCAACCATCTTTTAATTAAGAGTTGAATAATTATGTTGCCAGGGGGCTGAGTACTTAATAATTAATTAGTAATTACAACCAACTACCATTAAAATATTGATTGTTTACATACTCTCCAACAAACACTCTAGCTCTGTAATAAAATCTATGGTCTCCTTCATTAACTGCTACAAGATAAATCCAGGGCTGGATAGAACAAAATGGACAAAAGATTTAAAGAATGATAATTGTCAGATAAAATGTCAGTATGTTGTCATTATATGATTTACGAAGCATGTAAACCGATAAATAATCAGATTTTTCAATAAGCATAATTTGTGGTATAAAATCTACTGACAAAAAACAGTTGCAAATCCATGTAAATGCTCTGTGAAAACAGTCTCTTAGATTCCTAAAAACTTCAAAATCTCTCGTTTTAAAACCTCACAATTTTCATTATTTTAATGAACCTGAGTACGCAGTCTTGGGCCACTAAGACAGAGATAACAACTGAAAGATACAGGCAAGTTTAGGTGAAGCTGCTGTTTGACAGGAGGCACTTGGCAGCATTCAAAGACCAAAAAACAGTGTTATGGTCTGCAAGTCAGTGGATATTTAATTTGATAGAACTTACAGTTCCTTGGGAAGATGCAATTGGAGAAGCTTATGAAAGGAAAAAGCTTAGATCTGCAGATCTGGGGGTAGAAGCTGAGGAACGAGGTCAAAGGTCAAAGTGAGGGTTTGTCCAGTAGAGGAGGGGTGCAGAGTGTTCTTAGCAAGATCAGTAATGTCATTACTAAAAGAACTGGGAGTACAGGGACAGAGTCAAGGAAGGATAGTGAGGAAGATGTCAGATGTTCAATAATACATATACATATATATTTATATATATATATATATATATATATATATATATATATATATATATATATATATATATATATATATATGTGTGTGTGTGTGTGTGTGTGTGTATATATATGTACATATATATATACATACATATATATGTATATATATATACATATATATATAAATATATACACACACACAAATATACATATACACACATATATATGTGTATATATATATGTATATATATATATATAGATATAGATATAGCTATATGTATAGATAGATAGATAGCTGTCATTGATTCTCAATTAGAAATGTTTTTGTTTTTTTTATTCTATCACTGGTGACTAGGACATCTTTATGTTTTGTTAAGTATCAAAACAGGAACTATTGATTTTCACTTGTATCAAATCACAGTTTAAAATTCTAAAACCATGATGAATTACCTACCTTAAGTGAGAAATAACTGCTTTGATTCAACACTTTAAAACCAGCAGCTGACTGTCAAAGTCCTTATTGTTTTCCGTTTTCTGAACACCAGTGAAAGAGAGACTCTCTCAAGTGGAGCAGAACCTGATTATCTTCACAGTGAGCACTCTGACTCTCTGCGTGACAAATCCTTTTAGCAGTTATTGATCACTAATTACTCTCAATAAATACACACTTACCTGGCACACAGCCTCTCATATCTGGGCCCAGGTCCTGTCCATCGGGGCAGGCGCAAGTGTACTTGGGCGAGTGTTCAGTAATCTGCGGAGCCTTCAGACACAGATACTCGCAGCCTCCATTGGCCACACTGCCCAGATTACAGCTGTCAGGGCCTGGAGACAGAGACAAGGGGGATTTTAGTTATATTTATAAATCAGGTTATTACTTTTTCAGCACAGAGACAGCTCTTTTTATTGTTCCCCTGTCAAAACACTGAGATTCTCTTTTAGTACAACCAGTCAACATGTGATAAAAAAATGGAACAGATCAAACTGAAGACTGTGACAGAGTTCAGACTACTCTGCAAAGTCCTGAAATCCTGTTGCTTCAACCTCAACCAGAGCAGACGATGAATTCTTTCTGCACTTCACTGTATCTTGCAAGCATGTTTCACTGATTATCCGAATCACAGGCACCCCTGCGAAGTAACATTGGCATCATTTACTTACATCACCGGAACCTTACAATAAATCTTTATGGATCTTTAGGTTGTTTGGAAGCTCTTTATATTATTGGAATTCAGTTTTGGCCATAGGAGGAAGTGACAATTTCCTGTCAGTACGGACCAATCAAATGCTCCTAACTTCTACTTTTTTATTGTTTTTTTGACAGGACAGGAACATCTTAATGTGGCCCTTTGTATCATTTGGGAAAGATTCTACTTCTAAGAGAGGCACACACTTCTACTTAAAGCAAAAATTGTTCTGAATGAATGAGTGTAAATATGTTAATATGTGTGTGAATTTTATCCAGTTAAATTGAATTTAAATTCTGTTTTATTTTATTTGTTCTGTCTCTATGATCAAACAGCTTTAATAACTCAATATGGCATCATTAGAGCAAAAGTGTTCTGATAGCGCAGGTTGTCCTGAAAAAGTGATGTCTGTAACTTCTTTGTGCTTGAAAGTGTTAAGGTTATATGTTTATTATTGCAAGAAAATCCATGTGGACTTAAGGATGGTAGAAAATGGCTTGGGGTTGAAAGGGTTTGAAGATGCTGAGATACATGGTGAGGCAGACCAAGCTGATGTAGGGTTGGCACAGTTTTTTGACAGCCATCTATCTCATAAGGCCAAGCTGACTCTGTTACTTAAGTTTGTAATTCTGTCCTTTTTACCAACCATCCAAGTTATTTTAGAGGATTTTTTGGCTATTGAGAGCAGCAGCCACAGCCCCCTTTGTCTCCTCTTGTCTCTGGGACCAATCCCTCACTTAAAAACAGTCTGTGGATCTTAACCATGGAACAAAATAGTTAGGTCCAGTTTTTTTACCCACAGCCACATTAGGAAGGAAAGACTGATCTAAGAGGATGCCCTCGTTTTTCTCCACACTGTGACGCATGAGCCTGACACATCCAAATGCCTCAGTCAGGAGTGGGTGGGCCAAGTACTTTCTTTTTCTTTTTAAAGGAGAGAAAGAACGGACAGCCATTTTCCCTGCTTGACATCTTCATAATATTTTGCCTCATACTGTAGGTTCTCCCAATCAATAGAGAAATTAATTCATCAGACTCAGTGAACGAGGTTTGCGCCTATTCGTAAGATTATGGATCCAAAAAATGGAAGAAAACATGGAATCATTGTGCAAAGACCTAAACCATAATAAGTCCATCTTTTCTGTGAAATATTTCATCAATGTGGATATATTTATCTTAATCAAGTATAGTGCTATCTGTACATACTTTCTTGTCTATTTTTGTAGAGAGATCCAAATGAGTTGTGAAGCATATCAGAGCATAACATGGATATTTAACACAGTGGTTCAGCAAGATAGTGCAATGCCTTACAGCAAGAAGGTTGATGGTTCAACTCTGCAAGTTGTTTGGAGCCTATATGTGTAGAGCTTGCATGTTCTTCCTGTGCATGAATAGGTTTTCTCCTGGTACTTCGCTTTCCTCCCACAGTCTAAATTTGGGCAAACTGTGTTAACTGCTTATTTTAAATTGCACTTCAGCGGGGTACACAGCACACAATTTTGACACAAATCTCGGCTCTGACCCCACTACTGCCCAAGTTAGCATAGGCCCAACTATATGGAGGGCCTAAATGTTATCTTATCTGATTATTCTTTGGCGTGAGGTGTGCTGAGAGACATTTTATCCTGTAAGACGAGGATCAGCCCCCCCCAACATGAAATTGTAAATATTAAATAATTTTTACAATCACATATCATTATGCAAACAAGCAAAACATAGCCATGGCAACGAGAGTAGAGGCAAAGTTTAAGTGTGATTGATTGTCTGTCTACATGTCGGCTTAAGACCCCCTGCAACCCGGAAAGGGGCAAGCAGTATCGAAATTTGATGGATGAATAGATCATGGGTGTTGAGACAGTATTCAAACCCACAATCTTAAAGGCCTGACTTGCTACTTGCAAAAATCATTGTGCAATCGCACAGCCAACACACAACCAAACAGTGGTTAGTTTTAGAGTAGTTTTGATGTTTAGAGGAATCAGTGTTGTCTCTATGAAGCTGAGCAAACACATCCTTCAAAACTTTGAAACACCAAGTGAATGGATGATGACAATGCAACACTTTGATTTAAGCTGAATAAAAACAACAAAAAATTCGTCTCTGTAGAGGATTACATGCAGCTCTTTTTTCCCTCCCCTTTGGAAATGCTCAGATCTGAGGGGGTTAGGGAGGCTACGGGAGGCTATGGTAAGGATCCCTGTGCTGATTGGTTGGCCTAACAATGTCTGATGGGGGGGTTACAGGCCATGGAGCAGAATTTCAAAACACTAATGGCGTCTGCCTGTGATTGGCTTAAAACAAACCTTGTAGGTGGAGGCCGTATTGCTATTACATAAAAAAATCACAGAAGTAGGAAGTGATGCAAACCCCACTTCTCACGTACACATTCAGAGGAGAAATGGAATGCACCATAAAAAAATCAGTGGACAACTGGACTCATTGGATTGCATGTAATTTTGTCATCCAGTCTGATTCAAGCTGCCACGGCTACGTTCACACAGCAATAACTGTCCCATACATTACTTTAAAACAGTCTAGTTGGGTGCAGAGTCTCCGATCTGAGCTTGGCTCAAAAGAAAGCTCAGAAACACCTCTGTTGAAAACAGAAACTTGCTGTAAATATTAACCAGGTCCTCTGCAGCTGTGCAAAATCAAATTCAACAGTGTTGATCCCCCACAGTTGTTTAAAAACTTACAAAGACAGGTGATGAAATACAGTGAAAGATTAAAATATAACTGAGCATGGACAGCTCACTGGAGGGAAGACATAAGAAGAAACAGACAGGCTGAGATATTTATGGCAACAGACATAAGAAAACAAACATCACATCCATGATTCAAGGCTTTGTTCACTTTAACTCATATCCGGATTGTCCTGTTAAAAGAAAACCAGGCTGGAGGTAGAGTTTATGACAGATGTGTGAATATTCTCCTGCTCATGATGCTTTGATCACTCCACCGCAGTCACACGTCTCACCATCATTTATTCATGGGCTGCTCTGACATGGACCCACTGAGGGAAATGTGGTCACAGAGATGCATCTCAGCTTACACAATCACAGAGAGGAGAAGGAAACGAAGAACACAGACACACTTATTAAGTGTTCCCATACAAACAGAACACACCTGGTGGCTGTCGGAGCTGGTGAAAGACAGCGATATCATGGGGGTCGTTGAGGTTTTCAGCAAGCGTCTGGATGTCCTGACCTGTCAGCCTGTTGGCCATGAAGACCGCAGCCCTGTCTCTGTCCGTCCAGTAGATACGATCCTGAAACACAGAGGAGTATTTCAGAGTATAATCAGAGTTGTGCTTGACTTGACCCATGTGCATTCTCTTATTCACTACCTCTGGGGACCCTCAAGCCATAAGTACAAAAAAACAGCTGTAGAATAATACCTCGATATTTTTTGCATTAGTCCCAAACCACTACTGGAGCATAAGTGGTGATAAAGGTAGCAGCAGCACCTATTCCATTGCATTAGTAATTCTCATGTGGTAAAAAAAAAAAAAAAAAATGCATTCTCTGTGGACCCTCAAGCCAAAAATGTACACACAAAAAAAACTACTATAAAATTAACACGAGTCAATATTTTTCTTTGCCTTTTTTCCGCATAAATCTCTTAAATGACCCTAACCCTAACCCTGTTCACAACTACCAAAATTCCAATAATTACAGGATTTTAACCCTTTAAATGCCAGTTTGAATACATGTTGCCACTAGTTCCATCAATAAAACAACAACACAAAATATGAGATATTTTCCATATAATATATGGTTCATGCATTTTTAAGGACATGTTTCATGTCTCTTTGAAGTAGACAGTTAAATGAACCTGAGTGAGGTCATGACCCTCTGACCTTGCTGCACTCAAAGATTGTGTTGATGGCGTCATTGAGGAAAAAAACAAGCATTAGTGTTGTTTTTGCACCTGGCTGCTTTTGCAGTAGTTCTAAACTTTCTTTTATAACTTGTCCATTTGACAAACCCAAGACTCAAAAAAATGGTTTCAGGACAACACAACATTAATTCATTTAGTAGCAGAGTTTTTTATGTCTTGAGAAGTAGCAATTTTGGAGATCAGGGGTTTGTGCCCTACAGTGATGATATTAGTGCAATGCTGGACAATCAGAGCAGTATTATAATAGTGCACTCAGGGTATTGTACCCCATGATGTACAGAATATTCTCAAAACACTACTGTGTACTGCCACAGAGCATCCTTGAGCTTTGTGATTCATCCTCCTTAGTTGTGTTTGATTAGATGTGATTTGATTTGATTGTACAGTATACATAAAAACATACGATACAATGAATGTATTCCTGAAAATACCCCAAAAAAAGAAATGACCACATAAGAGAATAGAAATATCAGACTCGCAATATGGTAGAGTAACAGCACTAAAAGCTGTAAATGTTCAACTCACTTACCAGGGTAATTTATTAGAGGAAAAACAATAGCTAGTAAATTGCTGCAGTGAAATATGCACTGATAAATATTTTGTGTCTCGCACAGAATAACTCATTAGCTTTTGTGGAAGAGAAAGTGTGCTAATTTGACATTCTCTGCAAATAGTATGAGGGGATGAATGCATTAGGGAGATGAATATGTAGAGGTTTGACTCAGATGCGATTTTATTCATCTGGAAAGGAAATAGAGCCTGATAAATGGTGCTGTTGCTCCTTGTTTGGTAGAAGATTTAATCCATCCATTTGTTTCTTTTAATGATTTTTTTAGTCTCATATGTGTTAAACACATCCCATTTAGATCAAAATGCAGTTTCAGAGGCAAAAAGGTTCACTTGCTTATGAATAGATCTGTTTGCCTTGTTTCCTTATTCATCCTCAGAGGTTTGAAAGGAGTGATAAAATCCAGCTAACATTTCTGTGGTTGCTGTAGAAACTACAGACTAATCTGACCGCATGAGCATGTGTGTGTTTGTGTTGAGTCAGACTGAGATGGTAATGTGATGTTGACTACAACACGCTGCACTCAATAACACTGAGCTGGTGTGTGTCGAACATGTTGAACAGGAAGGTCACCTTGTAGTCTCAACAGGGCAGAGAGCAGAGGAGCATTGGATCGATGATGTTTTACACTGGAGGGGATTTATCATCGTTTCGTGAGGTACACTACACTCCTGCCTGCTGGGTTGACTAACAGCACAGAATGGTAGAAAAAACCCCCACCAAGGTTTGCCTTGAACTGCTGAACTCTTATTACACTGTTATTTTTATTTCTTAACAGTGGGGATAAGACAAGAAAGTGAGAGAACGTTTTCTTTGTAGTTCCTGTGTTGTGCTTTAGGGAAGTACTGCAGCACAAGCTGGTATATTCTGTTGCCAGAAAGTCCTCACTCAACCTGTGTATATGTGTATGTTTACATGAAGGTAGGTTAGAGAACAGCAATGTGGTAAACATGCTGCCTCCTTTAAAACTCTGATGCCAACACATAACAGCAACAATAAGTGTTTGCTCTGCAGAGTATGCCGGCCTGTGGCTTTATCACAGACTTTGTGCTGGAATGGATCAGTCTCCATTAGAGAAGCAAAGGCGTTATAAAACCAATGACTGACTTGTTTTAGGTCCAAAATGGTTCAATGAATGGTAAATGCTAAATGAACCTGAGCTTATGTGGCACTTTTCTAGTCTTTATGACCACTCAAAGCACTTTTACATCACAGGTCACGTCTACTTATTCACTCACTGATGGTGCTGAGTTTCTTTGTTCGTAGTTCATCAATTTTAGGTAACACATAGGTGCCATCAACACAGCAGTAGAAGCAACTTGGGACTATGTTTCAGGCCCAGTTCACATTAACATGTGACAGCCAGTGCTGGACTCAAACTCACATCCTTCAAATTGATGGCAGAGCGTACTGCTAGACTGAGCAACTGACACCCCAGGTCAGAGGGAACTGGGCAGAAACTCTGATCTTGGTCAAAGTGAGTGAAGACAAGAGTCAACAGAACTCTGTTACTGATAGACAGGGGACTTCCGACAAGACTTTCCATTCAAAGTCCTTATGTGAAAGTTATTTTTACAAGATAAATTAGGAAAATTACATGCTAAGAATAGAAGCTTAACACAATTCAGGAGTGAAACAACTCTAAAGTTTACACCTCGGTAAATGAAACTTACAAAGTGCAGTCTTACCGAAAGATACGGGCAATGGAAAATGAAGTTATATTTTACAAGAGGAGCTAAAAGGACAAAATGTTTAAGTGAAGGAAGACAACAGGTATAGGAAATATGGGAAATCACAAAAAGACATGCATCTCCCTAAGTGGATGCTGCATTCAAACTGAACAAACACATAGAAACAAAAGAGATCTGCACACCAGAGAAGGATTCTTATGGCAAAGTTTCAGGGCAAGACCACACCTCAATCATGTCTCTTCCCGTGTTCCTATAAATTCAAACTTGACCCTTTTCTTGTCTTTGTTTCATCCACATGACATACTTCTCCCTCCTACCCTTTTTTAATTTCTTCTTTCCTCCTATTCTTGTTACTAATTATTCAGCAGCAAGTGATATTTTAGTTTGGCTTGAATCTTACGTGACCTTGAGTGTCATGACCTTGACAGACCAGAAAAAAGTCATAACTGTGAGAAACCCCTGTGAGTTTTTCTACTTTTTTACTTTTAGCATCCATCTTTACCAATGTATTTTCTTATCACTAAACTGACATTACCACCATCTTTATTGTACATGAGCTCCCATGCAAACCTTTAGATTTCTGTCTCCCTCTTAAGTGTTTAACAACCAGTGTTGGAACAATTACTTGATTACAGAGCCAGAGGGAGAGAGGAGCTCACAACACTATAAACACCCTCACAAGGGTTTGATTAGTGAAACCTTTAATTGATCCTAGGCTGTATATTCAGAAGGCACTCTTACACACCCTGCTATGCTTCTATGGCAAGGCAGAGAAACCTATTTAATATGTAAATTATATGGAGAAGAAACAGCGAATTTTTTGCTGTCAACTCTCCTAAGCATTTATATATTTTATTTGTTTTGCTTTGAAGTAAGGCGTCACAGAACCAGAGTGTTAAACACTGACATTATTATTTTTTTTTATTGAAGCAGTAATAAAATTGGACTATCTCAACTCCTGTTTTACACTTACACACACTAATGCTATGATAAGAACACATGTGAGGGACGAAGAGCAGCTTTACTCTGAACAAAATCCACAAAGGAAAACTGAACCAGAGAAACCCTGCTACTTCAGCATCAACGTCCCCATTTCCAGATCCCCCAGATTAGACCAAGAGTTTGCGCAAAACCACCTGAAACTTGAGATGATTTGTAGCAAACCATTCTGCAAAAGCCTGCAAGTGGAAGAGACAACGTGTTGTTTTCACAGCATGAACACTTTGTGCTTCAGTTTCCACTTTCCCTTTACGTGCTTGTCTTCTTGCTGCATATGCTCATAATGTATGACATAAATGATGACAGTGATAGTGCTTCACTGGCTACAGCTGCAGTTCTGCCAAAAGAAGGCAAATTATAAACACAAGGCTGGTTTGAACTGAATACTCTGGGGCTTGAACAATTTTATACAGTGAGTTTTAAGGCTGGAGTTATTCATACTGTCAGTTTCTCCTGGTTGTTGCAAGGGCAATTTTGTCATTCAAGGAACTTTTGTGTTGCTTCTGACTGTCAGAGCAAACACTTCCTTATGGAGTTAACTGTATCTAACTGTAGCAGCTGATGACCGCTCTGTACTTCAGGGCAACAGATGAACGACAACTCACTGTTAATACATACACAGCGACTCTGTTGGGTCCTGGTAAAGCAAAGACTTGAATTCCAACTCCTTCTGTACACCTTCAAGGCCATCAACAACCTTGTCCCTCCAAATCTGTCCAACCTCCTTCACATTGCCGTATCAGCCCACTCCCTCAGATCCTCCTGCTCCATCTACCACACTGTGCCCTCCTCCAGAGATTTCAGCCACTGTGCTCCCCCGGTCTGGAACTCTCTGCAACTAGAAATCCATGACTCTGACTCTTTACCTACATTCAGCTCTAGATTCAAAACCCACCCGTTCAAGACTGCCTACTCACTGTAACCATCCTCTCCTCATCTACTTCCCTTCTTCTTTAACTTCTTTAACATTTCGTTCAACGTTTGTTGATTTTATCCATTGTTATTTGATTGATTGATAAGTGTTGTAGTCTCCTTGAGTGTCAAGAACGGCACACAGCTCCACTTGCCCCTTGCAATGTTCTAAAATGGTTTCGCACAGGGCTTTAAAGACTGTTTACATCTTGCAGTAACATCTGTCCTGGGTGACTCGATGACAAATGGAGAGTACTTGGGAGTAGCCATTGCACAATACATTAACAGCAAATCTCCACAGTTAGCACTATTAGACAAAAAGTTCATTTCCTTTAAAATGACTGCATATATCATTAAGGTCAAGAGGGAGGCGGCATGTGTTTGACGTTGTTGACACAGAAACTTACATTCGCCTGTTTTTCTTTCCCACACAGAAAATCTGCAGGATTCAATCAACAAGGGTACTTGATAATAGCATTTTTTTCATAAAATCGTATCAGTTCCTTAGACAGCATCAATGAGTTTAGAAAGTAACTGAGGAGCAGGTCACAGATCTAGATGCATACTGTAACTAAAGTTGAAGTAGGGTTATAGGATGTTCAGGCTTTTATATGATGGCAGTTTGTTTTAGAATTATGTCTTCCAAACTTTGCTTTAACAGACAATAAAGAACCACTTAAATCCATGCTGAGGTTTTGACTTAACAAAAACAAAATCAGCCAAGACTTCATAACCTGTTTGCCTTTAAATATACTTCAGTCCTCTGTGGAATATTCTAAAAAGCATGTGCTTGTAAAACTGGTCTGCTCCAGAAAGAAACCTGCATGTCTACTGAGACCAGACTCTCTAGAGAAGAGTCCCAGGGGGGGATAGACCACCTGGGGGCTGTCATTAGCACCCATCTGTGGCTGTCTGGGACTCTGCTGCAGTGGCAACAACACAGACTCTCAATGCAAAAAGTTGGAAAAGAAAAAGCACGGTTCCACCAGCTAGTATAAAGACTGTTGTTTTCATTTATACCCTTACTGATACTCATTAATGGCCTGAGTCCTTATCACTACCACTGTCAATAATTTTCTGTTGTTTGGTGGAGAAATATGATAAAACATTTTTACTATAACTGATTAAAATGCATAGAAGCTTGTATTAAGGAGGTAAAAATGTTTCAATCTGATGTGTTTATTATTTAAAAGGTGATGGAAGATCAACCAAATATTACCACCATTCAACAGCATTTATTTAAGTTTATTTAAGTAAATTTTACTTTTTCTTGATGGGACATTTGAACACATTATGATAACAATTTCTACATTCACCTTATAGTTACTTTTTAATGCTGAAAGCATCACAACACAGTAGTATGGATGTCTGTTAAGTCATTAGATAGACAAATATCCTGTCAATTCTTATATTGATTCCGACACTAGATTTTTGTTTTTTATCTGACTTTTTAAGTTGTTGTTCAAAGCTGGGAATTAAAAAGTACATCATTTAGATTCTGAAGATTCAAAAGCAAGGCAACTGGACTGTGTAGAGTTTGTTGGGAAGACGTTTCACTTCTCATCCAAGATGCTTCTTCAGTTCCAAATGGCTGGTGCTGGAAGCAGATATTTATCTTGCTAGAGGAAAAACAACAACAAAGGAAAGGAGGAGTTGGAGAACGACTCATAGAAACTTATCCCAGGGTGATGTAACCCCTGAGAGTCGTTACCCTGAATGGGTCATTAACTCCCCCCGTCATGTGAGGTGTTATGGTCACATGTGCCCAGGTGTGAGTGTTTGGAGAGCTTTCTGGGGAGAGAGCTTAGCACTGCATTATATGTAGGTGAGAGATTGTGTCTGAGTCCACCACCTCTGTTAAGAGAAGGCTTCTCCAGTCTGGTGAAGATGGCTTCTTTAACTCTCTTTCAAACCATCTATCTTCTCTCGCCAACACCTGTACATTGCTGTCCTCAAAAGAGTGTCCCGTGTCCTTTAAGTGGAGGTGGACTGCTGAGTCCTGACCTGAGGAAGTGGCTCTCCTGTGTTGAGCCATACGCTTGTGAAGCGGTTGTTTAGTTTCCCCAATGTACAGGTCTGAGCATTCCTCACTGCACTGGACTGCATACACCACATTGCTCTGTTTATGTCTTGGTGTTTTGTCCTTGGGATGGACCAACTTCTGCCTTAATGTGTTTCCAGGCTTGAAGTGAACAGGAATGTGGTGTTTGCCAAAGATTCTCTTGAGTTTTTCAGATAAACCTGCAACATACGGAATCACAATGTTCTTGCGTCTCTCTTCCCTTTCATGCTCCGTCTCCTTTCTTTTCTTGTTCTTCAAAAAGGCCACTTTGGGTATCCACAGGTTTTCAGGGCTTCTCTAATGTGTTTCTGTTCCTTTTCCTTTCCTTCCTTCCTTGTAGGAACACTCTCAGCCCGGTGGTTGAGAGTACATCATTTAGATTTATTTGCATGAGCTACTGAGCTCTGAACTAATATCCCTCCTTTGCAAGAGCTAAAAGATGTTTGTGTACCAGTCTTAAGTTTAAATGATATTAGATGACCTGTCACAAGCCCCTACATCTTAACTACTGTACTGATATAAGCTGTCACATATTGATTTTTTTTTTGGTGTGTGTGTGTGTGTGTGTGTGTGTGTGTGAAATAGAGCAACGAGCTAACTTTGCAGTGCAGATGTATCAGCTAGATTTAATGGGCTCTAATTTCGTAGACCAGGCGCTGGCGGGGCGCACCTGCCCTGCGCCGCGTCATGCAGGGCATTTTGCAAGTTTCGTGCACGGCGCAGTCTGGCGCAGGGAGGCGCACCCATGCCTCCGTCCTTCCCTCCGGCGCAAGCAGCAGAGAGGGCGAAGAGGAAGCGTGAGTGGGTTTAACACAGCCGAGTGTAATCTTCACCAATCAAATTAAGGCCTCTCCTTGCCTTTAAATGCGCCGCAGGCGAGGCGCAGTGACAGTTTCACCTCGGTGGCGAAGAAGGTCAGAGCCGCTGTTACTTTTACAGCAACTGGGAGAGAGCAGGGGCCACCGGGCCACACATCAGAGGCCACAATGTGCGTCACCGTGTGGACCACCTTGTGGGACAGATGTAATCTGTTTCTGTGTCATAAATAGGAGAACAAAATTAAGTGATAATTACATTTAAACACAGCAGCAGGCTAATCCATTCATCATGCTTGTGATCCACCTGCATTACTGGTCTGTCATCGACAAATAGCAGAACCCCCCCCCATCCTACTTGCAATAATGTACTCCATCTTTTTAGATCACGTTAAGAATAAAGATTAAAACAGAGAAAAATGGCCAATCACAGTTAAATCCTTAAGACACCGAGTGACTTACATTTATTCAGCGAGCGTCTCTCTCTTTTTTCTTTTCTTTTGAATTTCATGAGATGAGAGAAGCAGAATACTTCGTATCAGATGATGTGGCTGTTTGTGGTTGGCTGAGAGATGTGAACTTGTTAGTTTGCGTCACTCTCCCAGCTGCCGTCAGGTTGAGTTTCCATTATGACGAACGTCTTTGATCTGACATCAGATGTGACGGGACAATTAATATAGATAGAAATGTATATGCTGGTTCAGAAGGTTACATTAAATAGTGGTTGCTGTGATTGTTTATTGCATTGAAATGTGCCTAACACTCTGGATACCTGCCTGTGAGGTTTTGGTGACGTGTGCGTACTGTGCGCCTGTCAGCCAAATTACCACTGGGTGCGCCTCGCCTGCTCCGAGAATAGACCAGGTTGGAGCTGGCAAGCTTTCAGCACACCTTCTGTGCGTTTTTTTGGCACAAAATTGTCACTGCGCCAAGCTGAATGTGTGGACACCTACCCCTGGTGCACCGCCACACCCATCTCGGCACAGCCGGTCTACCAAATTACTGAATTGGCTGCGCACGGCGGTGCGCCGGACAAATTTACCACTGCGCGGGGTGCGCCACCCTGAGCCACCCTGAGTTGCGCCAGGAAATTAGAGCCCGTCGTTTGTAATCAGGTTGATCCATCTTGCCAAACTCTAATCTACAAAGATTGTGCGCAGCCCAAAGTGAGATCAGTGTCTTTTGGTGCAGAAAGAGGTGAGAGCTGGGACAACAGGAAGCGACTGCTTGTACAGAGATTAGCGTTGATGCTAGCAGCTTCTGTAGGAGTTTTATCAGATCTGGACTAGATTTATTAATTAAATGAGAAACAAATTACACCGCTAAAAGCATTTCTCAATAGAAATTATATTTTTGTTCCACTTTCAACATGTTTTGCCAAGTTTTTTTTACAAAGTGGCTCACATTCTGTCCGTTACACCATGGCAGTAGCACCTTTCTACATTATCTGATCAGCCCGTAACAACTGTGATGGATGGGATGATCATCCAATCACCTGGTTGGCATGCTTTTGAAAGGTTCTGCCCATTTACAAACACTTCCTATGGGTTTTTTCACAGATGGACAAATAAAAAACATGGAAAGGTCCATCTGGGGTGTCAGGTTGGTAAATCTGATCTATAAACTAAACTTTTCCTCAACTTTGGCCAATCATCCAATCCCCTCTCCCCTCCAAGACCTGTGAGTCAACAGTGATTTCAGATAGACATCCCTGTTTGCAACTGAGCACCAAAAAAAGCTCACAATAACAGGCTAAATCAGTGCTAAAGTCTCTAAAAGCTGCCCCCTGATGTCTTGCATGAAATCACAAGCAAAAACCTCTGGCATCCCACACAGTTTTTGGTGCAGTACAAACAACCTTCATCACTTGACGAGCTCCCTTCTACCATAAAAAATCTAAGAGGGGTGATTCTGTGTGTGTGCGGGTGTGTGTGTGTAATGTGAATGTGTGTGAGTGCAGATGAGAGAGAGGCCATGTCTGTGTGTGCGCCAACGAGGTGAAGATGGCCAGATGTCTGAATATGTGAGTCTTGTCATGTTTAGTTGTTATTAGTTGAGCATGGCCCTTCATCATTTCAGAAGAGAGTCTTGATACTTTTTGAATTTTATGTGATTTGCACACACTTGTTTTGGTCCAGCTGATCATCAATGCGCTTGTGATTTTGCCCTGCTGAAGATCCAGGATACACTTAAGGGGCTGTCCACACGAGTTTAGGTGTATCCAAAAAGTTTTCGTGGTTCCAGGTATTATTAATGCAACAATCACAAAAGAATCGCAGCTAAATTATGGAGGGACTGTCATGTAAATACCAGCACAAACACATGAGAAATAATCCAGGCAGCAGCATTTGAACAAACTCTTGGTTTAAACTAGATGTAAGATTTTACTGATGACCATCATGACATATCACACCAACATACACACTCATACAGCTAGCTGATGACCAAAAGCTGCTTGTGTTTATGCTGCAGGCTCTCTCTTCCCTGTAGCTGTCCTCTGTTTAGTATGCTCTGCTTGTCAAACCCATTGGGGAAAACAGACCACAGGACACACACTCAGACAGAGCGTACAGTAAATTGAATTTAACTCTCATTGCTTTTAAACTCCCAGTCACACTGCAGGCCCTCCAGAGGCTGTTGAGATAGATGTGGGCATGATGAGATGTGCACAACAAGGCAGAAATCTTTCAATCTGTGCGACACAAACCTCAAACACTGCCAGAGCATACGGGTGTCCAAGCCTCTCGGATGATGACATGTGTGTCCTGCGGTGGGCTCCGTTCAGGTCCACACTGGCAATCTGGTGCAGCTTTGAGTCCACCCAGTACAGACGTCTGTTGGCCACATCTGACACACACAAACATAAACAAAGAGGTAAGACTTTCCTGAGCTGAGTAGGAATTGATTATCTTTGTGGTAAGCACAGATGCACTCTGACCGGTAAATCCCCACAGGAGTTATTGATTAGAATTCAAAATGTCACATTCTTTCTTTTCTCTCTCTATGCAACGCTACAAGTTTAACTCTGTCAATCTATAAGTCCTGAAACTCTTCAAACATCATTCAAAAGCTGCCAGAGAACTTTTTTTGCCCTTCGTGTTTGACATTCACCCTCATTATCTTGATTGCTTTGACCTTTGCCTACAATTAGTTCGCTGAATACATTAACAATATGCATCAGGCAATCTAGGGGCAGCTATAAAAGTGCAGAAAAGGCAAAAAGGCAGCTTTCTATGACATGCATTAATTTTTTCCTAAAAAAGAAAAAAGTTCTAAAATACAGTTTTTATAGCTTGAAGCCAGTCTCCCTCCTGTCTTGTTGTGTTGTAAAATCAAGCATATTTACACATATTGTCAGTCTTTGGTCATGTCACATGCAAATTGTGTTGATCAATGATGTGATCGTAGGCAGCAATAGGGTTGCAAAGAGCTGGAAAATGTACAGTAAATTTCCTGAAACTTTAAATGGGAAGTTAAGGTGGGGTATTTTGGAAATATTCCAAATTAGAAATTTTATATGGGAATATCTGGGAGTTTTGGGGATTAACTGGAAAAGGGGGTAATTTGAACTAACTGTATCATATTTAAACATAAATATAAACATTTTGTTTTGTCATAGGTAGACAACCATGTGAAATTTCAAAGTTAAAAACATTACATTTCAACAGGTTTATTTGTAAGTGGAACTTGTCAAGTTTTAATTCATCTCCACTTTATGTCCACAGGCTTAAGTGTGTGGCCTCAACAGTCCAGGGTTCTAGAGTCATCTGTGCATTTAATGGAGGAAAGCACTGGAAAGCAGTGCAGGAAGGGGGGCATGGCCTGAATGCCTCTGCAGTAAGCAGTGTGCTGTGTGCATGTAATTGAGGATTATCAAAGATATTCTCAGGTATACTTTTATAAAATCTGGTTGTTTAAGTCAGGATTATGCTAAATATAGTTCCCCAACTATATTCAAAACTACTGTTTCAATTTTGCACACTGCAGGTTTATTCCCATTTATTCCCATAAATTCCCATTTATACCAATGAAATTTGAAAATTCCTGGAATTTTGCAGGTTTGTGCTCTCAAAACACTTCTAGTTGTAATGATTCTGTTACTTGGACAGGCAATAAAGTTAATTCATATTGCAATCACCCTACTTTATATAAAAAATACAGATTAAAATCTGTTAGTTTGGGCCTCTAATATTGTGGGCTCATAAAACTGCAAAAGATAGATACAACACCGTCACCCCTGCATTGTGATTCATTATTTTTCTCCAGATTTTAAAAACACACCCATAATAAATAAATATGTATAAAATTAATGAGCATTCAAAAAGCCCTCTATGGTGGGTTTAGTTTCTAAAAATCTGGTAGCTTTAGTATTAAAAGGAAGACATATCAACTTGATATAATGTGTGAAATAGCACTCATTTAAGAGGTTCATACACTTAATTTAAAATGCAGTACAACACGAGTAACCAAGGACATTCAATGCTTATCAAAACAAAAACTGTCATGCACCAAAATGCCCATGTATTGTTCCATAATCATAATACACCCACGCAATTTAACTATAAACTCACGAACATATGAGCACTGATAATAATGTTTGTAGCTATTGTAATGGATACAGCAACAGTATCAAGGACAGCAGACAAAAGTCTAAGAAATTAGAGGTAAGACAAAACGGGCCTTATGCATTAAATCTAGGTGTAATCCTTTAGTTAGTGACCCCATCAGAGTCCCAGTCTCTTTGAAATCTCAGTCTGACACTAAAAACTGTAAAAGCTGCTGGCAAATTTTGTAACCATGTCAGACTTAAGTCTTTGAAAGTCTTTTCAAAGCTGTTGTAAGGCCTTCCAGTGTATCGAGGGCATCCATTTAAATGTGGCAGTGTAAGCTAAAATGATTGAAAACATGATTTTATTAAAAGGGGTTGAGAACAACAACCCAGCTAGGGAGGAGGTCACATTATGATGAAGATGGTCATATACTCAGACTAATACGACATTTATTGCTGACCTCTACCCACTCAGAGTTTTATGAATGCATGAACTTTCCCTTTAGGAAATCTGAGGTCCACAAATTTCTGAAAAGGTGTCACATATATCCTTGAGTCCCAGGTAACATAGGCCATAAAGGTGAAAAAATCCACAGTGCTCTCACCCAGAGTGATTCCATTTGGCCATTCAATGTTATCAGCCACCAGCACCTGTCGGTCCACTCCATTCATCCCAGCTTTCTCTATCTTGGCTCGTGTGCCCCAGTCTGACCAGTACATGAAGCTGGAATGAACAAAAGAAGCACTTTTATTGTTATTTTAGTAAGAATTCATATCGTGTTGCTGTGCTTGGCAGGAAATTATAAATAAAAGATCTTACAGTGCAATAGTGTTGTTCTGTTTACAATGATAAACCATCTTCTTTTTACATATTTGTCGGTTTTTGCCACTTGATGATGAAATGAAGCCAGTTGACAATGTTATGCAAAAGACCTTGTTGAAAATATAACACTCTTTTTTTTGTACAGGAACATTTTGTCTGGGATTCTGCCATTGTTTGAAAAAAGTTGTGAGTTGTTTGAGTGAATGTTCCTCTGCATTGTGCCTGGCTGTCGTACACACAACAAAGAAACTTCTACCAGACACAGGGGATGCAACTTTGGGTTACATATTTCAAGGTTGTCAGATAGAATTCCTTATCCCTTACAAGGACTGCACAAACTTTTTTATGTGCTGGAAAGATGACAGCGGGGTAGTGCAGTAAAATTATCATTGATTTTATGCAGGTTATCTAAGAGAACCTATAGAAGGCTATGAAAATCCGACAGAAGGATGTGAATTATTTTGTCAACTGTAGCTGAAAATAAGACTCTTCAGAAGGCAGAACACTATAGCAGACACATTCTGTTTCTGATTTGGTATCTGAAATAGGAGTTGTACCGTATGTCAAACAGAGGTTATGAGGGAAAATATTCCACAGTGCTTCAGTATCTAAACCATGTATGTATTAAATTTTCATCAAATATAAATATATTTTTGTGGGAAAATATATGTAAATTCAGATGATGTTTGGCTGTCAGCTTCAAACTGGGGTGCATGCTCAACTACAATCATTTGAGACAACTGTTTGTATTAAAATTAAACAGAAATGAAACATGAAATTTAAAACAGCTAGTTGAACAAAAACTGGACAAGTCACATAATAATACTATCAATAGTGCTCTGCCTGACACAACAGTATCAAATCAGAAAGTATTATCCAGGATGGGGTCTGTCATTAATCTCTTTGGATGAAGACTTTATGTATCATCGCTTACAGCTCACCAGATTTCCTTTCTCCCTCCTCCATTCCTTTTCCTCATTAATAAGAGCTTGATAACAGATAATGTGTCTGGAACTACTTCTGATTGGACCAAAGAGCAATCAGCAAGGGAATTGAGATGCGGGGCTGGTTTGTGCTGCAAGTGATCCAAGAATGCATTGCATGTAGCTCATGATGCAAACCAGGAAGGTCATTCTGGTAGACTAAATGGTTACAGTACAATAGAAACATAACTGCAGAAAAAATAATGCTTGTGGATCAATTAACTCAACAGAAAAATGACGTAGAATACATGCTGGGACAGTAGTTTGCAGTCCAACTTTTGCTTATGAAACAGCATTATGGAAAGGAATTGCTAAGATTTTATTGATACCAAAGCCATTAATAATTCTGCTCATTGATCCGATTCCCTTCTTGATTGCTGTGAATTTTCTGTGTTGAAAAATGTAGGTTTTCAGTGGCAACAATGTCAAACACATGACACCCCTAGTATTCAGTGCCATGCAGCATAAATGCTTCTGCAAGTTGTGGGTGTCTCCTTTTACAGAAAGTTGTACAATAAAGGGTCTTTTGTTCTTTTAATTAAGCCACAATTTAGACTACTTCTGCCCCCTGTCTGCCATGACTTTTGACATCAGAGGTCAGCCATGTCTCCACATCACATTTACACACGTGGACAAAATTGTTGGTATCCTTCCGTTGAAGAAAGAAAAATCCACAATGGTCACTAAAATAACTTAAATAGACAAAAGTAATAATAAATTTAAAAAAAAACCTGAAAATCAGACATTGCTTTTGAATTGTGGTTCAACAGAATCATTTAAAAAATAAATAAATTATGAAAATGGCCTGGACAAAAATGATGGTACCCTTAACTTAATATTTTGTTGCACAACCCTTTGAGGCAATCACTGCAATCAGACGATTTCTGTAACTCTCACTGCGACTTCTGCACCTGTCGACAGGTATTTTGGCCCACTCCTCGAGAGCAAACTGCTCCAGCTGTCTCAGGTTTGAAGGGTGTCTTCTCCAGACTGCATGTTTCAGCTCCTTCCACAAATGTTCAATAGGATTTAGATCAGTGCTCACAGAAGGCCACTTCAGAATAGTCCAATGTTTTGTTCTGAGCCATTCTTGGGTGTTTTTAGCTGTGGGTTTTGGGTCATTATCCTGTTGGAGGACCCATGACCTGCAGCTGAGACCAAGCTTTCTGACACTGGGCAGCACATTTTGCTCCAGAATGCCTTGATAGTCTTGAGATTTCATTGTACCCTGCACAGATTCAAGACACCCTGTGCCAGATGCAGCAAAGCAGCCCCAGAACATAGCTGAGCCTCCTCCATGTTTCACAGTAGGTACAGTGTTCTTTTCTTTGTATGCTTCATTTTTGCGTCTGTGAACACAGAGCTGATGTGGCTTACCAAAAAGCTCTAGTTTTGTCTCATCCGTCAAAAGGACATTCTCCCAGAAGCTTTGTGGCTTGTCAACATGCATTTTGGCAAAATCCAGTCTCTTTTTTTATGATTTGTTTTCAACGTGGTGTCCTCCTCGGTCGTCTTCCATTAAGTCCACTTTGACTCAAACATCTGATACTGATGTACCTTGACCTTGGAGTTCACCTCTAATCTCTTGGGAAGTTGTTCTGGGCTCTTTGGTTACCATTCGTATTATCCGTCTCTTCAATTTGTCATCAGTTTTCCTCTTGCGGCCACATCCAGGGAGGTTGGCTACAGTCATGTGGACCTTGAACCTCTGAATAATATGTGCAACTGTAGTCACAGGAACATCAAACTGCTTGGAGATGGTCTTTTAGCCTTTACCTTTCACATGCTTGTCTATAATTTTCTTTCTAATCTCCTGAGACAACTCTCTCCTTAGCTTTCTGTGGTCCATGTTCAGTGTGGTACACACCACGATACCAAACAGCACAGTGACTACTTTTCAGCCTTTAAATAGGCAGACTGACTGATTACATGTTTGAAGACACCTGTGATGCTAATTACAGGACACACCTTAGTTTAACATGTCCCTATGGTCAAATCATTTTCAATCTTTTCTAGGGGTACCATCATTTTTGTGCAGGCCAGTTTCATTATTTTGTTTTTTATAATAATTCTGTTGAACCACAATTCAAAAGCAATGTCTGATTTTCATTTGTTAATTTTCAGTATATTTTTATTTATTATTACTTTTGTCAGTTTCAAGTTATTTCAGTGACCATTGTGGGTTTTTCTTTCTTTTACAGAGGGGTACCAACCATTTTGTCTACACGTGTAGACACGTAGACAAAAAAAAAAAAAAAAAAGGTTGCCAGGTATGAGGTATAATCCCGAATGGAAAACCAAAACAACCAAAGAAAGTCAAGCTGGGCTGAGCAGATACCATGTAGTGGAGAAGCCCAGAGCTTGTTGTCATATATGGACTACCCTGATAGGGCTGTATTCTGTATGTTTTTTTGTGTCTGAGAGCTCCGGCACCTTTAATGCTCCCTTAACCATTTGGGATGGCAGCATATTGAGGCAGAGAGAGAAGTCTCAGTGCTGAATACTTTTTGTCTTGCTCAAAGAGGTGCCCTATCACGCTGAGATGATATGTTAAACACACTAAAGGGCATATCAACCTTTGTGTGGATGCAGTTCAGGTCACTGGTAATCAGCAGGCTGTTATTGGTTTCAGGATATTTTTATTAATGCCACTTGAAATCATTTCCTTCCTTTATAGTAGCTTGCCATCATCCCATTATCACACTATCAAAAAATGAAGAGTACTTACTTCTGCAGCTGTGTTCATAGCCTCTGTGAATGTTTCTGAGTTTTCTATTACATCAAAACAAAGTCAACTTCTGCTGCTGTGGCAGTGAAGTATGGGGGATTTAAAAGTGTTTACTCCATCACATCTAAAAGCTCTTGGTGCAGAGTTCTGTAAAGTCTTTAAAGTTATTAGGCAATATCTGTCACTATTCACTGCAGGGAAACAGTGATTCAAAGAGTAATTTCTATGTAAATGTTTATTACATTTAAAGACAAAAGTCATTTGGTGTCACAGTAAGAGATCTATGTTCTATTAGATAGCTGCTGGTGGGTATGAAACTGACTTTAATGTGCAGAAAATCACTCTGCCTCAGCTTTGAATAAGTTTCTGTTTATTTTATGCTGGTGCGTGTTTGTTTTCATCTCGCTTCTGATCACCAGAACAAAAAAGCTGCAGAGGCTGGCACAAATTCATAAAGCTTCCCAGATTAGGAGCAATCATCTAGGACAGAATTTGTAAAAAAAAATCTATTGAGTCAGGATGGTAAATGGGTCACCAGCGTGTTACTCTGCATTCCCTAACACAACAACAACACTCCTCTTATGTTAATGATTAGACAAGGTCCCGGAAGAGGATTGTGTTTATTCAATTCATGTGTCTTCTTGGGCTGAAATCACTTTGAGAATCTTTATCCCTGCCTTATTGACCATCGTCTTCAATAATAGAGAACACATGAAGGGAAAATCAGTAAATCTGTCAGCATATTCAAAGAGACGAAGAGGGAAGGGGAGCGTTGCATGCTTCTAGAAATCAGAATGGTGTTGTGAAGGTCAGCAGATGCTTAAATTGTAAAAACCAGCAAAAATCAGGGGGCCTATCTTAAACCCCTCTTTCCATTCACAGACTTCTTCAAACCACTCCATTTTTAAGCTTGCATGGAGCGTCTGTCACGTCTACTGCAAACCAAATCCTCTGAGGGAGCAGTGAAAGTGAATTGTTAAACCCTCCAACAGAGAGTCTGTGCTGATGCTGATTTATTGAACAGTACTCTGTAATACTCCTTTTATTGTACTTCATTTCTGTACAAGATCACTGCCATGAAAGAGGAGTACAAGAGCCCTATCATATGACTGATGCATGGCATTTCGATTTGCAGCGTGAGTGTCTTTCCTATATTCATTTTTTTAAAATCATTTTTACACCCTGGGTGGTAGGCAGTAATGAAATAAGTTTACTTGATAATCGTTGAGTATCTGTACCTCATTAGAATAGTATTTTTGGGGGAGGATTTTTGTTTTTTTAACTTGACTACATTTGAGAAACAAAAATCATACTTTTTACTTGAAAGACTTTTATAAATTTTGTGACTTTATATAAGCTGATACATTTTCTCTTCTTTTCCGACATTTTATCCTCAAGGCAACAGTGTGTTCATGTGGTTTATTAACACAGAGTTGGGGTTTCATTACTGTCTCATACCTCGTCATGGAAGCCCAGAGGATAAGACACTCACATGGGATGGTCAAGCACTTCAGTTTCACTTCAGTGGTTGGTAATGTTTAACCTGACACACCAGATGGACCATTCAGTAATTTTCACTTGTCCATCTGAGAAAGAGCCCATAGAAAGTGTTTGGGAACAGGAAGAACCTTTCAAAAACATATCCGGCAGGTGACTGAATGATCATTCTGTCAGTCACATTAATCACGGGCTAATCAGACAATGTAGTAAGTGGGTACTACCACTGCAGTGTAAAGAACAAAACATTAGCCACTTGATAAGACAAATTCTTGCTGGAAGTGGAGCGAAAATGTCTTTTACATCAAATGCTTTCAGGGCTGTTGTTTTTCATTTGATATGTTCATTTAATTTCATTTAATGTGTTTGTCCGTGGGTGTTAGTGAGTGGCTGTGTTAACAGGTGAGCTTGAACTGAATTTCACTGAGGCTCATGTAGTTACAATAAGTGATGAAAAGTTAGTCCCTATTAATGCCCTATTTGTTATGTATTCAATTAATTACAAAGAAATGTAAATATTTTCTAAATAAAAATAATCCAGCAGAATACACAGCAGTGTGTTATTGAATGCATTCATACATTGTTAATTTAACTGAACAGCTTTTGTTGTGTTGGAGTAAAATTTGACCTAAATGATCTTTACTCTTGCTCAGGTTCTGAATTTGTTTACTCTTCCACCCTTAGTGCTTAGAGCTCATGTGTTTGCCCCTGTGGGTCTGTTTTTCAGGTGTTTTCCAGACACAAAAGACAACACAGACATTGAAAGAATTTGCTTATGCTACAATGATCATGAATGTAGATTTCAGATGAGTGCATTGTCCAATCGGGATGCAGCATCCAACCATAATGCCTGTTAGTAACTTCTAGACATTCTTGGTATCAGTATGTATTATGCATCCACAGAGAGTGTATTGATAGGTTTGGCACCACTAGAAATATAAGTTTATCATGAAAAACAATAACTTGAAGATGTTATGTCCAGATATAGACATCAGCGAATGATTTCACAGAAGGTGGATAACACTAAAGTCCCTTGTGTTATATGCACAACACAGCACTGACTTAGCTGTGGGTATTGGAGTATGAGTGTGGGGGGAGCAGTTTGACAAAGCCCTGTAGATTTAGGGCATTCTCACACTAGGGTCATAGATCCGTGCCACGCTTAGGCCTGATTGCCCATCTAAATCACGCTTCAACACACTAATGTCAAGCATACATACTACAAGACATGTAGTCAAAGCTGGCACAACAGAAACACGAATGAAACTTTACTCCTTCGGTGTCAAATTTTGGGTCATTTTGATGAAAAATCGCTCTCAAACACTCCATCAGTTTGGGAGGAATACTTGCAGGAGCGATAAAGGTATTTCTTTTTTGTTTGTTTAAAGATTATTTTTTGAGCATTTTGTGCCTTTATTGATAGGAGAGAGAGTGACAGTGGATAGGTTAGTGAAGAGAGAGCATGAGGGGACACTGCAAACTGGCCACAGGCTGGATTAGAAGTATGTATATATGGACTGCTCCTGGTTGCTTACCGCTCCACCAAACCAGCACCCTGGTAAAGGTATTCCTAGGGTAGAAATAACAGAGAAAAGAGTCTGCTGTTCTCCTCCTGTTCATTCACTTTAAATAATTGTCTTTATATAAATACAAAGTTTGTTTATCTCTCTCTCTTTCTTTCTCTCGTTTTGGATCACTGCGCTTGTATGCAATTATAATAATAGGCATCCACATGCAGATGATATGATAGTTAAACACTGAGTGACACACATTTAAAAAACAGAGTTGTAATAGGCCTTTTTGTTAGTTGAGAATATAAAGCATCAGAATATTAACAAGACAATCAGACTTCGGTAAAATGCAGGGTCACAGTGGAGAACGAAATGCATAAAAACAAGAAAATGGGATTTAATTTGTGGTATAGCACTTATGAAAGTTCAATGAACACACTTTAAATTGCCTTTAAATGGAAATAGATCTGTTTATCTCACTGACTAAAACACACCCTCGTGTTTTTTTTTTTTTAAACTGAGCAAAAAGGCGAACAGACCGTCAACAACAGGAAAGAAAACAGAATAACTGAGGCGCCTTAAGGACTAAATACTTCATCAGGGGACCACTGTGTGAGTTAAGGAAATATGTTTTTTGCCCTGGATTACATTTCATTTAGTTTATTCCAGTCACACAGGATTAAAAACAAAACCTCAGCTGGAACAAATGATCAGAGGTCCACTGATGACTTACTTCGAGGAGTTTGCTCATGCAAGGGGAAGTGTGCCGTGCTGAAGCCCACCTTCTCGAGCATACTCTTTTATACTTCATCTAGCATCAACCCCACAGCAAATATTTCTGGCATCAAAAGTTATCATATAGAAAAAGTGGTCTTCATTCAAATAGTCATGCTTTTTATCTCGTACAGCACCATCGTTTTTAATATCAGTTTGTTGTATAACCAGCTCAATACTCTCCAGAGAAGCTTGGAACATCCTTATCATTTATCCTTCTATCTCCTGCTATCCTCAGTATTACATCAGGGATTACAGAAAGAAGTTAGCATTGATGTCTGCTTTACCCATGATGGGGGTCCAGAGCGATGGCCCGTGGCTCACTCAGGTCAGTGCTGATGAGGACTCGTCTCTTGGTAGCGTCCACTGAAGCCACAGAGATGGATTTGTCCCCAGAGTCAGTCCAGTACAGGTTGTGTTGGAGCCAATCCAGAGCCAAACCCACTGGGGTCTGCAGGTGAGAATCCACAAGTGGCACCTGCTGGGAGGGGTCGCTGGCCTCATGGATGAAGGCACTGCAGGGGAGGAGGACACAGCGAGACACAATGAGTGGGTGGGAGGTAGAATTTTGAGAGCAGAATATGGAAGTCATAAGCCTCAGCAAGGCAGTAAGTGTAAAATCAATGCAGGATAGAGGGGAGGCTGGCTGCCTGGAGGGGCTTCATTTTGTGGTAATGAGTTTGGATACAATGTTCCTCTTATGACACTACACTAAAAAGATTCATTCTTGGCATGTATTGACTTTCAGAGATTGCATTACAAGGCAAATAATTCACAAACTTTACAGAGAAGAAGCTACCTCAAAAACATGGGCACAAAAATTGATAAAGGAAGAAAGAAAATGCATAAATTGTCTTTTGCCGCACTAATAATGATATATGACTATATTTTTGATGATAAATACTGTATGGGTCCTTCCATTAGGTAAACCTACTCAACCGTGGTTAACCAAAATAGATAATGAGCCAATCAAATGCATTAAGTCAATGCAGGAGGCATGAAAATATGATCATAATGACCTGCTGAAGTTCAAACCGAGAATCAGGATAGGAAAGAAAGGGGATTTAAGTTACTTTGAATGTGGCATGGTTGTTGCAGACAGGCTGGTCTGAGTATTTTACAAACTTTTGATCTACTGGGATTTTCACTCACAGCCATCTCTAGGGTATATAGAGAATCATCCAAAAGAAAGCAAATACCCAATGAGCAACAGTTTTCTGTGCAACCAAGCCTTGTTAATGCCAGAGGTCAGAGGAGAATGACCTGAGTGGTTTGAGATCGTGGAGAGGCAACATTAACGCAAATAACTACTCATTACAATTAAGACAAGAAGACCATTTCTGATTGCAAATCACAGTGAATCTTGAAGCAGATGAGCTACAGCAGCAGAACATCTGCACTACATGCCACTCCTGCAGCTCCTGCTTATATCCTATAAAAGGCCCCATTCAACAAAGTGGTTGACCCAGCAAACTTTTTGCTGCGAGGCATAAGTATTGACTGCTACAGCGATGCTTTATAACTTTATTTCTACTATGTTATAGTTTTACTTTATGGAAAATAACTACATATGTTTATTTTGATAAACATCATTTCAAATCATTGTTTTATTGCAAAAGTTTGACTTTAGATAAGGTTTTTTGTACCAGGGTGTTCCCCAAGGGTCAGTGCTGAGTCTCTTTTTATCACCACATGATCTTTCAGAGTTAGCTCTGTTTATCTCTTTTTTTTTATTACTATTATTATTACTGATATAATTACAATTTCATTAAGATCTAAAGTAGGAAGTCTTTAATTCCTAAAAAAAAAACCACTACAATAGCATTCATTATTTTTCTCTCCCTTTTTTGTAAAGTTGCCAAACTATAAAGTGTTTTATGTTTCCTTCTTGCATGTGCTGTATTCTGTCTAAATACTACTTTTTTCCTTTCTCTGCTTTGCATGTTCAAATAGCTGTTTGCATGTTGGAAAATAATTCAATTTTATTTTCAAGGCTATAACCATTGAAAAGATGTAAGATCACACACAGGGCAGTGACACTACCATTGACCAGCCTTTAGGTTATGTATCATCTTGTTTAATGTGTATATAAATCTCCTCTGTGCATTTAAGTGACTGCAATGCAGAGAATGGGACTTGTATGCGTGCTGAAGCCTTGGGCTGTGCTCCCAGCAGGTTCATCGGAGGGTTAGCATCCCTCCGAGCTGGACCACTTATCAGAATAGACAAGGACTAACTCCGAGGTTGCCCTGCTGGCTAATGATTTGGCCCCAGTGGAGGTGTGAGGTGAGGGCCGTGCAGCTGTGCTCCCTGAACAAGAATTTCACTTTAAGTTTCCCCAGAGGCTTCTTTCTTTTAACAGCCATCTTATAAAAGGAACAGAGTGCTCCAATTAGAAAACACTCAGGGGAGAAAATGCGGACAGATAACAATAGGAAAAGTGGAATTATTCTGGAATGATAGCAGCCAGGCCATCAGACCAGTGGGTAATACTTCAGCATTTTTAAAGATGAAACAAGAGAAAGCTTGGAACATAGAGTACAAAGAAACAATTTAGAGAGCAATATCAAAATATTCTGCTCACTGAGTGGCAGAAATTTCCCATTTAATTGTTCTGTTCAAAATCAGAGGTTGCAAATTCTATTTCTGTAAAAAAAAAAAAAAAAACATCTGATACCTGTGTGTTTTCTTTCGATTCATCTTTAAAAAGCCTTAAAATATCAATAATTTTTGTTGAAATCAACTACAGATTAAGAAAAACAGGCAGAGTCATGTCCATATGGTTAACCTCAACCTAAAAATCAAATTAACCAAACCAAGTCCCATCTCAAAATCCAGGTCAGTCAGTGGCCTAACATGGTCAATTAAATCAATCTCTGCAATTGCACGAGTTTGATAGACAATTCACTGAAGAACTCCTTTTGTTCCAGGACAGGTGCACCGTGGGAAAAGTTATTTTATTAACTGAGGTATATGCACCTCTGCTACAGCAGGTGGTGATATGTACTCTTTTCAGCTTTCTCCATGAACCTTCTTCCTGTTAACTTTGCTAACAAGTTACTAGGAAGCTAACAAGTTGTATATGTTGTATATGACCTGTGCAACCAAACTCCATGTAAAGTCAATGTACAGCCGTAAAGGGGCGTGGCCGGCTCTCCCGCGATGCGACAGATGTGATCTGGGCCACTTGGTCGCCAAAGTTGAAAAATTTGAACCTTTCAGGCGACCTGTGTCTGTGCCGCAACAGCCAATCAGCGCTGTGTGGGTGTGTGCAAAATTCACAACAACTGTTTTTATTCCAGATCATATTAGAGTGACAATTCATGCCTGTGTGGGAACATTAGTTTGTGAGTACATTAGTTCTGCCTTATTCAACAGAAGTGGTGGTTCTCTGCGATCCTGTCCTCATCTGCATCAGCTGCAGTGTTTTATGGTTGGTAGATGAGTGAAAAGGATATAATTGGAATAATGTCAGCTAATGATACATGATATTGTATGATTGCAGTGAAACTCAACCGAACGTGACGTCACTGAACGATGCAACGGAGACAAATTGAGTTATTTATATGCAGGTGACACGACTTAAATGGGCAACGCAATCTAGGTCGCCAAGTCGCGTTCGGTTTGAATGCACCTTTAAACATAAACAAATTAACTATTCTGCAGATTTCATACACGCTTCATTCTTAACTGTAAGAACAAATAAGATGTGACTGTCTGAGAAACATGTGACCTTTGCCAGAACCTAACTGTTTTTGCATTTTGTGTTTTTGTCAGAAACGCTGAGCCCAAGTGTGCTGTTGTCAGGAAAATTGATATTTATATTCCATATCAAATAGATCCCCGTAACTAGTCCAGTGCAGCAGAGTGGCACAGCAGGTCATGCATGTGCCTTACAGCAAAAAAGTTGTTGGTTTGAATCCTGTGTTGGTCAGGGCCTATTCTGTGTGGCGTTTCAGTATTCTCCCTGTGCATGCATAGGTTTTCTATGGGCACTCTTGCTTCCTCCCACAGACCAAAAACCATGCTCATTAAGTTAACTGCTGACTCTAAATGTCCCTAAGGTATAATAATTTAAATGGAACTTGATTATTTTGTGCCGCTTTGGCAGGCTTCTGTTTGTTTTACTTAATTGTAGCACAATAATTTCTTTATACTAAAACTTGAAAAAAGAATCTTTATATGTCTTAGACAGTTGTGTAGGAGAGGAAGTGGTCCATTGAAAATTGCAAGCAAACCCTTGTACAACATCAAGCATAAAAAAATTATTCACTTCCATAAGCCTTTTGTAAGCATACTGACTTAAGCCTCACCGTCTGTTCTCATCACTTTAACTTCCAAACACTGCCTTTAAAATTCAAAGTTTGTTTAATCAAATCCATTATCAAGTTTAAAACCTTAAATTTATTTATATTTTTAATTCCCTAGTTAAATAACACTTTTCTGCCTTTGTTTTACCTGTAGATTTTCCTGTGAAATCGATCACACCAGAAGACACGGTTATTGGCCACGTCCAGGTCCAGAGCCACAGCATTCTTCTGAGTGGACACCACCTGGCTGTAGTCCCTCTTCACCAGGTCGATGCGGCGGATCTCATGCCGGTTGGTAAACAGTAGGTATGGACTCTTTCCTGCTCAAAAAGAAGAGAAGTTTTACCGCCCAAATGGACATTAAAGTAAACTTGTAATCTTGTGTCCTTTGAATTGTTGAGTCTAGAAAGCATTCCTCCATAACTACCTGTGTTATCATTGAGACACAGTTTCAGTCACATTTTGGTCTTTTTGGCCCTCTAAAATGTTGGTCTAGATTAGCCAGTAACAACTGAAAATCAGTGCATTTTTCTAGTATTATTTTGAAATGAGGAGTAGTCAATGAGATTTTTTGTTCCATATTTATTGAAAAATTAACACTGACAACCACAGAGTGGTTACAGTGGAAAGAATTTGGAGAATTGGCTAAAGCCAGATGAATACATGGCTATAAAGAGGAATATATTATTGGTAAGTGTAGTTGTTTGTGCATCAACAAGATGCAAGACATATATGCATTGACGGCTTGAAAAATGGCCAGAGGAAGCATTCAAACCAATATCATCTCCACTGCTTTTTCATCTAATTTACATTCAGCCAGCAAGCCAACTTGTAAATATGGTACAAACAAACATGGTGGGATTTTGAGAGCACACTAAAAACACACTTTTAGATCAAGATTTGTTAATATAAACCCTAAACATAGTACATAATCCTGCTGCTAAGGAAGGAAATAAACAGAGACAGAGCTAACAAGCCTGATAGCTTGTTTTTCTGCACAGCATGGACACTGTTTGCATGCTGGACTAACGACAGCTTACCATGAGGGGAGCTGCAGTGTCAGGGAAAAATGTAGCGTTCCTCCACATAAACACACTAAGACCTCACATCTGTCTCTTCAAATATTACAGCTGAGTATGCTGCTGCATGTTTGTAACAACTTGGTCGATATTAAAATTGTCACCTATAACACAGATAAATAACTCTACTATGTGATACAGCTCAATACCATGAGAGCAGAGACAATAATCCTTCATTAAAAAGTGCTGAATAGTTGCCGTATTGATCAGTGTGTCTGTGTGCATCATTAAGTCGTGCACTCCATGTTATCTTCTGCTTACAAATATAGATCAGGGCTTCCTTATCATACAGCTGCAACTCTTTAAACGGGGACCTGTCAGCTACCACACCATAATAAATAAACATGAGAGAGTGTACAAGAGCAGACACCCACACACACTGGAGACCAACAGTTCAGTCATTCACACTGAGGGCTAATTAACAACCTTGAACAAAGTGAAGTCACACATACATCTAAATCCACCTGAATGAGAAAGTAAAGATCCCCTCAATAGCTTCTTTAACAGACTTTGTAAACATATCAAAAAGTAAGTGTACAGAATACAACAGATTAAACCTGAAATGTGTCACTATGCGCCAGGATGTCTACTGAAAGTCAAAAGCTCTGTTAAAATGCCGTGGAGGGATGGCCTTACCAAGCTTCAAGATTATTATCTAGCAGGATAAGAGCACTGAAGCTCTAGTGTAATCTTAAATATTTAGCAAAATCAATATCCATGGAGCCTGCCAACATTTAGTTACCCATGGTTAGTGGGTTAGGTTCCCTTTAGTCCAGTAGTTCTCAAATGGTGTGGCATGGTGAAGTGGTGTGCCTTGATGCTAGTCTAGGTGGGCCTCGGGTATGTCTACTGTACAACCAGAAGTTTGTATCATCACAGCTGTGCAAATAACAATAAATTAAGGTACAGCATCATCACATACTTTCATGCTCTATTAGCATACTCTGATTTGTCAGTGTATGACTCTCTGAGGCCGGTCTCATTTAGTGATGAAGACTGGAATCAGCTTTCTGATTTTTTTTCCAAAATTTTCTGTTTGTGAGGCTTCTTAAGGCGAGCAGACTCAATTGAAGAACTCAGTGATATTTTTGTACCGTATTAATGATACTTTATGTCACTTAAGTGGCTCAAAATTGCCTCTTCGCAGTAATTGTCAGCTAAAATGCATTATAATCCATAGACAACAGCATTACTTCCACCATCCACACAACTGAATGAAGCCATGTTTGTTGTCACATGTCTGCAAATGGTCAATATAGGGAGAGAACTATATCAACACTAATCTTAAAATTTGAGTGGCCACATACAACGCTTACAACCACCCTTTGTCAGTGAATAGTTAATTGACACTAACGTGGTTTTCACAGTAGAAATAAACTTAGACATTCAGAGTGAATTTTTACATCTATAATAATTAAGTAAAACAACTACAACAAACAAGTATCTCTTTCAGTTAATCAAACAAATTATGGTTTTGACTTTTATTTTTTATTTTTTCTCTGAGCAAGAGACTTTAAAACTTTTAAAGTAAAACATCAAGAAATATGCAGTGTTTTAAAATCAAATTGTTTTACCAAAGTCCTATGATCCTCAATAAATGTTTCCATTTTTTAAGGCAATCCAGTTCAATTGTATTTTCTGTATAAGCAAGCCAGCAACGGTTAACAACATTAAACAATATATACATTATGCTTTTACAGTGTATTTTGCGCTGGCTAAAATCAAGGGCACCTCTCATGCTTTTATTTCAAAAGAAAACGAGGAACTTCAGTTGGGCAAAGACATTAATTGTAGATTACTTTTATCTGGTCCTTGAGCTGTCTGCTTTTTTATCTGAACTGAGACAGTTACAAAAGCAACAGTGTCCTTATTTTTTCCATCAAAGGCTGGAGGACATTCCAGTGAGTAGTATATGGACCTAACACTTACAGCACTAATCAAACTTCCATTACACGCTGTCAACATACACTGCTTTAGTGTTAATGTATATTGTTGCTGTGGGGCAAAAACCTTGAATCTACTGAACTGCCATCCAGGTAATAAGAAAAATGCTGTATTATTAAATGGAATACATAAAGTAACGTATTAGGATTTTTTTTTAAATATATATATATTAAAAAAGTGGAGGGGCTGGTGCTGATTCATCTTGATAAGCTAAAATGCAAACATTACATTAGCAACAAGACTGATAATTTCCATACAGTCTGTTTTAATGGTTTTAAACACTGCAGTCAAGCAGGAGTCAGACAAAGCAAGCTACAGCATATTGCAGGGGCTCAAAGTCTGACTGTCTTGAGACATTTTTCCAACCAGAACACTACTTAAAAGACCAGATCAAAACAAGATCAGAAACTGGGAGAGTTTCTTGTCTGTCAATTGAGGTGCAATAATTTACACAAACATGGTTCATCACAGGGCCTTTTTACAGATGATAGAGGCTCAGTGGCAAGCCATGGGTCCTGGACAGAATCCTGTTCTGGAAGTGCCATAAAAGCTTTTTGCTTTACTATATTAGTGTGCTTACATTTACCAATCTGCACTAAAGAACGATAGCTTCTTAACAGGAATTCAGAATGTTTGCTGATAAAATAATACCCTATAGGTGGCAAGATTGGAAACGTGTATAAATCTTCAAGGACATTCACATGGAAGAAGCCTACCTACCAATCACATTTTATCTAACTTATTCAGACACATTAACCACTATTTGAAAGCCAACAGGGACCAATTAGGGTTCAGTTTCCTGCCCAAGGCCACTCAAACATTCAGAATAATTGGACCAATTGAGTCTCTCAGAAAGGTGATTTCCAGCTCTACATCTGAGCACTAGCAGCTGAACATATGTCCAAGTGAATTTTATTGCAATCCATACAATAGCACTGGACATGTTTCATTTAAAACTGCAAATGTGAAGCACAAGGGGAATATTACATCCCATCCTATAAAAGGCAAAAGTGCCCGTACAGAATTTCATGGTAATCCATCAAATAGATGGAGGGAGATATCCTCCAGCTATATGCCGCTGGCAGTGATAAAAATACATCTTTGCTTTCAGCCACAGGGCGATAGAAGACTGCAGAGGATTTTTGCATACTGGATAAAAATCTACACTAAACAAGAGACACAAAGCTGGAATCATGGTCCTGCTGCTGCACTGTTAAAAAACAGCTACAGAGCGAGAGGAGACAAAGGGTTGATTGTCTTTAATTTGCTAGTGCACTCTGATTCAGTGATTGTTCTTCAAAATATGAGACTAATTGTTGCTTTTTGATTCAGAGCAATTAAAAAAGAATGGATCCCTTTTTAAGGGATTTATAAAACAATTTTTCTGCCATTATGTATAAAATAAACATCATTGGCCACATAGTTTAATCTGACAGGAGGCTGGGGAAAAAAGTTATGAAAGCGTTTTTTCACATATATGTACACACTATATATACACAGCAGGTAGTGCATATCTCTCACAGCAAGAAAGTTGCTGGTTTCTGTGTAGTGTTTGCATGTCCTTCCTGTGCATGCGTGAGTTCTCTATGGGCACTCTGGCTTCTCCTCACAGACCAAAAACAAGGTCATTGGGTTAACTGGTGACTCTAGATGACCCTTAGTTGAGTGTATGAATCAGTGTCTGTCTTTCTATGTGGCCCTGCAATTGGTTGGCGATTGGTTCAGGGTGTTACAGTCCTCTAGCCATATGTCTGCTGGTACAGATAATGGATGTATTAACTACTCATAGTGGCGCAGGGATGATGTATTTTTGTAGGCCAACCTGTAAGTTAACATTGTGCTGGTTCTCTCAATCAAACAAACCGATGGGATTTTCACTGTGTTCTTGAATCTTTTCTTATAATTTTTATAAACATTAAAATCTTTATGAACTAATCCATCTTTTCATGATTTTTTTAAGTTTAGATGTTACTGGCGAGAGTGATAGGCTATTGGTAAGCTACTATGGAACTACAACATGGCGGTGCAACCTAAAGGAAACTACCACACATACAACGTAACCCTTTGTTAGAGAATTTCCTCTTAATCAAATTACCTGATTGAGCTGGGGCCCATGCTGTATGAATTATTGTTCATTATAAATGATCAGTAATGACTTCATGAGGGCCTTCGTCCATTTTTGAAGTCCTTGTTAGCAGTTCATTAGAAGCCATCCTTTTATAAACATGCTAATGCTTCAAAATTCAAAAGCAGGGCAAAATCAGATTCATGTTTCAAAAGAAACATTCAATTCTTATTTGCATGTGTTCACCACAGACCTTCAAGTATTTATCTAAAAGTCTTTAGTGAAATCCCATATATTTTGAGCTGTTGTGAGCAAGGGTGCTAAAATGCCAACTCACTTCCAAGTCACTTCCACAGCTTTGACTCATTCCTGCATCGCTCTACCTTGAAAAGTAGTCCTGCTTCCACTTGTGTCCACTGACTCTCTAAAATCCCACACAACACGAGAAGAATCCCTTCTGACACGCTGATGATTGCTCCACTTTTCAGACAATGTGTGCTCAAACAGTGTGTCTAAAAACTTTCCAGTGGTAATGCCATAAAGGGATATAACACCTCCCTCCAATGTTAGACCCCCCCTGAACAAGGTGTTTATTTGGCCCACCGCCTCTGCCTCTCATCAGCCTTATTTTTTTCCCTCTCACTATAACCAGCCAACTTCAGTCGAAGGACCCCTTCGATCTCTTTGTACTGGCTGCGTCAAAGGATCTAAAGACCCAATGGTTTGATTTTTATAGTTTTTTTTATGAATATGTGCCCACAACAACTGCTCAAGTGTTGAGCATGTATGATTTATCTTTTTAAAGCTGCTTTCTTTGTGCAGGAGGCTCTTCATGTCAACTTCCGGTATATCAAACTATGATGGTCTCTTGAAGAGTATACAGTAGAGGTCACTTGGTTCAGTTTGGGGGTGAAGTTGCAACATTCTTTCTTACAACATTCTTTCACACTTCTCTTTGTCAGGCAGACCAAACCTTGTCAAATGGGCAGCCATTACTAGTTTGGGCTGTAGCTGCAGTCTCTGCTCATGCCATCCAGCTATTGATGCACTTTGATCCGTGAATACACAAACGGCTTTGAGTAATAACCAGGCAGTAAACTCCGGGGGTGTAAATGGAAGCAAATGTGGAAGTGCAAAAGGCTGGAGTACTCTGAGTGTTCACTTGGGGCTGACTGCAGTAACCTGACACCTTAATAGTTGGATGTGGGAAAATATGTTTTCTAATACACAACAGCCGGGTTCAAAATATGGCTTCAGTCTTATATAATGCATCAATGCGTCCTCAGTGTGAAGGGGGTAATTTCTTCTTTTATTGAGGCTTTATTGAGAATTTCACTATTGGTCAGATGCTACTCGCTGGAAGCCACCTTACTCTTTCATGATCAAAACTTGGACTTTTTCTTTTCTGGATGTAGGGCCCTATAAAATTCGCAATCATGGAATCGTGGACAGAATCATGGAATTAGACATTAAATGCGGAATTCAATATAATGGCAGAATATCACGGAAATGGCCGTCATTTTACGTACCGGTAAAAGCTTTTTCTGACTAAAAAGGAACGTATATCTGGGGAAAATGCCCCGAGGGGGTCACAAAGGCTGCGAACAATACACGCTTCACTTCCTCTTTCCCTTGTCTTCCCCTCATTAACAATGTCAACATGTCACAGTGGCCGTCTGAGACATCGGCTGACCCTGCGTTCACACCAAAAGCGATCTGAGCGTCCTCAGCGTCCAGCTGCCATTCATTTTCAATGATCGCTGGCGTCGAGGGCCAATCGGGACGACGAACGGTGCGATGCGAGCGACACGAGCAACACGGGCGACCTCGAGCAAACTCGAGTGGCGCGTAAGTTGGAAAAGAAGCTATGAAACTCCCGGCTAAATCCAAAGTACAGGGCAGAGCAGTTTGAGAATGATTATTATGTGTCAGTAGATCAAATGTTCTGCAAATTTTGTCAACATACTGTTGACTGGACCCGTAAAGATACATGTGAGGACCACCTGAAGAGTGACTGATTATATTTCATTTTTTTATACAGTGTCTCTGGGTTAAATTTGCGTAAAATACTAAAAACCAAACTCTCAAAAAATTAAAATAGAAAAAAACGGAATATGGGAACAACTAAAACGGAATTTGGGAAAAATAACATGGATTTTATAGGGCCCTATGGATGTCGTATATATGGAACTTTCCACAGCCCAAATAATGGTGCTAATGAGAGGACTCTAAATAACTGGCGTAGCATTGCTGATTCTCTGAAAGAGATGATTTATGACTAATTTATTAATTACCACTAGCTCTCTCATTCCTGTGTCTCTGGATGTCAGGACCCCTCTCTTCTGTTTTGTTTTGTATGTCTTTGTGGGTGTCCTGTGGATTTGTGTCCATCTCTGTCTATGTGTGTGTATATTTGCACGTTATATGTGCATTTTAATTTTCTATTTTTTTGGTTTTATTTTTATTTGATTGTATTGTATTTTACTTATTTAGATGAACTATTTCTTTCCTCACTGTGTTTTTGTCGTTTTACCTTCTGACACATTCTTTTGTCTTTGGCCCACTGTGTGCCTGCTGTAAAAATTGAGACTGTGTGCTGTAATGTTGAATCCCTAAAAGACTTGGCATGCTTCCTTCTTTGACTTTGTTGAAAAACTTTATAAAAATTTGATCACAAAAAAAAAAAGTCTGGATGAGATAGCACATGCAGTATAGCAGCATCCATTAGAGGGAATCAACAGCGTTCCAATGGCTCCTATGAAATGGCTTTGTCCAATTCTTTTAGAGTCTATAGTATTAACATTGTTCAGCTCAAAACAGCTGGGGAGTATTCTGAGCCCTAAAATAAAGATAAAGCTGCATTAAGGCTGTCAGGTAACACTTGCATATTTAGTGTGTCACCATTTTCCACACAGACTTGTAGACGTTAACTTGTTAGGAGAAATGGAGGCTGGTGGGGTTATGCTAAAATAAGTGACACCATGCATGAAAATGACCTTTTGCAGACATGTGACTAACATGACGTCACCAAGTTCTGTACACAGAAGAAGAAGCAGAAGTAACACTTTTTCAATAGGCTGTAATGCATTTTAGCCGATAATTACTGCAGAGATGCATTTTTGAGTAACTTAAGTAATAGAGAGCATCATTTATATGAAGCAAAAATATCACCGAGTCTGTCAAATCAGTCCGGACACTTTAAGAAAATCCCCAAACAGAAAAACAAGCATAGAGTGGACTGAAATATCACAGCAGTCAGATGGCATGTGGATCAGATGTTTACAGTGAGGCTCAAATAGTAAAAACAACCACTGCCCAGACAGATCACTTGCTGATTTTTCCAGGGATTATGACCAAAATTTGTTTTGGAACAATGAGGAGACTTGTGAGAACACAGAATACACACAGCAAAAAAAAAACACTGCTGATGGAGACTTTGCAGGTTTGAATAATAAATGGTAGGAATGTCAACGGGAACTTGAGGACATCCAGGTTACCTGTTGATGCAGATGCATAAATTTTAACTTACAGTATGTTGTCAAATTTGGTGAAATACCATGTATGTTGTCCAAATATACCATGGTGTTTCAGGATGTTTCAGGATCAGAGCAGCAGCTGATATGTGTAAATCTGTAGTCTGTGGCACTCGTCAGATCTACCTTGCTGTGATGAACATTTATACTTGTGTGGACCCAAATCAATGTTTTCCAAACTCAAAGGACAAATTACAAGGCCTGAATGAAAGATTTTCTTCAAAGTAACTATTTGTCTGACACTGATTGTGTATTGTATAAAGACACAGTTATGTTTTTAATGCTAAGTTTACTTGACAATTGCTAGCATTAGCATTAGCCCACAAAGTGTTTTTGTTGCATATGATAGTTTAACATTTATATTTACATTTATATAGTGTAAACGTCCATTACGTTAAATGCTGGACACATCATTTTTGACATCCAGCTGAAATGGAACTAAGTGTGACGTCACATGCAAATGGTCAATTATCTGTGAATGCTTGTTTGCTTGCATACTGTTGCTGTATTCGACCAAATTAAAGTCACAATACACTGCTTTTGGTTTGCATGCCTTGTTTGGTCTTTGTTTGGTTTGGGTGGATTTCACATCCACTGTAAGCTAACCAAGAGCCCCTGTTTTCAAGTTGACCGGAGTTTGGTTCTTTGATAAACCCCAGTGTTCATGTGAGCTTTTAAACCTCTCCAAATTAACCAAACTTCCCAAAAGAGTGAACCAGAGTCCATTTGGTTAAGTCGAGACCACAGACTTATCAAATCTTGTTTTGGTAGTTAGACTGGTTAACAATTTTAAACTTAACCTTTCTAGTGTCCTGCCTTTACTTGATGAAAAGGTCACGGTTAGTGCTTTTGTCATGCTATCAAAGTAGCACACATTGCTACTAGGAGTGATATCAAACTGTGCCCTTGTTTTATTTTGGGAGCATCACACCTATTTTTAGAGGTGTTCACTGTTGAGAAGGTCACCCTGGATGCTTTTTAATTAGAGCCAAATCTGCACAGAGGCCTCAGATGCATTCTTATGATCATCTCTCTGTGCTATACTCCTCACAGCTCTGGCAGGAAAAAAAGGCCATGAGAATGACAGATCCGCTGACAGTGTGAGCCTGCAGGGAGAGGTTTTATCACTCTGGCTAGCAACTGCAGCCCACCTTTGTCTCGTAACGTCTATATCCAGCCTTCTCATTCTGACACTGTGTGGTTATAGTATGGTGGCTGCAGCTAGTTATCTCTGGAGGCAGATGAGATATTCCCTCATTAAAGGCTCGATTGCCTCTGTTTCACTTCTGACAGCCTGTGTCGTAGCCTCGTTGTAGGATCACAGTCCTGCATGTTCTCTCTTTTCATTCCTCTCTGAGCTACAAGCCTAAATGATAACAATGCTCTTCAAGAGTGAGGGTTCCTCAAAAACCAGCCATTACAATGACTATATTTCCAGCCCCTGTAAAGAGGAAAATAGACCCCTGGTGGTTTTTATGGGCTGTCACGGCAGGAGGAGCAGTTTTCATTGCCTCAAAACCATCATGTGGAACGGCTGCTTTCACTGCGGTTTCACTTTCCCTGCTTTCTGACACGCAGCCAGACACTCAGCTCTCTCCTGGTCGAGATAAACTGATAGCAAACATGCAGGGCAGTCATGCACAGAGAAATACACAAGCTCAGACAGAAGCAAGGGGCAGATACAGCTCACGCACACATGTACAGTGTGAACAATGTGAGTGCAGGGTTTTGATATCAGCTCTGCTTAATGGAGGAAAATGAAATCACAACATTTGACAGGCGCAGACCACATCAACATATCTCGCCGGACGCTCTGTTTCCTGCCAAAGAAATAATGAACATTTTGGGGGAAATGAAGTGTAAACATATAAACTGGCCTCTCTGTGTAACCCTCACGCTAATAGCTTTGGGCTGGAATTGGAGGTCAAATGAAATTAATTGGCCTCTTAGCAGTTCACTCTGTTCTCCACTAGAGTAACAACTGTTTTCGACAAGTCAATCGGGACACCAGATTAAATTTGTTGTAATTAGCCTCTGCCGTGACTCAGCCAGGTGCCCCTGAAGAGTTGATACACCTCATTATAAATATTCAGTGCGGTTGAACACATCAGTCTGTCACTCATGAAAGCATCTAATGGGACAGGGCCGATCTGGTCAGGGAGGAAGTCAGCAGTTGTCTTGGTGATGCTTGGAATTTGAGACCATTTTTATTCTCAAATGTGCGAGTCAGTGTGGAGCGGTGATCAGAGCCAAACAGGATAAAAGATGTTTGTTATTATGAGATGAGATCAGAGATGGTTTCACTAATGAGGCACAGAAGCTTCAGAGAGAAAGTCTTGTTATCAACAAAGTAACACAGATTTTTATACTTCCAGCAAAGAAAAGGATTGTTATAAATAAAAACTGTGATAGAACCTAAGGTTTTAAAGTGAATCGAGTAAAATAACACAAACTGTATTAACTATAAAATGAGGGGACAGGAAATGAGGGGACAGGAAAGTCCGTTTAGCTTGAATAAAGTTTTTGGAAGAGAGTTCTTTGAATAATAATCTGTAAACTAGCAACACCAGGCTGTGGTTCTCCTAACATTTTAAAATCCACAAGTCCATGTTGAATATGGTTACAGATTGCTCTGGTAAATAAAGTGTTTTTATCTGAGCAGCCCAACTTTATCTTTTCTTTTTTTGTTGAGATGCTTAACTTAAATGATGTTATCACTGTAAGCCAGATGTGTATTTCTTGTTCATAGTGTAAGTAAGGGCGCTATGACTCACGGACTGATGGCAAAAACAAAGACCGTAGCTAAAGCCGCCTACACATTGAACGAACAGCGACCTGGGCGACCACTCTACATGTAAAGTCAATGTGCAGCTGCGATGGGGTGGGGTTAACCCTCCCCTGATGCGACGGACGCGTCAATACCACTGAAGTCTTCTAGTGCGCTGTCATCCACCAGCAGAAACGGTTTGTGTTGTTTCTGCATTAACAAACTTCTCGCAGCACTCAGCGAGGTGAAGATCTCCTGTTCTTGAAGGTTGAAGTTGAGACGCTGCAGTCGTTCCATTAAGATCCTCTTACTCTCCTTTGTTGTGTTTGTCTGGGCAACCTGGTCGCTCGTCACTCAGTCGGCAAAGTTGAAAACTTTGAACACTTCAGGCGATATCACGTGTGGCTGTGCAGCAACAGCCAATCAGCGTTGTGTGGTCATGTGATGGTACCAGTGACAGACTGTTTTTATCACGGTTCACAGAGTAACAATCCATGTCCGTGTGGGAAACATTAGTTAGTGAGGACATTAGTTCAGCCAAGACGGGACCGCAGAGAACTCACAGACGATGCCGCTGCAATGTTTTGTGGTTTGTAGATGAGTGAAAAGGATACAGTTGGAATAATGTCAGCTAATACATCCTATTATGTGATATATTTATGGACAGGCGGTGTTACTTGGGTGGTTGATGCGATTTCAGTCGCCCAAGTCGTGTTTGGTGTGAACGCAGCTTAAGGCGTCAACTAGTAGCAGGAGGTTACATTACACAACATTTGACAGGCTGATGTCTGCTGAAAAAGAGAAGAGTGATAGAGTGATACTCAGCCACATGCTTTTAAGATCATTTTATCTGTGTGCATGTGTGTGTGTATGTGTGTGTGTGTATGTGTATGTGTATGTGCCAGGGTGGAGTCTGAACGGGGGGTGGTGGAGGGATGGGGGCGGGGGGATGGGGGGATGGAGACTGATTTTAACATGTATAGCACTTTGTGCTACATTTTTAATGTAAGAAAAGTGCTTTATAAATAAAGATTTGATTGACTGATTGATTGAGAAAAAAAAAACAAGTGAAAAATTACACAATATAGCAAATTCACCCCTGAGCTGAACCGAGTTTGTTGACTTTGAGGTGTGAAGTAACCTTTAACCTGCTTCAAAAAATTACATTTTAACATTGGTGTCAACCTATTGAATTTGAAGTCAACCTAAAAACAACACTCAAGAAACCACACTTTTTTTGGTACTTCTGTATCATCAAAAAGTTTCTACCTGTTGAAGGCATGGGGTTTCTCTTCAAAAGCTTATTCAGCATTGGTCTTCATTTTTCAAAGAGCAAAGAGCAACTTTGTGGCCTTTTTATGAGATAAGTGAGGAGGAGGCACCATCATGAAGTCAATGAGAGAGCAGCAATGAATTCTTTTCTCTCCAGTGTGGTTGTGACTTGAATGTCTTCTGCCTCTATTGTCTCAAACACACAACATTGTTGATCAGTGTGACTCACCTTCTGCCTTGCAGGTTTTGGTCACAGGATCCATCTCGTAACCTTCATAACATTCACATTTAAAATCTCCTTTATAGTTAATGCAGATCTGGCTGCAGGCATCTGGGTTCTCACACTCATCGATGTCTGCAGGGAGAGAAAGAGGGATCAATCACCTGAAGGACAGACAGAGATGAACTGTGTCTGAATCTCCTTTATGAGCCGGGCTAAATGATAAAAGAGAATCAAATTCATAAAATGCAATAATTTCTCAGAGTATCAGCTGTAATTGATGAGTAAATATGCAGATTTATGAATGTGGGTGCAGAGAAACACAAAAAAACACACACACGCCGTGATTGGCATTTAATGGGAGGAAAGCAGCAGACGAGGAGAGGTGACTTTTCTATGCTTCAAGCAAATCTCCAGCTTCTTTCTTCAGGTGTTTGAACACATTAGTGTGAAAAGGATGAGAAAGAGTGTGAAGGACGCTCTACATGTGCATGTGTGTGTGCATATGAGAGTGAAATATGACCGTGCTAGTTTCCCTGTAGGATTGATAGACTGGGCACACTAAACAAAGACAGACAGCAAGAGAGCTGCCCAGAGCAACTCTTACACACACAAACATGCACACACACTGCGAGTAGCTTGGTCAGCAGCCAGTCTGCCACTCAATATTTTCATCTATAATTCTGTATGTCTATCAAAAGTTTCTTTATTTACCGCCGCAAGTCTTTTTGTCCAGGAGCTGATAGCCTGTGGGGCACTGGCACTCAAAGCCGATTGGTCGATCCATGCAGACATGTGAGCAGCCGCCGTTGTTGATCATACATTCATTCAGACCTGCGAGACAAAGGAAAGAAGACAGCCGTTAGGCTGAGTCTGTCACAGAGAAGAAACAGCTCTTGAGTTACTGACAGGGTGATTTCAAATCCAGCAGCAGCCCCTTTATGAAACACTGAGACCCGCTTTTTTTTTTTTTAACCATTTAAATTTATTTTTGTAAATGTCATACTTTGGACCTTTAAATTGATCTGAACAAACAGACATGACAAAACAAAAACTGATACAAAATGTACAATTACGAGAGTCCTGAAAGTACATCCATCCTGCTGCACCACTGTGCCGTCCCCTGAAAGTACATGCATGTTCATGTTCTGGTTTGCAGTATTTCCCTATGAAGTGTAAACTTTGTTCTTTTCTAAATATCTGGATAGACATCATAGTTATTAATAAACACAACTTTATTATCCAAAGAAAAGTATCCAAACCAATTCACTTTATTTGTACAGCACATTTTAAAAACAATGATGTTTACCAAAGTGCTGCAGGATAACTCTAATCAGAAATAAGTAAAATAACATAAAATAGATTAAAAAAACATAAGAGTAAGTTAAAATGAATCAAAACTACATCTAAAACACATTAAAAACATGTATTTAAAACATGAGAACAGAGACCACACAACTCTCACGCAGAATTAAAAGCCATCAAATAAAAATAGGTTTTAAGACGACTTAAATCAGGCAGTGTGGGGTTCATTCTGATATCAGGAGGAAGGTCGTTCCATAATTTAGACGCCAAAACAAAGAAGTTCAATCAACACAGGTTTTTATGCTGGCTTGAGAGACCTGGCACACCAGCTGAGAAGCTCTGATTGAAAAATCTTGATTTAGCTCAAAATATTTAAATGTAGAATTAGTATCTAATCTAGTCAATGTCTAGCGGTTATTTACCTTCAAGTTTCAGTCAAAATCAGAATGGACATCTGAGCAAAGTTTGAGGATTAATAAATGGGATATGTGGGTGTTTGGTCCAGTGTTGGCCATGGACAGGATCCCTCAGTACATCTTTGATATATATCACATTTACAAGTGAGGAAACCACAAGATTTAACAACGACAAGCTTTACTCCTTGGTCTCCAAAAATCAGACTGTTCATCCTTATGTTACACTGGATATTTGGAAAAAAAGCTTCTGACACATTATTTGAAGGGTTTTTGATTTTTTTTCACAAATGCTAATCCATGCTTTTATGTCATGTCATCTGGATTACTGCAGTTCCCTTTTCACATGCCTCAACAAGTTCAGCCCCGCACAATCAGCCTGTTTAAGTATCTGACCTGCTCTGACCCTAAATATCCAGTCGACCCCTCAGGTCCTCTGACCAGGGTCTGCTAGTTGTCCCAAGGGTTAAAATGAAAACTAAAGGTCACCATGCTTTTCTGGATCCCTCTGAAGAGATGCCTGAACTAGCGCTAAAGGGTGGAGCTTTAAGTGCTGCAGCCTGTTGATTGGTCACAAAAATTGTCAATTTCCATGCTACAAAACAACATTACATACAGCTCCATATACATGAAGACATGGATTTAGAGTGATTTGTTCACTGCTGTTGTTGTAAAGAACGTCTACATGAAACAATACTCTATAAAGTACAGGAGTGCTGAAAGTCCTCCATTATTGCTCCTTATTTACAATCATGATCTACTTCAGACCGCTTCACTGTGTAGTGCTGCTGTGATGTCACACAATTACATAGCGGGCAAAACCTTCTCTTATTGGTTCAAATCTCTGCCCTTCAGTGAATGTATAGCTGGCGGTGGAAATGCAAACAAGATCAGGATTAACGGGTCCAAACAGTACTTAGCTGTAATGAACCAATCCAGGCCACTTGGTGGAAATGCAGCTTTCCAAGCAAGAGACAGACATGAGGAAAACTGACCATAACATTTGACCTTTGACATCCAAAATCTAATCAGCAAATTCTTGAGTGAAAATAGAGAGTTACAAAAAGTTTGAAAACAATTCTTGAATGGAGTCTTGAGATGTTATGCTCTTAGGCCTCAGCACTTTGACTATCAAACTGATGGCTTCAAATATTTGAACAGCTCTATGAATCAAAGTGGATATTTATGCTAAGACTGAAATAATACCTCCAGGCATTCTTGAAATATGGGGCTCCCAAGACAGCCTGCAACCAGCAACCCAAAAACATTATGCCTCTATTGTCAGCACAGAGGCATAAAAGCAGTGAGGGCTGAGGATCAGCTCCTGGTTTTTGATAAAGGTCTATTTGAGGTGGACAGGTAGAAAATGGATATCAACCTCATAGTCACCATTTTATCTCTGCTCTTGTGCTCAGCTTTTTCCCATCTGTCTGAAATCCTTATCAGATGCTCTCAATGGAATAAAAGAGGCACAGCATCTCACACGGTAAGCTCTTAAAACCCAAAAAATCAGATTCATGTGCCAGGATATGAAATGTGCGTGTGTGTGGTGGGGGGGTTCATGCTGTGAACTGGGATTCTGAGATTTCCCATTAGGATCCATCAGAGGACGTCTAAATTAAACAGGAACAAACCCAGGCTGAGGAGTGATGTAAAAGCTTCTGAAGAATAAAAGAGAAGAAAGGAAGAAGAAACCCAAGATGTAAAAACACAAGCTCTCTCATTTGAAAGTAGGTCAAAGCAGCTGGCAGAAGGTTGGCACACAATTAAGACAGTAGAGACAGTCAGATATATTTGTGCTGAACATTATGCTTTTATGAATCACTTGGTAGAAAGAGGGTTGAAGTTTAAGGTTTGGGTTTTAATCCTCTTTTCAAATGGATTTGATAAATCTAGAACAGGGTTGGGAAACTGGAGGCCCAGATGCATCATGTAGTCCTACTCTTAACTCAATGCGGCCCACCAGTTGATTTCAAATTTCGAAAACTGAAGCATAAAGATAAAAATAATCTGCCATGATCCATTTTAATTTAATCTATGACTGCAACACTGCTGATAAGATACATTTCAGCATGAAAAATAGAAAATATTAATTAATATCAAATAATTGGTTTTCTTTTCTTTGCAAAAGAATCAGTAGTTACACATTCCATAAAGTTATACATTTCTTTTATGAAGCATAATTGATACATTTGAGGGGAAAAGAGTGGGGAGAATAAACTAAATTCATTGTCAGTAACTACAATTTTTACTACTACTAATTCCCAGTTAACCTGGCACACCAGCTGGTGGTCAATATTTTTCACTAGTCCATCTGGGCAACAGCCCATAGAAAGTGTTTGAGAATGGGCAGAACCTTTCAAAAGCATATTTGGCAGGTGATTGGATGATCATTTTGTCAATCACATCCATTGTGAGTGAATCAGATAATTTAGTAGGTCAGTGATACTGTCACAGTGTTAAGTGCAAAACCTGAGCCACTTTGTACAACAAACTCTCAAAAAACATGTCAAAAGTCGAGCACAATTAACCTACTAATACAGAAATGCTTCAGTGTTGTTTCTTGTTTTTCATGTAATAAAGAAAGTGCTCCATATCTGATAAAACTGCTACTGGAGCTGTTAGGGTCTGTGCTAATCTCTGTACGAGTAGTCACTTCCTGCTGTCTTCTCATTCATAGCCCCCACCTCTTCCTGCTTTAAAGGATGCTGATTGGGCTGTGCCACTTTTGGCAGCTCACACTTGTTGGACAATGAACCCGGCAGATTCGACTGCACTACAAGGTTAATTCTGGTGCTCAATGGTAAAGTAAAGGTAATATCTCTCTCTCTCTCTCTCTCTCTCTCTCTCTCTACATATATATATATATATATATATATATATATATATATATATATTTATATATATATATATATATATATATATATATATATATATATATATATATTTTTTTTTTTTTTTTTTTTTTTTTTTTTTTTTTTTTTTTTGCAGGTATTTTGATTGCATAATATGTCATACTGTTTTATCTATAATGATTTGCCCTCTCGTGGTAACCAAAGTTGGCCATCCCTGATCTAGAGTATTAAACAATGATCCACAAAGCAAAAACATGCAGCGCTTTTTTCTGTTTGTTTAGCTGCGTTTACTGAAGCAGCTCTTTGGAGCACTTTGCAAAATCCTTTTGTTTAAAGATTTATAAGAGGTAGGCCAACTGAGTGAAAGCTAAGATCACCATGAAAAAACTGATTCACAGGCTTTGCTTTCTTCACAAACAATTGAACACAGCCGCACAAAGAGAACTGGAACAGGCTGAAAAAGGGAGGCATGGATTTACCAGGGAGACTCCTCATATGAGAGAGCACTTAATTCTGTCAACGTCCTTACCACTGTAGTATAACACATTTGTCAATAGCCACTGAGCTGTGTTTCATCACTCACTAAGAGTTGAGATACTGTATGTTTGAGTTAGTTAACAGTCTGCCTGAGGGAAAACAAAGCACCTGTAAACTCCTCCACAAGACTGCAGCTTCATTAGGGCAATACAGTTTACAACAACCAACTAAAAACTGTTTTTATGGTGTTCCTTGTTTCACACAACACATCTGATTTTCCATGTTATCTGGATTCATTGTTATAGTGTGGTAATGTGGATTAGCAAAACATTTGTTCTTAAAAGATAAATTCTACCATTTCCAGTGTTAAACATGTATGTAATGGGAGTTACTATGTGCTTTTATGTTATTAAAAGCTTATCAAATTATTTGTATCTCTCTATTAAAATGTTATAAGAGTATTTTTCACTCTGCAGGTCATTTTTCCAACTTCACTGATTTTTTTTGCTTGCACTCAAAGAGGAATAATTTCCTTCCTTCTATAAGCATCTCCATGGTAGTGTTATTTTTAAATACATTACTCTATTGTGTCGCATGCTGGGATAAGTGATTGGATATATTACTGCTAAGGAAAATAAAACATAAGGCTCTTTAATAACGTATTCCACACATTATTTCTACACCTCTACTTGTTAATAATAATAATAACTTTATTTGTATGGCACTTTTAAAAACATAGGTTTACAAAGTGCTTTGACAAACAGAAAGAACATACAGAAGACAAAGCTCAAGAGCTTGAGCACAAACAAACTACTGTAACTCCGAAAGAGCATGATTAAAATCAAAGTAGCCTTACATAAAAACACAAACAGCATAATAATCCAAAGCACCCCAGAAACCTAAGAAAAGAGCATCAGCACTTCTGGTGTCCCCCAGACCAACTCTGGTCATGCAAGGGAAACATCTCAAGTCAGGTGAGGAAACCTAAGACACAACAAACAGCAGGGCCAAAAATTTAAGCCCAGGCACCCAACATAGTCAAAAAACACAAAGGGCCCCCAGCCTAAAGGGCTAGAAACACCAGAGACCACACCAACACGCATTAGCCAAAGCCCAAGGCACAAGCTAATGATCCCAGCCCCACGAATCACAGCCGCCCCAATTACTCAAACCATACCGAGTGACCCGACCTGGACACAGACAATACATAAACCCAGTTACGTAAAATGAAACCATGAGGACTAAGATAAATGAAAAATACGGATGGTAAGGCAATAAAAAGGGTGAAAGCCTTGAGACAATACGCAATAAAAGCATTACGACAAGAAAACAATAAACATAAAACAGGTTGTAACTACAAAAATAAATAAATGAACAAATAACAAAAATAACAGAACATATTAAAAAATAATAAATTGGGCTAAAAAGACAGCAAAACAGAAATAAGATGAAAATGGCATCACATACAAGCAAATCTGTAAAGTGAGCTTTAAGATTTGCTTTTCAAAATACAGGTGAGATATGCTAATGAGGTTTCTTGTAATCTAGTCCTTGTATTTTAAAATACAAACCAAAACCTCCACAAACTGTATCACACAGCAGGGGAGTAGAATTGGGTAGGGATGCTAGGGACACTCCCTTATCAATATTATGCCACTACTGCATGGTCCCTAACACAAAACACAAATATTTTAACGCAAAATCACTCTTTAAGTTCTCTTTCCCATCAGCCATTGTGGCCGCCCGCAGCACTGCATTTCCCCCGGCCGCCAGCCACATTATATAAAGTCCCACCTCTAACCTAATATCGCTCATCAGTTGGCTTTAATGTTTCTTGCTAATGTGTGATTGGCCGTCCCCGTTGTCCCTCCATCTGGTACTGGTAGATATGACAGGAGGCCGCTAGCTTGTAAAACGCGCCTGGACTCGCCCACTGTTGTGGTCGCTAGTCGGCCAGGAGCTCCATCTGCCGCTGTAAGCTGTTAAAATGTTGGGCATTTGTTATGCTTGGGTCACGTGATGTCATCTTGACAGTGGTTTCATTTACATTAACATTTGTGTCTGTGTGTGTGCTTGCGTGCGTGTGTGTGTGTATGTGTTTGGTAATTAGGCACAGCGAGCATGTCAAAGAAAAGAAAACTGGACATAAAAGACTTCTTTGCAAGTCAAACTGTAAGTTACTCAAAGGGCATATAACGTTACACTTAATGAAAGCTTATATTTAATGCCAAAGAGATACACGTTTGGTTAGTTTATTTGTTATCCATGTATTATTTGTGTGTTGAAAGGCAGCAATCATTTAAGACCAACAACAAAAGTTTGTGGGGAATATTACAATAAAACATCGGAGTTACAGACATGATTTTATACATTCATATTGTTGGGGAATAAATTACACTTATTGGTAATAACTGTGAAACTGCGTTTTCTCCTCAGACTATAATCATACCATCAAAATTTATGATTGTTGCATCCCAAATTGTCCCACTGTTCATATGTCATGTATCAATATATTTTTGTCAGGGGACAGATAGTAGAGATGGAGGAGGAGAGGCTGGAGATATAGTAAATAGAATATTTTTTTCTGAATATGATAGTTCGTTTGTTTGTTTGATCAGCTCTACATGACGTGAAATAACAGTCATAAATGTAAAACACATCAACTTTCAGGGGTGCCGCCTTGGAGCACTTTTATGTCCCCACCAATGTCAAAATCAAACCTACGCCCTTGTCACACAGACTGATGTAGGAGGACCAGTTCACATGTTCTTTGGAGATTTATGGAGAATATCTCCTTTTCTACTCTGGTACATAACACCATTCCTAATCTACCATAACTGAGATTAAGAAAAGATAGTGTTGTCTCTATAATAACTGACTGGCGGTTACTTGGTTGCAATGTTTTCATCTTTGTTTTGTAAAAGTGCCAGCAGACTCCGGGTGCGACATTAAACTCCCATCTTTAATTCAGCTGGACGGCTGACAGCAATCTGCCACTCACTCGCTGACATCCCCCCCTCGCTCACTCACTCCCTTCATGTCAGCTCAGAATTAACTGCAGAGCGAGATGAAGCTGTATTTGACATCTCACTCATTCCTGCTTCTCTTAGAGGGGCTGGGTGGGCAACAGAGATGCCTCAGGAGAGGCCGTGTGCGACAGCTTTTTCCAGTCTGCTTTCAAGGACTGCCACGATTTAGAGGTCACTCCTTCCTCTCCCACGGGCAAACAAACATGGCGCCTTTCCTTCTTTACACCACCTCCATCCTTCTTTCTCTCTCTCACCATGGTAACCCATTATGTACTTCCTATTTCCAGCTGGAGGCTAGAAGTGATGGTGCAGACAGAGTTAAGAAATGAATGGTGTGCCGAGTAATGAGGTAATATACCATTATTTCTAATGAGGTGGGAAACATTTGCTTACACACACATAAGTGCACTGTCTTTATTTTCTCCTGATGCAACGCTGATGCAGCAAATGCAATCACATCAAACATCAAGGTATAAATGTTTTTCGCTGCAGCAGGGAGCATTATTGTGTCTCTGCGTGTGTCGTTTCTTGCTGTGTATTTTGGCCTGGGAACATCTTGCGAGTAAACGGTTGAGCGAACAGAGCGATGAGCTAGGTGTGTGTGTGGACACACTTTTAATGAGCTGCGAACAAGACCTGAGCTGAAGGAGAGAGAGAGAGAGAGAGAGAGAGAGAGAGAGAGAGAGAGAGGGAGAATGTAGTCTCTGGAGAACCTGTTTCAGTGCAATTTTTGTCCCTGGGCACAGGTCGGAGTACTCTTGTTAGCTGTGTAGACTCATGAAACAAAACACATACATAATTTCACTGAAGGTAGGATATGTAGACCTTTACACTGAAATGTCTGAATGATTGTTAGAAGTGACACACTGTATGCAGACTGTGCTCATTTTTCCAAGTAAACAGGGCTGCCAACTTTCGGTGTCTGGCTGGAGTGAGATTTATATGGCAGAGTAAATCACACTCACTTCCACCCACACACTTTTTTGGATCGTGCTATTGTTAGTTAACATAAGTACTGAGTTGTCAGTAACTACAATATTAGAGCAGGTCCTAAAAAATGCATCTATATAGCATGTGAACATAAACCAAGACCTGCAGCCTGTATGTATATTTTATACAATGTAAAATCCAGTACTTTACAACCACAATGACTGTCTTAACTGATATCAGGGTAAAAAAATGTGATCATTCTAGTGTCAACATTTTATTATCTTAGCAAGTGTAATTTCATACAATTGTATGCATTTTTACATGTTTTGATACTTTTATATTACTACATCTTACATTATAATACTATAATGCAATTTAGCCAATTATTACTGCAGAGATGCATTTTTGAGCCACTAAAGTAGCAGACAGTTTCATTAATACAGTAAAAAAAATGTCACTGAAGCTGTCCGACAAGGCTGGACACCTTAAGAAGGCTCACAAACAGAAACAAATGGACTAAAATAGATAATGCACAGCAGTCAGCGCGTGGATCGTCTGTTTCATAGGGAGACTCAAAAAAGGAAAAACAACCACTGCCCAGTGAGCTCACTTGTTGATCTTTCGAGGGTTTATGACCACTGTTTGTTTTGGATACATGAGGATACTTGTATGAACACAGAGTTCACACAGATAAAATTGTCTGCTGATGGAAACTTAGCGGGTTTGAATTATTAATGTGGGAAACCTCAATGGGAGAAAACAGAAGACACAAGAACATTCAAGTTACCTGTTGATGCAGCTGTATAAATTTTGGGCCTCTGTGGTCAAATTCTGTGAAATGCCAGGATGACTTTGTAAGAACACTTTAGGATGTTTAAGGATCAGAGGACAGTGGTAGCTGATGTGTGTTAATCCACAGTCTGTGCACTCATCATGCAGAGCTGTATTGGACATTTATACTTGTGCTGGAGTCTAGAGACAAAACAAAAGTCCAAATGAAAGTTTTACTTCAAAGTAAATATTCGGCTTACACAGATTGTTTATTGGATAAAGACAAAGCTATAATGATAACTTTACTTGACGATTAGCGTTAGACCACAAAGTGTTTCTGTGACAAATGTAAGTTTCATAGAATGACTCACAGATTTCTAAAACTGACATTTAAAGCCTTGTAAGAATGGCCAACTATACAGCAGTAACTAATTATGGTTGGATCTGTAGGCTTGAATTCACCACGAGGATGTTTGTATTCATTTAGGGTAATTGTCCATTAAGTTACATGCTGGACAGTATCGTTGTTGATCAGCCAGTATGGAACAAAGTATGACATCAGGTGCAAATAGTCAATAGAAGTGATATTTATTTAAAGATGACAGTGATGAGCCAGACTTTTGTAAGTAAGGTGGCCAAGCTGGGCCAGTGACTCAGTCATTGCCTCATGTGTTAAATGGGCAAACACACATGCACCAATGAAATTAAGAAATTCTACCCGTTTTTTCCTTACTAATAATAATGTATCTACTTTAACAATTAACTTAACAGTATTGGCTGCATGGTGGAAGTATGTATGCTCTTCCCCTGCATAAGTGGGTTTTCTGGTTACAACATCTTCCCACAAACCAAAATCAGGCTTGTTGGGATAATTGATGACTCTAATCTGCCCTTAGGTGTGATTCAGTATGCTCTATGATTGGCTGGCAACTAGTTCAGGGTGTAACCCACCTCTCTAATTTTGCTTAATTTTCTCAGGACTCCAAGAGAGAATAACAATTTATAGGAACTGATATCAGCAATATTCTAAGCTTGATTGCAAGGAAAGCCATTGTTATAACAGAAAAAAATGTTTACTCGAACATAAGAAATTAACCCTTGACAAAGCAAAGCACTAACCCCAGGTGCCGGTCTAAAACTCAGGATTTAAGACCGGCAACTGGGGTGGTCTTTTAGATTTCTTGGTGGTCCTGACTACCCCTGGCCACCCGACGGCTCCTTCCCAATAGGCAAAGAATGCCACAATCCTTCACAGTAGTTTTCATCGGTGGGATAAACAGTATGTTGTGTCTTGACATGGCGGCTCTGGGGCCTATAGCATTAAGCAGGATTCATGTCTTAGCGAGGTAACTTCAGGGTTAACCCTGGTTTATCAAAAGCACAAAGTCGGTTCATTTCTTATTGGGGTAGATCACCATGGCGACTTACTCTGAACGGCTAACCTGCTCCGGAGCAGGGTAAGTTGGAGGTTGAATCTGATCCTGTAAAATGCCCCTCACACTAGCCAATCGGCTTCTCTGAAACAATGGCCTGCCCTCTTCTCCCGAACCTGGTAGACAGAGGTGCACAACTCGTGAGATGAGAAAGGGTGTCCCGAGACCAATCTGACCCACTAGATCAACCTGATGATGCGCTATATGAGAGGTACCAGTTCTCGCAGCCCGGACTCATCTACCTGTGTGATATATTGGAGTCGTTTATTGCCCGTGCGACCCACAGAAGGACCTTTGATACATTCAAATGCACCATAACGTGCTTGACAAATAAAAGGGATGTAATGCTAATGTGAAGCAGCATATTATTCTATCATGTCATACCTTCACCTTATTCATTGTGTTTGAGGACTTTTTTTCTTTAAAGAGGGGGATGTATTTTAGTCCAGCTGCAGATTTTTAAATTGTTAATTTGAGTCAGACATCAGCTCGGTATGTTGACATGATTTCACTGTGGCGGCGACTTAAATCTTAAATGTCGTGCGATATGAGACCAGACCAACTTTGTATTTATTTTTTATCTGCTCCCACAACCTTCTCACTCCAGAGGGATTACATCTGGGGGAATGGGATGATAACTGTCAGACACGTACTTCATTTGCACAGTATATTGTTCCATGAGATTCACGAGTGTGATCAGTGTCAGACTGAGCCATTGATGAGTAACTTCAGCATTTGCACAGCCCGCTAAGCGTTGCCACATTTTGCCTACGGTTGGCAGCCGCTACGGTGTTTCCTTTCTCCATTATAGTGGCTTTGTCATCCCCATATCTTAACATTATCAGACGTTGCTCCTTGCATGTGAAATAGGGAGCTCTGTCAGTGTATTCCCTGCACTTCTCAGCGTGTTTGCTGCTCATGATTGCGATTGGTCAGCTGCCTCTGAGCCCTCCCCTTATACGTGCGCGTTCACGGCCCCTAATGATAAAAACCTGGGTTGAGTTACCCTGTTGATAACCCGCGTTGTGCTTTCGATTATCCTGATTGCCATTGTTGGGGTTAGTCAACCCTGGATAGATGTGAGTTATCCAGGGTAAGTTGACCGCACTTCGTGCAATAGGCCTCTGGAGGCCACCACAACATAACACAAACCATTACAACTATACACAGTTAGGATTTTAAACTATTGAGGTAATGCAAGTCATATGTAATCTTTATTACCCCGGGGTGAGTACAATGGGTTAAGACATTAACCCTCATGCAGAAAGTAGAAGAGCAGGGAGATAATCCCAGAGCAGAGGACGGAGCTTATTTCCTTTATTTGATGGTAATTAGAACACTCAGAATCTTGTTCTGATCAATATAGTCTGCTTCTAATTTTAGTATGCATCACAAGTCTTCGACATGCAAGGTAATAGAAGGGAGGTAGAGGCATTTTGTTATGGCAAACAAGATTACACTGCTACATTACCCACTTAGATCTATTCACAATAGATGTTTAAGTGCTCCCTTACTGCACAGAGCTGTGACAAAGCTCTGCTGACGCACACAGATTCCTTATTACTGACTCAGGGGAAATGAAGATAAAACCTTAACTTGTAAGCAAACAACGAGAGGGATGTAAATTAACTTAATTCTTACCGGGAGGGTAAAGAGAGTTCGTAGACTCCCGAATACTGACAGGATTATATGCTATCAAGAGGATATATCTCGATAACTAGAATATACCATACATTTTGGAATGCATTCAGTATTGATGGCATACACTGCGGCCGCTCACAGTCCTTTGAGGTGGTTTGCACATTTACAGTTTGGTTGCTTTGTTCTGATTCAGTTGAAAAGAAAATCTACAAAGTAGTATCTGTCCTATGGATCATTTCAAGTTCACACCATAGTATTTTGAAGCAGGCTGAAAGGCCAGAGGTGGCCTGACATCATTACATCACAGTCAGCGTTGCTACTGTATGACCACAAGTCACGCTGTGCATATGGGGAAAGCTTGCAGACTAAACTACCCGTGAAACGACTCACTGATTATCAGTGGAGGAAAGTCATCTTATATAAGATGAGCAGAAGATCACAGATGAGCACATTTATCATTGTGTGACAAACTTTATGATACAAATGTAAAAGAGGTTGAAGAAGAGGGCCTGTAAAAGTTCCTCGGTGCCTACAGGAGACTGGAGAGGACGCCAGATGGCATGGTTATTACAACATTACACCTGTAGAAGTGTCAGCAGAGACACTGCTCCTCTAAAATGGATAAATTCTCCTGTTTGAATGAGTTGGGAACAAAAAATCTTTTTGAACCAGTCCATGTTCTTGAGTCCTGTAGTGATCTGCTGTAGAGATGGTCAGTAATGTTTACCTGTTGCTAATTTCATGACATGTTGTGCCAGACCATGACTCTCTAGGAAAAAAAAAAACATCATTATTAAGTAGTACTCCGTTATGAGTCTGGTTGCTTGGTAGTCGTAATGAAATTATTATTACTTCTACTGCTGCTTATGCTACTATAGCAGTGTGATGAGTTAGCTCGTCACCCTGTGTTGGTTGGTGCCACCTTTAGACAAGCTTGGCACAGTCATTTGTACTGAAACAGGGGTCGATTGCTGTGGACCGTGCTGAGGACTTGTATCAGAACAACTCTCCTGATCTAGGCGTGAACACAACCTCAAGCTGTGGACTGTCAAAAGAACTTGCCAAAAACATACATGTATTTGACAAACTGAAGGGGTGTTAAAGTCTGCATAATCCAGTGTAACTCAGTGATAATCTATTATTGACACAACTGTACATGAATGGAGAACATCTGGACAGAAAATTTCCTCTTACCACAGTCTTTCTTGGGCTCATCTGATCGGTCCTTGCAGTCCTTTACAGAGTCACAGACTTTGGAGCTGTCGATACACTCGCCGTTCTTACACAGAAACTTAAGCGGTCCCTCACATTTGGTGGCTGCAACAAAAAAGCACAAACTGAATCAAGAAACCATGCTTTGAACAATTAATTGCAATTGAGGCTCCTGCATCAAAGATACTTGGAACAACCCCTGTGGTCTTCCCAGTTATTGAAGGCTTGCATGCAAAAACTGACAGAAAGAAAAATACTCCTCACTAAGACATTCATTTTTCTACACAAAAAAAGCCCAGCGTTATAGCTGCTGATCTTTGACATGGTCCAGTTTTGCACAGATTGATTTATTTGCAAATAATATGCATATTGTTATAGTGAATTTGGTTGTTAGTTAGGTATACAGTGAGATGTAGGAGTAAAAAATGTAATGTGTTTCTGCAGGGCAGTGAGCTAGATCCACACAGTAAAGCACAGATAATTACAGCAATTAATTTCACAATGATTTATGTCAATGATCATCACACACCATTTACTTACGCTAAAGCACAAAATGCATGGTTCTGTAGAAGTCAAAACCATTTATTTGACACAATTTATGGTAAGGATTGAAGCTGCAATAACCATTTCATGTACGTAGATTCTATAATTGGTTTAATTCTACATTTTATTTGCATTACATTTAATTCCATCTCTGTAATTGTTAGTCCTGCTTCTTTTCTCTTTGCAAACAGTGTTGGATACACAAAAGCAACACAAGTTGTGGTCACATATAAGTTTGGGTGGATTCATCTCCATTTGGAGGAGAACATGCAGCATAGTTATATTTTTGGTATGGTTTGGTTAGCTTTCACACTGCTCTTTGTCAAGCAGACCAGAGTCTGTCAAATGTTGCAAATATAATCAGCAAGCACTAGATGTGGTGTGCTTTTCCTGTCATCCAGCCTATTATTGCACAATGATCCAGAAATACAAAAGACTGCAGTGAGGAATAACATAGAGTAGTATAAAGCAGCTGGCTGTACCTGTACAAAAAGTGTGTGGATGTGTTAGCTCATACTGATGGATAAGTACCACAACACTCAGAACCATCAGTGAGTGACAGTGTGAGTGAATGGGTGTGAATAGGTAGATTTGGCCTCAAGTGTAAAAGAACTTTGAGTCGTTAGAAAGACTAGAAAAGTGCTATAAATTGCTTCTCTGCTTGACATCTGACAAAGAAGCTTCTTTTGAATTTTTGCTTCATTATATTAACTTTTTAACGTGATTTATCTCTTAATTAAACATAGACATTTTTATTTTTCAATGCTTTTTTGCATTGTTTTAGCTTAAAGCTCTTGCAAGGAGATTATGGCTGGCCTTTTCCTTCACAGTCCAAGGGTTAATGCTGATGCCTTTATATAACCACAAAATATAACAGGCCCACAATAAAAAGACTGATAACTTCAATATGGATATTTTATGTGCTTGTCACCTCTGCTGTGGGGTAGGTGCCAGATTAGGAGACAAACAGCAAGCTGCAGAAACAGCACTCCAAAGATTTATTGTGAGTTGTCTGCACAATGTCTTGAATAAAGAAGGATACAATTTTTTTGCTTCAAAGCATTACTGATTTTGTCTGAAGGGGTCTCTAAAAGTGACATTACTGACATGTTTTTTACAGAAGCTTTGAAGCACATTTCTTTTCTTTCTGTCTGTGAAAGATTTATTTAATTTACAACTTATTATTCCTATGTGTCATGTTTACTTAACTCTCTCAGTGTTCATAATATCCTCTGTTTTAAATCCATAATGTACAAAAGAAGAAGAAGAAGCTAAGTTTGTTGTTTTGTCTGCATGCGTCCACTTGGTCTCATTTAGCAAAACCTGAAATTAAACTATGACTCAAACATTGATCTGGGAAACATTTCAAAGAAGTGGGTGTAAAAAGGAAAAAAGGGGGCGTTGCAATACTGGCAGTGATGAATGGTACATTATTAGCCAGGGAGGACTCAGTTTGCACAGATAAAGAGAGATGTAGATCATTATTTGTTAGCCTATTGCTAACACACAATAGAGTTTGCCATTAGCAGACTAACAAAATTAGCACTGAGATCGTGGTAATCAAGTTAGTTATGATCTATTTCACTCAATGATGATCGGTAAAATGGATTGTTCCTTGATTATGAAGATTCCACATTAGTTGGTAGCAGAGGATGCTACTGTGCTACAGCTGTGAAAAAGTGAGCCCATTTAGAGGTCTTGAATGTTTTTTTTTTTTTTTTTTTTATGAAACTGCTTTACCATAGATCTGCTAACAGAATGTATAACTTTGGCTTGGTTTTGGTATAATCACTTGATATTGATACCTTTTTTAACACAATGAGAACAAATAAAGACATCCTGGGAACCCAATATTGGCTTATTTTTTGTTAGTTTGTCAATGTTTGTTTTTTTATGGTTGGGTTGTTCTTTTGCTATCAGAAGTGCAGGTCAGCTTCTGTTTATTATCTTTATTGCACAGGAAAACACAACACTTCTGTAGCAAAATATTGACGAACACACTGTGCAGTATAAACAGTGTGCACCAGTTTGTATACAGCAGATATAGGCAACACTGGTTCCCAAGAGGCCAAATAAATTGTATCCTTTTTGTCAGAGGGCCACTGTGATGCAATTTGTTGGACAATCAAAGTAAAAATTGTGGTGAAACAAATATTAGATAGTTTGTATTTACCAACATCCATGTATGAACTCAAATGTAATTAATGATGTTTTATGTAATGAGCTAAATGCAGAATGTAAGCCAGTTTTAGCCACTTTTCAAAGCAAGTTTTAAGGCATACTGATTATAAATGTATATTTTACCCACATTTCTATTTTTATGGGTGTATTTCGTAATGCAGAAAAAAAGAATTTTCTGAGAAAATGATAGTTCTATTTTCATGAAATACATATTGTTATGATGTCTTCAATAGAGACTTTGTCATGTATTCTCAATGCACCAACATTTTTTTAATGAATTTTAAATTGACTGGTGGGCCACACTGAGGGAGACTGCCGGCCATACTTGACCCTCAGGCCACCAGTTGCCCACCACCGGTCTGAACTGTTTGATGGATCGTCTTGTCTCCAACACACCATCCATTAAAAACTGTGCGAAATGATCATAGTTTTTTTGTGTGTTGTTCCCTTTTTTTTTTTTTTTTTTTTTTTTTTTTTTTTTTGGAAAAAAATGAAGAAAACAACTGTAATGTTTTTCAAATACATGTGTCAAACTACTGGAATTTCTGACAACCTTAATCTGTTGTAAGATTGCCAATTTATGGACACAGTCTTCTTTAAGGGAAACACTTAAAAAACATCAGATTTGTTCTGCTCTGATGGCAGGAAACAAACAACCAACCACAATGCTAGAGAGCTGCTGGTCCTCCTTCTTCATCACCTATTAACATAAAATTTCAGTTCTGATGTTTTTTGTCTTACCTAATTGAAACATGGTGCAGTGTTGAATGTTCTGTGACTATAAGTCAACCAGCAGGAGGCAAAGCTTGGTCCATAGGACTCTAAACCCAGAATTTCACGTTAATATCTGCATACTACTTAAATGATATTTACTTTAAATGACAACATTTCATTTTAAAAGTTTTCCCGTTATTAATGTTTTAAATGCTATGTAGCCCCTTTAAACAGCGTTCTAAATCTTTGAGTACTCTGGTAATAAAATCGGCTTGTCTGATCTAGTAATATAGATTACACCAGGGGTGACATAAGAAACTGAAGAATTTATTTTATGTTCTGTTTGAGTCATCATATCTCCAGATAATGTTATATTGCTTTTTTCTGGATAATTTAACTAGGTAGAAAAAGTCATCTTAGTGGGCTTACTCGTACAGTTTTCAAAAATCCAGTATTACTACGTCTGATTGATTAATATATTGTTGCCTCTGCCAAGGTTATGTTTTGTTTTTTTTTTTGCGGGCGTTTGTCTCTTTGTTTGTCTGCCTGTAAGCAAGATAACTCAAAACATTCTCAATAGATTTTGATGAAATGTTCAAGGATTGTTGGTCATGGCACAAAGACAAGGCAGTTTGATATTTATCGCAGAATGTCAAAAAAATGCCTTGGCCTCGGTTTGCACTCTTGGAGCACTTCTATTTCTGAGTAATTTAACTCTAATATCTCAGTGTTGGACTGGAGTTAGATCCTGGCATTCACAGTATTGCAGGCTGGCCAAAAGGATTCTTACTTGCGAGAATGTTCCATTCCCTGACATAAGGCAAAACCAACTGTATCTATACCAGCTATCAAACATGGAAACTCATATCTTAAAGATGGGCTGAAACAGCTAGCAGCTGTCAATATGATTCTGCTCTCATACTTCCTGTGAAACAAACAAAGGGAGGGATTTTGACTGCTCTTTCATAGTGGTGGATGCACATGACGCTTGCCTTAGTTTGCCATTTGCAAACATGGAAAGCCTCCTTTTGGTTGCAGAGGACTTCTCCCCATCCTCATTAGCTACACCAGCATTCCTTTTGTGTCTGAGATGATGTGCAGGAAGAGGATGATCGCTTGGAAGAACAGACAAGAGGAGCCTTGTTATCTGTGTCTGCTCCTGTGACAAACTAAGTCACCAAGTTGCAATGCTGATGACAGTGGGCACAGGCTTGTCCTCACTATGGAGCCCAGGCATTTGAATGGTATATGGATATTTATTTTATTTCATTTAACCTTTATTTAACCAGATAAGACATGCTGAGATCAAAATTGCATTCAGAGGGGTGACCTGGCCAAGAGATCAGCAGCACTTGTCCTAATAAATACTACAGAAAACAAGCGACAAGTAAAAATAAATAATTATTTAACAATGTGCAATATTCCAGTGCTACAGTGCCATATAAGTTATCATGAGGAATCAGTCAGTTGTTTTTTTTTTTTTTTTTTTTTTTAAACAAAAGAAGAGCATGCCCAAAAGGCTTAGCAGATCTCATAAAACTTGGGTGCAATGGATATGTGTTAAAAAGCCTTAAAGTTGAATTTTGACTTCATGACACCTTTAAAACCCCTTTTTTTAAACTTAAATGGGAGGCTGTGCTTATCTTCATGATATAAAATCCTTAAAAAAAAGTCTGGAAATATTATTTTGGTTGATCATCTCTCAGTCTAATTGGTATCAAACAGACATTGCTTTAGATTGTTGGAAAGCCTGATTAGTCACCTGTACAATGAGATACAACTTGTGAGGATTGTGCATTTGGGATTGAGCAACACGGATAAGCGAGAGGGTAGGACCCCAAAGAAATGTGCCAAAATGCCCTGCAACTAGGAGCTTGTTGCCCGGTATAAAGAGTGGGCATCCAAGGTAAACAACACCCCAAGAAGACTGGTTCCTCACCCTTGCTTTACTGAGGAACTATAGGCCTTCTTCCAGGAGAGTAGGGGATTTGGGCTCATTTTTGGGAGCACTATCCACAAGTTTAGCAACAAAAACACAATACTTACAAGTTGTATCTTGTTGTAAAGATGACAAAGCTTTCCAACAATTCAAAATTGAATACCAATTGGAATTACTGAAGGGATAAATAATCAACCAAATACGCATTTCCAAACTTTTTTGAAGAGTATGGATCATTGAGGTTAGGGAAGTCAACAGTAGTACTGTCTTTTAGGGAGTTTCAAAAAGGCCAGAAAGGTAAGGACACAACAAATAGAGCGTCAAAAACTCAGACAGACACTTGTAATTTGTAGAAGGAGGGGTGGAGCCCACTGATAAGACATGCACACAGAGTTGACAGCTGTACCCACCGTTCACACAGCCGGACTCGTCGCTGTGGTCTGGACAGTCATGGATTTTGTTACACTGTTTGGTGCCATGGATACAGGAACCATCCCCGCACTGGAACTCATCTGGACGACATGTCAACAGCGCTGTAAGACACACACAAACACACGTGATATTGGACATGCAAATCCCTTTTAATCCCATCAAAGAGAAGACAAACTCCACAGGTCAAAATTAACACAAGACCTCATGTTTCACTACACCTCATCAGATTTTCACAGGTCTCCCTCCTCTGACAGTCTAATAACACATGTTCACATGCTTGTAAAGAGAAAATCCTTGCATCAAATCACAGCTACAATGCAACAAAACACAGTGATGTAATTCAGTACATTCACAGGCTCTGTAAGGTGCTGTGTGGGACAGACAGTCGACCTGAGGCCGTATGATGAATGATTTTCAATATAGTAACGCAAAGATAGAAGCTGCTAGTAGCAACGCCAAAATTCATTAATATCCCGATCACAGACAAGCTTTTCATCAGCAGGGCCCTCTGTGCTCATATAACTCGTCTCTAAACCACACTAAAAAGCAATATATATGACTGAGGGGGATATGATTTAGTGTTATCACAAGATGAGCAGAGCACAGGGGGTGTGAAGAAGGCAGGGCAGCTGTAACCTCAAATTACACACATGCACTATATACAAGCACAAAACACTGAGAGAATGCTTTATATAGTGTTCATATGTCTATTTATTTATGGCAACTTCAATAGAGTAGACAAGCAGCAAAGCTTCAATATGCTGTTAAGCCGTGATACCACACCATCAATTTACAGAGCAAAAGTCTCCTGAATTGTATAGATTTATCAAATCAATTTCATGTGTGGCCCCATTGGTGAAAAAAAGACATTAACCCTCCTATTTCCTATTATCCTCAAATATTACTAACAGATATTACCCTTGTGGTCAATCTGACCCCAGGGATATTTGCCTCCAGAAAATGATTTACATAAAACTGTTGACCAAGTTTTTGTGTCAGGCACTTTGTTTATTTGTTGAATACATAAATAAGCCCTTAATAATAAACCTATCAGTGAGTTGACCTGTCCTCTAGCGCCACCATCAGTATCAAATTTGAATGAATGTATCTTGAAAAGTTTTCATATAAATCTTCTCAAATTTACTCACAACATTAATGACCACAAGATTATGAACCCTATTGGTTTTGGTGATGATATGATCTTTCCTTTAGCGCCACCATCAGGTCAAGCTTCCAGTTTTATAATAAGTGTATCCTGAAAATCTTTCACCCAAATCTTTTCTGAGTTGGGGTGCACATTCATGACTCTCACAGAATGAGCCCCATTGATTGATACTGGTGACTCTTTTTTTGAATGATAAACATTGAATGGGGTCAAATTGGCCTCCAAGGATAATGGGAGGGTTAAGCATGTTTTATCTTGTACTAAGTTTCTAAGCCACATAGTTATTTTACTGAAATGTTTCACTTGAAGAGCAAGTCATGGGCAATTTATTCATGGGAAGATGTGAGAAACACAAGTAGGTAGTCAGATGTGAAGTCAAATATAAGGAGATGCTTAGAGATACAAGACACTGGGGACAATTGGAGACTAAATTAACGATTTTGTTTTTACAGGTTTATATTGAAACTTCTAAACCTGCATAAATGACTTTAAATTCATAAGGATACACAATCTGCCCCTTTGAACAGTAGTTTTGATCCAAAAAATTCATTCAAAGATACTTATACAGTTAGTATTTTTGTTAAAAACATCTATAAACCATTAACACTTTTTTAAGACCCTGGAATCCGCAAAGCACAGATGTAGGGATAAGACTGTAATCCCCAATCAGTCTGAGCCTGTTTCCAAAAAAGACATCTTCCTCTGGTCCCTATTTGCTGTGCTAAAGGAGCCATAATGAAACACAAGATATTGGAGACAATTTGTAATTTTACTGTGCTGTGTTAGTACTGTTGGCCCCTTGCAGTAATGCAGGTTCAAACAAACAGGCTTTTTTGTGCATAACTTGATTGTTGTGCATATGTGGGTGTACCTAGGTTTCACACTTAACAGGGAAGTGGATTCAAGGCAACCTTCTCTTTGAAAGACACTAGCAACTATTAGAAAACAAAAACTACCTAACTACGTATTGGCTGAGGATGTACATAGTAGGAGTTTGTTAGTATGATGCTTACACATGATGTATAATGTCTTTCACAGGATAATATATCGCTGCTTCAAACTAATCTAAACCCCAATTTGAAGAGATTATTTATCAGACCTCTTGGATCACAATATTAAATAAAACCGATACTGTCTTATGTTAAGAGAGAAGTCTGTTTCCTGGATCCTCAATTAAGTTAGCCTACTTAAACTTCCTATTTTTTATTAACTGTTTTCTGTTTAAGATTCATGCAACTATTGGTAGCATGGCGTTACAATCTGGAACCAGAGGAAATATTACAAAATATGTTGTTTAAATGTTGATAGCAGGTGCATGAAATCCAAAAATCCAGTGACATACTTTGATTGTTAGTAATTGTTGGTGCTTAACTGCCTTTGGGTGTTAGTGTGAGCATAATATTTGTCTCTTAATGTCATGTACCTGACTGGGGACCAGCCTAGGGTGTGCTGGGTCTCCTGCCATACAGGAGCTAGGATCAGCTCAAGCTTCAGTATGAGAAATTATCCAAGGCTGTCATGTGATGATTAACACTTCTCGAAGACTGGAGATCTACTTGCTGTTAACTACAAGAATGGTTGTACACCCTGTCCGGATCGAAAGCAACACAGACTCAAGCTGCAGTATACATACAACCAGTAGGATCAGGAGAGGCAGAGGACATGTGACAGATTGAACACAGCAGCAGAAACAGCTCCAACAGAAAGTTTACAAGTCAAACTGATAAATCCTGTCCACAATCAACACCTTAAAAATGTGTGAAACTGTACGTACACAAACATCCATCTGACTGATCATGGATACAATATCTTTTAGTAGCCGGGAAATAAGGTTGGTGTATTAATTCATTCAAATGACCGTCCATGTAAATTGATGACTTTGAGTTGACACTATGGTTGACTCTGTCCATGGGTGTGTTTGTGGTAGCTTATAAAAAACTACTGAATTGTATTTTTTGAAAAAATGATTAAAAAAACACTTCATAGTCAAGCATTAGAGAGTACAGCCTTGGCGCTATGACTACATCTTTCAGCACAGTTGGCCACAAGTCATCAGTTATCAGGGTCAGCCATTAGGTCACATGGATAAGACAGTTACAATGGTTCACAGTGGAAAACATTGTAGAATTGAGCGCAGGTGATGCTGATGGGGAGGTCTGACAACTTGTCATCAGCTACCAACAAATATTTGATGATAACATTGATTGTTGGCATTTGCTGTGTTAGTTTTACTTTCATAATTATGGCCATATTTGCAGTTTACTTCTAACACAACAGGTAGTAACTTATAGCCTGAGGCTTTTGTACGCCCTCTAATGGTATCCCCTCAAAACGCTAACGCAATTCTATCTCTGGCCTTGTAGTACAAACAGTAGTGTTTTGGTAGTCCTAGAAGAACCAGTCCCTCTGTTGATTCCTTATCTGAGTGATGGGATATGATGTAGTGGTTGCTGTCAGATTTAATGATTGCTTAGCAACAGCTGGTACTTGTTGCTGCTTCTGTTGTTTGCTGTTTGCAACTGTTTTGATGTTAGCTACAGCTGGTGGTCATGAATTTTTGAGGCATTGTTTATCGGATTTAGACCAAAGTGCCTTAAAAAATATTTGGAGGATTTGGCAGTTTTCTGTTGGATTTGTGGCTGTTGTTGCTCTTTGGGTAATTTTGCCTTTTTCTTTATGTTCTGCCATTGTATTTCTCCCAGATGTTCTATCTTTGTGAAAGAGTAGGATTTATGAACAACACTGACCAGACTAAACTAGGCACAAGAGGCTGGCTGCTGATTGGGTAAAATAACTTCATCAAGAGCAGACTTATAATTTTTTTTCCTAATGTTCCAATTGGTGTCAGCAATACTTATTTTCTCCAGGGTAAATCCAAATTATAAAAAGCCTGACCAATCATAGGCCCTTGTATAGGCCCAAACCACTATGATGGTGCCTCAGCTGGGTTATAACTTCACCAGCCTATTTCAACCCAGGGATCCTGTCTTCTAACTTAACATCAATCTCTTATAAGCACTGTGTATATGAGACCAAAGAGAGCTGGTTTGATGTGTTCACCGCACATCTTGATAATGAATAGAGGGACTATCTGAGCTTCACACTTGGGCTTAGTGAGACAACAGCTCCAGGGCTCCTCCATCCATGACCAACTAATAAGAAAACCTGTTTTATCTCAAGGCCCCATCTTCACACAGCGTTTATCAACACAAACACATTCTTCACCAGACACATTAAGAGGAAAACAACAAACCGTACACCAGCTCCCAGCAGAGAGGAAATGTGCTAAATGACAAAGTAACGCCTCAGAAAAGGGAAAGGAAATGCTTCTGCCTTGATTTTGTCATTTCTGCAGCACTGAAAGCATCCAAACACATAAACAGAAGGTAAAAATGAAGCTTACCCTTGGTGTAATCACTTCTGAATGTGCTGGACTAAGATTAATTCTGAGGATGCTTTTGAGAGAAGCTTTTCTAGATCAGTTAACTGATGTGAAAACAGAAGGTTATTTTGATATTTCGGTTGGCTGATGAAGAAGAAAAAAACATCTACATACTACCTGTTGCTGAAAAATTAGTTTTTGCCTTTTACATCCTCTTCAAATCATTATTGATCATTTGCAGACACATGACTAAAATAACTGCACTCAGTTCTGTGGACAGCAGAATTTCCACTATTGTCAATAGGCTGTAGTGCATTTTAGAGAACAATTACTGCAGATATGCATTTTTGAGCCAATAATGTAACAGAAAACATCATTATCATGGTACAAAAATGTCACTGAAGCTGTCAGATGAGTGTGGTTGCCTTCAAAAGACTCACAAACAAAAGGACAAGCGTATAACAGACTTACATAGCTGCTGCACAGCAGACAGACAGCATGTGGATTTTCTGATTTATAGGGAGGCTCAAAAGAGGAAAAACATCTACTTCCCAGCAAGATAATTTGGCAATCTTTCCAGGGATTATGACTGCTGTTTGTTTTGGATACATGAGGATACTTGTATGAACACAGAGTACACACAGCAAATACCTCTGCTCATGGAGACTTAGTGGGTTTGAATCATAAGCGGCAGAAACCTCAATGGGAATTGGAAGACATGAGGGCATCTACGTTACCTGTGGATGTAGGTGTCTACATTTTGTTTTGTTTTTCTGTCAAATTCTGTGAAATACCAGGATGATGAAAAACACCTCAGGATGTTTAAGGACCAAAAGATACTAGAAGCTAATGTATGTAAATCTGCAGTCTGTGGGACTCATCATGCAGAGCCTCTTTGCAGTAATGAACATTTATACTTGTACAGACCCATATCAACATTTTTCAAACTCAAAAAAACAAGCCAAAAGGGCAGTTGAAAGGTCAATTTATAAAGTAAGTTTTCTGCTGACATTGATTGTTCATTTGACACAACCATGTTTTTAATGATGCGTGAACTTGATCATTGTAAACATTAGTGTTAGCCCATGGAGCAAAATAAAATGACTCACAGATATATAAAACTGACATCTGAAGCCTTGTTAGAGTTGTCTACAACTACCCAGCAGTAGAAAAGTATAGTCAATATGTAGGTTTAAGTTCAGCACAGGGACATGTTTAGTCATGTAACACAAATGTCCGTAATGTTACATGCTTGACAGCATCGTTTTTGACATCCAGCCAGAATGGAACAGAGTGTGACGCCATGTGCAAATGGTTAATAGAAGTGATAATGATCTCATAAGGTTGATTTAAAGAATGTCCTTGAATTTAACTATTTGTTCAAACAGAAACTGGCACAATCTATGTTCAGAAAACTGTGCAGGATTCACAGAGGTAAAATAATAATAATAATAATTATAATAATAATAATAATAATAATAGTTATAATGCATTTTATTTGGAGGTGCCTTTCAAGTCACCCAAGATCACCTTACAGAAAATAAAAGCATAAATGCATAAGAGATCGAAGAGGTTATTAAAAGAAAACATCAGCATAAAAACAAGTGAAGTGCACAGTGTCCAGTTGGAGGGAATATGCCAGTTTGAACAGGTGAGTTTGAGTTGGGATTTGATTGATGTGATCGAGTCTGACTGTCTGATGTGTGGGGTGAGTTCCAGACTCTGGGTGCTGAGCAGCTGAAGGCTCGGGCACCCATAGTACTGAGGCGTGATGTGGGGATGATTAACAGTCCAGCAGAGGTTGAGCAGAGGATGCTGGAGGGAGTGTATTCATGAAGGAGGTCGCAGAGGTAAGTGGGGGCTAGGTTGTGGAGACTTCTGTAGGTGAGGAGAAGGTTTGTATAGTGGATGCGGTATTGTACAGGGAGCCAGTGAAGTTGGATGAGAACAGGGGTGATGTGGTCAGATGATTTGGCGCAGGTGATGATCCAGGCAGTTGAGTTCTGAATGAGTTGCTGTCTGTTGATGAGTTTGGTGGGGAGTCCAGTGAGGAGGGCGTTACAGTAGTTTTTTTTAATATAAGGTGCAAATGAGAGGGTGCTTTCCAGAATGAAGCCGAGACTCTTGACTTGGGGGGAGAAGGGTACAGGGAATCTGTTGATGGTGATGGGTGGAGCCGGGGTGTGTTGTGATTTGGTGAGGGTGGATTTGGGGCCAATGAGCAGGGCCTCGGTTTTATTGCCATTCAGTTTCAGGAAGTTTCTACTCATCCAGCTCTGGATGTCTTCAAGGCCGGTGATGAGGGAGGTGGGATGGATGGCAGCAGTGGGTTTGGAGGAGATGTAGACCTGTGTGTCATCGGCGTAGCAGTGAAAATGGATCCCATGGTGACGGAGGAGTGTGCCCAGGGGGAGGAGGTAAATGATGAAAAGAAGTGGACCCAACACTGACCCCTGGGGGACACCCAGTGAAACACCCGAACACCCAGACTTGTGGTTCCTTAGTTGCACAGATTGTTGGCAGTCAGTTAGGTATGATGAGAACCAGGAGAGTGCAGCACCAGTGATCCCAATGCCAGCCAGGCAGTCCAGAAGCAGTGGGTGGGAGACGGTGTCGAATGCTGCACTGAGGTCCAGGAGGACGAGAATGGTGAGCAGTTCAGAGTCAGCTGCACGGAGGAGATCGTTGGTGATTTTTACCAGGGCTGTTTCAGTGCCGTGTTTTGGATGGAAACCGGATTGGAAGGGTTCATGGAGGTTGTTGCTTTGTCAAACAAATTTTGCAGGCTAAAATATTTCCATGCATCCATGCTATGTTGGTAGAAGAGAAAGTAAGCGTATGCCCTCTCTTTCATCCTCACTTAAAACATCAGTACAGCCTCAAAATCCTGATGAGTCTTTTTGAGTTTCCCTTTAATGAAGTCATCAGACCAAAAAAATTAATCAAACATTTGGTGTCCTATCCCCATATGCTTTCGTGGCTCATTTTGTTTTGGAAAAAGTTATGATACATGTCCTTTTTCCAGGCTAACATGTGCTAACTCCCTGACATTGGTATGATGGTCCAGACATTACAAAATTATGCTTTCACAAGCTGTAAAGCCTGACATCCAAAAGATTTTCGTTATGGTCTGCAAGCTCTCAGTGGCTATTGTGGGTACTCTGCTTGAGACAGTACAATCTGGAACATTATAAATGCTAAAAGTTAAGGTCAGGATGGCTCCAACAACATTGGAAGGTAAATACGCAAAACTGAAAGTAAAACAATCATATTAAAACCACAGTTGAGAATTATGTGAACAATGTTTGGATGGAACAAGCTTTACATCAGGACTCCTGCTGTCAATGTCTTATGAGGGTTGGCATATTGACACCAAAATCATCCTGTGTGCTTCCAGCCTGAGAGTCTTATCAATATATCAATTATATTTGTGTAGCACGTGAATCTTTCCTATTTTCCACCTGAAGAAAAGTCACTCTTATGTCCAGTGCTCATTTTGTTTTAATAACAAATGCACATGCACCTTTGTCGGTGGTCAGGGGTATGTTTTTCTTAAAATGAGGTGTGGTCAGGTACAAAGCTGGTATTTTCCTTTTATGAGGATAGACGACTGCGCCTTAAACCAAAATAAACCTGTACAGAAGTATTAAGTCTGTGGCACAGAGATTTCAGATTTTATTAACTAATGAGATTACAGTTTTCGATCATACGGAAATGGCCTGATAGGTTTTGGATCTTCATTTCTGGGGTTGTAAGAATGTTTCATTGAACATCACTTTAAACCAAGCAACAACATATTTCATACAATATACTATATGTGTTCTGTGTGCTTCATAGCATAATTAAAGGAGAGGATTTAAATGATCCAGGCAACCGTCTGACAATAGCAGACAAAATGTCAGCTCGTTTAAAGCGAAATAGAGCCAACACTCTGATGGATGATTTATGTTACACCCCTACCTCACCTATGCATAATCAAGGCATACTGTATAATCCATCCTCTGGCTTTCCACCACGATTGTGCATCAACAGTAAGGTATTGAATGAAATGCCACAAAGTAAGGCCCTCAGTGACCAGGACTTAAGATGCATGTAAAACCGATACACAAGCCCACTTCTTATATATACTCCATGACTCAGAGTAGCAGCTCAATTTTCCTAATGTAATGCTGTGGGACTAAAGTGGGCATCAAAAGCACACTCAAAACCAAGCGTATTTTGTAGAGACATACTGTTTTGAGTTTACATTTCCATTACACCACATACTCAGCAAGCTATACACAGCTATTATGTATAGTAGAACGGAAACGGGACACGCTCATTCAGCAATCCATGGTTACATATGTATCATTCTTTATTCTGCTGAGACGATCCTTCAAACCAGCAACATAATCCACATGTACAGAAACCCATCACAACAGAGCTGACTTATCTTGCAACAATATAACCTGAAAAACAGCCCTTTGATAGTAAGCAGAGAGACAGCCTTGATACAGTAGTGAACGCCAAAGCCTTTGCAGAATAGAAATAAAGAGTACAGTGAGGGGGCAAGATGCAGATACGCAGAGAAAAGAGACAAAGAAAGAAACTCACGGCAATCGGATTCATCCGATTTGTCCTTGCAGTCTGGATCTCCGTCACACTTCCACGTCAGCCGCACACACTCCCCGTTGGCGCATCGAAACTCGCCGTCTGTACAGTTGGCCCGACGGTACGGGACCCCATCACCTCCACAGCGCTCTGGTCCCTCATCTGAGCTGTCAGAGCAGTCGGGGTCTCCGTCACAGCTCCACATGAGCGGCACACACTCTGAGGTATTACAGCGGAGGTGGTTGGGCCCGCAGGTCAGAGGGGATGTACATTTGAGCTCGTCACTGCCGTCTCCGCAGTCGTCGTCTCCATCGCACACGTAGACTTGGGCTAAGCACTTGCGATTGGCACACATGAACTCACCAGTAGGGCAGGCTTTGGCATCTGGAGGAAAAGAAAAAATGGACATTAGAACAACTGAGAAGCAGCTTTATCCTTCTTCCCCTGGAAAAAACCCAAGGTACAGTTATTGTGCCCTAACAAAATGAGAAGCATTCAGCGAAGAGACCCCTAAGTCAGTTACGCTCTACTGTTGAGTTACATTGTCTATGATATGGCCCTTACAGCATTCCCACCTTCAACAGGTTCCAAGCTCTGTATATGCGAACTTGAAGTAGTGACATTGACACTGATGCCACCTACTCTACTACAACACTTCTCACAGATCTATCAACCCAACTTTGTAGACTGTTAGGTATCAAGAGCAATCAAGCAGACACCTAACTTCTCCTGAGGTTCATCCAATTAATCCCAGCAAGCTTGGAAATGGCGCACTCTGCCAATTCTGAACTCCAACATACAAGACATAAGATAATGTGTTGAATATGTAAATATACCAAAACACCCTTTTCACATCTTTTTTAAGCAGTCAGATGAAGCAAAAGCTGGTCATAAACTACCTCTAGCTTTATTTGTGCTAATTTAGTAGAAAAAAGGACTTTGGATTTCTTTTAGATTCAGAAGACACATGTAACAACTACAAATGTTGTATAAAACCTAAAGAGTGGCGTGAGCAAAGACACTGTAGGTTATAGCTTTAAAATAACTTGAATCTTTCTTTAATTTATGGTAAATTTAATCTTTACCACAGTATCGGATATTGTTATCATACAAAGCACTGTCTTCCCATACCATATAGGCCTACTTAAAATAAATATAAATTATACAACTGTATTTGAGGAGCCAGGAACCTTTGACCTCTGAAATCTATTCAGTTCATCCTGAGGTCCAAGTGTTAGTTTGTACCAAACTCAAATCTTTCAAGTTAAGTCACAGTGCCTTTAAACTTTAAACAGGTTAATGTTTTGAGCCTACTCTTGGGTCAGGGTTAACATTTGTGAGAACCTCTAAAGGATGAAGATGATGTCCTGAGACTATCAAAATATGATAAATTCATCGATGAGTCAGAAGAGACTTTCATGTAAAGTTTGACTAAAATAGATTTGATCTTACATAGCAGTTTCCTAGTCTTTCTGACTACTCAAAGCGATTTTGCACAACAGGTCACATCTACCCATTCACACCAATTCACTTACTAATTGTCAAAGTTTCTATGTAAATTGTACATCAGCTTTTGCTAACATATTCTCACTCTTTCATACCCGTTTACATACCACTGACACAGCAGTGTGTCAGACCGGAAGTGGACTTGAACCTGCAACCTTCTGATTGTTGGTAGTGCATACTAACAGACTAAGCCACTGTGGCCCTAATTCTCAAAAAAAAAAAAATCGTAATCAGGCAACGAGCAAACATGAAGCCCGATGACCTTGATTTCTTACTTCCAAAATCTGAGCAGTTTATTCTGATTCATTTTTAAGTTCAAGTAGACATTTGTGCAAAGTTTGTGGGAAATCCCTCAAAGTGACTTGAAATATCATGTCAAAAAAACAACAGATAAACATTAGGCCCGATAGCCTTCAGGTGCCAAAATCTGACCAAAGTTCTCAATAAAAAAAATCAAAGTGTTCATGGTAAATTGCTTCAATGAGCAGGAATAAAAAATGAAGCCCAATGACCTTGACCACTAACTCTTACATTTGGGTGCTCAGTGACCTATGGATTTCAAAATCTTGGCAGGTCTAAAGTCACAGAGGACATTTGAGCGAAGATTGAAGGAAATCTCTTTAAATGCATTTGAAGTATCGTATTCAAAGTCAAGACATGGACATGAGGAAGACTGTCTATGACCTTTGACTTGAGGCCTACAAAATGTAATTACTTTAACAATGGGTCTGAGAAAACATTTGTGAAAAATATGAAGAATATCCCTCAAAGCACTGCTGAGCTATCAAGATCACGAGTATTAAAACCAAAATGCCTCCAGCCCTGAGTTTTCCGGCGTGGAGGCTTTAAATTTACAGGGCAGAGAAAAAGCATTAAAACTGATGGTAAAGAATCATTTTTAATTTGAAGTTTGATCATCTGCTGCCAATTTATTTAATCCCAGGGGAGTGAAATCTATTGAATACAGCTTAAGGCTTTAAAAATGAACTGAAACGTAACAAGCAATTTCACAGTTACACACCAAAACAGGCACCCCACTTTGTAACAAGTTTGTTTTTTGCCACATGTGCGTAAAATTAAAGACAAAGCGTCAGCTCTGGCTCTGCAGTTGGAGGTAACTTTAGATGAGAGAAAGTAAGAGTAGAGGTGGAAAAACCTCTCAACTTAAACTAGCTTCAAATATATAGGGGGCACATACGATGAGAGTAATAGAGTTTCCCATGAGGGCTGAAAGTCAGTATTGGTATTATAAGTAGAGGAGTGATGGAGAGAGAGCTGGACGGTAGCAGAAGGGATGATGGTGGTTTGCACAAGAGGAGGCTGAGAGGTTTTTCCTCCTGGAGGGTGAGTGATAAAGGAGCTCCCACTGCCATCAGTCAGTCCTTCTTTGCAGTGAAGGATCTGTATCATAGTATTTCCTCTGCTCACAGAGAATCTTTTTCTGTCTAGAGTGTTTGTATTTGATATCTTTTCTCCAACTCATGTATGTTAAGTCTGGCAAAAGAGACATACCTACATGGACTTCAACTGATTTTTAGGAGCAGGAAAATAGATGAATGGGTTGCACATATTTAACAGATAATTCTTTTTGATAAAACCAAGCTGCCATCTAAAGCTCCTCAAATGTGCATTTAAGACTTTAGAGTCCAAATGCCCATTTTGTCAGCAGTAATAAAAATATTCAATATTTAATGCCCAGTAAAAACTAAAACTAATTCCTGGCATGTGCCTTAGAAAGGTGCACAAGTGCAGGAGAGTTTAAGTTCAATAGTGGGTCAGGAAGACATTTTTTGTTTGTTGTTGTGGTAGTGTGTAGGGATGAGTACTGGTAAATTCCCCTACTGACACTTGTTGATTTCTGTGTCAGTGACATCAAACACATGGCTCTCCTGATAGTAAATGCTGTGCTGCATTGACCATATGTCATCAAGTTGCTGGTGTCTCTGACCCTATTCAGAGTCACATCTTGCACATTTATTATTTCATGTAAACTTACTAACTCTTCGGACCCCTTCTGTCTCCTGTCTGTCATGATTATTTCCATTACTTCTCTGCTGTGAGGGACTTGCTACCAATAAAAAATCAGAAGAAATCAATTCTGTAGACTATTTGGAACCAATTATCAACTCAAACCTGTTTTTAACTCCAAACCCTCGTTGTGTGATTGGTATAAATCTAACATTGCCCTAACTGAAGGCAAGCATCAGGTGTTGCATTGCATCAGGCAGCATCACGTCTCCTGTCCAGACTGCATCCATTAGGATTATCATTCCATGCTCTGTATTTTCACTTGTAAACAGTAGGTCAAGTGCTTTTACTGTGTAGCTGGAAAAACAGACAGCAAGTGCTTTCCACTGATGAGGGGTGGACTCAGAGATTCATCAATACAAAGCTCTCTATAAGCTAAAGTTTCAGCCCCTGTGTTGAAAGTAAGGCAAATCAGTTCACTTACTAAAATAGATTAAATCTCTGCTATGTTATCAGATTAACAGGTTCTGGTGAGCGATATAAATCAAAGACATCCCTTCCACATCAAATTGCTCTTTCCTTGCTTCATGTCCACAGTGACAGGAAAACAGACACAGAGCATCAAGGCAGAAAAGCTGTCTAGCAGCATCCTGCTGCGTCGCTTGCAGGCAGTCAGGATATTCACGTATGGATTTATGTAATTAGTCTGTTTTTGTCGCCAACACTTGCACGTCATGTTAAGTAAGGACACAGTGTTACGAGCAAAGATGAGCCTGAGACCTACAAACCTTGACCTCTGCCTTTCAAATTGCATCACTTTATTGGATCAGAGCTGACATTTGTTTGAAGAATAGCCCCTGAAAAATTACTGGGATATTATGCCTATAAGCAAAGGAAGAACTGGAGACCCCCATGCTTTTACATTTGATCTACGATCTATTCAACGCAATAAGTCAATCTCTAAATCAGGATGGAGGAAACTGACAGAGAGCACCAACATGGTTTGTTTACTAATATAATTTAAGGCAAGGGTCACAATGGAGCTCCATGGCCTTGACCTTTGTATATTATGTACAGCACTATGTTTTGGCTGTGGTTGATTTTAAAGTGCTTTATAAATAAAGTTGAGTTGACTTGAGTTGACCTCTGACTCATGAATTCAAAAAGTTTTGAATTGCTTCAGAGTTTTGCAAAGTTTTAGGAAAGTATGGACATTTGTGGGCAGAAAAAACAGAAATCATAATGCCTCTAGTCTGGGTTGTTTGTGGTGTGGGAAAATGAAAATGAATTTGGTATTGAAAGCTCATAAACATTTAAGTATATATTTATACAAATTCACTTAGCCGTTGAAAAAACACAGTATTAGCAAATTTTAAAATCATAGTATATACATAAGAAAGGTTTCAATATTGTTGTGATACCAAGATATCCGGAAAAAAAAGAGAGACAAAATCCAGCATCAAATTTATTCTTAACTAAGACTGTAAGTGTTATAAAATAACAGCCCCATAAACAATAACATGAACACATACCCTTTCCAAAGTGTGTATACAGTTAGTTTGCATAAATATATTTCCAATCATCAAAGTGATTGATCCATTCATCTTTTTATACACATACATAAATTCAATTAGTTAAAGTTTACACTGACTTCAAGCCCCTTGTTTACCTCTACAGTGGCTGACATAAACCACCACATCATCCCACTCCTCATGCCCTTGGCCTCCAATTAACCTTACCTTCTGCTGGCAAGAGATTGTACAATGAAGAGAGCTCCAGAAAGCTGGCTGTTTTGACTGATAAGCTGTAATGACTGTTATGCAAGCTGGCTTAAGAACCTCAGCTCCACCTCTCTGTCCGTCAAAAAGTAACCATTTTACTTATGCTTCAAAGTTCCACATGAAAACCAATGGGTGATGTCACTGAGACTATGTCATTGTTAATGTCATGGACAGAAAAAATAATGATCCAGCAAAAAGATGGAAAAAAATCCAAAACAAAACAAAGCAAACAACATGCTATTTAAGCAGAGGAGAGTTTGAAAAATCGTACTGCATCTCAGAGTGAATGATCCCCAATATTCTGATCATTCAGCTGTCAACAGTGTCTTTACATGACATGTAGTCCAAGCCTGGAACTCTGCTGGAGGTGATACAAACAACCGTGACATCTACAAGCATAGACTGTGAATGAATTGGGAAAAGCCAAATGAGTCTTTGGAACATTGTGGATGTGTCATAATGGCCGCTGCCATACTGCACATTTCATCTCAAAACCAAAAATATGCCTAATTCATCATATATTTCAACTGAAGCCTTTTTTTTTATTCAGGCAGTAACAATATCAACTTCCCTCCCACAATGATAGCACCTACAGGGTTCCTGCAGCCAGCCTCTAGTGGACACCAAAGGAACTACAGCTTTTGGCACTTCCACATAGGCCTCCTTTTTCAGCCCCGGAAGTTGCAACCTGGGTACAACGTACAATCCCTATTGGGAAACCAAAACAACTGAGTGAAGTTGAGCCGAGTTGAGCAGATTCCACTTAATAAAAAGCCTCGAAATTTTTAAGTCATCCTCAGTTTGTGAAAAAAGGGGTACAGGCCTAAGGTATCAATGCAAGACAATGTTTCAAGACAAATTTAGCTTGAAATTTCCAATGATACAAAGAAGTTACCATTCAAAATATAGATTCCGTCCTGCCTATAGTTTTGCCACTTAGGTAGCATTTGATAAACTAATGTAATTTGTCCCTTGATATCGTCTTTGTTGCGCTCATGGCACTGCCTATATTTTAAGCTGTAAGTTGGCTTGCTAAAATATTTGATTTTTGTAAACAAGAAAAATTTGTGAAAAAAGTGCAAAAGAACTAAATTTTAGCTTCATTGTAGATCCTGCTTTTACCCAAGCTATCTTAGCGTTTAACAGCTTCTTTAGTTTATGCTACAAGCTAACTTGATTTGTCCCCAGGTGGTTGTCTTTGTTATAAGACTCTTATAGCACTTCCTATATTCTGGGCTATGAGATAGCCTTTTGAGTAAGCAGACCTACATTTTGAACCTCCAAACTTTATTTTACAAATAAAAGAAACTGTTGTAAAAACAAAAAAGGCGGAAAACACGGTTTTAACATTATTTTAGCTGCTGCTCTCTCCTTAGCTAGATGGCACTGAACAGTCACTACATAAGTTTTACTTGTTCTGAAGAAAAGGAAAAAGAACTAATTTTTCTAAGGCATAATGTTTTCGACAACTATAAGTCAGAATCACTATTTTATTTGATAGTTATCCAATTTTGTTCCTGACTGCATGAAAAATGTGTTTATTTCAGAAGAAAAACTTTGTCCTGATGTTTCCTTCCTCACAGAGCCAACCTCAAGGCTTATGTAAATCCCTTTTCTCAATCTCTCTCCACCTCTTCCCAGCTCTCTCTGACTGTAATGTCTGGCCAAAAGCACTCAGGCTGTGAGCAGAGTCAGGGTTCCCACTGCGAGCTAGTAGCAGCATTGAAGCCAGCACAGAGAGAGGCAGAATCTGATATTTACACACAGGCGGCAGGGTGGTTCAGCTTCACACTCCTGCCTTTGGCTCTTCAGGCCTATTACAGGAAGAAACTGCAGCTTTGAAATATTCTTTTTAACAGAGTCAGCACTTTGTGAAGTGGGAGCATATTGTCATTGACCTGCAGGAGAGAGAAAGCTCAGGACTTCAAGATTTAAGACAGCTGGTTTGGACTATGCTCATAATTTTATGTTAATATACAGTGGTTTTAGGTATACTAGGAGGGGGATGACATGACAGCTGTATTTAATATTTAAAAAATGAAATGATGAGCTCTTGAGATCAAGTAGGGGGGTAAAAGTCCCAAACCCTGTCAAATGTTATGCGATACAGCCTCCACTATTTGGGGTCCTTGTTCCTGTATCCGAGCCAACAGTGGCGCAAAAAGGGGGTATGCACTATAAGCGGCGCATAGGGGCGCCGCGCTAGAAGGGGCACCAAAGTGATGGGGAAGAAATTATTTCAAATCTGTATTTACTGTAATGAACGGCAGTTTGTGCATGTGCCAATAGTATGATCAAGAACAGGCACATCAATGACTGATAGGGCGCCCTTTCGCTTCTTCTTCACCCCCTGTCTCCAGAGGGCGCGCCCCCTGGAGCATGCGCTGGAGTAAGAGTGTTTTCGTTTGAATCGTGTTGACAGATTTCAGAAAGCTAAAGACGGAGAGGCAAAAAAGAAAGCTACCAGGGGAACAAAACAGAAAAGGGAAGAGGGAGAGGGAGAAAGATTTTAAAGGAATGAAAAAAAGCTTTTCAATTTTTCTTTTTTCACCGTGATGTGTTTCACGCGGACCGGTGGACGGTTATTTGAGTGGCTCAATGTCCGAGTTTTTACTGTTACTTAAGATGCACTTCTCTGTGTTAAAATCATGAGGCGAGAAAGAAGCTGATTGATGCATTCAGACTTTTATAAACCTCACTTACTGACCCGACAGTTTTACAGAGGAGAGACATACTACATGCCTGCTCCTTCAGGTGCTTTGTCCCCCCACCCTCTCTCTCTCTCTCTCTCTCACTCGATATCATCATACCATTGTGTGCATAACGAAGAATTATAGAGGGGGAAATGTTGCACTAATAATTAAAGTAGAGGACGTTATAATAGTTGTGTCTTATTACCTAATGATAAAGAGAAAATAAATGTTAACTGCAATGCGAAAAATAAAGAATTTCCTGAGAGATTATTCTTAAACCTCAGTTATGACATGATCTAATAGAATTATTTCACTTTCCTTTACATCATACAAGTAGTTCATGAGTACAAACTGTTCAGATGTCATGACTTAAAGTGGCTATTATGCTTTTTTCAAGGCTTTACACCATTGATCATCAACTGGCGGCCCAGGGGCCAAATCAGACCCCCCAGAGCTTCCTGTCTGGCCCCTGGAAGATAGTGATAAAAGAAAAGAAGATGTGGTTATTATTTTACATTCTTTTTTGTTTTTGACTGAGCCAATCACCAGCTGTGGGGTGGGTGGGGGTGGGGGGTGGGGGGGGTGGGGGGGTGGGGGGTGGGGGGCTGTGTTGGGCCTGCATACCCCTCAAAAAATAGGTAGTTGAACCACTGCGAGCCAATGTTGCACTATGACCGACCGGGAAATACAAAACCAGCTCCAAGTAATAACATTGTTTAGCTTGAGACAGTTTGTAAGTTTTCTGTGCCAAAAATAATGATTAAGTTACATTCAGGCTGCAACGGTAGGCACTTGTATATGGACTGGGGCAATGTATAAACATATCCCACACAGATTTATAAACGTTAACCTGCTAAGAGGACGAGAGGATACAGTAACAACAAGGTTAACATTAGCCACACTCTGCTTTATAATTTCAGTGATGATTATGTTAGCTTTTCTGTTGTGTATATCCATCTAAATACAAGCCACAGTTTACCCTGTTTTGGTTTGCTAGCCTTGTTTGGTCCTTCTTTGGTTCTCATTACTTTTACACCAACCTTGAACCGAACTCCATTTGAAAGCAAGCCAAGACTTTTTGGTGGACCAGACTTTGGATCTTTGGTCTGCACCAGAGCTTGTGTGAGCATTCACACCTGCCCAAATGAACCACACTTCCCTCAAAAAAACAAACAAACCAGAGTTCGTTTGGTCCAGACCAAACCTGTTCAGTCTGAATGGGCCCTCTCCAAATTAGATTAATAAACATCAATGTTTGTCTGTGGATCAGTAGCGCTGAGGCTAGAAAAAATTACTGGATGGTTTAGCTCAGTGGGCTTGTCCACACCATCAAAAAGTAGGGAAGAAAATTAACAAAACTTTATTGATACCAATGCCTAAATCGGGTTTTCACACTGACACAACTTTTTTTTTTTTGTCAGTTTCCTTGTTCCCTCCAGTGGATTTCCTGTGTGAAGAAAAGGCAAGTTTTCTATGCCAACATCATCTAACATATATTTACCCTAATATTCAATAGCATACTGCATGGACAAATGTTTCAGCATGTTGCTTCTTGTTTAAAATGACACAGCAACAGACAATCACATTACATTGTTGGTGTCACCATGTGGAAAATTATGCTATTTAAGTAAGTTCTCAATTGTTCCTTTTGCGTAACATTGTCACTTTGCAAGATACATAGAACTAAGTGGAGGGAAATGATGAGGGAATTAAGTATAGAGATAAATAGTAGCCGGATCCAATTCTCTGATTCTTGATCCTCATCTTACTTAAGGAGCACTAAAAAGCTTTATTTATTTCAAGAAAAGTGAGTCTACATTTTGGTGATACGAAACTGTTGACAAATTCAACAGTAAACACAATTTTGATTTTTATTATGGTTATCACAAATTGATTTGTCCCTGAACCATGTTTTTGCCAACCTCTATGGTCCCCCTATGCAGATAAGCTCATTAAAATTCTCTCCATTTCCCCCCTTGATGGTGGCCTTGCCTCTGCACCTCTATAACAGGCAAAAGAGCAAAACAGAAACTGCAAGAAACACAAATTCCCAGCATTAAAATTCTTTTCTCTTACACATCCTAAGTGTTAAATCAGAAGACAAAGTTTTTCATAGTATACCAGGGGGTTGGGTAATGGAGGAAAAAAAAACCCTCCAGACTCAACATAATAGTATACCTTGATTTGCTTAGCATCAAAGTAAAGTTCCCTATTTCACCAAGACATACTGAAAGGCTTGGCTCACATAAAGTTTGTCTGACCAGAAGTGGCCCTGCAGCAGTTGCTCAGTGAGGATACTCTCTGATTCAATCAAATTTTAGATAGGGGTTATTCAGCTAATTACCTGAGACATTTTCCAGACAATGTGTTCTTTGTATCCCGCTGTTATTGGAACGTGTTGCAGCAATCAAATTTAGACTGTGTATATTTCAAAATAACAGACAGATTAATGATGCACATCATTTTAATATCAATTATCTTTATGTTGTGCTGTATACAATTAAATAAAGGTTAAAAACACTTAAAGTTAATGGTTTTTGTTTTTATGCACATTTTACACAACATCCCAACTCTTTGGCCATCAGCTAAAAGCAAAGATGTGTCAACTCACAGACTGTTTAAAGCTTTAACACTGTAAGCAAAATGAGCTCAAACAGCCGAAGAAAGAAAAGAAAAATAACTAGAAGGGCTCTGAGAGCACAAACCTTCCCCAAGGCATTTCTGACACTATTTGCCCTCTCTCACAATGTCAAGTAATCCTTGGGAAAAATTCTGGATCTATTCTTAGATCGACACCAAAATCTAATCACTTCTACCTTGTGCCATGACTAACATTCACTGAAAATTTCATCAGAGTCAATTCATAACTTTTCGAGTCATCCTGCTGCCATTTAATAAACAGACAAACAAACAAACAAACGCTGGCTTAAACGCAACCTCTTTGGTGGAGATATAATCACAGCTTGGAAGTGTTTTCACGTGCTGCTGAGTTTAACTGGGTGAGCAAATAGCACATATGAGATAGTGTCCTAATTACTATCTTACGTAATTAAACCATATGTAAAAGTCACAATCTATTCTCTCTACTGCAAACATCTCATTAATTCTCTAGTAGAGACATGACTGCTGTAGAGGCACACAGGGAAAGTAGCTGAGATGAAAAACAAATGTCTTCAATTGAGTTCACTGAAAAGTTTCTATTCATTAATTCTAAAAAAGTTCCATCAGATTCAGATTTATTCTCCTGTCCGTGTTGTGTCGCTACCCTCATTCCATACTAATCTGCCTCTAAATAATTAAAAAGATTCAATAGACATGTACATTATTACACAGGGGGTATGCTATTACTGAGGTACATGAGTGACCTGGTTACACTGAAAAAAGACTTTGTTTCTTCTATGGTCTCTGGATAAATCAGTTTTAGACTTTTGAGTGGCTTTGTGCACACAGACTTTCATCGTACAAGTCAGTTTGTTTTAAATGATATAAACCTGCTGAGGGACCTTGTTCTGTACTCGGTTTATTTAGTTGAGATTTTCTATGTAATGTAACTTTAATTTAATGTTATAGGCGGTTGTAGGCAGTAAAAGCAGCTGAAAAAAACACAAAATGGATGTATGCATGCAATTGTGTCTACAGTATGTAGTGTATATTTAATGCATAAGCACATCCATATGACTGTAATTCCCTGAATGTTGAACAACCTCTTTACATGTTTACATCAACCCATACACAGTGCCTAAACAAAAGCTATTTCTACGCTACCATGCTTTCTCAGACTGTCACTCCACTTTGCGAGACACTTTCACTGGAATAGTATATTTAAATCCATGATGTGAAACAATAAATGGACTGTAGTCGTATAGACTGGAGCTTTTTAAGTCATTTGTGCACCCAAAGTACATCAACATTTCATATTCAGCCGTTCACGCCCATACGTTCACATTCTGATGGAAAGCGCTGCTACATTAAATGGATAGTCCAGTTGTTTTGAAGTGTGGTTGCTTAAGGCCCACGACACTAGTAAATGATTTCCATTAAAGCATCCAGCCACCTTTATCCCTGAGGAGAGATAAGAAGGTACTGATTCTAGGTGATATACAGCTGTCCATGGTGCCACCGAAAGCCTCATAATTAACCCACTTTGAGATTAAAACTACACATAAAACAATACTGTCTTCACTAGATGCTATAGTAAGATTCTTTACACTGTTTCACTTTTCCTCAGCAAAGCCCCTGTGTTTGGAACTATTTTGTATGTGGTGATACGTATCCCTCCACCATCAGCTGGTAAGGCAGTCACAACAACACCAACTGGACAACAACACTAAAAAGGAGCCATTTTGACTCAAGTGACGATGACATGCCATTAATAGGGACAGATGTGAAAAAACAGGCTTGTTCACAATAAATCTGAATGTGATTTGCATAAAGTTCTGTAATTTCAATGAGGATGTTTGTTTTATCTCTTTGGTACAGCATAAATATTTTAATACCACAGGTTGCTTGAAAGTGTTGAGGTTTTGCATGTATTATTACAAAAAAAAAGTCCAGGCAGACAAAAAAAAAATAGTTTGGAGCTGTGAGGGTCACTGTAGAGACGGTAGCACCTGTTTGGCGAAGTGGGTCACAGGTGCTATGGTCTGTTGTGACCCACTTCAAATATCTGACAGCATTATTATGGTATTAATTCCTTTCTGGGTTTTTTTCTTTTCCTTTGATAGGATTCTGTAGAGCTATAATACAGTCTCATTTTCAAATTTGTTATTTAAGAAGTGGAAATTAAGGGGCAAAAACACATTGGTGGGAACCGAGACTGTCAAATTCTCAGTAGAGTGAAGTATTGCTTACCCACCAGAAGGGTGTTCTATCAAGTGTGTGATACCATGTGAAAGCTATTAATACAAAATGTTTGATGAAGACACAACATTCTGCATCATAATTCATTTTTTCAATTCAATGTTTTGTGTAATTGATTTTATTCAAAGTCTCAATGCAGTGGTGAAAAAGAGCATGATGGCGGGAATGAATCAGCATCACGCCCGCCTACTCTATCTTCATTCTCACTCTGACTCACCATAACCTGGTGCAGAAAGCTTTCAGAGAGGGGGCTGGTGCTAAAGTCTGGATGGAGTCTGGGGGAAGCACTCATTCATTTCTGTTCACATATGCATCTCACAAAGAAATCACCAAGAGTGAAGTGCATATGTGAAAGGGGCTATGAATTTCCCCTTTTCTTTGAGGAGAAGACCCTTTTCTGAGAGAACCTCCCTGTTAGTCAGACTTCGGCAGAATAATGTGCTTTACTTTTTCTTTTTTCTGTAGCAGGAATTTGTTCCCAGCGGCATCAAGATAAAAAGGAGCAGGTGACCGGTCATTCTGCTCACAATAGCATTAGAATTGATAAGTTTATGGTGTAGGTGTGTGGGCCTAAATTATGAGGGCTAGGAAGAGAATCACAGAGTAACGGTGCCAGAAATGTTAGCATTCATGAGGAAGAAGGGAAAAATGTTAAAGGTTGAGTGTAAGGATGCGAAGGCAGAATGTTTATTTTTTCATTCACACACACACGCACACACTCACACACACACATCAGTCTGTGCAGCTTAGTGTCCTCCTTGCTTTTTCTTGACATTCATAAATTTAATCTGAAAGGACAGCTCGGACCTGTCCACTCTGCTCAGGGAGCTACAGTCCACTGCAGCCACTACTGCAAGGTCACTGGAGCACACACACACGCACCTAGGAGGGAAAAACATGCACACACACATTCAAACACACTCATACTCCCTGCCAGATCAGACAGGTCACAATACCTCACAAGGGAAATAGCATGGCTGCTGACCTTTGCTGTGATGCCACACAAACAGTTACAGAGAAAACTGGGCAGTAATGGAGAAGTACAAGTCATCCATCTTCAGCAACCACCAGTGAAGGTAATAGAGGACAAAATGGGAGTTTTTAACCTCTGCCCTCAAATTATTTCTAAGTGTGAAAGAGAGAGAGAGAGAAAAAGAGACTAGAATTAAAGCAAGGATGAAACAAAAACCTCAGATTCTAACTTCATTGAAACCCTGCCGTGGTTTCGATGAACAGAACAAAATTACAGGAAGCTTTTGTCAGTTGCCTTGCTGTCCAGCAATCTGTAACATTTGTAGCTCCGACATCAGGGTCACAATATCTGCCAGCTCCATTTTACTACAGCGTACAATCTCCAAGGGTCATCTGAAATGGGGCAAAATTATATTAATGCCTCAGTATGTTCTGGCTGACTGTCAGCAGGCAATATCTTACTTGATATGCAATTATACTGTATGAATAAACATTGCATTTAATGTTGTGTTGGTCAGCTTTTTTTTTGTTTTGCTATTTTGAGGAGGCATAGTGCAAAGCTGGGCACAGGCCACAAAATGGATTGATTATGTGCCTTGATTATACTTTGGCCTGTTTTGGGTGTAACATAGATCAAACCAATCAGAGTGTCAGCTCTCATTCTCTTTCAATGAGTGTGTGCTGGGTGGTTGGTGTTTTTATATTTACACAGTGGGTTTAGTTGTTTGGTCAGAAAACACACAGAGCACTGTGTATGACGTGTGTTATACAGTGCTTCTTCCCCCAGGCTGTTGCTTTTTTCCCCCAGGCTGTTGCCATGCTGAACACTTAACTGCCAATGCCCATCTATCTACCTGAATAAATGATCATTCATTGTAATCCAGTCCGTCCCTATGCACACATCATCCTCCAACCGTACATGCATCTGAGCACTTTGTTGTTGTTTGTTGTCTCTTTGTTTCTTTTTTTTAATTTTGTACATATTGTACATATTCTATTGCTTCTGTTCTGTTTGTATATGTATATACACTCTAGTGTGTATCTAGTCTATACTCAGAGAGTGAAGGAAACCAACGTCAAATTCCTTGTATGTCTGACATACCTTTCCAATAAAACTGATTCTGATTTTGATTAATGTTCAAATATTGAAGCAACCAGAGATGAAAAAACAATCCAAAAGACAAGTTAGAAACTTTCACACAAAGAAATCTCATTTATCATTAAAATCGTCGGTTAAACCAACAATATCAGACTTATATGTTTATGATAGATCAGATTGCTGTACATCAAATAACTGTAGACTTTGGGCAATATATGTTCTAATTTTTCCTGTGTGGCTCTAATATCTAAGGCATGCACAAAACACACTGGACAGCCTGTATTGTCATCTGTGAGCATAACTGTTTTTGGTGTATGCAAATATTGTAACTGCAGCTCTGTTGCTTCATCTTCAATCCTGTATGTTCTTGTTAATTGAGTATTACATGTGCTATTATGAGCCAGGCCTCCATCCTGTGATGAACTTTAATCTGAGTTTGTCAACAAAGGTTCTGATATTTAACAGCTGAAGTGTGCTGCTGTGCATCCTATGTGAGTGCCAGTCCCTCTAACACCTCAAAATAGCAGAAACATTCACAGAGTCAGATTTTAGACTTTAGACCAGGTTTAAGGAGCTTGATAGCTCAGTCAATTTCTGCGTCCTCAAGTTAGGAACATGCCAGCTTTGCCCCTGCCACTCCTCGATATCAGACAAAACCATGGGAGCAGACCAAAGCACACAATCATGTGCTATTTCAACAGCGTGAGTGCACAGGGTTTAAATGACCCCTCCCTCAGGTGGACAATAGGGAAGACATCTTCACTTCACAACAAAACATTGTTGTGCCGGGCATACCATAGGGCCCCCAACGATTCCTAAATCTTGTCTCTTTTTAGTGCCATTTAAGATGTCTATCATTGACATTGACGGCTATCTGCTCAGACAAAAGTCATAAAAAGAGGAGCTGAAGATCAATTGTCTTCATAAAAAACAAGTGTAAGAGTAAGTTTAAGAGAAAAGCAAATAACTCTTTTTTAATCAAAACAGATCGACTCAAATGTTGTTCATTGTAAAGAAATATTAAAAAATATATATATATATATTTTTTAAGTAAAACTAAACCTTAGAAATAATGTTTTTAATCATATTTTATGTCAAGTATAACTTTTTAAACTCTAAATGTGTTTTACCTTTAATAAAATCTTCTTTTACATGTAACATGATAAAAAATCGACACAATAGTGTTGTTATTTAAGAACCATTTAGTATGGCCCATTTTACCTCCGCCAGGTTATAAAACATGTTACATTGATAAAGTTTATTATTATTACAAATTCTTTGGAGCATGACTTTGATATAAAGTCCCTCCTCCAACAGAATGAAAATGACCCTTAAAACTAGATTAGGGCAGAAGTAAAGTGATGGTAGATTAATTATTTACATTAAAATAATACTGCCTACTCCATACCTTTGTTTGAAAAAAATATCTTACAAAACGTAAGAAATTATTCAATATATCTTACATATATATATATGTGTGCGTGTGTGTGTGTATACATATAAATATGTATATATGTATATATATGTATATATATGTATATATATGTGTGTGTGTATATATATGTGTGTATATATATATATATATATATATATATATATATATATATATATATATATATATATATATATATATATATATATATATATAAATATACATATATATGTATGAATGTATGTAGTACGTATGTGCGTGTGTATGTGTATATATATCCATGTAAAAATGTAATAGTATCTCCAAAATACAAACATAAGAAACATACATTTTTGTAAACGTTTACCTTACATTTGCAAGGTTCTGAAGATTTGTCTAATTTGTGGAAATGGGATAATCTTGAGTTTTTGAATTTGTAATAAATTGGAATACGCTAGCTGTTGGACTTCCTCATGCACAGCCTCAACCAAGTTCAGCACTTTTTAGTGACTGAATGGATCATATTTTGCCTAAACTGGGGGCCATATACTTGATTAACTGCCAGAGTGTGTTTACAGTTGCTAATATTAAAAAAAAAAAAAAAAAAAGGCAGTTTTCACATACTAAGTACCCCTGAGCCAACCTATCTGCTCTGCCAAATATAATAATACTGTATGCTGATGGAAACTGAAATGAATAGAATTAAATATTTCATAAATTGTTTTTAGAAATATCTTTGGCATTTATATCTTGAAGAAATCAATGAATAATCTACGCTAAACACATTATTAGGGATGTCTCCAGCTCTCTAAAGATGACAGCATAATCATTTGGTTGGTTAGCCTGCGCCTCCGTCATGAAAATATCATAAATCTTCCACCATACAGTTCAGAAGTTTGTCATCTAGACTTGGTTTAACCTGCACCAAACTGATTTGTTGTAAAAGCTCCCAAACATCCACTGGATTTTGTGTTTCCTCTTTACATTTCTGCATGTGAGAGCATGCTCCAGTTTAATCCCTCTTGCAGTGCGCAGAACACTCATTTTACTCTCTCACTTCTGTTTACCCAAATGTAAGTGGGGTGTGTTGAGGTCCCAAAACTGACAGAGCTTAACATATCCATTTAGCCCCAGAGCACAGTCCTATTAGAAGAAATTTACTGAGTGCATACCCTGCTGCAGATTTGAAAAAATAGTAAATCCTGCAGAGGCAACCCACTAATTCAGTCATTAAATTATGTATCAAGTAGAATCTAACTCCACCAGAGGAAGCTTCCCCTGGTCAACATTACTGTAAGAAGAAAGTCTAGAGGCTTTGGGAAAAAGTTTAAGTGCTGTAAACTTTCAGCAATGTAAAATCAGGCTAATCAAATTATGAGCTTTACAAACAAATTAATGTCTAACTGTAAGCTAAAGTTTTGATAAATTGTGCCCAACTCTGCACTATCAGTTGTCAGAATCAAAAGTACAACAGACAATTTTGTTTTGTTTTCTTGTTTTGTTTTTTGGACTATGGTTGTTTTCTTAAAAAAAAAAAAAAAATTGGATAACTAAGTGTCAGGTTTGAATATGATAATTGACATTAGAAATGCATAACTAGCACAAGCACATGAGCATTTACTTGCCAAGGCTGGCTATGCTAGCCCTGCATTGTTTACCTGTGGACCCTGTGATCCCCTCTTTAAGCCTTTTTTAATTAACAAATTGTACTTTTTAAGTGTTTCATGAGGGATCTTTAAGCTTTATACTAGTAGTCTGAATTTTTCAAGTGTTTCATCAGTGCTCAAATTACTACCTGGGAAAATCCCTAATGTTTTTTAACAGCCAAGCAAACAAGTAAAAAAGTATGCTTTTTATTGGCAAACCACAGAGAGATTATATCACAAACTTTTTCTAAATAAAAGATCATTTAAAACTGAGTTTAAAATTAAAGTTGTGTGTGTGTCTTACTGCATGAGCTTTGGTATTAAACATTTAGAGAGGTAGAAAAAAAGTACTTAAATATCTTTCATAATGCATGAGCACCTGCAGGGACAACAACAATTTCATGTTACCACATACTTAGTTATTTGTTTTGGCCACTTGGGGGTAGGTTTAGGCACAAAGGTGCAGTGGAGTGGATCATGAGCTGACGTGACAGTCACCGGAATAAACTCTTATTTTCTCCGGCAGATCCACGCAAAGCTGCAGGCTGGCAAACCATCCAGTAAATTATTTATGCATCATGTGTGTAACTCCTGGTTCCCTCATAATAACACAGCCTGAACTGAACTCAAGTTGGCTGCATGTCTGGTGTAAAATGAATGCTACATTTTCAAAGGTTCATTCAGATATATATGAAGGCAAGAGTTGAGTCAGATCAGTGATTACCAGGAAAGTGGAAAAGAAGGACATGCATGTGTGTCTTTCTACCAGTAAGCATTGTCCATGTCTCCTCTGCATGGTAAAGTACTTTGTCTGCAGTACTGGGACTTGTCCCTTTCCTCCTTGAAAGCCTCCTTCTCCCCATAAGACCTAACCCTGTGATGTCCTATCACTGCTACATCTGACAGTTTAAGCCCAGTGGCTTAGATTGATAAGCCCAGCCATAGCATGGACTGTGGAAAGAGTGCAGAATCATTGAAAACAGCACCAAATTGCACTAAACTGACTTGTGACCAGGAAATAATCAGACCAGTCACAATCAGAGTTTACAGGCCCCATGAGGAAAAAGGCCTGTCAGTGACAAGTGCTTGAAAGAAGCATCTCAGACAGAGTGAGAATAGAGGTGGATCGGGGGGTGCTCAGCATGTGAAAATTAGCAGAGGGGTCATAGCTTAGCCTGGTAAATATTCCCGAATGATGTCACTGGGGGGATATGTCACCACCCCCAGATGGGAGACTCTCCCTTAATAGCTGGCTCCAATGTCAAGAATGAGTCTTCTGTACAATGTAAACATTAGAGCTCAGCACTAGAGAGCAGAAGACACATTGATCTCTTGATGGGGGCAGACACCGCTGAAAGATATTTACACTAAACAGCCTGAGCAAGGATGAAAAAGAGGGGTTTATAAGCATGCCAAAATCCAATATCTGATTTCAAGGCAAGACACTTTGAGGATATGTTCTGGGGCCATCTTAGACCCTATTTGTGTACCTATCGAAGTGGCAAGTGAGGGATGTTTTTAGCTTTTGGGTCCTTGCACTTCTTAAGGCTTTAAGTGACTTCATATCCAGCACTTACAGAGACAACACTCCATATCAACATGGAGAAGGGTCTTTGCCTTAAGCATCTAAATTACTGGAACTGCCCCTTCACAGAACTCCCCAAGAGCTTTACTTCAGTCATTTTCCATGTTTTCAAGTTTATTTGTGTTTCTTTCTTGAGAATGACTGCTCCCACAGTTTATTTGAACAACATTAACTGAGGTGTGCAGCTGAGTCCTTGCCGAATGGAAAGAGAAAAATGCAATTACATACATCCACTGTTCATAAATTAGCTTTAGTCTCAATTTGGTACGACAGCTGCTGTATCATTTTACTCTTCTTCACTCATTTATCTTCCCCCTCCAAACCCAAACATACAGCCAAGCTAATGCTGCTTTGAAGTGAATTCTCCAGCTGCCCCTGAGCCAGCAGCTAGCCCACTAAGAACAGGCTCACTGAGACAAACCAATCTGTAATTTCCCCCCTCCCTCCCTCGTCTCACTTCATGACTGAAAATGGGAAAGATCTGAAGACTTAAGTCTGAAGTGCTTAAGAGTTACACCACGCAGTTCTTTTTTTTTTTTTTTGACACAGAAGGCAATTACCATCAGTGCCAGGCTCTAATTCTGTGAAATACAACACTTTTTAGGTTTGTCATTTACTACAGTAAAAGCACACAGCACTTTCACAGCTTAATAAGATGACTGCAGAGGTCTGGAATGACCTTGATTACATCCTTGAGAATGGGCTTCAATCACATTTGAATCAAAGAATTTTCTCAAATTTGGTCTCAAGGAATTTTTGCCTTTCTAATGGTAAGAGCCCCTTAAAATTGCTGGACAGTTTGAGTTACAGTGGCGGGTCAAGAAGGAGGGCCATGGGTACGGGGGTTCTGTAATAGTGTAATAGTTAAAGAAAATTATAACTGAAATTGCATGGATGTATATTTTTGTTATCAACCTTGGATTACATAGTTGCATTTAAATAAACATTGTATAAATATGAGCATAAGAAACAGGGAAAAATATTGTTGTTAGATACAATGGAATCTGACAATTAGAGATAGTAAAGGCACCCTGCATTAGTCAGATTTTGGTTGGGAAAAATCAGTTAGGTTAAGATGTTTTTTAACAACAGGATGTTTTCTTGTTTTGTTTGAGTTTGGGAGAGAAGAAAACGTTATGACTTATAAGAAGTAGTATGCTGCATAAACCACTCAAAGCCTTCTCGATAACCTTGACCTTTGACTTAAAAATTTCAACAGTTTATCCCTGAGTCAGACTGGAAATTTGTATAAAGTTTGAGAAAATGTATCAGAGCTGTGTAAAGTTACAGGGCCTTGTTGTATGCCCGACACAAAGTGTTTTGTCATGAAGCACAGGTGTCTTCCCTTATTTCTGCCTGACACACATATCAAAATGGCAGATAACAGAATAAACAAGAGACTATTTCTGTGGGGTAAAACACAAAATTCCCCATGGAGAAATGAATCTATTTTTGAGGATGTGGATACGTGGTATTTACATGAACAATTTATACTGTAATGTTAATTTTATAAAGGATAAACTCTTCCTAAATGTTGAAGAAAAAGTGTTTGAAAGTGTTCTGTCTAAACCAAAACCAAGGACTTACATGTAGATCAAACAGAATTTCCAGCCTGAGCCATAATATCATGGTTATCCAGAAGCCAAAGGTCCTTGATGGCACAACTAAGATCTACTATTCTTCCTCTTGCCATTGAAGTTGTTGAATCAAAAATATTCCAAAAGAACTCTGGACTGTGTGACCTGAATGGAGTGGAGAGTGAGTCTCATTTCCTTCCTCACCGAACAAAATATGGTGACTTAAGAGAGTTACTGTTTCATGAAATTGCTCATGAACATTAACATATATTATGCAGTGCTCTGTGTGCTTTCTTTGAGTGTAGTGGAACAATAAGAGGAGAGGAATTAACAGCCCATCCCCTTGGCCTGGCTTGGTCGAGAACATGCGTCCTCAAAATAGGAAAATATAAACCAACATGCCCCAAACCAGCATGTGCCACTCACTGTCAACAGCGCCTTTCACGCCATCAAAATAGGGTCCCATAATTCTGAGTGGAAAATTGAAAAGAAAAAAAAAAACCTGAAAGTTGTAAGAAGATGCCTCAAGGCTCTCTAAGGTTATGACTTTCACTAGCCTCTTTTATACATGACTCAAAATTACCCCGACCTTTAACCTATGACCTCCATATCCAGTTAGTTAATGCTCGAGTCAGATTTACAGACAATCAAGGAAAGTTATTCCTTCGTCAATGGCTATTGCCAAGGTGAAGGCATTATGAATCAGGATCTACTTGTACAGTCTGAGTGCAGTGAGATGGCGAGCAGCACAGATGTCCTCCTTTTGTCCAACCTTTCACAGTTGTTCCTTCACAGTAGTGCCAAGGTTATGTAAAGCAGTCCATTTTCCACCTTTTGGTTAAAAAACTGCTCTTTGTACCACTAAAGGCTAGTTTGCAGTATAAAGTGGTGCAATATAGTTCTGCTAGTAAGAGTGCATGAAAGATTGGCAGTTATGAAAAGAGTTCAAAACAGACTTCAACTCTGCCATTTAGACACAAAAGGGAGCACAACAGCACTGCCACTACTAAAATGAATACACCTATCCATTTTTCATACATTTAAATTGAGTTTTAGATGGCACAAAAGGAAGACAAATGACAAAGTTTTTTTTACGTCAACCACCGTCTTTTATTCCCTCTGAAATGAGGCCACTGCCTTTATCATTTAGATAACAGCTAAAACTCAGGGAAAATGTTGGAGTAGCACACGAGCAGAAACTCCAACTAATGTACATTGGTTGTACCACAACTAGAACTGTGAGTGCTAATATCTTATCCTCAATGAGATCAATGCATTTGATTTTAATGCTATTAAACATCATAAACACACTTACTGACTCATGATTCATGATGGCTGAAAACAGCTTATTAAAGCATTAATTAATCAGATTTTGTGCTTTTTGATAAAAAAATGTAGTCAAACACTCAAAATAACTTTGTTCCATAACACACTATATCCATAAACTGATGCACCAGATGGATCATTCCATATACAGTATACAGAATGTAACTCACTTGTCCATCTTGGAAGTAGCCCTAAGAAAGTGTTCTCAATCGTTTTCTCAAATACATTCATTGTGGGCCAATCATATAATGAAGTGAGTGGGCATTATCTCTGTGGTGTAGAGTACAAAACAAGCAATCTGTTAGAACAAACTCTTGCCAAAACATGAAGGAAGTGAAGCAAAAACATTCTTTCTATCAAGAAATGCCTTCAGTGTAGTTATGTTTTTCATTTGCTAAAGAAATGTGGTTCAAATCTGACAAAACTGCTACTAAAGCTGTTAGCATCTATGTTAATCTCTGTAAGACAGTCACCTTCTGTCTCCCTTGTAGCTCAATTCTTCCTGCTTTAAAGGACGCTGACTGGGCTGTGCTGCTTTGAGCCAAGTACAGTTGTCCTGGATTAGAAGTTGCCAGGAGGATCTGACAGATTAAATCAGGTAAATCCAGCTGCTGCACAAGGTTATTTGACCCCTGTAGTCATAGTAGAATTTATTTGAATTTATTTGAGGCCCTTTATATAAAGTGTGTCAATTGGAGAGCATGAATTGTGTAATGTCTTGGAGAACTAATCAATGTGAATCAATGTTCAAAACGTGGATATTCAAAGATGTAATTCCCAATTAAAATTTATATGCAGATACCACTGGATGTTTAACTCCTAAATAGTTCTTTTTTATCATACTGGCCAAAGATTGATAAGTCAAAACAGGCAAAGTGAGACCCTTCAAAGGTTTATTTGTGACCAAACAGTAGCCAATTTCCTATAAGCCCTAAAAGTGTGAGGATTATTGATCCGCAAATTCAAAATATCCAAAGTATCTGGATTAGCTGTGTACGTGGTAGAACCTGTCAAAAAGTATCCTGTATTTTTTTGCCAAGCACTCTTAGCATTTTTTTGGTGGAGTTACAGGCAAAAATATCTAAAATGTCCCCATCCTGCAATGGAAGGATGCTTTAAAAAACATCTTCAGTCCAGACAGTAATATGGATAACCTCCAAAATCTAATCCCTTGGTCAATGACCCATCTCTGACCTATCCCAAAAAAAAGTTTCAGATTCTGTTAATAACTTTTTAACTTATCCTAGTAACAATCTAATAAACAAACTAACAAGTTAATAAGTGCTAGAAAAAACATAACCTGCTTTGCAGTGGTAAATATAGACCAGCACTAACTTTGGTCAAACTAGAAACAAACAAAACAGGGAACTTGGTCTGGTCTTGAGCATCCTGATGAACAATATCACTGCTGTATTGCAGGAAATAAACCTAAAAATGGCAAACAACCTAAAAAAAAATAAATAAAAATATTAATAATAATCTAAAATTTACCTAAAAAAATGCTAATAACCTATGTACTGCAGGAATAGACCTATTCTTAACTTTTTTCTAAATCAAGCTATAAACCTGCTTTTTTTTGTGAAAAGTGGCATTTAAGCATGGAGAATGTATGGACATCTGGATACACCCTTGAGAAAGGGCAATGTTTGGCAAATTCACACTGACTTATTTTCAAAATCTAAGGCTGCCTTGAAAAGCGACTGGGGGTTAGATTGCTTTCCCATCAATGGAGAGGAGATAATGAGAGACACTGATGTTTTATGGAGTGTTTCGACATCACATTACAGTCAGTGAAGATAACCAAATTCTATTTTCTTTCAGTCACTAGAATTAACACCTGGTTCCTTACTATTGCTCTGCACTAAGGTAAGAGTTAAGAGCCTCTAGCCTTTGTTTGAACATCATCTTATAGTCTGAAGTCAGGCAAAATCAGCCCCCAGATAATCTAGCCTGAGCATCACTCACTAGATCTAATTTGCTTTGTTATCATCCTCTGTGCTGTGCTGGTGTCAGACTCAACTTGTCCCTCCTGGTCACCATTCTACCTCTGCAGGGACATCAGCCTTTGCCTGGGTGGGCGGAGACCTGCCGCCCTCATGTAACGACTGAGAGGCTTAGGACTGCTGCATCAATACAGACATTAGACTGAAAAAAGGATTAGCACAGGCTAGACTGGGTCTCAATGGACAGCCGAGTCAAAAGCCATCTAAGCCAGGAAGGTATTAGATCTCGTCAATGGAATCACTTCCACTTGCTCTGGCATAAGTGTGCAGGGGTACTGAAACAGAAACAGCTTTGACGGGCCACTTGCTGCCTGATTTGGCAAAAAGCACCCTTTTCCATCTCAGAGACTGAGCGCAGATGTATCAGGTAACCTTGAAGAGAGAAGAGGAATGCACAGATTCCGATTTTTTTTTTTCAAGTTGAATTGGCTTTCTCACTTTACCCTTAACTTCCACACCAAGAAAAATAATTGATATGTTTTCACTTTTTGTCCTCCTGGGGCACCAACAACAGCAATCCATACCTGTTTTTTTAACCATACCAACATTAATGACAATTTTAATTCTATCAACTGGTTGAGCTGGGAGTTTGTGGTAATAAATACAATTTTCATGGTTATGGTTTAAAGAAAGTTAATCATTTTACAACATGCCTGTCCTTTGACAAAAGCAACATCAAAATGCATAACTGACCTAAAAATACTTAATATATCTAATACAAGTCAAAAACAATTAAACCAAAACCAAAAAGTCACAGAGTCCCATGTTTACTCATTGCTTTTAAATGCTTGTTGTGACTGTATTATTACCTATTGAATTGTCTTGAAAAATTTTTCTTCAAACTTTGTACAAATAGTAACTATTACACAGAGTAAAGTTTTTGAGGGCCACAGGTAAAAGCTGAAGGTCATAAAGTCTATTGGTTAACCTTTCTGAGTGAGTCAACTGATTAGACTTTGGAGGTCATGGGTCATGGTTTGAGGGCAGACTTCTCCTCATCGCTATACGATTTTGATAACAACCCCCCCACCATGGTAATAGTGTCTTTCTTAATAAATTTGTGAATTCAATATATCACAAGCAATTACAGTTATTAAAATTAAAACTCCTAAATTGTCAAGGGTGCCTTCTGTGACTCATGGAAATGGCTGCTTCATTGTCATCTTTTGTGTGTGAATGCAATACATTAAGAACATAAAGAAATTTTCCTCAAACTTTGCAGAAATGTCTACCTTGACAAAAAGGACAAAGTCAACAGTCAAGATGATGGACCTTTAAGACTCAACTACATGTTTGCTAGATCTTCTCTTAACATACACCATTAATGCTGTATTTTGAAGCAAACTGAAAGAATATGCTGCTCTAATTAACATTTCATTAGTTTAATATTGTGTTTTTTGATTGCATGTATTTCTTAGCCTTTAAAAGTGAGATCAGTCCCTATCACAGAAGCTTGGTACATTTGTCTTCTCACACAGAAATATAACCTAGTTAGATTTTGAGGTCATTTGTGGAGGCTTAATGTGAATCATGTACTTCATCTGCTTGTGAAAGCATATTAAACAAGTCTTTCAGGATGTTCTCATAATTATACAAAGATCTGCTCTGAAAAAAAACAACTGGTAAGATTTTGGAGGGACAAGGTCACATGTACAGGGGTCTTATGATCACGTGTTACTCGTGGACTGGATATTTTCAGAATATTTAGGGTTTCTGCCAAACTTCGCAAAAAAATTCTCTCTGACTTGACAACGAATGGATTAAATTTGAGAGGAGTAAAGCCAGAGGTTAAGGGATCTACATCTAGGTTTCGTCTTTTGGCAACGTGTAAAAGATGGAGGCATAAACCTACCATGCTGGAGTTCTTGTTTATTTTACAACATTTTATTTTCTCTCATTTGGGTTGAAATAGATTTGACTTTTTCAATGAATTCCAAGCACAACCATTAAGTACAGCATATGCAGTATTTGACATGTTACTTTATTACCCTGTTGATAGATTTGATTGAAAAACCGTAAAGTTTCCACATCCTGCAAAATCAATTTTCTTTTCCTAAAATGTTGTTAGAAGGGGCTAACAAATGGGCTAGGCCTCTTTAAGGAAAATCCCCCTTGAACCCTCCATTTTATCCTTTGTGTAGTTTATTATGTAATAGCTATCAAGCCTTTAACTACATGTGTGTTTAAAGCTTGTCACAGGCAAACACCATGACTGTTTTGAAAGTCTGCTTTACAGCCTGTAACCTCTCCTCCCCCCTCCCATCAAAAATTGTTTATGCAGCCTATCGGTGCACAGTACATTGTCATAGCCTCTCGTACCCTCTCCACCCCCTTAGATAGGAGCATTTCCAGAGGGGAGGGGAAAAGAGCTGATCCTCATAAGAGACAATATTTTTCCTTTCTTTATTCCACTTCCACTAATCAAATCCTTGCTTTATTAACACCTAAAACATGATGTAAAACAGTAAAACACACGAAACATGAGACCTTCAGATAATCCTGTTGAGTACAGCCTGGAACACAGTAACATGTTAATTATGTCATTTCACCTGTTAATGTTTATCTGACAAGAGCAAACATGTTAGCAGTAATTTTATATTTCTGATTCGAAAACTTGATGGAGAAGCCTTAAAGCCTCACACTCTCAAGAAATAAGATTTAAGCAGGAGTTTTCTTCAGTATGATGTCCAACAGGCAGGTAGAAGAGGTCAAACCAGGTTTTTACATGTCCTACACGTATATAAAAAAGAAAGAATTACTCTGATTAAGGTCTATAAACAGAACTTTGTGTTAATTCTTACCAAACAAACAGCGTTCTAAGACAACAGCCTCTCATTATGTAGACACCCACATATTATCTGGAAGCAAATAACTATAAAACAAAAAAATAAAAAAATCATTAATATAGGATAAGGAAGAGACAGCATTTTTTCTCCCTCAGAATTTGCCACCACTTGCCATTTTAGAGGATCTTCAAAGTCTAAAAGCCACACTCCCTACAGCTCTGTTGCCTCAATCAATTTTTCTTGACATGAAGAGGAAAGAGAGAGGGAAAGAGGGAGAGAAAAGAAGAAGCCAATTCTTCACGGCGCCTCAGAAGTAGGGCAAGGATAGTCCCCGCGGGGTGTTGGGGGTGGGGGCAGCTCACGGTTGAGTCGCTGATTGGCTGGGTAGGAGGTGATGTCATTTTTGATGGTTGTGCCGGAGAAAGGCTAAAGACTTGAGGTTCAAAATATGATGACAGACACCTCTGGATGTGAAATGAAAGCTGCAGATGGGTGATACCCTTTACACTAAAAATCACTTCACTTCAAAGGGGACTGTGTCGTAGAGTGATACCAGCGTCAAACTAAAACCTCACCTCAAATCCCTTTAATTATAGGGAGTGTTCCCTGCCGTGCCTTTAATGTCCCAAGCTGCTAGATGATGAGTGAGATCAGAAAGGATGAAAACCCTTACTGTACAAAAAGGAGGAATCTTAGGTCTTCTTATCCTACTGACTGTGAGGCTTCTCAGGTCAGAGATTCAACTTTTACTGCCACTTTAAAATACCTTTATGGAGTACAAGTCACCTGCAGAAAATTTGCAACAATTTGATGACCTTCTTGAACTGAGTGAGGTCAAATTTGTTCTCAAATTTGTGCTCTCACGGACAGGATGGCACTTCCTCTAGTTAGTTAATGCATCATGGGAGAGGCTCTCACATGTTTCATTTTTTCGTTTTGCCCCGCCACTTCATGAGGGAAAGATGGCCAACACTCATGAGTGTTATTTAAAGGGACATAATGAAAGCATGTATACTTGACGATGGGGCTGGACTGTATGGCCTTAAAATAAAGTCCCAGATTTTTTCTCTAAAAGATTCGATTTCCGGTGTTAATAGATATTTTTCCCCCCCAAAAATAAATAATCCCCATATGACACAGAAATGACATGAATAACACACTGACAGAGAAAGCTCTATTTCCACAATAATAACACTGAATTGAAATTATATCTCATTAAAAAATGTACCAGTATTTCCAGTATTTCTCTCTTTACACAATGCCATATCATACAAATTATTATTAAGTCTCTGTTTAAAGGGATCTTTGGGGAGGGGTTTAACTCAAGGAGTCAGAAAGTGGCAAAATTAGTAACACAGTGAGTCAAGGGGAAAAAAATCTCTAGTTACAATCCTAAATCTTTTGCACATAAGAAAAATCCCTCTTCCATTCTGTAACTTGCTCCACCTTTAAGAGAATGTGTGAGAAGTTTTTAAAAAATGATATCTGATGATGCCATTAGATGATATGCCATTTTCAAGAGAGAAGAGGTCAGTCCCTCGGCGAGATGTTTGTTCAGTCCACACATATTTGTTTTAACCTACAAGTATGCTGAGAAAAGGACTTTGGTAGGCCTGAATTTACAGTGCAGTACTGAATATTAATCAAATACAGTTCATGCAAATGTATTGTGTTATGACTTCCTTGAAGCAATTGGAAGTGAACTCCCTTTGGGTTTGTTGTTACTTGCTTTGTGTTCACACCAAGCATCCTGACTCCTTGCTGTCCTAGTCACTGAGGGACTCTGAGCCCAGGGGCATACTGATGGATTGTGGTTATATGTTCACCGCTGAAGGACTGCCAACTTTTTCAGACCAAAACAAAACAACTCATTTGATCCCAATATATATATATATATACAAAAATGTCAACTTATGAAATGCCTACGAGCCCTTGAGATTTACTACATAATCTTATTTTCAGATGTAAACAACACTACTGTACTACTTTTATCTTACAAAGTACTTTACTGTGCAGTAACAAGCATCAGCTGTGCAAGTCAGACGAGCTCTACCAAACATTTCTTATTCAGAAAAAAAAGCCCAGATAATTTGGTTCTCTTGAAAGTGTGCACCTTATTTGGACAAGCAATGCCAAGAATTCTGCTCATGCTAAACAGTGTCCACACTGGGCCCCCAAGTCTACAAGCAATAATACACAGCACAGCAGAAAACAGTATAATGACTGCCTCAGAATATCAAATAAGGATTAGATGCACAATATGTGTATCCAAGTTAAGCAAAAACCATTTATCAAATGTCCAGAGCTGTTAAGTTGTTGCACCACTACATCACACTTTTCAGGAGAATGTCTGAAAGTAGTTAGCCAGAAATGGTGGGGGGGGGCTTCAAGGTAATTTAGGCAGACAGCTTGAGCTGCATTGATTTCACACTTTACATGCATGGTTATTCAATCACCTGACACACATCCTCAAAACATCATGTCAATTAGAAAGGTATTATTTCTGCTCTTCGTCTGCGTCCAAGCTCTTTCCTGCCAGTGATCCCTGGATCAGCACTGTGCTCCTACAGTACTTTTAAACTTCCACAACTCCAGCGCCCACCCGAAAGCTCTGACAGGGGGTTTAACTTAATAACTCATAAAGCCTGAACTTCTGCATGTCATACAAATTTATGAGAAGTGAAGGGGTTGAAGCCAAACTGTGTTTTGTTACTGCAATTATATTTTAAACAAATAAAGTAAGTTTTCTGACTTAGGGATATAGGATATATTGACACCCTCTCAGACATACTGCTGTAAATAAATCAATTAACCTTTAGCATTTTAACCATGAGCCAAGAACAATAGTCCAATCAAATGGCTTAAATGAACCTTATATGTACAAACTGCGTAAAATGTAAGTAGAAACAGAATGCAATGATTTGCAAATATTTTTCAACTGATATCCAGTTGAATACACAACAAAGATATTCACTGCTCATACTGATAAACTTTGTCGTGTTGTTTGCAAACAATCACTGATTTTAGAATTTAATGCCTAAAGCTGGGACAGGGTCATGTTTACCACTGTGTTACATTACTTTTCATTTTAACAACACTAAATAAGTGTTTGGGAACTGAGGACAGTAATTGCTGAAGCTGTGTGGGTGGAATTCTTTCCCCTTCTTGGTTGATGTACGACTTCAATATGGGGTCTCAGCTGTTGTACTTTCTGCATTGTAATGTGCCACACATTTTCAATAGACAGGCCACTCTGGTACCCACACTCTTTTACTACAAAGTCACTCTGTTATAACACGTGCAGATTGTGGCTTAGCATTATCTTGTTTCAACAGACAGCACTTGAATGGCAGAATATGTATGAATGTTTTATAAGTAATGGTGCCTTCACAGGTGTGCAAGATACCCATGCCATGAGCATTAATGTAGACCCATAGCATTACAGATGCTTGCTTTCAAACTTTGAGCTGATGGATGGTATGGATGGTCCAAAATAACAATCTGGATTGTCCTAAACAGGTGTTTTTTAAGGATTCCTTAACTTTCCCAGTCTTTTGTTGCCCCTGTCCCAGCTTTTTTGGAACTTATTGCAGGCATGAAACTCAAAATGAGTGAATATTTGCAAAATAACAAAGTCTCTCAGTTTGGACCTCAAATGTGTTGTTTTTGTAATGTATTTAATAGGATATAGGTCAAAAACTTTTGCAAATCATGTTCTGTTTTTTAATTTATTTATTTTTAATTTATGTGTCTCAACTTTTTTGGAATCAGAGTCACTGATTATGCATATAAAATGCATTTGCTCCCATTATGATGAAGACCTGACAGCTGACTATGACTTACCAGAAGCACAATCCTCCTCATCCGCCCCGTTCTCACAGTCCTTCTCCCCGTCACATCTCCACGACAGTGACACGCACTTGTTGGTGGCTCCCCCACAGTCAAATTTCTCTGGAGGGCAAGTCTGTTTGCCTGTGGGCAGAGATGAAAGAGAAAGGGATATTACCGCAGAGATTTTATGAGTCTTATAAAGGCTGCGACAAAATCAACTACAAGCCGCCACTGGACTCAATTTCTATCGTTCCCATGATGCAGATTAAAACTCATCCAAAACTCCACAGACTCTGGCCAATTGATTTTACTGTCTGGGCTGCTGCTACAGAGACAAGCATAAAGATCATGAAATACAGCAAATGTACAGTTGGCAGAAAATCAAACGAACAACCGGGCCCCCTCCTCCATCTTCTGCCAATCTGCTCTAGTTGGCACGGGGTTGGTTTGATCCAGATTACACTGCGTTTAATATGAAGCATGTTGTTAATTATATATATTTGCTTACAGGGATGCTATGAGCCCCCTGGAATGAAATCAAAGGGTCAGCCTGAATGGCAAATCATTTATCATTTCCCCTGTTTTCATTTTACATTGTACAACGATGGCTGACAATATCCATATGTCACATGCACCGACCACCAACAGCTCTGTTAGCATCGCTTCACTGCACAATCTGTCATGTATTATAAACTGTATCATACAGTTTATACTGATCTTAAAGTGAGAAGCATATAATTATATTGATATTACATTATTACATTGGACAGTAAATGTTCAATTCGTTTTGGTTGTATTTGTATTCATTCTTAGCATACACTAGCAAGTGCTTGATGGTAGTGGCACTGGGATGTATTTTTAATGCACGTATGAGAGCCATTCCAGTGCGTGAGAGACACCATAGATCTAGATTTCCATGTGCAAGTACATCATCACAGAGAGAAAGAAAGGGGGAGAGAAAGAAAGAGGAGAGAGAGACAGCACCATAACTCTGATAAATCACACATAGCTGGACAAATAACCTCAAAAATATAGCCAGCTATGAGTATTGGGAGTAATCTAGAAAACTGAAGTTGCTATTGAGCAGGCAGCAGCATTGGTGTCCTGTGGCTGTGGTTGACTCTCTGCTCCTGGTGCAGACGGCTCCTCTGATGGCACTTCCTCAGCTGGTCCGTCTGTACTCAGCCTCTTATTCTTATTCTTGCCCAATGTCAGCTAGTCTAGTGGATGTGTGTGTGTGTGTGCGTGTGTGCGAGCGTGCGTGCGTATTTGTGCATGAGTAAAATGTTGCACGCATACGTGAAAGTAGAGACTTATGTAAAATAGGGGTGGGTAGGTGGGTTTGAGGGAATGTTTTTATTTGTTTTTTATGTAAAGCACTTTGAGTTACAGTCTTTGTATGAAAAGCGCTTTATAAATAAAGTTTTGATTGATTGATTGATTAAGCAATAAGCAACATTTTGCTTATTACACTCTTCACAAAATTAAAGCTAAATATAATCCAGAGTAGCTTACTTGTTATCATGAGTGGATACATTAGACTAGTCATGTTTGTGTTATTGCGTTAAACAAGCCCAGCCCAAGAATTGAAAAACGAGTGAAGGGAAACATACTAAATTGCCATCTATGGTTGTTGCAGTTTACTTTTAATCAAAAAATATATTTATTGTTGATAAAATGTACACATCGTGCATTCAGGATTAAATCTGGTGGCGCCACTGCTAAGTGAAAATATCGGAATTCGCTGATTGACTCAACAATGTAGCTGTTGCATTATGCTTCTTCTTCTGAATTCACTGCATGGATTTCACTTTGTTAAATATCTGTTTCAATTGTCTACCTCAGTCATTCATCTTCAGTTCATTATCAATATGGAGATATAAACATAGCCTTTTTACATATGCAACTCCAATGTATCCTAAAAAACACCTAAGTAACCATAAAAATCCCATGACATTCTTTTTCACACTTGGACCTTAATTTGAGGGGCAACCGTACTAATAACCATTACTTTCAGGTGTAACATTTCAAACAGTAAATGGTAAATTGACATTTGTCTTATATAGCACCTTTCTTGTCTTTTTGACCACACAAAGCACCTGTTACAATGCAGGTCACATCTACCCATTTATACCCATTCACTCCCACTTTCACTCACTGATATTGTGGTTTTAGCTTTTTAGTACTGTGCTCAAATGTTTACTGTGACTGCATGGATATGTATATACAAATTTCTTCCACTGGAGCCAGCTGTGAGCCAAACAATTTAGAGAGTTTTTTTCCCATCTGGGGGAAGGTGGCACATCCTCTGATATTATCAGGGGAATTCTTCAAGCAGACAGTTAAGTGCACATTTCTGAAAGCTGCAACAAGCAACAGAGGAAGAGGAGGTAGTTTTTCATATTGGGGACATTTGTAAACAGGCCATGGTTTTTTAACTTAATTTACTGCTAAAGGCTAATGTAACAGTTTCCCAGTTGATTCAGGCTTTCTTTTGACAACCTACCACTAATGTTTCAATTATTTTGGTAAAAGCTTTTTCCAATCTATCACAACAAATTTGAAACTAATTATTTAAATCTAATTATTTAAACCTATTATCAGTCATTTTAACACACATTTTAACCTACTTCATATTAGCATACTTCAAGCTGTTTCAGCTATGTTTCCTAAGACTTGGAGTAAATTAGCCAACTTTAGCCTCTGGTAACCTTTAGGCTTATTATTGCAACCCTTCAACAATTAAGTTAAGTACTTTAACTTTGGCAAGGACACTCTTGTAAATGAGGTTCTTCACCCCAATTATTTTATTTTTTTGGTTTAAATAAAGTTTGAATAAAATGAAATTAATATATTTAAATTATTCTAAGCTTTATTTATTTTCTTTATCAATTCAGCCTTTCAGTCAGTGCCATCTGTACCTTATCACTTATATAAAGCGTACAGTATGACCCTCATCCAAACAGCTTTAATCTGGCTACAGAAGGAGCCTCCTAAATGTCCCTCACTTTCCTTGACTGAGTGTTGACTGGTCTATGACTGGTTTGTGCTGAGACCTGCTCACCGAGGTGGCTGGAGTGAAATCCCTTGCAATAATGTGACAACCATGTGACGACTGGTTAAAGCTGTTGTTACTCTAATAAGGGTAAAGGTTGGAGTCCACTGGCTATGTTCTTCTGAGAGAAGCTGCTGATCTCATCGAGACACCCTATAATTACATAAATGGGTGTGTTTATGGTGGTATTTAAGCTAAACCCCAGAGCAAGCCACTGGGGGGGACTATTGTTATTTTTTTCCCTCAGTCAACTTTTCAAGCAAGTTTGTTATTACTTTATGTGTATGACATTTTATTGATCAGGTTTTAAGTGCTCTTAAGACTTTTTTAAGTTTTTTTTTTTTCAATCAGCTGATTCAAATGAAAGGGAAAATCTAAAGTAGCCAGGTCTGTTATTAAAAAATCAAACTGCTTCACTGGTAAAGTCATGGCCATGTAGTTTTTAAAAGGGCTTAATAGCTGGGCCATTATGAAATGAAACTTTTAAACTCTAAGCAGAGTACCTTGATGTTTAATGTTTGCACTTCCTCACTAAGAGCACCTAAAATCTAACACTCTGAGTGACAGAGCTCCTTTTAATATGTTCTGTACATGATTGCTGAATTTTTGAATGCGCTATTTCATCAAAATACAGCATATTTTTCATTTCAATTAGATTATCTTTATGAAATATTTTTTGGTTGTACTTAGAAACAATGAAAATGTGACGCTGTATCCATATCTTACCCTTTATGTGTCAAAGTCAGCTTTGACATCCTTTGTTGGTCACGTTTTAATTACTTTTTTCTTCTGCGCGATTAACATCACTGAGAATTATTACAACAGAACAACAATTGATGCAATGTAAAGACTGTTTGTAGCATGATAACTGAGAACACACTCTATGATGAACTCCATTTACAAGGTTACAACAGAGTCTGAGGCTGTCGTGGGTAATGTTGGTTATTCACTGTGAGGTGAATAATTGAAGCAGACAAGGAGAGGTCAGCCAAACGGTGTTTCTACACAAAGCACATCTGTCAGTGTGGTAAAACCTCCTTTACAGGAGTGCACTTAAGTGTATAGTGAATTACTCCTCATCTAATGTAAATTCAATATGCAGTGCATTAAATTATTTATCAAGCATAGTAATTAAGTTTGAGCTTTAGAATAAAAATGTACCGTGTTTGTCATGTGTGGTGCTTTGTTCATCCATCTCAATTGCTTTCACACTGATTTTCATGCCTTTTAAATGAACTAGATGCCAGAGTATGTGGTATCAGTAAGACAATAATTATAAATGCATACTGTGCAAAGCAAGAGTGCCTGTGTTCCAAAGAGAGAGTTAACTAATCATGAGGAACTTACAAGAGAACTGTCAACCATCAAGGCAAATGATTTTGATTCTTTACACTAGCTTCGCTGTTACTAGTTGAAAATTGGTTCTCAGTTCTGTGTGTGATCTTTTTTTTTAACTTTTATCCCCCCCCCCTTTAGTGTGCTTTAAATGCCTCTTTTGCATGACAGAGTACAAAGTCAATGCCATCAGAAATTCCACCCTCTCCTCCGGTGAGCAGCACCAGACGCTGCAGAAACAGCTTAATCCCCTGCCCCTCTGAACAGAACTACCACTGTTATGTCAGTAGTTCAAGTAGTAGTTTGAACTGCTCTCATCCAGCAAGTGCCTCAGAGCCCTGCAGACCAGGACAAACTGGCACAGGAGCAGTTTCTTTCCATCTGTAATCACTATTTTAAACAGTTAAACAGCTTCACTATTCATTGCACAACTGTTCAATAGCTGCGCACAAAATAGCTGCTCTTCCATCCCATCAGTTGTAAATATTCCCTGATGTTGGCATTTAAGAGTTATTTTCATTTTTATTTTATTTTATTTTTATTTTATTTTTATTTATTTTATATATATGTTTTCTATTTTCATATTTATTTTTATTTTTTTTACTTCCTTTGTACTGAGAAAACAACTGCCAGAGTCAAATTCCTTGTATGTGTCACATACTTGGTAATAACAACCGATTCTGATTCTGATTCTGATTCAAGCCCAGTGGCTTGGATTGGCAAGCCCAGTGCAGAGCATGGACTAAAGAAAGAATATAGTGCCATTAGAAATGGCGCAAAACCACACTGAACTGACCAATTTACCACAGAGTAGATCAAACCAGTCTACCAGCTAGAACAGGCTGGGTATTCAAGTAGCAGGAGCTCCAACAGAGCTTCTCAGACAGAGTGAGAGTAGAGGTGGATCAAGAGTACTCTATATGTAAAATCTGGGAGTTCTTTGAGCACCAGCGATTATGAACATACCCTATCAGTCATTGCAACTATAGATTCAATACTGTGAGTATAAACTTAAGTAAAGGCAAAATATGACCTCAGATTCATCCCTGACTTAGGAATACAAACCTAAAAAGAAGACCACTATCCGTCAAACTTAGCCCTCATGTCCACCCTGACTCAACAATATTGGATATAGCTTTGGAGGTTAAAGATCAGAGATAAATGTCCTTGCCATATCTCAAGGACGTTGTTTAAAGCTTTGTATTGATGTCCACTCTGTCTAAACAATGAATGATTTAGATTATGGAGCACAAAGGTCAAAGGTTAAGGCTGTTGGTTCTCTTGTTTACCCTTGACTGTGTGCACCATACTATAAAGGCATTTTGAGGTAAATTCTTTAAACTGTCAAAAATACCTCCTCTAAATCAAGAATAAACTGGGTACATTTTGGAAATAAAAGGTCAAAGCCACTTTGACCTTAACTACACAGAAATGCTCCTACACATGAGGTTTCCAAACTGTGGCCCAGGGCCAACTGTGACCTATAACCCACGTTTAGCCGACACAAAGCAAGTTTTAAAAAATAAAGGACATCTGACCCACATTAGAGCTTGAAGCTTGTGCTTGATTAATGAATAAAATAATTAAATACTGTTAATTAATGCTGTTAATTACAACACAACTTGCCCAATTTTCTTAAATAATTTTACTTTTTTATATTTAAATTTTTATGTAAATGTTCAATTTACAGTAAATGGTATGTTAGTCAGCTACAGGTACCAGTAGTCCAATGGAGATCAGAAGTTGTGTGCAGCTTGTTCTGTCTGGAGTTTGAAGTTGAATTGGTCTGTCAACTTTTCCCCTCTGCGGCACCAAGGGTCATTACTATACTGACTAAGGGCCCATCTAATGATAGCCAGGGTCAAACCTGGGCCACCTCAAATCTGTCAGGCCACCTCGAATCTTGAATAATGATTGATTGTTTGCCTTGATGAGCCATTATCGGAGACCTGTGGCGAGGCTTATGTCTTTGCTTTATGTGTATTTCAGTACTTAAGCATAATTTTAACCCATATTGGTTCCATTTTACTATCTCCAACACATTACAGGTAGGTGTATGAAAGTGTCCCAGACATCCATGACCTACACAGTTCAAAAAGTAAGATTTCAACCAACCACTGTTTCAAAAATCTTCCAACTCTACCTTTTGATCTACAATTGTGCTTTTGTTGTCTGGCAATTTTACACCTTTAGACACATCACTATGAGTGGGTAGTTCTAGTTGGAGGTTATGGTCTAAGATATGAGTTATGATGATGTGATTGTCATGACCAAAGCTAAATATACAACATTACAGTAATTTGGCAAATACTTACTTATTACTTATTTTATCATTTATTACATTAGTAAATTATTATGTTATGGAAGTGCTTATGCAAGGTGTCAAAGTGGATTTGAGAGGTGGCTCTGTTGTTCTGATTTCACTTCTGGGTCTGTCTCACCACAGGAGAGCCAGCACAGAAAGAACAGACAGGTTGGCGTATCATCCGGAGGCAAAAGAAATGTGTTGAGTGTGCCAGAGTGTAAAGTTTAGCCACAGCTTTAAGGCAAGAAGGAATGGTTCCTTCTCTGGCTCTGCCAGCAACTGACTCTTGAAGTGAATGAGAGCTACAACAAGGAGTTACTGACAGTCTGGCAGAATACCACCAGGCAACCTCCAAATGTTAAAAATAAAGGCAGGAGTGAAACAATACTACTAGTTTCTGAAATGTCCACTGAAAGTTAGTTTTAAAAGCCTTCACATCCCAGCTTGGGTCCATGCTGGAATATCTTTTCTTACTGCAAAAGGAAACTTACTCTGACTGCTGAACACACTGATATCTCTATAGCTCATATCTTAACTCTTAACATCCACTTTCATAATATCATAATATTAAGTCTTCAAGTTATCCTGCATGAGCACATGAGTGATAGGTGGATCTTGTTGGCTTTCTGTTAGACATCCACACAGTCAGCAGGATCAATCAATCATTACAAACAGAGCAAGTCTAGACAACAGTCTACTGTTTAGTAGACTCAGCAAAGGCTCAGCATAAAAGAAATACTTGCTAAAGGGAAAAGGTTCATTCTAACAGTAGGAAACCTCAAGCAGAACCAGACCCATGATAACCAAAGTTAGAAGAAACCAAGGCAGAAAGAGACAAGTCATGATAAATGAAGAGAGTTCCAGCACCACAACAGATAATACAGATTCAAACCAGTGAGATCACTGAACTCATGTTTCATCTGTGTTTCTGTTGTTGATGGGACTTTTTTACTGCAACAATGGTTTATTCTGACTAGTCTGGCTCAACTCAGGGCTGTAGACATTATATTGTTTGGTATGTATAAGTCCAGGTTGTTATTTTGAACACAATGTCTTTTGAGGGATTTCTCCAAACTTTGCACAAATGTCCACAGTAGCCCTTTTCACAGTGCAAAAGTGCTAAACAAAACTGTCATAATTACACCTTGAGACATTCACATTAATTCTGCAAGGCTGATATATCTGTGTCAATTCAACCTGCAATACAGCTTGGATGTACTCGATATGGGGCATGCCCCCCTAATGAACACAGAGGCAAAGCACTCGCAGCACTCCTGCTTCCCACTGCCCTCCTCTCCCCAATAACATGCCTCTGATACCTCTGGAGACAACTCATCTCATCAATTAGTGCCACCTATTCTGTCTCTGTGAGCTCTAGAGAGCTGAACCCAAGTTCCTTATCCGGTTTATCCGGTCAATTAATGAAATTCTCCCAAGTCCAGCCAGCCAGCCCACACTGCTGGGTATTAGCCAGAGGAGAGGCACCTTGGAACACATCCTCAGTTGCTGTCCAAAGGCATTGGGGGATGGACGGTACCGCTGGCACCATAACCAGGTCCTCTGGACTTTGGCAGACACAGTTAGCACAGCAATCAAAAACAGCAAGTACCAGCACACCCCCAAGCTTTGTCAGTGCTGAGGAGAGGGCTCAACACCAGCCAAGTTGGCTCGGGGGGGCTTCTCACCACTGCACGGGACTGGCAGCTCCAAGTCGACCTGGAAAGGCAGCTTAAGATCCTTGACCACATCTGTCACGTCACACCGCCCAAACATGGTGTTAACATTGGAGTCAACAAAGCAAGTGGTCCTGATGGGGCTTACTGTCCCCTGGTAAGACTGGATCGAAGAGGCCAACAAAATGGAGAAGGCAAAATACACAGAACTGGTGATAAAGTGCAGCAACAATGGCTGTAAACCTGCAGCAAACTGGCTGAAATCAGGTGCTGGGGCTTCGCTGGTCAATCATTGTACCAAACCCTCAAACTCCTTGGAGTCAGCTGCGCAAAAGAGCCATCAAGAACATCACAGAGGCTGCTGAAAAAGCCTCAAGATGGCCATGAATCCATCACAGCCATCTTGTCAAGTCACAATCCTCAGACGTCTTTGTTCCCTCTGATTCTCTCATCTTCTACAAAGCTTTAATGCCGGCAGACCATTGGTTTAAAAAGTTTGTCTCTCTACTTTGTTACAGTGGCAGCTGCTGTCATTTAAGGGTCACATGTCCTTCAAAACCGATGTTTTCTTAGAAGATTCACTCCACAACCTGTAATGCCTCCTTCCCTCTAACTTTAAGACATTGTTTTGGCAGCCAATCAGTGCAGAGCTCTATATTATAGCCTCCCATAGCCTCACCACCCCCTCAGATCAGAGCATTTTCAAAGGAAAGGGGAAAAGAGCTGCATCTGCCCCTCTACAGATATGATCCTATTATTTTTTAATCAACTTAAAACAATTCCTTGCTTAAATGACATCCAAGACATGATGTAAACGGTCAAACACACCAGAACACACCTCTAAGTCAGAAAGTGCATTTTAACAATGGCTAAATATGCTGTACAAACATTTAAAAGGATGATGTCGAGATGCTGCAGTATCCCTCTCTTCCTCTATATAGCTACAGTTCTACTAATAGATATTATGCATGTTTAAGTTGACAACATATTCAAAAATAGTAAACATAATAATTTAATGAAAAGAACACACACTTTTGCAGCTAGAAGATGCTAAAATATGCAGAGGAATAAGAATTTAAAAGCAGAGAGCCACTAGTGAATGGCAAAAGAGCCACATGCAGCTCCAGAGCCATGGGCTGCCGACCCAATCTGATCCAAACATTAAGAGACAAACAGAGGGACACCAACTAAGGTTAACAAGGTTGAATAAAGGAAGTTTCGTTTTCAAAACACCAATAACCTGAACAGAATCTGAGTTTCAAAAATGGTCACTTTTTTCTTAGTATATACAATCAAGAGACCCATGGGTGACTTTCATGTCCTTACATCCCAGTTTGAATGTGAATACCCAACACAGAAAGCTACTTTGAGAAGTTGCGTGAGGATTATGATGTTTTTCTTTGCCCCTCCTCGTTGTAGGTGTGACTGTCCCTGCAGTATGGACAGAGGGTGACAGCAGAGAGAGGCAGCTGGTGCCTGGGGACACCAAGCAGTGAGAATGGCTGATGCAGCCAAGCCCTGACCCCACACACACCCACACATACACACACCCACACACACGCACAGTTTTCTTGACTGCAGTGTTCGAGGACTGTTTCACTGCAGGGAACACTTGAGGCTTTGGCATCACTGTGCAACTTTTTTTGCAGGAATGACATCACCCACAATTGCATTTTATCCTATAAATGATCATTTCTAAAAATTCAAGTTTTAGGTTAAAATTAAACTTTACTGTAATTTGTGATATAATATGTTCTGTAAAACAATGTCCTGCTGTGAAAGTGGCGCAGCAAGTAAAACAGCAGGAGAGGAGACACTGCAGTGAAACACTAAGACACTGAAACCTGTAGGATCTGTCAAAGCTGCCATTTCCTACTGTCTGTCAGTCCAAAACTTCATAAATGCCTTCAGGAGGCTTTCAGTTCAAAAAATAGCATTAGATGACATGTAGAGATGCCCTGTTTTATCAATGCACCTCTGCAGTTTATTTGTTTTGAGGACTCTTTCGTAAAATCTGCAGCCCATAATGAGATTTACTAAACAATAAACCATCACCTTCATGTCACAGATGAAATTTGACAAAATGAGGGAGTAAAGCTGTTTAAAAGTGAACGTCAATGTTTTCCCAATTATGTGCAAAGTAATCAATAAAAATGAGACACTTTTACCAGAAAGTAAACCACCACTTCAAAATAAACCTGCAGTGTTGTGTTAAAGGGTCCCCAGCTCAAAAGGTAAATAGTAACAGGTCTTGATCTTGTTAAGGCATTTGACTGCGTAAAGCACTGTCATTTATACTCACTGATAGCTATGGTTTCCATTTAAGGGTCCATGAACATGCGTTGCCACTAAGTTGCCTGGTTTGGTTCAGTAAGGCTGAGTATGGTTTGGAGGGTTAAGCCCTGATCTTGTTTTCATTTTCACTGTCAGCTGTCATTTACTTTGAGGTGGGGATGTGAGCCAGGAAGAGAGGGATATCACAGCAGAGGGACACATTGAAGCAGTCTGAAGTAGACTGTGACACTGTAGACGAAGAGAAACAATGGAGAACTTCTGGCACTCCAGTGCTCTATGAAGCAGACTTTCTCTACGGCAACAGTAATGAACAAATCAGTCTAAATCCACAGCTTGTTCAAGACATGGCACGATACATGTTTTTGTTTTAGCTGCTGGCATACAGGAATTGTCCATTTTTGTAACCAACCAGTGGACTGCAACTTTTGTGGCCCTACCCTTTTGGGTTGGTTCGGTATGCTTGGCACATCTTTGAGGGCTGCTGAAGAAGTGGGACGGCACAAACCAGTTATTTATTTTTCTCTGTATTCAACACAAACAGTTGCGTACCATATTGAGCCAAACTGAACTGGGCTGCTTGGTGGAAATGCAGCTTTATTGTCAACTAATCCCTTAATTCACAATTAAATGTCACTGACACTGAAGTGAAACACAATTTGGGCTAACCACATGATTCCTCATACACTGTCTGTGCAGTAATCTGTCTGTGCTGTACACTCTGCAGCATATTCTTTTACTTATCAGTCATTTGATTTCTCACATCCTGTGCCTCAACCGGCTGTGGCACAGGCCAAGTCTATTCATAAACAGGAAGACAAAGCAGATGCTATATTTAAAAATGAAATACTATATACAGACTGCTAGTTGTTACAGCCATCCCTTCTTTTCGGTAGCTCAGTCTGAAAGGACTGGGGGTGAGGATGGGAGGGTGGCTGGTTCAAGTCCTGACCGATCCAGGTTTGGAAGATGGATTGGTAGCTTGAGAGGTGTCACTTGGCTTCCTAGATACAGCTAAGTGTCCTTAAGCAAGGCAAAAGAAAAACTGCTTGGGCAGTTCTTTATATCAACGTTACTCCAAAGGAAACAAATAAGCTGCAAAACAACCACTGGCAGGCAAGATAACGTGCTCATACCCTCAGAGGCCATGAACCAGCTGCTCTTCTTCTCTGCTACCCAATGCTCCAACCTGCTCCAGAAACTGACCCACTGGGTAAGGGTATGTACTGTCAGACAGACAAGAACTATAGCATGGATTGAATGCTCGGTACAGGATCTATGTGGACTTCGTTGTTAAATGTCTTGGCGCTTAGGCTAACAGACATGACTGCAACAGCTGCTGTGGATTAAACTGCAGCTTCATGGTTGAGAGAACAGACTTCCAGAAGACCATGAGTACCAAGCATAAACCCTCCCAAGTCAACAGATTTTGCAGCACCCCTGAGAGGTAACACTTGTATCTGTTACTCATATCTCTAGAATCACATCAGGGATCTTCTGAAGATCAACTGTGTTTGGGAGCTCACCCTTCAGCCAATCTATGGGGTACTTCAGGTCAAATACCTGAAGCCACTTGATTAAGTTCACTTATCTTTTCCATGTTGGACCTCCTTTTGCCATTGGAGCTGCTATTGTTCTTCGTGGCATAGAGTTAGTAAGTGCTGGAAACATTCCTTAAAGATTTTGGTCCATGCTGACATGATATCATCCTGCAGTAGCTGCAGATTTGTTGGCTGCACATTTATGATGTCATTCTCCTGTTCATCACATCCCTACGTTGAATTATTGTCACTATATAAACACTTGTTAGGCATCAGAATTTGTGCAGTGAAACATAGTTTGGCATCCTCTGTGGCAGAAAAGAACACACAAAAGAAATAAGAATATTATAAAATACAGACAAATTATAAATAGACAGACTATAGTTGTCCCTAAGTCGCTCTATTGGATTGAGATCTGATTACTGTGTAGGCAACTGGAGTACAGTGAACTTGTTGTCATGTTTGAGAAACCAGTTTTAAATGATTTGACCTTTGTAACATGGCACATTATCCTACCAATCTTCTAGTGTGCAGTTTCCTGCTCTTAGATAACAGGAGTGGTACTATGGTGTGGTCTTTTATTGTTATCCTTCAGGTCTTCTGCCTGGCTTGGTTATAATGAATGGGTATTTCAGAGAATGCGGCCTTTCTATCATTCCGGACACTCTTCTCTGTCATTTAGCATCAACAAAGCATTTTTGCTCAGAGAACTGCCACCTACTAGATATTTTTGTTTCTTTTACAAACCATTCTTTGCAAAAAATTAGAGATGATTGTGTCTGAATCCCAGTAGATTAGCAGTTTCTGAAATAATTAGACCAGTCTGTCTGACACCATGAAGCATGCCTTGTTCAAAGTCATTTCTATCCCCTTTCTTCCACATTCACATCCTTGGTTTGAACTTTAGCAGGGTGTCTGACTGTGTATACATGCCTAATTGCAATGAGATGCTGTCATGTCACAGGTGAACCTACAAAGGTGGCTGCTAGGACTATGTATAAGACAGTTTAGAGGATGTATCATCGATGCAATAAAGTACCTCTGACAAGTCTGTTGTTTGATGTTTGCCTGTCTGTTTCTGTTTTGAATATTTAATGCATACAACGAAGACCAATTACTGGCAATAGTAGATTTTTTATCCAGACACAACTCATCAAGCGAACAACAAGCTTGATGAAGGAAAAAGTGGAACCAGAAAGAAATATGAATTAGAAAGACTGATTTTGTCTGTCAGAAGCACAAATGATGAACAGACTGGAGGAAACATTTCTTAGAAAGTTGAAAAAAAAGATGAAAAAGACGTGGAGGTGGAATCTCTGAGAGAGAAGAAATCACCTGCTGGGTGAGTGAAATCTGACTAATGTAGGTCCAATGAGGACATGGAAAGGCAGAAAGCATGAAAAAAATGATGACAGAAAGAGAACAGAGAAAAAATAGGACATATTTGACGTAAAAAAACCAAAACAAAACTATACAATGGGAGACATATCAGGATTATGATACAGTCTGACGGAGAGGAAAGACAAGCAGCATGACCTTTACATTTTTATCCTTAAGCAAAACCAAAGCCGTCCATACCAAGTGGAAAGAGATGGAGGATGAAGGGCGGGTGGAGCAAAGACAAGAGAAGCAGGCGAAGGGCGAGCTGTCCTGTCTGTTTAAGTGATGACTCTTTAATGAAGCATGAAAGCAGCTGAACCTCCCAGAGACAAACAATGAGAGTAAACTTGAACAAGACAAAGAAGGGACTGACTACTCCTTACTACTATTGATCTGTGAAATACCAAATCTTATGAGAACAGAATCTATTGTTTGGTTAAGAGGAGATTAAAAAACTACTCAGAGACAAACTGGCTGATTTATTTTTGAGTAAAATGAGAACTTATCTTCATCATTTCAGAAGATCTTTTTTGACTTTGTTATCTTCTACCTCTTGGGAGGTATTCAGGTTGGTGGACTTCTTTTTGCAGTTTTTTCCAGAGAAAAAAAATCTGCAAGTAATTATCAACCCAATGGACTTTACCAATTTTACGTGAGAAACTTTCAATAGAAAGTGGTTTCAACAGCTGAACTGTGTGCACCCCCTACACTGTGCCAAAACACTCGTGGAGTTAATCACTAAAGGCCCATTCACACATCAACGTATATTACAGTGATCATCAACTGGAGGCCCTGGGGCCACATCAGGCCCTCCAAAGCTTCCCATCTGACCCCTCAGAGCGTTGTCAAATTCAGAAACTGTGAGGGAGAAAGTTTCATTACTGATCTAGGACAGGGGTGTCCAAACTTTTTACATCGAGGGCCTATTCCTCTTGTAATCCGAAGAGGAATACATGGATGACTGAGCCACTTGCTGCACCTCACTTTTAGTTTATTTATATTAAAGTGTTAGGGTTTAGGGGTGGGTTATAACCTGTCAAGGGGCCCTTGTAACCCTGGGCTATCACTGGATTCACACCTAGACAGGGCGAGAATGACCTTCTGAGCGGCAGAGACGGGAAACACTGATGGCTTACCTTCACTGTCAGACACAAAACAAGAGAAAAGTGCAAGAATGTTGGTGCTTGAAGATTAATATTGCAATATACTTTGTAAATGAGACCTTGTGACAAAGTAAATATGGCAGAAAATGTGCATGATTGATGGTATTTGCTGCTGTAATCAAAATGTCTTTATTCATTCAGGGACCAATTCAAAATGGGCAGCGGGCCACATTTGACCCCAGGTCATGGCTTGGACACCCCAATCAACAGATTTTGATGACATTTCATGTAATGTTGGTCTTGATACAAGGCAAAAGTAAAGACATATTGGTGATGATTTGAATCCAGATGTGGATCCAGGAACTTTTTCAAGGATTCATTAACAATGAGAGATGGAGCAGTTTTCAACATTTCTGACAATTACCTTCCAAACAGTGTTGGAAATTGCTTGGTGGAGGTTTGTGCAACCCACAAGGCAACTTGGATTGAAACACTTACATCTGGAATAACTTCATGCTTTATCTGTTTTGCATAAATCCATCTGTCAGCCATTATTAACAGATATTCAACCAGGAGAACCAGTCTATTTAAGTCAATATCAATAACAAAAAACATGGAAGCCCTAAAGAAGAAGCCAAATTATCTGAATTGCCCCATGTGGATTCCAGCAGTGAAGTAAAAGGGACTGATCTCACTTTAAACTCTAAGAAATAGATACAATTTCAATAAGAAAACAATGCTGATCTGTCAACATGTTAGTTGGACCAAAATATTCATATTTTTTAAATTTTTTTGAAGTCTGGCCCCCATTATATTTGTCATGAAAAAAACTGACCTGTTTACAAATGCAGCTGATAACCCTTGGTATATTGGCTGATGCTGACCAACATTGAGAAATCATCAAAATTTTGAGGCAAGAAAAAAATGGTGTCATTTTTGCTGTATTCAACACAGAATGATGTACTGAAGGTTGAGAAAAATGTGGTGCTGATGGAGTAGGATGTTTCCTAATAGCCCCTTGATGTCAATAGATTGTAAACTTCTGCAACATAACTCAATGAAGGGGAACTTTGGTCTAACGTAGCTTGGTGCTGCTGACAATGTACAAGCGTATTGAGACTTCAGTCAACAAATGTTAAATTAGGCAGACGTATATGCCATTTCACCACTTGAAGATGCAATTGGTCTCAGTATTCCTACACCACGCCTGGGATAAAAGTTGGCTGTCTCCAAAACGACCCCTCACATCTTTCAACAGGAGTCCAGTCCTGAGGAGGAAGGAGCTAAAGCCAACAGAGATGAAGTCAGTTGTAACTGAGGGTAGTAAAAAGAAGTGGAGGTCAACTCTTGCTGGCATATACAAACATGCAAGATAAGATGGTAGAAATTTTTAAGCATGCATGAAATTTTTCAACGTCCCCTGTGAATATCAGCATTGCCCAGCTGGCGTCGACTTAGTTCTGTATGGCCTGACTTAGCTCAGAGCTAATTAACCCTCCCTTTACTGATCCCGCTATAAAATACTACTTATTTTTAAATGACTGGCATTTACAAAGCATTTGTCCTATCCAGAAGCCGAAAACACTGGTGTAATTGTTATATTTTCAAGTTTCCGAGGGTACCTGAACGTATCACAAGTAACGTCGGCAACATATCGAATAAACCATAAAAAAAAGGGCAAATTTCATGAGATTTCATCAACATCGCTTTAATTCTCATGTCTTCTTTGAAAATTTGCAGAATATAAACCGTTTGCTCTGGCTAAATTCTGTAAAAAACAAAAAAATCTATGCCTCTTGCCGCATTCAACAAGACCTGAATGATTCACATACTACCTGAATTCGCTGTTCAAAAAATCTTTGAATTTTCGGCCCACGGAAGTGTCTTGCAGGCTCAAATTCCTGCCATTCAGAACTAATAAGTGCTGAACAGCGACACTTGCTGTCAGTGCCTTGAAGACCTGTTACAGGGCAAACTTTTCCCAGCAAGCTGTCGTTTTTACAAAGGAAAGAGTGTTTTGCAGATTGCCTCTGCAGTGTAGACTGTAAATTAATAATATTAATATAATTAATATTAATTATATGATAAATATTAATAAATATTTAGAATTTTTTTTATGTTCATTGTCTTTTTCTAATGATTTGTAGCTTTTAAATTATGTTACACGGCATAAATACATAATTGAGTTACATCAGTCAATAGCCATGGTTGTCCTGAATATAGGTGCCTGACTTCATATTGCAGAGAAAAATAAGACCATAATGAGTAAAAATGTGAGAGAAGCAAAAACGGCCTGGAATTCCAAATATCAAACAAGGTCTCAGAATTTGTAGATTCTTTGAATGCAGTACCAACACCACTATTTTTCCTGTGTTCCTAGGCTTGAGGGTACCTGAAAATGTGTTGTGTTCACTAATTCCTTATTTTTAAATTTTTTTAAATTATAAAATCAGAAAAATTCAATGTCTGTTTTTCGTTTCTTCTAATGATTTGTAGCTTTTAAATTTTGTTACACTGCATAAATACATAATTGAGTTACATCAGTCAATAGCCATGGTTGTCCTTAATCTATTGAGGTGCTGGACTTCATATGCAGAGAAAAATGAGACCACAGTGAGTAAAAATGTGAGAGAAGCAAAAAAACTACCAGAAACTCCTAGGGATTCAGAGTTAATGTTTTACTTTATGTTGTCCAAAACGCCTAAAAATCAAGAATGCTACACAAAGAAAAGTGAACACAAAGCTAATAAAATGAAAATACACTGACCAAAGCTGTGCTTCACAACACAGATGGTTCTTTGCTTTTCCTTTAGAGTCTGATATGGTTGTAAAGCTTAATTCCCTGCATGTGCTGCTTGTCAAGTAATAGATCCATTAAATATCCCACCAGGGTTTTTAGAAGCTCAGTGCTTCTACCTGCTGTGCACTGATGTGGTTTGATTAAGATCATTCAGGTTTGCAAACTCAGCATTAAGCTTAGAATGTTCTCTTGAAAAGTGCTTGCAAGTAAATCTACCACCAGATCAATTTTCTCCCCTTCCTGGGCTGCCATGTGATAAAGTACCAAGCTTCCAAAAAAAATCCATACCAGCCAAAGGACTAAAGTAACTAACAATTTTAGGGCCGTAAAAAAGTTACTTTTGTCAACTTCACCTCCTTCTGCAACCATGCCTTACCATGTCAAAGAATATCCCCATTATGTTAAACTCAAGATCTGACTAGTTGAAGACAGTGACAATCAACAATACTTCAACTCCGAAGGGCTTCATGTCAAGTAGTGAGGGCCTAGGCAGCCCACAGACAGCGCAGCACAAAAATCTGATTGATGAAAGCTCTATGTAAAGAGCTACACTGGAAGTTTAATATAGCCACCCACCACTAGCTGAGTTGTAGATGTTTTCTTCATTAATGCCATCTGGCCTATTGTTGCACTATGACCCAGAAATACACAACCTGCTTCAAGGAGTAGCATTGTTTGGCTTGCAGTTTGGAAGTATTCTGTGTCATGAAATAAAGAAAAAGCTGTTTCTAGACTGTGTCAGGCAGTTGCATATTGACTGGAGTAATAATGTGTGACCATATTTAGCACTGATTTGTAGACGTTGATCTGTTACGAGGACTGGAGGCAGGTAAGCTAACATTAGCCACATTCTGCTTGATATTGCCAACTTCATTTATAAAACAGCATTCAAACATACAGCAGTTCATAGTGCTTTACAGAATTCAAAATGAAAACATTATGACATTAAGAGCATAACAGACATAAAAATAGCAAAAGTAGGACAATGAAATATAACATTTTGGAGAATTTCAAGGTTAGAAAGAGAAATAAAACATAAAAAAATACATAAGATAAGATAAGATAAGATAAACCTTTAATTTTTTGATTATTTTTCATGTTTTTAAACATATCAATTTAATTAGAATTGCCGGTAAAGGCTATGATTGCTTGCTAATTGTTGATGTATCTGGCCAAAGTCAAGCCACAACTCACTGCATTTTGGTTCACATGCCTTCTTTAGCTGAGTTGGATTTCACAACCACTGCGAAACTAAATTCGAACCGAGTCCCTGTTTTCAGGCGGACCAGAGTTTACTTCTTTGGTTCAAACCAGAGTTTGTGTGAGCTTTTACAACACTCCAAATCGACCAAATTTTCCAAACAGCAAGGTGAAAGGAATCTACAAGAGTAACAGAAGACAAGTCAGAAAATGTGGGGACATACTAAGCTTTGTGGTGTCATAGTGAACTAATCTAACATACCAACAATACAATGTGGACCGACATGAACCAACATTTGAATTGCTCCCTTTTTGAGTAAATAAATGTCTATTTTTCTGTCTCTTATTGCTAATACATACATGTAGTGATGATCCATCCCTAAGACGGGTCATGACATCATCCAATAGAGAATTTGAGCTCCAATCATGGACAACAAGCTATCAGTCAGTGCTGAATGGTTGTGAGGTTTCTGTCTGTGTGAGCAATAATTTAGCTCTGTAAGTCTACATATTTCCCAGTCTGTCCATCTGTGTGCTTAAGAGCTCTGAATCTGATATTTAGAGGGTTAAGTCAGGCTCTCAGCCTCAGAGCTAAAAAAAGGCACAAACTGCTCTGATAACATGAGTCATATTCAGATTCACTGCTTCATTAAACAGGTTAGTGCTGCCGTGTCCTCCTCTCTGCATTATAGATTTGGAACAGAGGAGAAGACTTGCTGCTCCCAAAAGACAAGATCAGAAAGTGTTATTTTCAGCAATACTATTCTATACATCGACATGTATCTCCGCTTGGCATTGTGTAACATACATTGGCCTATAAATAAAGAGGCTAATAAAGGAGCAGTCACTTAATTTTTCAAGTATTCTGGTTTCAAATCCCAGAGGACATGGGGTGATGGGTGCAGTGTGTAGTTTTGCAAATCAATATCTGGGCTCACTCATACAGACAGCTACACACTGATGGCCCAGAGGCAACAAGGAGGAGCCAAGAAAACAGATTAAAACATGGAGTCTGACTCTGTTATGGAGCACAGTATTACGTAGTACACAGAGCTGCTACGCCCTCTTTGTAATTGATAGCTTTATATGCAATATCTTAGAATTTAACTGTCAGAGAAAATTAATTGGCAACTACATTGGAGAAAGATAAGATCCCTTTGCTCCAATTCTTGCCTCCTTTTAAAGTCAGGATCGATTTTATAATAATGTTGATTGCAGGGCTATTTCAGTTCTATGGTCAGGTTTGATAACCTGACACGCCACATGGACTGTTCAAAATGTTTCACCCGTGCACCTGGAAAATAACCTAAAGAAAGTGTTTGGGAATGGACAGAGCCTTTCTAGAGCATATCCGGCAGGTGCTACTGCAGTGCTGTAAAGGAAAGGGTGAGCCACCTTGTAAACAAACTTAAGGCAAAACATATAAGCGGAGTGAAAAATATCCTTTCTATTGAGAAGTCTGTAGTACTGTCTTTCATTTAATAACAAAATGTACGTGGTCAAGATCTGATAAAGCTGCTACTGAAGCTGTTAGTGTCTATGCTAATCTCTGTCTGAGCAGTCACTTCCTGCTGGCATTTTTCTCATAGCTCCCACTATTACCTGCTTTAAAAGACGCTGATTGGGACATGCAACCAGGGCTCGCTCACAGTCATTGTAGATTGCAGATTAGTAGGATGGATCTGCCTGATTACAGACAATGAATCAGGCAGGCTTTATGATTGTTTATTTTGTAAAGACAACAGCCACAGTTTATGATACGTTTATTCATGATAGCACACAGTTGCACCATATACAGCAATGTATAGCATTGGTGTCTGTCCTGAGTTTTGTGAATAGAGGGAGAACTTAGCTAAGACACTGTGGCACACATTCAGGGTCATGCCATTTAGCTAATCCCAAAACTATTCATTTAAGAATTTACGGTAGAGAATAGGAGAGAGACCTTACAGAGAGAGTGGCTGTTAGAAAGACAGCTGAAAGTGTTCAAATCAAACATACATCTGTGTGTTTTTCTAAAACATCTTAAACACTTACTATAATTTCATGGGCCAAAAGCTTGAAGGAAACACTAAGACAAAACTGCAGCATCAAATGGGATCAGTACAACTATTTATAGAGAGATCTTTCATGTTAAGAAATCAATAAAAAAGTGAGTCTTCATTATTGATTCTGACATGAAAAGCTCCTCTGGGGTTTCAAGATCAGTTTCTTTAAAGAGGCTTTTGGAGGGAACTTTTCACAAAAAACCATCTACAGAGAAAAATGAATTCTTTATAGATTATGCAACACTTTAAAAAGTAAACTGAAAACACAGTATTGAGGATTTAAAGAAAAAAATGGCTATATCTGAATCTGCACCAGTTCAGTGCCATATCCTCTCATGAAGAAAGTGTCTTTGAAAAAAAGATGAAACAGTGTGAAGTTCCCTCACGCCTGTCAACTCCTGGAAATGGATTTCAAAGCAGAGCGAACAGACTGACACCCTGAACAGAGCTGAACTCAGCAGTTTCTGTCAAAAAGCTTGAACTTGCCACCCCCTTCCATCCATTGTTAAATCTTCAAAAAGTGACTGGGTCAACTAAAAAGAGCATAAAACAGTTTTTTTGTCCGGGGGAGCAGAGAAGCTGCTGCACAGCTGGCTGTGGTGGCCCACTTCCTCCATGATTACGATTTAATCTGAAACAAAAACCGAGAGCTGTGGCGCCTCACGTGCTCTCCGCAGTCATTCATTTTTAAGAGCTCACGAGTAACTGAGTGTGGCCCGAATTTGAATTCTTAATACGGTGGTGTAACGCTACTCCAGCGTGTAATTGGGAATCCACTCAGTGAGGCAGAATGATTGTGGCACAGATGTCTGCAGCACCGAGTCCAAACCGTCCAGGCCCTGTTACCATGTGTGCGTATGTACTGTAGGTCTGTGCACGTGTGAAACAGAAATAGACTCAGAGTACAGCAGAGTCAGGGGGCAAACTTAATGAGTAACAAGGCCAAGTTTGCAGGGTGTCAGGGTGAGTTCAGATCCCCTTATTACTGGAGCGTGACGCATTAAGGTGTGTGTGCTGTTTTATATGTAATTAGCTGCTGTTAAACTGTCATGTTCCTGCTATTTACATAAAGGCATATTTCATGTCTCTGTAATGTAAAGGTTTGATTCAGTAAGCACTGAAACTACAGAACCTACATTATTTATCAAGGAAAGAAACACTTAGGTTAATTTGGTTTCATTACTTAAAGGGTGAAATGTTGCCTGGGATGGGCAATGGAAACCTTAAAAACATAAGATCTGGGCTTTATAGATATATTTTTTTATATATTTAAAGGTAAATAGAGGAAAGACAAAAATTTAGGGCTTGATGAAAATAAGCTAAATAAGCTGATAAGTGGGTAGAAGGTGAACTTTGAAAAGAGAAGCATAAAACGTCTGAAGTAGGACTAAACAGTTAACCTATCATTCAGATAGGAAAATGTGCAAGGGGTCCATCGAAAAAGGCCAGCATTTCAAATGAAAATGTTTGTCCCATGCATGCATCTCATCGGAGAGAGAGAGAGAGAAATTAGCCCAGTCCAAGAAAATCAGCCTTTCTGCCTAGTTGTTTTAAACACCTGTAGTCAGGTTTAAATGTGTTCAGGTTTATATGTGTTCAGGTTTATATGATGTTTCTCTACACTTTGGACTTATTTTAACTCACTTTGGACTTATTTAAACTCATCTGTTGTGGAATCGGAGAGGAACATCTTGAATCTACAATATGTTGGACCAGAATTACATGAACTTCCCTTCAACCATCTAGTTCCTCTGGTTTGGGGTGGTGTGAAACTCTAGACCAAAGACCTGAACTCAAGTCCACTTGAATATAGGGGCCTCGGTTCACCTCTAAGTTCAGATTTGCCATGGATATGAACGTTATATAACCCCAACAAGTACCAAACAAGGGAATCAGAGCAAAAACAGTACATTGTAGATTGAGTTGACTACAACAACAGTAAGAGTGCTTTCCCACCAAAATGTTTGGGGTTGTACAAGTGATCTCAAGTTCACTCTTTATCTCAGTGTGGTTTACTTGCGCTGGAGTGAAAGATGTCAATCAAACCCTGGTATGTACAAAGAACAGAGGTCTCAGTCCACCTCTTTCCTTTTCTCAATGACTTTTACACCTCGTGTCACTCGCACTAAATCTGAAACCTGTGCCAATTCATGCCGCAGAATGGCTTTGATGTGCATGACGAGGTATGAGATCTGACATACACAAAAAGGCTAACTTTTACTTGTGGCACTCCTGTCTCCCGCTGAGTCCACACGCCTCCCTTTATCCAATAGTATGCCTCTGATAATACCTCTCCAGGTGGAACAAATGGGGGGGCAACCCGTTCCCCCATTCCATCTCTGCACCATTCACAGTGGAGACAAAGCGTCACAGGGGCAAAAATATTACAGTTTGAAATGGCAGCAAGGAATTGGGCCAGTGAGAACTGACTTTAGTCTGAACTTAACATAGGAATCAAAGCTCTTTTTAGATAAAACCCGTCATCAGGCTGCCAATAAAAGGAGAAATAATACAAATGTAATGAATATCCAGAGTGCATGTGCCAAAATATAAATGTCACAAATTAAGTACTTTGTGCCATTCTGTTGAGAGCGTGGATGGTGTCCATGAAGTGGGCTGCCATTTCAACAGAAATGTAGGGGAAATAATTGAGCGATGATGTGGCCCCTGACAGCTCAGGGCCTACGGCAATCACCTACCTTTGACTTATAGAATAGTCCGCCTCTGCTTCTGATTACCTATACCTATTCTGAGCAGGTTGAGTTTAATCAATCATATCAATTCCCTACATTCTCAGTGATTTCCAATAGCCATGAATCACTGCCTACCCCCAATCTGACTATAAGGTGTCACCAGTACCATGTGACTAATAGCAATCTGTACCACCGCTAATGCCACATGGGTTGTGTTGCAGGTTAGCCAAATGGATGTCAGTGTAAATGTAGTTTGCTTCACCAAAAAGTTAAACCAAAATGAGCTGTTTGATCTTTGTTCTCACACAGCAATGAATATTTATTTTCAACTGAATTTTTTCTGTAGATATTTAATTAGACTCCTTTGCAAATTTATTTCTAAAAACTGAAGTGAAGCACGAGATAAGATTTGTACGAAATTAAATTCAGTTTTTGTTTCAGACTCATGTCAAATGCTGTTTTTCTGCTTCTTTAGTTTCGACACAAATTATTTAGAGGTTTTGTCAGACAGATGCACAATTATTATCAAAGCTTTGCAACATGAACATGTTTTTAATACAAAAGAGTAATTTAGCATTGAATCAAGGTAAATGAGATAGATGATAAGAGGAGGAGGACGGCAGCTAAAGCTTGAGATGCTGTGAACGTTTTCAGGATGCACACTGTCCGCCCTTAAGCCTTTTCAGTCTCAATGCTTTTTATTCTGCAGCATGATTACCACACAGTGTGATCCTCTCAAAAAAGAAGACAGCAGTGATGAAGTGGAACTCATTAGTTATCCATTTGTTCAGGCAGCATCCTCATTCTGACGCTCTTCCTCTAGACTCAAACTCTAGCTTTGACTAGAGGGCAGAATTGGGAGTGGGATCCCAGGGGGTCCAGCAGGTCCTCAGAAGAGCTGGTGGTCTTAGCACTGCTGTGGGCAGGCGTGAGCGGTCAGAAAATCTCTGCATGTCCCAGATTAAGCTAGCCCCAACAACACAGAATCAAGAACTGTCGTGAAAAAGAAGATGAGTGCTGGAATTTACAGCACAAAATAGAAGAAAGGCAAGTCTGATATCTGAACTAATTTCACTATTGTTGATGGACAGGCTGCTTTTGGTTTACTTTATTATTGCTGCTTTTTGTCTGTTAACAATTTTACATTGAAAATAGTAAGCCAAGAGGAAACTTTTATGTAATACATGTTTCTCCTCTCCCTCTCTTTGTGACCATCTGTTTTAATAAATCAGACCTTAGAGCTCATTTTTACTCCTCTTTACACTATTTGTTTCAAAAAAATATTTAGAAAGGAAACACTTTCAATAACCCCTGAAACGCCAAGAAATGTTCTGCTATTTTTAGTCTGCCTGACCTGCTTTTTGGAATAATGCATGTAGAACTTTATTATTCCTAATTGGGTTATTTCAAAAATCTTTACTTAGCCCTTTCAAGGACATACGAGGTCAAGATATCTCTGCTTTTCAGGACAGTCTGGGCTATCAGAATATTTTTGCTGGAATGTCTGATCAATGTATTAAACACTGCATAAACATAGAGACAAAACAAAATATCACAACAGAGTTCATCTGACTGAATTCAGCAAAGAACTTGATTGTCACTGCTTGGGGAAAACCAGCGATCCCTTAAGTTGGGGGGGTAAGTTAAATATTCTCAAAGTTTTGGGTTTTAAAACCTGTAATTGGTCATTAAAATATACATCTTAAAGCCAAGACATGTGACGGCCAGCTGGAGTTACAAAATATTATGCTCTAGTGAATTACTACTCCATAATTTTTTCCATCCTATTCAATATAAGGCTTTGAATGACAACAAGTCTCTTTGCACATGTCTTCTGTGGGGCGAGCAGCTTCTGGTTTTTATTTAGGCCTTGTTATCTGTGTTGTGGAAATAAATCTAGTTTTGACTGAAGGTAGAATGTATCTCTTACTCTAAACATTTTACTTGGATGGTCAGAATTTTGTGTGCACTAGTAGGAGACACGCATGTTGCAGGGGCAGGCAGGAGTGAATGACGTGCACAGTGGGAGTGGGCAGTAATCGTCAAAAATCCAGCAGGAGCAGGACTAAGAAAGCCGTCCCACCCAAGGCTCTAGCTTGGACTACAACCTGGATAATAGGATTTGATTTTTTAAAAATCCCAATATGATTTTATGAAGGTTTTCACCCATATTTGATTTATATAAAGAACCCAAAGTTCAGGAGTCAACAGTATGATCATATCATTTTCTTTTCCTGTTGAAAAAAAAAAAAGTCAAATCTTACATCAGATGAGAGGATATCACAAGTAATATTTCTACACACAATGCACATCACATGACAGTTTTTACTATCTTTTTTTTTTTTACCATCCATCTCCTGAAACAAACAAAAGACATTTGGTATTTGATCCCTATCAACAGCACCACTGTGTGGACTTACAGAATATCTGATTTTATTTCTATAGAACCAAAAGCTTTATTAAATGTCGGAATTAATACATTAAAAAATATTGTTACTTTGCAAACATAGCTCAATATACTATTGCCATGCCAAGTATTGCAAAACTATGGTGTGGCTTTCCCCCCGCCCCCCAACCTAATTTTGGCATCCATTTGATGTCATTCCTCCTCATCTAAGTCCACCAACTTGTTTTATATGCTTCTTCTGAAATTACCATCACTAGCTTTGACAAATGATGTCCCTGATGTCTGAGCTGATTGCCTAATGAACTGATGTTGCTATGAGCTCCTTGCATTACACATCTGATACACAAACCCAAACCCATCCTGGCTGTTAAGCTTTCTAACTCTGAGTATCTTAGCTTTTTCCTTTTTATACACTTCCTCGACTGAGTCATCTCAGTGAACTGTCAGTGCTATGGAACAAACAATGAAAAACAAGTTCTCTTCCACAGACTTGCAGACAGAGACACTATGTCAGACCTACAGCTGCAGAGACCAGGTTATCTGTTCCCAAAAAGTCACTTTTTTGTGTTGATCATCTCAAAAGCATCTGGGCAGGAGGCCCACCTTAAACTCCAAACTCGTAATGCTGGGAAGCACAGGCTGGCTGCAGCAGTGTTTTTCCATGTACCCCTGTGCTGCTGATTTCACTTGTATTAATGGAGCTAACCAGGGCTAATGCTAAACAAAGTAGCTTTGCTGAGGAAAACTCTTACTGGAGCATCTAGAGAAATAACTGTAGTTCTAACCTATGAGTGGGTTAATTATAATTATAAAATGAAAAATGTGGATATTTCAGGAAATCCGTATTTCGTTCTTCCACCGCTGGATTTCCAGTTGATTTTAAGGGACGGAAAAAATGGAGTACATGGAAGTTTCTATTTCGTTTACAGTACAAAACAAAGAAAAAAGAAGAAAAAAACTGTGTAGGTCAATAAAAAACCTCACCAAAAATGTCCTCAGTTAGGGTTGGGAATTTTCCTCCTCTACTACATAATATGAATACAGAGGGGATTTCCATATAAATGGCTTTCTTCTCAGCCCAGATCTCTATCTCTTTATTCTCCAGCCAGGAGATGAATCCTCCCTTCATTTATCTTTAATTGGATTTCCAATATAAACTTGTTATCCTTCAGAGGTCTCTTTATGTCTCTCTCATTGCACTCAACTTTCCATGGGTAGAGGGAGGGGTGTGGGGAGGACATTAGAAGTTTTTCTTGGCTGCTCCATAATTCATCGCAGCGACCCACACATCGACAGCTCAAAAAAAAAGGAGTAACAAAACTAGGATGAATATCCTCTAAAAGATTGGATTTCCCTTGATTCATTTCCTCGCTCTGCTTGATGCATTTTAATTCCCTCCCACAATAACTTATAAAACGAGTTTTAAAGATCAAAGCTTGATAAAGGAGAGGGAGAGAATATCAGTTTCAGTCAGGTTATTTGATTCCATCCTCGTCTTTCACCAACTTGTGCCATCCATTGAGACACACTGACAGGACGTCATTATTTAAGGCTGTACACAAAGTTTTCCTTGAGTTCGACTGGGAAATGAGAAATTTCAGCCTTTTCTTCGTTCACAGTTTGAGTGTCTGTAGTCACACAATACAGAAGGTTACCAGCTGAAATGGTACTTGAAATAACATTCTCTAACATTAAGGGGAGGTAATTAATATTACAGTCAACAAAAAAAACTTTATATGACTAACATACTTCGGCTTCTGGTCACCACTCCTTTAGTTAGTGACACACACACACCCACACACACACCACCAAGAAACTCCTTGGGCCGTCTTTGGGGCATGTTGTGCTATATTCTGCTTTTCTGACGACTCAATCTGTGGAAAGGGAATAGCAGGTTTAGTTGTTTGGTCTAAATTGTTGGGATTATTTAATTCCTTGAATGTGCCACTCAACATACACACAGAGAAAACTGTATAAAGAACTCAAGTGCTTAGATGAATGGGCTTTTTTACAGTTTGTAAGCATCAACTGAATGCTCATATCAAAGTGCTTTTTTACAGTAAGTCATCTCAGGGTATGAAAAATATCACAAACAATTTATTATTTATTTAACCTTTACTTTACTAGATAAAACCCACTAAGATTGAAATCCCATTTACAACTGTGACCTAGCCAAGAGGCCAGCAGCACACATCATAGTAAATACTTCAGCCTACAAACAATGAGTTAAAGTAGACAATAATATAATAATGTGCAAATAACTTTGGCATTTAAAGTGCAGGAGTTGCGTTACATTAACAATTTAAAAACAGGCACTGTTCAGTGGTATCTGTGGTGCTGTCTGTCCTTTAAGACCGAATGAAAAGCTTCAAGTGAAACGAGTTCTGACAGTTTTAGTTCAGTCTGGAGAGTACATACAGGAGGATCTGCAAAACTGAACGCTATTTCCCCTTTTCAGTTCTGACATAAGGAACAGGCAAAAGGAGGACATCAGAGGAACGCAAGGCACAGTGGCTTTTAGTTCTTTGTAAAAAACATAAATAAGATGGAACTAAGCCAAGACACCATGATGAGTGAGGCGACTGCATCAGTGACAAATCTCAAGGCTCAGTGATACACAGTATTTAAGGACTGCAGACATTTGGCTGAAGCATTCATACACAGCACGTCACCATAGTCAAATACAGTGTTATACTGTTAATGTTCACCCTGTGAAAATGCTTTACATCTGAAAAAAGCAGTGAACCTCTACAATTAATAGTTATCATTTTAAGTCTACTTATGATTTGTTTGTGGTTCTTTAAAGGTCAAAGTTTCTGGTGAAATATTGGGTCTGTTCTACAGTGGCAGTATTTATGTTTTAACCATAAACTAACTGAGCCTCACAGGTACAAATTTATCTCTGGTAAAGATTACGGTAGTACTTAAACTTGTTACATCCTTCTATACTACATACAAGTTAAAATTACTGTTAGAAAGTGGTAACAAGGATCTCTGCTGAGGGGAGCTCAGAGAGCCTTACAAAAAATACCATCCCAGATTGGCCAGAGGCAGCTCCTGTCCACGCACATGGAAAGTTAGTCATTTTGTGCTGGAAAACCTTATTTCACTGTGGGCTGAGAAGCAAGGCAAAAGAAAAAAAGGAGATGAGAAATGGTGACTTCACAAAACAATAAATACTGACACGCCAATGAGTCCACCTCATCAGAGGTCTCCTGTTAGATCTGATGACAGCATAAACACAGTCTAAGATGTCTAAGCTGTTTCCTATTTCAGTTTGCAGATCCACAAAATCTGAAAGATCAGGTAGCGAATTAGTAAAGCTTACAAAAATGTCCTCAAAGCATACACTGTAGTAAAGAAAGTTGTACATTGCTGGCAATACATAAAATTTCAGTAAACAAAACAAAATGTTTTTGTAGCATTTTTTTAGAATTTATCAAACAATTATTGCTTTTTTTTAAGAAACGTTGGTCTCATTTCTTAACTTAAGAAATCAAAACTTAAAATGACTGGTTCAAGGTCGGGCATGGTCAGACCAAGTTCTGTGCACACGTATCGCAGACAGAGTGAGGTCTCTACGGTGCCAGTTTGGCCCAGAAGTTAGCAACCAGGCATGTCCCATATATGTTTAGGCCCCAAATAAAGGCTATAAAAAGCCCAAAATATAAACCTTTTATTTAAACTCCAACCCCAGTCTGCAGTGACCTTGATCAACATGTTTTCGGTTGTTCACACATGCTACCTTTTCCCTGATGCTTTGAAAGTGGATTATTTTGCCATCAAGGTGAGTGATATATTTTAATACTGCCATGAATTACAGGCTTTTACATTAATTAATGCAGATTAATCAGATTATAAGATAATTTGTTGTCTTTAGTTTAAGCATTTTTTTTTTTTATCAAAACTTTATAAAAACTGAACTGAACTCAAAGCTCAAAAATCCATTGCAGACAAATACGTTGAAATTTTTATTTATTTATTTATTTATTTGCAGTGTATACAGTAAAAAATAAGAAAGGAAATATTTCCTAGAAATTATATTCCACAACTTTATTTTTACAGGGTTCCAGGATTCTGCAATTACCTTTAAAGAATTAAATTACAATCCAGGCAAAAAAGCTACTGAAGAAAGTTGTATGAAAAATATTCAAGAACGTGTAAGACAAAGGACAATATCTTCAGGGGAGGGTCATTTAATGACTTTGGTCTTATAAGCCTGTAGTCGTTACTGACTGCTAAAATCTTTGAGGCCTAATATTAAATTCTGATTATCAATAAAGCTGAAATTAAAAAAAAAATCTCAATGCACTGTTACATGAAAACTAAATGATGAAAAAATGACCCTGAGAACACTCAAACTCCCTCTAGATTTGTTGTTCTCAGTCCTTTGTTTACACCAAGAACAGTGCTTCCTTCAGCTTTTAATGTGTCATTTAGAGGTGCAAATCAAGTTTCTTTTTCATGAAGCCTTCCTTGTCAAGCTTCTAGCTTCAAATCAAGGTGGGAAAAGGCTGACAAAAGACCCATGGATTGTTTACTTAGGCCTGATTCCCAAAGATAAATTCAAAGGACATCTATCTGTTTAAAATCTTAATATGGCTTGCAAAAAGGTCGTCACTGGTTAAGTGACGCCCCCCCCCCAGCATGTTGGTTGGATATAGTAGATTTTCTTGATGGAAAAACTGACTCATTATTTAAGGACCATAGCAAAGACTCTTGATAAATGCTGGGAAAAATGACTTTAAAAATAAAAGATTGGCCTGTGACACACATGGAACAGACTGTGTAAAGCTGAAGTGAGGGTTCCCCTCAGGTTGTTTTTTTGAGTATGTTTTTGTTGTTGCTGTTTTGATGTTGTTTAATTTTCTGAAAATATAAATAAAAAGTACTTAACAAAATGCTGAAAAAATCCAAACAAACCTTGAGATGCCTATAGTCTGATGAAACTGAACACAATCTTGTTTTCAGATATGAAACTGTACGCGTCTGCTCATAGTCTCACAGTTGTTTGCCTGTGAAGAGCAAGGAGGGAGAGGGGTGAGAATGGTAACAGATGGGAGGCTGAGGGATGAATGAAATGTGTCAAAAGGAGCATTATTTGATCTTATAACCTACACTTAAAGTCTTGGACAGCTCAAACAATTTATTTTGAAAGACAAACCATCACTTATTTTGTGTCTTACAAAATCAACAGGCTGAAAGCAAAGCTGCTGTACATTGTTTTTACTAACTGGTTTACATTATACCACAGAGGCAGCTCTGTTGGATGTTTTTGCTCATTGAAAGAGCAACTCTTACCAAATACAAAAACAAATGTGTATCACACATCAATGTAAATATAGGATAGGGCTGAAGCACCTGTTTTGCTGCTTTATCCTACTGAGATGAAGCTTATTTATTAGCCTTGAGTATTCAGCTCATTCTGATATCTGCAACCTTAAGAGAGGATCAAGCAGCCATGAGAAAGGAAGAAAATTAGCATTCAAGAAAGTTAAAAAAAAAAAAAAATAAATAAATATGTGATTCAAACCGCCCACTCTTCTGCTCCAGTTTGGCAGTGGAGATGTAAACCCACCTAACCCCCATCAAGACCTGTGTGTGGGCGAGCTAGACTGGCACAGGCTAAAAGTGAGCCAGCCAGAGATCCTCAGCTCTAACAGCTTGGCAGGGAGGTAATGGAGGCCTTTCTGTGCACTCGCCATCAGACAGTATTGAGGGCTGAAGTGCGTGGGTGAGTGGAGGCTGGCGAGGCAGCTGAGCGGCTGCAGGAGCCGAGATAACAAGAGTAATCAGCAACCTGAGAACAGGTCTGTTTGTTTAGATCTAATCTTTAGCATCCGAGAAATAACTTATTCCCTTCTGAAATCAGTACAGCCCCTATTTCCAAAGTTGAGTCTATGATTCAGATTGATATGACACCAGTTTTAAAATCTGTAATTGGCTTAATGAGTAAGATGTTGATGTGTCCAAAGCCAGTTCAAAATGCCATCTTGGTGTAAATGTAACCTCAAGAGAAAGAAAATTCCATTGCCAGTGAGAGACACGGAAACATTTAAGTAATCTTTAGGTTTTCTGATGCTAAAATCAGTTTTCCAGCTGTATAGAACTGGAGATATACTTGCTGTTAACAAGCCTCCACACATCTTCTGCATCAATTCAGCTCATCGGCTGTGCACATGGTCTAGAATCAACACGACGCAGACGTGAGCTGCAGTCTGCACGTCACCAGTAGGATCATTAAGGAGGCAGTGTAGAGCTGACAGACTGATCACAGCAGCAGAAACAAGACAGTTTTAGAGACAAACTGATAAATTAAGACTTCGATCATCAACATCTGAATAAGGAATGAGACTGCACGGCACAAACATGACAGTTCATCTGGCTAATAGCATATAAATTCTCCTTTTGAAGTTACACGGACATAAGCTCGGTGCAGGTATAAAACTTGCGACCATTTACATTGGTGACTTGGTTGACTTTGTCTAAAATATATTTATTATCTTTATTCTCTCACTTATAAACTGATAAAGTATTTTTGATACTATGATTAATAAAAGGGCGGCACGGTGGCACAGCAGGTAGTGCACGTGGCTCACAGCAAGAAGGTCGCTGGTTTGATCCTCGGGTCGGGCAGGGCCTATCTGTGTGAAGTTTGCATGTTCTTCCTGTGCATACGTGGGTTCTCTCTGGGCACTCTGGCTTCCTCCCACGGACCAAAAACATGCTCATTAGGTTAACTGGTGACTCTAAATTGCCCTTAGGTATGAGTGTGAGCATGAATGATTGTCTGTCTCTCTATGTGGCCCTGTGATTGACTGGCGACCTGTTCAGGGTGTACCCTGCCTCTCGCCCAATGACAGCTGGGATAGGCTCCAGCGCCCCTGCAACCCCAAAAGGGATAGTCGCTACAGAAAATGAATGAATGAATGAATGATTAATAACAGTGAAGCACTGAAGGGTACACCCTCCGCTTTTTCTGCTGCTTTGACTATGACATACATCAGCGCAGTCAGCATCAAGTCATCAATATTTAATGGTGATATTGATTTTTACTTGTGATGATATTGATTATTGATGTTTATTTTGGTGCTATTACTCTCAGAATTACCACCATGTTTCCAGTTTACCTCTGACACAACATGTATTCACATACAGCCTGAGGTCTTTTGCATCCTCTAATGGTGTCTTTCAGTAATACACACCACATACAGGCAAGTATTTACACAGAAATGCTCATGATGCTGGGATGCAGACACAAACAAAAGGGCAAACTGCAAGTACATCTCCAGCTAAAAAGCAACGCAACAGAAGCTAAGTGCATGTTTTGTGCTTCAAAAGTGTAGATCCTTGTTACAACTTGTTAATAAACCCCCTTGCTGCAGATGTTAAATCTGCCTACAATCCATTAATCTGATTTAGCCGCTCATTTAGGCTGTCATAACAGACCCATAGCCAAAACCATGACCAATAAATGAGGGTGGGTTTTGAACTGGACCTCATGTGTGTTGTTTTAACCCTAGTTTCAGTGCATTCTGTTTTTCACCAGTCTTCCTTTTGTCTGTCTATGCAGGAAGCTGACTTGTAACTATTGCCAAAAATCCACCTTTTGCTATGCACTTCCTAAAACTTTTTGCAAAAGTGACCATACACTGTATTTCCCTCATGTGCATTTTCGTTTATATCATCAAATAAACCTTTTCAGTATTCATGTAATAATATCACAGGCAATTAGCACTTGAAATCATTTTGTTTCTTTCAGGAGTATAATAAACATCCACTCGACAATTTTCTCTATTGTAAAGCTTTAAAAACCAGCCTCAGGCCATAGCGTCTTATAAAGACTCTACATGTGATTTGTTTAATAACAAATCCTGCTCTTACTGTTTCCATGGGATCATAACTTCAAATTTGTCTGCTGAAAGGAAAAGACATTCACTTAACAATTCCTTGATGTCTTATGTTGACTCTACTGGCCAATTAGAAATGTTCATTAACAGCTCCCAAAAACAAGGCTGTTACACAAATGTGAGTCAATGCTGTCAAAGAAAGCTCTCACGGTACACAGGGATGGCAAGGTCTTGGTCTGGTTTGATGCAAACAGAGAAACCAGAATAACAAATACAACAGCATGACTTTAAGCAAAAACATGTAAATTCTTCTTATGATAAAGAACATGCTGGTGCAGAGAAAAAACACATCCAATGATAATTTATTGCATTCAGATTTTGCACATTTGTAGTCAGCCAGACATAGAAACAGACCTACAAACAAAGAAATGTTGTGCCCATAAGACATGCTCAAATGTAGTTATTGTCCAAGAAACTCAGAATGTATGTGGAATTCATTTCACAGGGAAAAGCTGAAAACCATGGTAAGTCAGGGTTAGGTTTAGGGCTACGGTTTGGCCACTTTTTGGCAGTTGGTGTTTTTTTCCCCAATAACTGTCATAAAATCTTACAGAGAATGCAAAGGAAGTGAGTCGACAAAACACAAAACCTAATTTTGTCATTTGTCCCCATGTAGCTTATTTACCATTAAAGTGTGTGAACAACAACAAAGGAATTATCCTCAGGGTTCGGAAATCTTAAACTACAACCTGCTCCGTGTGAACTTCAGGTGTCGAGTTTGTGGTCTAAATCAATAAAACTGAGGTTGTTATCAAAGTTCAAATTATATTCTATAACCATGTTAATTGATGAAGGATGAAATCCAGCAGAAATGAGTATCAGTATCAAATCCCTCACTCATCACTGCAGTCTTTATGATCTGGTAGGCTTGACATCCTTAACAGTCCACAGACAACAGCACTGGTACGTTTTTATCTACAGTGCAATACTTGGTAAATTAACATCATACCTCCGCAGCCTCTTTTGTTTCAGCTCTACATGTTACCGACTGTGCTCCTCTAATTTGTTGCTCTTTACAGTTCCCTGAGCTCTTACAGATCTTGGAAAGACGACCTTTTCTCACAGGGCACCTTGGGCATGGAACAACCTCCAAAAAGAGCTGAAAATAGTGTCATTGATCTTGCTGAGAAAAATTTATAAGGATCATAAAGAGCATGGTGACAGAGAAGTGTGGCTGTTTTTCATAAAAGGTCACTGTACATTTTGTAAGCCTGTTTTAAAATGTGAGTTGTGCTGTTTTGTAACACTGTATTGGCTGCTACCTTGGCCAGGTCTCTCTTGTAAAAGAGATTTTTTTTAAGCTCAATGGGACTTCCTGGTTAAATAATGGTAAAATTAAAAAATAAAAAGAATTGGGGTGGGTCATTCTGAAAATTTTCAAAGTTGGAAACTTCTCATGGGAATTAAAGGAAATTTATGGGAATAAATAGGAATAAACATAAATAAAACTAGAATTTACACATTTGAAGGTTGGCCCTTCAAAGTAGTTTTAAAGATGGTTGAGGAAAATGTATTCTAGCATAATCTTGACTAAAACAACCAGATTTCATGCAAGTATACTTGAGAATATATATGCTATTCCTCAATCACTTACACACAGCACACTGCTTAAATTGTAAATGGTAAATGGATTTGAGCTTAAATAGCGCTTTTCTAGTCTTTGACTACTTAAAGCAGCTTTGCACCGCAGGTCACACTTACCCATTCACACCCATTTACTCTCACAGTCACTCAATGATGGTTGGAGTTTCTATATCAGTTGTCCATCAGTATTAGCTAACACATTTACGCCCTTTTATGCCCATTTACTTGCCACTGACTCAGCAGTGGGAGCAACTTGGGGTTAAGTGTCTTGCCCAAGGATACATTGCAATGTGACAGCTGGAGGTGGGCTCGAACCTGCAACCTTCAATTACTGACCAAGCGCACTATTAGACTGCTTACTGCAGTGCCATGCCCCCTACATGCACCATGCATTCTTCCATCACATGCACTGATGATTTCTAAAACCCTGGACTGTTGAGGCCACATGTTTTAAGCCAGTGTACTAAATAAGGTGAAGTTGAAATTTGTTGGTCAATAATATAAATAAAACTTGACAACCATAATGAGAATACCTCCACTCAGTACCCACCATCCTGATTCTCCAACACTATCCCTGTCAACAGGGTAATGCCATAACAATTTCTGGCCAACACTGCATGTGAGAAAGAGTGTTTCTTGCTTTGATAGACATCTTACTGTCTGATGGTAACACCTTAAATTAATATTGTAAGTAGCTGTATAATTTCACTTACTGCAGGTCTCTTCAGCTTCATCCGAGCCATCAGGACACTCTGGTTCCCCATCACATCGCCAACGTCCCGGGACACATTGGCCATTTTGACAGGCAAACTCTGCTGGAGCACATGTCTTTCTGGCTGCTCAGAGAAAGAGAGAGAGAGACAGACAAAAAAAAGAGTTAAAAGAGGATTTCTAATAGCAGTATGACCAAGAATAAGAACATCAGTCTGCAGTAGAGTTTAATCACATCACAGTCAGTGACCTCCGACGAATACATCAGGCTCATTACCTGTTACTTTTATTCCTCAGTGATGATGACAGCCAGGGCCATTGCTATATGGTCTTTGCTTGTCTGCTATTAAATTTAGGCCACTTTTGTGCATTTGTTACCTCAAACAATATGAGAGGAGTCCTTTCCCACTCAAGCATAAGATGATTAGTTTATAAAGGTCAAAGATCAACATCCTAAAATTTCATATTCACCCCCTGCTTGTAAATATCATGCTATTCAAGAACTCTTCAAGAGATTGTTTTTCTAACTGCCCACACTGCAAATCAGGCACTGATTTAATTTCACTGTTTTGATTTTATTGTTTTTATCATAATCTATTTACTTATTCACTTCTTTTTATGTATACTGTGTACAGCACTTTGATCGACCACTGTCTTCTTAAAGGAGCTTTATAAATAAACTTGACTTGACTTGATTAGATCCTGAGGGGCAGGGGTCAAAGGTAAAGGCCATCAAATGTCCACCAATGTAAATTTAATTGAATTCAATTCTAAAAGCATGATTGCTGTATTGCCAAAACACTTCATTAATAATCTCAACAATAACAAGAATAATAACAATAATAACAAATGACTGACTCTACCCATGAATAGAAGACTTTCCTAAGGTAGAAGATCAAGGTCATTGTGACCTAAAATCATCTTACAAATGATGCAACCACACAGTAAGGAAGTCATAAATCTATTCATTGTACAGTGAAATCAGCCCTGTCCTTCCTCTTGACCCATCACTATATTTTTACTGTCCCATAACTGAAAGGCTCATGGATGCATATGACTGCAGTTGTTCTAATATTCCTCCACAGTCTCAAGTTTTCTCCTGATAAATCTTACGTTACTTGCATCTCCACTTTTACTTTCTTGCCTCTTTTTCATCGTGTCCCCCCCTCCTCTGTCCCCCTCCCTTCTCCTCCTTCTGCCGTTCTCTGAAAGTCTAATCTCTCCTCCAGGTTTTCTATCACAGAGCAGAGAAAAGGATGCTGATTGCAGAACACTGCTGGATCGGGGAGGTTAAACCTGTTACCTTCCAAACCTGTTTACCACTGAGCGCTACGAGCTGGCGGGGCCATGGGCTGATAAACATGTCAAACGTGCCGAGAATCAGAAATCACAAACATGTCAGGAAAAACGCCCTGTTAGGCAGAAAAAAGACAAACTTAGAGTGATCAAAACTTTCCCAAAACAGCCTTCAGCTTATCCTGTTTTCTGCTCACATCGGGCTGTGTTCAAAGAGAAACACGCTATGCACACACCAAACACACACTGCACGCCGGACCTGAAAGCCAGGAGCACACAGAGGTCAGAGCCATTCAATTTCCTCCCCCTGTTACTCCAGCTCAGTGGTCTGGTCTAATAAATCAGCGTCTAAAAGGCCCCTCAGCTCCTCTTGTTACACCGACACAACTGTTCCTAAGCTGGCTCCATCTTGGCTCTGATGCCTCAAATTAGATAGAGCGTTTCGAGATGTGCAGGGGGCTTAAGCTTAGCTGAGGGGCTGAGAGGAAGGAGAGCAGGCAGTGATTACTCCACAGTCGCTTGCATTAATCTAACTTTGCACCCACTCTCCAGAACACCAGATAGCTTCTGACCTTCATGTTAAAGGGAAAAGATGTAAAGGTTCTAATTCAGCAGGGGTCTGTACACAGCGGAGAGTCATACTTGCGCTTATGAAGTATTTTCAATCAAGGTATTTGGAAAACCTCTAATTTACATAAAGCATGTATGAGCTGTATGTAATCAACTGTGTCCCAAATGGTTGAAAATGTTGGGATTAGTGAGTTCATCTTTCATTTACAGCCTCTTTTACTCATTAATGGTGCAATCCCACCAAGAAGTCTGGTCCAGCTTGGTCTGGTGCAGTACAGTGAGCTATTATTTGTATTTCCACTGCCAGATTTATGAAAAGGTGTTTCAATCAGTGACCCTGAGCAATGTTTGTCATTGATGCAACAGATTCAATAATCCAAATCTACTTTATGTTAGAACTAGGTGACTAATGTTGGACAGTTTATCGGTGCTATTGAAGCTGAGACAACTTAATTCACATTTTAACATCATGACTGATCAACTCTTAAAACAAGGTTAAGGACTAGTGTTGCAAAATTCTGGAAATTTTCAAAGTTGGAAATTTTTTATGGAAATTAACAGGAGTTTATGGGAATAAATTGACGTGAATAAACCTGGAATTTACAATGATGGTTGGCTATGCCATTCCTCAATCACATGAATATATACACCACTTACCACAGGAGTGCTGAGGTCCTGCCCTCTACATGCACTGTGCATTCCTCCATCACTCTACACGAGGGATGGGATAGGAAAACCAATTCCAATTGAGTATTGATAACAAGTAGCTAAAAGAATCGATATCACTAGTCTTTTTTGCGTAACAATTCCCATATAAATTCCGTCCACCAGTATCTGTTTGCCTTGCAAGCCAACTTCTCATCGGAGGCAGTCAGCCCAAAAGACGTCAAAGGAACAATCATGGCAGCGAACACAACTTGACACCAACTACACAGCACACAGTGTGATTTTAAACACCAACATCATGCTGAAACACATCTATTCACAGGACAGCAATGAAATTCAGGAGAGCCATGACTTTGGTGCTGTTGACCCTAAAAACCTCTTTAGACCTGCTTTTTCCACACAGAAAATCCACAGCAATCAAATCATAAGGGAATCAATAAATCAATAATGGCATTGTTATCAATAATATCTTATCAATTACCATCCCTACTTTGCACAGATGATTTCTAGAACCCTGGACAATTAATGCCACAAATTTGAGTCAGTGGACTACACAAAGTGAAGCTGAAATTTGTTGGGCAATAAAATAATAACCAATTTTTTCTCACAAATAAATCGGTTGAAATGTAATGTTTTTTCTGCTGTATTATTTCGCACTGATGTCTGCCTTTGACAAAACAAAATGTTTATATTTATGTTTGATACAGTTTGTTTAAATTACCCCATGTTTCCAGTAAATTCCCATTAATTCCCATATATCACTCTAATTCCCATGGAGTGTTTCTAATTTGAAATATTTCCAAAATTCTTCACCTCAACTTCCAATGGATAATTTCTGGAAAGTTTATGAACATTTTCTGGAAATTCCCCACCCCTCTGAAACCCTATTAAGGACACATAGTTTTAACTTCTCCTCTTGCTTTCCTTTTTCTCTTTTTTTTTACCAGTTGCTCATTTTTCTTGTTACATAATCAGAAACCTCCTTAAAATATGTGATATTGTAGCTGTATATTGATGACTATGACCTTTACAACCTTATTTTGCGCAACCCTCCCTCTGCATCATATTTATTCCCTTAAATTATAGAGAGTAACATTGTATAAACCAACCCTGACTTAGACTGATTAAGAAAGCTGAGCTTTCAGACAACATTCACATACAATGTCATTTTTCTACGCGTCCAAACATGGCCGATGCCTCTAAATGTGAGTGTGTTGACTCTCGCTCAGGCTGAAGCATTTCAAAGACTTGGGATGATGCAGCCGTCACTGATGACCTGATTTATGTCTGATCTAGTTCTCCTTGCCTCAGCAAAATATATCAAAGTTAAGCAGATGCGATCAATGAATGATAAATTATTAATACCAAACACACTTTATTGTATGTTTGCTGGTGCACTTCAGATACACACAGTTTTTGCTCCTTAATGCTGAATTTAACTCTCTAGGTCTCCCTATTTTGTTAGTGGTGGCCTTTTCAGCAAAATAATCTCAGTCTAAGGACACTTTTGCATTGTTATGAGTGACAACCAAAATACATTTTTGTGCTTGAATGTCGTCAGTGCTGTTGGCTGCGTGAAAATGACATTGGCACAGAGCAGATAACAGGTTGTTAAATTCATGGAGCTATTAGCAATTCTTTGTTTTTCAATTCTTTTATTTTCAATTCTATTACCTTTCTTTGTGCATTTACCACTACATGGTTCAAATGTAGCAGCTTACTTTTTCTTTACACTTAAAAAATAGATCTAACTAGGATTCTGCAACTGCAGAGTTTTACCTCAGGCCTTGAGAGACCAACTTTTATCAGTCTGCAAACATAAGTCAAGTAAACTTATTTTGGTCTGTTTACTGAGTGGAAAGGGTAAGGAACCAATACAAGTGCAATAACTCTTAGATAACCCTATCATTTATCTCATAAGAGAGCTTAGTAAGAGAAACAGCTGTGTTTTAAAAACAGGTGAACGAAAGGAAAATGTCAAGAGATTCTGAATATGAGAAGGACAGAAATCATTTGGATACTGAGCTGATTCATGAGGATCTGATCACCTCGTCTAACCTTTCCCCCACTGGATATGTTTAGAATATTGTGAGTAATGAAGTCATGCTTTGCTCATTTTAGAAAGGAGTTGACTGTTCCCATGGACGCAGCTCTAACTTCAGATCCTGGAGCTTACATGTTTATCATTATCATTTTAAAATAAAAAGACACTTTCAAAACATTGTGTTGTGGAAAATGAATAATTCCATGAGAAAGTTGGCAAATAAAAACCAAAGTTACCTATGAAATATATAGCAAGTGGCTGGTTAAAATGAAAAGAGGCTTTTAGAGGGAAAAACACCATAACATCAAGCACCTATAGTTGTGATTCTTCTCCACTATAATGATCTGCTCACTGCACAGCAGCCCATTTTAACTTATCAAATCTAGTGAATAGGATGCACTTTCGATAAGTTAGTTAAATCTTTAAAAAAGCTCCAACCTTTACATCCTGATGTGACTAATATACTTGTAAAAAATGCTGAAACATGCAACAGATATCTAGTCAAGTGGATTTTAAACTTTTTGTCCCAAGGCACGCCTACAACCAAGCCAAGACGTCAAGGCACACTATATTCATACCCTTGCAAAATACCCTTTTATTAATATGAGCTACAGAAACTGATTATTCTGTACATATTTATCTTCACCAGTTAACATAAATGAACCAACTATTACTAATTAAATGTTTAGAAATTAGGCATATTAAGTTCCTCCACCCATTTTTCCCCGATGTCACAATCAAACAATCATAAAGAATCATAATGATAATGAAAATATATCAGAAACTCAGTCACTGCTTTCTGAGATGACCTTGAACTTTTTGTTTTGTAAATATACTTCAGCTTTTAAAGTTTAAAAAAAAATACTCTGCCAATTTAGAAACACATTTAAACATTTAATTTTTTTTTTAACAAATAGGGCTGAGATTCATCAGATTTTTTTCTTCCCAGCCAACAGTTTTAAGGTACTACATTTTGGTTTGGTTCAATACTCAATACTGATGCGCTTGGAACTTGTGAACATAATAATAGGGATTTTGTTGTTGTTGTTGTTGTTCCGACCTGCTTATTCTGTGAACTGCAAAACTCTTTGAGGTTTGATATGGATTTCTTTAAGTTACGGAATTTGCATTTTGTGCAGTATTAAAGCATGTTAAGTCCTGATATTAATGATTCAAAACAATATCATCAGCTGATCTATAATTGTATAAATAACAGCTGGTTGTACAAACTCAAAGGCACACCTGGAAGTGTCTCATGGCATACCAGTGTGCCCTGCCACACCAGGGCGACCTGTTGCAATTTAGAATCTACCCTAAATCATTGTGCAGCTTCACTGCCACTTGTCCCTTACTTGGTCATGGTCTTCTGTTAAGGGAACAGTGGTATAATGTTAGAAAGATAAACCTTTTGGAGTGCTGGTTTAATTGAAGAGACTCAGTTTAGGTGGGCCACAGAATTTGTAAGTCTGTAACTAATTTAGGTCTGTACTTCACAGCTATCATGGTAGGCTAAATACTCAACTACCATACCAGTAGCCAAAAGAAGTATAAACTCATCATGTGGTATTATATTATGTTACATTGCACAAATTTGATTGGCTCTGGTCCACCTGACAAAATGCAGAGTAAAGAAAAACAACCCAAGTAAAAATGCCACAATGTTGCAGTTTCACCCCTGAACCTAAACTGAGTCTGACGAAATTTATATGTAAAAACAACCAAACTAACATTTGTTTCACCTCTGAGATTAGGACTGGTCATATGAAATCCAAAGAGTTCTTGCATGTAATCACTTTAGTTAGTTTAAAAGCATACGTTTTGCCTTTGGGTCCAAATCTTTATTTCAAGATTTACAATGTGGAAAATTTTTGTCATGAATCTGTTGTTCCCCATGTTTTTTATATTAGTTTAAGATATTGGGGGAGATTTTAAAAAATTCTGGTGCACTTTTAGGGTTCTTTCACACCTAACACATAAGGACCAAAGAAACTCTGGTTTGCTTTTTTTTTGGAAAGTTCAGTTTGTTTGGGGTGATTTGAAAGCTCCCTCAAACTTTGGTGCAGACTAAAGACCTGAACTTTGGTCCTTGGTTCGCTTCAAGCGGTCCGCAGTTCGGTTTGCAGTGGCTGTAAAATCAATCCAAATCAAACAAAGACCAAACAAGGCAAGTGAACCAAAAGCAAGTGAATTGTGGTTTGGATTTGGCCCAATGTCACAACAGAAGCTACTGAATCATTCACTGACAACATAAAGTAGAGTGTGGCTAATGTTAGCATTGCTAGCACCTCCAGCCTCTGGTCCTACAAATCCATGCGGAATATATTTATATATTGCTTCAGTCAATATGCAAGTACCACCTGATGCAGCCTAAATGCAGCTTTATTTTTATTTTCTGGCACAAAATATTTCTGAATTGCTTCGAGCTAAACAATGTTATTATTTGTTATTATTTTTAGAAGCTGGTATTTCCAGCTTATAAAGCAACAATCAGTCAGATGGCAGGAACCATCTACAGCCCCAACTAGTGTCAGGAGGCTATGTTACACAACATTAGACAGACTTGACAAAGGACTGTGTAACCAAACCAAACAAAGTGAAAATTAAACAATGTTACAGTTTACCCTGATCTGAATCAAAGTCTGCCAAATATTTTTGCGTGAAAGCAGCCTTAGCCTTCAGTGGGTCACACTGTCAACCAGTAAAATGTGTTTCCTTGGCACTCTTTTGAAAGATTTTCCTTGGCTGAGTCCCCAGACACATAAAACACCTCTGATATCTGATCATGACATTTACAGTTTGGGTCACTTGCATGTAATCTATGAAATGACTGTACCTCCTCTCAACGCAGCAACAGTTCAGATTGCTCTGCTACAGCAAAGCACTCTGATCAGGGCGCTCCTGTCTCTTCTTCTAAATCTTGTTTAATTGCCTCATTCTCAATTATCTCCTGTGTCACAGAGCCAAAGTCAAAGTGATAACGGTTCATACAGGCCCACTGATGCTATCATCAGAGAATTATGAAATGTGTAGTAGTGCCACCGTGATGGGATATAAATATGTTTTCAAGCTGTCACCACAATAAAGGACTCCTATTTTAATTCACTTTAAGCTCTTGTATTATCGCTCTCTCTTTTTTTAAACAGTAATGAGCTGACCTCGTTTAATAACAGACACAAACACTCCCTCCACTCATTGTTTCTTCATGTTTCCCTGAAGCCTTTTGGGTTTCCACCACAAAAATAAACACTGTCTAAATGGTTTTTTTTTTTCTTTTTTCAGTTCACATAAAGCGTGTTGGGGTTTTCTTAGGGCAGCCTAAGTGCCACTTGTGTCCTCATTAGAGAGCAGGAATGTGGGCTTTTGTTGAAAGGTGAAGGACAGATGATTATGGGGCAAACGAGAGCTGTGACATCCTTTTAACAACTCCTCCCCCCAGTGTAAAAGCTCATTAGAGGTGTGCCTACGTTATGGAAAGAAAAAACAAACGGTGGTGTTGCCTGTAGGACACAAAAACACATGTATGTACACATAGCACATGTGAGGTGACCTAAATAATCTGTTGTTCGTGCTTATTTCTTTAAGTAATTATGGATGAATATTCCTTATTAGTGATGCTATGAAGAACAATGCTTTCATTCTATATGGGTAATGCATGCACTTAAAGAGGTGAAACGGCATAACAGCATGCAACAACACTGCACTTTTTGTTGGTGAAGGCCCCTGCTGATGGAGGCACATCATTTGTTCATTTTTTTGTTTGTTTAAAATGTAGAAGCAGATTTTTTGATAGAACACAGTTAGATATTTTGAGGACTGACCTGTTATCTTGTAAATTCTACAGTTTTATCTATGTTTCTGCTATTACTGTATGCTTTGTTTTCATTTTAAGGAGCTGTTTCTCCAGTGACGTTTTTAACAAAAGTTCAGTCACACAGACTATTTTCTGCATCATTCATTCTCATGTTTCATCATGCACTCATCCAACATGCTCACTAATCATCATAAATCACTGGTATCCTTTAATAGAACTACACTCCTATCATTATAATAACTTGAGACTTGACTTATGCCAGTGTCAGACGACACAATTTAAGCACGATTATGGCCCGACCCGACAGTCGAAGAGTTTCAGGACAAAAATGAGTATTTAATGTGTCATAGTGACCAACTACAACAGATGAGTCTGGGACGTCACAGGACTCCACGACAGAAAGTCGGGCATGTTTGATTTTTGTCCTGCCTCCTATAATGTGTTCATCCACGTTAGAGACATTGACCAATGAGAGCACTGGGGGCTCTGCATGTGCAACGATCACAGATGTAAACAAACAAAGTTGATGGTTGGGGCGGCAGTCGCTCAATCCGTTAGGACTTGGGTTGGGGACCGAAGGGTGGCCGGTTCAAGTCCCGACCGTACCATGTTTGGAAGTTGGTTTGGTAGCTGGAGAGGTGCCCGCTGACCTCTTGGAAACTGCCGAAGTACCCTTGAGCAAGGCACTTAACCCTCAAAAAAACTGCTCGGTAGCACTTCTTCAAGAGCAGCAAGCCATCACTCTGACATCGCTCCATTAATGCATGACCGTAGGACCTGTTTGCATATGCATGTGTATTTATTTCCTCATGAGGGACAAATAAAGGATGTCTTTCTTTTCTTTCTTTCTTTCTTGATGCTTTAAGAGCTGATTGAGAGCTATGAGAGAGAGTTTGCAAAGCTCTGAAAAACAGCATCCCTGCTTTTATGATGTGCTGAAAAGGAGCTACTACAGAAATGTTGGAGAGGAACAGCTGATTCAACATGGTGAGTGGCTGCTTACATTATCAGCAAACTAACAGATAATTTAACATAACATTTGTAGATTCAAACAAAAGGAAAGTGCTCTAAATACACTATGATAATTTGCAGTCTTCAGTGTTTCCCCTCCTCATTCCACCATCATCACATCAGTTGTTACATGCAGTAAGTTTCAGTCGTGTAGTCTGTCATGCTTGTCAGGCAAGTCACTGCAGAATTTATGGCTCTGTGATCGCCTAGTCTGACATACTGACCGTCATCACCGACGAAACATTGTGTAGCCTTAGACTTGCAATAAGTAACTTGTACCCATTTATGTTAGGGACTGACTCTCCTCTTCCAAGTTAACTTACTAAACTTCTAATTTTTTTTTTTTTTTTTTAAATGGCTCCAAAGGATACTGTGATAGTACCTTCTCAACACTTGTTTGGTAAGTATAACTGTGACCCAAAGGTAAGACAGCAGGTTTTAAGGCACCAAAATAATTAGATTCAAAACATCCTACAAATCCTGGAAGATATGAGACACTACAATGCATATTTAATTAATATTTCTGGCTCCTGTGGGGTTAGGATAAAAAGAGCAGAGAATGAACCCCAGGCGAAGCATTATGACTGGTTTTTAGACTCCGTTTGATGTCATGACAAAGAAACCTCCTGTAGCTCCAGTGCATGCCCTCTCCAGGTCTCATCAGCCCATTTAGAGTTTCTCTGCTACCCCACACTGAGCTTGATTTTTGTTCCAGCGAGGGTCTACTGTGGCCATGGTTCACTTGCCAATAATCACCTAGGCTAGCTTGTGCCATCTGCTACAAAGGAATATGTGTTTTAATTAGGGTGGGTTTGAAAATCCTGAGGCGGCGGGGGGTGAGTGTAAAGTGACATGAGAGCGAGAAGACGGCTTGAGATTGGAAAAAACAGAAGAATAATAGTGGTGAGTAATGGCGGCAGGGATGGAGAGTGACATGCGTTGTAATAATGCTTTATGGAGGCCTAATGGAAAGTGTGATAGTGAATAAAAACAGGCGATATTAACGGAGATGGCAGGGATAGCACTTACTGAACGTTAATCCCTCTGACATGCACTGCACAAATGTAAACCCACTCACACTCCCTCTCTCACACAAACACACCGTCTCTCTCTGTTGGACTGTGAATAGTGGATTTTCACACATCAAAACACCTCCAGGAGCAACATTTAGTGAGAAAAAATCAAAGATAACACACAAACAAAAGCATTCCAGTGTTGTGTGAGTCACCTATCTATCGTGCAGTGTTACAAATAGGATGTGACACAGACAGAATGAGAGCCATGCACGGGGGAGCTCACCCAGCCGTGTTATGTCTCCTGGAGGAGGTACAGTGAGAAGGAGCTCCACGCTCCGACAAACCCACCTGGAACCATTTCCTGAGGGACCCATGTTGTCGACATTTCTAATCCTTTTTAATCTACCTTAAATGTAGCGGTATGTGTGGTATGTACGGAGTGATTGCAAATAAACTGGGTTGATGCTTTTGTGATTGTAAGATATGAGGATGTCATTTATTCTCACCACTGATATAACTGATATATGATTTTTCTCAGCGGCTCAGGGTGTTAGAGTGTGACAAACATTTTCACAGGCTGCAGGCAGCTCTGTAGAAATGATGGTGGTCTGTGGTTTGCCCCTCAATCAGTCTGCAATTGTAGCTGATAGAGCTTACTGCACGATGGATTCCTTTGGTTCCTCGCAATTGACTCTCCAACTAAATGTATTCAAATATGATAAAGTTGTCCCAACAGTTTCATACATTTTGTTCTTTGTTCCTGAGAAATGGAGGTAAGCAGCTTCATTTGCATCTGGAATTATTATCCCTAATCACAGATGGGCATAACCTAGCCCAGGGGCCACATCCGACCCTACATCTCACATAATGTGGCCCACAGGATCATTTCAAATATTAAAGGTCCCATGTCCTGATGTGTTTGACCATTTACATCATGTCTTGGGTGTTTTACTAAACAAGGATTTGATTTAAGTTGAATAAAAAAAAAGAAAATGTTCCCTCTGTAGAGGATCAGATGCAGCTCTTTTTCTCTCCTCTTTGGAAACGTTCTGATCTAAGGGGAGGCTACAGTAGGCTATGATAATGAGCTCTGTGCCAATTGGCTGCTCAAACAATTCCTGATGGGAGTAGGAAGGAGGGGTTACAGGCTGTAGAGTGGTCTATCAAAACAGTCACGGTGTCTGCCTGTGATGAGCAGAAAAAACACATGAAAGAGAAGGCTATAAAGATATTACATAACGAACCCCAGAAAATAAAATTTGGGCCATTTTAAGCAGCATTTTCTTTACAGAGGTATTGCGCATTTCCCTGTGAACTAAGAGTTTAGTATAAGGTGTCAAGTTCTTCTGCTTCCCAAGCCCCTTCTGACATAATTAAAAACAAAGAAAATTGCTTTTTTTCAGGACATGAGACCTTGAATAAATAGTAAACTGCCATTTAAATGTGAAATATGAAGTTATTTCCATAATAATCTTTGGTTATTGGAATTTATTCAGTTCTTTTCAAGAAGTTAGGGCTCTGGAACTGACGTCATCTGTTTTCTTCCATATGCATCCATTAATGTGTTTTTTTTTTTATTTAAAAATACCTGTTAGTATGTTAGAAAAACAATAATTACAAGTTTTGCAGTTGAAGTAGTTTCCATTGGCTGTTTTTGGATCACATTTCTTTAATAAGTAAAACACAAATAACAAACGAAACAAATTTCTTGATAAAAAAAAATATTTTCACTCCACTTCAAACATGTTTTGGTGAGTTTGATCTATGAGGTGGCTCCTGTTTTGTACTTTACACCCTGACAGTAGCATCTGCCTACTACATTATCTAAACTTCCTGTATTGAATGTGATTGACAGAACAATCGTCTAATCACATGCCAGATATCCACTCCCAAACACTTCCAATGGACTGTTTTCATGAGGACTAGTGAGATACTGTTTACAATATACTGAACTGTCTACCTTGTGCTGTTAGGTTAATGCCGCTTGGCTTTGTGCAAAAAAGAACTAAGCATTGGAAGAAAACCAATAAGCTGGGAAAATAGTGTTCATCTCCTTTGTGCCAAAGTTCATGTTAGAATTAGTAGGAAATGTATAAGACTGTATCTTTCTTCATATTTTTAGTATAAAACCAGTTAGCTGTTTGTCAACTTGTTATCCAAGTCAGCCATAAAAAGGTCCTTGAGGTATTTCAGTCCAAAAAAAAGTATCATGACGAAATAAAAACTCCATCGACACTGAGAGCAACAGCACTTCCTCTTATGTGATAGCAATAACAATTTTATTCACAGAGCACAGTTCAATACAGACAAGCTGGATGTGCTTTTCATTGAGAGTGAAAACAGAGAAGTCCACAAGTTAACAGTTGCTTCTATTATCAAGAACAGAGTTATTTTCTGTCAGATAAAACAGCATGTGCACTCTTCTATCAGACATTTCATACAGCAGCATAAACCAGAGAAACTGTAGTAAGATGTCAACACAGTAGTGATGGACCTGAGGCCCCCCTCTCGAGCTTTAGCTGTAATTCACAGTAAGTAGACCTTCACCAGGTGACCTGAAGGGTCGGGATGGGTTGTAAACAGTGAGCATGCAAGAAATGCAGATAAAAGCTGAACTATTGAGAGCTTTAGGTGGACTTTGAATGTGATTCAGTACTGCATTGGGAGCCAGCTGAGTGTTTTTTAAACCAAACATATTTGTTCATATTTTCCTTCATAGGTGAGGACTCTGGCTGCAGCGTTTTAGATTAGTGAAAGCCGACCTATTGATTGTTTTTTTTAGATCAGTATTCAGAGCATTACAGTTGGCTAGTCCTGAGGGTATAAATTCACAAATGAATTTTTCTGTGTTGCTTTGGGTTATGAATGATCAGAGTTGAGATTTTTTTTTCTTTATATCTGGTGATAGAATGAAGTCTTAGTGATTCTTGATATTTGGTTTTCAGGTGTAAGTCCAAAGCAACTCCAAGATTTCTGACATTTTCACTGTAATGTAATGATATGTAAGATGTCAAAGAAGTAACCGTCTTTGATTTTTAGGACCAACAATGATTCAGTTTTGCCCATGTTTAGTTTTAAAAATTCTTTGTATGCTGTAGTGCTGAGATTGCTGGATGAAACTCAAAAGTAAAGTCGAGGGTCAATAGCATATGAATGATATAAAGTGTTGTGTTTAACAAGGATGCTATGAAGAGGCAGCAAGTGTGTATTGAACATTAAGGGCCCAAGAATTGCACCCTGTTGAACCCCAGACAAAACGTTCGCTTCTGCAGATCTGGAACTGCCAATGGAGATACAAAACCTTCTGTTAATAAGGTAATAATAACATGAAAACCAAGCAAGGACCACACCAGGCAAGCCAACACAGTCATGCAGCCTTTGATTGAGAATTTCATGGTCTACGGTGTCAAAGGCTGTCGTAAAACCAAGTAGGATTAATATTGTTCTTTTGCAATGGCAGCTGTTTATCCTAATGTCATTTATAACTGTAACAAGTGGATTGTCTATACTGTGATTTGCACTAAATCCATACTGGTATTCATCCTCTAAATAATGAGATTAAAGTCATTTGCTTACTTGGTTATTCAGTACTTTTTGTATTACCAAACTGAAGAATGGGATGCTTTAGATTGGTCTTCATTTATCATTAAGTAATCCACTGAAATTGCTTTTCTTTGTAAGAGGTGTTACAGCACACTTTGGAGGGTCAGAGAAGATGCTAGACTGAAACAAAGTGTTTACATAATTTTTACAATGTCAGTTGCTCAACAATGAGAAACAGATTTAAATATACTCCTCAAAAAAGTTTGTAAATGTTATCTTGGTTAATTATTTCTCCCATAACAATTGGTATTGTATTTATACTGTTGGAAAGCCTGATTAGTCACCTTCACAACGAGGTAAAGCTTGTAAGGATCCTGCAGTCTGGGAATGAGGACCACAGCTAAACATGTGGGTTGCGCCCCCAAGAATGTGGCAAAGGCAGCATTATCTGGTGTCAGCCCTGGTACCATTCTCAAACTTAGGACCAAGTTCTGAGAGACTGGTGAAGCCAAAGACAGACTGAGAAGTGGGTGTCCCAGGAAGACAACATCCCAAGAAGATGAGTTCTTCACCTTTGCTTCACTGTGGAACTTCCTCAAGGGGAAGAGTGACTTTAGCACTTCTTTGGAGGGGTGCTATCCACGCATTTTGCTGTGTTGCTCATTCCAAAAATGCACGATCCTTACAAGTTGTGCCATGTTGTAAAGGTGACTAATTGGACATTCCAACTATGCAAAATACAATATTTATTGGCATTATCAAAGGGGAGAAATAATCAACCAAATTAATATTTCCTAAACTTTTTGTGGAGAGTCTGGAAGGGAGATCCTCAAGAAGGCTGTCGCTGGACTTAAGGCCCTGAATAACTTCCCACAGGTCTCCCTGGGTTAACCAGGGACAGTGGATGCATCAAGGGTTTGCTACGTGGGACACCACTTTTATTACAATGAAAACATAATTTCAATAGACCAAATTATGTCTTATAATCTGTAGAACAGCACTTCCTCTCATGTAATATGGCTTCCATTCATCTAAAATCCTAAACACAAAACATTAAAGTGAATATATGCGATTAGAAGAGGTCCCCAGACTTAATTTGTAATGCACCCTGACAAAAACTGAGCTCTCTCAGTCATTCAGAGATTTTCAAGAGCCAAGCAGCAGATAGCCTTCAGTCTCTGACGTTCACACACATAAACAAATACACACACACACTCCCTAACCCTAAGTAGAAACTCCTTTTTTCTTTAGCATGAGGGATATTAATGACGACTTCTCTCTTTAGGAGACCATGAGAGGTTTAATAGGTAATGCAGTGATAAGCACATTCTCCTGGGCTTTATAAGACAAATGGCCTCATTAGCTCCAAGTGAAGTCAGCGGGTGTTGTCGAAGCAGGAAACATAATGTATCCTGTTGGCTTAAGCCGGCATGTAAATGACTAAGACCTCCCTAAATTAATGAGATATCATTGTGGCATAGCGTAGCATTACCAAGACGTAGGACAAGCTGATCTTTAAGTCACTTCTGTGAGTGATTATAGGATGTAATTAGGATGATTAGAGTGTTGAGGTTTATTAGGAGTGCCAGATGCACAAGCAGACAGTTTCTCATTTTCTATATTTTAAAACATCTCCATCCATGTTTGCTCACATTAGACGCTCCATAAAGCTAAATTCAAGTGTTAAGAGTGACTCAGTGATTTCTCCTGTTGATTCTGTCCTCTTATCTGTCAATAAAGAAAGTCGCCACATGTCAGTCTGTGCTGTAGAGAGCTGAGGAACCTGCAGGAAAACATCAGACTAAATGTAGCAGCACTCTAGCTCAGCTCTGGTTGATGGAGTATTGATTTGGCAGCCACAGAGTTGTGGCATCTACAGATTATACATCCCTCTCTCTCTAAGCTGGATGTTTTTGCCCCTTAGGACAAATTGAGCAAATTGATGGTAAGGACAAAGTTTACAGGATGGCAGATTTGATCCAATTTGAGGAGTTTGTGTTTCTTTTCCCTCTAGTGAGCATTAATGGAGATTTCAATGCTGGAGGTTTGTTGACATTGGGGAAATTGAGTTGAAATGTTCTTTACCTTGTTTCAACTGCTTTCATCCTTTAGGACATCACTGTGTGAAAGAACATGGTTGATGTTGTAAATTTAATACCCTACTAATTTAAGGCAGTGTTTCTCGAATAGAGGGGAGCGACCCCCAGGGGGACCTTGCCACATTCAAAGAGGGGCAGGACCTGTCTTGGCAGGGGCGTGGCCAAATTGGGCCAGAAAGCCCTGGAATTTCAATTGATCACCCCAGTTGCCAAACCAAAATTCTGCACTGTGATTGGCTAATTTTCATGTCAAAGCTGGGATTTATGTAAAAAGTCAATGTTGGCAAAAAGTAATAAAGAACTTCCTATGTAAGGGTTCATGGGTATTTCTTGAAAATCACTCACAAATAGTGAAATTCAGTCAACTTAAAGATGAAAATTTTAGGTATTGTTTGTTCACATCGATCCATATTTTCATTTATTTATCCATTATCCACCTTTTTCTTGTATCAGTTTATCTATCTATCTATCCCTCCATCCATCCATCATCCTCACATATTGATCCATCCTTTCATCTCCCTCTATCCCTCCTTTGTATTCACCCATCTCCATGTACTTTTCTGCATCTCTCAGTCAGCCCATCCATCCATTTATCCATCCATCCAACCATACAATCAATCAATCAAACCTTTGGTATAGAAGACATTTTAGACAAATTTAATCACAATTTAATTACAACAGCAAGGACAAGGATCAAGAGTTCCTACAACTTCAGATACTTAAATATGAAGTCTTCAGTGATCTTAGACGTAATTCAAAATTTGATGCTTCATCTTGTAATTTGGAGTGCGTGACAATATGTCAGCATACCCCATTAACCCCTTGTCATAATTCTTTCGGTCCATCTCAGTGCATCCAGCCATCTGAAGATACACACATCCACCTACCTGCCCATCTATGCATCCATTCATCCATCTAGTCATAACCGTCCATCCATCTCAAATAACTATCAACTATTTTTTCAATTCATTTATCCATCCATCTCTATCTATAGTCAGTTCTTTTATTAATCTGTCTATCTGTCCGTCCACATATCTAACGCTATCACTTTTATGTATGAAATGATAGATGTCCGTGTATCCATCTCTCCATTTGTTCATTTTTGTCCACACATCCATCCATTCATCCAACTCCTTTATTTAATCATCCATCTATTCATACATCCATCCACATAGAAGGTAAACTGTTACTCTGAAAAGCCTGGACGTTTGTAAGACCACTAACTCCTTTAAATGAACAATTTCTATTGAATGACAGAATTACTGCTGTACTGACCTACAGTCTCCCTAACACTAAAAACATCGGGAGACACCTTTCAGATTGTGTCATGAGTGCAGCAAAAAAAAGTATAGATAAGGCTGAAAATAACATTTCTTTACTTAAAGTCTGAGACGTTGAACCATTAAAACAATGCTTATGTGAGCCAGTCTTCATAACAATATATTTAGAATGTCAGAGGCAAGAGAGACTTCTCTGTGTTTCTAGCCAGCACTTCATCTGACCTTGTGCACTGATTATGAAGACACATACTGTGCTAATTATAGCTCTCTGCCCGCTAAAAGACATATTTTCTCTCCCCCCACTGTCAGTTCACATTGGCACAAACACCCACTGACCGGGGAGGCGCCCGGCAGAATCGCCGTGCAGAGTGATTTAGTTTCTTTGAGGCGGTCACAAAGTGATTTATAGCAAAGACATGAATAAATCCCTGTAGGTCTCCACAGAAAAACAACAGACATCCATACAAGTGGTTTTACTGCAGAGGAAGCAACAGGGCAGATGAGCAGCAGACATTCAAAATATCCCATTGTTAATGAGCTTCAATGCATCTTTTCTTATTTTTCTCCTGACTGTCCTCTTCCTCTCTCACTGTGTGTTCATATGGAGAGTCCGTGGACAAATACTGCTGAGATAACACACATCAGGCTACAAAAAGAGCAAGTCACTGCTCACACACTCCTGCCCTCCGCTGCATGATGCCCGCCCCATGGGTCTGACCTTCTGCTCCTCTCTTATTTATTTCCTGAGTCTGCTTATTTACAGAGGCAACAATTCAGTCATACACAACCATATGTCCACATTTTGCTTATTTACTGCTTATTTACAGAAGCAACAATTCAGTCATACACAACCATATGTCCACATTTTCATTCTACAACTTGGCATCCTCTCTGCAACTCCGTGTTCTGTTATACAAGCATGACAGCAGGTCAAAACTACGGGGAATGTACATACTGTACTTATGGTCACACTGTCCCAATGCTCTGTTTAATTCTAGTTTGGGATGAGTTTAGGAGTCTGCAAAACAAATGGCTAATCACTTCCTGTAAAATTCTCACTAGCTCCTGGGAAAACCATACAATCCCCACATTTGAAAAGTAGATGGACAACATGTCAAACAAAGCTGACAGATATAAAAAAAAAAAATCTCAGGTAGAGGTAATGAAACACTAGAGTGATTGTACTTGGCTTAAGGAAAGCATCTCATCACCAAAGAAGGGAGCAATGACACATATTGCTTGTTACAAGTGCTTAGATCAAAATCCAGCTACAGTGATATTTTGAGTAAGGATAACCTGAACACAAGGTTCCATTAAATCGAAGAATTTACATATGAGTCCCAATAGGCAATGGGCCCTATTGTAAGCCCAGCACAAAGTGTTTTGGTGTCTTCTCTAATTTCCACCTGACACAATTGTCACTGATTCACCCAGCACTCATGCTGTTAAAATAGCAAATGATCATGTGCTGGATTTAGGCTGTGTGAAGTGACACTTGCATCCTGACTGGAGGGATGAGTGAACACATTCAGCACAGATTTGTAGACACCAACCCGTTAAGAGGACCAGAGGCTGGCGGTGATAACAGTGGTAACGTTAGTCGCACTCTATTTTGTTAGTGAATGCTACATTAGCTTTTTTGTTGTGTTATTAATATGTATATACAAATCCAAGCCACAATTCACTCCCTTTTGGTTTGCTCACCCTGTTTTGTCCTTTGCTTTCACACCCAGAGTAGAACCGAACACTGGTCCACTTGAAAGTAAACCAAGAACCCTATTTACTGGCAGACCAGAGTCTGGTTCTTTGTCTGCACCATGTGAGCTCTATCGTACATTCAACCTAGCATGGTCTGCAATCTCTTATCAAGCTACCATTGATTTACAGGCTCAGCCATGAAACTGTCTGAGATTGCCACAAAGTTGAAAGTTATCTGCCCTTTTCCTTTTTACACCCTGAAAGATTCTGGGCTTTCAGAGCTGAAGCCACTGCCAAGCTCATGGTACACATTCTTCTCAATCACAACGTCACTGTTTAACGATGACTCCCTGGTGCTCTTCCCTCTCATTAAGAGCATCCAACTGGATATACAAGTAGAGTATACAAGCATATGCTAAAAGTGGCTTAAAGTAGTCATGTGAAACCGAATGATCTGTCACTGGAACTGCTCTTCATTTATTGACCGTCATTAACGTGAAGTAATGATGTGAAAAAGAACTTATAAAACCACAGGCAACAAACTCCATACTCACAATCCCAGAGACACCTTTTTGTTTTTGTCAAGCCTATTGGAAACTGAAATATTGAAACCTTTTTGCTGCTTGAAAAATGATCAGTTTTAAATGAATAACGGAACAGACAAGGCTTTTTGTTTGCCACTGTGATCACAGAGGCAGGTGTGATCGAACCTTATTTAGCGTGGTGACATGCTTGACTGACTTGAGCACATCTTGCAGGTTGTTGTAGCTCATTATAGGCTAATAAATGAGAGGAGCATCGGCAGATAATGAACTGACCTACATTTGATAACAATACTTACAAGTTTGTTCCCCTAAAGCTGCCTGTATATGTTTTATAAGGCAGTGAGCCATGCATTCAGCTGTAGAAGCACTTGATCCAAATGTCGGAAAGGAATAAAACCAGAAAAAGAGAACTGCGCCAAGTAATACCCTGCATATTTTAGGGTGCACTCTACCTTCTTTACATATGTGGATGCAATGATGTAACCCAGCTGTAATGTCAAATAATCCTACTTCTACTGTAGCGTATAACCTAGATTCAGACAGCAATATTAGGTCTCATTATGGAGTCAGAACTGCGGCTCAAAGAGTGGTTACAGCATTGTATTTGGCGGTGCAGGTTCTGCTCTCTGAGGAGTTTTCCTGTATGGGTTCCTGCAGCCGGCTAATGATTCAGCGGGGAGCACAATCAAACCCCGGGGGTGTGAGAACACAGCCAAGCAGACACATCACAGAGATGTGGAAGACAGAGCTGGAAGAGAAAGGCCTGAAGAAACAGATGACAGGAAAAATGCTGAGGAGGAGCTGATGGTGAAGGCAGAGGAGCAGCAGGTGCACAACTTACATCAGCTTGTTTTGTGTGTTTAAAGTGATTTGTGCTGCAATGACTAAGAGATTTTGTTTGAGCAAAGGACTTTGTTTATGCGCTTTTTCTGCAAGAAGAGTTGTAATTTTGGAATTAAATTAGAAAAGTTATTAGGCATTTCATTGAGACACCTGTGCATGGAACGAAATAAAGCATTTTGGCAGATAAATCTAATTACGGCGGGCAGAGGCGGATTCAGGAAAGGATTAAACAGCAGGTTTTTTTTCAGGAGCCAGCCCCCACTGCTGTTTCTAAATCCATGGCAAGGGTTAGAAATGTGGACCTCATCTGCATCCCCAAAATCCTACCCCATCAGGAAATAAGCCAAAAAATGAACAGAAAACACCCCCCAAATCTAATCCTCCAACATAAACAGATGGCTGCAGCTTTGGTTGACAGATAAAATGTTGAAGGATTCATTTTATAAATGTCTGATAGTTTGATTTCATGCATAAAAAAATGGACCATTTTAAAGGGAGTTCAGTTTTATTGAGGCAACATTTTCAGATGATTATATATTGTCAAATAGATAAAATGAGGAAGGCAATGAGTTTTTAATCACAAAAGAAGAAACAATAATCAACCTCCACAACGAGAGCACATCCTGAGCATGAATAAAATTCATTCAAAAATTGAATAATTAACTTTAAACAGCTACAATCCGCCTCCAAAAAGCACATTGGTGGATTTACAAAATGCCCAACCTATGAGCCAAAATCATAATGGCGCTGGCTGGATTTTAAAGACATTTATGAGGCAAACATCTTGACAGCTAAACTGTCTACTAGTTAGCTAGCAGCTGCCTACCAGCAGTGGCTATTATCAGCCTAAGGCACACCCCACACTATTGAGTGACTGAAATCACACATCAAGACACATCATAAATCTACAAACCTTCAACAATCAGTGTCCTCAGTTCCCAGAGTGTTGTTAAAAGGAAACGTGACGTAGCACAGCGGTAAACACACCGCTGTCCCAGCGTTTCGGTAATATCGTGCAGATTTCAGATTCAAAATGAGTGAACATTTGCAAAAAAAAGAAAAACTAAGTTTATCAGTTTGAAAATTTAGGGTCTGATCTACTAAAGGTTTGCATGTACAAAAACACATGCAAACTTGATAGCGCGCGTGCAAAGGTGATCTACTAACAGGGTGCACTGAGGATTGGGTCTGCCAAATGAACAAAATAGCAAGTGCAGTCCATTTGGCATGTTTGCCTTCATAAATACACAGAATACATGCAAATTATCAGAACACAAAAAATACTGGGAGGAGGAGATGCAAATGTAATCATTAAGCACCTGCAATGTGATTTATCAAACCTGAGACTGATTGTGCGCTGTATTTTTGCATTTAAATCTAGCATGTTTGAAAGGCAGGTGCAAAACAGGCACAGTGTTACACACAGAAGGCTGCGGTCATTGTGGCGAGAAACAGGGGTCGCATGAATCGAATAATTTCCGTCACGGACTAAATTTTTTGATGAATGATGGACAGATTTGGAGGCTGTCCGCCATCATCATGGACTGGAAAAAGAGGGACGATCCTGTGTTCCATCATACTCATGCAGACAAGCGTAAAGTAAACCCTCTTTGTTTCACGCTCTAAAACGTAGAGCAGGTCATTTAACCTATGTAAAAAAAAAAAAAAAACCTTCATAGCCATTATCACTTTGTTTGTCACTCAGAGCTGACAGCATCACACTCTCCACACACTGACAGCAAGTTTAGATGCTGTCAGTGCGTGGAGAGTGTGACGCTGTCAGCGCAGAAACAGGCAAGAGTACCCGCGCAGTCTGTGTGTGCTCAACTGTAAAACTGCTCTTCACATGAGATGTTATTGAGGATGAAGCTGTGTAACTATGTGAATGCTGTCATTTAGATTATGTTTGATTGGAATCAGAAAAGGAAAATTAAAAATGACGGATAGGAATATGGCATGAGGGAAAAGTGACGACCTTGTCAGGTCAATGACAGACAAGTGTGTTCATTTGCCTCCAACTCCATGGCTTCTTACTTCATTCCTCATTCATGTGCCGGTAGCGCACACAAAATCCTCCTTTAAAGAGGGCAGTCCGCATCACTTAGGCGCCTGTTATCAACTGCGCGAGCAGTCATAGTAGATCACCCGCAATATACCCACAATTTTTTTGTTTGCACACACAATTTAGCACTTTTTATTTTGGATCTTAGTAGATCAGGCCCTTAGTATCTTGTCTTTCTAATGTATTCAATTGAATGTAGTTCAGAAAGGACTTGTAAATCTCTCATTCTGTTTTTATATACGATTTACACATGTCCCAACGGCATTGGTGCTGGGGTTTGTAGCTTTTCTCAAAGATGACAGTTCTTACTTTTAATATGAATACCAACCATGTTTAAGTCCTTTTAATCTTCATTATAGTCCTCTGTTTGCATGTTTGCATTATCATTCTGAATTCTCAATTGTACCATTATGAGACAGACATTAATCAGAGAGAGAGTCGACACCACATCTGGAAAGGTGCCACAGGTCAGTGCCCCAGTGTGGTTATCGGAGTCATAAAGTCAGGACACCTACCAGAATTAATCTATTAATGGGCTCCTCTATAGCTGGAAACCTTCAGTCTGGAGTGCCAGCTGTATGCCGCAGTCTGTCACCTGCTCCACTGTATTTGGTAATAAAGTCTCTCTGGGCTGAAAACAAGGAGACACACAATTTGAGTACAGGTCCCTGAGACAAAGTGCTGACATCTCCACTGCTGCTCCTCCCCTCAGAGTCCCTCTTGCACGCTTCAGTGGGAATGATTTCAAATCAACACAACAGTCAGATGCTCCGTCTGCTCGGCCTCAAACCCTCCACAGTCTGCAGTTTTAACTACAATCCTGTTCAATGTTACCTCCATATTTCCTCATCTTGCTTTGTGTTATTGAGTCCTGATGGGCTGCACTTCTCATCACAGCCACAGCGCTTCATTCAGACATTTTCCCCCAGAGAAGTATCGATTACACTCTGGTCACCCCGGTTTTAACCTTTAATGATTCAGGGAAGCTTGGCTGCACAAACATAATCTGCTTCTGTGATGTTTTGCCTCAAATTAAACTCTTCACACTTCTTTAAACTTCCCACTGTTCAGAGAAAGTTCTGACATCCAAACATCAGCTTTAAGCGACTATAATGGTGTAGCTGCAGGGCTTAAGATTGTTTAAGGCATTTATTTAAAGATGAGGAGAGAGCGGAAAGACCTTTAAGTTTTTCTGAAGTAAAGCACATTTCCATTCTCAGAAGACCAAATCAGCAGGGCTTTCACTGCACCTACATATCACTGTTGAATCTAAAGTTACTTAAAGAAGCTGAGATAAAGGCGCACCCTATATAGGCTACAAAACTAGGCTAACTTCTATCATTTAGCTTGCGGAGACAAAACATGCTGTTCTTTAAGTATTAAATGATCTCAGCAGAGAACATCAGCTTGTGCCTTTACAGTAAAAAAGTACAAACTCATTCATAATTAATTGAGCAGATAAATGCATGAAAATGATTATACATATCTGAGGATATACTACAGAAAATCTACAGTTTAAGATGTTTGAGGTCACACATCACCCCCAGCACATGCTGAAACCAAATCTACAAATACATAAAAACTACTTTACTTAAATTTTAACATCAGGAATAACCAAGATTTATTGGCTGCCTAAAAAGATATAACACTGGGCCCCTCTACCACAGCCAGTCTTTTGAAAGTGCCTTAACCACATCGTAACTACACAAATGAAGCGTTATTTTCTTCAAATAGATGTAGTTAGCACTGATAAAATACTTACTGTAGGTGATTTTAATATCCATGAAGACAAAAAAGTGATAGCCTTAGCTCTGCTTTCCTGTCCCTAATAGACTCAGTTGGTTTTACTCAGGCTGATCATGAAGCTACCCATCATTTAACCATACTCTCAACCTTGTTCTAACATACAGCCTTGATTTTTCAGGGACAGGTTGGGGTTTTTGAAGTGGGGTTGTGTGAGGTACATGGCATGAGCCTGAACGTGTGCCACAGTGTCACATTTGAGTTCTCTCTCCATTCAGAAGTCTCAGGACAGACACTAATGCTGTACATTGTTGTGCACGGTGCCAACATTGCACGTAATTAAAAGAACAAAAACAGCGTGGGGTCATCTCACGCTACAAACCCAAGCCACTTTGACTACACGCTACTTGAGACATGGTAGTGTTTGCTTTCAACATGTTGTATTTAAAAAATGGAAAGTACTGCATGCAAAAGACTTCTATTTGTTATTGTGTTATCAAAATGGAATTTTCATTGTTTGATTTTTCCTGGTATCAGATCAAAAGATAGTTCACGCTGCAATAACTAAAAACTTATACCATCACATCCCTGAAATCTCTGTTATGCCTAAACTCTTAATATAATGTTAATAGATTTTATTTTAGATGACTACTTGAGTATGTTTATAACAGCTACTGTTGACACTAAAATCTGGCAAGCACGTAGCAGCAACTAAGTGCATGTGGTCAAGACAGCCAGGTGAGGTTCAAACCAAGCAGCAAAATGAGGGAGAAAATGTAGGTGACATTAAAAGCAGCATGATTTCTGTTGTGATGATGGACAGGTCTGAGTATTTCAGAAGCTGCTGCTCTACTACTCTCATTACAACTAACTACCTCTGTGGTTTACAAAGAATTTTTTTAAAAGGAAAAACATTCAGTAAGAGGCAGTTCTCTGGGCAAAAATGTCATATTGATGTCAGAGGTCAGAGAAGAATGTCCTGGTTCATTATAATAGAAAGGTAACAGTAACTTCCAGTGATGCTCTAATGTCAATATGGACCAAAATCTGAGAAATCTTTGCAGCACCTTGTAAAATCAAGGCCAAGAAGAATTAAGGTGGTCCTGGAGGCAAAGTTTTGTCTAACCCAATACGAGTAAAATGTACCTAATAAAGTATCTGGTGAGTGTATATGTCTCAAGATGGTCCCTTCCTTCAGTAAGCCCCCTCCCATGGATCAAACATTTAGCATTTTAAAAGAGCCCGGAGTAAAAGCATAAAGGAGAGTGAGCATGACTCAGATATGAGACACTTTAGATCCGACAATCAAAATGAACTGAAATAAAATTAATGAGCAGAATCCCAAAGTGATCTCTCACTTCATTTGTAGAATCTCCTCTGACTTTGAATGTAGCTGCTCACAGGAGACTCTTTTCTTAATAGTCATTATCCATCCATCAGAAGTAATTATGACTCCAGGATCAAACCCCATAATTCACCATGGAGAGCTATTTGAAAATCTATATATATCTAATGACTGAAAGACAAGAGTCTTCTGATACATCTTTGACACATATTTTTTAACCTTTTAAAGGGATAGTTCGAGTTTTTTGAAGTGGGGTTGCAAGAGGTCCATGGCACTTGTAAATATGAGTGCAAATAAAGGAACTTGCAAGCTTTGTCCCTGAGGGGGAGATATCAGGGGGCAGATGCTAGCCGGTACATAGTTCATGTTGCCACCTAAAGAATTATGATTAGAAGAAATAACATTAGATAGAACTCAATTGAAGGTAAGACACCTGCTCAAACAATATTCACGCTTTACTCGCTGAAATCATGATGGATTTACAAACAGTTTGGTTTATTACAAACGTTATAAGAAATATTATGTTAATATATTAATATTACGTTATATAAAATTTTATATAAATTCATATAAATAACGTTAATTATGCAGGATTAAAACTACATCTCTGACGTTTCTGACAAAGTCAGCTGTTTGAAAATTGGTTGTTAATTGAGCATGCGACCCTTATTTCTCAGTACACGCTCAATAGACGTCAGTGTTATGAGTGAGCAAGCGCACTGTACCAAGATGGCCGCCATGTGAAGACGTCTGTCGCCATTGGCCAACAGTGTGTGTGAGTCATCTAGCCTTATTGTACATGTCTATGGTTAAAACTACTCCAAAAACTATGGGATTGGACCTTTCCTTGAAAACAAAATGCTACTGAATCTGCTGGCATCTATACTAAACTCTGTTCTAGAGGTCACTTCCTGCTGTCGTCTCATATGTAGCTCCCACCTCTTCATGCTTTAAAGGACGCTGATTGGCGGCACTGCAAGGTTATCAAATACATGCCACTCTGTGTATTTCTAGCTAAGTTGCAAAGATAAATGCCTCTGCAAGTTGCTGGTGTTGCCACCCACTAAACATGCAGTTTTTTTTTTTTATTATTGAAAATAGAGCCACAATTTGACCACATCTGCACCCTGTCTGCTATGATTACATTTTGTACTTCTCTGTTATCATTTCTGTTGACTGCCACTTGCGAGAGACCAACGTCCTTGGTTTGCAACACAAGCAGAGCAAAATGGATCAAAATGAAAAGGGAATTGTTAAGCAACAAGACTACAGTATTGATATTGATTCCTTGAGAGACTTGTTATTGATTTTTTTGAGAAGGTTGCTAGTTTGATTCCCGGATCGGTCAGGGCCTTTCTGTGTGGAGTTTGCATGTTCCCCCTGTGCATGCGTGGGTTCTGTCCATTCACTCCGGCTTCCTCCCATAGATCAAAAAATCATGCTCATTAATTAGGTTGATTGGTGACATCAAATTGTCCTTTGGTGTGAGTGTGAGCTTTAATAATTGTCCGTCTCTCTATGTGGCCCTGCGATTGGCTAGCATTCGGGTGTACCTTTCCTCTTGCCCAGCGTCAGCTGGGATAGGCTCCAGCCCCTGTGACCCCAAAAGGGATAAGCAAAATAGTTAATGGATGGATAGATTTCAGTTACTGTCCCAAATGAGGGCATAATGGCATTTTTTGGATATTCGTGGGGTCACTCACACAAGGTCTGAAAAAGAGGCCCTCCTGGATAAACTGGGACATCTGGTCACACTACCTCTGTGTATTCTATATACAAAACACAAAATAGCTACAAAACAGACCCTCCTTTAAGCTTGTGTGTAAAGAAGTCTCTATGACTGTACTGTTGAAAGACAATTATCATATCTTTGTTAAAGTGTTAGTCAGGTGTGGCCTATTTAGATCATCAGTGTCTGCGTCCTGCTGTGATAGTTGGTTTTAAAGACAGCCTAAGGGTTAAGAAAAATCTTCTAAAGAAAGAGGAAATGCATATTAAACAAGTGCGCAACCCTTTGTCATTATGTCTCCTGTTCACAACACAACACTGGAATTAAAGCATGTCTTAAAAGCCTTCAGAGAGGTTGAAATCTACTTTGACTTTCGAGGAGCTCTCTGTTAAGCGTCTTAACTTTACAACAGGTCTGGATTTAAGAATGGGAGTGGAAAGAGCCGTGCCACTCCAAATCTCGCTTAGCCAAATGCATTAGAGGAGCCTAAACAGTGTCGCTCCTGTATATGGAACTGTGTGCCACACTGGATTATAATTCCTGTCTACTAACCGGGGGACTGTAATGGGAATTGGGTGATTAGCTTTTTAGCTTGCAAAGAGAATGAGCCACATCTCTCTCTCTCTCTTTATCCCTCCACCTCTACTTTTTTACTCCAGTAACACGACACACTAAGCCAGCTGCAGGCCGCGTATTTCGCAGAGGCCCTTGCCAGCCTGGAGACTAAGGGATTCAAATTGGTGTGACAAGCCAGGGAAAGCGGGGTTTTACATTTCTCACTGCAGACGCAAATTAGCATAACTGTAACTCTGCCCGAGGTCAAATTTTCTTGTTCTGGAAAATCTGCCCCTAGCAACAAGGCAGCATAATTAAGACACAGTCGAGTTTGAGTCCCAGCCGCCTTTTGCCTCTGAACTGAACATAACCCGACATACAAACAAGACGCACGTTCACACGCACTTTTACCCATTTCCACGCACATTCTTGTAGTTCCTCTATTTTTTGTTTGTTCTCCAGCTTCACATGTTTGGGTGTTTGATTTCTCTGTTTCTCTACAAACAAAAACAGGACCTAGACAGGAAGAACAAAGTAGCAGACAGCCAATTGATGCAGTCTGAGAGTGCTGATATTCTTCAGTGTGGGCCCCCGATGCGCCTGCTCCACAATCAAAAGAGTCCAGCAGCCACCCACCACAAACTCAGATTACTCACACCGTGACTAAAGGCTTCCCTCTAACCACCAGAGCTGCCGGATTTTTAGCACAGTAGCACCAGGCAGCTCTGATACCGGGTGGGCACATTTTGAACTAGAACTACTGTGTGGTGGGTATGGACCTCCATGAGAGTGAAAGTGCGGTCAAGAAGAAGGGCTGGGGGGGTTTGTGGGTAGTTAAGAATCTTGTTTCTTCTATGGCCAAGGGGCATGTTTAGTTACTGGATTTAATGAAGCTATACTCCTAATCTTGCACCTCCAGTCTGAAACAATAACTGCACCAAGGAGGTTATGTTTTTGTCAGCGTTTGTCTGTCTGTCCGTCTGTCTGTCTGTCCGTCTGTGAGCAAGATAACGCAGAGATTTTTTGTGATCTGAATCCAGATGCCAATCCACAATTTTATTAAAGAACTTGTTAACATTGTGTGACAGGACAGTTTTTCACATTTTTAAGAATTACTTGCCTAACAATGACAAAATACCTTGGTGAAAGTTTGTACTCTCTGACAACTTGTAGTTTTTCAGTGTACACTGTATTAAAGGGACATTTTTTTTTGTGTGTCTTGCCTCACTCCCAAGGCCATGACAGGCAGATAGACACCATTCTTCAACTGTGCATGCAGTAACAAGGAAGAGACGGGCAAAGCTCGCCCACCACAAATGAGCTTAGCTCAAGCCCTGGGAGTCAATGGGTTATGCTAGCCTGCCTCTGCCTACAGTCATTAGATAAACTCTTCAGCAACTTTAAGAGTCCTGTGTGCTTGTTGTGACTTGTTTCTTTTACTGTTATGTTACGGTAACTATTTTTAGACAAAGTCTAGCACTTTATGTATTTTTGGAAAGAAATACGTTGGACACTTAACCACAGTGCGCATGCGCACACTACCGTGGATGTGCTGGTAAGTAGGTCAGTAAAGCAAAGCCTCTATTTATGGGTAGAAGAATACTGGTACTAAGATAATGGCCAACTTTGCAAGGAAGGACGAGGATGAATTTCTTCAGGACTGACGAATATCCACAACCTCACCTATTTGAACCAGAATATCCAGAAGAGGAATGCCATGTTTTGGAAGCTGAGCATGGATGAAGAGAGGCTGAGGCGGAACAGTTAGTCTCATATGTATTTCAATTGAAAATTATATAAAGTGCTAAACTTATTTAAAATAGAGAATTTAACATAACGCAGTAACAAAATGAGTCACAATAAGCACACACAACTGTTTAGAGTTGCTTAAGAGTTTATCTGATAACTGTAGGCAGAGGCAGGCTAATGCTACCCATTGACTCCCAGTGTCTGAGCTAAGCTAACTAGCAGTGGGCGAGCTTTGTCCAGTTCTTCCTTGTTACTGCACACACAGTCAAAAGAATGGTGTCTATCTGCTTGTCATGGACTCAGGAGTGAGGCAAGACACAAAAACAAAACAAAAAATATTGGTGTAAGCCTTTAAGATTACCTATATTATGACCAGCACCAAGTGTTTTGGTGTGAAGCACAGGTGTATTCCCTAATTCAGTCCTGATGCATGTGTCATTTGTCCATAGTGTGCCCATGTCATTTAAATAGCAAATCAACATGCACTCCCGTTTGTGCTCAGGGGTGTGTTTGTCTGAAACAGGAAGTGGTCAGGCGCAGAGCTGGCTAACTTAAGGATGCAGGGTTTAAACTGGGCTACAAACCTCCTCATATCTGGTCTAACGTCTAGAGTCTGTGGCATAGGGTGTTTCTGATCATTTCAGGAGACAGTAGACATTGGCACTTACCCACAACATCAAAAAACACACTTTTCTGAGCTTTTTTCACAAACATTGGATGCACAGCAGCACACAACCACTATTAAGTACCAGAGCATTTGTTTGAAATTCAGTTTCATAACAGGACAAGGGCTGAGGGACAGCATTACTTTCTTTTTTTGTGCATTTCTCTTCAGCACTCCTCGGCGTGTGTAATCGCGTAAGCAATTGAGACCAGATTCATGGATTTCTGCTGAGAAAATGAGAAAACAAACTGTTTGAAGTGCACAGCTATAAGATATACAGTAAACAGGGTTTTCATAAACATATAGAAGTCAGATCCTGTCTGTTTTAGCTGGAGATTTTAATAATAGATTTGGTTTCTTTCTGCAGAAGTTTCTGACTTTTGATTTTTTTTCTTATGTTATGCAGGGTTCTGTGTTTGCTCTTTGAGTTTAGTAGTACAATTAAAGGACATTGATTCAATAATCTATCTGCAATCCTGACTTAACAACTAAACCTGCTGTTTAAATAATGAAATCATACCCGCCCAGCACACACTGACTTAAAGGGAATGACAGATGACAGTCTGATTGGCTTGATCTGTGCCATCACCAACATTCCCAAAAAGTTTAATCAAAATCTGTTTGTAACTTTTTGAGTTGTCTTGCTAAGAGACAGACAGACAAACAAACCAATAAATTTCAGAAAAAACATTACTTCCTTAGTGGAGGAGACAGAAAGACAAGTTTGTAAATGAATAAAGACAATAAATAAAGAGTTGGTGAATTAACTGAGGCACTCACTGGCATTTTGGAGCTACCCCTTGAGTATTAGAACACACAAGAGCTTGAAAGTCCTGGAAAGACATTTAGATCAAGAGCAATAAAAACATCAAATGTTTGTATGAACATTGGGCTCAGTGACCATGACTTTCTGCTTCTGCAATCGAAGTTGTTCATCCTTGAGTCAGAAAGGACATTCGTGAAAAAGTTCAAAGAAAATCCCTGAAAACATTGTTGAGATACCATGATGTGTTCACAAGAAAGAGTGAAAATGAATTCCAAAAAACGTAAAATTTTACTTTTAACATCCAATCAGTTCATCAAACAAGCCAGGGTAGAAATTTGTGCAAAGTTTGAAGAAACCCTTTAAAGAGTTCATGAAATGTTGCTTTAACTAGAGAAGGATGAACAACCTTGATCCCCGACCTCCAAAATCTTGTTTCTTTGCAGATAAATCAAAATAATATATGAACAAAGTTTAAAGAACGTCTTTCAAAGTAATCTTGAGATGAAAAATGAACTTGAGTGCAAAGCTATAAGAGTTAATAAACAATCACACTCACAAGCTAAGGATTAACATGAAACCGAATGTTAAGATTGACCTTTAAACCAATACCTTAGAAATGGAATCTGTTCATCTCATCGACATTTCATGAAGTTGTAAAACATCCCTGAGTGTGTCTTTGTGCCTACGCCTACGTTTGTGCTGCCAAGGACATAAATTGAGGCAGAATTGTAGAATAAAAGCACGTAAATCATTAATATTTCCCTTAAGTAACACCTAATACTCAAAACATACAATGTTCCCTCCTTCAGATTGTAATGCAAGTCTGTGTACGTCTGCATGAGCTGCATCTGAGATAAGGATGAACCAAAAATCTCTGAGTGAGTGTCAGTGTGAATATCCTGAAGGTGACACAGCAAAGACGCTCTTTATTACGCTTCCTCTCATGCATGTAAAGTTCAGATGGCTCCATTTAAAAGTATGCATCATTTGTTACAGCTTTTGAGCCGCAGCATTTCAGATGACCTCACTAAAAACGAAGAGGAGAGAAGTGAAGTGACTCAATAGCTGTTTTTATTTTTTAAAAAAACCTGAGAAGTGACAGGCGGAGGACCAGTGAAGCAGCACCAATCGACATATTTCAAGACAAAATGTCACAAAATAAAAGTGGTTTAAGGCAGCAGAGGGAAAATTTATCAGGCAATACCTTACATAGGCACTGATTCAGAAAGTTATGGGAAACTTAAATGCCTGTTGCACGACTTTCCTCATAAGAAACGACACTAATGTCATTTACAGAAGCTCAATATTCTCTGAGGATTTTTAGCTTATGGCTTATAAAACAGCAAATGTTGAAAATGTGCATACAGAGGTCAAATTTTGATAATGACAGGCTCTCTAAATGACATTCTGAATATCTTTTCACCAAGGGTCAAATACATACTGTGTAAACATGAACTCACTGGCCCCTAATAAGCTAAACTACTTGTTCTACAAATCACTAATCAGCCAATTACATGACAGCAACTCACTGCATTTAGGCATGCAAAAAGGTAAGCCAGCATGTAAGAACACAAATCAATTTAAGCAAATATCGAAGATGTGAGCCATTCCTGTGTGTGCTCTGTCCTAATGTGCAATATTGTTCTGTAATTCCTCTTTCAGATGGATTTATGAGACTGATCATGCTCCTACATTGTGGCTTGCTACTTAACCAATCACCTGTCAATGAGATCAATAGATACTGATGCAGATCCCAAGGGAATCACAATATTTTCAGAACAATATCAGTAACAGATACTTGGCAAAAACGTCTGTTATCATTATCATCAGATATTAATTTCTCACAGATATTTCCAGCCAATGTTCTTTCTGTACATACTGGCCATTAATATCTCATATATTGGCTGTAATATTGGCAGAATGTACAAAATTTACCGCAGTGATTTACCTCATTATCAGTGAATGACCACTTGATAAATTTAAGTATCATTTATTAAAGATGGGCATGTTGCTTTCTTTACTTCACATCTCTTTCTAACACAAACAGACTGTTACCATGAAAGGAACATGGCAATTTTAGTTAAGTGGAGACTTTGTGTTCCTGACAACAAATAGCTGTATTGGCAATAATAAGTTCAGAAATATTGTCATATCGGATATCAGCAAAAATCCAATATCCTGGATCTCTACCAATCACATTTCATGTTTGTATATAGCTTGATTAGTGTTTGCTCAACAAAAAAGCACAAGAATATCTCATGAAGCAAGGCGATAAACATCCTGCAATAAAGGCATTTAAATTGCTTTACATAATGATTCATTTATAACCTGTATATTAAACAAACTTATTGACAGACTAAAAAATGTCAAACAAGAAATATACAGTAAATAGTCTGACAAATACAAGGGAATAGGTAATAACATTAACTTTGTTACATGTTTAATAACATGAACAATGTTACATGTTTACATCATGTTTGGTAACATCATGTAACTATGTTACATGATGTTACCAATCCAATTTCTTATACTGTTAATAAAGCAACAAATCTCTTCAGATTTTATTTTAACACATCGGGCTCTAATTTCCTGGCACAACTCAGGGTGGTGCAGCCTGGCGCACCCTGCGCAGTGGTAATTTCGTCCGGCGCACCGCCATGCGCAGCCAGTTTGGCAATTTGGTAGACCAGCTGCGCCGAGATGGGTGTGACGGCGCACCAGGGGGAGGTGTCGAAAGATTCAGCTTGGCGCAGTGACAATTTCGTGCCAAAAAAACGTGCGGCAAGGTGCGCTGAAAGCTTGCCAGCTCCAACCTGGTCTATTCTCGGGGCAGGAGAGGCGCACTCGGGCAGTGGTAATTTGGCTGACAGACGCACAGTGCGCACACATCACCAAAACCTCACAGGCAGGCGTCCACAGTGTCAGGCACATTTCAATGCAATAAACAATCACAGCAACCACTATTTAATGTAACTGCCTGAACCAGCACATACATTTCTATCTATATTAATTGTCCCGTCACATCTGATGTCAGATCAGAGATGTTTGTCATAACTAACGAGTTCATATCTCTCAAGCCAACCACAAACAGCCACATCATCCGATACGGAGTATCCGGCTTCTCTCATCTCATGAAATTCAAAAGAAAAGAAAAGAGAGAGAGACGCTCTCTGAATAAATGTAAGTCACTCTGTGTCTTAAGGATTTACCTGTGATTGCCCATATTTCTCTGTTTTAATCTTTATTTGTAACGTGATCTTAAAAGATGGAGTAGCCTACATTATTGCAAGGAGGATGAGGAGGAGATATATTTTCACCTAAGGCGCTGCTATTTGGCGATGACAGACCAGTAATGCAGGTGGATCACAAGCATGATGAATGGATTAGCTGTTTAAATGTAATTATTATTACTTAATTTTGTACTCCTATTATGGCAAAGGAACAGATTACATCTGTCCCGCGAGGTGGTCCACACGGTGATGCGCATCGAGGCTCCAATGCGCGGCCCGGTGGCCCCTGCACTCTCCCAGTTGCTGCAAAAGTGACAGCGGCTCTGACCATCTTCTCCACCGAGGTTAAATTGTCACTGCGCCTCGCCCGCGGCGCATTTAAAGGCGGGGAGAGGCGTTCATTTGATTGGTGAAGATCACACTCGGCTGTGTTAAACCCACTCAAGTCTCATCTCCTCCCTCTCTGCTACATGCACCGGTAGGAGGGACGGAGGCGTGGGTGCGCCTGCCTGCGCCAGACTGCGCCGTGCACGAAACTTGCAAAATGCCCTGGACACACCCTGTTGGCACTGCGCAGGCGCGGCGCAGGGCAGGTGTGCCCCGCCTGCGCCTGGTCTACGAAATTAGAGCACATCATGTTTTTACCTTCATCGAATAATAATTCTACAGAACCAATAGGAACACATATAGCTTTACAGGCTGGACCTTAAACGTGTCACTAAACATAATGTGTAAATGTAGCTGGTTTAGCTTTGCTAATTAGCTTTAATTTTCCTTGGTCACGGAATTCCTTTTATTCTTAATTATTAATATAATTATTTTAACAAAGTTTTTTGTGGTTTTAACAGTTTTTCAGAGTCTGTTGTAGAGTTGTCAGAGTTTTTCATTCCTCTCCACAGTTAAAAGGTTGATTAAGGTGCTTAATCAAAAGTGCTGTGCTGATGTCCTTCACCCTCTGGGCTCTATTTTCATAGACCAGGCACCTGCCGTGCCCAACGGGGTGTGTCCAGGACATTTTGCAATTTTTGTGCACGGCGCAGGCCGGCGCAGCAAGGCACACCCACGCCTCCATCCCTCCCACCGGTGCAAGTGGCAAAGAGGGAGGAGAGAAGGCGTGAGTGGGTTCAACACAGCTGATAGAATCTTCACCAATCAAATGAACGCCTCTTCTTGCCTTTAAATGTGCTGCGGGCGAGGTGCAGTGCCAATTTCACCTCATCATGGACGAAGGCAGCAGCAGCAGCTCCAGGCAGCCAAACTTCTCCCAAGGAGGAACCTGTTAGCTTGTGCTGGTCCGGGAGGTCCAAGCTCGCAGTACCAGAATATATGGTAATGCAAACAGACCTCTACGGGCTGATGATGCAAAAACAGCCTGGGAGGAAGTTACTAATATTGTAATACTAATATTATTACTGATAAACTATAAATCATAAAATGTTTTCAAGGCTAAACTCAAGCACATTTCTACTCATAGCAGGAGTTTACTCAGCCCCTGCGCACTGACTCACAGACTCAAAAGAAGCCAAAAAAATACAGAGGGCAACAATAAATACCACAATTCACATGAGTGTATTGAACTGTAAGCATCTTGATAAACAGCTCAATATTCTAGTGAGGATTGTTGCATCCTTAGTAAGCACTTAGTTAAGCCAGGGGTGAATGTATCGTTGACTACAAGCATTGATTTTGATCAACCAATCATGTATTTCAAACAAATACTGGTCAATATTGATCGATGCTCAATCTATTACCGCACCTTTGTTATTTAGCAGACCACTGGATTTTTAAACAGAAGCTTGACTGGCTTCTATTTTGTCAAATAGTTAAAGCAGCCTCGAGCAGAGCAGGCGAGCTGCACGTACTCCAGATGTTCTTAATATCTGTCTGAGAGAAGCAGATGTTGTGCACTGAGACTGAGCTCCCCATGAAGATGCTTCACTCATCTTCATTCAAACTAAACGAGTGCCACTAGTTTTAACTTCTTTTCTGGCCAGAGAGAGTTTACTTTGTTTTGTTGTCTTATTCACTCTCTGTAGTGGCATAACTCCTATACGTTTGTCAAGAATCTTTTTCTGTTCACTACATGCACAATAACATCCAGATCAGGGCGGAGTGAAAACAGGAAACACCTCCTCATCTTTGACCTTTGTAAAGGAGAGACCACTGATTTTTAATAAGTAGCCTGCCTTTACTTCATCTGATCTGCATCTCGACAATATGACTGCAAAACAACCAAAATCAATGACACTGCAGCACTCTTCATTTCTGCTCCCACCCCCACCCTCTGCTCCACAACAACACCCTCCCTAGCTCGCCTCCTTAGGGCCTCCTTCTTTTTCTCCTATTATTTGTCTCCACCCTTCTAGGCTCCTGTTTTTCTGTCACTGCTGATCCCTGTCACTGAAGATTACATCATCTTTAGTGATGAGGTAGACTGCTTTGTGTTTGAGTTTGGGTCAAAATTAAGCTGTTCTGTGGAAATATTCTGATGCGAAGGGTATATGTGTGCATGTGTGCATACACATTTGTGCGTCCTGGAGTGGCTGAAGGCCATGCATTTAAAACATGCAGTATCTCCAAAGGCAGTCCAGCTTTCAACCCAGTCAGATATCTGATGAAGAACAACAGAGGTTTCTCTGAAATGTGATTCTATCAGCATCACATTTCAAATAAACCTCCAAAGGCTGCACTAGATCACAGTCTGAATGAATCTTGTATGATCATCAACTACTTAAACAGTCTGTGATTTAAACATAAGCTTTATAAATTAAAACTGGCATGGCTGACCTTTTCTAATTCAGCACCTGCTTTACCCCTAAAAGGACTGCAGAGATCTATTAAAAGCTCCTCGTACAACTGTAAAAAAAAAAAAAAAAAAAAAGCATGGTAAAAGGACTTTAATTTCAAATGCAAAATCTTAACAAGACATAAAATGTTAAATAACCTCTGGAAGACTTTGATCAGATGCTTTTTACTTACAAAACCCTTCAAAGATTTCAAAGAAAACTGAAAATCAAATGTTATAGACACAAAACTCTAGAGGAATTTATATGGTTATTTTAATATAATACTTGGAAGACAGCAAATAGTTGTACAAAAAGCTCTACAGCCCCTACAGCTAGCAATCAGTATCACTGTCTGCATAGACACTTAAAAGGACTTAAAAGGACTCAGCCATATCGCTTCAGCCTGTGCAGACCATTCAGGCTGATCTGAAATTGGTCATTCAATGAGTATATATGCACTTTAAGTCTCTGGACACCCACATAGCTGTTTTAATCACTGGTTAATTAGACCAGGAGAACTGTATACTATACTAGCAGTACATACTGATGTCGCCAAAATGTAGTATGTAATACGCAAACATTTACGACATCTGCAATTTGCCAAAAGTATATAGCAGCATGAATTTGACCAGTGTACCTCGAGTACTATTACACAAACTGTAAAATGCTAAGCATGGGTTCTGTTAAATTTATATGATTTATACGTGCCTCACAGCAAGAAGGTCACCCGTTCGATTCCTGGGTCGGGCACGGCCTTTCTGTGTGAAGTTTGCATGTTCTTCCCGTGCATGTGTGGGTTCTCTCCGAGCACTCTGGCTTCCTCCCACAGACCAAAATCATGCTCATTAGGTTAACTGGTCACTCTAAATTGCCCTTAGGTATGAGTGTGAGCGTGAATGGTTGTCCGTCTCTATATGTTGCCCCCCCCCCCCCCACAACCCCGAAAGGGATACGGGGTATAGAAAATGAATGAATGAATGAATAAAGTGAATCAAACTCAGTAAATTTACATTTATCAAGCCGTTACATGGATGGTACACATAGGCCTATCTCATTTATGTATTTAGAGGCGAAAATAATGCAAAACGAAGCAAAATCTCTTGTCAGACTTTTTTGAGTGCTTTAATGGACGTTAATGCTGTAAGCTAAGGTACCAGTTACTTCTGTTTCATGACCAGGAACAGAAGTCTGCTTAATTTTGGATTGGGAAGGGAAGTCACACAACTTTGCATCTTTAGTTAAGAGGAACTGGGTTACATGTGTTTAATTTAGTTTTGTATTGTCAAATAGTCCCTCTGATCCAAACTTAAGCCCAGTAGGTTTCAGTAATGCACCTTATCCAATAGCTGAATAACAAAAAGGGGAAGACAACCAATCAGCTCGACTGGGTGTAGCATACCATAGAAAACCAGCTCCAACAAATTGCCCGAGACAGTGTGAAAAAAGAGGTGGCTTGTGGTACTTAGTTTGTGAAGACATTGTTACATTGTTAAGACATGTTATAAGTGTTAAGTATGTGTAAAAGGGGGTTTATGTTTAATCTGTCATTTATTTTGTGTTTTACCTTTGTGTACCATGTAAAAGTGCACTTCAGCGTATTGCATAAGTTTTCAATCTGTCTGATTTACAGCCTCTAATGCTTTCAAATCTTCCACCAAGTGGATTTTTCCAGGGCTGAGTCCTATTTGCTGTCATTATTCAGGTAATTCAATGTCAGATACAAGCAAATCCCCATCTCACTTAGCTTCAGCTCATAAAATCTGCATTCTTGGAAAAAATTAATCACCAATCATTCCCTGACAGGAGAGGAAGGCTAATTCAGCTTTACTCCCACAAAGACTAAAAACCATCAGAGCATTTTGTTGCACCCACATGCAGCTCATGATTCAGCAGAGGATCTTAAATACTGGCTCAAGGATTTTAGGGGGGTGAATCTATTTTCATTTACCCTCAGAAACAAGTGTTTCAACTCACACGATGACAGGTTTTGGTAAAATTTTCAACAAGATCTGTGAATCAGAATGACACAACATGGGATTTGTGAATCATGATAGTGATGAAATAATTGATTAACAAAATTTATTTGTTAAGCAGCTTTTTTAAAGTATTTCATTTATTCATTTCAACAGATATTTGATGGATCCAGATTTGTTTCGTAATTTTCAAAACATTTTTCTGCACAGCCGAAGAGCAGCAGGAGTCAGACTCGGAGAATGAATCATGACATAGTTGGAGCTTGTGAATTATTTGTCACAGAAGCTTCAGCTCCACCGAAGAGACTAAAAATATCATCAGACAAAAGCATTAAAACTGTGAGTAGCAGATGAGAGACTTAATTGAGATATTAGACAAATATATTTGTTTAAATGAAGAAATTACTTCCAAAATTTGGGTCAAAACAGTAAAAATATTCAAATGTCGCCAACCAAAGCCAAAATTTTCACTGATCATCAGCAAAGCCATTGACTGATCATGTAAGCCTTCAAACTGTAGTTCAGAAAGCTCATTTTGCTGTGGTCCATCACGTTGGATTGATGTCAGCTTTTTTCACACTGTATAGTACAGTTGTATGTAGCACACATTACGTTAAATCTGAGTCGAACCAGAGAAGTTAACAATTTTGTAAATTTTGCCTTGGCCATTGAGAAGTTAGACTAAACCATACATTTGCAAAATTAGCTCAAGCAAAGTGAGTATTTTCACTTTGTCACCAATTTGCACCCTGACCATATTATTCAAGCAAACTCATTTCTGATCTATTCAAAGTTTTGGGGGATATATAAATTCTAAGTAAGCCAGAGTCAAGACTCCATGTGATTATTAAAATGACCCTTGACTGAGGCCCCATTTACATGACAACAAAAATGGCAGAAAATGGAGAGTTTTCATTGCATTTTTGGCTCCTGTTTACACGAGAATGGTGTCCGGAGTGCCTGAATCTGCAAACTTTTGAAACAAGGGTCCAGAGTGAAAAGTTTGAATACATTTTCATTTCCGTCTCCGTGTAGACGAGATTCAGTGTTTCACTCTGAAACCCTGACGTCACGGCATGCACAGTACCCTTTCTCATGAAGGTTGTGTGCACATCCCAGGAACAACTACAAAAGCACTCAGAGAGCGCAGACCTCCGCCAAGCAGCTTCAGTCCACTTTGGCGAAAATGGTCCTATCTGGCAATGTTACAGAATCCTTTAAACAATTCCTGTACCCGGATGGTGATTTGGATCAGTCCCAAAATCTAATCATTTCTTCCTCATCCCATTCCACACATTTCCTGAAAATTTCATCCAAATCCGTCCATAACTTTTCAAGCCATCTTGAACACAAACAGACAAATAGACAAACTAACCAACAGCGGCAAAAACATAAACTCCTTGGCGGAGGTAACAACAACAACAGCTTCGGCCGTCTACCGAGCAACATGTGTGCTTCTTACTGTCCTCAGTTTGTTATCTGAACAGAAATATCCAGACACATTTGCTGTCGAGACAAGAAACTCCTGCATCTTCGTGCGTCCACTTGCCATTGTTGTTTGTGAAAAGTTTGTCTTCACCGGAAAGCATACATGTGTCCTAACACTGCTGAGTCACTACAAAATGGCAACCCCATCGACTGGCCTGGCATGCATGCTACAACTCTTTCAGTCGTTCTCACATCTCCGTGTGAATGCAGAGCGTTTTTGAAAACGCAAAGGAAAAACCTTTCCATTTCTGGTGACAACGTTGTCGTGTAAATGGGGCCTGAGTCTTCAGTTGGAAATATACTTAATGTTTGTCCTGCAATCTTGTGTGTGCCTGCAGGCATCATGAGTAACTTGTAAATACAGAATTCTTAGGCCATATTCACACTGCAGGCAAAAGTGGTCCTAATCCGACTTTTTTGCCCATATGTGACCTACAGTATATATGATTATTTTTTATGACAGTCCTCAGGGCACAAATCTTCTTTATTCTAATCAGGCCCGGGCCAGTTTCATATGTGGTCCTAAATTGTATACATGTCCAATGTTTTTCAAAGTGACCGCATTCTGAACAGTCAAGTCCAATGGATGAAACAATTATGGATGAACTCTTTGTCAGTGAAATCCCTGATGTCACAATCCCATCACTCCTGGCTCGGACTCTGCATTCACACACACCTCTGTAATGAGCTAACTGTCAACAAGATGGTCCTCTTGTGCAACACTGTAACGGTCTCAGTGTTACAGTTTGATGACTGACATGTTAACGGGTAACTTAGCCATGTTACTGTGTTAATGATGTTACTGTTGCTCAGGAGAAAAGTGTCCTCTCAAATTCTCAACTCAACTTATTTATAGACAGTGTTGGGAGTAACGGCATTAAAAAGAACGCCGTTACTTACGCCGTTACTTTTTCCCAGTAACGGGTAATCTAATTAATTACTATTTCAAACGTTATAAGGCGTTACCGTTACCAACAGTGAAATGTGGCTAGTTACTTTGCACCGATGTCAAGCAGCTGTTATCCGACCTGCCTTGCTCAGCCAGACACATGAGAGAACGACATGCCAGAAGTGCCAGGTCCACTTATTATAAGCGACTTCCAGCTTCTTCTTTTTCTAACTTGCATGTGTATATTGGGAGTTATGGGTTGCAGTTTTTTCCAATAGTGCAGTTGCTCATTTGGGCTTGTTGTGCCCTCAAACCCAGGATGAATCTGGTGCATGATCTACCATCAATATAAACCCAATTCAGAAGTTATTAAAATTATTTTATCCCACCCTAACACAAATTTAATTTTACTGTAAAAACGATGTTTCCACCTAAAATAAGTCCTTATAGCAAGAATTACATTTATTTCTAATGTAGCTACTACTGTTTTCACCATAATGAAGCTGTAGAGGATTAACATAAAACTTAGATCAAAACCTGACATGCCTTTTTGGTTACAAAAATCAAGGTTAGACAGACTGTTTAGCAATAACAGAGTTACAAATAACAGTAGCCCCTCCCTTCACTTCTGTATAAAGAAAAGGATGTTCCACCGCCAAACAAAAGGATGTTGAATAAGTCAATTCGGAGACAAAAAAGAAGAAATAACACTTTGAAATTGAAATGTAACATGGATAAAAATTAAAACACGCTTCATGTAGGCTTCTCTCTTTAAAAATGCTTATTTCAATCGCAAAATCTGGCAACACGGCTTGATGCAGCAATGTCGAGTCCGGAGCGGTCTGTGGAGTTGAAACTGGCGTTTTCAGGATGGAAGTACAAGGGCTAACAGGCAAGAACACACATGTAAAGTGTACATTATGTCCTAAAGCAAGGTGTTTGTCTGTTGGAAGTAAATCTAAAACCTAGTGACCAAAAACACCGAGAACTCCACTGATGATGTGAGCGCTGCTGTAGCAGGACACGTAACAACAAGGAAGGACACAGAGACAGAGCCACACAGTTCAAGCAGCAAAAGCTTTTTCAAAGAAGTAACGCATCAATTACTCTCCCTGGTAACTAATTACATTTATGAAGGAGTAATTCCGTTAGTTATTCAATTACTTTTTTGGGAAAGTAATTAGTAACTATAAGTAATTACTTTTTGAAGTAATTTGCCCAACACTGTTTATAGATCACTTTAAATACAAACAGGATTTAAGCCAAAGTGTCTATTATATAATTAACTCTCATGTGGTTTCAGTGATAAGATGTTGTCAGGTAATCATATTTTTTTGGCCAGTGACACAAAAAATAAATTGAATACCGCAGCTTTAATGGAAACCAACGAAAGTTTGTCTGATGTCATTAGGCGCTACCTATCATGGGCACAAGACCATAAACTACTTAGCTTGAAGGACGCTGTGTTTTTAGACTTTCAGTGGCTTTAAGGCTTACAGAACATGCAATATTTACAATCTGCTGACATTCCCCAGATAAAACAATCAATCAGTTACAAAAGAAATCAATCAGACAGTTAATGAGTATAAAACGCAAGCAATAGCTGCAGCTCTGTGGGATGAATCAAGGCTTTTTATATGGAATTATTGAATCATACACACCATGCTGTAATCGCATTAAGCTGATGACCCTGCACAGCTCTTTAGAATAAATGTATTGACTGTATTTATTTTCTACAGAGGCTCAGTGGATGTGACGGGTGCATTCATGTTGGAGACATTCAGACAGGTGGAATGATTCTAGTCTTCATGCTCGCCTCAAACATCGTGATGGTAGCAATCTAATGAGTCACTGTGTATCTGGGCCAGTGACAGGGATTGTTGTACTTCTCTGAGCAGCGGCAATGCTCATAATTCATCCACAGCTACTCTGAATCATCAATTTAACAACAAAGGAGAGAGAGATTGAAGGCTTTACATGTTGTGTCACAGCCTTTAGCTCGTCATTCTCATTCACTACCACGCTCTCTGTTGCCCTGGCCTTACTTCTGCATGGCTTCATATCCTCTGTAGGGCCGCGGTGAGTGTGTGAGCTCAACCACAAACAGATAAATCAAACTCAAGCGAGCCTCACAGCCGATCCCTCCGACATTCCCGGAGCTGTCGGCAGAGATTCACAAGCACGCCAGTCGAGTGAAGTGGCATTTTTCACAAAAGTGAATCACAAGTTGCAAAGGGGGCCACGCTTCCTGCAATGTGTGCCAACTTCCTCCCTCGTGGCTCTGTTTTTCCTGACAGTAATGCTGCATGAAAGGCGCTGTCTGCCTGGATGCCTGTGGACTCGGAGGGCCTGGTTCACAGAGCAGACAGCGCACCTCACAAACCTCCAGTGTGGGTCTTATTAATTTTGAGCTAACCTGGGTTCATTTCAGCTCTGCTGTGAAACTGTTGTAAGAGCCTGAGCCGTGTGTTAATGCAGACTGAAGGGAGGGATTTCATAACTAGCAAATCTCTCAACTCATTAAATAAACAATAATATTTCACTACATGCAAACTTAGGCTGACCTCATTTGTACAATTTCCTAGCTTCTCTCTCCAGTTTTGTATTTTCTGTGACGTTCACAGACATTATTTCACACTTTACATCTACTGTTGTGTTTTAAAAACCCTGCAGAGCAGTGGAAACACATTATGTGGAGCCAAAAAAGCTCTTGAAGCTAAAAGGAGTAAACAAAGTAGAGGGCTGAGTCATAAGATGTGCTTGTTCTTGAAACACAGACTGGGTGATATAAACCCAAAGTCATGTCTGGATGGGTTACAGCTGAGTAAAGTTATGTATACATCTCTATTAGGGATGCAACAATACATTTAGCCCACAGTTTGTTGAGTACCTTTGTTTGTTGGTCACAGTTTTTGTTTCAGTTCAGTTTTGACAGCCTTGGCCACTAAAGTGTTTTTTTCTGTTCCAATCAACAAGTTATTGGGAAGAAAGAGCATTTTTTTTTAATTCCCAAGCAATTCTTCCTTTAGCTTTAAGTTAAAAAATAAAACATTTCCCAAAACATCTTGAATGCATTCGGATAACTGGTGACTCCAAATTGCCCCCTAGATATGAGTGTGAGCGTGAATGGTTGTCTGTCTCTTTATGTGGCCCTGTGATTGGCTGGCAACTGGTCCAGGGTGTTCCCAACCCAATATCTGCTGGGATAGGCTCCATCACCTTGCGATCCTTAAAAGGGATAAGCGGTATAAATAATGGATGTAGGAGCCATGCTGTAAATATAAAGATAAAAAAAAAAAATACACCATCTTGCCAAATTCATGCCATATGAACACATAAAAGAATGAAAATTACATAAAATATGCACAATAGTCCCCAGGAGTTAAATATCATTCTTCTGGCGAAAGTATGTAAAACGTTTTTCTGATCATTCTGACTTTAATCCCCAAATTCTTAATTTATTTAGAATTATGACATCAATCTAAGAATTATTGAGTTTTTCTCTGCATTTTTACTTTACTTTCAGAATTTTTTTCTCCTTAGATTTGTGAAATTTTTCTCAGTATTCTGACTTTTTTTTTAATTCTTACCTAAATCTCAAAACTTTTTTTTTTCACAGTATACTAACTTTAATCTTGGAATTGTGTCTTCTTTCACAGACTGTTGTACCTCTAATATTTATTTTAAATTTAAAATGTATTAACTGGCCCTATCCTCATCTATACAATCTACAAAATAATGTCTGATAAGTTTCCTTCTTTGAAAATATGTCATAATTTGTTAAAAACTCATAATACCTCTGCCCTTATTTTGTCCTTTTCAACCAATGTTTGCATGAAGTAAAAGAACAGGGAGTCTTTGATTCTTTAAACCAACAAAAGACTGAATCCCAATCCTATGATTTAAACCACAAAGAAAATAATTCTGTTTCATACGGTGTGTGGCTTAGATGAGAGTTTATGCTCTTGTTTTACTGCCGCATTTTTTCACTGATTCAACTAAACTGAAACAGCATTTTTCATGAAGAAAGGCGAAACACTACTTTGAGCGTCTCCAGAGAAATATCTTCCTTTTCCACTTTGGAATGAACAAAGTGTGCTGAGCAGTGCCTAATGTTTTAAATGATGCAGAAAGGGCTTTATTCCAAGCACTGAGAGTGGAGTGGGAGCTGAACACGGGATGAGGGAGGGCAGGAGGTTGAGTCTGAGTGATGTTTTATACTCCCAACATTAATCCCTCTCTCTCTCACTGGCTCGTCCTCTCTCTTTCAGCGTCTCTGCAAAGGGACACGCGCTAATCTGAGATAATAGCTCAATTGCAGCCTTCTTAATGATCACTTTGGGCGAGCCGGCTTTGTGACACACAGACTCAGGGCAGTAGGCCAGTGGAGCAAGAGGCCGAGCAAACAACCCAAACACTGCTTAATAGACACACCAACAAATGTTTGGAGGAGGAATGGACTCCGTCTTTCTATGAGCAATGCCTTCAGAGGGGTTCATACATGTCACGCCAACAAACTCACTGATGCATCCTGGGAGAAAATGTCTGGTCACTGTCCAGTGGTCAGACTGGATTTTGATTAAAACCCTGATGAATATTTCATCAGCTAGACTGAATACCATTACTCACTGGATTTATTGCTCAATCATGAAAGGTCACCCCTGCATGTAATGACTCTTCACTGTTGCTTAAGTTTCAAGAAAAATATGCTTCAGTTTAACCCAAAACCTAAGTCATATTTACATAGATACGAGTTTACATTATACTCAGCAGAGTTTGATACTCTTTTCTGACAAATGCATCTTTTCAATTCTTGGTGGGTGCATAAAACCATTAACAAGTTCTTAAGGTGATTCAAAGGGATGTCAGCTTGTTACCCACTATGTAAGACCACCTGTAGTCTTATCAGTCTGTAGTAAGACGTCTGGTTAACATCATGTCAGAGGGAAAAGAGAAACCGACCCAAAAACAGCAGTAAAAGAGGTTAGAGATGTTAAAACTGCGCTATGACAGCCTAATCTACAAACTAAAGATGACATAAAAGAACAGGATGCAGCAATTCTTTAAAGACTCTTAAAACAAAAAGTCATCCAACTCTGACTACAATGACAGAGAAAGCATTGAAGTGCTGCACTGATTCATGAGAACCTGTTCACCTCGTCTCAGTTCAGTTCAAAAGTTAAGCCTAATAAGTATAACATCAGAGTACAGAGCAAGCTGTTGCTACCGAGGCAACTCCAAACATATATTCCAGAAGACTATGTATCCAATGGAAGTCACTTCATAATTAACAAAATAGTTTTTAAAAAACTCTTCATGTCATCTGGTTCTGTAATACGCAGGGTATTATCAACAGAGCAGGTTGTCCACAAAGAAGGAACCCCTACTCTCCAACAACAATCTGCACACTGTCACTGCGCCGTACGTATTCACTCATTGTGTTGGTTGCCTCTTAATGCGGTGAGAAACACTGCTGCCGCAAGGCACAATGTTTGCTGGTGAAAATCCCTCTAGCAGGGCCTGTCTGTGAGATGCATGCTCTCCTTGTGCATGTGTGAATACTCAAGCTTTTTCACACACACCAAAAACATTGCATTGCTAGCCAACTGCAGGGCCACATAGAGAGACAGCTGACCATCCATTCTCACACCTAAGAACTATTTGGAGTCACCAATCAACCTCATGAGTGTGTTTTTGTTCTGTGAGAGGAGGCTAGAGTGCCCAGAGAGAACCCATGCATGCACAGAGAGACCACGCAAACCCTGACTGACATGGGGTTCAAACCAGCAACCTTCTTGCTGTGAGGCACATGCACTACTTTCTGCAACACCGTGCCGCCCCACCCTGTGATTGGCTGGGAACAGTCAAGTGTGTAGCCCGCCTTTCTCACAATGACAGCTGGGATGAGCCTCAGCCTCCTGTAATTCCCAACGGGATACACTGTAGGCTATAAACAATGGACAGATTGAAAACACAAGAGGAGAATCATTTTATTAAGAAGGACAATGTTACACTTTTGTTTACTTGTTTTGAGTGAATAAAAATAATAAGTTCAACTTAAAATCATAGCAGGTGCCATGAGCCACAGAATGCCAACTAAATACAATTTCAAGCTAACATCACTGATAAATGCAGGAAAACTGAGCAGGTGTTAGAACGTAGTGTCCAGTGTCTCTTTCTGACAGAACTATGTTAATCCAAAAGTTTCATCTTTACCTGCCATTAAATACAAACAGCTGAATGAGCCTCGTTTTCTATACCTGCCTCGTTGTGGTGTCACAGGTATGAGCTAAAGGCAAAACATAGCAAAACTGGAAGCAAACATAAATCATCTCCATGGGCTATAAGGCAATACAGATGTCTAACCGTGCTTATATTGTACCTAAATAAAGGATAAAATCATTAAAGTATCGACCCATGGAGTGTTAATAGCTAAGGTGATCCACCATGAAGAAAAAAGACAGCAAACGTGTTTGTTTCTGTTTTGTTCTATTTTTTGTTTCTGTTTTTCAGCCTTGCTCAAATGTCTCTTCATTTGGTGCCAGTTTTGTGAGCCACAAAAATGAGGAAAAGTGAAACAGTCTCTAAAACAGAAGCCAACTCCCATCATTCACATTAGAGTCAGCTCTTTGAAGGACATACCGCTACTCACTTGTCAATTTGTGTCTGAACAGAGTTTTCATTCAAATCTAACTTGCATCCCACAGGGATCATTTGCTAAAGTGTGTATCACGTTTGTGTCGAGCGACCTATTTTGTAAGAAAATGGAGGGGATATGATGTTTAAGAGCATTGCAAGCCTTTTTACTTGAAACCAATTTTCCTGAACAGAGTGTAGAGGAATATTCAACAGGTGGAGGCTTCATAGGAGTAAATAAGCCCCAAGTATCGATGAAGATGTATTGGTAACGCATAGTGACATCGCAAATACTTACATGCTGTCATCTTGGCAGTCAGTGCCCAAATTGAATGTTCATCCATGTTAATACACATAAACAGTATATAGAGCGGGAGAAATAGAAACGGCTCAAAGCTCAACCTGTCTGCTCCAATTTGTCTGTGTTTTTTTGTTTTTTTTCTTGTCTGTGTTCAAGTATCATTCTCAGACCTTGGGAGAGTGTGACCTCACATGTAAGGAAAAACTGATATTATCTAAAGCAATCAACACAACAAAATAACTTGCCAGCCAGAACTGGTTAAAATGTCTGTAGGAATTTATGCCTCCAACTAAAAAACATAACATTGTTTACAGTCACAGAAAGTTACGTTAAGCAACAGATGTCTTAAAGGTCCCATGTCCTGCAAAACCAGATGTCTTTGCTGTTAATATTGACAGCAGAGGCTTGGGAAGCAGAAGAACATGACACCTTTCACTAAACTCTTATCTCACAGAGAAATGTGCCATACCCCTTCAAAGAAAATGCCCCTTAAAACACTTTGATTTTTACTTCCTGTGGTTAATGATGTCATAGCTATACAGCCCCCACCTACATGTGTGTTTTCTGCTCATCACAGGCAGACACTATGACTGTTTTAAAAGTCCAGTCTGCAACCTGCAACCCCCTCCCGTCAGACATCAGTCACCATATTGAGAATGTCAACTCTAACTTTTTATCTTTTAGTCAACACAACAAAAGGCAAAAAAGGTAAAGAGGTGAACCATAGGCGTTTAGTCTCCTGGCAATCAACTTCTATACACTTTTACAACAGTCAGCTCAGCCATGGCCATAATTATGATTAACTATCGACCAATTTTTTATAAAAAAGAAGTTTATTAGAAATAAAACACACCCCACACCTCCACAGACTTTACCAAAAAGAAATAAAAAGCTAGAGCTATATATATTATTATTGTTTTCTGTGCCAGGCTGCAAACATGTTTTCTTTGCTTTAAAATAGACATTCAAATATCTTCAGGGACCATTAAGTTGGCCTCAAGCAGATCTAGAAGAACTCAGAGGTCTGCAGGGCTTTGCACATTGTTTTTGCCACATTGTTTTAAAGCAGAAGTTGCAGCTTGGATACAAAGCAGCACTAAAGGGTCTTTAGGTAGAGGGGAATAATCAACAATCTTCATCAATATTAATAGGCCACAATGACAGCATGCAATTAAAGTGAAATCAATTCATCGTTCTATGGTGACATTTTGTCACATTTTTCTTCTAGCAAGAGACAGAACATAATCAAAAACTGTTGTGGTGGAAAATAAACAAAAATGATGAAAGGACCAAGCATGAGGCCTCCATTTGAATCTAAGGAAGAGAAAAAACCTATACAGGATGAAAGTTTGAAGATGTGAGAGGGATAAATATAAAACTGTGGGATCCTGACATTGAGACATTTGTAAATAATCATTGTGGAAGCTCAAACCACGCCTGCTCCTGACATCTTATCATATCAAATAGTGTTACTATCAGAGAAAGAACTCTATGAGCGTTCAGTTTGATCATAATTGAGAAAAACACATCAACAAATGGACACACTAATATGAATCAGGTGGATGTGCTTTGCAGAGATTGATGAAGGGGTTGGGGCAGCTCCTGCTGGACATAGACATGCCACTTATCTGCAGCGAACCAGTGTGGAGTTTGCCTTGTCATGCCTTTATCGCACCACGCCTCAACTATTGTAACAGCCTTTTAACCTGCCTGAGCCAAAAATCAATAGATCGACTCCAGACAGTGCAGAACTCAGCTGCTAGGCTTTTTACCAGAACTAGAAAATATGATCACATTACTCCTGTTTTAGCCTCTTTAGACTGACTCCCTGTATGTTGCAGAATTGATTTTAAGATTTTACTGATTGCTTTTGAAGCCCTCCATGGTCTTTCTCTCTGACCTTTTAGTACCGTATGAGCCAACTCAAACAGAGAGACCCTTGGGCAGAGTCCTTCAGGCCGTTCCCCACAGCAGACTAAAAACTAAAGGGGACAGGGCTTTCTCAGTGAGGGCTCCAAATAGGCTTGCAAAATTCTGGGAATGTTCACAGTTGGAAACTTACCATGGGAATAAATGGGAATTTATGAGAATAAGCAAGAACTAATAGGAACAAACAGGAATAAGCCTGAAATTTACAAAACTTAAGGTTGGCTATAAACAGGGATTTTAAACATAGTTGGGGAAAATATATTTTCGCATAATCATGACTAAAACAACCAGATTTCATGCAACTATATTTGAGAATATCTTTGCTATTCCTCAATCACATGCACAGATGATGCTAGAACCCTGGACTAATATGGGCATAATTTTTAGCCTGTGAAGAACATAAAGTGAAGCTGAAATTGATTGATATGCCTCGTATTTCTGCTGACTGTTCGTCTATTCTTTTCCTCTCCGGTGCTTCCAGGAGCCACACGTCCAGTCTCCACGATCACTGCCGCACTCTCTGGACTCCCTCGTCACCTCAGCCCCCTCTCCACCTGGATTCCCTGTAACTCCCCTGGACTTTGGATTCCCCCCTCCTTCTCCTTGGACGCCCCACAATAACCTCCTTTATCTGTCTTGGGTTTTGCTTTTGGGTCCACATCTCCATATCGGAGAAAATTCCTTAACAGTTACAATGTAATGTTTTTTAATGGTACAATAATTAGTATTTAAAATGTATTATTTTGAATGAATACAAACAAAATGTTTATTGTTATGATTGGATATGATACAGCTTGTTTATAATACCCAAAATTCTGGGTTAATTCCTGGAAATTCCAATAATTAACATAATTCGCATGGAAAGTTTCCAATTTGGAATATTTCAAAAATTCCCCATCTTAGCTGGGAAAACAAGGAAAGTTTGCGGAAAGTTTGTGGAAGTTACTCTTTTGACTCAAATGCTGCACATAAATCTCCCACCAGAATAAGACCATAAAAACGGCACCAAACAGCAGAATCTGCATAGACAAATGAACGCTGACAGAGTTAATATTAACACTTCTTAGCTGTCTTTATGGGTCCACACCACAAGTACTTGTTTTTATTCCTTTTGGAGAGTTGGTTTTTTAACTGTCATCAAGTGTAATTGCTGACTCTTGATGGTGTTAAAATTTGAACAATTTTTAAAATTGTAACTTTATTACACTTAACAGTGCGACATTTGATCAACACTTCTATGTAATGTTAGGAATACACTCTCTCAGAGTATCTGTTCAATTTAAAGAGTTAACTCTATATTAGCACTGCAAAGTGTAAACACTGCTGTATTTCTTTACTGTATATTAATGGGGAACACCTGCTGAAAAAAAGATACGATGTTTGTATTTAGCAGCTGTATTAAAAAAAAACAGATTCACAATGCACTTTTTATGATGCTGGCCTGTGCTATCTGTTGGTACTTGTCCAATTATTGAGGATGGTGGATCATTGACTCTACAACTGTCAATTAGATTGAAAACAGTTAAAGATCCAACAATGACACCTCTGGATTTGATTAACGGAAAAATAATTTTTACACTTGTTTTTGACATCAACTCTTTTTAAACTAAGATTAGATTTTTAGGTACCTGGCACCATCCAGAGTGTAATACCCTAACCCTAACCCTAACCCTAACCCTGCGCTTGCTAAAATTTTCCAACACCAAAATTTATACCCTTCTCAATTTGGTGTGTAAATTTGACATGTGCTTGTGAGCAGGTTCCAAAATTTGACACCATAACACTTTCAAGATATACCATTTAAACTTTTCATCATCCTCTGACAACTGATTAAAAGCTGCATTAAAATCTTGTATATTTTCACAAAAGCAAAGTTCATTTAAATTCCACCTTGACAGCTGCTTAATATTCTCTCTGCAAACACTGGCTTTACAGCTTCCAGCTTAAATGAAAGAAGATTGAAGGTACTGATAGTCTTATAGAGGTTAATTTGACTTGATTAATTCATACATTTTACATTTCCCCATCAAAAGATTTCTTAATGCAGGCTTTAAAAAATCTGTTCACTAATTAAGTCTTTATAATGATGATGTGGACTGAGAGTGGGTGACAAATTGACCACAGAGCGGACAGAAAACACGGCTCATTGTGTGGAAAGATAAAGTCGTAATCCTCTCCTCGCTGTGTACACTTGTCAACAGAGAGTTTGATCGACACACACAAACAAACTCCCCAACTCGCCCTGCAGGTCACCATTATTTCTTTTCCCACATCAGCATTGGTCTTTATTTTATCCCCCTGTTTGTACCTTTTTTTCTGGATTTCATCAACAAACCTTCACATCTCCGCTGTCAAACACAACTCTTCAGTGAACACAGGGAAGCAGAGGTACAGACTGTGGGGAGAAAAACATTCACAAACAAACATGTTTTCAACAGGGAGACGTCAAAAACATGACAGGATGACACGAAGCCACTCATCACTTGTTGCTCTATCGTTCCTCAGCACAGGTGGATTTCAGCAGGGGGTCGAACTTCAATTATATAACTTGACATTAGATGAGATAAAGCTGTCTGCTCGTTTGGTTATGGGGCGTTCTCAAGGAAAAAAGAGGTACAAAGAAGTCAAAACTAAAAAGTAAAGTTAAGCTGTGATTGGAGTTTATTTTTATCAGCGTGACAACATTTATTTTATTTGTGTAGGCTATTAAATCTACACAAAATTTGTGTAAAGAACTACAAAATTTTAACCCTGCAGTGCAGATGGATCAGACTGTCTGTAAGCAGGCAGATCCAACTTGCTAAGCTCCAATCTACAATGATTGTGAGTGGCCCAAAGCGGCACAGCCCAATCAGCATCCTTTAGAGCAGGAAGAGATGGGAGCTCCACCTCTGACATATTTTGCCAAGAGTTTGTTTATGAAGTGTCTCACGCTCTGTCCTTGACACTTTGGCAGCAGTGCCCACCTACTTCATTATCTGATTGGATCATAATGAATGTGATTGATGTAATGATCATCCAATGACCTGCTGCTTTTGAAAGGTTTTGCCCATTTCCAAACACTTTCTACGGGCTGTTTCCCAGATGAACAAGTCAAATACATTAAAAGGCCCATAACAAAATGTTTCTTCCACAAAGTGACATATTTATAACAATTTTAGTTAAAGCCAGCAGGTCAGATCCAGGACTCTTTATCATTCTCTTTTGTGTCTGCATAAATAAAGCACAACAGAAATCTAAAGTAGACTATCAAATATTGCAGGGCCTCCAGAGTTGAAGGATCCTGACTGGTATTTAAAACATTATTAGTCTACCTAACTGATAATATCAGAAAAGAAACTATTTAAACTAAACTATTTTATTTTTCTCTGCACCAGTCAAAAGACAACTCAGCCATCCACACGGAGACAAGTTTAGGCATATCTGCAAAGGTTCCTTTTTTTTTTTTTTTTTTTTTTATGGCCGTGTGACAACAATACAAACAATGGAGGAATACTGTGTTGCATTCATGCTGCATAAGTTACCAAGCTTGTTATGACATTTACAGCAAAATCTTCTGCTCCTCTCCCTCGGAGAGCAACAAGGCAATATGGAGAACAGCATTTGCCAGTGTTTGTTTATGTCAGACATGTTTATGCACATGCTCCATGTCTTCTTCTCTGGTTTGGGGGTATATCTGCTGCAGCATTACAGCGCCACTTATAGGCCTGCCATATATACTGCAGTGTTTTCAGTGTTTTCATGTGGAAGGACAAATTTCTTGAAACAGCGCTGTGCTAACAGAAACATTTTCGTCTCGGTGTGGACAGGGTCTTAAACTGTTCTATCAGTACAGATTTGGACTGGAGGTGTTAAACCCTAATAAACTGTGATTGAAGTTTCCCTTTCTCTAAAAAAGATTTCATCATTTGGTTGCTCTGCTGACATGACAGAAATAATAGGAAACATTAAGTCCGGAAACTTAAAGTGCTAAATGTCAAGCAACAAATGCTTGAATAAGTGTGAAGGAACATGCGAGCCATGAAATACACAACTACGTGGAAGCCTTAACAGGTTTAGAGGTCCTTTCAAGCAGCAAACCTCACTCTCGCTTTCAAAAGTATTAAAGCTGCACCAAATGTAAAAACTCCTTATACTGACACCCACTCACTCTCAGTCAGCTCTTGAAAGCTTTCCTCTCAACGTTCTGTCATTGTACATGAGGTGATACCTGAAGAGATCTATTGCACAGAGTAGACAAACTTTAAATAAAAATCAGACAGTTCAGGGGTAAAGAAAAGTGCTGAGAGAAGCTTTGACGTCTTCAATGACATGACCTCTGCTCAGGAACAGAGCTGTTTGGAAAAGCAACATTATGGTCTGAAGCTGGAGTTCATCTGTGAGATTTGTAATCAATTCACTGTAAGAAAGAAGAGGGCTTTTAAAAAATGAGCCCATGACTTGATAAGGCATAAATAAAGAAACATGCTGGCTGGGTTTACACTTGTGGTTTTCTTCTATCCTCAGCTGGTGTCAGATGTAAGCTGAGTACGGAACAGCTGAGGTTGTAACTGTTAAATAAATCATTATTTAGGATAAATGAATGTTGCAAAGACATTTTTGCCTTTAGAGAGCTTGGTGTGACTGTGAGAATTCTCCTGCCACTGGTAGTCTTGGAAACAGAGACATTAACAAAGACTCCAGATGAATTTTGAACAGAGAATATCTCTTAAGGAGTCATGAGGATATATTAGATAAAAACACAAAGAGAGGAGCCTCTCAGTTTGCTGCTGACTCAGTATTGCAAGGAGAAAACAAAGGAAGACTCTGAGCTCGTCATGGAGATGTGAAATGCCTCCCCACAGGTGTAAATGTTAAATTCATGAACGCAGATGAAATGGATCGTTATCACATTGAAGGATGGAGAAGAAATTCCCGCACGGACACGCTGGACTTTGAAGGTAACACGGGGAGATGGAGGCTGTGAGATACGGCGCTTTAATCAGGATGAGGATTAAACACCAGCTCCATGTCAGAGTCGGCATAGGTTTGACTTTGAGATCTTGATGCTGGATTCTTTTGTTGCCTGAAACTCCAGAGGAGGAGGAGGGGTGGCTTTGCATCACATCCTCCCTGAGGGATGTTATGCAACCAGTTGACTCAAAAAACTTCATAAACTCAGAAGACCCCGTGCTGTTTAATCTTTGAAGTCAATCGGAGGATATAGACACCAGGCACAAACTGTAACTGTAGAATGATAAGGTGTGTCAACAACTGCAACAACAGATGCAGTGATCTGAGGTTTGATGGCAGAATTATTGTCAGACAAAGAAATAATGTTCCAGGGTTATCAAAATTCATATGCACTCATGAGATTAAGACACTCACTGGCTCCTTAATACAGATAGTTAACCAGCCACATGAAGCGACATCTGTTTGTGATGATGGTGAGAGCTGATCATCAATCAGCTCACAGTCACGTATAGACAACTGATTGTAGATCAATCATAATGAACATAAACATGTTTCATCTCTTTTTTTGGGTTAAAAACTCATGAACATGAAGATCAACCTACAAACTGATTAAAAGAATACATTTTTTTGTTTTTTAATATTAAATTGTTTGTAGATTATTACATTTATAGAATCATATTTTTTACTGTGCTTTATAACTATTATCAAACACAATTATCAAACTGGCCGATAATCATCCTTAAAGTTTATTTTTTATGTTAAAGATGTTGAACATGTTTTTATACCTGACTCCCCCTGTCAGACTTGTTTTTACTTTTAATAATATAATTAAACATGAGGAAAAAATGACCATAAATAAATATGGAAAATATGGGGTTGTTTGTGGTTTTTATTAAGTTTTAATTCAGAAAATCAGGGTATCAGAAAAAAAAACAATCAAATATAAAACTCTGACAGGATACTCTTATTTAAGGATTTTTACATTAATTTTAAGATTTTTATTTTATTTTAATGTACCAGTCAGCTCTATATATTATTCCAGTACATCACAGACTGTCTGTATGGACTGATTAGGATTTTAGCAGGCTGAACGTCTGTTCTGTTCGAGTCTATCCCAGCTGATATTGGGCAAGCTGGAAGGTATCACCAGAACCGGTCGCCAGGCCACCACACAGCCACATTGAAAGACAGACATTCAGTCTCAATCCCACACCTGAGAGCAGTTTAGAGTCACCAATTAACCTATCAAACACCAAGGCACGTGGAGAGCATGCATTGGAAAGACCCTTGTTGACAAAAGGGAGAACCAGCAATGTTTTGTTCTGAGGCACACACACTACCTACTCCACCACCGTGCTAACCACATCCATCAAAATTTTATTTTACATAACATGTGAATATATCAATTTATCATAAAAATATGATCTACTGCCCAGCTCTGTTTTAAAGGTTTTTCCCCTCATCTCTTTTTAATAAAACTGCAGTTAAAAATCATAAATCTTAATACTATTCAAGATCAAATTTAAGATGGAGTTTTGTTGAAATACCAAAACTATCCTATACCTATCCTTTCTTTTTTCGGAAGGTGCTATTTAATCAAAGAATGAGAGGTTATCAATATCCATTTTCAATTACAGTTACTGCAGACACAACTTTCCACTAGTATTCATCCATGTGTGTTCATGTATTGATCTGTTTTTGCACACATGGCCATATTTGAGTCCACGCATACTTATGAGTGTGATTATGCATGTATGAATGGAGTTATGGGTGTGTGTAGAAAATGAGTGACCGGTCAGCAGGGAATACTGTGGGGATGATGGGGGGGATGGTGATGGGGGTGCAGTCTGGGGGCGGACAGGGTGGGGGATGGGACGAGCAGAAATAGGGTGCAGGATGGAGGAGGATCACGGTGCAACAAGGGTATAATATTCAAAGGAGGAATAACAGTGTTTTAAAAGCTGCGCACCTGTTCAGCTAAAAGCACCTGTCAGGTTAGAAATAAGGGGACAAATAAGCAGCTGCAGGGAAAGGTTTCCTCCTGTCAGCAGATTTCACAACCATGCTCTGTTGCTCATATTCAGACGCTGGGTTCTCTGGCTCCTGCTGCAAAATAACATTTTGTGCAGAACAAGTGGAATAAAAAGTGTGACTATCCGGTCAACCAGCCAGAAACTTAATTTAAAAAGGGTGCACTTCATACTTAACAAAAAACCAACTGTGTAATTCCTGCACAGGATTTGTGCACGACAAGCCAAATCCTTACCCAGAGCGGTGTACATTGTGCAGGTTTACCCATCACTGCACTCATTTTATATCCCTCTGTATTTCAGCTCCCTCAAAGATAGAAAACCAGTTTACAAAAGCAGCCTCTGAGAATGAATTTGGTTGTATTGCATTAATTAAATATTACCAGAGCTGCACACTGTGTGCCAGAGACCTTCCTTTCCAAATCAAACAGAGTAAAAGTTGAATGCTGGGAGATTCAACAATATAAGAGGATGCCAGTGCAGACAAATCTGACTCAGCACAGGCCAAATACACAGTGGCCTGTGAGGAAAACCATCCTGCTGCATATCAAATGAGGCAAAATGAGCAAAGATGAAATTTTAAAACTGCATACAAAAAGACCAGACACAGACTGTGAGACCATGAGGGCTTGGGTCATTTTTGTACTTTAACTGCAGTTTCTATTGATGCATTTGTTTCAGCATTCCTCAGCTCATTTTCTCATTTGCAGCACTTTCCAGTTGTTTTCCTTATTGACCTTTAAGAGCCTTTGTCTTCAAATGCCATTTTTGAGACCAGCAGTGTCCATTTGTGTGTGTCCATGTCCAACATTATAAGCACGAAAACACCTTTAGCTTCAGCAGTTTTTGTTACCAGATCACACTTTAAGAAATGTGTTCATCCACATGAAAACACTGAAACCACTGTTGTTCATATGCCAGGCCTGTAAGCCGTGCTGTAACGCTGCTTCACACATACACCAAAACAAAAGAAGAAGACATGGAGCAACCGCATACATCATGAGAGATGGAAAACAACACTGGTGTATGCTGTTCTCTGTGTTCTCTTGCTGCCGTGGTGGTCGTAGAGAAGCAGCAGATATTGCTGTAAAAGCTGTAACAAGCTCAATAACTCCTGAAGCACAAACACAACTCTGTTTTCCGCCATTGTTTCTATTGTTGTCAGGGTTAGCATGTACAGTTTCTGAATAAATCCATATTTGTTGTGTATATAAAATCACAAGGCTAGCATTTTCAGATTTTTGCACTCTGGGAGCTGTTCTCATACATGTGTATTTTCGGGAATCCAAAACTGCTGGATCATAGTTGCACTCATCACTGTAAAACTTCTCATTAACTAATCAAAATAAAAAAGGGGCAAGTCTACTGATACCAGTTTTGACAGCAAAGTGTAAAGACAAAGTAACCCAGCTTATCTCTCCAATTGCCACATTGCTATTTGACATGGTCTGAATAATGTCTTACTTGTTTCTGAGGTCATCTTCTGGAGCCCACTGGTGATGGTCTCTACTAGACCTGTGCAAAAAAATTGTGTAGAACTACATTTCCACTCACTTCTTGCTGATAAATTATTCTCTGCTCCTTCAACCTGAAATAGGTTACAGCGAGATCTAAAGCTGTCCAAGTTGATCCAATTATCAGAATTTAAAACTGGAGAACACATTTCTGGATTGTTCCTGTTATTAGTATTTAACCTGCTTTTGCACTTTTATATGAACTCTAATCTATATACTGTATGTACTGTGCTAAATGTTGTTTATCTGTCCAAAACAGGTATTGTGTGTAAATGAGACTATGTGTCTCAATGGGACTTCCTGAGAATAACCGAGTATCTTCAGTTATTTGGGTGTATGTTCGAAAACTGTTCGAGTTTGATTTTTAGGAAAAGTGACAGCCTTACCAGAAACCTACTTGCACTGAGGCACGCACACTTACCTGCTGCGCTGCATGCTGCCCCACAACCAAAAGTGTGTTTTTATGATAGCAGTCAATATTCTCCCATTAAGTCCACCCAAAAAAATCACCTAACAGTACAATTACATTAGCAGAAATCCAAGAACACTTAATAACTTGAAATATCAACAGTAGAATGCAGGAATTTTCAAGGATTTTAAGCACCCTGCACTTGAGGCCTGTTTTTCATCATAAAGACATTTTACTTGGGTACATGTTCTTCATTTCCACCAACAAACGTACAACCAGCTTTTTCTTCCCACCCATGTAGCGACAACACACACAGAGAAAACTGCAAAAAAGTGAAGGCCACTCTAACATAATAACTGTGATGCTGACTGTCATAATAATCAATGAGTGGGCTGACAATAGTCTCAGCTTAAAGGCTTCCAGGAGGAGTGTTTTCACTCAAAGTCTGATTGTGCTGAGGGCTGTGCTTGATGAAGAACACAAAGTAAAGGGATAAAACTTCACTGACAATTTCCTTTTTCATTCATAAAAGAAACAGAAAGGGAATAAAACTCTGATATAGTTATGATTCTCTCTGGTTTGTGTGTGTGAGGCAGTGACACATGAATGTTTAAAGAGGCTCCAATCGCCCAAGGAATCGTCCTGTTGGTCTAAGAAACACAGAAATAACAAAAATACCTTTAAAGTAAAAGCACGCTGGTTGTGAACAACAGGTCGGTGTATGTGTGGGAGTTTATGGGAGTGAGAGAAAGAAGACACAAAGAAAAAACGAGGAGAGATGCGAGGTGTGTGCAGAGGGAGGTGCAGGAATTCCTCTGGAGCCACAATTAACCCAGACACAAAAGAACATCGCAGCACTGAGCTCCGATTCAGCTTTGGCACAACTTCACTGGTTTCAGCTCAAGCATTCCTCCAAAATATAGGCCACTGGCTCGCAGACAGAACAAGAAACTGGATATTGTATTATTTCCGCCTTAAAAAACAACACATTCGAGATACCTGTCAGAGCTCTGCGCACCAGACCAATGCACTACGCAATCTGTCTCCCTGCTGGACAGGTTTTCATTTGAGGATGATTTGAAGGCTGTTCCACACAATCAAACCTCATTTACAAAAACATGACGCTTGACTCTCCTATATATGGGTGCACAATGGATTGAATCACTCACACACAATGTGGAAAAGATATGCTGAAATTGCTGTCATATTGGGATTTTCTGGAGTATTTTTGTAGACTCTTGAGGCCTTTTTGTCTCACTGAAAGTAAAACCTACAGAATGAAAAGTCAATGAAATGCTTATAGCTCATCTATCTACCATAATAGTGAGAAGAATTCATGATATGGTGCATTTTCTGGTTCTGTTAACACCAGCAGACCAAATAGCTCATAAGGACAAAGCAGCTTTAGTGCCAGTTCTGATCATAAACAGAGCATTAAACCAAGCTGTTACAGAGGGCTGATGGGAGCAGCAATATTCTCATGATGGTATTAGTGAAATAACTAGTTATTCTCTGTTCTAAGTGTACATTTGAAACCATTTTCCAATCATAAAAATCCTTATTGACCCAGCTTGGATTGTAACACAAGGTAAAGCATTTAAGTTAAACAATACATAAGTGCTATTATTTAAAAAGAAAGGTAATGTTGTTTTTGTACCTGAATGTTTTAACAATTTATTCAATTCCTCTTCACCAGACACAAAATTTCAGCTCTCTCTATTGGGTTAGATTGACAGCCCTAATAAAGACCTGTGTACAAAACCGCTGTTTTTGAGCTGGCAGTACTCTCCAAATCAGCTTTAGAGCCCTTCTCATCTCAGCTTTATGCTTCCGGGTAGCAAAGAGTAACTTCTGTTTTCATCTGCACTATCTGGAAGGCTATTTAAAAAAGCTTTGACTCCACTTGCTGAATCTCATTATGAAGAACTTAGTCATCTGTATACTCTGGTTAATAAAGGTAACCCCATGCATCCACAGTAAAAGCAGCTTCATCGTCACATAAGACAATAGCAATCACATTTGGTTCAGTATAAGTTTCCTCTGATGTTGTGTCTTCCTGAGTCCCTACAGTGAAAAGCAGACCAGCAAAATCAATGCACACAGGCAGAAGAACACATCGCCATTTGCTGCATCATAAAATAGTGCCAAACACAGAGACTTCTTCAAGGAGAAAGTGTCCTGAAATTTTTCACCCCACTGTATATTGGACCCAACATAGTTTTGTGGCTTGTTTTTGCATAAAACTCACGAAATTATGCAAAATATCTGTACCTACTAACAGCAGTTCACCTTACTGGTAGTCTAAGCTAGTTCTCTTTAAAGGTGCAGCAGTGCTGAGAGACTTTTCAGCCACTTCACTGACAAGCACCTCATGCAATTCAACGAGTTATCCCTTTAAAACCAGGGAACTGTTCCCTCAAAAATATACATTAGACTAGTTTCTCCTCCACCATTCCTGTTTACAAAGCAGATATCAGAAGTCCCACTCCATCTTGATTTTGATTTGTCAGTGAGGGATTAGTGACATTAACAAATGTTGAAAAGTTGAACTGCTTAACTTACAGTGCTATTGGGGGGGACAAAATGCTGCTGACACTGAGAGAGTTTTTTGTGCTCAGGGGTGATAAGTGCCTAAAAATACTGTGCTATGTTGGTTTTCTATGAAATTTCAGCACCTCCATTGCAAAAATCATCTGTGGACACAGACTCATAATCTAATGCATCTGCTGAAGGTTTTAGCTTGTCATGAATCAGACTGGTTTTTAAAGTGATTTGCGCTGTTTAACAACAAACCTCTATCAGCAGAGATGGTATTTTATGCTATAAGGTCTATTTAGAGACAATCAGAATGGAAAGGGAGAGTCCTACAAGTTTCAAGTATTGAAACTAGATGTAACATTTTCAGCAGAAGCAGGGTTGGCCACTGTAGGTGGCCTTAAAACCCTGATTAATCCTTATTTTCGCCTGGGTAAAAGTTGGGTTACTGTCCCTCACATCACTCTTTACTGCTGGGAATGAACTGCACCTGTACCCTCCCTTGTTCTATAAGCCTGGGAAGCATAAAATGGTTTGATATGACTGGTCATAATTACATATGACAGCAGCCTACTTATAATGTTTACATTATATAAGAAGTAAGTCTATTTTTCCGTTAAAGATCATACAATGTACACCAAATATGTGTCAATAAAAGTAGGAGCAAGGAGAGACTGTTAACTCCAAAAATTTAGGGTGGGCCAACTGCACAAATTAGGCCCATCCTTGACACTGCAGCTACTAAAATGGCCCAGATGGCCTAGTGATTTAGGTTGTATCCTATAATAACGCTGTCACCTTATACTCAATATTCAAATATCTGCTCAAGCATGTAGGTAAAAATCTGTACTTGAACTGTAAATATACATCTGAATAGAAAATATACAGTTCTGCCGCACATTAGGGTGCCTGGAAAAGTGAACTGTCCAATCCAACAAAGAGCACACTCAGCATAACCCAACCATCCACAGGTCAAGCCACGATGTGAAAGCACTTTGGGCTCCACACCACCAGTAGCAAAATAAAAAAAAACTAGACAGTGTGTCAATAAAATGCAAAGCAGCTGGCCCACTCCCATTCCACGACAAATCTGCGGGCCCATTTGCCTTCCACCCAAGTGTCCAGCAGCGGCTGGTCACATTCTCAACTCTGTATGACCACATCTTACTCCTCAAGTTTGCAAGATTCATATGCAAGGATATGTGGGCCCCCCCGGGTGGCCTTGGGAGAGGTAAGTAATATAATGATCTAAATGGAAATGCTTGTGTCTGTGTTGCAACTGGGCCAGGAGGGGGATGGGATCATTAGAATATCTTCGGTTATTAGCATGTATGCTTAAAAAAAGATCAAGTCTGATTTTTGGCAAAACTGACTTCCTTACTCCGTACATATAGGTTTTACAGTTCTTCTGCAGCTCTGCATCAAGCCTAACCTGCAGCCTTATTCCAGCATGTCACTCCCACTTCACTCTCTCCCCATTTTTTCTGTTGTGTCCACAGTCCTGTCCAAACACTCGGAGATTAAAAACACAACACTACATGCACAAGCATAAAACAAGTTCAGCAGCAGGATTAAAGGAACCCCTTATTGACCACATCAGGCAGCAAAATTTACCAAAACTGAGAGGTCCTCACGGGTGATTTTTTTTTTTGTCAGTGTGAACGCTGCAAAGTTTCCACTGTGAGCCTGATTTCTGGAAAGTGCAAAAGTTTGGGAACAGGTGTAATGTGCAATACACAGCAATGACGGAAACAGATGCAGAGCCTGTATGTAGGCTAATGATGGTAAAATGATGCTTGCATAATAACAGGTCTTTGCTAATTCGTCCATTGATTTCTGCACATTTTGAAACACTTACGACAGTTTTCTTCATCACTGTTGTCCGAGCAGTCGTCGTCATCGTCACACCTCCAGATGGTTGGTATACACCTTTTGTTGTTGCACTGAAACTGTCCATCCTCACACTCATCCGTGGCTGCGAGTAAAAACACAAACAAGCATGAGGGGGAGAGAAAGAGAACAGGGTCCAGATGGAGCCGCAGCAACAACACACGGATGAAGAGGAGTAGTAACCGCTTGTAGTTCAACTGTCATTTGCAATTGAATGCCTCATTGATATTCAGCATTCATCCGGGTCAATTGGCTGAGGCACTGGGAGCGTCACGCGCTGTGTTTCTCTTTCTGTTATTCTCCCACTTTACCAACATAATTAAAAGTGTTAAGAGAAAAGATGAGGCCCCATGTCTGCTGGACACAATCCCCATAAACACAGGGACAAAGATTCAGTCTGGGCTCCTCCAGCGTCTTCCTCTGATGCAGTATGGATGCCCACAGCCGCGAGACACTTGACAGACGCGCGAGGGCTTTACCGTAAACCATGAAGCGACAGATAAATAACTAAAATAATCAAACAAAGCATTTTCCCATGCCTTTAGGATAAAGTAGCGTATCTTGGGTAATTTCATTTGAATGGTTTTACACGCATAAGTACAGCAGAGCCGCCAGTCTCACCTACATCCCATCACACACGCGCACACAACGGTTCATTTTACTTCGTTAACGTCCCACGCGCAGGAAGAAAAAAGGAAAAACAGTCGACTCACCTTCAGAGACATGAAGCGACAGGAGCAGCGAGTGTAAAAGTAACAACGTCCTTAAATCCTTCCACATATCTGAGCGAGGAGGTGATGGAGCTCATTCACATCCACAAAACAAAGCCCGAGAGCCGCTCCGGTTGTAGCGCCGCTGCGACGCTGCTGCCGTCCTCACCGCGGTGAAACACCCCCTCTGCCCCCCACGCTCCCCCCTCAATCTGCCTCAATGGCTGCCCGGCTCGTGACGACAGCGCGTGGGCGGGGAGAAAAGTGGAGTAGTGGTCCCTCGCTGGCACAATGAGGGATGGGATTTTAGTTATGTGATAAATAATTGCTTCAAGATGGAAAATGTTAAGGCTGTGGTCATTTATGGCTCATCATGTAAGGTGGCTCTGAAGGTAAACTGCAAAATCATTTCATGAATAAGTTAATATGCTATTTCATGAAACCTGAATTGGCAGACATTTTCAGAGTTTTATGAAATCAACTGTTAGACTATCAGAGGTAAATATTTGATTTATACTGAATGTCATTTGTAATTCTAAGGAAAAGATCAGGGTTCTGTTTTAAAGAGGTCATATTTTGCCTTAGATCAAGTTCATCTATTCATTTTTGATGACTGTATAGGTATGTCTGGCAAAAAGACTTACAACACTTTTGTCCAATTATCAGTGGTGGTGGTAACAATAACAATGATAACAATAATCATCATAATATTTATCATTATAATAATAATAATAATAATAATAATCATGTACAGTGTCAGGATATGTTTTAAAAAATAAAGAAACTAACAAAAAACAGGGAGAGGGATCCACATTTCAGATTAACAAAAAGGTTTTATTATAAACTAAAAAAGGGATCAGAGAACCAAAAACTAATCTTTTACACAAAAGTCCAAAATGCAAAACAAAATCTCTAAGCAAAAGTTAAACTCAACACTGGAGAACAAAGAAAGAAAAACCAGAGAATCTAAAGAACAAAGTACAAATAAAAATCACTAAAGACTTCAACAAAAACAGAAACTACCCACAAAAACTTGAAGAAACACTGGAGAACACCGAAGACGCTGAAGACCTGGTAACACGTCAAAGATGAATGACCCAACAAAGACAAAGGGGAACAGACTAAATACACTGGGGAAACATCAAGCACAGGTGAGACAATCACACAGGTGGAGGGAATCAATCAGAGGCACACAGAAAGGAGGGCAGGAAACACCACAAGGAACACAGGGATTTCAAAATAAAGCAGGATATACGAGAGACAAGGGGAACAAAAGGTCACAAAGACAAAGAACACAAAGAAAAAACATACTAAATAACAGTATAGCACCTTAAAAAAAAAAAAAAAAAGATTTACAAAGTGCTTTGACCAACAGGAATATACTAACCTGACACACCAGATGGACTGTTCAATACATTTACAAGTCCACCTGGTAAAAAGCCCATAGAAAATGTTTGGGAATGGGCAGAACCTTTCAATAGCATAACGGGCAGGTGACTGGATGATCATTTCGTCAGTCACATTCATTATGGGCCAATCAGATAATGTAGTAGGTGGGTGTAAGTGCAGCGTTGTAAAGGAAAGAAGGTGATCCACCTCGTAAAACAAACTCTCTGCAAAACATGTCTGAAGTGGAGTGAAAACATTCTTTCTATCGGAAAGTTTGTAGTGTTGATATTTGTTTTACTTTTAATACAGAATTGCAGTCCAGATCAGTTAAAACTGCTACAGAGGCTGTTAGCATCTATGCTAATCCATGTAAGCTCTCAAGCGGTTACTTCCTTTTTCAGTCTAGCTTGTAGCTCCCACCTCTTCACGCTCTAAAAGACTGATTGGGCCATCCCACTCCCAGTTGTTGTAGATTAAAGCTTGGGAAGATGGATCTGCCTGATTAAAGTTATTAAATCAGGCATTTCCCTTTGCACTGCAAGGTTACGAACATACAGAAGACAAAGCACAAGACCTTATGCTGAAAAGGAACTAACCAACAAAAGGCACAATTTAAATCCAAGATCCCTCACAAATATACAGTATACACAAAAAGCAGAATAAACCCAAACACATCAAGAACCCACGAAGAGAGAGCATGAGCAATTCTGGTGTCCCTAAGACTATTTGTGTTCATCAAGGGGACATTTTTAAACTAATGTGAGGAAAACCTCACCTGATCCTGAAACCCTAACCCAACATTACAAGTACCTCTGAAAGTATTGTAATGTTTCTCTGTCTTTGTTCCTCCGTTAGAGCTCCCACACTTCTGAAGCTCCCTTGGCCCAGTCTGCTCTGACTGGCTGACAGGACAATTGGTAAATAGTCAGTTTAGAGCTGCTCTATGCCATATTGTCAACAACTCTGCATCCATTTTACCCAAAGACTTCAGCAGGAATTGGACAAAGCCATGTGATGACAGTTTGATTATCAAAGGAGCCTTTGGAACATTGATGACGAGTACCAGTGGTACCAATAACCGCAAGCCAATAGGCATCAACTGACACAACACGAGGGTGACATCACACTGGTAGGTCTATTTAGGGGGGCTGGGAAAGAGATGTTTTTGGTAGCTGGTGGTTTTGTGAAGAGGGGGAAAGCAAGAAGTCCCAATGCTTCAGACTGTTTGTCTTGTTCATAAAAGTGCTCCATCACACAGAGTAGACATTTTAAATACACTAAAGGGAATATAAAACTAATAAACAGGATAGTATGGGCTCTTTGAATTTTGTGATTCTGACTTAAATCACAGAGGTCTGTAATTAAAGTCAGATTTCCAAGACAGCAATTTGAAATTGGATTCAGAATTTATGGTAAAATATTTATTATACCAGAGATTTTAAAGCAGACTTCTGGAATTCAATTATTTAGTTTTCTTTTTGTTTTCCAGAAGTTTCAGAGTTTAAAGTTCAAAATACATCACAGAATTCTACAGGCAAGCTACAGTTTGCCACTAGCTTGACACGTTCAGAAGGGGTTATTAAAAAAAAACACCAGGATCTACTAGACTGAATCATCTATTTTTAATACATTCAACTCCATTGATAATGAAATATATTTAACTGTATACTTTGTGTTTACTTTTACATCAAAGTTCTGTCTATGAATCTCATTCATCAAGGTCATGGTTATCTAAAGCTTGATCCAAGTGGATTCTGGATCAATGTAGGTTTTTAATAATAATAATAATAATAATAATAATAATAATAATAATAATAATAATAATAATAATAATAATAATCTAACAATATAATATAATAACAATAATTATAAGAAGAATCACTTTTATTAGTAGTATTAGTACTAAAAGTAGTAGTACTATTATTATATCATTATTATTGTTATTACTATACAATTAAGCACTAATAGTAGTATAAGTATTATTTATTAAAATTATTTAACAAATTGCTACCACATCTAGTGCTTTACCTTTGACTTTATTTTATTCAAGCCATTTATATCTACGAATATAAAGTTATCTCTTTTTTCTGTTTCTATCTCTTCTTTTCTCTAATGTCTTGCAATTTTTTTGATGCCTGATTTTGCAATGTGCAATTTTAGGAAACTTTGCTGATATGTTAAATTATTTAGATTCATTTCTGAAAATCACTTAAGACAGCTACTGAATCTGACAGAGGTAATTAAGCAACTGTTTTGACTCACCTAAATTAACTTGGTTCAACAACTTGTCATTTCATGCACTGAAACATTTCTTTGAAAGCCTAATGATCTTTTTTTTCACCCTCAAATGGACAAACAAATACCTCAAAAATACCTTACAACAGGTGGCTCAACTTATCTGATGTACTCCCTTTGTCCCTGTCTCCCCAATCCAATATCTAATTTCCTTATAGTTTCCACATGACTTGCTCTGTTTTTTGCTCTTGAATGCTCGGTAATTAGCTGCTGATAAGTTGTGTTACTGGCCGCACAGGTGATGTTTAACTCTGAATGTGTTTGCTTTCCATTTTTTGAAGTAACCAGCGTGTCTCTGGTTACCTGCAGCAGCAAAAGGTGTCAAGGATCAAACTCTTATGCCACAGTGTGGAAATATATTGTCTGCTACAAACACATAATGTATGTGTGTCTACTTTGTATATTAGCATGTTTCAGTCATTCTTAAAGATTCATTTTAGGTCCAGACCATAACTGCTGTTTGTTAAATTTTGGGGTATAAAATGCCAGCTTCAACACATTTTTCTTTTGTCTACTTTGATGCACTGTCCATGGGATTTTTAAACTTCAGATGATAATATGCGTATAGACTTATATTGTTAAGATTTTTCAGAAAATCTAAGAGGCTGATGTTTCAAACCTTAAACAACCGCAAACAGAAAAGAACAAAAAAAGTCTCAATTAGTGAAGGGCCTGTTCATTGCCCTGACTGATTGGCCCTCTGTCTGTTTAAAGACATAGATTATATAATGTCATCAAATTAATTAATGCTCATTAGTCTCATACCAACACCTGCAGACTGAAGCTGTTCATCAGCATTAGCCAACACAGTCTAATGGACCTCTACATGGCACAAATCTTTAACTGTCACGGTCAGAAAAACTCTGCCTTTGTTCAAGTGTCATGAGTCACCCTGCAAGACCTGGAGCATTAATCTACTTCTGTATTGCTATTTGTCACAACCTTTGCAGGTGGACTGCGGTGGTGCAGCTACTTCGGTATTTCAATTCATGCAAAGTCCCTACAAAATAATTCTCTTTAAGGTTCCAACCTTAAAAAAAGAAAAATGAAAAGGTTTGCCATGGCCTTGAATTAAACGGGCCTTAACACATGAGGGCAGAGTCATGTAGCAGTCCATGAAGACATTATGTCCATGTATTATGGACATAATGTTGATGTCCATAATACAATGTGGGATCATATTTTGTCTTCTGTAAAGTATCCTGTAAACTCACAAAGGCTGAATTAGCCTTGGTAGAAAACTTTTCTTCAGTGAGACAGCAAATACTGTTTATTCACATTTTTAACACATTTTTAACACATTTTTAACACATAAAGTAGCCTCTATGAATACCTGTACATGCCATTGCTCCACTAATTTCAAGCTTGTAGGCATTTTTTTTTCTCTGTCATGTATCTATGTATCCAAGGCTACACCATCTTTTATGTAACATTTGTTCACATTGATAATTCTTGTCTGATAAAAAAAAAAAATACCTATAAGCACTTTTTTAACAATGAAGTTAGTCAAAATGATCTCTTGTAGATGGTTCCCCCCTCCACCAAACTATCACACACTACCAAGGGATGCACAATGTATGATTTTTATTTATTTTTTTTTTTTGTCAATATTTATTACACCGATATTTCAAAACATATTTTTCCAAGTCTTGACTTTGTTGCCCTAAGTGTTTCCTAAGTGTTGATCACCTTAATTAATTAAAACAAACTTGTTTTAGACAAAACAGGTAGTGATGAATAAAAGTAGATTTTGAATTATACCTACATCAAATGCAGAAGGTCTGTTGAACAGTAACATTAAGAAGCGCTACATACGCCATTTACCAATCCACTGACAAAAAATATTGACTCAGAGCTGCCAAAACTCTACAAACATAATGCTAACAATGCAAAACAGAAAAGTAAATATTTGCAGAAATTCTCATATCTGCCTTTACTTACATCTCATTGATAGTATTGTCAATCCATAAATCAATCAATCAATCAAACTTTATTGTATAGACATATCATAGCAAATGTAATGTCGAGACACTTTATAAAAGAGAAGGCTAAAGTTATACTCTAACACTTTGTAGATATGCATGTATGCATATATACTTATAAAAATGCACATATACACGTACATACAAATACATACTTACAAACTCAACATAAATCCACCATGAGCACAGCACTGAGCCACAATAGACGGCTTACAGTTACAGTGTCAAGAAAAAACAGCTCTGTTAGGCAGTGGGAAATCTTGGAGTAAAACCAGACTCATGTTGAACAGCCAGCCACCACAAACAGTAGTGGGCAGTAGAGAGGGGGCAGAGACAAAGGGACTAAAATAAGAATTCATGATTGTGACAAATTCATGAAAGCCAGGACCATTTATCTGTCCTTATCACAACTGTCTCTGTTAAATTGAATCTAGTCCCTTGAGATGTGACTTCTAATTTTCAAGATCGTCCTTCTATCTGTATGGTTGTCAAGGCAGTTAATATGGTGATACAATCAATAACAACCAAGGACAGAGAAGTCGCTCTAATACTAACAACTGTAATGATTATAAGGTAGAGAGGACTGATGTTAAATAACATCTAGTTGAACTGCAATCAATTTGGGTTTACTTGATTTAAAGGGGATATATTATGAAAAAATCACTTTTTAAAGGCTTTTGAACACATTTTTGGGTATTTGGCCTTCCTCCCAGCCCACAACATGTGAACGTAGACAACAAAACCTGTATTTAGCAGGCTGGATACATGTATACTCATGGTATTTGGCAAGCTGTTGAGTCAGTGGATATTCTGTTACGTAAAAAGTATTTTCATTTGCACAAGCCGGCCTCTACTTGAGTATCCACACCCCCTGGCTGAGAAATTTCTATGCGAAGTGCTGCCATCGTTGTTTACATCGTTAACGAGAGACTGGTGTACACCATGTCTAGACCCAAAATTTATCACTGCTTGGTTGCTGGCTGTTAACAGCCACATATATCTTCACATATAGGCTACCAGCCTTGGAGGACCAAAGGGCCCAGTGGAATAATTTTATATTTGAAGAGAATGTGCCAGCTAAAGTCGGCTAAAACCTGTACGTGTGTGCTAATCACTTCACATCCGACTGCTTCTTCAACTTCAGTCAGTTCAACACAGGACTGGCAACTAGACTTTTCCTGAATCCAGGTTCAGTACCAACAATCCGTCCCCAAACCTGATGATGGAAATGTGAGTATTTTAATGCTGTGTAGGATTTATTTTGCTCATTACTATGAGGTAATGCTAACAGCAGTAAGTGAACCAGAGGTAACTGCACAACATGTTCGTCAATGTTAACATTACTTGTTGAAAGTCTGAGGGGTAAACTTCAAAGTATGAGCATTCTTACATTAGTCAAGAAGAGTTTAACAGTTGGCTGAATATAATCAGTCCTTCACCCACCCCATTACCCCTCCATTTCTGCTAAAGGTTAGCCCGGAAGGTAGGCTAAGTCGCAGCTGTGTCCCACTGCAGTGACTAGGGCTGAGGTTAGCATGTTGTGCATTAGCCTGTGATGTTTGGGGGAAAGGAGCTTTGCTGTCATCTGGTAACTGGCATGAATTTGCAGTTCGTGTGTGTTCAGAACTGTAGGCGGCGTGTGGCTGGAGCGGCAGTGCGCTCCACTTCACTCGAGATACGCTGCAGGACCATCGTTAAGGCCCCGTATATTACTGTTTTGGCCGCTGCTCTGCTCTGGCTCATTAGCATATTAAGGCCACCGCCCTAAAACCAGTTGTTCTGAACAGAGCGGTTATGTGAATGTGGAAAGAATGAAGCTGTGCTTTATTCATAGGCTTTTTGGACCAAAGCATGTTACAAATGTTTCACGTAGACATCAAGGATCCACGTTAAACTGCAGAAAAGGAGCAAAATATGGGACCTTTAAAATCAGAGTTTATGTTAAATGGCATCTTTTCTGCTAAAGATTGAAGGGCATGTTCAGGGACTGATACAGCAACCTCGAGCAGAAAAGACAACTCGGAAACTTAGAAAAAGTTTTTAAAAGATGCCCCAAAAGAAGCTAAAACAGAAAGAACAACAGGGGGCCCAGGACAGAACCCAGAGACATCACAGTAGAGGGATTCAACAGATTGAATAACATTTCCAGCTGTCACAAAAAATGTTCTTTCTGTCAAATATGAAGATATCCAAGCAAGGACTGTTTCCAAGATATCTACCCACTGTCTGAGGTTCTCAATCAATATACTGTGCTCAAAAGTGTCAAGTGCTGCCCTGAGGTCAAGGACCAGCACTGACCAGCCACCTGCACCAGCCTGCTTAAGGAGATCATTTGTGACTTTAAGAACAGCAGCCTCCCTGTTGAAAACCAGACTGAAATTCGTCTAGAATGTTGTGCTCTACCAAGACTGCAGTGAGCTGCCTAGTAACCACTTATTTTAGCTCACATGCACCTGTCTCTTGGCCTGTGCTTCCTGCTTTATCCATGGCTGCTTTGGCAGAAAGTAACATGAACAAGTGTGGCAACTCTTCATCTGAGTAAATGACCTAATTGGCATGCTCCACAGGAAAACAATAACTTTACTGGCAATGCTTTTCTAAAACTAGAAATATGTCTCTGTGGGATTAGCCCCTCATGTTGCAGTTTTTGATGTTAACCAACATACAGTGTTCCCATGGCATCAACAAGATTTCTTTTTCAAATGGGAAAATTTTGAACTTTAAGCTCAATAAATGTATAAATTACTGTAAGTCTATGCATCTTATTGTTTAGTCGATTTTATATACCTTGAAACACTTAAGGGAAGACTAACAGTAAGTGGAACTGACCATTAGGCTGAACAAAATAAAAAATATAAATTCTAACTTTAAAGTTGGAGCAGCATTTACTGTATACAAAACAACAGGGCTATTTTGTACATAGTGTGTACTTCTGAAGCTGTTGGAGAAAGTATAACTATGTAGAGAGAGTGATAGAGAGAGAGAGAGAGAGAGAGAGAGAGAGAGAGTGTTAGCAGTTCCTGGTTTGTCCGTGTCACACCCACTGAGGTGGTGAAATCAATTTCAGAGCATGACAGACATGTAATAGTGGTTCAGCGGTGAAAACCAGCAGTGAGGCAGATAGGAGGGGGATTGGGAGGTCAAGCAATTTTGTGTCCCTGCGGTGTTTTTGTGGTCAGTTTTAGGGGGGGAGGGGGTACTTGGGACAACGTATTAGTGGGAGCTGGCATCATGTCTCCACAGGAAAATGGATCCATACAGACAGGCAACAAATTTCTCTTGAAATGTTAACAGTAGAAAAAAGTACTGTTGATGGAGAGGTGAGACATGTGAGGCTCTACTGATGCAGAAAACTGCGCTCTGGGCCCCACCTGTTTCAGCATCTACACAAGTCTCTTTTACTGTACCTTATCCTGTTCAACAACCCAGATATTAATATACCACCGATGCATTATTATGATATGTATTCTCATTTATATGCAAATTATGCGAGTGCTAAGGTGAGCCACAGGCAATGTGGTCTCTAAGAGGCGGCAGCAGCAGCAGGAAAAAGGCCCCATGAACCTCTTTCATTAACCAAACTGCAGCCTTATTGCTCTCTACACACAATGAGGTAACACTCGGGCGCAGATAAAAGTGCATCAGTAGTATTTACAAGGTCCATGGCTCGCAGCCAGAGAAACAAGGCTGTCTTTCAAAAGTAGGCCACGACCATCGCTGACAGCAGAATCAGTCATTTTAATGGAGATAAGCTGAAGGATAACTTAATCCCCCTCTCAAACTGTACACAAACAGAAACTGGCAAACACACACATGCTCGCAGTTACATTCACAGTCAATGATGTCAGGGCACTGAGCAGAAAATGTAGATCGTCGGGGCATGTTGTCATGGTTGCATGGCATACATCCAGCAAGGCTGAGGCAGCAGGAAGTGTTTGCTGAACAGGTGTTCAAATCTGTTACAGAATAATTGTTGGAAAATGAGCATGTTAGCCACATCAGCCAATTTGATATAAAGTTGCTGCAGACCTGTGTGGAACAAATTCTAATTCTGAGCCGTGGCCAGGGTGTTAAGTTCAAAATGCAGAAATTATGCACACTACTTAAGCTACAACATTTCTGAAATACTATTTTCTTATATAAAAATAGTTGAAGTCCTATTCTCAGATGTTAGAGTAGTTTTAACAAATTATGTCAACACCATGGGTTGTAAGTTAAGAAAAATGACACCAGAAGAGAATGGAGTGACAGGATATGTTGCGAAAAACCCACTTTTAGTAGTTCTGAGAGGTGGATCGATGTGAAACCATCATACTCTGCCATATTATGGACTTTTGTAACACTGTCTTCATCTGATTAGACCAGAGGTTTTCAAAGTTTGGAAGAGCGTGCCTTCTTACAGGGGAGGCTCACTCTTGCATCCCCCATGCAACCCCACACACCCCCACAAAATAATGTTTCTAAAATAAATATATTAAGGAATTACTAATTCATAAGAATTAACAGGTATTAAAAATAAAATATCTCACCCTTACACAACCTTGTTCAAATATCTGTGATCATTTTTAAGCATTTCTTAATTCTTAAAAAGAACTTATTCACATCTTTTTTTACATCACTGTCTTAAAAAAAAGAAAAAGACAAACTGAACTTTCACGACTCAAAATAAATCAAAACATCTATGCCATGACCTAAGTGTATTTTAAAGTTTTTTTTAATTATATTTTGTCTGCATCATTTACAATCAAATAAAAAAAACCAAAGTAAATATGGCCTCAATAATGACAGTTCATAAATAATTTGTCTTTTCTTTCTTTAAAATATACGAATTCCCAATATAGCCAGCAACTCCTAGCAAATTACAGACTGTGGCCATGAAGTTTTTTTCAGTTCTGATTCACAAAAAGCTAAATTAGAAGTGGTTGTAGGTCTGCTTCTTCAGATACTGTTTCCTTAGTAATATTCATCACATATTCTTGAGGCAAATATTTACTATCTGCTTCATGAATAACAGAAATTGGCTGAGCAGAACATTTTTGCTGGTTTGCTTTCTTTTTCCATGCCGCAATTAAAGTCCTCTCACAACCCCCTAGGGGAGGCTTCACACTTTGGCTCCAGTCACATTTTTTTGTCTTTTAAAAAGTTTTCTGTAAACACGTCATCGTCTCAAAACATTTGTCTGTCCACAAGAAAACACTGAAAACGCTGCAGTAGAAGAGGACGTATGCTGTTCTCCAGGCCTGTTGCTAAACCACAACAAGAAGTGTAGTTTCTGTAGCACAAACGCCTCAATATAAACCATTGTTTCTGTTGTAGTCAAGATTAGTGTATGCGGTTTAATTGAGAGGTGGGACTGTCAGATCATCATTTCTGAAAACGTGTTTGTACCCTGTAAACACAAAAACACAATTCTGGTGTTTTGACATTTTTTTACTCTGGGATCCGGTTTCAAGAATGTGCATTTTTGGGCGCCCAATTCCATGTGAAAGAAACACCCATACAATAAAAAGCTTATGCGGATACTCCTAAACTCATCTCCATGCGGACTGCCCCTTTGAAATCCACTGTTCTAGACTAACATGTGTTGTTGTGCTTCCAAACTTACACCACACCAATGGCTTAAGCTATAATCCATGGTAGCTGATCATCAAAGAGCCATTATTATACTTTTTGAGCTTTATATTCACTTCAGTGTGTTAACATGTCTCCTATGGACAAGACAAAAATATTGAAGCAGAGGGACTTCTCCCTTTCCCCCTGTTTACAGTTTCAGTACCTTCCTGAAATGGCTCAATACCCCGGCCCACAAAGAAACTTACAGCAAAAAGAATATAAGAATTTATACTTTTTCCTCAGTATAATCCTTTGTGCCATACTGAAAACAGTTCCTGTCTAAAATGTCACAAAGGGCCATATCAAAATGCATTTTCTTTCTATTATTTTGAAACTGACAGGTAACTAATTTGTCTCTTGTTGATCTTTGGTAACTGCTAATTGGATGCTACCACCAGGAAAAAAAGAAAAGGTGAAAAAGAGCTAATTGGATAGAAAATATAAATGGACTAATAGGAAGTTTTTCCTAGGGATCACTACTACGATTTTCATCAAGAAAACATGATTAAAAAATCACTCACTCCAAATTTCTCAGTATGCATCCACAAATGCACAATGGACAGTATTAATAACAGGATTATTGTCAGTTCTGAGGATCAATGCAGTTTTGGCACTATTCTAGGAAACATTAGAAGGGAGCAGTGACAGGAAATATAACCAAACATCAATAGTGCGGTTACTGAACTTTTGAAACCAAAACAACACAAGGCTCTGCTCTACTAGACTCAACATTTTACTTATAAGCCAATAGTGTGCCCCGGTCAATAGGAGTTGTATTTTTCCACCAGTCGACTCTTTTCTCCACAAGTCTCTCTCTTTATTACCTCTATGCAGAAATATCAACACACATCACAGGGGTAGTTTGGTTTCACTTTTGTAAAACAGAAGGAGATGAAGACATGTTGTCCACATGAATATTCATTACTTGTCTAAACCCAAACAGTCAGGCTATAATAGGAAATGTACAGAGCATACTGCTGCAGAGAAGTAGCTGAATTACAGCTATTATGTTTTATTATAATAAATTGCTAGTTTTATGTTCTTAGTGCAGTATGTGCTATAATTTCTCTTCATCTCACTGAAGTTAAAGTTAAAGTTAAATCAGTGTTTGCTCTACAACTGCAAGTAATAGATTCTGATTCAGAGTCATGACTATAGCTGTGTAGAACAACAAAAATATGAGACAATATGAGACAACAGCTGCCTTTATTGAAAAGAATGAATCACCATGATACTTTCTTAATACTGCAAATTATCAAGCAAGTGACTTTGGAGTGATAAAGTGATCAGTTTTAGTTCATTTGAATCACGATAGACTGTATAAATGAAATTAAAAATGTACAAATCTACACCTTTAACTTTGAAATAAACTTATGACACTCATACAGTAAGCGTTATCACTCAAACCCATCTGGAGTGCTCAAAGATAAAATAAATTGATGTATATTGATGAAGTACAAGAAACGTTTTTGGTCTTGCAGGTAATCTGATTTACAGCCATCAGAGATAACAGGGAGCAAATTGAATTTACAGTCTATTTGCTGTGAGGAGTGAGTCATAACTAAATGAAGATGCTTTTAGCACACCAAGGATTAAACAGGAGGCTGGGAAAACCAGAGAGCAGGAGAGAGGGGGAGACTGTCAATCAACTGAAATGTACAAATACTGGAAACAATCACCTGCATCTTTGATGAAGTCCAAGTTTGCACACTGTACACCAGCCTTTTAAAAGTCTTTTTTGCCTTTTAAAGTCTAAGCTGATTTTGCTCAGGGACTGCGAGAAGGACAACGGAGGGAGTGCCAAATGTGTCCAAGGGTTGAAAAACTTGAGCCCCAAGACATTAGAAAATATAAAATCTTTACTTTTTTTTTTTTAGGTGAAAAATATTATGAGAAGCAGCTTTTCAAGACTTCAGATTACACAATTAGGCATTGGGACACTAGAACTACAGACTAGCTGTCATACTGTATGTCTCTATGAGTTATGAACGTGCCTGACAGTAAAAGTACAGAGGTGGGTCAAGACAAATAAATAGGTTGGAGTCTTTAGTATTCATTATTTAACAAGGTAATGCATTCACAAGTAAGGATTAACATGGGGCACTATGAGCATGACCTATGAGCTTTGAGCTCAAAAATCTATAACTAGACAGTGTAGTTAGATCAAGAACACAAACCTCCACCAAGGCATTTCTGATGCTGTTAATCAAGTTATTATTGAAAATGCGGAAAACTGCCTAATCAAGCAATGCTAACAAATCTCCTAAAAAATTCTTGGATCCACACCCAGATTCAGCTCACCACTGAAATCTTACCACATCTTCCTTGTGCCATGACTAACATTCCCTGGAAATTTCATCAGAATATGTTGAGGACTTTTTGAATCATACTGCTCACAGACAAACAGACAAACAGATGGATGGACAGGTGGACAAATAGTACTACGTTCATCCGTTGGTCAAAGTGGGCATCTGATCAAAAATTAAGTAAAACTTTGAAAGCTTTATTAAGATATCAGACTCTATCTTAGGGCATGAAAGCTCAGGTGTCTTCTATAATTTCCACTGGAAGTGGGTGACAAGCGCTCATGCTGCTTACAGTGCATCCAGAAATTATTCACAGCACTTCTCTTTTTCTACATTTTGTTAAATGTAGGACCAATCAGATCTGCAAGTGCAAGGCACATGACAGCCTGCCTGCAGTTTGCCTGGATGCACCTCAAGGACCCTCACATCATGAGAAACACAATTCCCTGGTCTGATAAAGAAAAAATTGAACTCTTGAACATGAATGCCAAGCGCCATGTCTTGAGTAAACCAGGTACTGCTCATCACCTGACCAATACATCCCTGCAGTGAAGTATTTTCGTGGCAGCATCATGCTGTGGGGATGTTTTCCAGCAGCAGGAGTTGGGAGACTAGTCAGGGTTAATGGAAAGATGAATGCAGCAATGTACAGAAACATCGTTGATGATAACCTGCTCCAGAAGGCTCTGGACTTTGGACAGGGGCAAAGGTTCATCTTCCAACAGGACAATGACCCTGTGCACACAGCCAAGATGACAAAGACATGGCTTCAGGAAAACTGTGAATATCCTTAAGTGGCCAAGCCAGAGCCCAGACTTGAGCCCAACTGAACATCTCTGGAGAGATCTGGGCAGCTATGCTCCCATCCAACCTGATGGAGCTTGAGATGTTCTTCAAGGAAAAATGGGAGAAACTGCCCAAAAATAGGTGTGCCAAGCTTGAATCATTCTCAAAAAGACTTTAGGGTGTAATTACTGTCAAAGGTGCATCAACAAAGTATTACGCAAAGGCTGTGAATTCTTAAATACTTACGTAATTTCATACATTGGAGAGGCATTCAAGGGTCCCATGTCCTGTTGTGTTTAATCGTTACATGTCATGGGTGTAAAGCAAAGATTTGATTCAAGTTGAATAAAACATGAAAAATTTCACCTTAGTAGAGTTATCAGATGCAGCTCTTTTTCCCTACCCTTTGGAAACGCTCAGATCTGAGGGGACAGGGAGGCTACAGGAACTGATGACAATGAGATATGTGCTGATTGGCTTCTCAAACAACGCTTGATGGGAGGGGAGAGGGGGAATTACAAGCCATGGAACAGACTATAAAAAAAGTCATGGCTTCCACCTGTGACAAGCAGTAAACACACTTGTTGAGGCTGTATAGTTACTACTTAATAAACCCCAGGAAGTAAAAAAAAAAATAGTGTTTTAAGAGGCATTTTAATTAAAGAGCCATTTCTCTGTGAACTGAGTGTTTGGTAAATTGTGTTATGATCTTCTGCTCCCCAAGCCCCTTCCAACAATATTTAAAGCAAAGAATATTGATCATGCAGGACTTGAGACCTTTAAGTAAGAATAGAGTAGTGTGGTGGTATTACAAAAACTACCTGCCAAACCAAACAAGCCTTTGGCAACAGATCTACTCTGCAGCCCTGTGGTGTCATGAACATTTTTGGGCTCAAGATTTTGGTAGAAAATGAGTCGAATAAAGTCCACACTAGAAAGGTCTGCCTATGTTTGCCTTCTTATTAACCGGGGCCTCTGAATTTGGCAGCAGATCCCTCTCATTTGTCAAAGCAGCCAGTCTGGATGATGTGCCACGTTTTCTGCACATTGTGGATTCAACAGAGCCTCGAGTACAGTCACGGTGATCATGATAATCTGCAGCTCCTCTTGCATGTTAACCACATTTCAGTAAACAGTGTGACTTCTACTCAGGCCATAGCTCTTATTTAATTAACCTTAGGGGGACATTTGCTGAGTGTGCACACTGTTTCTCTCTGCTCTGCATTTACACAGCTGCAGACACTGGCAAACTCACACTTTATGCTCCTTCCGGAAAGTAATTCTATCAACTGATGCCCTCTGCATACTTTAAATGTGTGTATTTTGCTCTCAATACTTGAGTTTACTCAAACATTCACCAGCTTGTTCAGTAAAACTGGTTTGGTCATGTTCTGGTCACAAACTGTGTTTGATTAACCCAGTGGTCTGCAGCAGTGAGATTAGTTCATCCTGTCACTGAAATTAGCAGCTGGAGTGTCGGGCCAGACTGATGATGAACTGTTCACACAAATCTCTCTGCGACACATTCTTGGACAGCAGATTGATGGACAGCAGCCTGAGTAATCACACTCCTGCAGGTTTGTGGATGTCTCCTAGCTCCTCTCAGCTATCCAGAGCTCTGCTTCAATACTAAGCAGAACCACAGTCACTTTTAAAAGCAGAGGTGGGGAACATTCGGCCCCCAGGTCATGTACAACCTGCTGGCTTGTTCAGTACAGCCAGCATGACCAATCATTAAAAAGAGTTAATGAATCAGAGGTACATGCAATTCACCAGACAGATATTTTCAGCTTTTAATTAAGGGATGGGATACTTGGGTCACTTAGAGGGGCAACAGATGTTTAATCCACATTGCCAGAGGGCCACACATATTGTCACAAATGATAGGATACTCAGTTCTTGCCAGTTACAATTACATAAAATTTCAAAAAGGAAAAAATATAAAACTGTTCGATCCAACAAGCTTGTAAATGCCAACAAGAGGTGACCTCCTGCTTACATTTGTTGCCCTCCCTTACCACTACATTCATCTCTGTGACCTCCCGTTACTTCCTCTTCAGGTCTGTACTCCTGTTGTCCGACTTGAGATGCCCTTTTGGCGAGAGCTGTCTTTCGTCCTCTAAACTGAGACCAGCTGCAGTGGCATGTCCGCTTTATTTGGCGTTTGAGTAGTGACAACACTTTTATAGAATGTTTAGCAGCGCCAAAATACGTTAGACCAAAGTTCCCCAAAGTTGAGCATGCTACCCATGCATTACATTTACATGGGTGAACGTTTAGAATTGTCTTTACAATCAGTCAGGGGGTCTGTCAGGAATCATCTTACTTAACCCGCGCAACGTTTCTGTTATTTTTTTTACCTTTATTTAACCAGATAAAAAACACATTGATATCACAATCTCTTTCACAAGGGTGACCTGGCCAAGAGGTCAGCAGCACACAACATGGTAAAAACATGTTTCTCTCCACTTAAGGAACTTTGACCTGTGTTGAGCCCAGCAGAACTGATCCCAGGAACATACTTCCACCAGAGTTTTGATTATTTCTCAATGTTGGTAAACAAGAGCTACTGTTAGAAGGGGCCTTTAACGAGAAGTTATATCAACACTGATAACATCAAATCTCAAATGAAATATGTGTACTTATGCTAATGACCAAACAATGAATCAAAGCCAGTTTCAGCTCCTCTTTTCCTGTTACACAGGCAACAGAGTACTAACTGATTATTTAAGTTTATTTTACCCACATCTCTATTTTTATTTTAAAAATATTTTAGTAATACATATATGAAAATTTACAGACAAAATTGCATTAAATAAAGCTCTGTTTTCTCATTTACAAAATGGTTCATTTTATAAAGTTTTTTCTATGTGTACACTGAAGATTTGAAATTGACTGGTGGAAAGCATTTAGGAAATAGTGGGGTCACATGAAGCCAATGGGCTGCTAGTTGCCCACCCAAGAATTAAATCAAATTAATCAAATCTCCAAGAGAGGGCGCTACGGGGCAATCAAAAGAGGGTAGGATAACTATTTTGACGCAGGGGCAGACTTTAACATAACAGCATTTGCCTTTAGACTGCTCACTGCTACGGTCATTTTTCATAAGTTAAACAAACTCGACGTTGCTGAAATACTCATGGGGCTGGCAAGAAGCAGAATGTTGTACATTTCAAGAGCAGTGGACAAACAATTATTTTATTGTCATTTTTGGGTTTTGGTGTTGTGCTCAATGGCACATCAACAGTACTTAGGGAGTGCACGGGCACGTCTCCTGCCATAGACATGGTCCGACTGGGACTTGGACCAGCAACCTTCAATCTCCTGATCCAAGCCCCTTGACTAGGCTACTGACCACTAGAATAATCAAACATGCAGAGAATGTATGACTTATATGAAAAACTTGATTTTTTTGATAGCAGATCTAATTCAGAAAACTGTTCAACGGGATTTGCATGTTTTACACCTCCTGTTATTTTGCATGTGTACAATTCATGGATATTTTATGAACTATCAAGGTCACAGGGAGTATTTTTGTTTTACAAGTATGTATCTGAATGTATAAACTATATAAACTTTGCATGGAGACTTGGATGTATGAACAGTTTATAAACTATATATTATTATTTCAGAACCTCTGTGTTGTGGGTAAGAATGTTACAACAAATAATTAACTTAAAATAAATTATATATAAATTTAAATATGCATATACATACATATATATAATATACATATATAATTTTATAATTTCACGCTCTTAAGCTGCGTGTTTTAATGTTTGCTCAAGTAAATCAGCAAACAAAAAAAACATACTGAACTTGCTGTGCTCCTGCGGGCTGCTGTTTAAACTTAGGGGGTGCTGCCCTCTGCTGGCTGATTTTGTCAAAAATACATAATGTTTCCTCAAGGTTCAAGTTCAAGGTTCAAGGTAGCTTTATTGTCAATACTGCAGTATGTGCGAACATACAGAGGATTGAAATTCTGATACTCAAAGGCCCACAGTGCTACATTTAGTATAAGTAATAAACATCAGTACAAAAATAAGAGTACGAATATCGTGTAAGGAGTAAATCGAATAAAAACATCAAAGTACAAAAGAACATTCAGTACATTCAGAATTTCCAGTAAGTCCACGTACAGCAAATTTGTATGAGATTTATTATTACACTACATGGACAAAGACACACTCACAGATATCTTTATTGGATTTGAAATAAATATCTAAATGATTTAAAATAAAAATATCTTTTTTTCAGCTATGTGATTGACTGATTTGACTTTTCGAGGTGTGCTCTGTCTCTCACCTATTTGCAGCTGGAAAAGGCTACAGCTTCCTGCAACCCCAAAAAGTAATACACTGTAGATAATGGATAAATATATGGACTGGGCATAGGTTGCTCAGTCAGTCATTAATTGGAAGGTTGCAGGTTCGAGCCCAGCTCCGCCTGTCACATGGAAATGTACCCTTGAGCAAAACACTTAACACCAAGTTGCTCCCACTACAGCATCAGTAGCATGTACATGGGTATGAAAGGGCATGAATATGCTACTTAATACTGATAAATAACTAAAATAAAAACTCTGAACCATCAGTGAGTGAATGTGAGAGTGAATAGTGGTGAAGGGGCAGACGTTGCCTGTGGTGTACAGCAGCTTTGAGTAGTCAGGAAGACCAGAAAAGCAGTATATAAACTCAAGCCCATTTACCACTTACCATAGACAAGCATTTAAACAACACTCTGTTCATTTCTTTTGTCTTCAACTACTTGATTTATTATAGATTAATCAATAATACTGTCATATTTGGATTATTTATATCTTTAGTGGTATAACAGAGGTTAAAATCTGTAGTTTAAGAACAACACTAAAGGCCTTGCTGTAATCTCCTAAATAAACGTAACCCTAATCCTGAATTTAACTTGATTGTCCCTTACATAAAACCCCAAACATCATTAACCATTTTGTGTCTTAATGACAATGTTTATCCCAGGATGCTGTGCACACTTTTGCACATTTCATGTCATATTAATGCAATCAAGACGTCAGCTATACTTACACATTTAATGTTTAAATTTATAAGTTAATTAACATATTCAGTGATTAAATCATTTACTGACTCACCCGTCATCATTAAGTGATACAAGTATTTCTCTTCTTACTTTAAACACTGCTGCAACTGTCTCTATGTATTTCAATTAACTGCTTTGGATTACGTGTATATATTTTTATATTTTGATTAAATTAATCCATGGGTCCTAAATAAAGTTTAATAATCAAATTAAATTAAATATAGAGTGGCAAGTACTTTAAAATTCCATAAACATTATGTTGTGGAATATTTTATTATTGTTTGAGAGATGTTTTGCAAGAGCACACTAAAACTTCACATGAACTTTCTGCTATTTCTTGACCAACACGATCACAACTGTGGGGAGTATCCTGTGTCTAATTTGTGTTTTAATGTCTGGTTTCCAACTACTCCTGTTTATTCTTCAGAACATACAAGACTGCTAGTCACATACAGTTTTCCCACATCACCAGCTTCTATCACATTATCTCACACACACACACACACACACACTGTTTTATGTTATGTGTGCCTTTTCACCCTCTGCGCAGGCAGAACTCTTTTGCAGACTCCTGTACTCTGTGAAACTTGTTCTCTGATGTATCAGAACAATGAAGCTGTTACCTCTACTTAAAACCTATTCTGGCCTCGACTGCTCAACCCTGTTGGAATTTCAATTGGCTCCTCCGTAATCCGATATTCTGCTCTGTGATTGGATATTTACCATGTCAGAAGTGGGATTTAATTTAAAGTTAATGTGTGGTGTGCAAATGTAGGCATCTGTTAGCTGTCTGTGGCTAATGTAGTTAAAGATAGACATGTAATAAATGAAACTTTTAATTGTGACTAGTCATATAGTTGTTTTTATCCTTTTGTTTAGAGAAAAAAAGGGCATGATGAAGTTCAAAAAGGCAAATAATATTTATTTCAACCTTGGAGGGGGGCTAGACAGTAAGAAATTGAGAACCACTGCACTACATGTCACTACAAATACTTGTAGGGTTATAAGAAACTAAATTCTAAGTTTCAAAGAAATGCTTTGGAAAGCCAAAGCTGCCCCTGTCCTCTGAGTGTATTTCTCCTTAAGGAGTGAGAGTTAATTTCACACAATGACAAACTAAGGCTTAATTTCAATCAATTTGATTTCATGGCCGAATATTAAGAACTATTACCTTTTTTTCCAATCAGAGTGCTGATCAGTGTGCTTTTCTCTGAGGAGAAGGCAGCATTTACTGTGAGCATAGCTGTAAGCTTGACTGTGGCTTAATTGAAAGTCTCAGGCCCACATGTGAATGACGCCATCCTGAGGATCACAGACACACCATTCACAGCACACACTGACATCACTCAGGCCTCCACAGCGGCAGCAATACCCTCTACGTCTCTCACACACACAAACACACACCGTTACCCCTCCTCCTGCAGCACAGTCATTGTGGTCACTGGTCAGCCCATTGTCTGCGAGGTGCATGCTGCACAATGTCACCAATCTCTGTCCAAATCATGATCCAACTCGACTATTGTGACCGTCACTTCCCCACTTAACCAGAGAAGATGCTGCTCGGTGTGACAAGAGGACAAAGGGGGGTTCCTCTGTGGGGGGGGGGGGGGGGGGGGGGGGGTCACAGATGATCTATCTGTGATGCCGGGACAGCCTTGGTGTTGATCATGAGCAGACATGTGGATGGGTTTTATCACCTTTTCTAACATGAAGTCAGGATACATTCATCATCTATACCAAGAAAGACCTGCAGTATTCTTCTTCCTGAAAGAAACTTGAGCAAATCAAATTGACAACACTGTCACTGGAGGATGCCTTCTGAAGCTGCGTTACATTCACTGGAAACTCAAGACCAAACCAACAGATCTTTGGCACAACCCATTGTTATTCTATGACCGAGGTCTTCAGATGGACAGCGGACAGACAGCATTTGAGAAACTCTTCTAACAACAAGTAAGTAACGATTGATAAAACCAAGTTCAGGTGATGGATTGTCATCTTACTTTTGACCCTTTCAACCTTAATCTTGATAGAACTGAGTGATGCATAAAAATCTCTATCAGCTCTATCAGTGCAGTGTGGAGATCAACAAGTTCAGTTTGCTGAATATATATGTGTATACATATACACACACATATATATATATACATGTATGTATATATATATATATATATATATATGTATATATATATATATATATATATATATATATATATATATACTGTATATATATATGTATATATATATATATATATATATGTATATACTGTATATAAAGCGTTTTTATTGCTAAGCTCTGCTTTCGAAAGATGTAGTGTCAATGAACTTTGCTGAGTTAATCACTTAAAAATATTTTGACAAAATCCCTTTGAGTGACTATTTAAAAGAAAAAGGCATTTATACATTTTTTCATGATGAATTCATTGGAAAGGAAATACAGGTAATGACATAATTACAGACACAGACTGTTCAAGTAAAGGCAAATTTAAACACATGGGTCTTTGACTGCTTTAAAAATGATCCATAGAGTTCAACGTTTCCAGTTTAAAGGATTTATAAACATCAAAAATCTCACAAACTTTAAATCAGTGTAAGGGTATTAAACTTCTTCCGGCATTTCTCATTCTTGCTGATTGTGCTCTGATGTCTTTTTTCCCCACTTTCCCACAAGGCTCTAGTCTGGTTGACTGGCTAACCTGTGACCTCCGTCATGTCAGAGCTGCAGACTTTCTATCAGCCCCACTCCCTCATCCATCACTCTTCAGGTCTCTACCTGGATCCCACCCTCATACAGCGGCGTGTGCTTGATGACCAAGTGGAGCTGTGGTGGTTCAGAGATCCTCGTCGCTCCCTATTGTGTTACTGCACCTCAGTGGCCCTCATCCTGGGACTCGGCCTAGGTGGCGTAGGTCTCCTCTCCTCCACCACCAGCCTATCAGGAGAGTGGCGCCTCGGAGTGGGCACCACGCTCTGCCTTTTGGCTCTAGCTGTTCTTCTCAAGCAGCTTCTGAGCTCAGCGATTCAGGACATGAACTGTGTGCACAGTCGTCGGCGAATCGAGCAGATGAAGAGCGGTGGGAGGGCAGACCCGGCGCTCATTTTAACTGTGGGTATAGCTGTGATTCTCTGTGGGACCGTTCTCCTCTTTGTTGCCACAGCAGGTGGCCGAGGTCATGACAGAAAGGAAATGTTGTTGTCCAGTCTAGTGCTGATGGCTGCTGGGGTTGGCATGTCTCTGGCTGTGTTGGCCTTCAGTGCACTCATCTACCTGAAGAGAAGACGGGAGCAGAGGAGGAGGATGATGATGAGGATGAACAGAGCGAGGAGGCTGGGAAGTCAAGCGGTCAGGGTCTTCAGTGTCTTAGACATGTCCTCTAGTAGGACTAGCCTTATCTGAACTGACAACATGGACAGCAGCAGATCAGAAAAAGAGAAAAAACTGATAACTGTAACATGGATGATGGGTGTCACTGGGCGCTACACTAAAACTGCTTTAATAAAAGTTAAACAGTCTGTCCAATATAGTGTTACTAGACCTGGATGCTGCCCTCATTTCAACTGACTTTGATACGATGACATAATTTGGTACAAGGTCCAGATCTTTGTAGTCCTTCATGGCAGCTTGACAACTTTATATCTTAACAATTTATCATTCACTATGGGGTGCCACAAGGTTCAATACTGAGCCCACTGATATTTAAAGGGGTAAAATGGGATTGTTGAAGTTGGGTTCTATGAGGTTTATGGCATTAGCCTGAACAATAGGCTCAGTATAAGAGATCACCTTTGTGTCTATACATAGAGAGCTGGAATGGAAGCAAGGCCGATATATTGCTGCACATGGGGCAACCAACTCTGCACAATTTAAATTATTTTTGGTAAAAACAAGTCAGCACAGGCCAATTGCACACTATACTCAACACATTAACAAACATCCACTTTTCACTTCCAACCCCCTTTGTTGAGGCACTGCTCTGGGATACCTTACAGCTGGAGTTACGTTCAAACTTAGGTCCGTTGCCTTCTTGAGTGTTTTTGTTATATACTTGCCTGTATGTGACACGTGTTATTGGAGGACACCATTAGAGGACACAAATGAACCCAGGTAGTATGCAACTACCTGTTGTGTAAGAAGTAAATAGCAAACATGGCAGTCATTCTGAGAGTAGGAGTAACAAGAAAACAAAACCCAAAAATCAATATCATCAAATTTTTGTTGACAACTGATGATTTGTGGTCAGACCTCACCATCAGCATCATCTAGCACTACGCCGCTGATATTTTTCTGAGTGAACAGTCTTAACAGTCTAGGTTTTATGGTCTTATGAATCACCATATTAACTCATGATTTGTGGCCAACTGGGCTGATTGATGTAATAGTCAAATCACCAGCCAAAGTAAAGGGGGAATTTATCATTTTTTATGTGAAGTGGGTTTTTTATATACTGGAAACTGGCAGTTTCCTCCATTTTTCGTTCAGACTTGTTGACACTTCATCTACAGGAATTTGTTTCCTGTGCGTATTTCAGTGCATAAAGTTGTCCCAAATTGTTGTATACAAAGTATACGTCAGTCATATTTTCTCTCTCTATTTTCTCTTGTTAAGTCTGCAGACTGTAGCTGGTCAGCACACTGCTGGCAGAAGGACACAAAGGCTATGTGGTTTACCAAAGTTGTACAGAACAAAACAGCTTCCTGGTGGAAAGATAAGTTGTTGTAAATGTGTTTAGCATAGTATGCAATCAAAATATTTTTTAGTGCATTGTCTTAACCTAAAACTCTTTGAATTGTGCAAAGTTGGAGCCCTGTGCGCAGCAACGTACAGTTCTATGTTAAATACTGTACAGATCCAGAGCTGATCTGTGTCTCAGTGGCTAATGTACAGGCTAATGCCATAAACCTCTTTTAACCACTTCAGAAATTCCAAACCATTTCTTCAAGCATGTTCACTTATGGTGCATTCATGTGCCTCCCCTTACAGACCTTAGTTTTGTAAATCACTTGACCATGGATATACCATTCTGGGATAATTAATAGTTGAGTGTTCTGTTTTTAGGGCTGATTGTGATGTCCTTTCACACTGACTGAATAAATTCATTGACCTATAAGGACCTATCCTTTAATGATTTTCATCTCATAGAAACTGTAACCTTAACCCAAACACATACAGCATTTCCAATTTTGATTTAAAACTTCTAATTTAACATCTGATTATTTTGGTATTCACTTTGGAGTGTGACAGGGTTCAGTACTTGGTCCACTGTCATTCAGTCTTTTCATGCTCCATCTTGACTTAAGTCCAGTAGCTGGTAGTAATGCACCTTGTATGATAGTTGCAATCCACAAGAAAACAAAAAGAGGGAGACGAAAAAGCACTAGGCGATTTTCAAAAACAGTCAATGTCTTGAATTACATTAATCACTTTCACCTGACAAATCTGTGTCCTGTAAATCACAATATCTCTGCTCTGCTTTTCTTTAAATATTTATTAGGCAAGAATGCTGCATTTGCTCATAATGTTTGACTTTGATAGCTTGTACTGAATTGTGCTTTAATGATCCCTCTGTCTCTCAAGAACTGGATATCCTCTGTGTCACCTAGAAGCTGTATATAAGTTTACATTTGATGATTACAATAGTTCGACTGATTCAGATTTTTTTTTATATAAAAATGTATTGCTGTTCTTTGTCAAATTTAATAAAACAAATGAGGGATGAATGCTAGACTCACATATGAATTAAATAACCTATTGACATCTTCTATTGTCCTTTTTGATAAACATGACACCTTCACACTGAAATTTCTGACTTTTTGTATTCTGACAAGAAGTTGCACTTATTTCTGTCTCACTGTCAAATCAAATAAGTGAACGCACTACTTATTCAAATTACACTTGTGTATTTTGACCAACTTTAATTCATGTTAAATTGATTTTATTCTTTTCAAAATGGCCTGAGTGAAAGAATAAAATCAAAACTAAAGTAGGGTGTGTAAAGAAAGCAAAATATTTAATGTATCTGTTAAAATAATTAAGAAATACTGATGGTGCATGACCTTAGTGACGTCATCCAACACTGGCAGTTCACATCAACAAAAATGCACTTGTTGTTTCCACTGGAAATTCCCTGAACACCAAATGTCATCAGTGTTTAAATGTTTTCTCTTGTCTTTAAATGTGTGGCAGTTTTATGAGTAAAAAAAATAAAAATCAGATTTTGAAATATTGAGTGGTAGAAAATTCTGTTCCATCCAACAGTTGATGTCATCAAGACAAGTTTTTGATAGCAGCTGGGCCTCTTGGGTCTCAGGGGAAGGTATATCTGTGTGTTGTCGTCGGCATAGCAGTGGAAGGAGACTGAATTATTTGGCCAAGGGGGAAGCATAGACATGGAAAATAAAATAGAACCTACAACTGAACCTCGGGTACACCACAGGTAATGGTACATGTAGATAAGGAGTGATGACCTATGGTGACTGCAAAGCTTCATTCTGAAAGATAAAACTGAAACCTGCTAAATGCAGTACCTTTTTTACTGATCCAATTTTTGAGGCACTCTACTTAAATGAAATGATCAACTTTATCAAGCACTGCACTGAGATCTAGAAGAATTGAAACTGAGCCCTCCCCTCTGTCCGTCGCTAAAAGAAGGTCATTGGTCACCTTGAGGAGGGCCATCTCAGTGCTGTGCCCTGCTCTAAAACCAGAATGAAATTTCAAAAAGAGGTTGTTTTCAGACATAAAAAAATAAAAGCTGTGAAGAAACCACTTCTCTAAAACATTAGATAAAACCAGAAGTTTTGAAATAGATCTAAAGTTATTAAAATTGTAGGGGTCAAGGTTGGTTTCTTTAAAAAAGTTGGACCACAGTGTGCTCAAAAGCAGAGGGAAATACTCCCTCTGCAAGAGTACTATTAATGATGGATAAAATGCTGGGTCCAATTAAAAACCTCTTTGAGAAATCAAGTGTCAACCACTTGCTGTCTACACATGTATGAACAGCAGTTTTTTTTTTTTTTTTAACTTTTCTCCAAATCCCAATTCCAATGAATTTGGGACATTGTGTAAAACAAATTAAAAAAATACTATACAGTGATTTGCAAATCCTTTTCAACTTTTGTTCAACTGAATGCACTACAAAGACAACATATTTAATGTTTTACCTGGAAAACCTTTTTGTTTATTTTGTTTGGTTTTTTTTCCAATTTGATGCTGTTACACATTCCAAACAGCCAGGACAGGGATATATTTATCACTGTGCTACATCACCTTTCATTTTAAACACACTCAATAACCATTTGGTAACTAAGGACAGTAATTGTCGAGGCTTTGTAGGGGGAATTCTTACCTTTATGCATGATTTCAGTTGTTTAACAGTCTGGGGTCTGTGCTGTTGTATTTTGGACTTCCTAATGCACCACTTATTTTAAATGGGAGACAGTTCTGGACTGCAGGCAGGCCAGTCTAGGAACTGTACTCTTTAACTACAAAACCACGCTGTTATAACACATGCAGAATGTGACTTTGCATTGTCTTGCTGAAATAAGTAGGGACATTCCTGAAAAAGACGTTGCTTGGATGGCAGCACATGTCGCTCCAAAACCTGTATGTACCTTTCAGTAATAGTGGTGCCTTCACAGATGCGCAAGTCACCCATGCCATGGGTGACTTGCTAACACATCCTCATATCATCACAGATGCTGGCCCTTGAACTTTACCTGGATGGTCCTTTTCCTCTTTAACCCGGAGAACATGGCACAATGCTCATGGTTTCCAAAAACAATTTGAAATGTGGACTCAAGAACACTTTCCACTTTGCGTCAGTCCATCTTAGATGAGTTTTGACCCAGAGAAGCTCGGAGTGTTGTTGATATGTCCTTGGCTTTGCATGGTAGTGTTTTAACTTGGGAATGTAGATGTAGAATCAAACTGTGTTATTTGTTAATGGTTTGTTAATGGTTAATGGTTTTAATGGTTGGTTAGGGTTAGGTAATGCAGAGCCACTGGATGGAATAAAGATCATTGGCAATGACATTCAGTGTTGGTTTTCAGCCTTTCAGCTTTAGTGCAAAGATTTCTTCAGATTCCTTGAATCTTTTAATGATATTATGGACTGTAGATGATGAAATCCCTTTGCTTCACCAGCTCTACACCAAGGTGTAGAACAAGACAGGTGTTTCTTGAGCATTCCTCTACTTAGCATTGATCATCCACTGAGCATCAAATACGTTGTCTTTATAGTGACTGCCGATCAAAAAGGATTTTCAGATCACTAGATTTTGTTTTTGTTTTCATTTTACACAGCATCCCAACTTCCTTGGAATTGAGGTTTGTAAATCATGTGTAAAAGGTTATGATGTAAATGATGCTGGCTCAGTGAACAACTTATATTGAGTGAACATCAAAACAAAGGATCCAATTCTGTTTAGAAGTTTTATTTTTTTCTTTCTTTACCTTTGCTGGATGATTTTTTTGTACAAACAAAGGAAGGAAACATAATGTATTGACATAAAAACTTATATTTTTAAATTAATATTTAAATTAGTTTACTCAGCTTACATCATGAATGCATCCACGTCAAGTGCCTTAATTTGTCAATAAATTTGAGGTCTGAGGAGCAGTAATCTAATGAAATAATTTTAGACAATAATTAATTAGAATCAAGTCCACTTTCCACTCACATTCAGGCTCCCTTTGTTCACTGGTGATCCATGGTCTGGAGAAAGAGGAAGTGAAGGCCTGAGGGCTGGCTTTTATAATGTTGGGGGTGTGGCTTGGCCTTGAGTGACAGGGAAGTCATGTATGGTGGTGGTGAGGTGAGAACTTGGGATTTAACATGAGTCCTTTTTTAATGGGTCTCACGCAGAACTCTGATATAATACTGGATTTTTCTCATTTTCATGAGCTGTGAGCTGAAATAATCAGGGTTACATTAAAACAGTGTTACACTTCTTGGAGTAAGAATATGAAAAGTTCACATTTCAAATTCATTTAAAGGGGAAAAATGATTTTTCCCCTCAATATTCTGTTTTTGAGACACATTGGAAAATCAGCATAAGAACCAACTGACACAATATATGAACACTTCATTCAATATGTTTTTGGATGTCAAAGTTTGAAACATGTTCCACATGCTCACATGGATGAGGTGGAGATTTTCACATTTACTATACTCAGACAGTGGACAGAGCCCCAGATGTTAGGGCCTCACCTCCAGGCATTGGTTGTGTTGTCCATCTTTTTACACTGACAATGGTCTCTTCAATATATTAATTATCTTTACAATTTACTGTGAATATAGTCAATCAAGATTTTCTGTTGTTCCTAAAATATGCTGTCTTTTGCGAGCTCAAAAAGTCTCTGCAACTTGGGCGTAGAAAACTGAAATTAATGTTGTTTTGTAAATATAAGCCTGAAAGTGCTGAGAAATTTCTCTACTAGCAGCCTTTAGTCATTATTTAACTGTACTGTCATTAAATGTCTGCTGTAAACTCTTTCTCTGCTGGAATTTTCCCTTATCTGATCATCCGATAGTGAACTCTAGCTCATCATCGCTGTCCTCCATGTTGTCTTCCTCTCTCTCTTCCTCTCTTTCTCTCTCTGCCCTGTCTTTCTCGCTGCTCTGGATGTAGTTGTCCTCGATGAAGCCGTCGTCATCCTCATCCAGTTGTCCTTGAGTTCCACTGATCCTGTTCATTCCGCCCATCACGCTGCTGGGATAAGTCCCTCCCTCCTGTCCATACTGACTCGTTCCATCTGACTCTTGCAGCAGAGAGTGCCTGTAGCTTGCCAGGAAGCGATGAAAAAGACGTAACTTAACCGTCATCACGATGAGGAGGGAGATGGTGAGGACTGTGCCGAGTCCTGCAGCCAAATAGGACCACTCCAGAGATTTTGGAGTGGTATCATCTGAGTTCGCTGAGAAGAAAGTAGGAAAAAAGCCACATGTAGTTATGATAATCAAAAGTAAACAGAAGTTCACAAATCTGTTTCCTTGTAAGTAATGTGTTAGACCATTGGTTCCCGACTTGGGTACTGAATCCCTCCTGGGAGAGCACCAGAGGGTCTTGGGGAGGGGAGGACATGAGGCTCTAGCAGCTTTGCTGTTGTCAAAAATTGGTTAACACAATATGGGCCCTATCGCATACCCACTGCATAGTGTTTTAGTAGGAAGTGCAGATGTTTGCCTGATTTTTCACGTGACACATGTGTCATTTTGAGCCTACCCTGTTAAAAGGTTCTGTAGTTTTGAAGTTGGGTTGTATGAGGCACTTGATAGCAGTCAGTGAACTGGCCAGGGCTCCCAACAGCGCTATGCCTTTAGGGAAAACAAGCTCAGACAACCAGTAAGGTACTGCTGTGTTGGTAGGTCCAGATGACTATTTGGGGTCAAATTAAATGATTGGGTGAAAAATTTCAGAGCGCTTTATTTTTCCTCTTGAAAGTCTCTGTGTTTGGCACTATTTTACGATGCAGCAAATGGCTCTGTATTCTTCCTCCTGTCTGCATTGATCCTGTTGATCTGCTGTTTTGCTCTATGGATTTAGGAAGACACAACAGAGGAGATAACTAATACAGAACCAAATATGAGTGATTTTGACTCAAGTGGCAATGACATTCCCTTAACTGTGGATGCACAGAATGACCTTTTAAATTGGAGTTTACCCGCCAACAGCAGTGTACCTTATCGGTTGTCTAAGCTAAGTGTCTAGCTCATCTGTTTTCATTGGTTCTTATTCTCTAGACGTTTCAATGAAAAAAAGCACTTAAATATGAGCATTAACACATATCACACAGTGTTCTGAGTGTGCTCTTTGAGTGTAGTGGCACAATAAAATGAAATTAGTTTAATAATCAAGATGAAAATCAGTCCAAATCACTAAATCTCCTGCATAAATACCAAAACGCCTGACATCTAGCGCACACTGATTTAAAGGAAACATATACAAAAATCACTTTTTAAAGGCTTTTGAACACATTTTTGGGTATTTGGCCTTCCTCCCAGCCCACAACAAGTGAGAGCAGACAACAAAACCTAAATTTAGCAGGCTGCATACATGTAAACTCATGGTATTTGGTGAGCTGTTGAGTCTGTGGATATTCTGTCAAGTAACAAGCATTTTCATTTGCGTAAGCCTACGTCTACCTGAGTATCACAAACCCGGCTTGAGAAGTTTCTGTGTGAAGTGCTGCCATTGTTAACCGTTATCTGTAATCAGCGTACACCATGTCTAGACCCAAAACCTATCACTGCTCGGTTGTTGGCTGTAAACAGCTACATATATCTTCACATATAGGCTACCAGCCTATATGGATTAATTTCATTTTTGAAGGGAATGAGCCAGCTACAGTCGGCTAAAACCTGTACGTGTGTGCCAATCACTTCACATCCGACTGCTTCTTCAACTTCAGTCAGTTCAACACAGGACTGGCAAATAGATTTTTCCTGCACCATTTTTCAGTACCAACAATCCGTCGCTAAACCTGAGGATCAAAATGTGAGTATTTTGATGCCGTGCAGTATTTATTTTGCTCATTGCTACTAGCTAATGCTAACAGCACGGGGGAAGTGAACCAGAGGTAACTGCACAACATGTTTGTCAATGTTCACGTTACTCGTTGAAAGTCTGAAGGATAAACTTCAAAGTTTGAGCATTCTTACATTAGTCAAGAAAAGTTTAACAGTTGGCTGAATATAATCAGTCTTTTACCCACCCCATTACCCCTCCATTTCTGCTAACGTTAGCCCGGACGGTAGGCTAAGCTGCAGCTGTGTCCCACTGCAGTGACTAGGCCGGGGTTAGCATGCTGTGCGTTAGCCTGTGATGTTGGGGGGAAACGAGCTGCGCATTGTCTGGTAACTGGCATGAATTTGCGGTTCGTGTGTGTTCAGGACTGTAAGTGGCGTGTGGCTGGAGCGGCAGTGCGCTACACTTCACTCAAGATACACTGCAGGTCTGTCATTGAGTCCCCGTATGTACTGTGTTGGCCGTAGCTCTATTTTGGCTCATTAGTATATTAAGGCCACCGCCCTCAAAACCAGCCTTCTGAACAGAGGGGCTATGTGAGCATGGAAAGAATGCAGCTGTTCTTTATATTTATAGGCTTTTGGGACCAAAATATGTTACTAACATTTCATGAAGGCATCAAGGATCTATGTTGAACTGCAGAAAAGGAGCAAAATATGGGACCTTTAAAGGGAGTCAAGCTGACACTTTGATTGGTTTGATCTACATATGTTAAGCCCAAAACACGCCCATGTAAAATCAACACACATTATCTAACCTCTTTGCACCAGGGGCAAAATGGTCAGGAGCCACTGAGTTAGATAGTTTAACTCTTTTAGTTGTAGATATTTAATTGATGGCTTAAAAAAAAAAAACACTTCTCTGTAACTTACCCATTTGATCAGAGGTGTTGGTGTTGGTCTGGTTGTTTATCTTCATCAGCAGATGTCTCAGAGCCCCATTGTGTCCCTCCTCATCGAGTACAGAGGCCTGATGGACCTCTCTGACAAAAGCTCCACTGAGAGACAACATCAAAAAGAGGCTGCAGCTCCACCGTCCCATCTCTGTGGCTGAGGTAAAACTTACAAAGACAAAACAGAAATCACATCATTACGACCAGGGACCATGGGCTGGTTTTGAGGAAGACACAGCGTTTTCATATAATTATAATTCCTTCTGGGAAGGGCTGGGTGGTTTTTGTTATTGTGTGGGATTGACCTTCAAGGTTTTATAAGTTTATTTAAATATAATACAGAAGTTTCTTACTGATAGTATATCTATGTCATCCTACAAGAAAGAACAATGAAAGTAGGGAAGCTTTTTACTTTTTGACCAATTGAAAACACAAAATTAAGCATACTTTGTGCTTCATTGTACTTTTTATTGGTTTAAAATGAATAAAACCCGCTCACAAATGTGGCTAGTGTACAATGGTACTGTTTTTTTTAATTTAATGATAATGACAGTATAATGTGATACCTAAAGAAGTTCATTTAAGTGAAATTTTGTCCAAATCTGTCCAACAACTCTTTACTAAAATCTCTCTAATTTCAGCCTGGAAGCAGTTATTGACATTATATGTAAATTACAGTTTTCATGTTCCAATTTTTTTATTTCAATCAATCAATCAAACTTTATTTATAAAGCGCTTTTCCTACAAAGAATGCAACTCAAAGTGCTTTACATAATATATAAAAACATTCCCTCAAACCCACCTACCCACCCTTATATACATAAGCATCTACTCACATGCATGCACGCGACGTTTCATTCATGCACAAATACGCACGCCACACACACCCACACACGCACACCCACACACACTCTAAAATAGTGGACATTAGGCTAAGAACAAGAGGCCGAGTACAGACAGACCAGTTGAGAAAGTGCCATCAGAGGAGCCGTCTGCACCAGGAGCAGAGAGCCAACCACAGCCACAGGACACCAATGCAGAACCCAGAGGAGAGATGATGGATCTCAAGACTCCACCAGGAACCTACAGAACAGAATCCTGCAGCTGTAGTCAACCATAGCTCGTGGTGCAGAGGGCTCCCCCAGAGGCAACACTGGAGACCTAATGATAAAAGAATAAAAGTATGTAAAAACTAAAATATGAATAAAACTAAGAACAAGAACATAAAATAATACAACTAAAACACTAAGGAAGAAGAATAAAATCCATAAATAAAAACAATGTAAGGGTCTAAAATAAATAAATGTCTTAATTAAAGTCTTAATTAAAGGCTAAGCTAAAAAGATGTGTCTATTTGGTTTCTTAAGATTTACAGCAAAATCTGCGTCATTTCCAGAGGAACCTATATTTATTTTTTAATATTTTGAATCTTAAATTTGTCTTCCAACTTCATTTTTCCAAACATATTTTCCAATTGTCCCCTTCATTATGAAACCCTCAGTATTCAATAGACTTAGTAGTTGCCGAGACCCAAATTTGGGGTCTGAGAGTTAAAACAAAATTTTGCACATTTAATATGTTATATTTGGTAATGCTAAACCCTAGTTTACAAGCTGATCACACCTGCTGAAAACATTTTAACATCTGACAATCATTCCCTGAGGTTTGAGCAACAATCCAACCTGCAGAAATGACAAACAATCTCCTGACCTTGAGGTCCTGAAAATATCAGACTGAAAAAAACCTGCTCCATATTAAAATGTCTTGTACAGAAGAGGGATAGGACCACTGAAAAAAAAAAATTAAAGGAAGATTTTTTTTAAGTCTGTGAAAAAAGTCAGAATTCTGACTTTAAAATCCAAAATCTTAATATTATTCCAGAATTCAGAATTTAATCTCATAAATCTGATTTGAATCTCAGAGTTTAATCTCAAAATTCTGACGTAAATCCAAGAACTTTGACTTTTTCTGTACGAATTATGACTTAATTTCAGAGTTCTGTTTTTGAGAAGTCTGACTCTAAACCCAGAATTCTGACTCTTTTCTCCAAGAACTCTGAATTCAATCTTAAAATTCTGAACGACATCTCAGAATTCAGAATTTAATCTCAGATTTCTGACTTTACTTTTAGAATTTGTTCATAGAATTCTGACTTTAATCCGATAATTCTGACTTTTTCTCTCAGAGCTCTGCCTTTAATCCCAGAATTTTCTCAGACTTAAATAAGATTTATGCCTCTGGAAAAAAATCAGTTCTCCTAATCCTCCCCAAATATCTTACCAGATGAATGAATTAACATTGTGATCATACTCAACATAATATTTTTTAGTTTATTTTTACACCATTTCTTTTCCTGAACAGTTTTCGTGTCTTGGTTTTGTCTTATGACACATGAACTTTTTGTATCTGTGTGCTTTGAGGTTTTATTGTATTTCCCTTAAAAAAAAAAAAAAAAAAGCAATAAATGTACTCGCTGAAAAAAAAACCTTGTAAAAAATTTATGGTTGGGTTGCCTACCTTCTAAAACAATAAAGTGTCACATGATGTTTGAGTAATGCTAAAAAAAAATCAAAGTCCTAAGCTGCTCTCTGATTCACTTCAAAATAAACAGATTTTTTTTAAGTTTTCAATTCAGATGATGTTTTTTTTCCTTTACATCCAGAGTGTGACCATAGTGCATAACTGAACAGCCAGGGTTAAATTTAAGATTAACTTGAGTTATGGAAAAACTGTCTTTAGCAATACAGGCCGTAACACAGTAGCTACACCTTTGTTAGCAACAAGTTATATGACTGACTATCCCTCAACACATTGTGATGAAAGTACACTAAACCTTCATTTCAAATGAAGACAAATGAAAACATACACAAATATAAGTGTGATTTAAAGTAACTTACTTGTACTGAGAGGTCTCAGTCAAAGATCAGGTGTGCGTCTCCTTCTCCTGACTTCTTCTTCTGTTGTTTTTGTTTCCTCTTCAGCTCCTTCAGGAAAAAATTAAGAGACTCTCTCTGGGCAAAGGTCATTGCACTTGCAAGAGCGCGGCTCTACCTGCACTGTGTCCTTAAGACAGAGACGTTAATCAATAACTTTATTGGGTTAGATGTCCAAACCCACTCTAAATTACTTTCTCAGTCACTTTTGAAAATTGACCTGGAAGCTTTTGTTAGGTATGTCTTAATTTGGTTATTGATTAAAATCAGAAAATCAGAACAAGGGGATTTATAGGGAATTGTCACAGAATAGCATTAGTGAAAGAACACGTTTAAAATGAGAGCATAAATATAGGCAAAAAAAATCATGTTGAATTCACAATTCAGTATGTTCAATAAAAGATTAATTATCAATATCTGAAGTGATTGGAATTGAAGTTTTGGGACAAAAAAGCCATTATTTGACTTTGACTTGGTTGCAGTAATGCACTTAGGCCAGATGATGGCAGTATAACAACAGCAGAATAAATCTAATAAAGAACTCCAATTCTACATGCTGTATAGACATCTGGTGACTATAACAACATGTTGTTCGCATTCACATTTGCAAACTATGAACAGAACTATGGACTTCAATCATTTTGAATGGAATTGAATTGAATTGAATTGAAACCTTTATTGTCATTATGCTTTGCTGTACAATGAAATTCAGAGTAATACTCCACTGGGTACACACATAAAATAAATAAAAATTAGACAATTAAAAAACAAACACAACAATTTAAAATAAGCAGTTTAAAGTGCAGAGCATCCAGGTAAATCATGTGCAAGAGGGTGGCAGGTGGGGAGGTGGGGAGGGGGGTTATGGTCAGTGTTTATCTAATGCAGTTATGGCATGTGGAAAACAGCTGTTTGTGAGTCTGGAGGTTCTGGATTTGATGGACCTGTAGCGCCTGCTGGAGGGTAACAGTTCAAACAAATGATGAAAAAAGAAAACTTGCCTACAACCTAAGGTAAGAAAAATATTTCAGTACTGAAAATACCTGTCGTTCTAGGAAGGTTTAATGGGAAAAAGTGTTTTGTTGATGTGAACAGCTGATGTTTTGTGACAGCATGTCATTCAAAAGATAAAATATTAGATGTTTTAAAAGATCCATAAAGTTTTTTGTGTTTTCATTATACCCCTTACCGTCATCTTGTCTTTATTCTTTCACTTTCCAAATTTTAAAAAGAATCAAAGTAATTAAACATTAATAAAAGTGAATCATTAAGTAAGTTTAAACGGTTTTAAATGGGAGGGAGGCCAGCAGCAACAGATTTGGTCTAATCTAGTGACTGTTACTAAAGGGGGCGGGGCTTGATAGAAGATCACTTCCTGTAAAGGGCGTAGCTTGACAAAGGGTCAATTAAGTTTAAGGTATTTAAAGAATTCAGAAGAAATCAGGAGCCAGCAACCCTTTGCCATGAAGTGTCACTTTAAAATGATCCTGTCTCCTACAGTGCCCCCTCAATATTGGGGTACACTGAGTGTAACCAGAGGCCACAACAAAATTCAAATATCCCATGGGCGTGTGCGGTTATTCAATCCAAAGGCGGCACATACTTAACACCCACACTCAACCTCAGATTATATGCACAGCAGCACAGATAACATTTTAAAATGTCCAATCTTCAAACTGGAATGTGCAAGATCCCCTTTGGCTTTATCTGTATAGTGTTGCTTCCCCCCACCCCCACCCGCTGTAAAAATGCTGCAGCCTCTGTAAGAGATGTCTTATTAGGTACAAGAACAGCATGAGCCACGGCATGTTTCTGTCATACACTGTGCAAAATGGATCAAAACTCAATATGAAAACTCATACAATTTAATCTATTCAGTGAAATGAGAAACCATGGATTTGCTGCTGTCCAACAGTATCTCTTCAGACTGATTGTTGATCAGTCTGGGTCATCATGTTCAGTATCAATTGTTTTCCTGAATCAAATTAAATACTGCATCTGCGGAGATAATCTAGTATAAAATGTATTTTCCCCTTTTCTGCCTTTTTATTGGTTTTGGTTGATTCTGATGAAAACAGATGCTCAAGATGCAAGGGCTATTTCAAGATCAGTAAATATTAATATCTAGGGAATGTTATTTGGCAGGTTTCAGAGGTATCCATTTAAACAAAGCCTCCTCTCTGTGATCCATCATCTCTGATTTGATGATCCAGTTTTTGATGTGTTTACTGCATCTGCATGTTCTGTTTTTAATTCTGTTGTCCAATATCTTTACTTTTTAGAAAACAACAAAATCCAACCCTTAACAGCCATGCCTAGGGCATACTGTGTACATTATGTACTCTTTACCTTAAACTGTGCACGATCAGCCCTCATCAGTGCTTGAACACAGCTCAGAAAAAGTCCATTATCTCTAAAAGCTAAATAGGTGCTAATTGCTGCCCTGTATGGCATGCTGGCCCTTGCATAAGGAATCCCCCTTATATGAAAATGAGTGTGCTGTAGCAGAAAGACAGAAAATCCATCTCATTTTGCTTATTATGCTCATTGTCAGAGTTGTATTGTGAGAATAATTATGTGTGTAGAAACTCCACAGCATGTAAAACCCTATTGCTGAGGGGAGATTGGATTCTTCATGTTTTAGATGTAAGAAATATTTCATCTCCTCTAAGAAAATGAGGGCAGTGAGAGGATTTTATAACATGTATTGCAATGATCAAAGCAGTGTTGAGACAGTAAAGAGGTGAAAAAGTTGACATAATTTACATTTAAACAAACAAGCATCAAAGATGAATGTTAAAATGGGTTGGCAAACCATGAAATCTGATTAGAAATATTTTATAAACTCTCATTTTGTGAGTTATGCTTACCTTACAGAAGAAACTGTAAGACTTTTTAAGACTGTTGTTTGACAGTCTCACTTCTAAAGACAAACTGTCAACTCTCTGAGTCGTTAGTCCCACACTGAGATTCTACACAGGAATTAAAGCTGAAAAAAGGTTTTTGACATCACTTTTGATAGTTAAAAAATAGACAGGGGAGCTCTCACACATGTCTTTAGAGATTATAATTCATGTTTTCAAACTAGCAAATATAAACAATCTAATCTGAAGTATTCTGTTCTGTGACAATGTGACATTATTGTGGCATCTTTAGCATACTGTAATGTCTGAAAAGACAGCCTTCAATATACCTAAATTAAATAGTTAACTAAGGTATTCCTGATTAAAGCAGGTTTTAAGAGATTTGCTCCTCTTCCCTCTTCTTGTGTTTTGATGTTGTGCCGTCATGCAGTCTTGCACTGGGTCAGTTATCCTCATTTTAAAAATCTAATCCATAATCAATCCATCCTATGTTTTGAAGCTCCAGCACTCCTCGCCACTGTTGTCTGATTACTGAATGCGACGGCCCCCAAAAACCCACTGTCACAGGAGCGTGTCTCACCTCTTTGGAGTGAACTGAAACGTAAACTTTGTGACCTCGGATTTCGGAGCTTCACGCTGTCAAATACTGGTGTGGTGCTGGGTATTCTGATTGATGAAATCAATTTGTCAACCCTGGAAAAGACAACCCCTCTCATTTTCTCTGTTTGGACTTATTGAGACTTTTCACCCTGGTAGGTGGTATTCGCTCTATCCATCAGCTCTGCAGGTCAGAGGCACTAATGGTGTTGTTGGCCTAAACATGAGAAATTTAAGGCTGTGGAAGCGAATTCTCCAAGAAATTGAATAATGTTCTCAGCCACTGTGTTGGTTTTGGTGCGTCTGACTTACAGCAATGTAAAAGCACATGTAACTTTTACACCTTAAAATAACCGTCTTAAGTCTTTGAACAGAGTGTATGGTGTCCATCCCTCTCCCTCTGAACGGCCCAGGATCTGTACATGTACTATGCAACTCTTGGCAGTGAGCTGCAGTCAACTCGTGAGAACAGCAAACTGCTTTACGGCATGAATGTGAGTTCAGCATTAGGAAAACAAATTGCTGAGAGGAATGGCAGTTCACCTGTGCTTGTGGCCAGTTTCAAGAAAGCTGGAGTTATGATATGAAAGAGGACTGTGATGGATGAGGATTGGAAAAGATAGAGGAGGAAAAACCGAGCAAGGAGCCGGACCAGAATAAAGGTTCAACAGGCTTTTAGCATTGGCGAGAACTTTGGGAAAAAACAGGCTGAAGTCAGACTCTGGCCTGGTTCTGCTGCTGTCAGAGGGAGAGTAAAGAAGTCTTTAAAGTTTTTGTCATTTTATTGGAGCTGCTGAGGTTTTATTCTGCCGCTGCGCTTTTGATCAAAAATCAATTCAGCCTCTCAACAGAGATATGGCATCTACGCTGTCACAGCCAAACACCAGCTACGCAGCTTCTGTTTGTGTTAGCCACACATGAAAGAATCTGTTAGATTTAGTATCTGACAATATTATTATAATTATGATATGACAGTCTGCGGTCATGCAGACTGTTGTATGGTTTAGAGGTTGTTGACCAACAATTAGATGGTCGGAAGTTAGCTCATGTCCCATGACGCTGTAACACTTGAGCTAATAACACAGAGAACTTACAGACCCGGTGTATGAGATGATTATACTGTACAGTTCACTGCAGCACTGACTTCAGTATTTAGTTCAAATATCAGTTCAGGTGATCACGTCAACTTCTGACAGGAGACAAACACAACACAGGTATGTTTTCTGAAATGTCTACAGGGCTGAAAGTTACTGATTACAGTTTCACAAATTACTGTGACTAATTAGCCTTTGTGCACTTGTTCTATTCACATAGGTAAAATAAAAACTGTATTATTACTCTTGTCATTTCTGTGGGCAGATCATATTTTGTATTCAATGTTATTTTGGTCAAATGCAGTGTGCTCATGCAAAACTATGACTCAAATAGTGTACAAAGTATACTTTTATTGATATCTCTGCTATGCATTTCATATTTATAGGAACAAAGTTCCCCTCAATTCTCTTGTCTAGGAGAATTTATTACAAATTTTTCTCTTCTGTGGTGAAATAACAAAGACGATTACTTGTTATAATCCATCTAATCTTTATAGCAAGGGTACTCAAAATACTTGCTACTTTGATTACATTTTATTTGAAGAACTCATCTTATTGAAAGAATCATACAGTGCTACATTTTCTTGAGAAAAAACATGACCAAAGTTTCTGTACTTTCCACAGTATTTTTATTTGCTTTAATAGCTGCCCTAAAATCAGACAGATTGTCTCAACTGCAAACTAAACAGATGTGAAATTCAAGACTGTAATGTAAGATTTTCTTTTTGAAGGCATCAACGGTACTACAATAAAAAAAATAGCTGGAGCATGTACACCTTAAAAGAGACAAAAGAATATGGTTACATTCAAGACCTTCAGGAAGCCATTGCTCCAACAAGAATTCAAAGCGGACCAGGACTTTGAATGTTTACGTGATAAGCTTCCCTCCATTGCCTTTCAGGCACTTTTTATTTTGCCCAAATGATCTTTACCTCTGTTGTATTATTTTAACCTTACATTCTGCCTGATTATCACTTGGGCTTTTTGCTCTATTTTGCACTAAACCATAGGGAGATGGTAAGTAGTTTTACCTTGCACAATAACAAACACTAAGATATATAGACATGGAAATATTGCTTTTCAATCCAGAGTATTTGAACTAAATGGCAACATTTTCAGTGGTGTCAGCAACTGTGTGTCTGTGCCCATAGGAAGCATGAGTTTTATTCATTAATTCATTCAGAATTTGTAATTTGATGATGCAGCCACCTTACTTACAAAAAAGTATTGGTATCAATATTGGAGATACTGGCTCTATATTTATTTGGTATCAGATTGATAGCAAATCTTGCCGTAGAGATTATGCCACTGTGTATGGCTGCACTCTGTATTTTTATTTTTCTGCAGACCAAATTGCCCTTCTGAACTAAATTGAAAATATATTTCCTTTTTGTTAATGGATACAGACATCGAGGTTTATTAATTTCCCTCCTCCTGCAGTCTAAACCAGAATAAGGGGTGATATAACTGTCATTATTGAGTCTTCTCACTTTAGACACAGAGTTTATGCCTCCATGTTGGCAATGATCAAGACCCCACAGGCAGCTCAGAGTCTGAACTGTGTGACACAGAGTCTCTCTGACCGTCTAATCTTTTCTTTGAATGCTTCATTTTCACAGGGGCTTGAAAGCATGCTCAGCTGGATGTGGAACACAACAAATGTCAGCTCTGCATTGAAGTCTTTCATCAAACTGTTTCTATAAAAAGACATTTGTGATAAGGAACCCTTGGATGAAACTGAAAGGCAGAATAAAAAGAGCTGAATTTTAGCGGAGAGTAGGATGCTGTTCTTATGGACACAGCTGACAAAGAAAGAAATCCTGAGTCCTATCAGACTTTCTTCAAGAAAAAGATCTTTTTCAGCCTTCATGTTGTTTTTTATGGTTCAGTCTGATTGTAAGTGCAGCACAGTTCAGTCCACAGAACATCCCAGTCTTACTGATGTGAGCTGTAGACCTTATTATGTGGCACCGCATAACATTCTGTCAGAGTAATCCATCAGTGAAATGGCAGCTTCACTGCATTAATGATCAGGTCCAGTCTTTGATCACACTTTTATTGATTCTCTTTTATCTAATGTGTGCATAAAAAATTTTTTATGTACATTGAGGAAGTGCATATGAAAACAACACTGTCAAACACAGGGCTCACAAAATGAAGATAGCCTTGTTTTCCTCTTTCATTCTTTGAAATGTGCGTTTGCTACAGCATGTCACATAAGAGACTGTGTGAGCTAATACTGACAAATGATCTGATAATTTGATGTATGAAAAAATAAACCATTTGAGCAAGAGAGGATTTGAAAAATCCTCTCTTATTTACATTAAGGTTGTGAATGTTGCAAGTTTCTCTTTTGTAAGGCCTTTACACATCAGGGGTAATGGGAATAACGACACAAAATTGCAATTATTTCAGAGTCAACTTTGATGTGCCTTTCTATTCACATTGAAAACAATGTATTTTGCATTAATATTGTAAACATTCTAAAAATAATCTTACCCCAAAAGTCAAAATGGACTTGATTTTGAGTGGCTTTGACCCGGTACTCATTTCTAAATAAAATAAAATAAAAAAGTTCATCTGATCCTGTAAAGAAGAACTCTTAGTGAGTTTCACAGACTAATTCAGGAACAGAAATTGTACCACAGCTGCTTCAGGACCAACTGTTTACAACAGCAGAAGCTTGAGTATCAGGCGGTAACCTCCTGTGCTGAAAATGGAGGCCCATGCAAAATTGCCAAACACTGTGGTACCCTGAGCGCCCCCTTGAGGATGGTTGCAGAAACCTGAAAAGATGATTTTTACAGCCTAAAAAAAAAATCTTTACAGCCTGGTTAAAAAAAAACAGCTCTAGTCTAAATATATAATACATCCATGTGCTCTCACTGTATGGGGGTGGGGGCAGGGGGGCTGTCTTATATTGTGGCCTTTTTTCTTTTATTGAGCATTTATTGAGTATTGATTATGTTTAGTAGTAGAAGTAGCAGCTGAACAGGTTTTCCTCCTGAAGTGGGCGGTGAGTACATATTATGCACTTGCACTGCCTGAGATATTTAAAGTATATCTAAATAAAGTTTTCAAAGACAGAGAAATTCTTTATCTTCATAAATGTCCTGGTGACTGCAGTGACCAGTCTCCATGTAAGATACAGCTTCTTTTAGTTTCCTTGGAAACACATAGAGGACAACAAAAAAGTTTTCAGGGAATGTTGGTCATGACACAGGGGAGAACTGAATGGATTTTGGTGCTGATCCAAATCCAAAAGCTGACCTAGACATTTTTAGAGGATTTGTTAACATTTTAAAGCAGTTTTCGACACTTAAGCATTCTCAATGGACTTTAATGGCATTTTCATAAAACGCTGGCCATGGCACAATGGAGGAGTAACTAGATTTTGGTGGTGATTGTAATTGTGTGGGAATTACAAGCAGTTCTTATTTACATTGAACCAGACCTCCACTACCTGGAGCTTGCATGTACAAAGCCTAGGTCAGTTGAAGATGGAAATACTGTGGCAACAAAGGGTCAGGCAGTTGATTGGGTAACCCCTCAGAAATCTATGTTGATGCTAGTTGGGTTAGGTGTCCCTTTAATGAGCACTTATCCATTTATAAGGGCACAAGTACCTTGTTTTTCTTTCAGATGGTCTCAATTTATCATCCATGTATAAAAAACATGGACATTTTAACAACCAATGGGAGCAGCATTGCAAGCAAGACTGTGGAGAGGAGAAATGTGGAGTATTGGAGAGATAAGAATGTCCCTGAGACACATCCTCTTTGTTCCATGACAGACTGGAGATGGGGTGAAAAGGGATAGGAAATACAATGGGTCTTGAGAATTTGGTTAGTGTGGTCACCATCAATAGTATTCAGTAATAAGGTTCATATCTGGTTCTTGTTGTTCCTTTTTGTATAGTCATGTCTGCCTTGCGGTGCTGGTTTGGCAGAGTGCTAAGCAACCAGGCACAACCCATATACATGCTTCTGCCTGTCCGGGTTCAAATCCAGCCTGTGACCAGTATGCAGAGTGTCCTCCCCTACTGTCTCTCACCCCCTTCACCAGCCTATCCACTATTGGTCTCTCCTATCAATAAAGACACAAAATGCCCCAAAAATAATGCTAAAAGAAAGTCTTGTCTGTCTTGTTGCTCCATGTGGTTGTTATGCACAATGATAAAAAATAAAATCTATTTTAAACTGTCTCAATTATTTATGGCAATGATTAAGGAAGGTGCTGGAAACCTTGCTCTGAAATTTTGGTCCATTCTGACTCGACAGCATCACTCAGTTGCAGCAGATTTGTCGGCTGCATTATCTCAAAACCACATAGGACAAAGGCTTAAAAAAAAACATCTAATTTGCAAATTAAACCAGCATGAGATACCAGGCTCATACACTGCCTGGTCAAAAAAAAAAAGTCGCCACCTGGATTTAACTAAGCAAATAGGTACGAGCCTCCTATTGGATAATTACCGCATGGGCGATTGTCTTTCAGATGGCAACAAGTTATTAAACCCCAGCTGATGCAATGAGTAGCTTCTCATTTCTTAAACAACCATGTCGAAAGACACATCCTGTGTTCATGGAAAAGATGTTTGTCTGTTCAAAAAAGGGTCAAATCACTGGCATGCATCAAGAAGAGAAAACATCTAAGGAGATTGCAGAAACTACTAAAATTGGATTAAGAACTGTCCTGGAGGAAGGTCAATAGGTCTAATGAGTCCAGATTTACCCTGTTCCAGAGTGATGGGAACATCAGGGTAAGAAGAGAGGTAGGTGAAGTTATGCACCCATCATGCCTTGTGCCTACTGTACAAGCCTGTGGGGGCAGTGCTATGATCTGGGGTTGCTGCAGTTGGTCAGGTCTAGGTTCAGCAACATTGTGTGCCCAAAGAATGAGGTCAGCTGACTACCTGAATGTACTGAATGACCAGGTTTTTCCATCAATGGATTTTTTCTTCCCTATTCCAAGATGACAATGCCAGGATTCATCAGACTCAAATAGTGAAAGAGTGGTTCAGAGAGCATGAGACATTTTCACACATGGATTGGCCACCACAGAGTCCAGACTTTAACCTCATAGAGAATCTTTGGGATGTGCTGGAGAAGGCTTTGCATAGTGGTCAGACTCTCCCATCATCAACACAAGCTCTTGATGAAAAAATTAATGCAACACTGGATGGAAATAAATCTTGTGACATTGCAGAAGCTTATTGAAACAATGCCACAGCCAATGCATGCTGTAATAAAAGCTAAAGTTGGTCCAACAAAATATTAGAGTGTATGACCTTTTTTTGTGGTGGCGACTTTTTTTTGGCCAGGCAGTGTATGTTCCTTTGTTTTACTTCTTCACAAGCAGTTGAAACAGATGGTAATTTTAACACCTGATCAGTAAACATCCTCACCTGCACCCACCTGTGACAAAGTACTGGAAAAACTTGGCAAGAGACAAGCAGCCCCTCTGTCACACTGTGAATTAACACAGTACATTGCACTTTACAGGTAAAGACTGATGCTCTGGTGCCTAGCAACAAGCTTAGTGCAAAAGCGAAGGTAAAAAATGTTTTTTTCAAGCAGCGAGAATCGATAAACTTTACGTTTGAGAAGCAGATGAATTCAAACACTTAAATGCAGCACACTGAATCCAACTTTGTGTCTGGGTTGCAGACATAAAGTGATCAGAGAGTGAGTTGTGAATGAGAGCTCATCAGCAGGGTTCCCATGTTCTGGTTGAAGGACTAATTGAGAGTATGAGCACATGGTCACAAAATGCAAAACCTGGCAAAGGAATAGGTTTCTTTTCAGTTCAGTGAATATAATTTCACTTCTTTAAGGTCACAGTCTCTCCATTGCTCAAAATAAATATCTACATTTCAAGATCAAAAAAACACAAAAAACAAGACCTGCATCATCAGAATAACTGTGAGTAAGAAAAACTGGCAAAGGGGTGAGCAATTCTTTTCTTGTTGATTGACATGAACTAGATGTTTGAAATTAATTTTAACTATTTTAGACAGAGGAGTTCACATTGCCAGCCTCATTCCTCAAAATAATGACACCCTCTAGGCAATAGCTAAGGCAGTAACCATTTTTTTTGTCCTTTGGTCCAATGGTTGTCTGTCTTGCAAAGTTGATAGTTCAAAAACTAGTGACTTACAGATGAAGATGTACTTTCAAGACAATGAGTCATGATAAATCTCATAGGACTTCAAATTCCTCCTTTGTTCGAAGGCTTCATATCCCAACATGGTTTGTTTTGCAGTGGAAAATATTTTTGAGAGAAAAAAAATCTGTTACATTTCTACATGCCAAAAAGTAGAGAAAAAAAATTGTGAACCCCTGACTTTTATACTTTTGTCTGAAGGTCCCATGTCCTGCAAAATCTTTTTGTTTGTTTTAATGTTGTTAGAAGGGGCTCGGGGAGCAGAAGAACATGACACCTTTTACTAAACTCTCAGCTCAGAGAAAATGCTTTTTGCCTCTTTAACAAATACTTCTTAAAACACCCATTTTTTTTTACTTCACAGGGTCTATTATGCAGTAGCTATACAGCTTCCACCATGTGTGTTTCCAGCTTGCACGCAGGCGCCATGACTGTTCTGACAGTCCACTCCACGGCCTGTATCAGTCCTTCCCCGTTTGGGCAGCCAATCAGCAAAGAGCTAATTTTCATAGCCCCTGTTTTCCTATGTCACAGTGCCTCTTTCTCTGCCATCACGCGCCGCAGTTTTCCAGCATTTTTGAGCACACATGAAGCATATTCAGTGTGGCGGCACAAAGTTTATGTCACTCTCAGCCAAAGCAGACACAAAATAAGATGAATATAGGCAAATGCACAGGTGTTGGTGGTTACTGATTCCCTCAGTGAGCCAGCTGTAAGTTTCCTCAATATTGCTAATCATTCTGTCAGAGAATAAAGGGAGCAGAAAAGAGTCCTTTACTCAAACCGCTGCCTGAGTGACAACCCACATAAAATCACTATGAGTGTCAAAGCAAAGGTAAGAGCATTTCATTTGTTCAAACCCATTTTCTGCTTGTTTTATTTGGCTGCATGTGTGTCAATCATTTCTACAAGCAATGTTTTCCCCTGAAGGCGTTTTTGGTGAGTCCTTACCTTGAGCGACACTTCTCTGTGTGATCACCTAGGACAAAGAGGAAAGACGCAAACCCCTCATTTTCTCATTCAAACACAAAACAAGAGCTTTAACCTGCTTAGATTTTAAAAGAATGTCATTGGTAGAGCCAGAGCTGGAGTGCATTGCTTTGTTTGTGGGTGTTTGAGCTTGGGTGCACAAGGAGCTCTAAATGAGATATGTTTTCATTACACCCTGTGAACTGACACTAACATCCCAGATCCTAACATTGTATTAAGAATATGAATGTTTAAAGGGGTAATGACAAAAAACACTTTTGAAGAAATATATCATGAGAAGGTCCATTGTTTAAGCTGGTCACACTAAGAAGGCTTGATGAAGGCTCAACTGAGAAATCATGTTGTTCCAGAAGTTTGCTGCCTTTTTTGGTCCAATCATAACTAAACCAGCTTCTGAAAATGAACTTCTCTGTTATCACATGGGTTCAAAGAATAGCTCTAGATTTTTGGAGAGAGGTTTTATAGGTTACATATCGATGGTATTTAAATAAGCCACAATGATGGCCACTACCCCTGTTCTTGATCAGGGCACGGAAGCTAGGCTATGCACTGCTGCTACAGGAGCAAAAGCTGTGCATAATTACCCCCTCCAAGGAGGATGTGTTTTTGCTGGCATTTGTGTTTTTATTATGTTTACCTTGCAGCTTTTTATGCCTTTATTGACAGAAAGATAGACAGTGGATAGGCTTGCAAAAGGGGGATGAGGAAACGCAGGGGAGCACAGATTCCGAATGGGTCTCAGGGTAGCTGTGATCCCAGACAGGCAAAAGTATGCATGGGATGTGCCTGGTTGCTTAACTCTGTCAAACCAGCAACCCTTGATAACATTTGTTTGTTTCGTTGTTTGGCAATTTGTAAACAGAACAGCTCCAAAATGTACGTACAGATTTTGATGACATTTTCAGAGATTGTTGGTCATGGCACTAGGAAGAAGTGATTACATTTTAGTGGTGATTCAAATCCAGATGCAGATCTAGATTTTTTTTTTAAAGCATGTGTTAACATTTTAAGATAGGGCAGTTTTCACACATTTTCACCAATAACTCATTGTAATAACTCATAAGTTCTTTATGGATTTTGATGCCATTTTCAGGAAGAAAACAGCACAGTGCTGCTTTACAAGCAGTTACAACACATACAATCAAAGTAATCTGCTAGGTTATTTTTACTGGTGCCCCCTTGCATTGCGTTCAGTTAGGACACATTGTTCTAATTTCGTAGACCAGGCACAGGCGCCGCTCACCTGCCCTGCACTGCGCTGCTCCTGCGCCGTGCCGCACCAACGGGGTGTGTCCAGGGCATTTTGCAAGTTTCGTGCACGGCGCAGTCCGGCGCAGCAAGGCGCACCCAAGCCTCCGTCCCTCCCACCAGCGCAAGTGGCAGAGAGGGAGAAGGCGTGAGTGGGTTTACACAGCAAAGTGTAATCTTCACCAATCAAATGAACGCCTCTCCTTGCCTTTAAATGCGCTGCGGGCGAGGCGCAGTGACAATTTCACCTCAGTGGCAAAGAAGGTCAGAGCCACTGTCACTTTTACAGCCATTGGAATAGTGCAGGGGCCACAGGGCTGTGCATCGGAGGCCACGATGCACGTCATCATGTGGACCACCTCACGGGACAGATGTAATCTGTCATGAATAGGAGTAAAAAGTTAAGTGATCATTACATTTCAACACAGCAGCAGGCTAATCCATTCATCATGCTTGTGATCCACCTGCATTCCTGGTCTGTCATCGCCAAATAGCAGAACCTATGGTGAAATATTCTCTCCCGGTATCTCCTCCTCATCCTCCAATATGAGGAGGAATAATGTACTCCATCTTTTTAGATCACGTTAACTATAAAGATTAAAACAGAGAAATATGGGCAATCACAGGAAAATCCTTAAGACACCGGGAGACTTACATTTATTCAGCAAGCGTTTCTCTCTTTTTTCTTTTCTTTTGAATTTCATGAGACAACAGAAGCCGGATACTCCATATCAGATGATGTGGCTGTTTGTGGTTGGCTTGAGAGATATGAACTCGTTAGTTTGCGTCACTCTTCCAGCTGCCATCAGGTTGCGTTTCCATTATGACAAACATCTCTGATCTGACATCAGATGTGACGGGACAATTAATATACATACAAATGTATATGCTGGTTTAGACGGTTACATTAAATAGTGGTTGCTGTGATTGTTTATTGCATTGAACTGTGCCTGACACTCTGGAAACCTACCTGAGGTTTTGGTGACGTGTGCGCACTGTGCGCCTGTCAGCCAAATTACCACTGCACCAGATGCGCTTCGCCTGCGCCAAGAATAGACCAGGTTGGAGCTGGCGAGCTTTCAGTGCACCTTCCGCACAGTTTTTTGGCAAGAAATTACCACTGCGCAGGGTTAGCTGGCTAACCCCGCGCAGTGGTAATTTCACCCTGCGCTGCGCCTGGAAATTATAGGGCCCTTAGTGTTTATCAGGGTGCTTAGCTTCTATGCTGATTCAGGTACAGGATCAGAGCTGATCTTCGTCATTGTGGCTCATGCATATACTTTAATCCTGAACCATCTCATTAAGGCACAAATATTATCTACTTTTCTAGACAAGTCCTACTGAGTCCTATCATCAGCTCGATGCAAAGTGTTTTGGCATGAAGCAGAGGTGACGTCAGTAATTTCCACCTGATGCGGGTGTCATTTATACACTGTACACTCAAGCTGTTAAAAAAGCAAATGATCATGTGCTCTCTTTTGCGCCTGGGGGTGTATTTATTTGAAAATGAGGAGTGGTCAGACAGGGGAGGCTCACTGAAAAAAACCTCACTAAAGCTGGTGTAAAGTGTAAAGTTTGTGGCGTAGAGTGTTTCTGCTATTTTGAGGATGCATAGAGAGGTTGACATACAAATTGTGAGATCATAACACACTGTTAAATATCAGAGCATTGTTGAAAAAAATCAGAAGTTCATAATGGAACAGAGAGCTGAGAGACAGTGTGGCTTTTATTAAGCACACCTCAGTGCACCATTCCCATGCTCATCATTGCATGTTATATCAATAATTATGCTCACAGATAATAAAATAGTCTGTCCAGTGTATTTTATACCCAATAGATAATAGAGCCAAGGATTCCTGCAGAAAACAAATTGAAAAAATAAATTGCTCAAGGCCAACAGGTATTTGACAAACAGTAAACAGGTCTATCTGCCTCATACTGACGGTTTTGACCAGAGATTTTAATAATTAATGAGGTTTGTCTTGTAGGTCTAGCTTGTCTTTTGGAACATAACTTATGGTCTGGATGCTTCAAATATAATAATTTAAAAAAATTCATTTGAGCATTAACATACAGTATAACATACAGTGTTCTTTGAGTATAGTGGCACAATAAAAGGACAGCAATGAAATAATCCATCTGAAATTCAGACCAATCACCTACACCTTGTAAATAGCAAAACGTCTGCCACCACTCTGACTAATTTGATCTATGTTATACCCAAAACACACCCATGTATAAAAAAGGCACAAATCCCATCCCCTTTGCACCCTGCGCCTGGCTTTGCACCAAGAAGATCTGTCCTTAGATGGCAGGAATAACTTTCATTAAAATTATTCAGTCCTTAACTTACCCCAGATTTTTTTTATTATATTCAGAAACATAATGGCCACTGTAAAAAGAAAACAGCCCTGTCTCTGTAGGAGACATTCTGCTTCTATAAATCCAAGATTTTCACACTGAAAAATCAACACTTACACAAAACCACATGGACATTTGAGGAAACAAAGAAGCAGACTGTTTTCAGCATATGAATGAGTAACATTAGTGTCAATGTTCCTCTGATAATAACAGTTAACACCACTGATCCTCCTTAAGCTCATATAAATCCCTGAGTAATTTAAAGAAATACCAGCAGAAATCCACAGCATCCTTAGTGTACATCCACACTGTCAGGACTGTGCTGTCATTTTGGTGTGAGAGGCTCTTTGTCCTGCAGTACCCTTTAAACATGATAAACATGAAACTGTACATCTGACATGTAATTTGGACTCCAACACTCTGCCTTTGTTGTTGCTTGAGTGAATTACATGATAATCAAATTATCTGGATTTCTTTAGCCTATTAAAAACAGTCTCCTACAGAAAAGGTAGAGGATAATTAAATTCCATTTATGTTCTCTCACTTAAAGCTGTATGATGATGAAAAGCCTCCTCTGCAGCTTGATGAGGAGGGAAACTAAATCCATGAAGAAGATCTCAAAGGCGCTTTAGAGCTTGTGTGTGCTTGTTTGGTCTACTTTCACCAAAGCTCCCTCACACTCCACGTTGTGTTAGCAGTCTACCCTCTGAGCCTGAGCCTCTGCTTCCATCATTCTCTGGACTGCTGGTCTCATTTTTAAAACAAAAAGTCTCCTAAGTAGCCTATGAGGGGCTCTCCACTTTCACGCTGGTAACATTAGCTGTAAAACACCTCTGGAACAGGAGATCAGGGTCTGGAGGCTGATTATCACAGTCCAGTTTTCGGCTCATGAAGTGTTTTCTGAATCCTTGCGGACCAGAAGCACAGGTCACTCTTCCACGAGACGATCCTTCACTGGCATTCCCAGCTGAAAAAACACACAGATTGCAAAGAGTGAGTAATTTAAAGGATTATTATGTGATTTTAAGAAAAAAATTGTAGCACAAAAAAACTGGGACACATAACTCTCATTTCTAGTTCACACCTCACCTAACTCTTGTACTCCTGCTGCGCTCTTCCTGTTCGAAAGACTGTCTGTACTTGAATCACAAAAAAACTCCTAAAAGATCCTAAAAGTGGGCTCATGGTGGCGCAGCAGGTAGTGCACGTGCCTCACAGCAAGAAGGTTGCTAGTTCGATCTCTTTGTCTGTCAGGGTCTTTCTATGTGGAGTTTGCATGTTCTCTTCATGCATGCATGGGTTCCCTCGGGCTCCAGGGTGTATGTACCCTGCCTCTCGCCCAGTGTCAGCTGGGATAGGCTCCGGCTGACACTGGGCATTATTTACCTATTTGTGAACTCAAATCTGAAAAATAAAATTCTGGGATTGTCTTCAAAATTTGCACAAATGTCTATTTTGATTGACCCTCTGACTCGACAAAAAAACAACTGAAATTTGGGAGGTACAAGGGCAGGGCCTTTCACTCACTCAGTGTACACCCCAGAGAGGCATATGACCACCAAGCTGTTGATCTAATTTGAATTGTCACATGACATGAAGCATGTTGCTCTTTTAGTGCAGTAGAATGTATGGATGGTGTCAACCAATACATGCTTGTAATTTAAATTTTGCTCAAGAAAATTCCCTCATTTGATCATTTGGTTGGATGATTTATTTGTTCACATTTATTGCAAGGAAAATCGGGAGGAAGGGTCATCCATGGGGGATCTATCTTGGCCTTTGATGAGCGAGACAGATGATGAGAGAGAAAAATGTCTCACTGTGCAGCTTATCAAAGCACTTGTCTCAACATACACAATGAGTTAAACCAGTAAACAGAAGGCAGCACCACCTGCTGTCTTTTCCATGTTTGTTTGTAGGATTTGTCAGTCTAGATAAGAATGATTGTCGTTGTAGATATAAAATTCAAATAAACAGTAAGGCCCTTCCCATTTTTGACTCCCTTTGTTTCTTGTTTTTAGTTGATAATTTAATTTTTGAACACAAGATAAACAATCACAACGCAGGAAAGTAAAAAAATCTTAGAAAGCAAGACATACAGTCTGACGCTATGGCAACAATTTTTTTATATACTATTTTTTTCCTTAATAAAAATGCCAAAGGGAAGAATGGTGTTCTTGTAGCAATATGACATTCTGACAACAACAGCTAATGAACAGAGAAGAACAGACTCATGAGCAGACACATATTAATGCAGTTTTGTTACATACACCTAGACTGTACCAACTGCATAACAGTGGCAGGATGCACTCCTCTCATTTGCTAATAATAGCTACAGCGATGTCAGACTACGGTGACAAATTCACAGCAAACGGACTTTACTACAGTGTACTCCATTACATGAATGATTAGACAGTTAAGCTACATTCAGAAGCTACATCAGTTGCATAAGCTATGAACAGCAAAGATCATACTTTTGCTTTTCATCCATAGTCTGATATCGGTTTACGGTCTGGAAACACCTGAGGCCAACGTAATAACAAACAACTTCCTCCAAAGGGACACCCAAGGAGACCAAAAATCAAATCAGATTTATGATAGACCACAAACAAGAGTTTTTCAAATCAAAGTCTTGTGCAAAAAACCTGTGGGAGTGAGTATAACATGCCAATCTTTAGCAGTCTTGCATCTCAGTGTGTTTTGAGTAATGTGGGACATTTGTACTATTGTTTTTTTTATACACAAAATTTGTGATAGAAATGGGGCTTGAGGGAAAAGTCACTGGGCAACAAGCCTCTAAGAAATGGGAAAATCTAAAACAAAAGTACCAGGTATGAAGTCCAACTCTACTCCCAAAATGCTATGGCAAATGAATTTTAAAAATAGTTATTAAGAGTTCCACTATTGAATATTTGTATGTGTCTGTGTGTGTCTGTGTTTTCTTGAAGGAATTACAAACCCCCAAAACTGGCTCAAGGATGTACAGGGGTGAGGTCACTGTTTCCACATGGCAGTATTTTGAGCAAATGCACAGGGTGTTGGGTGCCAGGCCTTCCGTTGATCCACCTGTTCTGGTGGCTTCTTTTCAGAAGGATCCAACAAATATCCCCACAGTAAGAAATGTTTATTGTATTCAGCATACAGTATCTATCATAAAAAATTTCATGACCTAAATAAAACATGTAAACAACATGCTATATGTGGACAACGTCACAGATTCCAAACATTTATGGCCACATGGCAAAAGCCTTTGGAATCTGTAACGTTGTCCACATCCACTTTTATACCATGACTCTCTACTTGGATTCAGCGCAGTATTGTTGCATATCTACTATAAGTTAATAGGTATACCCAATAAATTATCCATATGTATCTGCAGGAGACAGTTGAGCCAAGTGAGACGGTAGAAGAGTGTATATCCCCATCACCCTCTCCAACACCGCACAGCACTCCTGGAGGATCAAGAGCTGCAAGCCCTGTGAGTAAAAGCAGACGGCAACAAAATGCCATCCTGGAGTTTGTCTCAGATGAAATCTGAGAGAGAACAAAGGCGACATGAGGAGACTGAGGCCAAAAAAGAGAGTTTTTTAACCCTGTTCAAAAAAAATACGACAATGATAATGATGATAAGACATAGGTATAGAAATTTTTTGTTTATGTTCATGATGTATATGTATATTTGTTACATTTTCTATTACTATACATGTTCTTGCAGTTTTGCTCGTAAGATGTTATTTATTTGAGGCCTATGTTCTGCAGATGATGGTCTATTCAGTGGGGGTTTTTTTTAATGTTGTATGTATATTTGTTACATTTTCTGTTATCATACATGTTCTTTCAGTTTGTAAGTTGGAATGAATAAAATGTATGCACCTTACTTTGTGGAAATATTAATTATAAACAATGTAAAACTATCAGTCACTTTCAGAAACAGGGTTTACACATAAACTGACAGAAGTCAAACCCCAATGATAATTCTGAAGACTTACAAAAAAAGGCAAATGGACTGTGTAGAGCTGAAAAGAGGTTTCACCTCTAATCCAAGAAGCTTCACTCCTCCTCTCACTCTCCTCAGTGAAACCTCTTCTCAATTCTTCACAGTCCAGCTGCCTTGTTTTTTCGAGTCCTCAGAATAACCACGACCTGGATGAATGAGAATCTGGATGCAATGAATAATAGTAAAACTAGTTTGAAATAAATGTAAGTTTTCAAACAAAACAAAAATAAAGCAAGACTAATTTTCTCGAGTTTAGAAAAAATACAATACAATTTTTTATCTTAAACATATATACAATTTAATTAAACCTGGTAGTTATGAAAATATATACACAATAACACATTAGCATTTTGCCTTATGCAGTGCGGACATCGTCAGAAATTAGGAAAGCCAGTCTGTCCCTTGTAGTGTTCCCTAATGTCTTATTGAGGGCATCTGGTCCATAGAGAGGCTGGGGGTCAAGGTCATCTCCAGCAATATCCTCATCAGGACCCAGTATGTCCCCACTGTCTATGCACACACTGTGCAAAAATGCACGAGGCGATGACCTGAGGTGCAAAGGTGGGCTTTAGTTCAAGCACTCGGAAAAGCGTTGACCTCCACCTTGTCTTCATCATCCCAAACACTCTCTCTGTGATGCTGCATGCTCTGGAATGATGAAGGTTGAACTGTTGCTGGACTCTTCCATGAACACGCTCCTTATAAGATGTAACCAACCACACAGGGGTCTGGAGACAGGAGTATCCACCATCACCTAGGAGGATGTAGCCAGGTGGGGGGAAAACATTGCACCCTACAGAATGTGCTATTCTTCATGATTATGATGTCATGCACAGATCCTGGGTACCCCACGAAGATGTCAAAGAATTTGCCATTTGCGTCACAAATTGCTTGCATGCTGATGGAGCAGAAACCCTTGTAATTAAGATAATCCAGACGGTGTAGCTGTGGTGCATTAATCCGGATGTGGCTTCCATCTATTGCTCCGACAACATTTACAAATGCAGGGGTTCCGGATAAGCTGACAAACCCTTCCCCAATTGCTTGAAGCTTGTCAGCTGGTGGGAAGGATATGGCCTCATTTAGCTTTTGCCAAATGTTTTGTGCTAACCTGTGTACAATGCGGTGGACTGTAGCTTTTGGGACATTGAACACAGACGATACCACCCTGTTTGACAGTCGGTGTACCAGCCAGTAGGTGTAGATCAGCAGCTCAATTTCATTTCCCCAGCCATGGTCCTGCTCTCGGCATAACAGCCTATGTGAGCCAGTCATGGCCCTCCTTGTCAAGCGGAAATCCTGCTGGCGCTGAACTTGACATTGCTGGAGACAGTGGAGGATCAGCACATTTGCATTTAAAATGCAGTATGCCGCTGGGTGATCCGCCTGAAAATAGAAAACAATTTGGCATCATTAATTGATTTATTTATTCTATTTATTAGTTATGTATCAACACTTTTTAATACACATCATTATTATCATTATTGTCATTATTGTTATTATTATTATTATTATCATTATTATAATTACCTCCACCAAGGAGGCTATGATTTAGCCAGGGTCTGTCTGTCTGTTTATTTGTTAGCAAGATTACGCAGAAACTACTTGGTGGATCTACATAAACATTTTACCAGAGGTGTGGTTTGGTCCAAGGAAGAAGCCAATACATTTTGGTGCTGATCCAATCAAGACTGACGTCACAAAAAAGATTTAGGTTTATAACGGCAAATCCCTTTCCTTCGGGGCATTATGGGAATTGTAGTTTATTTGCAAACTGAGGTCTAATTTTTCAAGCCTATGTCACTACATTTCCCAACTTCCCTTGCAATGCCGCTCCTTCTGCTGTCTCTACTTTGCCCCTACAAACAGCACCATCCAGTTGGTTACATGCTCTGGTTACATGCAGAGCAAGCTGATCAGCCAATCAGCACTGAAAGATGTGCATGCAGAGTTCTACTCACAGACAGAGCGGATGGCAAGTTTTGCCAATGGAGAAAGCCTGGCACTGTTCTGCTGATAATGTCAAAACGGAAATATTCTATCATAGCAGAAGTCCTAACCCCCAAATTCCACATAGGGTGAACACGGATGCACTGTGGCTTTGCTCCGACTGACAGACTGGCGACATCACCCACTGAAAGCGCCACAACACCAACATCTGTACAAGCAGCAGCAAATTGGTTCAGTCAACAAGTTACAAGACCCACTACTAACTAGGTCACTCTATTGGATGATATTTATATCAACAATAATCACACTTCTTGCAGACTGATATTTTTCATTCCACAATGTGCATATAAAATAAATATAGGACTATAATGTTGGGTGGAAATCACAATTTATGGGTAGAACTGAGCTGCTTGGCGGAGGTCTGCGCTCTTGGAGTGCCTTCCTAGTTATTAATATTATTATTATTATTATTTATTAGCAGTATTTATTATTGTTACACAGTATTATTGCAGTATTGTTGCTGTTGTGGACGGGGATGATGTGACGGAGCAGCCCTGTCACTGAGTAACAGATAGAGAGCACACACACTCACATGCTATACACTACCTGCACACACACGCTACATGCTACACGCAACATACCACACGCCAAACTTTCCCTAGCCCCAATCTGGTCCACCGCAGTGGTCACAATTGTCACCTTAATTCACCGTCCCACAGGTCCAACAGTTCGCACGAGGGTGCACACTTGCCGTTCTATACATGCGCTCATACATATTACATAGATACTCACTGCAGACACCAAGTTGTCCTCCCTGCTGCCCTCTGTCAGGCACAGTGACAGCCAAACAGGGGCACATCTATTTCAGGGTCTTTAAAGAGCAACTTAGCGGGAAAATGGTTTCCTCATTTGTTTTCCCCAATTATGGGTTATTCTTCAGTATTGGAGACTGAATAAAAACTTATAAATTGGGAAAAATGTAACCGAGATATCTCTCAATTTTTTAATGGTTTTTAATGCAATTTTGGTTGTTTCTATAAGAAGGAAATCCTAATATTGTGTTTAAGTATCCTTTGTGTGTCATGCCCATTGGGAGGGGCTTATTATTTAAAAGGCAGCCATTTTGTCCATGTCAGTGTGGAGAGTTGGTGATGCATGGCAGGTATTTGGAGAGTGGAAGAATCCATTGATTGTGAATGGGTTTTTTTTGGATGTTGTCTGAGTTGTTGCTGGTTTTTCAGCTGTAGTTTGGGGTTGTAGAAGAACCCATTTCAGTTTGAAACCATTGCTTATTTTTGGACATAGTTTTTGTAAATAGTTTTTTTTGTTACTTGTATATACTTTTTTCCACTGTTGGGAGATTGGTGGAATAAAAACCCTGAAAACATACATCTTCCTGACTACGCCATATTTTTTTCCCTAGAAGAACCCCGCGACAGCACTCCTGTCTGTACTTTTATGTTCATTGCTTATCATGACCTGTGAGCTACAGGACACTTGAACTTCCCCCAAAGGGAGTAAGAAAGTATCTATCTATCATCTATCTGATGTGCTGTAATGGCATTTATGTATACCTTCCCCCAGTACATAGCACGTGGCCTACTTAAGCTATATTGTTCATACATGATGTACTAAAAGAGTTACAAATTGGATAAATTCAGAAGCTCTAGTGCAGAAGTGATTTCATTACATATATCCAAAACTCACAATAAACACCAGTCTTTGCAGTAACATAAAAGGGGGCTAGATTTACTTTTTAGCCATGTTAGCATGGAGCTATGTTACAACCACAAATACATGAAACACCCACTGAAACACATTTTACATACCGTAAGCAGATGCGTCAGCACTCGAAGGTTGCATAGAAAACGTTTGCGTGTTGCAGACAGACGAAAGTATATCAAAAGAGTCCAAGCAAAGGGTGACATCATGGGAGACGGCATCTTGGAAGTGGATAAATATTGTTGCATCTGCCTACGACACAGCCAGCGAGCGGCTCTTGTTGATGACGCAACGGCAATCGAGTGGCATCTCGTTTCTTGGGGGAGTGTGCTCACCCCTTCCCCTTGGCTCTCTGTTTTGAGGACCAAGGATCCCATGTTAATGTGTATATATATATATATATATATATATATATATATATATATATATATATATATATATATATATATATATATATATATATATATTTATATGTATGTAGAAGGGTATGTAGGTGTATTTGTGTATGTATATGTGTATATATGTATACATATATGTATATGTGTGTGGATGTAGGTGTGGATGTATATATATATGTATATAAATATATATAAATATATGTGTGTATGTGTATATATATACATATACATATATATATATATATATATATATATATATATATATATATATATATATATATATATATATATATATAGCTGAGTTAGGTCACATGTATACCTACCTATATTTAGAATGGCCACTCATTAATTCACCTTGTCAAGTCTCAGGAAGAGCCGTACAGTTCGAAACGTCACTGTTTGTTTAATACATTTTTGAAGGATGCTCCTTTTGGTGTGCAGAATTGTATTGTACTTTTTCATATGAATTTTTTTGATCCGTGTGTGTCTACTTAATCTTTCTCTAAAGTGGAACTTTCTCATACAGCCTGGATGCCTTTGGAGTAACAAAGGCAAAAGGTTATCTCTGAGGTCAATAATGGACATAGTTAGCCCTGAGGTTACTGAGGTTAGGAGAGCAAATAGTTTCCTGTGGTACAGTAACCAGAAAGTTATGTGACCAAACACTGTGCATGGTAACAAAAGTTCTGTGCGATGGTTACACATTTGGCCAGAGCCTTGGTTGTTGTTGTTTGGTGTGTCCACTTGTGCAAGCGTAATCAAAGATCCAGAAAGCTTTATCTTTTGTATGGTTGTCAGCCTCTTGATTTTTCCCCTGCTTTTGAGAGGAATTTCCATGACACATTGAGCAAGCTTTTGAACTGTAAAATGCTTTGGCTGCAGAATTTCACAAATTTTAAAATCAAACTAACAAAGCCAACGTGCACAGTACTTACCTGGTGCTCTAAGGGGTAGACCATTGTCAAGACGACTAGGTTTTGTAGCAATAAAGAGGTAGCAGAGCACACATACAGTGATGAGAAAGGCAAGGAGGACCACTGCTGCAATGGACAGACCAACCAGAGCGCCGATGCTGAGAGAGAGGGGAAGATAAGAGAGGACAGTGTCATGGTGTAGAACTGGTTATCAAGAAAATAGTATTTATGGGGATACTGTATAGAGAGATATAAAGTTATAAACCATAATTGATGACCTAAGGGCACCATCCTGAAAATGTGGAATATTAACCAAATTTGTCAATAATCAGTCTCATTATAGAAAAATTTACTATGAATATTATAAATGTAAATAAAAATGGTATTTAAATGAAAAGAGAAGGTGTACATTTATACAGTGACCCTTGCTACTAGAACATATTACAATGTATATGCACGATAAACACAGACTCTTGTCTTTAGATTGTACTAGAATGTAAAAGTCAAGTCAAGAGGTGAGGGAGTGAAGTCCAAAGCTTGAGAACTTCCAGCGCAAAAGTTCAATCCTCTGGTTTTACACTTTGGTCTAGGTACTTTCAAAGGGAGCTGGTTAAACAGCCTGAGGGATCATAACGGAGTATAATGATAGACAAGTTAAATTAGATAAGAAAGATTTAAGGATTTAAAACAATCAATAACATACAAAAATTCAATTAGGAGTAGCTGAAATTGGTGGTACCTTATTATGTTTCCCTGTCCCAGTGAGGAATCATGCAGCAGCATTTTGCATGAGCTGCAGATGGTGCAGAGAAGACTTATCTAGACAACATACAACATATTACAATAATCAAGCCTGGAAGCTATGAATTGCCCTTTCAAAACCACTTTTTTTTTTTAAATATGGCTTTTGCAAGCAGTCTAAGCTAGAAAAAGCTCTTGACAACACATGTTGCATGGAATCCATACAATTGTATTTTAATGGCAGATAGATTACAAAACTAAACTACCAGCCATCAAATAAAGCAGTGCAGTAACTGGAGGGTTAAGGCCACTTGTGCATTAACATATCAGTATTGTGAATGATGGGCTGACTTTAAATCATGGAAATGTAACATTAGAAATGCTACCTGTATTTTCCTTTAAATGTTATTATTAAGCATCAATGTCCTTAACACCATAATACGTCCATGGTCTGTCTACAACTCCCACTCCTAAACATCAGATATCAGAGAAATACCTCCCCTTCCACTTGCTCCACCTTTCAGAAATGTGAGCTAAAAAAAACTCTTTTTCCTCACTTGATATCAAGTGATATATTTTTTTTTAAATTCAGCCCAATGTTAACCTATCTGGATCACCACCAAAATCTAAACATTTTTAAGCTAGGCCTTTACCAACATGTCCTGTAAATTTCAGAAAAATCCATCCAGTAGTGTTTGCGTGATCTTGCTAACAAACAAACAGACAGACAGACAGACAAACATACACCACCACAACATTACCTCCTTGTTGGAGGTATATATGTATCTATCAGAGACAAGGGCAAGACTTTATACACCAATACAGACAAATTAAGTTGTACAGTAAATGCAGAGCATTATAAAGTCAAGTAAAAATACATGTTGCACTACAGGAAGTTTTACAATAAAATGAATGTATTGAAATTGTCTTAAAATGAGTCATGATAAATAAAGTCACTCTAGATTAAAAAAATATTTATCTAATAATACATCTCCATAAATCCCTGAATGAATTCACTGCAGGCCCCTTACACCTGCGGTACATCCTGTTCGTAGCCCCCCTCCCTCAATATGAATACTGTTCTGTTTGTAAATCTTATATAACACCATCTACACAGTAACTTAATGTTCAGGTTATGTTTATTTTAACATTCTTTGCACTTCAAACGCTTGTACTACTGTATATGCAGGCTTGTACATACCTGTCCTCACTTAACACTTTCATGTTGGCGTCTACATCTAAGTTTTCTGCATCCTATCTTTCATTCTAATTTAACTTTAACCATTTACTTTAATTTCTTAAATTATTCTTAGTTTGAATGAGTTAACTTGGTCTGCTGATTCTACAAAAATATTCCTGATTTTACTTTTCCAGTCACCAAATATGATCCATTCTGTTTTACCATGTCTTTAAAACATTCAATTCACTTTGCACGGTTTTCAAAAGCTATTTCAGATCTTAACTAAAACAAAGACAGCAGAGTCACTAGCAAATACAACGAAAAAAAAAAAAGTTTCAAACCTTTACAGATGTTGTGCAATAAAGCAAGAACACAATGATTTCCAGATTTTTTATTTTTTTTTTACATACGAGGTGTGTCAGATAAGTTCCAGGACTGGTGTCACAAAAGATGTATTTCAAACCCAAACTTCAAACTAAGAGTTTCCCCTTCAAAGTAATCCCGGCGTTTGCTTCGTTCATTGTGCAAGAAGAGGCGAGAGTTGTGGCAGGACAAGTCGTGGCTGCTTCACCATGACAACGTGCCTGCTCACAATGCCCTGAGCATTGAGAAGAACTTCGCCGTTCTGAAGCAATCTCATCCGACCTGGCTCTGTGTGATTTTTTCCTCTTCCCCAAGCTCAAGGGGGTCATCAAGGAGTTTTGAAGACGTGGACAACATCAAAAAGCCATGACGACAGAGCTGCGGAGGATCCCAGAAGAATCCTTCCAGGAGTGCATGAAAGTGTGGCAGAGAAGGATGGGAAAGTGCATTAGACTCCAGGGGGATCACTTCGAAGGGGAAAACTTGTAGTTTGTAGTTTGGATTCTAAATAAATCTTTTGTGACACCAGTCCTGGCACTTTTCTGACACACCTCGTATATTCAACTAGATATACTAAAAATTCAAGGCGCTCTATTTTCGTAGACCAGGTGCAGGCATGGCGCACCTGCCCTGCCCAACGGGGTGTGTCCAGGGCATTTTGCAATTTTTTTTGCATGACACAGGCTGGCGCAGCGAGGTGCATCCACACCTCCGTCCCTCCCACCGGCACGAGTGCCAAAGAGGAAGGAGAGAAGGCGTGAGTGGGTTTCACACAGCCGAGTGTAATCTTCACCAATCAAATGAATGCCTCTCCTTGCCTTTAAATGCGCTGCGGGTGAGGCGCAGTGACAATTTCACCTCATCATGGACGAAGACAGCAGCAGCAGCAGCTCCAGGCAGCCAAATTTCTCCCAGGAGGAAACTGATGTGCTGGTCCTGGAGGTACAAGCTAGCAGTACCAGAATATATGGTAATGCGAACAGACCTCCTTTGCTGATGATGCAAAAACAGCCTGGGAGGAAGTTACTAATATTGTCTTATTGTCTAATATTGTCTTGTTACATTGCTGCCCAATGTAAAAAACGGTTCAATGATGTAAGGAGAAGGGCCAAAGAAAGCTGTCAGATCAAAGAAGGCACACGGTGGCCAACAGGGTGGCCCCTCCACCAGCCTCACAATGAGTTCAGTGGACAAACGTCTTTGATCTGACATCAGATGTGACGGGACAATTAATACAGACACAAATGTATATGCTGGTGCAGACAATTACATAAATTAGCAGTTGCTGTGATTTTTTATTGCACTTAAATGTGCCTGACACTCTGGATACCAGTCTGTGAGGCTTTGGTGTCATGTGCGCACTGTGCGCCTGTCAGCCAAATTACCACTGCACTGGGCGCGCTTCGCCTGCGCCGAGAATAGACCAGGTTGGAGCTGGCAAGCTTTCAGGGCACCTTCGGCACAGTGTTTTGGCACAAAATTGTCACTGCGCCAAGCTGAATCTTTTGACACCTCCCCCTGGTGCGCTGCCACACCCATCTCGGTGCAGTCAGTCTACTAAATTGCCAAATTGGCTGCACACAGTGGTGCGCCGGACAAATTTACCACTGCGTGAGATGCGCCAGGCTCCGCCACCCTGTGCCACCCTGCATTGCGCCAGGAAATTGGAGCCCAAGATGTTCAAACTCATTAACCTAATTGTTTTGTTTTGTTTTTGCTTTTTTTTTTTGGAACTATTCAATGATTTTGAATTGTTAAAGCTTTGTGGGTGGAATTCTTTCCCATTCTTTCCCATTCTTGCTGTATGACTTCAGTTGCTCAACAGCACCTGGTCTCCATTATGGTATTTTGTGCTTCATAATGTGCCACACATTTTCAGTGGGAGACAGGTCTGGACTGCAGGCAGGCCAGTTTAGTAACCGCACTTCTCTACTATGAAGCCTCACTGTTGTAACATGTGCCAAATGTGGCTTGGATGGCAGCACATATGCATCTTTCAGCATTAATGGTGCCTTCACAGATGTGCAAGTTACCAGTGCTATAGGCACTAACAGACGCCGATATTATCTCATATGTCACAGAAACCAGTGACATTTCTTGGTGTTGTTGATATGTGGTTTTGGCTTTGCATGGTAAAGTCTTAACTTGCACTTGTAATTACAACAAATAAACTGTTTTGGCTGACGATGGTTTTCTAAATCGTCTGAAGCCCACATGGAAATATCCTTTACAGTATGATGTTGGTCGTAATGCAGTGCTAGCTGAAAGATTGAAGATCATAGGACATTCAATGTTGGCTTCCAGCACTGCTGCATACATGCAGAGATTTCTCCAGATTTTTAAAAATTTTTCATTAAATTATGGACTGAAGATGATGAAATCCCTAAATTCATTGCAATGAGGAACATTCTTAAACTGTTGGAATATTTGTTGACACAGTTGTTAACAAATTGGTTGATTTCACCCCATCCTTGCTTGTGAACTTTTTGGAGTTCTCCTTTAATACCCAATCATGACACTAACCTGTTTTGAATTAAATTGTACACCTGAGGAATTTTCCTAACAGGTGTTTTTAGACCATTCCTCAATTTTTCCAGTCTTTTTTTGCCCCTGTCCCAGCTTTTTTGGAATTTGTTGCAGGCATCAAATTCAATATGAGCGAATATTAATGCAAACAATTAAATTAATCAGTGTGAACATTCAATATCTTGCCTTTGTAGTGTATTCAATTGAATATAAGTGGAAAATGATTCTGGTTTTATTGACATTTTGAGCTTGAAATGAACAAGGGCCTAGCACAGACCTTTGTGGGACCCCACACGTAACCTTCAATAATTAAGATAGCCCATTTTTTCATACTGATGTCTGTTATCAAGATAACTATTTAGCTATGACTATGACAATCCCTTTATTCCATATCTTTCCATTTTTTTTAAGCTATCAATGGTGTAAATAGCTTTGTTTAGGTCTAAAATACCCTCACAGTGTATTTTTTTTTTTATCCTATTCAGAAAATATCTCCTCTCTGAGTTCCACCACTGCTATTGAGGCTTCTTTGTCCTCTTTTTCCAACCCTTATCCAATCCTTTGTCATTAAATCTGATTTATATTCTGAATTGACTGACTAAAGAAATGCAGAGTGTCTCGGTGTAATTAAAGCAAAGATTTAACCCTCCATGCTGATAATGAGTTATGAGAAACTCAACCAGAAACCAGAATAATTCGCTTTTAAAGATTTTCTGTCATGACTAGTCTCTGGAGAATTCATCTAATAAGTGAGTGAAGACAGGGCTGTTTAAAGGCTGCAATCTTTTAGATTCTTTTTTGTAAAATTACTCTAAATAACTTTATAATCTGCAAAAGAGGGAGTCTTTCTTACCTCAGCCACCACATGTATCCATATTCGTAGGGGAAAAAGCTGTTGGGATCATCACAGCAGTACTTCACATCATTGAAGCCACAGCAGTAGATTGCAGCAGCAGCGTTTCCCAGTCTGGGGCATGAGAACCCATCCACAAACAGCCCGTCTGCGCTCTGGTAGCCGCTGCATGCACCACTCATGCTGCAGCTCCAAATTAAACTGTAACAAGCAGAAAAAAATCCTCATAATCCATCAAGACCAGAGAAGGAGAAGAAGAGGCTCCACACATCCTTCAGCTGAGAGAGCAGCTTGAGTGTCTTTCAGCAGCTGTCTCTGTCTGAGTGAATCAACAACCACTGACACGGAGGTGGAGGGTTTTAACATGAAGACACTGTTGCTCTCTCTCTCTCTCGTTTCTCCCTCTTTATGTTTTTCTCTCGCCTTGTCTGTCTCTTTGCCTCATAGACAAAAAGATGGCCCCTCACTGATTAGTTAATCTGCTTACGTTTTGGGGCAGTTTAAGCTTATTTGAGGACTTTACTGCCTTACATCTTTAAAATGTTGAGGTGGCATTCATAACGTTTACAAGAAGCTTTGTAAGTCATAAACTTCTCACTCAGCTTAGAGTTTCCTGGAAATATATTCTATTTAAAGCTTCAGAGGTGTTCAATCTCTGACATGATTTTCAGGGGCATCTCAGGACAGTCGACCCTATGGGACCTATTTTGATGGCATGAGCCGCGTTGTCTAAAGCATGTGGCGCACATTGATTTGAGGCATGTCAATCTATATTTTGCTATTTTATGGATGCATGTTCTCAGCACAAAGCCAGGCGCAGGGCACAAAGTGCATGCCTAGACGATACATGAGTGTGTTTTGGGTCTGACATAAATCAAACCAGAGTAGCAGCGATCTTTCTCTTCAAATCACTGTGTACCTGGCAGCCGCCCTTTTGCTATTTACACAACGGGTTTATTTATTTGATATGAATTTTGGATTAATTATTTAATTCCTCTTATTTTATTGTTCCGCTATATTCAAGGAACACTCAGAACACTGTATGTTAATGCTCAGATTCAAGTGCTTTCTTCATTAAAGCAACCCGGAGGAATATAAAGAAAAATTAAAAAGGGCACTCCAGTATAAGTGTAAAAATAAAAACTCTTTAATTATTCAAATTTCCAGTTTAAAATGTCAGGATCAGACAGGTTTATGTTAAAGATAGACCTTTTTACTGTAAATCTAATACCTTTTGGCTTTAATCAATTTATTTTATTTTATTTTCCATTGCCCTGCAGGAATCCTTGGCTCTGATCTCTATTGTGCACCTAAAACACAATGGATTATCTGTTTTATTATCTGTGAGCATAATAATCAGCAAGATTAAGGAGTACATACGCACGAGATAATAAAACGTGTGCACGAACTGCACACGTTTTAGCTAAAACTTGCGCTCGAAATAGTTATTTACCACATTTTAACTTTGACGTCAGATGTTTACAGACACACACAATGGAGAGAAGAAGTGAGCTAGTTAACTTTTACTTCCACCTCGGAATGACATTCTTGCTGCTCTTGCCATGAGAGATGGAATAATCCTAAGTTGGAGAACTTTGCTGAGCATACTAAAAGATAACAGGCTCAGCCGGCAGAAGGAGTACTCAGATTCAGTCAGTGTCCTGACCTGGGATGCACAGGGGGGACTTGTTTGCTGCTACAGAGGCGAAGTTGTAGCTAACTTCGGGGCTAACTCCCTCCACCTTATTCAGCGGGTGGCAGCAAGACACGAGCTTTGCTTGAGTCTTGAAAGTTGTGCAGCTTTTATTTAAGGTACTGATAAATAGCCTAAGGGACTGTACATACCCTGCACTCCTACATTTACAGACACAGCTAACGTTGGCTGGTAACTAGGATGCTTCAACCGAGCCCGGCTGTCTTCTTCTTCTTCTTCTTGGTTTTTTACCGGCAGGTTACCACAATATTATGGGGCATTACCGCCATCTACTGATGAGCCCGACTGTCTGTTGCCACTTGCCTGCATAATTAAATTGAGCGCACATTTTATCTTAAACGTGCGCACGTTTTAATATATCGTGCGCACGTTTTACTCTCTCGTGCGCACGATTTATTTATTTTTTTCTTCGTGGCACCTTAGGGGCTCCGTATCTGAGAGTATTATGCATGCTCAAGAAATTGTGACTGGTACATAGAGGAGCGATACAAAAAAAATCCAAATTTTCTCAGCTGTCCTTCCCATTATGAACTTGTTTCAACAAATGCTCTGATATTAAATTATAGATGTGTGCTTCTGCGCATCCCATGTGAATGAAAAAAGCTCAGTTAAATGTGCGTTTCAGACTTGCAGATGTGTGTCAATCTCTATATTGCGTTCTCACAGACTTTAGACTTCAGACCAGGAAGAAGGAGGTTTAGAGTGCAGTCACTGTCTGAATCCTCGAGTTAAGAGCATAAGGTTTGCATCCAACCAATCCTCATTTTCACACCCCTGAGCACATGATTATTTTTTTCTATTTTAACAGCATGAGCACAGGGTATTTAATAGAAATGTGCATCAGGTAAAAATAAGGGAAAACACCAGCACCTCATGCCAAGACACCTTGCGCAGGGCATACAACAGGGCCTATGTCTTCTTGCCACTGATTGAGTAGCATTTGTAGTTTACCTTTGATAATCATTGTTACACCACAATCACTGCAATCATTGTTATGAACAGAATAGAATAAAAAGTATTCCTTTAGAATACTGTATAACACAATGAGGGAAGTAATGGGCTGCATTACTGCATTACAAAATTACAGATTTAACAGTCTAAGGACGTTCATTATGCTGATAATATGCTTGTACTTTCTCTTTTAACAGAAAAGGTTTTTTTAGTTCATACGTACATGTTTCAACGAAAGTATTCTGTCTTCGTCAAGTCAAAAGTGTCACCTGATGTTAGTGTGACGTGTCTTTTTTCAGCTGATCTTATGGAGGCGTGATCATCCCGTCAGATTTGACAGGTCGGCTACGCCTCACAGTAGTAGCAGTCAGCTCACAGTACTCACAGATATCCCTGATCCTCAGTTCTTTCTTGCAATTATTTTAAGGAAACATCCCAATTATGCTGACTTTCTAGACAAAAGGACAAGAAATACATCACATTGAAATGTAAGCTCAGTGACCTACGTGTGTTGTTTTTTAATTGAAACTGGTGGGCTTTATACTGTATGGCTGTACACAGTCAGCTGTCAGACTGTTAGCATGACCAAGAGTGTTCTGTAATTAGACCACAGAGGTACAGATTATAGGCTATGAGCTAGAGTCTGTGCTGACAAGAGAGTCAATATTCAAACATACAGTGAGCTACATGCAAAATGAATTAATGCAACAGACTTGAGACAAAAAGGGGTGAAAAAGGCTAGAAAACATTCATGCTATGCTGTCATAAAACACACACACCAAATGCTCTGAACACATGCATATAATGGAAGTATTAAGGTCCTGTCAGAGGTAATGCTCTATTATTTAAGGGAGGGAGATGAAAGGGAGAATGAATTATAAGAGGGCCTGGTTCACTGAGAACAGAGGGCTGCTGGTGAAAAAAAAAACAAATCAGATGCTTTCACTGTCTTCAGATCTGATTCATTTGGTACAAAGTGCAGATGACATTCACACCCAAAATTGCACAACTTTGTGCAGATAGCTCTTATTTTTATCTGAATGTGAAGACTTCCTGCACATTGTATGGGTCCACACTGAGCCTGGTAGTAGGGATGGGTATTTCATGCAGCCTCACCATATGATACATATCCTGATACTGAGGCTACGATACATATCCAGTTAAACATAAATTATGGACATTTATTATGCCTTTATTAGAATTCCTGACAACTTCAGATTTGTTTTTTTCATTGCAAAAAGATCACAAGAGTGCTGCGCACATCTAATTCAGGGACCAGGTGCGTAGGAGAAAAAAAGTCAGTTCAAACGTGAAGATAGGCTCCCGCACACTGTCCAACTTGCAAGAAATCCATTTATTTGCAACGTTTCGGTCTCAGACCTTCATCAGGTTTTGCCTGATGAATGTCCAACTTGCAAGAAATCCATTTATTTGCAACGTTTCGATCTCAGACCTTCATCAGGTTTTGATGAAGGTCTGAGACCGAAACGTTGCAAGTAAATGGATTTCTTGCAAGTTGGACAGTGTGCGGGAGTCTATCTTCATGTTCATTGCAAAAAGAAAAAGATTGTTCAACAACTCCACACACTTAAATTTAGGTCCTCAAAGACTTTAGACCTAAGCTAAAATTTTGAGCATGTGCTGCATTTTATGAAGTCTGGCTTCAACTTTGAAGCTTTGATAACTTTGATAACATCACCCAAAGTGCATCGACAACAGCTGTCACAGAATTTGTGTAGAATCTGTATCGATAAACGTATAGGCAAAAGAGTGCAAGACAATATTTTGCCGTATCGATTTTCTGAGCACAGGCCTAGCTGGTAGAGCACAGTTTTATCTGAAGATGATTAGCTGAGATGAAAAAAAGTTTTCATTTTTATTTATTTTTATTTCTTAATAGAGTCAGTCTCCATATAATGTAACAAATCCCCTCATTCGCAACCAAAAAAACACAAAAACAAAAACAAAAAATACTTATAACCACATATTTACCCAGACTTTAATGAAGTGTTTAGCTGACACCACTTGAAGACTTAAATTACAGTAAGTTTTTCATGAGGCATCTCCCCTTAATACTGCAGCATAGTTCATTCACATTAGCCATATTTATATTGACACAAATAATTTGATTTAATGCTTGATCAGATTCATCATGTAAACATTTCAACCAGAGAATTCAGACCCGAAGGAGCCTATTTAGAAAAAAACATCAATCTGAATAGAGGGAGTGGTTCATGCTGAACATTATTCCGAATGATGTTCATTTAAACACCATAGACTGAAAATAGACAGATGTGCTACAGTTTTACACTATAGTCGTTTCTTGAACCAGGCTGTAAAGATGTGTGTTAAGGCCATAAAAAATGTCTCTGCCCAACATACAATCATTAAGGTGTCATTTTCTGCAGCCTGCCCCAAGTGGACACCTGGGCTACTACAGCTTTTGGCACCTCACGCATGGTCCTCCATCTACAGCTCTGGAGATTGCTGGCTGGTAAACACTCATTCTGAAGAATCTTCCTGGTTCTCTCGCTCTCTGTCCTCCGCTCTATACTCAACTGGGCATGTTTAGAGCTGCTCACACATGCCCAGTTGAGTAAAGGGGCACATCTCACTGTACAGTTATAATTGTCAAATTAAATTGGCAGCAGATGACCTATTCTTTGCCTTTTTCGAGTTTCTCTGAAGAGAGCAGGTGGAAAAAAAACTTCTGCAGTACATGATTCCATTTTTATTCAGAACAGCAATTAAAGACATTCAGAGAAAGGCAGCAAGGAAATAAATTCTCTGTTCCTCCATTAGGGAGGACTAGTGATGGACAGAGGTGTTTGTTTTTAACAGAGGGGTTGGAGACTGAAGCATTCACACAAGGACAAACTAAAACATTAACACAGTGTGGAACCTCCTTGCCAACTAATTTGGTCCTCATACAAGATAAATTTTTGTCAACATATACTTATGAAGTGAATCACATGCATGTGTCAGTCATTCATATACTTCTACTTCATGCCACCATACATTTTTTGACAATTTTTTTTTTCCACAAAAGCTTTTTTCAATGTATTTAAATGCCTTTCTTTCCCTGGATGATGAACTACACCTAACTAAGACAACAAATGGATTGTAGGGTAGAGTTTCTGGTAAGTTGGGTATTGTTTTACAGAGTACCAAAACAAAACCCAAGTTTTGGCAATGATTTCTTTGATACCTGTGTATGGTTTTAGGATGCACCTTTTGGTGCTGTTTAGACACATCATCAATGCTAGAACCCAGGGTCCCTGAGTGTTTCCAGTCCTCAATCAGCATACACCCTCCCTCAGGCCACCCAACCAGGGGTGATCTGTACCCGGCTTGTGTACAAGCTTTTGGCAAAACACAGATGAAGGGTCTTCATCTGTGTTTTGCCGCAGTCGACCAAGGATCCCCCCTCCGCACCCACAGCTACCAGGAGGCCTGCTGCCTCTTGTATGATATTTGTAGCTCTCCTGTTTTACAGTTTTTAGAACCCAAGGAGTCTAAATGACTGTGGAAGTCAGCATCCAGCAAAGCCTTGGCAGCTGGCTTCAACTGGCAGGGTCTCCAGTTGTTCCTTTGACAGTCTGCCACCAGCTCTGCACACTTTGCCCTTCTACTTTTGTGAGCCTCCTCCATCTTGTACCCCCAGGGGACAGAGAGGTCCAACACCACTTGCTTTGTTGACTCTGATATCAACACTAAGTCCTGGTGGAGTTGAGTGGTTGCAATGTGGCTGAGAAGTTGTAATTATTTCCCCGGGTTGACATGGAGCTGCCAGTCGTGGGCAGCCCTCTGGAGGTTTGAGCCCACTGGTGAAACCTCGTTCTTGCTCTAACGAAGGCTGTGTATGTTTTTTATTTTCCCACTGATGTCCACTGCCTGTTCTGCCTTAGCTTGCAGTAATTAATTTGGGTTCTACCCCTTTGGAGATAAAAATAGAAATAAAAACATAGATTAGAGGGAAACAAAAAACACATCTCTCCCAAATCCCTTTTCCCCATTTATAAAAACAAGAGAATTCCACAAGTAAACAAAGTTTAATTTATCACTTGATTATAATTTTCTTATAGATAAACAGTCGTCACATTGCTGCATTAAACTAATTCTCTAAATCAATTAGTTTATTTCAGGAAAGCCAAAAAGAAGAGCCCTGGAGAGATATCAGGATCATGGGTCATGCTAGATGTGGCACATGATCCTCAGGGACCACAACAGTACCAATCAGTTATGTTTTCACAAAGACTGTGACATCAACTCATCAAAAGAAAACAAGCGATAGTTGTGTGGACAGAAAACTAGAGCAGGGCTCCCACCTCTGATTCCAACTGCGATGAAAATGCCTGCCCATTTTTCATCTTTGTGGTCACAGCTAACACTCTCTTCACATCTTGTATTCAGTGGCGGTTTGTCAATAGGGGGCGCCACCCCCTCCAAAATCCAGCAGAGGACGTCTACTTAAACACAACATAATTTGTCATTAAATTAAAAAAAAATAACGTATAAAAACATTTATTTTTACCACACAGTAATAGTCTGTCAGCAGCACCTGTCACCATTCAATAAAAGGGGTTTCACAATGTTTTACGTAAGAACTGTGTTGTGAATTGTGAATAGTTTACGTACGAAGGGGCGCCGGCCTAACGGGAGTCAATGTAAGTTCTTAAACTTCTGCTCAGCATGTGACCTGAGGCTTCTTTGTGATTGGCCATTTTAAAGTTGCCTGCGGGGCGCAGAGAAGTGCACCCTGATCAGTCCCACTGTGATTGGCAGCGAATCAGTATTGTTTTGGTGTTTCTTTTCCTCATGTGACTGGACAACGGGCGCTGTCAATCATATGGCCACGTCACCGCAGCAGGTATTGACTTACTCATGCGCAAGCATCTCACGCGCCCGACCAACGCTCCCATGCTCTGAAGAGGCGTCGGGTACTCGGTCCAGAGAGGATCACAGAAGAGGTGAGATTGCATTGTAGAAAAAAAATCAGTAAGAGGCTGTGCTAGACTAAAGATTGGGTTAGGATGTGTTTACATAACATAAGTCAGGGGCAAATTTTTCCATTTTGTATCACATATGGCACTAAACTGTAGATTAGGAGTCACAAAATGAGTTAGCTAAGAGGATATTAATTCTTTGTTCAGTAGAACATTGTCCTTTTGCAGACTTAAGTTCTAAAAAATCTATATAGTTTTTTAATTCTTGCATATTTTTACAAAAACAACATACTTTTAGGAGGAATTGGGGCTTTTAATGGGTGGCTAAGTTTGTTTTTACCCTACTAGAAGTTCATGTTGAATTTAATTGACACAATTGATTCATTATTTTGATGAAAATATTATTTAAAGGGACCTATAAAAATATATTTTTAAAAATCATGGCAAAGTAGGAACAATGCACACAATTGAAGAGTAAAAACAGATACAAAGTCTGAAGTTCAATGAAACATATTAAAGATGGGAGAAATTGTAATTTTAATATTATACACAAGTGCATGCGGATTATTGCAGAGGTTTTATTACAGTGCTCATTAAATATTTCTGTTACATTGTGTGAAACCCTTTGAACATTTTCAAAAAGAAGAAATGATAATGCTATCAAGTTATGTGTTGCAATTTACTGGTGAAAACAGTGGGGTTTTATTATTCCAAAAAGTGTAAACAACACAAATTCTTTACCTCTTAGGTGTATGTCCATTACAGAATTATTTTTTAATCTACTGGAGCTTTTAGATTTGACACTTATCTTATACCTTTCCAGCTTGTACCATTGTGCACAGCTTAAAATCAATGAAAACAGACCAACAAAATGTATATCTTCTCTCTAAATGTTGTAGTTTTATTACGGCAACTAAACATGTGATATAAAATAATAAATATCAATATATACAGTATTGTCATTTTATATAATTGTATATCATATGTTTAGTTGCTATAATAAAATGTTCTATTTGAATACAGAAATTATACATTCTGTTGGTGTTTTTGTCTGACTGAATACTGCACACAATGGTACAAAATCTTCTTAAATAAAAGAAGTAAAGTTTCAGTAAATACTGATGTTAACTTTTGGTAATAAAATGTGCTTTTCTACGTGTTTTTTAATGACAGATTCACACAGTACCACGCCATGCTTCCTGAAGATTCCCTCAGCAGCACCTTGAGGGCCGACCCAGTGCTCAACTGAAGGAAGCTGAAGACAGAGCTCAGCCTTATGTACAGCAAGGAGGAGTTCAAGGCCTGCTGTGGTGCTGTGGACCTTATCCAGCTGTTCATGGAAAATAATCTGGGAGAGGTATTTTCAGAGACTGTCACCACACCCATGACCACTACAGAAGCTGAGGTGCTTTCCAAACTTAAAAAGAACCAGAACTTTCCTGAGAAACACCATGAACCAGGACAGGCTGAATGCACTGGCCATGCTGTAAATGGAAAAGAGACAGAGATGATGGACTTCAGTCAGAAGGTCACTGAGAAATTTGCAGCCTAGAAGGAGAGGAGGGCAAAATTTCTGTTCAAATATTGCATTGTAATTATGTTTTGTCTTTTTTTTTTTCACTATAGCATGAAGCGCTTCTTTGGTTTGTTTCCTCCGAGGCTGCGCCCCCCTTAAATTTTTGGCACCTGCCACCACTGCTTGTATTTCCATACAGGAGAAAATTTGATGTTCATGAGTAATCTATGTAGGCATAGAAGAAATAGAAGTCATACTTGCTTGCACCACCAAAAGAGCAGTCAGCTTACCTCTGCTCCTCAATAAGCAGCATTACACTTCTAATATATCACTGTTAAAATTACACAATGTTTAAATAGATAAACAAACCACCTGGGTCATGACTTCTCACTTTCCTCTGTCTATTTTATTTGAAAATTATGGGTTGTGGTTGCTCTTGTTTGTTGCAGGAGACAAGTCAAAAATAAATACCAGAGTGCAGAGAAACATAATATAAACTGGTAAAGGAGCAAAGGAGGCTCACATTTAAAGATGCAGCTACTGGACGTTCTCTCTCTTTGATGAGAGACTGCAACCTACATTCGCTATGCTAACAGATTAATTAATTGAGGCAGTTTTTTATAAAGTCATTATCACTTTACAGGTATTCTTTGGGATGGGCTCATACTGCATTTTCATGTAGCAAAGATGATGAAAATGCAGTTCATCATTTAGGCCTAATAAGTACCATGTGAAGTGCGTTGCTAAACTCAGGATTTCGTGATGCTCTCTCCAACAGAGCAGCCAATGCATCTTAGAGCCTGAGAGCTCAGGTAACACTGTTTGTCCCATTTTCCCAGTGGTTTTATCTTCTAGGATGTTGACCTTGCATGGAAGAAATTACAGCAGTCAACCCAGGCATTACGTAATACCTTATGTTTGGTCTCTGTGGGAGGGTTGCAGAGAATTGCATTGGTCTTTCTTTCATGATGATGACAGAAAACGGCTACCTGGGGAACGTTTTGAACATAAAAATAAATCCTCTCAAGGGACACTTTAAAGCTACGGTAGTGCTGAGGCTATCATGCTGATAAAGTTCTTTGAATCTACATGGATACAGTCATTTTCCTGTATGTAAGTGTTGTCACTCAGACCTTGATGACAATGACATGAGGTCAAATTTAGTGAGTTTGTGCTCATAAATCTGAGTTTCATTGATAGTGTATTGATTCTGGGGCAGACAAGGTTGAATAGTTAATTATAAATGAATAACAACCCAAATACACTGGACCTGTCTCCTTTGTTTCCCAAAGATTAAAACCAATATTAAAAAAATCCATATAATTCTTCAACAGCATGACCATCAATGAGTTTTACTGCAGTCTTCTCAGATCCTGTAAGTGAAACATTCAAAGATCCACCTTTTTCATGAAGAACAGAAATGTTACTAAACAGAAAATAACATATTTTTTTTAATTTTTCACATTTATTTGGTTATTTTGTGTTTTTTGTTGAACCGCTTCCTACAAACAATTTTATATTTCAAATTAACATGTAGGAAAAACCCCTTTAGGCGGAGATAAACGCACCATTAACTAAGCAGTTTTACACGCATTATGGCCACGCGTCCCCTGCATCGATTCAGCGCATTGGCTGTGCAGGTCATCCAGAATTAATGCGATGCAGATGCAAGCTGCAGACTGCATGTCACAAGTAGGATCAGTGTAGAGGCAGTGGAGAGATGAGAGATTGATCACAGCAGCAAGAAACAACTCTAATGGAGAGTTTCAAAGACAAACTGATAAATTAAGACTACAATCATCAACATTAAACAAACATGACTGTTCACCCAGAGGATAAATTCTCCTTTAGAAGTAGAGAACAAGGAAATTAGTTTGGAGTACGAATTCAACTGGTGACTGTGTACACTGGTGACTTTGGGTTGACAACATGGTTGATTTTGTTTGTAGGTAAGTTTGTGATAGCTTGGTTTCCTTTGCTGTGTTTTCTCATATACAAACTAAAGAAGTATTGTTGGACACAATGATTAATAGAAGTGAAGCATTGAAGGGGACACCCTCTGTTTTTTCCAGTGCTTTGACTATGAAATCTATCAATGGCTGACCTTAGCCATCAGTTAACACAGTAACTCAGTACACCCATACACAGGGACAGTTCTGACGGTGTACAGAGGAAAACATTGAACAAAATGGAGGGCAGACAATGCTGATTGTGAGGTCTGACCACTGGTCATCATCCGTCAACAAGCATGTGATGATAACATTGTTTATTGATGTTTATTTTGTTACTTTTACTCAGAATTACCGCCACGTTTGCTATCCAGTTCTAACACAACAGGTAGATACATACAACCTGAGGTCTGTACCCTCTAGTGGTGTCCTCCAGAAACACACGTCACACACAAGCAAGTATATAATAAGAAACACTTATGATGCCAACGGATGCAAATGCGAGGACAAACTGCAAGTATATATGCGGCAAATATACACTGACAACACACTTCTGAAGTCTAAACCTGTTTTCAAAACATGGGAGACCAAAGACATGGCTAACTTTTAGCTCAGTTCAATTCAAACAACTTTATTTATTCCTCAAGGGGCAGTTTGTTTGGAGGAGCTTGTAAATAAAATCAGAAACAAACTACAGTAACAGACAAACAACAGATGAAACTAAGAAAAAAACAAGGCCTAAAACTGTACCTGATATAAATAAAGTGATTCATAAATAATAAAATTTGATATAAAACATTAAAATACAAATAAAAAAAATATAAAAATGGTATATTCAATAAAAAAATGTGCAGTGCAAGGGTAAAAGTCAGTAGAAGGTATATAGACCTATAAAACCAAAGGACCATTGAGTAATCTGATTGCAGAGAAGATGAGTGATTTAGAATAGTGATTAGCAAATTGGAAAAACACAGACTGTTAAATGAATTGGACGAAGCCATATGATGTCAGTTGTTTGATTATTAAAGGAGTCTTTCAATTGCTTTGGATGCCTTGCCGTGGATGCTGCCATACTGCACGCCATCGCAACTGATTGTAGCTCAACCTACTCACAGACAAAGAGGCAATGTTGAGGCGAGACTTAAAACCATCTGGCCTGTGATAAAAAGAATTCACCCCTACTTTCCACTTAAGGCTGGTGGCAGAAATCTGACAGCCAACCTGGTTCAAGACCCAGCCCCAGTCTAATTATATAAAAGAGCATATGATCAGAAGATGCTAAACAACAATCAGCCATACGAAGGATCTGCTGGTTACAAAAACAAGCTGTCTCTCTGTTTGACACCAAAGATTTTAACAATACTGTTATTGCTGTTTTGTCCTTGACACAGAGGCAGTGAAACCAGCAGATAAAGGCGAAACAAAGAAGGCTCTCAATAAAAGATTGATAAAATGACATTGAATCACAGGAAAAACTGAAAAGAAGCTTAGTTTCCATAAAATGTCCGTGCTGTCTTTTCTTTACAACATCCTCAGTGTTGATGTGTCAATAATGACGTCACACAATGTTTAAGCTGTTGACAGAACATGCTGGAGTTTGTGCTCATTTTTAATAGTTTAATAGTTCTTAAAGTGAACATTTTTTTCCATTTTCATCATTTTTTAAGCTTATGTTAGGTTTTACCTGTCCTGACACCAAAGGAGACGTTTAATCTATGCCGCAATCATAAGATATCAGATCCTGCACTTGGAGCAGACCTTTTGCATGATGGCATGAAGCAAGATGCACAGGAGCTTGAACATGTCTGTCTACACTCACCTGCCACTTTATCAGCCCCTTAAAGCCTGTTGTATCATATTTGACACATACTTTTGATACCACTATCTAATCAATATGATCAACAAAGTACTAAAAAAACATCTGAATACAATCAGATAAATGATAAAAAAAACTTCCTCTAGTGGATTATCAGTTGCCAAAAACATTAATGTATCAAAAGAGAGACAGAAAATATATATGTTAATTTTTTTATGGAAATTTAGATATTTTTTTGGATTTCAGTAGAAAGTGAAATAAACATTTCAGCTCCAAACAATTTGAATTTTCTGACTATAATTTGTTATGAGGCTTTAAAGGGTTAAGTACACCTTGCTTTTATCAGGTCAGACCTCCATTTGCCCTCAGAACTGCCTTAATTATTCTGATTGATTGTACTGTGGCATTTGTGTACTGAACAAACTGTTGCACAACCCCCGCCTGTCAGTGCTGATGTTAAATAATGATTCATGTTTCTGAGGTCTCTCCTAGAAAAACAAATTTAAATGTACCCTGACATTACCAGACCTTATCAAAGATTTAAAAAAAAATACTCCTCACTAAGTAAACAGGTTTCATTTAATTCATTTTTGAAGCATCCTAAAGAATTTCAGTATAGAAACAGACATACCGTAGGCTACCTGTGAAATAGCATGAATTAAGTAACGGAAACATACACTCACATATCTGCACTGGCAGGGAAGAGAAAATGAGCAGCAGGTTTAATCGATAGAGCTCAGTAGGGTCATGTGGCCTTAAGCTTCTTGGACAGATAATATTAATGGAGGAAAACATATTTGTTACACGTGTCCTCCACCTGTTTGCTCTATTAATGATGTGTTCAATAAAGTGTATGAATGTGAATAATCCCAGTGGACATGGCCTGGTCTGAAAGTCCTGTGAAAAAACAATTTAGAGGTGCAAAATACAGTATGTGTCGTAACAACAATGCGTATGAGCCAAACAAGTTAACAAGTATCTTGCACACACATATTTTTTTTTTTATTTAAAGCAGTGAAAAACCTTTGAAAAGCTTATTTTTACTTAGCAGAGGTCTGACATCTTGATGGCATCTTGACTGTCTGATCCTGTTGAATCTGTAATCATACAGATTTTTGGAAGTGGCATCCATGGACCCTGAGGTGTGATCGTAACGTTAAATTCTCCAGAGCAAAACAAAAGCTTACATGTAGAATAAATCATCCATAATTAAAATTCAAAATCAAATCATGTTTAAAAGGTTCAGCACAGTGTTGTAAATGAAATAGTACCTTATATGTATTTCAGTAAGACATTTAAAGAAGTTTCAGTGCAGCACTGGTTTAAAAACAGTCATTAAAATCTTAAATAAATAATCAAAGGCAGCTGGAATCAGATTAGTCTTTAACCTTTATTTTAAAGAACTGAGCAGACCTGCAGTTTTCTGTGGAGCATAAAAACTGAAAGCTGCTTCTTCATGTTTGGCTCTGACTCTTCTTCTGACTCCCTTTTTGTTTTTAAATGATTTTTGGCTGCCTATTTAAAAAAATAGATGGGCAACAGGCAGCTTATAAGCCAAAATGTATTGTGCAACACTGTTTCCAAACAAACAGGGTTTGCACGAATGCCACATTTAATAACAAAGTCCCATCTTACCTCAAGCATTTACAGCTAATCACTGCTCTGGGTCAACCAGCCCCCTGAAATTACTCCTTAACCCAGGTCCATGAGTCAACACTTGATGCCTAAAGCAGCTAACATTGTGTGGGTTATTACCCTAAAAGCCTGTTTGAATATAAGTCACACTCATACCACTCAGTGCAAAAAGTGTACTATTCATAAGGTAGCTATAAAATTTTATACATTCATATTATTTTGAACAACTTTAGGCTTGATTTTTTTCAACCAACATCAGTCCAATTAATAAACATCAAATATTCACAATTTTTGAAATATTTTAACCCTCAATGACAGGTGTTTTTCATGATGACATCATTTTTTCAGATGAAAAATAAAACAGAAAAAATGAATTATTCTCATTACACTCCATGAAAAGTAGTTATTTTGTTTTGGTATTTTTACAGCCTAGGATATGTAAATTATTGGCACTTACATTTATTTTTATACATTTGACTTTTTGTGTGGTGTCAAATACTCACACTCATTTTCACATGGTTAAAATGGCAGCACCTGGTGGAGAGTAGTAAAAATGATCAATTCCAAGGCAAAAGCACAGATTGACACCCAGATGTAATAAAACGCATGTATTTTGCTTTAATAGAAGTGAGATCAAAAGTTGCAGTTTAACTGGGTTTGAATGGCGCTCACCAGTATGAGTGTAACAATTGTTTGTACACAGTGTATTTTCAGACTTGTTGTCGGAGCTGAGCTGGAAATAATAAGATCAAATAAAAACACACAATCTTACCAAAATTTATATGGTATGCATGAATTCAGCCAAAATGATAAAAAAAAAAAAAGATCAAGAATGAAGAGCATGTTTAAATGTACAAAGTTCCATTAAAGTAAAAAAAATAATTAAAGAAATAATATTATTTTATTTAAATTAATAAGAAGAAAACCCCCCTTTTCCCACCAACCCTGGTGATGAGCGGTCGCTGCAGAGAAATAAATCTGCACGGAGTGAGCCATAAGGCATGTTGCAGAGATGAAAAAGAGATGCAAAGTTTTTTTATTATGTTAAAATGTCTCTTAAACTGTATGAAATAAATCAAACAGCAGACTGTTAATTAATTGATGATGCCTAGTATAAAACGTCTGCTGTTTGGATGGATCAGATGTGTACCAACAGCTCTGGATCACATCTGTGTGACCCTTTGTTCTGAACCGGTTATCCTTTTGCTTCTATAAGCTGCAGTTAATGGTCCACTTTAAGTATATACAGTATTTTCCTCAATATTAAATGATCATAGAATTAGAATTTCTTCAACATTGAAACAGGGATATTCACTTGAATAACTTCATTAGATGTGTGAATGTAGTGCTTACCTACAACATTTGAGAGATGAAACACACAAAATGAGGACAGGTGATTCTTCACAACATGTGTTTCTCCTTCGAAAGTCCTCATGTCCTCCAGTTACCATTGAGGTTTCTGCCATTTATCACTCAAACCTGTCTGACTGCTGTGTAGCAGCTATTTCAGCTATTCTGCGCTCATTTTTCTGTTTAAGTCTTCTTAAGGCGTCCAGACTCATCTGAAAGACTCAGTGACATTTTGTTTCATATCAATGATCCTCTGTTACTTTAGTGACTCAATAATGCATCTCCGCACAGTGGCCAAAATCCCTCTTCAATGTTGGGGGGGACAATAAACAGTAAAATTTCAGAGAGTAATTCTTGGGGGGGACATTAAAATAAATGCTATATTTTTGCTGTGTTGTCTTGATACTTTCTCAAATGTCTTGCACAATAGATCAGATCAATCAGTGAAAATGTTTTGGCCTGAATGTGTAGGCTGCAAGTCCACAACTCTATAAACTAAATATCCAGTGTAAAATCACCTGAATTAAAAAAAATAATGTAAAAATTGTTTTAATAGGAGGAATATAAGGAGCAGAAATTAACAGTCAGAACGTAATCAGAAACTGGATGTGCTCAAGTGAACATCTAAGTCCAAGTTATAACTACTTTCTTTTTAAATAAATGAATCTGGAATAGAAGTAAAGTAAATAAATGTTTAAAGAGAATTCTAATATAGTGTGATATTTGTGTCATATATGAGAGGATGAGGATGTCTGTCCTCTCTGACTGTCACAGTCTGTTGCATCAGGCTGAGAGGAGAGGCTGTTTGCAGCCAGCAGCAGAGAAAAACTCTGGACAATTCACAGATTCATTACAAACTGAGATGAAAAGATGTGCTACATACAGTACAAATTTCGTTTTAGCTTAAAAATAAACACCCTCTTAGCTGCGTGCTGTGTTAATTTAAAACATGCCGGCAGACTTCGAACACAGGAGTTGAAATTTTGCTTTTCATGCTGTGCTTGTTGAACAAGTGGAGTGATAAAAAACTTATCAACCATTCTGTGTTTTAATACACTTACTTCGTCCGATCACCACCGCTTTATCGGCCTGCCTCTGTGTGTTCACGGAACACCAGTCGCCGGGAGAAACAGTTTGGACCAAACCATCGTGAGGGGAGGGGGGTTGTAATCTATAACAGTTAAAACTGTCTGACAATGTGTTTTTAAGTAGCGTTACTTCTATTGTACCATCAAAAGACTTTACTGTACTACTAGAAAAATCTTATTTGAACCCTTTTTTTGGGGGGGGGACAACTTTGTGGAAGTGGGGGACACGTCCCCTGCGTCCTCCCCGGGATTTGCACCTATGTCTCCGCAGTAATTATTTGCTAAAATGCATTATAGTCTATTGACAACAGCGATACTTTCGTTGTCCACAGAACTGAATGACGTGTCTGCAAATGATCAATATACAAAACTATGAAAAAGTATAGTAAAATAGGAATGCGTTTACAGAAAGAAGTCCTGGTAGTTTATTTTTAGCAATAGACAAATACAAAGAAGGTGAACAGAAGAGAAATCTAAATCAAATCAATCACTTGTGTGACCACCCTTTGTCTTTGAAACAGCATCATTCCTCTACCTACACGAGCAAGGTTTTTATCTTGCACTCCACTGGTTTCTGCCAGGCCCTGCTGATGGCACCTGTGGGCTTCCTCTGATTTCAAAGGGAAACTAGCATGATGTAGCTTTCATTTGTTGCTCTGTTTCCTATGCCAAGTTCTGCACATACAGACCAAAGTCTGCTTTAAAATATAACACTAGGAGAGACCTTACTGATGTGTTGTTGTGCTTAGTCTGGCCGTGCACATTGTTTGGTAACCTTACAAAAAAACCCAGGATCGTGTTAAATTAAATTTCTTCTTGTCAAATAATGGACCAGTCAGAGGCTTACTGTCACTTATGGTTTTCACGCATACCACGGCTGTAGCTAACGCCTCTTCTTCTGAAATGATGCTGATTGGCCTGATTATTTTTTGGACCATGAACAAAGGCATTAGTTTGAAGCTTTGCAGGATGAATCTGCCTCATGACGGACATGGAATCTGTGAAATCCAGCTGTTTTGTAAGGTTATATAAAATGCCTGCCTGAATGAAAGTAAAAGATTGGTAGATTGGTCAATGTTGTGTCCCTACACATTGAACTATACTTTGTACACTCCCTGATACCCTCACTGCCCCATTTTGTTTAAACTTTTTGTTTAAACTTAAATCTGGTCCATATGGCTGAAGTCAATCTATTGCAGGGACTGAGAACATCTAACATTTATCACAAGAATTTCATCAAACCCTTTAAATTTTACTGAACTCACTCAGTTAATGTGCTCACTTTCAAGATAAAGAGCAGTTGACCAGAACTTTCAAACTTATGTTTTTGTGAAATTATCTTTTTTCTAATTTTCTAAGTCAAATCATCTGATATTAAGGTCTCAGTCCTATTAGTATGCAGAAGCAGAGCTTGAGCTGACCTTTAACTGTACAATCAATGAGTGGCTGAAAAATCCATGTGGGTTCCCTTTTTTCTCTAATAATGTAAACATTATTGATCGGATTTCCTTCCATGAGTAAACATGATTCCCTCCTCACACCTTATTCCCTCACCAATCCAAAAAATACACACAGATACACACAAAATATAATGTAATTTGCACTAAAATCTGTTCTCTATGGCGACCAGGCATCTCAATTTAGCCGGGACCATCACATTTTCAGGCCTTGTGTCATGTGTAGATAGATGTCCAAGAAACTCCCCATTTGGGACAGTCCTCATCCCTATATTTTAACCAACTAAAATAAGATACCAAAACATTTCACCATGCATGTAACACAGATTTCTCTGTACACATGTCAACCAATGCTGTTACCAATAAAATCATCATAAATGTGCTGCATGTTAAAGCTCACTGCTGATTTGGTTTATGTGTCAATCAGTCTGAGTGTGCAGCTGCAGTTCAGCGGGTCCAGCTCACACACTGACAGCTGTTTAATGTCAGGTAGAGTCATGCAGGGGAAAGGGTGTCTGTGTGTTCCACAGAGGCACCGCTTCCTTCAGAAAACATAAATGAATTTGTCTTGTGTTGAAAACATTGTAAGAACTTATTTCAATTGCTCAAGGATTAAAATGCCATCATATTTCAACCTATTAAAACTGGCAAACACTTATGGATGTACAGTTTTGAAGTAGCTTTGTTCAAATGAAGGAAACAATGTTGAAATCCAACTTAATGTGTTGAAGTTGAGAAATGCAGTTCATATGTTTGCATCTATTTATTTATTTATCTATAACATTTACTTAATAGGGAGAATGCGAATTACATAGTTTAACTTCTGCCAGTTTTAAACAAGCTGTAGTAACTAATGTTTAATATAAAGATATTGTAGCTACTGCTAGTTTCCATCTCCAGTCCATCAGGCTTTTATTAGAAGAAAGAAACTGAGAAAAGAAATGGAAAAATAGTAAGATTGCATAAAATTACATGCTACAGTCAGACACGTTTAACAACTATGCAAGGCACAATACAAACCCCAAACCAAACTTTGAAATGAAGACATTGTGCAGTCAAAACATTGCTCAGGAGTTCAGGAGGCTTTTGGTTGCACCTTGTACTGCTTTATACTGGCTACCATCTGCCCTCAGAACACACCTTGATAATTAGGGGTGTAAATCACCAGTTTCATGACGATACGATACGATATCGATTCCTTGGACAACAATACGATATTTTCCGATATCACAAAGTCTGCCATGATTCGATTTCGATACGATACGATTCAGGGACCTTCGATCGATTTAAGACGATATTGTGTACTCATTGAACACAATCAGCTACATTTCACCTAAAGCAAGAAAGAAATACAAAGCAATTTCTAAGTTTTGACAGTTTTATTACTGAAATGTGAAACGATGTGCTGACCTTTGGGTATGATAGGTTACAGAGGATTATAACCATATGTATGATCTAATCGTGTTTAAAATTAAAATTGGGTTAATTAATAGTCAGGTGTTTTTAGACTTTGCTTCACTGTTTAATGGTAGGTGTGGAGGAAGAATAAGAATAAGCTCTCACTGTTTTCCTTTCATACATTAAGTAATTTTTATAATCAGTGCGCTACAAAATCAAATGAGATAACTTACTGTACTCGTGTGATTACTCCTGTAGTGTGTGTGCAGCATGCATCCTCTGCTGTCACATCGACCGTATCTTACCCGAATACAGCAGTGCTATTTTCTGATTGGCTGACATGTCAAGCTCCCGTTTAGCTCTGTGATGCTGAGAGCGTGTTGCTACGCGTTAGCATATAGCGGTGTTACTCGGTGGGCGCTACACAGTACATTTTAATGCAGGAGAAATAGCGGGTGTGGTGTGTGAGAGAGCAAAAAGGTGCGCGTCTCATATGCTGAATGCGTGAGACTTGAGAGCACTGTAAAGTTGAAACTTAAGAACGATGCGCTATTGGGCGGAAGCGGTGAAACGGATATCCGGTCAGAATTTCAAAATAAAGGCGTTGAAGATGACGATGTTGATCAATGTTTTGAGTTTCCATCGATTTGGTTGGATCATTGCTTAACCAATCGATGTATCGATCCAGATCGATGGATCATTACACCCCTATTGATAATGCCATGGGCCTCTAGCAACCTCACTTAAAAAAACTCAAACCAACCCTTTCCGTGAACAGACTTACCTGAAAATATCAACAAATAAAATGCTGCAGTAGTTCATGTATTGGAGTCAGAATTAATTTTGGAGAATTCGTTATTCTGGCCCCAAGACCCAGGAGGATACTCAGATGGAGCTCCCTCCTATATTCTAGGAAGGGTGAGTTCTCTGAATTGTTAGTAGAAATAATTAGGGCCTTTGCCATTTCCCTAAGTCACAATTGTCTGAATCTGATATGAGTCCAAACCTAATGTTTAGTCAATTATAGCCCCCACAATTGATATGACATTACCAAAACTAGAAAGAGACCTAGCTAGTGAGGTTATATCTTAAAATAATGTGACCAAAAATGCAACAAGAAACAGGCTTGAAAAGTTCAAGCATCGGATCTGGATTCTGATCTGGATCCAACCTTAACTGTTAGTTTTCATTGGCCTTCATGATATATACATGATTTTTTCAAACAACTACTGACAATATTAGCTGAGTTATTCACAATAATGTAACAAACTGCACTAACTTGGGTCTGTTTTCAGATCCACCAAAACCAAATCACTGCTTTCTTGTGTCACGACCAATATTCAGTGAAAATCTCATCAAAATCCATTGACAACATTTTGAGTTATCTTACACACAGACAGACAGACAGACAAACAAATAGACAGCAAAAACATTTAATAATAAATTAGTATTATTATCATGTAGATGACAAACCTACAACAATGAGAGTGGATGATCAGAGAAGATCAGGAAAAAAGCAACTGGCTTGAATTATAAGAGGGGATGAGATGTAGAAAAAATACAGTTTAGAATGGCGTTAACCTCTCCTCTTTTGTTGCATGGGTTAAATTTGCCACAGGCTGATTGAGAACATGAAGAACATTCCCTCTCTAACCCTGCAAAGAAGACAGCAGCACCTAAAATTAAACCAGGAGTGGTTGGAAGGGGGTTGGCATGTTGAAGATGAAGGTAGAAGTACTAACAGAAAGCAATAATATCAAGCATGAAGTTGCACCTGAGACCAAGTAGGCTTTGTAGCAATGAGACATTACCAAACCACATAGGAGCTCACACATGCTTTTATGCTATCAGGGAGCACAAGGTGGAAGAAGTAGTGGAATTTTTAACAACAAATTTGTAGCTAGAAGGTTTGAAAACAGGAATTGTGAATACAACATCAACAATCCTGGGAAAGAAAGCAGATAAACCCAGAAGAAGATGTGATTTAAACACAATTTTCTTTACATCAAAGCCACGTTAAGCCCCTGTGGTCGAGCAGCAATATTTACATCTACCTCTGGTGCCAGTCAGAGGTGTGATATTGGTGAGTGGGTAGCATGTGGACCATGGGGGGATAATAATGTTTTTTGTATGTGTGTGACTGATTTTGTGTGAATTTACCATATTTTTGCGTATGTAGATGTAGAACAGAAATCAACACTGGGAAATATACGGTCAATCTGGTCTGGATTACGCACTTAACTCCTGAGCAGCAGTGTCACTATTGCAGCTGGACTGTAGTGACTGAATTTGACTGAATTATCATCCAATCAGCCTCTTGTTGTTCCTGGATGTCTCTGTCCACCCAAATGCTTTTCACTTTTGCCCAAATGGGTTAGCTAGAGAATTAAATGATGTAGATGAATGAACTTTCTATCCAGCATGTCAGTTTATGGTTTATTTATTCCTCTATTTATTTTTTGACCACACGTACTATCATGGTGCATGACAGCCTATTGGTGTCTAAAGCTCCTCAAGCAGAAACAGATGAAGAATAGGGGATCTGAAATGGTACATTTTGCCATGAGTGATGGTTCTCTCCACAAGAGCAAAGTTATTTGCATTTACTGTTGATGTGAATTTGTTATCCATTGGAGTATGTTGAATCTGTGACACCACTTGCTTGCTATACATACAACTGATGCAGGGAGCCCGAAATCCCTCAGCACTTTGAAATGATGACACCTGGATGCCTCTCCAAGCAACGAACTTTCCACAGCAATAGCTAAGTGGGTGGCTACAGCTTGCAGACAAATAATAGTTGTGGAGGATGAATGTCTGCTTTAAATATAATTTGCATTGCCTTCAACGACAGCACATATGATGGCCTTCGAGGGAAGTGACAGCATGTATGAAAAGGAGAACACTGAAGTAGAGTGGGTGTTGGCACAGACAAACATGGTGACTCTTACTGGGGACTTTCTCAGTAATCACAGTCATCTCTGAGTCACTGCACAATTATTTTGACCCACACATGCTTTGGCTATTACAAAGACAAAGGAGAGACACTTTTCTAACCCCTGTACCCAGCACTTCATGGAAGTCACCAGACAGTGGGATATTGTGCTCAATTTTTTTGCCATGTGTTGCACACAGCCCTCACCAAGCAATCTCAGTTTCTCAACATAAAAGCAGGCATTTGCAGAATGCAGGAAAGTAGAGAGTCATTTTAAACAAAGCCCAGCAAAGGTAGCCAAGCTCGAACAACCGCAAATTGCACATTGACAGAAAGAGTCACTCACACAGGATATGATAACGAGGTGGAATAGCACCATGGAGATAATCAAACGTTTGCTGAGAAACCAAACCCCACTGACAGATGCCCTGGCCCTGCATGCAACTAACATCACAATGCCACAGCACTGCTGGTAATGTACTGATGCCTTCTATTAAAAAAAAAAAAAGATTTATAATCTATAAGTCCACATCAGAGGTGCTAAGAGTGTGTGGACCAAAGAAGGCAAGACTAACAAGAGATGTGAGTTTGTGCATGTATGTGCATGCATGCATATGGTGTGTGTGTCATACAGAGACTGCAAGTAACTGTATGTGTGTCTGACATGGAAATAGTGTATATGCTCATGCAGTTGTGTGACCGTGAGCTTATTCTTAAACAGTCCCATGTCCTGGTGTGTTGGACCATTTACATCATGACTGATGTGATACAGTTGAATAAAAAAAATAAATTTCATTTCCGTAGAGGATCAAATACAGCTCTTTTCCCTTCCCCTTGGGAAACATTAGGATTGGAGTGGGCGGGGAGGCAACAGGAGGCTATATAATAGTGAACTCTGCACTGATTTTGCTACCCAAACAATGACAGATGGGAGGGGGTCTGATGGGACATCCCACTTTCACAGCCATTAAAGGATCCATTTGGATCCCCTTCCTTGACTCGACATCACAAGATTTATATGCCAGTTCAAATATGCTGGTGTGCTCTCAAGCAGCGGACTAATCCATACTGAAGTGAGTTAAAAGCCCCGAAGACCTTGCCGTTAAAATGAAACAGGCAAACAAATGGAATAAATTTCATACAGTGAGGGAGAAAGGTTCCTACCTTGTTCACTTAACTATTTTTTTGTTTGTTTGTTTGTTTTTTTTAATAAAAGGTTTTGTGTTCAGACATTTTAATGCCAGGCCAGTAGCTGGCAGCGTTACCTTTTGTCAGAGCATGTAAATGTGTGCATGCATTTCCTTCTGCACAGTGGTAAAGTCTCTAAATAGAGTGGTGCAGGAGTGAGTCCAAAATGCACAAATGAGTTAGCATTTTAGCACTTCCTGTGTCCCAAAGTATATGGTATTTTACAATGGCTTTAAAGGTAAATGCCTGAAATAAGATTTAACATTTCAATTTGCAACACAAAATGCATTTGATGTTACCCTATTTTTTTATTTTATAGCATTACTGTGTTTTAAAATGGATTGTTGTTAAATAATTGCTTACAAGGACAAAACAATGGCCTGGGGCACAAATGCAATAAATCCTGATTTTTTTTTAATAAACAATAATCCATTGAAGTGGCACCACCATACATAATCATGTACATACTGTGCATACACTTTATCAACAGCACTGCCCTGTAAATCATCTTCCCCACAGCCCCCATGATGTAGGGGTGCCCTATAGTCTAATTGGCCTCACCCCAACCGTCAAATTATCTTATAAATCCCTGCTGTATTTGATGTGGAAAAATTGCGCATGGTCACTGTGTACGTCCATTTCAAGATGTTTCAATCATCATTTCAGGATGATTGGCTGGTTGTCAGTGAAGTCAGACGTTCACACATTCACAATTAATGAGTCAGTAAGAGGCAGAGGGGCTTTGTAATGTTGGACAACTTACAAAAAGAAAGAATGAGGTGGATTTTTACCTTGGCCTCGAATTTAAAACTTTGTCAGAGAAATTGGAAATAATGCACCTTGGAGGTCAGCATTTTAACATTTCAAATTAAACGTCAGAATCTCGTATGCATGTGTTCATCGCAAACTTTATTTTTGATATTTATGTTTAAAGGGTATTCTATTCTAAATCTCACCTACTGTTGGCCTTGGGAACCAGGAAGTGCTAAATGCTAACTCAATTCTGCATTTTTGGACTTATTTATGACTTTCATGTCCCCCACAGCAATCAAACTCTTATTTCTGACCATACCATAGCCCTTTTTAGACTGTTTTATATATGTTGATCCTATTTTGTTCTACATCTTAAACTGTATTTAAATTTTTGCCCCTTCTGTGATTAAGATCGACTCTGGTCTAACTCTTACGGTAACAGTCAGGGTTAAGATATAATTTCTCTCACCAAGCTGTCAAGTAAGCTTTGCTGAATTACATTGATTTTCATTTTGTGAAGAGATTAGTAAGCAAAAACAAGCTAATGCATAAAACCAAACATTTGATGAATATGATGATACCAAATGCAAGTGCTGAGCTCTCATTCAGCAGCCTATGTCTGTTAAAAACACATCTGAGGAGTACAATGATGGACAAACATCTGAGTAGACAAGTGCTGGTGAACATTCATCAGAATTTTAAGACTCTTGTTCTTCAGGAGTTTGAGATGAAAGATTAATTTATTTTAGGTAGGATTGCAGTCTGAATTTATTCCCTCATTAGGCCTGTAAGTTGTTTATGGTGGTGGATAAGTTTGTCTTGCTTATCTATTTTATTCTCTTTAAACTCTTTGTTTATTATACTGGGCTTAAGCTAATTTTGCCAGATGGTGAAATTACTTCAATACAAAAATGGGTGTTCATTTTAGGGTTGTTGTCCGGCTTTGTGTGTGCTCTGTCTCTGTCTCTCCATTTCCTCTTTCAAACTCTCTCGCTATGATCACACATATCCCTCGCATGCTGGAATCGCTCTCATGCGTACGTTAAAATTTTATTCTGCCCGCACCAATGATACATACACCATCATTTGAATGAGAGGAAATTCTCAGCTAGAGGTTACAACATGGTGTTAAATGTTGGAAGTGTGGCAGCTGCTTCAAGTATGAACTGCCATGTAGTGTTTTACTCTCGCCATTTTGTTTAGGCTAAAATTATCGTAAACGTTTAGTTTGGTTGTGAAGATCATCATGAACAGCGTTTGCTGGGGTGGATCAGAGATTCAACAGAAGAAACTTAACTCCTGGCATCATGTGTAATTAGATCGACGGATTAAGGTAAATGAATGCACATGGACATCTGTAATGAGACCACCCAGGGTTAAGAGTTGGGGGCTACAATAGCTGTAACAAGGCACAGGGGAACATTATAGTACAAGCAGACTTCACTTGACAGATTCTCAGTCATCACATCAGAGAGGGAGAGGAGCCTGGAAATAAATGTCATTGGTAATGATGCAATTTGATCTTAGTCCACACTGGAGGCAGATATTTGGCAAAAAGGACTGATGTGCTCCTCAATGAAGAAGGGGGCAAATAATGAAATCCTTTAAATACAGCAGAAAACAGAGAAACAAAGAACAAATCATTTCAACTGATAAAGTCTGAGACAGAGAAGTGTGCTGTCGCTGTTGAAAAGGTCTTTCTGAGAGGCTGAAAACACTTTGCAGTTCATCTTCAGTGTAGAGCTTTATCTGTTTCAGTTTAAAATTCCAAGGTGCTGTGTTTCTCTGAACATAATTTCTTCACTCAGACACAATCCTGGTCGAGTATTTCCTTTTCTTTTGCACCTAATCATGATGGCACAAAGCTACCAAAAGCATGTTCTCATAGACTGTTGAGCTTTACAAAGCGGGAGAGATAAATGGAAGACAGATGTCAGAATAGTCCACTTTTGTAGTGTTCATGAGCAAAATCAACCAAGGACAAAAGAAAAGCAGCTCACAGAGAGTTATATTTCCTGCCTCTTGTAATGGTATCACAAAACCCAAACATATATTACAGAAGTGATAATAATAATAAATATATTTTATAATAAATAATAATAATATATGGACCACAACATTAACAAAAAAAGCACTTATTGCCAAAAAGGAAACCTTCAGTGCTGAAAAATGAAGTCAATACAGAAGCACAAAAAACGCTAGCTTCAAAAGCCTCTTAAAGTTTTGTTATCACCCATGTTAAAACATTCATGTTTGTAGCAGCTGAATGTGTTTTCAACCAAGACCACAACAGAGTGGTGCAGGGATGAAGCTTTTTTTGTAGTCCTGCTGATAATAAGCTCTGAAGCGAACAAAAATTATGAAACTTGCATGTTCTATTCTTTGTGATATAAACAAAGAAACCTACTTTTCACAACGTTAAAAGCATAAATGCAATTGGCTCGAGTGAAAAGCTTTTACCAAACTACTATGGAACTACAACATTACGGTTTGACTAAGATGCAACGACAAAATTTTCATTGTGTAATGGCTTGTTGTGATCTGTTCTTTTAGGGTTTTTGTCACAATCATTTAACCTGATCAAGCTGCTCTTCATGGCTGTCGCAATAGTGTATGAATTATTGATTCTTAAAAATAGTCAAAAATGCTTGGTGTTGGCGTTTTTCTAGTCCTTGTTAGCAGTTAGTTAGCAAGCATAATTTTAAACACAACAAGGCTTTCAAGTTCAAAAGCACGCAACATCAGATGCGTTTTATTATTTACCCTTAAACATCAAATATCTTGTGTGTGTGTGTTTATCACAGACGTTACTTCAGGTACCTATCAGAAACCAGTATTCTGAATTCCATTTACTTTGGGGAGTTGGGAACCAGGAGTGTTAAATGCTAACTCACTCGCGTTTTTGGACTCATTCTTTCACTCCTGATTTTTCATCCACGAAAGAAAACAATACTTTTCTTCATTCTTTTTGTTTTGTTTCTTCTTGAAGGACTTATTCTTCTGGAGAATAAAATCTTGTACCCAGTCATTACATTTTTGGTTGATACTTGTTAATTTTCATTTTGTCTTGAATGTTATTTTGAAAATATATTTAATTCAGGATGTAATTTGTCTTTGAGCCATTAAAGCAGCTGCTGATGCTATTCACAGCCGTGTTTGTTCAAATGAACAATTGGGCAAAAACTTTCAGAGCACTTTTTTTTTCCCTCCATGAAGTCTCTGTGTTTGGGACTAGCTGTGTTCTTCGCTCTATGGATTCAGAGAGTCACAATAATGGCAAAGGAAAATAATGCTTCATTCAAGTTGAAGTGACGATGATGTTCCTTTTACTGCGGATGCTCAAAGTAACCTTTCAGGAAAAGGAAACAGAAGAAGAAATTCTTCAGCATGAGATTGAGCTGGCAGAATCAATGTGCACAGACTGCAGAACATGCAGCTGTTTGCTGAATCAAAAATACAAAACCCAAAACCAGTGAAGTTGGCACGTTGTGTAAATCGTAAATAAAAACAGAATACAATGATTTGCAAATCCTTTTCAACTTATATTCAATTGAATACACTGAAAGACAAGATATTTAATGTTTGAACTGAGAAACTTTATTTTCTTTTGCAAATAATCATCAACTTCTTATTTAATGGCAGCAACACATTGCAAAAAAGTTGGCCCAGGGGCATTTTTACCAGTGTTACATCGCGTTTCCTTTCAACAACACTCAGTAAATGTTTGGGAACTGAGGAGACCAATTTTTGAAGCTTTTCGGGTGGAATTCTTTCCCATTCTTGCTTGATGTACAGCTTAAGTTGTTCAACAGTCCGGGGTCTCCGTTGTTGTATTTTACGCTTCATAATGCGCCACACATTTTCAATGGGGGACAGGTCTGGACTACAGGCAGGCCAGTCTAGTACCCGCACTCTTTTACTACGAAGCCACGCTGTTGTAACACGTGCAGAATGTGGCTTGGCATTGTCTTGCTGAAATAAGCAGGGGCGTCCATGAAAAAGACGTTGCTTGGATGGCAACATATGTTGCTCCAAAACCTGTATGTACCTTTCAGCATTAATGGTGCCTTCACAGATGTGTAAAGTTACCCATGCCTTGGGCACTAATACATCCCCATACCATCAGAGATGCTGGCTTTTGAACTTTGCGCCTATAACAGTCCGGCTGTTTCTTTTCCTCTCTGGTCCGGAGGACACGACGACCACACTTTCCAAAAACAATTTGAAATGTGGACTCGTCAGACCACAGAACACTTTTCCACTTTGCATCAGTCCATCTTAGATGAGCTCGGGCCCAGCGAAGCCGCCGTGTTTCTGGATGTTGTTGATAAATGGCTTTTGCTTTGCATAGTAGAGTTTTAACTTGCACTTACAGATGTAGCGACAAACTGTAGTTACTGACAGTGGTTTTCTGAAGTGTTCCTGAGCCCATGTGGTGATATCCTTTACACAGTGATGCCGGTTTTTGATGTAGTACCGCCTGAGGGATCGAAGGTCACGGGCATTCAATGTTGGTTTTCGGCCTTGCCGCTTACGTGCAGTAATTTCTCCAGATTCTCTGAACCTTCTGATGATATTACGGACCATAGATGATGAAATCTCTAAATTCCTTGCAATAGCTCGTTGAGAAATGTTGTTCTTAAACTGTTCGACAATTTGCTCACGCATTTGTTCACAAAGTGGTGACCCTCGCCCCATCCTTGTTTGTGAATGACTGACCATTTCAGGGAAGCTGCTTTTATACCCAATCATGGTACCCACCTGTTCTCAATTAGCCTGTTCACCTGTGGGATGTTCCAAATAAGTGTTTGATGAGCATTCCTCAACTTTCTCAGTCTTTTTTGCCACTTGTGCCAGCTTTTTTGAAACATGTTGCAGGCATCAAATTCAAAATGACCTAATACTTGCAAAAAATAACACAGTTTACCAGCTCGAACGTTAAGTATCTTGTCTTTGCTGTGTATTCAGTTGAATATAGGTTGAAAGGGATTTGCAAATCATTGTATTCTGTTTTTATTTACGATTTACACAACGTGCCAACTTCACTGGTTTTGGGTTTTGTAGAACCAAACACAGAAACATCCTGGAAGAAACAGAAAAGGCTTTGATAATGACCCAGCATAGTTTCATGGCTTGTTATTATGTAAAAATTACAGAATTATGTGAAATAACTGTTCTCACTAACAGCAGTGTACTTCACTGGTGGTCTGAGCTTGTTGCTCTTGAAGGTACAGCACTGCTGGGAACACTTTCAGCCACTTCACTGACCCTGGGATTAAAGATCTCTGTCACCCTGATTTATTTCCATCATTTTTATATTTGTCATGGTATTTTCTAGTCATTGTCAGACTCCAATGCGAAAGAAAATCAGATAGCAGTGTTATTGACGGCTTGGAAATATTTATCCCATGATGTGGCAGTAATATTGTAGTCTGTGGTATTTCAATGTTACTTTTCTCACATCAGCTATGTGATGTCCGGTAAATATATCCTTCTGCACAAGAGACTTTGTGCTGCATCCCTGCTGAAGCTGAAGTCGTCACGCTTTTAGTGTTTTGATTGCAAACCTTAACGTGAATTGCTCCATCATGTCTGGACTCACCCTTTGTTTGTGGGGCTGTATTTATTGTGATTGAGTGAAATATGGGAAGATGATAATTTGTGAGAGTTTACAATAAATTGAACTTCTGCAAACAGAAAACAATGAGTGCCACACTATATATAATCTGAGGGAAAGCACAACAGGTGACTGAACACTGTTAGCATCTATGCTAATAACTGAACGAGCAGTCACTTCCTTCTGTCATCTCGCTCGTAGCACCCATCCAAGTCATTCTGCTTTGGGCAGCTCACAATTATTGTAGGATTACAGACATTGAATCAGGCAGGTCCATCTGCACTATAAGGTTAGAACAATTCCAATAACAAGTGACTTGATTCATTGAATAACTGATCTGCAAAAACTTCCAATCAAAGCGTACTGTACAGACAAGGGGAGTTTCTCCAGATAGAGGGCCAACTGAGATTTAACTTCAAAAGGCACAAACAGAAAGCATAACTGAATTGACTGTCTTATCTGTGACATATTCTACCACTGTTGACATACATACCTGCTGAAACAAGGTAAATATGGCTCTCTTTTTTTTTTTCATTTTCCTTTCTGGCATTTCTGAAACACTCATTATATGGGAGCAACTTTCCAAACTTATTATGCATGGCACCCATTATACAGCTGGAGTTGAATAAAGGTGTGCTATCCCAGCAGTACTACAGACACAGTGACAGCTGGACAAAATATAATAGGGCAATTCAAACACTCACCGCTTGCCTACTTGCAACTCAACGACATCTAGACCCAGCTGGGTGAACAGAAGAAATTGCTGCAGCAAGACATTCCCTTGAGATGGTATCGTACAGATTGCCAGCTGAGGTCACCTATGGAACAAAGACATGTTACAGCAGCATACGTATCTGACAATGAACCTCCAGCCACACTCGGATCATATTAATAGGGACAGATTGAACACGAGATGAATCCTTCTGAAGAACTCTTGAATTAATCAGCTTATCTACAGAAACAACTCCTGATATTTTTCAAGCCTTCACTGCCCTGGAATTGCTGTTGGAGGAGAGCATGTATAGAACATGGAGTGGGCACTGCGTCTGCGGTGGCCCTTAGAGGCTGGTGTAGACAGAGGTTATCGCTGGGGAAGCTGGTCCTGATGATTCTCCCTACAATTTTAGCCGCTCTCACGAGCGCCTGTTGTTCAGCCTTAGTGCGGCTGGAGAACCACACTAAAAGTCATGAAGTCTTTCTATTGCATAGTATTGCGCAGTAGGAGTTCAACATGAGTTACTGTAGGAGATCGGCTCTCTTCAGCTTCCCCAGGTAGTGAAGACACTGCTGGGCCTTTCCTATGGCTGAGAAAGTGTAAGTGACCCAGGGCAGATTGTCTGCCACAATTACCCCCAGAAACGTAAAGTTGTTGACCCTTTTTACTGCCTTACTTCCAATGTAAGGAGGAGGGTAGATGAGCTGTCCATATTTATGTCCACTATCATGCCTTTTGTCTTTCATTGTTGCCAGTAATGATACCAAGGACAGTTGTGTTGTCAGCAGACTTCATGATGAAATTCAAATTGTGGAAGGCAGAATAGTCATGCATGAAAAGCCTGTAGAGTAGAGGGGTAAGAAAACATCCTTGGAGGGACCCAGGCGCTGACAGATAGGGTGGATGAAATAAGCTTGCCAGCCCTGACACACTGAGAGCGGTTTGTTCGACAGTCGGAAGTCTAGTTGCAAACTGATTTGTCCAGATCTAGATTGTAGAACTTAGATCCCAGTTTGTTCAGCAAAGATGTATTAAAGGTATGCAACAGGAGCCTTGCATACATGTTTCTGTGCTCCAGATGTTCCAACACTTTGTGAAGCACAAATGCAATGGCATCCTCTGTTGACCTATTCTGTCTATATGCAAATTGGAACAGATCAAGCGAAGGTGGTGTTGCCTTCCTGTTGTTTGCCATTACCAATTTCTCTTTCCAGTGTTTGTGAAGCACATCTCCCATGAATAACAAGATTGATAGTTTTCTCTGCTCCTTTACTTGTACATAGTAAAGAGGTGGCAATTAATTTAGTTACCTTCACCAAGGAGGATTGGTTTTTGCTTGTTTGTCTGTCAGTTTGTGAGCAAGATGACTAAAAAAATTATGAAAAGAATATGATGAAATTTTTCATTTCCTGTGCAAACAAATCTCTCCAAGGGATGATTGGATATGAGCCAAGACCACCTTTTTCAGGTGAGCTCAGCACAGTTGTTTGCGCTGAAACAGGGCTCAATTGCTGTGTTCATATATATTTAAATGAACCTTGCCAAACACAGAACACCCACTTGTATCGAACACCTATCACAAAACAGTCAAGGTGTGAAAACGGCCTCAGTCCCCCCACCTTTCCCAAACAATCCAGGTTCAATTTTTATGTGTTGCAGGGATCTCTGTCGGCTCCTGATGTCAGGAAGAGGGATCTTCTTGTCCTGTAATAGCCTGTAGCCTTTCAAGCCAAGACCGAAAGCAGTTTCATACGTTTTTTTTCTTTTCTTTTTGTTCATGTCAATTGCCTCTTTTCTTTTACCAGCATTTTTTGTGGGACAGCATTAATTGTTTTTTCTCCTTTTGGGGCTCCATCTTTCCTTCTTCTCATTTTCACTTTTAGCACAATGCTACATTGCAGTAATCGTTTTTAATAATTTGGCCTGGTATTGTTACTGATGTCAGGGTCACGTTTTGCTGATGTTGATCCGTGTGCTCGATTTTTTTGTAACTATTTGTTAACATTGTGAGATAGGGTAGTTTTCAACATTGGTGGTTATAACACAGCTTACAGTGTCAGAAATGCCTTGGCAGAGTTTTGAGCACTTTTAGTTCAATTTACACAGCTTGTAGCCTACAAGTTTAACAAATAAAAAACTTGTTTGGCCAGCAATAACGAACACTATTTCGTCATCTTAATTGAATTTGTTTGTTTTAAAGGTACAAGGATCAAGGGATACTGTTGTTCCTCACTGTGCTGGATGGGTAGACCAGATCATCATGTGAAGAACCTGTTGGATCAAATCCCACACCACTTGTACCTGGCATAGAATTGTCTCTTGTCAAGAAAACATTAAACCCTCTACTCCCAGCACATGAAGAAAAGCTAAAGGGGTACTCTTAGGGGGACCACCTGCTGGACAATTATTCACCCATGCAGGTGAGAGATGCCGATCAGCAGAGGGGAAAAAGCAGAGAGCTGCTGGAGGACACACAAAGGCAAAGAGAGTGTTGACAGTGAGCGCCTGTTAAGCTTGGCCTCACATGTGGTGGATGATTGGAAATAAACACCTCTCTGGTGATGAGGCAGAGATCCTTTTGTGTCGATTATGTCAGTTTGTCACTGGGCTTCTCTGAGAAGTCAGAAAACAAAGTATAGCATTCAACCACTAAACCTACATTCACCGTTCAGGAATGAAAGTAAATAACTATAACATAAAATCTTAGTCTAGAAATATTAATGTGCTCTACTGTTTTTTCTGTTTTGTGTGAAACAGTAAATTTTAAAAAATTCACAGATGACAATAATAATTACATTTGGGCATAGGGCTGGGCGATATAGATCAAAATGTATATCTTGATATTTCTTTGCTAATTCTCAATATTGTATATACTAGGGCTGAAATGATTCCTTGGGTAATTCAGGTAATTTACTAAAAAGCCTTTATTTAAATTCAGACCACTATAGAGCGCTCGGTGTTTGGCACGGACAGTCATTTCTGTGGTACAACGCACCTGCTGCTTCCACTGATTATCACTGATTCCACTAATGTAGATGTGAGACACGGATTGTAAAATCATGGAGGACATGGAGGAGGAAAAAGAGACGAGCAAAAAAAGGAGACTCCACAGAAGACATGGCAGAAAGTATCGTAAGTGTGGGACCACTACAAGTTGAAACAAAAAGAAAATATAGTGCAGTGTGTCTATTGTAAAACTGAGTTAGCTTACCATAATAGCACATTGTCAATGCTGCAGCACTTCAACAGTAAACATCCAGTCTATGCATCAAGTCCACAGAGCTGATCAGACACAACAAGGTAATGCTCACAATACATTAGTAGTAAACAGAAATCACTGTGATCAATAATTGATATTAAGTCTAGTAAATGACATACTTTGATTATGGCCCTGTGTAAAGGCTGGTTCAGAACGTAAATAAAAAGGACATCCTTTCATATACTGAATAAATGTGCATTAGCTAGTTGAATTATCTTAGGATCTAACTATGATATTATTTTGACCTAGTAATAAAACAAGATGAATTAGATCCACAACATAGAAATTAGCATTGTTATAGCAGTAAAGACAAAAATATAATAAAAAGAGATAATCATGAATGAAAATAAAAACAACATAAACATAATCAAACTAAAAAAGCAAAATATGCCCCAGATGAAAAATAGAACTGCAGGAACAATATAAACAGAACAAACTAAAAAGTTCAAAAATATTTACACCATTGCCCACAGATTAATATCAATATTAATCATACTGTTTTTCAGTTAATCAAAATGGACAGCTTTGTGTGGATGCCTCCACCATGTTCAACTGAGCAAGCAGCTGAGTTCACCGACAGTAATCTGTGCATGATTGTCACAGACAAGCACCGCCTGTCCATGGTGGAGGATGAGGGCTTTCAGAAGATGATTTCCACTCGAAATCCCAAGTACACGCCTCCTTCAAGAACCTATTTTATGATAGTGAAGAAGGAAAAATATGAAGAAATCAAAGGCAAGTTGAAGAACATCCTAAAGGAGACTGATAGCATTGCTCTCACAGCTGACATTTGGACCAGTGTCGCTGCAGAGGCTTATGTAGGAGTGACAGGTCACTTTCTTGGGGAGGATTGGGAAGTTAAATTCCATAGCCTGACAATGACGCACCTTGAAGAGAGACACACAGCTGCAAATATTGCAGAGTGGCTTGAGGACGTCATTGCCAAATTTGGCATTCCACCACAGAAGCTCAAAGCTGTTGTCCATGACAATGGTGCTAACGTTGTAGCAGCGGTGAAGATTTTGTCAGAAAAGCATGGATGGGCACCAGTGCAATGTGCAGGTCACACTATAAACTTGGTGGTGCAAAGCGCTCTTAAAAACAACCCAGCTATCTCCAAGTGTGTGGGCTGCAAGATCCCTTGTGGAACATTTTAAGAAGAGCGAACTGGCATGCACCAAGCTGAAGAATAAGCAGCAGCAAATGGGCACACCACAACACATGCTGGTGCAAAATGTAAGTACTCACTGGAATAGTACTTTTCATGTGATATCCAGGCTGCTGGAACGGTGATGGGCAGTGACTGCTGCACTGTCCAGCCCTGCACCAAGACAGGAACACTACCTTGATCTCAAGCCTGAACAGTGGAGCATGACTGCGGAGCTGAGCCAGGCCCCCGAACCATTTGAAAGAGCTACAGTGTTTCTCAGTGGGCGAGAGTATGTTACCCTCTTTGTACTTCCACAGCTAGTGCTAAGCCTGAAGAAGTCCATACAGAGTTTAGCTTTTGATACAGTCCAGTCTTACCAGACTAATGTGACTGAACAGATCACAGCAAGATGGCAGGGGCTGTCTGTGTTTCAGCCTGAATCTCTAAACACAGTCCTCCTTGCTTCTGCTCTGGATCGCAGGTTTAGGAAACTTAAGTTCCTGTTGCCTGATGAAATATTCAAGGTTCAAAGCACAGTACAAACCATGGCAATTGCTATCAGCAGAGAAGCAGGGCAGGCTAATGCATGTGAAGATGAAGCCCTCAGCAAAACACAAGACAACCCAGTCACACATCCCAAGGGTGGTACATCATTCTTTAAAAACCAACTGGATCATCAGACTCCAGCACCAGTGATGATGAAGAGGAGGAGCAGAAGTTAAACCAAAATGTGCAGAAGAAGGTCTTGATGTACTTTGGAGAACATCCCCTGTCCAGGAAGGAGAATCTGCTGTTATGGTGGAAAAGAAATGTAGCACTCACTTACCATGAAGCCTCCCAAGAGGACAGTAAAAGCTGACGTTAAGCTTGAGACTTGCACAACTTAAAGCAGTTCTTGTTTCTGTGCCTTTGTTTTAGGTTGCATGTATACCTTGGTTAAAAAGGTAATTTAAAATAGTTTTTTTGCAAATCAGAAGTTTTTTATTTTAAAACCAAGAAGTGTGTAATACAACACTTGAATGTACTAAATGTGTTTTGTTAAACAGACAACATGCTTTATGAATTTCAAAAAAGATTTTGTTCTGTAGAAAACAGAAGTTAAAATGCCAGTGGCACTTAATGCCTTATATTTTATTTGAAATTTCTTTTCTTTTGATAACATTTTCAGTCAATTGTTCAATAATGCCAGTTCAGTTAGAACAAATCTAAGCTTGTAGAATGTTAATGCTATGTGTTTTTTCAGTTCCAGATGGATCATTACCTCCGCCAAGGAGGTTATTTTTGTTTGTTTGTCTTTTTGTTTGTTTGTTTGTCTGTTAGCAACATTACGCAAAAACTACTGGATGGATTTACATGAAAATTTTACCAGTGGTGTGGTTTGGTCAAAGAAAGAAGCCACTACATTTTGGTGCTGATCCGATCCAGGTCGACGTCGCAAAAAAACATTGAAGTTTATAATGAAATCCCATAACTTAACACTGGGCTGTATTTTGTCCCACCCACAGCACCATCGGATTGGTTACACGCAGAGCCACAGCATGGTCAACAGCCAATCAGCACTGAAAGCTGTGCATGCAGTTCTACTTAGACATAGCAGAGGCACTGTTCCTGGAGCCTTGGTTTCTAAGATAAATTAAGGCAGCAGACTCTCCTGAAATTGTAATAAACATCCCAGTCCTCTGCAACTCACAACTACTAGTAACATTACTGTGAGTCCATTAACATTATAGCAACATAAGCAGCAGCTCTGCTCACTCGCAGTCCCTTCAGACGTGCCTGTTCATCACTCGAAACAAGGCTGCTGATAATTTCAATACGAAAATAGTCCATCATAGTAAAAGTCTGTGTGTGTGTGAGTGTAAAAACCTAACCCCCAAATTCCACATAAAGAGCACACCGAAGAGCCGTGGTTTTGCTCCGACCGACAGGCTGGTGACATCACCCACTGGAACCGCCACGGCGCGCACAACACCAACATCTGTACAAGCAGCAGCAAATTGGTTCATCAAACAAGTTACAAGACCCACTACTAACTAGGTCACTCTATTGGATGATATTTATATCAACAATAATCAAACTTCTTGCAGACTGATATTTTTCATTCCACAATGTGCGTATAAAATAAAAATAGGACTATAATGTTGGGTGGAAATCACAATGTGTAGGAGCCACATTTGAGTTATTTACATAGTAAAAATTTTATTTTTGTTGTTAACCTTTAATTTTGTCTGCACCCTCCGCAGGTGGTGAGGGTGCTCACCTATAAGTAGGAGCCGCTGACGCACAACCTGATGACGGCTCACAGCGCATATTATCATTGACCACAGGCTTTAAAATACTGTGATTTATTGTTAACAAACACCCTTATTCCTCTTTTATTTTATTTATACATTTTTCTGCAATAAAACAACACAACTTGACCCAGCTCTCTGAGGATTCATTTTTGAAAGCTTGCGCATATCATGAAGACGCTGTGGAGATGTTCCCGTTTAAAAACCAAGAAGGGCTAGAGGACAAACCTGTTTTAAGGCTTTGGGCCATTACACAATGTATGGGTGGGACTGAGCTGCTTGGCGGCGCTCTCTGAGTGCTTTTATGATTTGATTTGTGGTAACTGCTTTAGTGCAAACTGCAGAGACAGTTACCATTGCAATTAATCAGAATCAGAATCAGAATCAGAAATACTTTATTAATCCCCAAGGGGAAATTCGGTTGTTTCAGTTGCTCTTATACACAGTATAGCAGTTGGAAACAACAGATGAAGTGGACATGAGGCTCCGAATGAGGTGGAAGTATACACAGTATTAACAATTAACAATATTTACACTAAAAATTTAAATGTATTCATGACCACACCATTTGTCCGAAGATTTACTCATCAACAATATCACAGGAGTAAAAACAGTGAGAGTTTATTCTCCAGGACCTGAGGGAGCAGTGATTTTAGAGGGAGGAGTTATAAAGTCTGATGGCCACAGGCAGGAATGACTTCCTGTGGCGCTCTGTGGTGCATCGTGGGGGGATGAGTCTCGCACTGAATGTGCTCCTGTGTTTGTCCAGCACGCTGTGGAGGGGGTGGGAGGTGTTGTCCATGATGTCCTGCAGCCTGGACAGCATCCTCCTCTCTGACACCTCTGTTAGAGAGTCCAGCTGCACCCCGACAACATCACTGGCCTTACGGATCAGTTTGTTGAGCTTGTTGGTGTCCGCTACCCCGAGCCTGCTGCCCCAGCACACAACAGCGTACAGGATAGCACTGGCCACCACAGACTCGTAGAACATCCTCAGCATCGTCCTGCAGATGTTGAAGGATCTCAGCCTCCTCAGGAAGTAGAGGCGGCTCAGGCCCTTCTTGTAGACGGCCTCGGTGTTCCTGGTCCAGTCCAGTTTGTAATCCACAAATACTCCCAAGTATTTGTACTCCTCCACGATGTCCACCTGGACCCCCTGGATGGAAACAGGGGCCACTGGAGCCTTTGTCCTCCTCAGATCCACGACCAGCTCCTTGGTCTTTGTCACGTTGAGCTGTAGGTGATTCTGCTCACACCATGTGACAAAGTCCCCCACCACAGCCCTGTACTCCTCCTCATCACCCTTGCTAATACACCCCACCACAGCCGAGTCATCAGAAAATTTCTGAAGGTGGCAGGAGTCGGTGTTGTGGCTGAAATCCGTGGTGTACAGGGTGAAGAGGAAGGGGGACAGGACTGTCCCCTGGGGAGCCCCTGTATTGCTATCCACCCTGTCAGACACGCAGTGCTGCAGACGAACATACTGCGGTCTGCCAGTCAGGTAGTCATCAATCCAGGACACCAGAGGAGCCTCCATCCCCATCGCTGTCAGCTTCTCCCCCAGTATGGACGGTCTGATGGTGTCAAAGGCACTGGAGAAGTCAAAAAACATGACTCTCACAGTGCTGTCAGGCCTGTCCAGATGGGCATAGACCCTGTTCAACATGAAGATGAGGGCGTCCTCAACACCAAGTCGGGGCTGGTAGGCGAACTGAAGTGGATCCAAGTGGGGCCTGACCTTAGGCCGGAGCTGCTCCAGAACGAGTCTCTCCAGGGTCTTCATGATGTGGGACGTCAGTGCCACTGGTCTGTAGTCCTTGACGTTGTTTGAGCACGGCGTCTTCGGTACAGGAACGATGCAAGACATCTTCCACAGCACAGGGACCCTCTGGAGACTCAGGCTCATGTTGAAGACATGGTGAAGTACTCCACAGAGCTGGGGGGCGCAGGCTTTCAGGACCTTTGGGCTCACACCATCAGGGCCTGCAGCTTTGCCTGTGTGGAGTCTTGTCAGCTGTCTTCTAACCTGGTCTGCGGTGAAGGACATCGGGGAGGTGAGTGGAGGTGTAGATGCTACGTGAGGTCCTTCAGTCTGGGAGAAGGAGGAGGAGGGGGGTGAGGTTCCCACATCAGAAGGCAGAAGGCTCCCAGGAGGGGGAGGTGTCCCTGGAGTGGCTGCTGGCTGCTGGCCTGCAGCAGGGAGGGGGGGAGGCAGGACAGGGCCTGAGTCGAATCTGTTAAAAAACAGATTTAGTTCGTTCGCCCTGTCCACACTGCAGTTCTCTCCCCTGCTGCTGCTCCTCTTGTATCCAGTGATGGTCTTCATGCCACTCCAGACCTCTTTGATGTCGTTTTGCTGGAGTTTTTTCTCCAGCTTCCTCCTGTAGCTGTCCTTAGCCTCCTTAATTTTCACCTTCAGGACCCTCTGTGTTGCCCCCACCTCCTCAAGATGTCCATCTCTGTAGGCCCTCTTCTTAGCATTTAGACAGTCTTTAATGTCTTTTGTTATCCACGGCTTGTTATTTGAATAACAAAGGACAGTCCTTGTTGGGACGATGGTGTCCACACAGAAGTGTATGTAATCCGTGATGCATTCTGTGAGCTCGTTGATGTCCTCTCCATGGGGCTCACAGAGTGCCGTCCAGTCTGTCACCTCGAAGCAGCTCTGCAGTGTGTCCATGGACTCGTCTGACCAGTTCCTCACAGACTTTGTGGTGGCTGGCAGTCTTTTCACCAGGGGCACATAACAGGGGGTGAGGTGAATCAGGTTGTGATCTGATCGTCCCAGAGGGGGGAGGGGGGAAGAGCTGTATGCCTCTTTCACATTAGCATACAGAAGGTCCAGAGTCTTCTCCCCTCTGGTTGTGCAGCTCACATACTGAGTGAAAGTTGGGAGTGTTTTCCCCATGGTGACATGATTGACGAAGTCCCCAGAGATCATGATGAGAGCACTGGGATTGTCCGTTTGCAGTGTCGATATGACGGCGTGTATGATGTTACACGCCATCGCGGGGCTCGCGGATGGGGGGAGGTAAACAGCCACTAGGATGGTATGAGAAATCTCCCGGGGTAAATAATGAGGTCGGCGTCCCACAGCTAACAGTTCTATATCCGGGCTACAGAAGCATTTCTTCACCGTGATGTGACCGGGATGACACCACTTGTTGTTTACAAGAACGGCAAGTCCCCGGCCCTTTCTCTTACCGCTCTCGGTGATATCCCGGTCGGCCCGTACAGTCTGGAAGCTGGTGATGGAGACGTTAAAGTCAGGAGTCTCCGGCTGCAGCCACGTCTCTGTGAAGCACATCAGGCTGCAGGTACGATACTCCATCTGACTCCTGACCAGTGCCGTCAGCTCATCCATCTTATTCCCCAGGGACCTCACATTTCCCATGATGAGAGAGGGGAGACTCGGCTTATAACTCCTCTTCATAAGCCTCCGTCGTCTCAGTCCAACTCCTTTCCCTCGCAGCTTTTTTCCTCCTCTACACCCCCTGTGTGTTTTTCTCTTTATGTCCGCGAGCATACCTAGCTGTATGTCTGTTGTTTAGATCGCTGAGCCGGCCGGCTGCAGCGCGATCAGCTGTTCCCTGCTGTAAACAAAGCGGGGCTGCAGTGGTACGGTAGTCCAAGTGTGCGATAGTGGTCCCATGATTAAAGTTATAGAATGAGAAAAGATAAAATACTCTCTTTCAGGGCAAGTGAGAGAGCACCACTACACAAGTTAAAATCAGGAAAAAACAAACAAGTAAGAGGTAGTAAAAGTAGCCTTTTTCCAAGAAAAGACGGAAAAACTAGTAGGAGCAACTTCCACAGGCTGCTTGCGCTGTTAACACATGCGCACTTGGGCCTCTGCAGACCTTGTTGTGAGTAGTTTCATGTCAACTACTTTTTTCCCAGTAGAAAAATACATAGTTTATTTTTTGGATCCCAGTTTATGCAGTAAAAATGTTCAGAAAAAGGAAATAATTAATTGTTAATGTAAGAGACCTGGCTTATTTTCCGTTTTGTGTGATACTGATGCCTTTCATTTTTTCAATTTTCAGAGTACATCTTCGGCTGCACTTCTTTTGCAAAGTACATCTGACTTGGAAAGCGGCATCTTGATTTTTAACTGCAGAATAAACCTGCCCTGTACAACAACTGCGTCTGGGACGATGTCTGTGACAGTATGGTAAGCCACTGCCTCGGTGATGTCTCTCCATTTTCACCGTTTCTTTCATAAGGCTATGTGCAGGACAACAATGTTTGCAGCTTGCATTGTTTGGTGCAGGGGGCTGTGAAGACTTCATAATTTGGATCAAGGCACAAAGTTTCTCTCACACATTTTGAAAATTTGATGTAACATGTTTCTGCAAAAATATGAATCTGCATCTCAAGTCTTTAAACTAAACCATCTGCATCTACCAGCCATTATTTCCCTGTTAATCAGCCGACTCCTCCTCAGGGGCATTACTCTGGTAGTTAGTTGCCTCCATGCTATCAGTTGCTGTTGTGAGTGAGGGTGGGGAAGGAGGAGCAGGCTGTTGAGTTTAATGAAGATTTTGAGGGAGATGGAGACTGGTTACGTAAATTAGCAACACAGAGTCAGAGAATTTGTCAAAATGGCGGCTCACAGCAAAAATTTTTGAACTCAGAAGAAATTGTATTGGTATATAAGATATACCTTCATCCAATATGGTGCAGTTTCGGATTTTTCTACTAAACTGTTAATTAACAATCTGTATTGTGAACATAATAATGAATTTTCAATAAAAAAAAAGTTCCTAAAGTTTTTTCTGTTATTTGTGCTTCCTTAAATTAAAAAGAAAAAAATTGAAGCACTACATAAACACACTATGTGGTGTGTAAAACCAAAACACTGCTGCTGAAATATATCCCCTTTAAAATGCTGTGAAAAGGGCCACAGACTAAGAGCCAGCAACACTTTATGTCACGGCCAAAAATACTGTTAAAAAAAATACAATAAATATACAGCATAATGTGACTAAAAATAACGCCCCTTGTACCTCAATTGGGGTTGAGTTGAGTTTAGTTGAGTAAGTAAAAAAATGGAAGAGCGTCATTAATGAATGGTGTTTGAAACCAGCGCTACTTCTGTCACTGTGGTTGGAGCTGTTACAGAATCATTCTCTATGAGGTGCTGACATCTCAGCTCTTCCACACAAACTAAAAAAAAACAAAGGAAGTAAATACAATGGCCTGTAAAACCATTTCTCAAACAAGGAGGGTAACAAAGAGAGGCTCTCCCAGCAGAGCCCTAAATCATAACAAGTAAGGGAAAAGTTCAATTGGTTAAAACACAAATACACCTTGTCAAGGCCAAACACCTACACTCAAAGCTTCACTTCACTTTATTAGTTGTTCCTTAAAGGGCAATTGCTGTGCAGCAGATCATCACAGACACTCACAGCGAGACAGTATAACTTACAATACAACAGGAATATAAAACAATATATACACATCATACCAATACAACAAAGGCCAGATCAGACAGTCAGGTCCTGTCCAGTGCAAATGCGGCAGCTTGTGCAGACATAAACCGAAATCTCTTTACCGGAACGAAAATTCCCCCATGACGTGTTTAGCACTTTGTATAATCCAAATGGCCACTTCTCCTGTTCATCTGTTTTAATAACACATCTCTCCCCTGACAGGAAGCAACAACATATTTCCCAACAATGGAAACCTGAGGGATAAAAACACAAATTACTGTCATTTAACTGTTGTGTGATGGTCCAAGGACACTTACTGTGGGCACCAAAGGCACTCACTAATGTTTTTCCATCAAGTGCCACTAAAAGCTGTTGTCCCCATGAGGAGACATTGCTGTGGTCCCCCTTCACTACAGCCAAATACCAAAAGTGCACAACTGCTGAAACCACATCTCCATTATGCAAAGCAAAGCAATAACCTGTTTTCACAAGACTACTTTATACCCAAACTCTCCTCCATTTATGTAGTCATGTAGAAGTTTTCTCTTTTGGAATCTGCAGACTCTGCTGCTATCACTGAACAGTACAACCAGACAGTCAAAACTGACAACAAACTATCAATAGCTAGAGCATGTATGCAAACTTCAATAACATCAAAGAATACTTAAGGCACTTTGCAAAAGCTTTCAAAATAATTGCCATATCAGAAACGTGGATAAACACTGCTAAAGGAATGGATTTTGATCTGAGTGGATCAGAACTTAACTGTATAAACTAAGGTTGAATCCCATTTCTACCCCTTAGCCTTTGTCTTGCCCCTTACCCCGTGCGTTCACGTCTAGTAAAGTGGTGTCCCAATTCTCCATAGGGCTAAGGGGAAAGGCTAAGACCAAGGAGTACATAGCCCTCGAAACAAAGACAGACCGGGACCTCACTTGAGAATTTCCCACCGCACCCACCGACATGAGGCAGAGCGGAGACTGAAGGAAGCGCTTGATGTAAGTAATTATTTAACAATCAACTAAATATTAATCATGTTTTAAATCGTTGGTCGTATTTAAAAATTTCTCCTTATAACGAGCTAGCTTTCGCAGCTGTAGCTACCGTTATTGTCGCATCTGCCTACACGTCACAGCCAGCGAGCGGCTCTGGGTGATAATGTAGCGGGAATCGAGTGTTGTCTCATTTCTCAGGAGCGTGTTTTCACCCCTTCCCCTTGGCCCTCAAAACAGAGAGCTAAGGGGAAGGGGTAAGACGAAGGGGAAGGGCTAAGGGGTAGAACTGGGAAAAAACCCAAAAACACCCAAAAAGCGCAAGAGTGGAGGAGAAGTGGCAGTATGTGTGGATAAAAAATTTAATTATAGGCTAGTTCAGAGTATGTTGACTGAAATTGGTAACATAAAAGAATGCATAACAATTTAAACCTATGAAGAAAAAAGAAACATGTGATTATCAGCTGTATATTTAGGCCACCAGGCTCGAGTATTGACTTATTCAAAGACTGGATTGAGGATGTCTTTTCAATGACCAGTCAAAAAGTTACTTTGATATGTGATATTTTCAACACTGATCTTTTGTCTCCAAATAAATACAAAATAAAATTTGTAAATATGTATAAAACAGGAGGTCATCAAATGATTAATTATTTTCTGAGCACTGGAGAAGGAGTAGGATTAGATAGGCTTATGCTTCTTCCTACTCTTTTTAGGGCATGTTATTCAAATACTGTTTAAATTGTCATTGCAAAATGTTTTTCCACTAGACTTTTGATGCATAATGTGTGTTCCTCTATCAGAAGAGAGCTAACCAGCTGTAGTTTACCACAGTGGTCCCCAAACCTTTTCTGTACTATGGCCCATACAATAAAATAAGGTTTCAGAATGGCCATCAGCTGCTTGACAATGACATTTAGGAATGCAGTTGGCTGACAGACACCAGTTGACATGGTACAACTAGAAGTGCTCTAAGTGTACAAAGTTCTGGTGAGTAAATTGCTCTGGGTCTTGATCCAGATCCAAACATAACTGGTTTTGCATGGACCTACATGACATACCTCTGTATTAGTTCTTTTTTAAAGCATTACATAATATAACATGAAATAATATCTTCTACCTATTTGTGAAATGCTGAAAACTGACATGTCCCACAATTGAATCCATTAAAAAATTACTGGTTCCAGATTCAGATATGGATCACAAACAAAATCTAATGATTTCTTCCTTGTGTTACGACCAACATGCCCAGAAAAGTTCATCAGAATCTGTTGATAACTTTTTTAGTAATCTTTTCACACAGACAAATAAACACTGGCAAAAACATACCCTCCCTGGCAGAAGTAACTTCATCCAAAGCACGAAGAAAATATTGTGAGCCCATTCAGCAATAAAACACTGAAATAAAAGTTCAGGGGCCTCATTTATAAAGCTTGCTTACGCACAAAACGGGGCTTGAAAGTTGCGTAAGTCACTTCCTCAAAGGTTGTGATTTATAAAAATAAACTTGGCGGGAGAATGTGTGCACCGGTACGTCAACTTTGATGCTGGCGTACGAACATTTTGGAGATGTGGGGAAACTGGTGGCATGGATGGTGAAGTGGTGAAGTGAAGCCAGATTCATCTCATACGTGTAATGTCATCACATATCAGTCTTATAGACCCGCATCATCATAAACACCCGAGTCTGCAGTGTTATAGACGTGTTCAGTTACTACTGTATGCAATGTTCATATATCATACTTCATCTTCAAATGATATAGAGTGGTGGATAGCACTGATTGATAAGTATTAGCTGTGACAAGGTGTGTAATAATCAGTTTAATTGCTGAGTAAGGATATAAATAGTGCAGTGACACTTGTGCATAATGCTGCACAATGGATGCTCAGGCACTGCTGGAAGATCACACAGACTGTGGATCAGGATGGAGAGAGTTTTTAGGGACCACGAAAATTTCCTGGCCCATAATGATGACTGGCTAATAAGCTGATTTTGATACCACAGAACAGTGCTCTTGGATCTATACACTGAACCGGCAGTGTTAAACAAAACCACACACTGGGACCACACCATCCCGTGCGTATAGGTGCTGACAAACTCAGGGGTTTCTGGGAACTGACTCCTTCCAGTGGGAATAAGCCAACGGGTATGTGTTTGATATGATTAACAATATATAATTTTACATTTTCTGTCCAAGGCCCATTTTGGGTATGACATAATACAGTTAAATTCTGTTCTTAGGTCTGGGATATCGCAGTCATCCCTCAGCACAATAATGCCAGCCGTGTTGGATGGCATTATAAATATGACCAGTCGATCATCAGGGTTCCTTACACTGTCGGTGAACAAGCCAACATTAAAAGGCTCTGCAGCAATGTCCAGTTTCTCATTGGCGCCAATGACAGTCTGCAATCACGTTGCTACAAGAGCCCCGAGCGAAAATGAGAAAATGTGCCTGCAATCAGTGTAGAATTATCTGTTCCTCAAACATGGTTTTGACAAATTTAGTGGCACGGTTTCCTGGGTCAACACGTGACTCATTCATCCTGACACACAGCTTCTTCGTCTTCTTTGGTTTCTCTGCCCCCTCTGACGCACAGCCGTGTCGGGAAAGGACTGCAGGCTGGCGATGCAAAAACATTCATAAGGTACTTTGCATCATGGTAACGTGGGTGTGTAGAGGGCGGGATGTGAGGCAAAACCACCTGCACAACTTTCCAAGTGGACTGTGATTTATAAAGGGAAAAGTGCTTGCAAGTGTGTGCACGCACAGTTTTATAAATCAGATTTTTTTTTTTTTTGCGCACGCCATTTTTTAGCTTTCAGGTGCACGTACACTTTTAGTATGGATCCTACGCAATGTTTTATAAATGAGGCCCCTGGTCTGTAATGCTCAGCCTTAACACAATCACATATAAAGATTGTACAATGACAATCTGCCACAGCATTTTTCAGAGAGCGGCCGAGCCAAAAGCACCAGAGAGAGTGACAGATGGAAACAAGAAGTAAAATGTGAACCAGTCAGGAAGACAAAGGGATCAAGTTATCATCCTGACAGTCACGTACTCAAAAAATCTGCCAGCATCACATCCATTCAGACTCATGAGGATAGAGTCAGCAGCTCCTCTGCAGCCAAAAAGGCAGCGATCACATTCATTCTCACTCACAGTTTTGCATGCAAAGTGCCCAAATCTGCACATTTTTGCCCTGAGATAATATGTAATGGAATATGTCAAGGCCTGCAGCAGATGACCTGTGGATGTTGAACATGTCTGCTGCAGCTAAATGAATGAGGAGCACACCAGATCTGACTGCTCGCTCTAATCCCAGATTATCTCTACCAGTCCAATCCGGCAACAGGGAAAAAAATTGGCAGAAGACAGGGGATTATTTGATAGCAGTGGAGGGGATGCAGCAGTTTGAGCACACACCTACTTGCCCGTAAATAGAAACCACATTCACACACTTAGACAGTTACAACAAAACAGATGTGCACACGTTGAAGCCGTTGTACCACTAAACCCAGAGACCACTTTTTTCAACTTAAAAAACTACGTGTGGGTGTTTTGTAAAACTATAGATTGATATGTAGTTTATTAGCAACTGCCATCCACAGGTTGAAACACAGCTGTTTCTGTTAATTTTCTATGCTTATTTGGAGGCAGAATGTGATACCGGCCTTAGTCAGCACTGAGCTCAACAGTTACCTTTGCCTATAAGGCATGAGGCAGTGGACAACTGGGATTTGTGGGTAACAGAAAAGCTGATGTCGCACAGGGGTGCGTTCGAATAGTCCTTTTTTGGTAAGGAATCTTCCTTACTAAAGAAATGACCCGGGAGCATTTCAGTGCCGGCCATGATAAGAGCTGTTCGAATTCTCCAAAAGTAAAGGAAAGGAAGGTCGTTGCTTCCTTTACTATCTCCTTTAGCTTAGGAAACACTGAACCATCCTTTACAAAAGGAAAGGAGACAGGAGTGCCCCATAATGCGTTGCGGCACGTGAAGTATATAAAAACGGCACCCGCCGAACGTTTACAGAAACCTTCGAAAGAGAACGGACGAGTTTTGTGGGACTTTGAAGATATGTATATAATACTGTGTAAATGTTTTTGACAGGTACAGCGTAAAAGAAATGCTTCAAAGTCAGTGCTTTCAAAAATATAAACGTTAGCTCATTTCTTTTTAATCATATTTAAATTGTTGGACAGATAAACAATTACAAGTAATAATTTATAAAGCACTTTAAAGCATTTCTTTTTCTCCAAAACCGCCTACAGTGTTGATGAATGTTAAACATACAATTGTGGTCCTTGTTTCCTATATTAATATTTTATATTAATTACCACATTTCCATCTATCTTAATTTATGAAGTAATAAAACAGAACGATGGGGTCTCCAATAACGTTTATTAAAAAACAATAGAAGAAGGATCAATGAAGCATTTTACAATACTTCAAATATAATTAAAAATTCAAACAATGTTCATAATGATATATGAGAATGAAAACAGGGAGAATAGTGCTTCTGAAACTTTATCAGACTTCAGGTTTTAAGTGTCCTGTGAAAGAGTCAACATTTATAGATGCTCTCACCTAACCTCACAGCTGTGAGCAGAAAACACACACTGTATGACCAACGAACAAAACACCAGTCACAGGCAGTGGCAGCTTGTGCTAAAAATTTTAAGGGGGGCACAGCCTTGGAGGAAATAAACCAAAGAAGCACTCCATACTACAGTGAGAAAAAAAAATAACAAAGACAAAACATAATCACAATGCAACCTACTTTAACTCCTTTCCTTCTGGGCTGTAAATTTCTAAGTGACCCGCTGACTGAAGTCCATCATCTCTGTCTCTCCTCCATTTACAGCATGGCCAGTGCATTCAGCCTGTCCCGGTTCATGGTGTTTCTCAGGAAAGTTCTGGTTCTTTTTAAGGTTGAGATGCACCTCTCAGCGTCTGCAGTGGTCATGGGTGTGGTGATGATCTTTAGGAGAGTGACGGTCTCTGAAAATACCTCTCCAAGATTATTTCACACGAACAACTGGATAAGGTCCACAGCACCACAGCAGGCCTTGAACTCCTCCTTGCTGTACATAAGGCTGAGCTCTGTCTTTAGTGCTTTAGTTGAGCACTGGGTCAGCCCTCAAGGTGCTGCTGAGGGAATCTTCAGGAAACATGGTGTGGTACTGTGTGAATCTGTCTTTAAAAAATACATAGAAAAGCACATTTTATTACCAAAAGTTAACATCAGTATTTACTGAAAAAAAAACAATAAAACAGCCAAAGCTTAAACTGCTCCCAGAAAATAAAACTGTAATTTATGTCATTTTCACTATTTTAAGAACATTTCTTGTGTCACCTGAACAGTGTCTTATCTTATACCTGATTTCTCATGGCTCAAGATTGTAAACACAAACAGAATCTTATGTACCACTAAGCTGATGCTTTAAAACTATGGGTAAAACTATGGGATACAGTTTTGGTATAGATTAACTGTAAAAAGTATGAACAAAACAAAACAAAAACAAATAAGAAAAAAAATCAGACACAAGCATGAAACACAAGAAAGCAGACGGCTCACATCAGCTGACCGATTCTCACAACAGAAATGAAGGCTGTCAATGTATGGATGACATTTATAGTTTTCAGCAAAACAACTTCAAGTTTTAAAAGTCAAAAAAATAAACTTTACATTACAGGAGTCTGTTTCCATCTGCTGGAGCTTTTGAATACTTTAACTTTGTACCGTTATGTACAGTATTCAGTCAGAAAAAACACCAACAGAATGTATAATTTTTGTATCCAAATAGAACATTTTATCAAAGCAACTAAACATATGATATACAAATATATAAAATGACATTATTGTATATATTTATATTGATATTTAATATTTTATATCACATGTTTAGTTGCTATAATAAAACTACAACATTTAGAGACAAGATATACATTTTGTTGGTCTGTTTTTATTGATTTTATACTGTGCACAATGGTACAAGCTGGAAAGGCACAACGTAAGTGTCAAATCTAAAAGCTCCAGTAGATTAAAACAATAATTCTGTAATGGACATACACCTAAGGGGTAAAGAATTTGTGTTGTTTACACTTTTTGGTATAATAAAACCCCACTGTTTTCAGCAGTAAATTGCAACACATAACTTGATAGCATTATCATTTCTTCTTTTTTTAAGTTTTTCTAGGCTTTCACACAATGTAACAGAAATATTTAATGAGCAGTGCAATAAAACCTCTGCAATAATCTGCATGCACTTGTGTATAATATAACTATTACAATTTCTCCCATCTTTAATATGTTGTTTTGAACTTCAGACTTTGTGTGTATCTGATTTTACTCTTCATTAGTGTGCATTGTTCCTGTTTTGCCATGATTTTTAAAAATATATTTTTATAGGTCCCTTTATATAATATTTTCATCAAAATAATGAATCAATTTAGTCAATTATATTTATAATGAACTTCTAGTGGGGTAAAAACAAACTTAGCCACCCATCAAAAGCCCCATTTCCTCCTAAAAGTATGTTGTTTTTGTAAAATATGCAAGAATTAAAAAACTACATAGATTTTTTAGGACTTAAGTCTGCAAAAGGATAATGTTCTACTGAACAAAGAATTAATATCTTCTTGGCAAAACTCATTTTGTGGCCCCTAATCTATAGTTTAGTGCCATGTGTGATATAAAATGTAAAGTTTTGCCCCTGAATTATGTTATTTCTACTAAGACACATCCTAATCTAATCTTCAGTGTAGCGTAGCCTCTGAAGGATTTTTTTCTCCAATGCAATCTCATCTATTCTGTGATCCTCTGATGGTTCTCTGGACCGAGTACCTGAAGCCTCTTTAGTGCACTGGAGCGTTGGTCGGATGCGTGAACGTACGTGAGATGGTTGCGCATGAGTAAATCATATCTGCTGCGGGGATGTGTTGATATGCTTGACAGCGCTCGCTGTCCAGTCACATGAGGAAAAGAAACACCAGAACAATGCTGATTCGCTGCCAGTCAAAGTGGCAGTGTGCGGCGTGCAATTGCCTGCACCCCGCTGGCAAAGTTGAAGCGGCCAATCCCAAAGACACCTCAGGTCACATGCTCAGCAAAAGTTTAAGGACTTGCATTGACTCCCATTAGGCCGGCGCCCCTCCGTACGTAAATTATGTATTCACAACACAGTTCTTACGTAAAAACATTGTGAAACCCCTTTTATTGAACGGTGACAGGTGCTGCTGACAGACTATTACTGTGTAATAAAAATACATGTTTTTATCTGTTATTTTTTATAATTTGATGACAAATTATGTTGTGTTTAAGTGGACTTTCTCTGTTGAATTTTGGAGGGGGCGGCGCCCCAGCGCCCCCTATTGACAAACCGCCACTGGTCACAGGTAAATCCTCTGATCATGGATTGTTAATGTTAACAGGTGAAGCCGGCACAAAACGCTGTGAGGTAAAGCAGATGACAAAGACACTTCTCGTAGTTCATTTTAATAGCATTGTAGTTTGTCATGGCTTACCTATGTCACAAGAAATCCTTGTTGCATAAATATGACACCAAAGTGAAAGTGCAGGGAATTCATCTTTTACTGCAGTTCTCCTTTCCTTTCCTCTTATTCCCTCCTTTCCTTGACCCTGTGAGGTTTTTCATCGGGGTTAATGGAAGGTGAATAGGAAAGGACTTAGGAAGGACTTTTCGAACGCACCCCAGGATTGTAGGTAGTTTGGTTGTGTGCATGAAATAAACAATGTTTTCTTAAATTAAGACGGAAAACATACAAACAGTTGTCATTTACAGGACCATGACTCATCAGATTTCCTCTAACATCCTTCTTTGTGAGAGAAAATTGTGTTAAGTTCTACAGAAGCTGACATTTGCAGACGTAGTGTTAGGGAACACATCCCAGTAGTTTTTAATGTTGGACCCAAAAGCTGAAGTGGAGGCAGTGTACAAGGTGTAACAAGTTCATTTTATTTTAGGAATTCAAGGGGATGGAGGGGAGGGGAATCCAAGATCCATGAAGAGGGAAAAGGTGAATCCGTGTTGGGAGTGAGGTGAGGTGGTTGGCATGAATGCCCTTTAGTCCTGATTTTAATGAAAGCAGAACAGATGTAGGGATCTTGCAGTATGCACTGTTCAATCTCCCCTGACACTGAAATGATATTGTGCGCCTTTCTGATCTTTTACCACAGTTTCAGCTCAATTTGCAGCAATATTCATCCCTGCAGTCACGTTTAAAGATTACTGCTGGATTGATGTCTTGAGTAATTTTTGTCTTTAGAAGACAGCAAGGTGCATCTGCCAAGTGGAGCAGAAATCACACTGTGAAGGCAATGTGGTGACAAGACGAGGCAGTAATCAAAAACTCATTAGAGGAAGGGAAAACAGCAGCTTTTTAGTCTGGGCAGGGGCTGGTAAGTGTTGTGGCAGTCGATTTGCAGCACACACAGGGGTCAGTGTTATTGCCATGAGGAAGTGGAGAGCGACATGTACTGATGTCTCTGTACAGGGAGTGCTGTCTAATTAGTGCTGTGTACAGAGTGATGGATGGAGAAGCAAGGGAATAGGATGGAGAGCCAGTTACGTTGTTGTTATGTGCCTCTGTATGCATGCAGAGCATGCATGAATGTATAGTGCTGCCTTCATAATAGTTGGGTCATGAGTTAATGTACAATGATAACAAATCAGAATGTGGCTACAACACACAGGCACAGGCAGTTGTGGATGTAACAGGTTAAGTGGGTCAGTCATGACCAATTCAGTGGTATCATTCTCCCTTATTATATTTTTCTGTTGTTGATAGTAATGGTTTCATAATTAGTTTATGTGCTTCAGAATTCGTATTAAAGTTTATCTTGTAATGTGTCCAGCTTCTTGTGTTGCTTCCCCATAAACAGGTGGTCATTCTCAGCCCTTAGCTTTATGAGTTGCTCAGTTTGTTCATCCTTCCCTGAAAATAAAAAAAGAATGTAAAATTTACACAGACTTTGCTGTGTACTCATATTTTTAGTCATGACATTAAGAGTGTATTATATGAGGTTTACTTTCAGTAGCAACACGGGTTTCCCCACATTTAATGTTGTTGTCTTGCAGTTTTGCACACTATTTAATTTTTACTTGAAAGTACTTTGTTCTTGATAGTTGCAGAGTAGAAAAATAAATGAGGCTTGTGAAAAGAATGTTACCTTATTGTTTTTGTTGCTTTCCCCTCACAATTACCTGTTTACGACTTTTTTAAAACTTGCTCTACCTGTACTATAACCTACCTCTAATTTTCACCAACAAGAAGTACAAGACAACATGTATTTCATAACTCATTTATAGATTGACTCTTTTTTAAGGTCAATCAAAATTGCTTTTTGATAGAAAGGGATACAGACCCCTGGTATAGCCCCATTTAAGCTGCCTTTTCAATCTGTAATCTTTGTGCCGTTGTGATGTTTCAGCTCCACTCTGAACATTGTGGAGACTGGATGGGGGTAACGAGTTCTCTCTGTCTCTTGAGGAAGTATTGGCAAAGACATATTGGTGAGAGTGGGGTACCTGGACTAAACAATGGAAAGTAAATGCACTTGGAATGCCAAGACAGCGTGACCACACAGGAATTGGAAATGATTTCACAACATATTCAAAGTAATCTTCACCAGTTGATTATGACATATGCTGAGCTCAGTTCAGTCCTTTTTCACCAAGTATCAGGCAGGATAACCCCAAGGGTCCAGCAATATCCATCCCACTGTTCTTCAAGCCTTGTAAACTCTTCTAACAGAGGTTCCAGTTAAAAAAAAATACCCCATACCCCATAGCTTCTGATGCACACCGCTGTGATAACTGCAAAGTGTCATTCACAAAGATGCCTCATTTTTCCACAGGGAGCATTGCTGAAGGCAGGGACTTTGAATAGCCTTTTTGTTTCTGATGCACAACCAGAAGTGGCCAGTGGCTTTTTTAAGATAACAATTTCCACAGGGACCCCCCTGAAATTAGCATTTCAGACTGAAGTGGATTCTGCATGCAGGGGGGCCTCTGTCAGCATCCACATCCTCTTCTTTGGCCACAGACGACAGCACATCCCGAAGGCAGCAGGGATTATACAGCAGTCCTGCAGCAGATGTGGCATCTGGAATTACAATTAGAGTAATATCAGCCATCATGTGAAAGCTTGTTATGTTAACATAAGAGCCTCTGGTCGTCCCCATGTGTCACACGTGGCCATTGTTGTTAATGGAAATGAAATAAGCTGTTTGCATTGTGCAGGACTTGATGTAATCATAGTGATGGAGGTCTGAGGTCAGGGTGGATGAACAGCAGCACTTCAGTTACATATTCTCTTTAGTCTTTATTGCCTTTACAAGTTTAAAAAAAATCTGACTGCTTTGGCTCAAGATTAATCTTTTCACCTCTCCACCTTTTTAAACCTCCTTATGCTAAATTGTTTTTTTGTTTTTTTTGGCAAATCACCTGCCTTTCCCCTTTCCCCCACAGTATCTCCTGCCTCCTATATACAATCACTTTGGGCAGCAAAGGTATCATTTGAATCCCTCTCTCTTTTATACCAAATTTCATATGCAGACCATGTCCAGGCTTGTTTGATCAGGCTGGCTCAGCATGAGCACTGACATCTGAGGAGTGGTTTCAAATTCAAAGAAAAAATATTGTCTGTTGTTGAAACTAGAACTGGTGGTTCTATTCTTCCAAAAGGAGAGAATTTCCTAGCAGTGAAAGAGGGCTTCACCTGATATTGGATATTTAAACATGGGTATAAAAATCCATACTCTATCCCACTAGCAACTTTCGCACTATGACAAATCTGCAGGCCCAGTTGTTGGCCTTTCATCCAGTGCAGTCTAGCAGTGCTTTGTCAAGTGCTTGGCCCACTGGTCTTAAATAAAACAAATGGTACATTTAAGCCAAAGAAACTAAACTAAGTCTTACTTGTTCTCTTTGGTGTTATGAAACAATTAGTTATAATAATAGGCAATCAAAAAACAGTATTATCATTATTTATCCTTTTATATGATATTATGATATATATTATTATGATATATATATCATTATTTAATTTAGATCGTGAGTCTGGCAAAGGTCGGCTCCGTACAAGAGATCAGGGAAGCCCATAGAGACACTCAAGAGTTGTCTTCAATGAAACCTCAGAAGCAGGTGCAGAGGGGCATCAGCTGGGCAGGAAAGACAAGTCCACTTCAAAAGTTGCTTATGATCTTAGCGCAGTTCTTAAAGGACTAATAGAAATCACAACTTAATAAGTCAGTGCTGCAAGTAAATACCTGTGTACTACATTCTGCAGAGAAAGTACTCCCTGCAAGTGCATTTAATGCCAGGTTTTATGGACCAGATAAATGTGTATATACTGTATATTTAAAGAACAGCAAAGAGAAGTAATTGTTTGTGGAAAATTCAGAGTTACTCATTCCCTGCTCCTTCTTCCTCATGGCTATTGAGGAAGAAGGGGCAGAAAGAGGAGTACAGGAGCCTGGAAAGGGCCTTCAGTGACTGGAGCACTAAGAACTGCCTCCTGCTGAACACCTCCAAGACCAAGGAGATGGTCATTGACTTTAGGAGGTCTAAGCTCCTACCCCAGCCAGTCACAGGGGAGGTCATTGAAGGGATATAAACCTGTAAGTACTTAGGTGTGCATCTGGACAACAGACCAGACAGGCTGGCTCATTGCTTGGCAGGAGTTTGGACTCCCTTGGGACTGTGGTGGAGAGACAGATGTGCAGCATAAAACAGGCCATCCTGGACAGTAGTAACCATCCCCTCCTTAACATCCTTGTTACGGCCCTGGCCGTATATTGTTACATATATGCGTGTGTGAGTGTCTGAGAGTGCGTGTGGAGTGAGAGCTCTTCTCCACAGGATGATCTTTGGGGCAGTACTCAGGTGGCCAGGCTTGATTGGCTGAGGTGCTGGATCGGCTGAGGGAGAAGCGGCCCTGCTATTGGCCCAAGAAGAACGGCTTCCTATTCAAATAGCCTCAGTCAGAAGATGGAAGTCGGCGTCCTTTCTGACAGCAGCAGCTCCACGTCACTGTCGGCCTCCAAATGTGACTTTATTGATTGTATAATAATTGTAGTTGGTATAGTTTTTGGTTATTTTCTTTGTATTTAGATAGCTCGCTCGTAGTTTTGGGTAAATCTTTAGTTTGTGTGCCAGCCTTCGCGGCATTTTGTTTTTGTACCCCTTTTGGCTTAAGATCTCGGCTTTTTAAGTTTGTTTTTTTTGTACATACCTTTTTGCCTTTGGCTTGTTTTTTTTTTTGTTTGTTGTAAATAAACTGTGAGAAACTTGATCATTGTTTGGTTAATTGAGATTTGGAGACCGAGAGTGATTTTCTTTTTTCCCTTTTTCCCTTCCAAATATGTTAGGCACCTTCCCCCTAGACGGGTGCGTAACAATCCTGGAGGGACAGAGAAGCAGCAACAATGGGAGACTCATCTCACTGTGATGCAGGGCTAAGAGGTTTAGACGATCCTTTTTTTCCCACAGTCATTAGACTGTACAAAACCCTGAACAAAGGCAGTGGCTCATGACCTGGACTGTTTACACGACTACTACACTACACTACTACTGCTATCTGAAACCCACATTTCCCCAAGTGAATTAATAAAGTATCTACCTATCTAAATATCTATCTATCTATCTAATTATTGTTCTACATTTAACATAATAAAAATCGTTCATGCCAACCCCCTTTATAGGTTGACCAGCATCACTGTGGGGATTTGACCGTATTATACTAGTCAGTCTTGAGACAATACAATTATTATTACATACTTATTAAAAACCACATTTTAAATGGAAATGTCAGCTGAAATATTTCTATTTATTTATATTACCATAGAAGTGAGATGTGAGTTTATCTGTGTTGCAGTGTTGAATATATGAATAAATAAACTGACATCATTGTGTTTGTGTTCTGCATAAGTATGAGGTATTGTTGCTAATGTATGCTAATAACAGCTACTGTGACCATTTTAAATACATTGTGATTATAATGAATGTGATTAGTCGTCAGAATCTTAAGGCATGTAGGTAAGGCTATTGTAAACAATGATTAAATAAAATTAAGAAAATGAAAGGCTGAACAACATGTTGAGTCATCATTTTTTTTTACCTAAAGGCCATTAAGCGAGAGTTCATGCAAATGTGTGCAGTTTAACTGAAAGGCCAGTAAATGAGGTCTAAATCATTGAACAGCATTAAATCTGAGGCCGGCCCTACGCAGGGGCAAGAGGGGGCAATGACCCCTCAAATAAATGTTTTGCTTCCTCAAATCAAAATTTTATAAGTTGAGAAAGCACATTTCAATTTACCTACAAAATCGATAAATTACATCAATCCGCTGAAAAAGGGCCAAGATACAGTACCACCTTCCTGTCATTTTTCTGTCCCTCCACTGCACCTCCACAGGCTGCAGCCCCCCCCCCAAGTAATCATCCAATCAGCTGTTAGTATGCAAATGAACCCAGACGGAGCCTGACTGTGTTGTCAGGTTTTCAGAACAGAGCGGTAAGACTCAAAGACAACAACAAAAACAAAGTAATGTTAAATAAAATATCAATATTTGTTTAGTCAAGTGGGGAATATTCTTCCTGTCTTCTGTTCAGGGGGTGTTTCTCAGTCACACAAGCACAGAGATGAGTGTCCACTGCATGTAACAGACTTAGGACAAATGCCCTGCATCTGACAGACCCCGACTGTACGTGAACCTGAGCTGTTAAGTGGCTAACAAGAAATCTATTAAAAAACAAGCCAAAAAAAATTATAAAATGTTCTTCCCTATGTATATTGTATTTTATAAATTAGTTTGAGAAATGTTTTTTTTATTATTATTATTTATAAGACAACCTTTCAGATTTGTAAATATTGACTACAGTGTGTGAAGTCTTATTATAGGTTCAAATTTATTTGAGAATAAGACCATCCAGTTAAGGTAAATGTTATGTTGTTGGTTGTTAAAATCTGGATATTTTATTTTATTTTTTATTTTTCAGTCATCCCCCTGAGGGATTGCCACCTGCAGCAACCTTAAGAGCTGGAGCTATACCAGCAGGAGCTTAGTTTTCAGGTTGGGGTTGGACACATAACTAACAACCCAATTCCATGAAGAAAACAATGTTACTATATCCCCCCTTCACATTTCCGACTGCCCCCTCATATATGCCTGCCTAGAACTGGCCCTGATTAAATCTCTCTTTGGCCTCTTCACTGGGAATCTTCAAAACCAACATCCATTCATTATAATTCCATGATAGAGGAAGCAGAAGCTCAGACCAACTGGCGTGAATAATAATGACATAGCAAAGCCATTAACCTTTCCACTGACTTCAATCAGAGGACAGAAAATTACAATGAACTCGACTTTGAAGATTAAAAGAGAGACTTTACTTGATTTTTCTGATCCATTGATTTAGATTTTAAAGGTTTACAAGAGTTTTAAATCTTGGGGTAGCTTTGCTTTGCTGTGTCTGAATACAAAAGTATCAATATTAATCAATCATGACCAATGTTTTCTTAAGACCAAACAAAAAGAGTGGGTCTGCAGAGACCAAATTTTGATTTACAATTAGTACAGCAGCCACCATCATTCATCCGAAAGGACAAAATTTATGGTTGAAATCTTGATCAGAACTTTATTTTAAATATGATATAATTGTGTTAGGTTCAGAGATTGAACAGAGATACAGCATGATAAGCAGAACAAAAAAAAAACAGTACAACAACACGACAGCAACAACAACAAAAATGGTAACAAAAAATTAGTGTTACAGATTAACTTCTACAAAACAAGTAATCATGATAGATGGTTGCAGAACATTAAGTGAAACAACAAAGGGATAGACAAATCAGTTTAAAAGTGAACATCAGTTAATAAAATGACATCATGAAATAGGGAGGACTGATGATGTTATTTATCCAAATACACAAAAATAAATGTGACACTTGGGACCCAGTGTCCAAAAAGTGGACACTTCATTAATAATAATAATAATAATAATAATAGTACATTTTATTTAAAAGTGCCTTTCACGACACCCAAGGACGCTGTACAAGATTAAAACAATAACAACAAAATCAACAATATAAAAATCATAAAATCAACAATAATAATAAAAACCAACAGTAGCAAAGCACAACAGGTAGTGAGAGGAAATGGGAAGAGGAGGTATGTTATTGTCAAGTGGGGTAAGCAGACCTGAACAGGTGGGTTTTAAGTCTGGATTTAAAAAGAGACAGGGAGTCCAGGTTTCGGAGGTCTGGTGGGAGAGAGTTCCAGAGCTGGGGAGCAGAGCGACTGAAGGCCCTGCTCCCCATGATGCTGAGGCGGGCAGTGGGCACAGTGAGGTGGATGGTGAAGGAGGATCTGAGGGAGCGGGCTGGAGTGGCGATGTGGAGGAGGTCAGACAGATAAGGCGGGGCGAGGTTGTGGATGGCTTTGAAGGTGTACAGAAGGATTTTGAACTCTATTCTATGCTTGACCGGGAGCCAGTGGAGGTGCTGAAGAATGGGGGTGATATGATAAATTTACATACATTTCTAATAAAAGTGATTTCGTTCTGTAAACTCATTCCAGTGTCCATCTAAACAAAAAAAGAATATATTTTATATTTTTATCCCTTTAATTACCACTTTAAATACTCAGAGTCCCCCATGTTTTTGATGTAAAATATAGGAAAATAAATTATTTCCTAAAGTAAAAGAGCCAGTGGGGAAATTTTGATTCTGGATTTAACAGTCTTGAACATGCCATCGATTACAATAATATATGAATCAGTGTATTGTCATTTTTTGTACTGGGTCAGATTTGAAATAAATACAACTTATGAGACCCGTGTGTCCAAAAAGTGGACATGTCAGAGAAGCAAGCCAAAATTATTGCATAATTAATTAAATTTTCAATTAAATAATTTAGTTTAATCAACTTCAGTTCTGTCCAGAAATAAAGTATTGAGCAATTGTTCTATTTTATTCCTTTCAGTGCCACTTCTAATTCTCAAAGCCCAGGATTTCATTTTCTATCATGATGAGATAGAAAATGAAGAAAATGGTATTAGTTCCTAAAATCAAAGTCGCAGTGAGGAAATTCTTTCCAGTATTTGGCATGTCATCCATTAAAGATCAAACTACTTTCAATGCATTTTTTTTTTTTTTTTTTTTTTTGCACAGTGTCAGATTTTGACTGAAATGCGACACATAAACCCTGTGTCCAAAAAGCGGACACATCAAAGTACTAAGCCAAAATCAGTGCATAATCAATTTAAATTGAAATAAAAAATGTTGTAATCATTTTATTAACCTTAGGCCTTTCAAAACTTCAGAATATTTTATAAATTATTCTAGTTTCATCGCTTTTAAGCGCTCAGACATATTGGTCCTATGTTCAAGAACTGTAGGGTCAATGCAAAATTTTCACTTTCACAGAGCATTATAGACCTTATGTAAATAATATCACAAAGATTCATATAACTGAGTAAAAAGACACACCTGTGTGAAAAATGAAGACTATAACATTAGAAATGGCACAAATATAATCATACAAAGTTCTAAATAGTCCAAAAAGTTGACACAGGGGAATCTGAGGGTTAAAGATCCTATGTCCAGCAAAATCAATTTTCTTTGCTTTTGGTGGTGTTTGAAGGGGCTTGGGGAACAGAAGAACATGACACCTTTTACTAAACTTCCAGTTCACAAAGAAACATGCTATGCCCCTTGAAACACTGTTTTCTACTTCCTGGGGTCTATTTTGTCATAGCTATACAACCTCCACCCACATGTGTGTTTTCTGCTTGTCACAGGCAGATACCAGGAGTGTTTTAAAAGTCGCAGCCTGTAACCCCTCCACCCACCCCCAATCAGACATTGTTTGGGCAGCCAATCAGCGCAGAGCTCATTTTTATAGCCTCTCCAACTGCCTCAGATCCAAGTATCCAAAGAAAGAGAAGAAAGAACTGCATCTAATCCCCTACAGAGACAAAATATTCATTTTTAAAATTCAGCTTAAATCAGTCCTTGCTCAATTGACACCCAGTGGCGGGTCATACTAGGTAAACCAGGCCTTTACCCCGGGCCCCATAAATGCCCTCTTTATATTTTGTCCCCATATGTATGTTTTTATCACAATCTCTTCACAATAGTAGCATCAGGATGTCTAATTTGATGGATTACTCATGTTTTGACTGTCTTTCTGCCACCTGTGCATCCCCCATTAGTCTGCACTACATGGACTATTCCATGTTACGCATCACGCTTATCACGCTGCATGTATGAGGAAATGATTACAGCATAAAATCCAATAGTGGGAAGACAGAGAAGAGACATCAAGACATGAAAGATGACATATCAAGACGAAAGCGGCTCACAGAAAAAGAAGAGGGACCAAAGGCAGGACTTTATCTCAAAGCTGCCAAAGCTATCGAGCTTTTTACAACAGGAACTGCGGTGGCAGCGGGACCGTCGGTGGAACAAGAACAGCCGTCTACATCTGCTCTCACCACCAGTAACATTACAGCTGAAGCTATCACCTGTGACGCCTCTGCCTCAGCCATCAGCGATGACTTTAGCTCCTCAGTACACCGCTGGACCATCCTCAAGGACCATGTGAAGACCTTTACCATGAGAGCACTGTCTACAACGAGGTGGGAATGTCGAATTGAAGCTGTCAAAGCAAAGCTGTTAGGTATAGTTGCCTGATAATCCTAAAGGCGTTGACGGCTCTAGAGGACCATACCAAGGAAAAGCGAGATGCAGAAGTTGCCTTGTCAGCTAGAGGGACCTTCAAGAAGATGCAGACATGGCTTAATGGTACAATGTTTTGCACCAGATCAACAAAGTCAGCAAGCCTCTGCAGAGCCCTACAGTTTCAGTTGATACATTCAGGAGAGAAATCACTGCAGTTACAGGCTTCTTACAGGAATTCAGAGAAATTGGATTCAACTCAGTTAAAGCAGATGCCAGGGAAATCGCAGAGGAGATTGAGGTAGAAATGAGCAGGTCAGAGGTCCAAAACAGAAGAGCAAAAAGACAGTTTGAATATGAAGGAGGAGAGGAAACAGGGTACAGCAGATCTTCAAGTGAGAAGTTTTAGTTCCTCTTGTTGATACAGTCCTGGCCACTGTCAAAGAAAGATTTTCCCATAAGGAAACATTTTTCCAGCTTATGGACTTCTGTACTCCAAGGACCTGATGAAAAGCACAAAGGAGGCAGGAAGGCTAGGAGAACACTGCCACAAATTGGAGCAGGCCACAGAAGATGTTGAAGTACAGGACCTGAGGCTGGAGGTGGTGGGGGCAATTCAGTCCGTCCCCAAAGACATCTCAACACCATCAGAGATGCTTAATGACATCTATAAGGACAACATAGTTGACCTGTATCCAAATATCAGTATTGCACTCAGGCTCCTTCTTACTCTCCCAGTTACTGTGGCTTCAGGTAAGAGAAGCTTTTCTAAACTCAAACTCATAAAAACATACCTGCAAACCACCATGACACAGGAAAGGCTGTCTTCCCTTGCTGTTCTTTCGACTGAGCAGAAAATGAGAAAATCAGTAGACATGAAAGATGTCATGGCACAATTTGCTGATGCCAAGGCTCACAAAGTCAAGTTCCAGGAGAGATTAAGACAAAACAGAGAGATAAAGACAAACAGAGAAAAAACTGAGAGAGATGAAGACAAACAGAGAGAGAGGAGAAGAAAGCTGAGAAATAAAGACAAACAGAGCGAGAGAAGAAAAAAACTGAGAGATGAAGACAAACACAGAGAGAGGAGAAAAAAACTGAGAGATAAAGACAAACAAAGAGAGGAGAAAAAAGCTGAGAGATGAGAAAAAATATCTCAGACACAGGAGAGATGAACACAAAAGCATTCAGAAACAAGCAAGGAAGATAACAGTCCAGTACGACGGGAGAGGCAAAGAAACAGTGAGACTGAAGAGGTAAATGATGACATATTAGGTGAACAGTCAGTGTAATATGTGTCACCATATCTAATCTTATTGTTTTATTTGATATTCTCACTTTGCAGATGGCACAAGATACACCACAAGGCTCTGTCCAACCTCCTGCTGTGACCTACGGAAAACCTAAGATTAAATGATGACATATTTAAATAAATCTTTATTTAAATTTATTTAACCCTGTAATAACAAATGTCAAGTCTTTACTAATACTGTATAACCAAGGTCATATGAATTTTTGTTAAGAGTTGAAAAGTCAAGATTATCGTGTCAGTGAGAACATGCACTAGTCAGGGGCTGAAGAAGATCAGGAAAACCAAAGCTGAAACAAACTCAAATCTGTTTGCTCACATCCATGCCTTAGGACAATATTAGAGTTTGCAATATCCATAGAAAAGTAAGGAAAGTTACTTTTGTTCATCCCTTGTAGGGAGTGTCTCATCATGCGATATGAGGTACATTAGACCAGTAGATGCAAGGGCCCCCAAATGACTGTTCACCTGGAGCCCCAAAATGGCCAAGTTCGCTACTGTTGACACCCAAGTCATGATGTAAACAGTCAAACACATCAGGCTATCAAGCCAGCTGTTTAGGTCAAGCAAGTACAAGATTCACTATGAAATGTAAGTTAAAATAGATTTAAGACAGATATGGCTAGTTATAGCATTGGAATTCAGGCAGGCTCAAAGCAGCAGTCAGTCCACAGCAGCAGGTCTGCCACAGCAGCCTCTTACCAAGTCATTTCAGGCAAAAGATGACCTCTCTAAACAAGTATCTTTGTCTGCTCTTGTGGACATGAATTTAAGCACCGAAATCAGGCTAACATGATTTTAAAGCAAGAGGTAAAAAAATATGATTGTCTTCAGAATTAAGTCATCGACTGATATAGTAGCTGATGCTTTAAGTTTTTTTAAACATTAGCAATTGTGAACATTTGGAGTCATCAAATTTTCAAGAGTTATGCATAATTAAGGGAGAGACTGGTAAGAAAAGGATAGTGTCTTGTAATGCTTCATCACCTCATTTTCAGGGCTTTCCTTGTTATAGGATTTAAGTTAAAATTGCATGGGAAACCACCATCTTTGGGCATCCATTTCACATCAATAATTGTCTGCTGTTACTGAGGCAAAGCCTTTGTTTCGTAGTCATGCACTCAAACTGTTGCCACTCATAATGTGATTACATTGGTGAAGAATAGTTATTGTTCAGTGTTTTCTGGTCATTATTGGAAATAATTCACCCTCTTTGTTTAAACTATTTAAAAATCACTTTAGTCCGCCTTTTTTCTATACACATGCAAACCTTGAAGTGATTCCTGACACTACTGAACTCAACTTTCGCAATATACAGAAGGTGACTCAAAGATACCTACACAAGACAGAAACATCAGATTTTCATGATACCCCCTGTGAACTCAGCAAGAGTCATCCACTGCTGGCTGGGGAGGAGTCACAGCTGGTTCAATAAAATGTAATTTCCTTCTCTTTGTCATTGTTCTCAAGTCTGGGCTTAGCATTATTCCCCTGGATACTGATATTTAACAACAAGTGTGTAAAATAGATAGGAGGGGTGCAGATCAGAGAGAAGTCAGAGTACAGACATGCTCTGAATAATACTCCTCAAATGAGAGAGGCTTCTGTGTGAAACCCCAGGGATCTTTAAAGTGGATGTTTCTCTTATTAAACTGCTGATTGTCTAAACTGTAAATACATGTCCTTGTTGGACTGCATGTGCATACCCTCATTAGTGTCGGAATTATTTGTTTTTTTACATGATGAAATGAACGTAGCAACACCTGCCAGCTACTTCAGGTTCAGCATTCAATCAACTGGCAAACATCCCAAAATTAGCAGTCTATTTATGTTTTTCTGTCTTTGCAAGCTCTATGCAGCATTACATCTCTACTCTTCCTTTCACTCCAGGGGGGGCAGGAGTTTATGATACTATATTATCCATCCATACATCTATATATTATCTATACTGCTCATCCCTTTCAGGAATGTGGGCGTCTGAAATTGGTAAGAGGCAGGGTACACCCTAAAATGGATGCCAGCCAATCACAAGGCAACATAGAAAGACAGTGTTGTGGTAATTTTAAGGAGACTAACAAAGAATAAAAGATCTTCAGTCAAAGTCTTGTCGTTGGTGCTATGTGTTGGTGTAAAGGATGTGCTGCAAAATAAGCTGGTGTGCTAATCTTTATCTGTTCATTGATTTCAAGAATTTTGGCGGAATGTGGCGATCACGTGATTTCTGTAGTGAGGTCTGGTGGAACATATCGAACTGAAAATGTCTACAAAAGTAAAATTATAGGATCAGCTGATCATGCCATGGTTACAAAAAACATTGTTCAAGTTTTCCTTTGCACAAGCAACAAAATGTTCTTCCACAGTTCCCTCTTTTTGATTCTATAAATCACACAGTATAAATGAAAAAATATGTAAAGGAAAAATGTAAATGTATGTGAATATGTCTGTAGACATCAGTTAAATCAATCCTCTGCTTAAAGCAGCACTAAGAAAGATTCCAACTTTCGGCTCTCTAGGGGCCTCTATGGTCGTTGAGTGTAACTGCACTGTCTTAGACCAACATGCGTTTGTTGACATACAGAGGGAGGAGAAGCGAGCCGACAGGATTTCCCAGGAGACAAATTAACCATGTGCTGATAAGGTACAGTCTGATCATGTTTCTTTTTGAATAAATCATCATGTACTTACAAGTCCAAGCAGTACCAGAGCTAAAACAGCATCGGTCGGACGTCCCTCCTTGTCTTTTAGCTCATGCCAGCAAGTGAACACCGGGCCAGTGTTTATCCCTGTCCGGGCATTTAGCTTGTTACTCTCCAGCTTTCTTTTTTCTCGTCTCCTTCGATAAAACATTTATTTTCTTCAGGTTTTTCGCTGCTTCCGCCATGATAACAACGCTACATTTAGCTTTCTTCTTCTTCTTGTTTAACAGCGGGTGGCATCAATGTCAGAGGAGCAATACTGCCACCCACTATGCAGAAGTGTGAGCCAGAGTGCCTATTTCCATAAAGAAAATAAGTGTATATTTACTTTAAACTAAATTCTGTTCATTGAATCTATTTTAAAAATTCATAAACTGCTTTATATTCTCATTTTCCCAACGTTTAGCTTTCGCCTTGAAGAGAAAGTGACATATGCCGTAAAGCAGTCAAAGCAGTAAAAATCTGTAGTTTTTTAGTGTGGAAGTGTTCTTACCATCCACCTTGAAGTTACATCGTGACAGTGAAGGCGATACAGACCCCCTCAGACCATGACAGAGGTGTCATTCAACCTGTTGTAAGGTGATGTACCATCACAATGATTCTAGAAATATTATATTAGGGTGGACAAACTCCGTAGTGTTGGTTTAAGGCTAAGACAAAACGTCATAAAACGGACCTGGAAAGGAAAGGAAAAGTTACACAAAGGCATCGTCACTGCTGGAGTCAGAATCGTCTCAGTCAGTAGCAGGTGGGGTAGGAACGAAGTCTGGGATGAGGTACAGATAATGTCCCCTATCAGTACCAGCCTGGTCAGTGCATAGCAGTTGGTAATGTAACAATTGTGTGGTGATCAAACTTGTAATGCATTTTCAAACTATGGGGATGATGCAACAGATTACTATCAGTAATGCCAATAATAACATGAACCTTTAGAGAGTAATAAGGTGAGATTACTGTGTGATGTGTAGGGAATGTTGCACGCGTGTCAGCAGGGCTTGTTGGGATGTCACAGATCACATTGGGTGTGTGAGCAGCTGAAGCTAGTGCCTAAAAATTCTGTGCTCTTAGAACAGGTCAGATGGACGCAAATTTGTGGTTTGGTGAGAGTGGGGTCTCTGGCGAAAAGTTGTCGTGCAATTGCAGGTCTGTAACCAGAAACATTATGTGTATTATGACCCGCGTAGTCAGTAACGGAAACATTAAGCGAGGGTAACTCTGAGGACAATGTAGAAACTTGTCATGGTTGCGATGAGGCCTTCTGAGGTTTGTTTTTTTGTATTTTTTTCATACTCTCAGTAAATGTAAGAGTGACACATGCGCCCAGAGTTTCACTTACATTTAAGGTATATGTAATAGCAGGAATTGAGTGAGACACAAATGGCCCTTTTCCAGCAGCCCTACTCTACTCTACTCTACTCTACTCGGTTTGCGTTGCGTTTCCACAGTACCTCCTAAAACAAACCAGTTTTTAGTACCTACTCTGCTTTGGTTCTAAGCGAGCTGAGTCGATACCAAAAGGTGATGTCGACCGACTGCTGGCTACTGATTGGTCAGAGACTGTCGTCACCAATGGGTCATGGGCGCGACGTCCAAAACAGGACTGCAGTAAATACGCCTTGTTACTTTATGGCAATAACTTGCTGCCATCACAATGTTAAACACAGGACTTTATCATTACGAGCTAGCTAACAAGCTAGCGGTAGCTTCCATTAGCTTACCCTCATACGTCTTTTCTCTGCAGCCCGATTGCTCTTGTCCTCGGCTTCAAACTGTTGTATAGCTTCCAAAACTCTTGTGTACTTCTCAAGAGTATTTTTTCTCGCCGCCTGCAGCCTTCTTCTGCCTTCCTCTTTCATTCAGTTTGTAACAAAAAGCAACAGACCGAGCATCAAGTATACTATTGCCTCCAAGTCCTCCATTGTTTTGATTGCTGTGTCACGCTCAAAATGACATGAACGCAGTGTCGCCCAGCTGTTTCACGGCGACCCCGCTCCCACCTGGTAGGGAACCGGGCTGGTGGAAAAGCAGCACAATGCGAGTAGAGTAGATCCGGGTAGAGTCGGGAACAGCCGAGCTGAGTAGAGTAGGGCTAATGGAAAAGGCCCAAAAGTGTGGTAGTTGAGTGCAGGCGTAGCAACTAGTGTTTATACCTGATTTGTGAGCATAATAGCTACATATTGACACCAGTGATTGGAGATGTATTTCTCATCTAAAATCAGGTTGGTGAGAAAATATCTATGAGGTGTGGTCCGTTAGTCAGTGTGTTTTCTGGTGTTGTAATTCATACCATAACCATCGAACGAAAACCAGGAACACAATAAGAGGAACACATAAGAAACAAACAGCACACAAAACCTCTTAAACCACAGAAACCTGGGTGGCGAAAGGGATGCCACAGCCTTGGTCTTTCCATGATGTCTTCATGTAGTTTCTACAGTCTACTTCTGGCTGGGAATTCTGATTGTCCAGAAGCATCTTCTATGAGCCTTTTTACAGTGGCTGGCATGCACCCACGTGGCTCTTTCAGCTATCTTCACAGTGGTGTGGGTGACCAGAAGCACTTGCAACAGACCTAGCCACCTAGTCCTTTTCCTGAAGTTTTACCACCACAAAGTCTCTAAGTGTGATGTCATGCAGGGGTGTGGAAGCACTTTCAGGCAGGGCTGCTGCATCCTGTTTTCGAATATTAGTTAAAGATAGATTTGTTTAGTGATATGCAATACGTTACTAGTTGGTCCTTGCAGAGGATGGTGTCCAGTGGACATCCACGTTGTCCCAAGCCCATGCTGGATGATGTTGCAAACAAAATCTCAAAAGGAGACAGGCCCAATGCTTTGGGCCAACTCGGGCCTGTTTCTTCACAGCATTTAGTGAGTTTGTTTTTTAATGGTCAGGTTCTGCCTCTGCCAGGGAATTAAGTTCTGCTGCTTGTCCTTAGTAATTAGAAGGCAGAGAAGATTTGACAACATTATAATCTTTAACAACAGGATCACCAACTTGTTAACTGGCCATTTGTGGATTACATGAGGCAACCCCTCAACGTAAAGATGAGGTCAGAGTTTTCAAGCCGCTTGTCCAGGTCTTGGGGAACAAGGCAGTAGCAGTTCAGCTTCACAGCTGTGTGGCTGACCATCAGTGGGCAGTGGCATCAAATTAGCAAGGTTCAAGACTGTGCAATGTTTGATAGTGACATGGGAAAGGTCTAGCAGGGTGGTGTGATACCTAAGATATCATACTGCTGATAGGTGAGATATTTTCTGTTCAGCCAAAATGTAGGAGACAGAGTAGGGGACAAGCAAGGTGAGGTCTGAATAACCCATAAAATCTCTGGAGGCCAAAATGGCTTTTTCTGCTGCTGTGACTTCACGTAAACATCTAGAAAGGGCTTTTGAAACTAGATCTAATGTGCAAGGAAAGTAAGCAATAGGTTTCAGGTTAGCACCATGTTTTTGTAAAAGGTCAGATGTCATACAACCTTCACACTATTCCACACATTGGACAAATGGCTTTCTGGGTTTGGGACCCCCAGGGTGGGAATGCTCTGTAGTGCCAGTTTTAGGTCCAAGAATGATTTTTCTGCTTTGGTGTCCAAGTGATGGGGCTTGATGCAGTTAAACCCTTAGCATGAGCTATGTCACATAGAAGACAGAGAAGTTAGGCATGTAATGACTGCAGTATGAACACATCCCCAAGAAAGACAAAGCTTGTGTCTTTCTGACAGTTTTGGGAGTGTTAACAATAGCAAAAATGCAATTTGAAGAGAGAGATTTACCTCTGGGTCTCAAAACATGTCCTAAAAAAGTAACTTCCTGTTTAACAAACTGTAGCTTACTGAGTGAGGCCTTGTGATCATCAGTGGTGAGGTATTTCAGCAAAAAAAGGGTCTCTTTCTCACACTGATCTCGAGTTGGGGCTGCAGTGAGGCAGAGCCCGGTGAGAAAGAGAGGATTGGAGCCTTACAGTAGAGGTTGGGGCTGCATGTCAGCACTTGACATAGGCGCGTCCATGTGCAGCGTTTTCTGTCAAACAGGAAAGCAAACCAGAACTGAGAGTCTTTGTGAACAGGGACAGAGAAAAAGGCATTTGATAGCTCAACAACAAAACCATTTAGAGCCTTGAGGTTCTAAATGAGATAGCAGCATTGAGTGCATGATCTGGCTGACCAGGAGGTCTAATCCTCTTCACCGGGAAGATGTGAGTTTGTGCAGGTGAATCATCACAGGGGACAATGACACCGGTGTTCAATAGACACTAAAAAACAGGTTTATACCCTCTAATGCTTCTTTTTTAAGGGGATATTGCCAGACTTTTGGTCTGTAATCAGATTTGGGTGTTGTCCTGTCAGGGTCACAGTTTTTAATCTGGCCCATGTCTTATTTACTAGCTGCCCATAAGGTGTGTGGGACCTCCACTAGAGCGGGAGAGATAGAAAGTGGATCAACAACTGTATGTGTATGCGTGTGTATGTGTGCTTCTGTAATGAAGATCAACACAGCTACGGCAATGAGCTTTTGCCACAAATGGGCATCTCTAGGCCCGTAGCGAGTGAGAATAAATAAATGTGTGGTCGTCTGTTGGCTCCCGATCTCTGGCATTTTTGCATTGTTTAACAAATGTGCCCAATCTCTCCACTGTTTAGATTTTGCTTTGGCGAGGGACACGTGGGGAAAGGAGCCAGGTACCAAAAGTATCTTGGTTTGTGCTGCAGTGAGTGAAACAAAAACTACAGTCTGTTTTAGACCAAAATACGTTAGTCAGTGTCAAGCAGTCGTTGATGTCACAGCTAAAGTTTGTTTTAAAGTCAGGGTCTCTGTCATGGTGCACATTAGCAGTGCAATGTCAATGTTCAGGTATCATTTGGTCTTATGTGACTTCAAAATGTCAGCATCGCTATCAAGCGACCATCATCGGCTTATTACCTTCGGTTTTGATCACTGTTACTCTCCTCTCTCAGATCTTCCACACAAACGTTGTCATGAACTTCATCTGGTCCAGAACTCAGCTGAAGAGGTCATATTATCCCTTAACATTCATATGTTTGATTCTGATGACTGCTAGAATATGTTTACAAATGCTAATGTTAAAAAAAAACCCTTAAACTTTGTACAGAGTGGCCTTGTTCCAGCTGTATACTCATTTTGAGATGCTCTGTTGGAGCTCATGCCACTTTTGGGCCCCCCTTCCTACGTGGGCCTAGTCTGTTCTGATTGGTTGACTGATCTACCACGTAACAGATTATTTGAAACCCTTGTGTTGACAGCACTGCTCTGTAATCAGGACCAGTTCACCCATTTAATTAATGCTTCAGGGCATTGAGCTCCTGACAACATTTCTGAACACTTTAGCTCAGGGCTAAGAAAAGCTGACGTAGTTTTTTTGACAGACAGCAGCAATCTTATCGCAATTCCCAATTTCTCATTGAGGATTTGACAACCTATACTGACAGCACTTCACAATTATTTTCACATCAGAAACTGTCAAGCCCTAAGCTATTTTTTATCTTGCCGTGGAGTAAACAACAACAGGTTGTGGTTATCAGGCACTGTGCTGACACCTACATGATTATTTCCTGATCTTGTTTGTCTGCATCTAATTACCTGTAAAGTTTTACATATTTGTAAAGATAGATAGATAGAGATACAGTTTGTATATAAAGTGAACCTCATTTTAAAAACAGTTAAGGAAACAGTCTGACATCATCAGGGTTTTTCTTTTTTTAGTAATAAGTATGAAGTAAGAGATTATGATTTGAAATCCTGTAATTACTTATAAAGTGACTCTGGTCTTTTTAATACCTAAAGGGCCATAACATGTGCCCAGCACATGTGTTTTGCCATGTAGCAAAGATGTCTTTCCTATTTTATACCTGAAATAGCTGCTATTTTGCATTTACATGTTAAATTAACAAGTGAACAAGCACTTCCTTAGCACTGAAGGGTGTACTTGTCCAAAAAAAGTGAGTGGGCAGGCAAAAAGCTAGCATGATTCTTTCTTGAGGCCAAAACAAAAAGACTGTGCCTTTGACAACCCAAAACATGGTCTAAAGTTAGTTGTTCAGTTAGATCCTGCTCCTCCAGTATGATGGTTTGTTATGATGGGCAGACATCTGCAAGATGAAAAATGTATACTTCATTGACCTTTTGTTCAGAAAACAGTACGTACAATAGTCTCTAGTCCAGTGTGCCTTTCTAATGATTTCTGATATTGGAATGCTCCCATAAAATAGAACTTTGATCTGACCATCAAAGTATCTTAGACAGTGTTAACGGTATGTTTTTTTTGTGTTTAAATGCAAAATAATCAACAAAATCCACCTTGTAAAGCCAAACATGGCTTTGGTGGATGGCTGATCAACATTAGTCGGGTTCTGCCTGTGAATTCCTGCTGCTAAACAAAAATATTTTTTTCTTGCCACTGATATTGTTGCCAAATGTGATAAGGTGTTGCATGTATGGTGGATTAATGTTGGGTTTGGGGTTTAAATAAAATGTAAAAAGATTAATAAAAATAAAAGAAAATTCATTAAAAGAATACTCTTTAAAATAACAAGTATGATACTGACATAGATATTATTTGATATAATATGGTGCTATCCAAATAAGGATTCATTTATTGACTAAAAACCAACAAATGACAGACAACAGGCACAGACTGCTTTCGGAAGGAATGGATTTTTATTTTTATTTTATTTATTTATTTATTTATTTATTTATTTTTTGTTCACGTTACACCAAAAACATACACGTTTAATTAAAGTTAATTATAGTTCAGTATTTTTGAAGTGGGGTTGTATGAGCCCCATATGGCCACTAAGTTTAGATGCAGTAGAGCGTTCTCTCCTCTCCCTCAGTAAGACACAGTCTGGAAAAGTCTGTTACGCAGATATAGCCGCAAACAGGCAAGTAATGTACCAAGTACAGAGGGTATTTTCGCCGCTTACAAGAACTTCCATCAAAAAATAATATCACAGTTTAGGAGTACGCTACCTAGAAATGCTTTTAAGTACATTAACTTTTCGGAAATATAAAGTTTATCTGGAACTAACGGATTCATGTCACGTATTCCTCCGCGCAGCACTTCTGCGAGCCGCTGAATCACTCCGCCTCCCTCTCAGCATAGCAAGCTAGCAGCTTCAGGCACCAGTTGTAGCCTCATTGATAGCAGATTTTCTGACAAATATTTCGGAGATGGGGTTTTTGTGTTGCTTCCCTGGATGCAGAAACAGATGTGTATCATGGAGAACTCATAGCTTTCACCGTATTCCTCTTTGTAACAAGGATATGCGGCAACATCCTATACAGCAAATGCCTACATCTCTCATTACCTGACAGATTGTGTGTACATATCTGTATATCTATATACAATTTATATAAAGTCATGGCAAAATCTACATTTATTCTTGCATTAAGGAGATGGTATATTTATATTATTAGGTCAGAAACAGCTAAGATCCGTGGACATTGAGTCGCAGTTCATACACTCGCACCACTGTGTATTTCCGACTCTTTCTTGACCTCCAGTTTCCACCGATGTTTCTCTGTTTCTTTCGGCCTGTTCGGTCTCCATCTGCAGCAGCTCTTCTTCTGTGAACTCCGGTTCACACAGATATCCTCTTGGCTCCAAAATGAATGGAACTTCATTGTCGCTGTCATAATCACTCATTTTTAATTTCCTATGTTGACTCTTCCTCGCACCGCTAAGAGTCAGAACAAAAGAATTACAATGCCTGATAAGAGTTACACGAGGCTACAACCGGCACCTGAAGCCGCTAGCTTGTTATGTTTACAACAGCTGAGAGGGAGGCGGAGTGATTCAGCGGCTCGCGGAAGTGCTGCACGGAGGAATACGTGATTTGAGTCGGTTAGTTCCAGATAAACTTTATATTTCTGAAAAGTTAATGCAATTAAAAGCATTTCTAGGTAGCGTACTCCTAAACTGTGGTATTATTTTTTGATGGGAGTTCTTGTAGGTGGCGAAAATACCCTCTGTACTTGGTACGTTACTTCCCTGTTTGTGGCTTTATCTGCGTAACAGACTCTTACAGACTGTGTCTTACTGAGGGAGAGGAGAGAATGCTCTACTGCATCTAAGGTACTTAGTGGCCAGATGGAGCTCATACAACCCCACTTCAAAAAAACCGAACTATCCCTTGAAGGCACATGTTTTAATCCATCCTGTTCATACTCAAAGACTGCACCGTCTAACTTGCAAATCATAGAGACTGACTGGCCCCAAACTGCTGTGTGCCATAAGCTTTTAGACAATATGCTTTTTTCCTATCACAACAGGGCTCTTTAATTGGGCCGTGTATTGGCTCTTTCATGATCCATAGTTTAATTATGAGAGTAGTAAACTATAGTTTGCATTCTTAAATTATTTTATACAATGGGTAATTAATTCCATCTTTAAGCCTTAGCACTAGTGACAGCAGGTTGGAAGTAATATGTTTTTAGTTTGTCTCTGAAGTACATCCAGAAGGTTGGCCCATTTTTGTCTACAAAGCTCAAAACCCACCTCCTCATACTGACCTTTGAAGTTAGTCAAAACAACTTAAATATTAAAATGTGAATTCTTTTCAAAGATAGTATGTTTGTGTGATATCCTTTATTTAACAATTTCTTAGTTATTTGTGTCATTTTGCAAAGTCTGTTAAGTGCATTGGTCAGCTGAGGCCGCCTTAAACGTGCTCCACAAATAAACTTGACTTAATTCAGAGTTACAATACATGTTAACCTTGAGGACAGTCTTCAATACATACAGACCAGTGGACAGATGGACAATCCAAAAACATATAACCTCCAGACCTGGCTTTTGATGGCCTGTAGGCTCAGAGAAGCTGGTGGCTCATGTACAGTGCACATTCAGTAAAGTTGTTACCCTTTGTCCACAGGGGGCACCATAAAATCGATACACACTGGAGCTTCTATATATAAATGTTTCCTTCCTCAGTGTTCCAGAATTTCATTGATTTCCACTGGAACACATCCAAGAGCATTACTTCTGCTGAGCCATAGATACCTGCATCACTGTTGCACCAGCCTCAATGTTTTATCTTAAGTCAATGTACCAACACAGGGATGTTTTTTTTTTCATAAGCAGAGCTGACACGGTCCTTTGAACTAAAAAATTCACTGTACTCCCTCCACATTGCTTCAGGACACTACACCAGTGGCCCTGTGTATGTACTGTACTGCAACCCACACACGTGTTAAAGCACTGATAACTATTCATGACCCGCAGTAAGCATCTGTATGAGGTGGTTATATGAATTACATCCTGTATACTCCGCGTACCCAAAAATTAGTGATAAATCAGGTTTGGACACGCGCTGCTATGGTTATTTCTGTCTGCATGTCAGATGTCAAGGGAGAGCAAAAGAAAAGGAAAACAGAAAAAGGGGAGAAGCAACAACTAATATTGTATGTATGTCTAAGTGTAAACAACCATGTAGTTCAACACACACCTACACCAACACACACACAAACCTCCATATTAACCTTCTTCTATGTTACATTTCATGTTTTAGAGGGTAGGATTAGAAAAGCATAAACAAGTATGGTGACCACGCATCCTCTTTTGTCCGGACATGTCCTCCTTTTTGATTGTAAGATTATGTCCGGGGGGATTTTATAAAATTCCCTAAAATGTCCAGGTTTTGCTCAGCTTCTTCTACAGACGAAGCTGTTGCCGGCAACAGAAAAAGACATACATGATTCAAACTACCGTAACTCCTCAAGTATCCACGCTATCCAAATAATTCCAATGGATTCTGAGAGCTGAGAAGCTTTCCAGTGATATACAGTACATTACGGTAAAGGCTGGATTGCCTGGGGGGAGGGACGGGAAATGAGCTGACTGAGCCAGAGAGCAGAGAGAGGATTCAGAGACAAATATGTGAGTTATTTATCAGTACTTACTGTGTAAAAAATGTAAAGATAATGTAAATAATAGCATTAGTACCATTCTGCAGTGTTTTCTTGCATAATTTGCCATATTTTTACCATGTTTTGCCGTATTTTCACTTAGTTCATCTGTTTTGTCATTTATCATCTTTTTCATCATAGTTTCATCATGGATTGTATAAGTAGTTAAATAATATAATAATACAAGTAATATTAAAAAATATATATATACGTAATATTAAATAGGTTGAGTTTCTGTTTTGTCTTCTCAAATGTGTTGTACATGTTCATGTAGAACTGTTTATAAAGAGCAACCTGTTTTTTTCTCTTTCTTGTAATTACACAATGTTTAAGCATTTACATCTTGATGACAAATACTTGCTGGAATGTTTTATTTTTACCTGAAAAAAGGTGTAAAATAATTTAGGGGATTTTCTGACACATTTATTGACAAAAAAAGCAAAAAAGACCTGCCAGCCATTTATATTCATAGTAGTAAAAGGGTTAAAGGGACAGTTTAGTTTTTTTTGAAGTGGGGTTGTATGAGCTCCATATGGCCACATGTATTCCAGGAGGAATACATGATGTGAGTCGGTTAGTTCCAGATAAGCTTTATTTTTCAGAAAAGTTAATGCACTTAAAAGCATTTCTAGGTAGCGTACTCCTAAACTGTGGTATTATTTTTTGATGGGAGTTCTTGTAGGTGGCGAAAATACCCTTTGTACTTGGTACGTTACTTCCCTGTTTGCAGCTATATCTGCGTAACAGACTCTTACAGACTGTGTCTTACTGAGGGAGAGGAGAGAACTTTCTACTGCATCTAATGTACTTAGTGGCCATATTTAGCTCATACAACCCCACTTCAAAAATACTGAAATGTCCCTTTAATATTTATAATAAAGCGCTGCACTGGACCACTTGTCATGGGTATTGAGCCCAAGGTAAACTAACAAAAAACAAAGGTGAAATGAACCAAATGCAGGTTTAACTAAAAGGCTAAAAATCCATAAACAAATCCTTAACAAAAAGTCCAAACAAAAAAACAATCCTTAACAAAGCAGCAAATCAAAATAGTCAAAGTACCAAACCATATCTCGAACAAAATGCAAATCAAAGTCACTGAAAAGTTCCAACAAAACTACAAACTCACTGGAGAACACTGGAAGCACAAGAGACTGACGCACCAGTGTGAGACTGGGAAGACGAATGACCCAACACAGACAAAGGGGAACACAGAGACTAAACACACTGGGGAAACATCAAGCACAGGTGACACAATCACACAGGTGGAGGGAATCACAATCAGAGGCACACAGAAGGGAGGGCAGGCAAACACAACAAGGAACACAGGGATTTCAAAATAAAACATGAAACATGAGACAAGACACAAAACATGATTGCAAAATGGATAACTTAACTAAAAACAAGAATAGGGACATGACAGTAAAGCAGGAAACACAAGAGGTCTAAACGAGGAAAATACAAGAAAAACCATACAATTTAAAACCAAACTAGGCATATCATAACACCACTGGCATTATCCCAATGTACCTACCTGTCAAGATATTGAACATGCATGTCACATGCGTCATGACGCAACACATGCTGCTGAGGGTCCTCTTTTTGGGTTTTCAGAATATGGTCACCCTAATGTTAATTTCATGCTTTGAGTGGCATTATGAAGAGAAGACATTTTTTTCTTTGTAACATGGTTGGATATAAATTTTAGGATATTATCATAGTGAATCCATTCAAATGCAAGACAGCAGATTATGAAAAGCATGAGTGACCACGCAGACACATAATAAGCTGTTTGAGAACAAGATTCTCTAAAAGTTAAAGATGGTTTTTCTATCTCAAATGTTCAAGGATGCTTAATGACACACAGTGGCGGCTGGTGCCAAAAATTTTAAGGGGGGCGCAGCTTTGGAGGAAACAAACCAAAGAAGCGCTCCATACTACAGTGAAAAGAAACTAAAGACAAAACATAATCACAATACAACCTACTTTGAAATATGCACTATTTGAACAGAAATTTTGCCCTCCTTTCCTTCGGGGCTGCAAATTTCTCAGTGACCCTCTGACTGAAGTCCATCATATCCGTCACCAGTCTCTCTTCCATTAACAGCATGGCCAGTGCATTCAGCCTGTCCTGGTTCATGGTGTTTCTGAGGAAAGTTCTGAGAAGCACCTCAGCTTCTGCAGTGGTCATGGATGTGGTGATGAGGATCTTTAGCAGAGTGACAGTCTCTGAAAATACTTCTCCAAGATTATTTTCCATCAACAACTGGATAAGATCCACAGCTCCACAGCAGGCCCTGAACTCCTCCTTGCTGTACATAAGACTGAGCTCTGTCTTCAGCTTGCTTTAGTTGAGCACTGGGTCGGCCTTCAAGGTCCTGCTGAGGGAATCTTCAGGAAACATGGTGTGGTACTGTGTGAATCTGTCATTAAAAAATACATAGAAAAGCACATTTTATTACCAAAAGTTAACATCAGTATTTACTGAAAAAAATCAATAAAACAGCCAAAGTTTAACCTGCTCCCATAAAATAAAGCTGTAATTTATGTCAGTTTCACCATTTTATGAACATTTCTTGTGTCACCTGAACAGTGTCTTATTTTATACATGATGTCTCATGGCTCAAGATTGTAAACACAAACAGAATCTTATGTACCACTAAACTGATACTTTAAAACTATGGGTAAAACTATGTGATACAGTTTTTGTTATAGATGAACCGTAAAAAGTATGAACAAAACAAAACAAATAAGAAAAAAAAAACAAAAAAGAAAAAAAAATCAGATACAAGCATGCAGCACAAAGGGCAGACGGCTCACACCAGCTGACTGATTCTCATAACTGAAATGGAGGCTGTCAGTGTTTGGATGACATTTATAGTTTTCAGCAAAATTACTTCAGATTTTAAAAAGTCAAAAAAATAAACTTTACATTACAGGAGTCTGTTTCCATCTGCTAAAACTTTTGAATACTTTAACTTAGTACCGTTATGTGCAGTATTCAGTCAGCAAAAACCACCAACAGAATTTATAGTTTTTGTATCCAAATAGAACTTTTTATTATAGCAACTAAACATATGGTAAACAATTATATATAATGACAACACCATATATATTTATATTGATATTTATTATTTTTTATCACATGTTTAGTTGCCATAATAAAACTACAACATTTAAAGACAAGATATACATTTTGTTGGTCTGTTTTCATTGATTTTATACTGTGCACAATGGTACAAGCTGGAAAGGTACAAGGTAAGTGTCAAATCTAAAAGCTCCAGTAGATTAAAAAATAATTCTGTAATGGACATAAACCTAAGAGGTAAAGAATTTGTGACGTTTACACTTTTGGGACTAATAAAACACCACTGTTTTCACCAGTAAACTGCAACACATAACTTGATAGCATTATCAAGTCTTCTTTTTGTAATTTTTCAAAGGCTTTCACACAATGTAACAGAAATATTTAATGAGCAGTGCAATAAACCTCTGCAATAATCTGCATGCACTTGTGTATTACAATTTCTCCTATCTTGTTCCTGCTTTGCCATGATTTTTTAAAATATATTTTTATAGGTCCCTTAATATAATATTATAATCAAAATAATGCATCAATTTTGTCAATTAAATTTAAAATGAACTTCTAGTAGGGTAAAAACAAACTTACCCACCCATCAAAAGCCCCAATTCCTCCTAAAAGTATGTTGTTTTTGTAAAAAATATGCAAGAATTAAAAACTATATAGATTTTTGAGAACTTAAGTCTGCAAAAGGATAATGTTCTACTGAACAAAGAATTTATATCCTCTTGGCAAACTCATTTTGTGGCTCCTGATCTATTATTTAGTGCCATGTGTGACATAAAATGCAAAACTTTGCCCCTTGAATTATGTTATGTCTACTAGGAAAGACACATCCTAATCTAATCTTCAGTGCAGCATAGCCTCTTACTGATTTTCTTCTCCAATGCAATCTCACCTCTTCTGTGATCCTCTGTCCTCTGACGGATCTCTGGACGACGCCTCCTCGGTGCATGGGAGCATCGGTCGGACGCGTGAGGATACGTGAGATACTTGCACATGAGTAAATCATATCTGCTGCGGTGACGTGTCCATATGATTGACAGCGCTCGTTGTCCAGTCACACAGGGAAAAGAAACACCATAACAATACTGATTTGCTGCCAGTCCAAGTGGGAGTGTCCGGGGCGCTCTTCTCTGCGCCCCGGGGGCACAGTTGAAGCGGCCAATCCCAAAGACGCCTCAGGTCACATGCTGAGCAAAGTTTCAGGACTTGCATAGACTCCCATTAGGCCGGCGCCCCTCTGTACGTAAACTATGTATTCACAACAGAGTTACTACGTAAAACATTGTGAAACCCCTTTTATTGAATGGTGACAGGTGCTGCTGACAGACTATTACTGTGTGGTAAAAATAAATGTTTTTATCCGTTATTTTTTATAATTTAAAGACAAATTATGTTGTGTTTAAGTGGACTTTCTCTGTCGAATTTTGACACATTGAACTCTGATTGTTTATTTAAATTCTAAAAAAATTCTAAAAAAATTCAAGCCATGTTTCCAGAGGCACAGTTAGACCAGGAAACATTTTCCCAGTCATCCTTTGTCAAATTATAGAGAGCCTGTGCAAACTGCAGCCACAGCTTTTTGTTCTGCACTGACAGAGGTAGCACCTAGGGTTGTCCTCTGCTGATGTAGCCCAGCTGATTCAAGTTTTGATTTGTCCTGCATTAAAAATGGTCCCCTGCATACATTTATGGCTATTTGAGTTACTGTTGCCCTTCTATCATTGTGAACCACTCTAGCCATTCTCCTCTGATCTTCTCAACAAGGCATTTCACTCGCTGGATATTTCCTATTATTTAAACAGTTCTTTATTAACCATTGAGATGGCTGTGCAAGAAAATTCCAGTAGATCAGCAGTTTTTGGACTACTCAGACCAGCCTGTCTGGCACCAAGATCCATGTCACATTCACTTATATTACCTTTTATCCTGTTCTGATGCTTGGTTAAACCTCAGCAGATTGTCTTGACATTGTCTGCATGCCTCAATACATTGCATTGACTTGTAATGGACAATAACAGAGCAACAATAAACACAGTGAATGGGGAATGTATAATTCATCATCGTACTTGGATGATCAGCTTTCTCCATTAGGGGCTGGAACACTTTACCAACAAAAATAAAACTAACCACAGATCTGAAAACATTCATGGCAAAGGTCAAGTACCGGTTAAAAACAAAAGACAGCTGTAATCATGTTTAGATAATTATGGCCAGTCAGATTTGGTGAAAACAGAAAATGTAAGACACTCCATAAAACATTCTATGGTCAAAGAATGTCAGAGGTGGAGCAAAAATACTGTTATCGGGAAATGCTCTCAGTGTTTTCTACGTTTATCATTTAACAAATAAAAGCAGTCTGGATCTGACTGGAGCTATTAGCATCTATGCTTATTTCTGTACAGACAGTCATTTCCTGTCATCTTGCTCCGATGCCCATCTCTTCCTACTCCAAAAGCCCTATGATCGGGCCAGGCTGCTTTAGGCAGCTCACAATTGCTGTAGACTGGAGCTTTGTCTGATTACAGGCATTTAATCAAGCGTGTCCAGCTGCAGCACAAGGTTATGGTTATGATGCATTTTAGTTGTGTTTCTGGTTCAGTTTGTTTCAATACGGTACGCATTTACTGATGTTTCCACTGCTGGATAAGAGGAAAAGGTACTTACCCATGCCGACCCGGGCTGTCAAATTTTTGGCACCGAGCGTACCAAAGCAACCCTAAAAGGTGGAGCTAAAAGTGCTGCAGTCTGTTGATTGGTCACAAAAGTCATCAATTCTCATGCAACAGCAGCGAAAACAAAAATATATACCTCACAATGTCCCATGTAAAGTGGCAGTAAAAGAAAGTTTATTACATTTTACACCAATGGTAACTCAAAGTGCTTTTTGTAAGATTAAAAACAGGCCAATAAACATTAATTAAGTTAAGAGTTTATAATAAATACTCAAAGGCATAAGATTTTTCAATACATAAATTTAAAATGACCCTGAACTCAATCCATTTAGCATTTACATTCATGTATTAGTGTTTCCTCCAGAAAACACGTACAGTTATACAAATAAACAGACAAATACAAAGATAAACTAACTGCTAAAGGCATCAGACTACAGCAGTGCTTAAAGCTCACTTTAAAAAACACATCACGTTTCAGCAGAGCTGAGGTCAGCAAGCACTTTGTTCCAGAAGGCAGCGCTTCTGTGAGCACCTGATTTTATTTTGACTTGAGGCAAACTCATTCTGCTGTTTTTACCTCATGTTGTGCAGTTTTTTTTCTCATTTTTCCTTTTTTTGTGAGCTGGAACAATCCTGTCCAATTGTTCAGAGAGCTCTCTAATCCAGCCTTGGATGTGAGTCGTGCAGCGCGGCCTAATAGGATCGTAGTATTAACCCTGATGACAATACCACCAGCTGTCGCAGAGCCCCCTGTTGGCCACCAGCAGGAGTGTGTTGGGAGGGGGCAGAGAGGGAGGTGACTGACGGAGGGAGAGACAGACGTTGATAGACAGAGATGGACACAGATGGAGAGTAATTCTGTGTGATGCTCTTCGTCCCATTTGGAATAACCCACCAAGGACAAGGCTTGAAACATCCAGAAGTGCTTTAAATGCAGATGTCTACCTCTTTTGTTTTACTTCCTCCTTATTCTTCAAACTAAATCCAAACTTTTTTTCCTTTTAAATTTTTCTTTGAGTTCCTCTTTTCAATCATCTCCATCGGTCTACATCTCTCTCACCCCGCCTGCTTCTTCCGTCCGCTGTTTTTTCCGTCGCGGTGGTGGCTGTCGACCTTTTGTCGGCTCTAAATGGCTGAATAGTTGGTAAAAGGGGGTGGGGGGCTTCTGCAGGAGGGTTTTCTGAGGAAGGGGAAGTCTGCAAAGTTGCAGTCAGGACCAGCAGCAGCAGGAGGCGGAGGTGGTGGTGGAGGTAGTGGAGGATGGCGGTGGCTCTGGAAGAAGTGTGGGGGCGGGTGAAGAACGTCTGCAAGCAGAACGGACTGCTCATCCTGTCTGTGTTGGCTGTAGTCATTGGCTGCCTGCTGGGCTTCTTCCTCAGAGGGAAGCAACTCTCTGAGCAGGTCAGTTTGGAGGTTGATTGTGACCCCTGGTTTCCCCTCACACCATCCCCACCTACCTCGCTAGCCTGTCTGCCTTATCCCCCTCCAACCCCCCTCCCTTTAAGTGTTTCTGTGTTACCTCCTGTCCTGTCCTTAACTGCCAAGATGGATTCAGACGCCAAAAGTCCTAATACAAGAGATTACCCAGTTCCCTAGTCCCTACATCTGTGTCTTTAGCTGCACTCCGTGTGCTTCATGCTGACACACACACAGAAACATGCACTGCTATCTTTGTGAGAACCAAACCAATTCCAATGAACCTGATGTGTGAAAGCGACCTAAGTACAATAAAAGCTTATACAAGCTCCCTCAAACTCCCCTGACAGGCAAGAAATATTTCCCTTTGACATTATGGAGAGGTTGACAGTTTAAGTTACCAACTATGTTTTATTAGATAAACAGTATTTTTCAGCTGTATGTGCTAACAAATTCTAAGAAAAGTAAGGACTTAATTCAACCAAGCACCATACTTAAAAACAGAAAAATGCAGATAGTGGCATGTTGCTGTCAGACACTTAAGCAAAGTTACAGAGACAATAATGATGAACAGACTCCTCCTAATACTGACATACATTTTAGTGTTAAAGTTACTGCCCCAAAACACTTACATAAAGTAAAAGCAGAGTGTGTTCCTGATACTAACAATAATTTGCATCAACAAGCTAATTTTAGCTTCACTTTGACATTTTCCTTACTCCCCAAACAGGATAAATATTAATTACATCAAATACATAATTTGACATTATTTTCATTTAATACATAAAATCACCAGTACATATTTTTTATTTGTGTGTTTTTATCCAACTAGTGATGTATTGGGTAGGATTTTCCAATGTAGTATGTAAACATACATGTAGTTGTGCGTTGGCAAAATCTGTTAAGATTTTAGTGATACAAATTAAGTCCAATGCCTTAAATCCATATCTCATTTTCATATCACCTTTTTGTGTGGTTACACTGGTGATTAAACTGTAATTTTGTCCACCCATCATCTAAACCACTTACTCCTTTTGGGGTAGTAGGAAGCCAATCCCAGCTGACACTGGGCGATAGGCAGGGCTGGTTACCAGCCAATCATAGGGCCATATAAAGAGACAGATAGCCATTCTAACTCACACTTACACCTAAGGACAATCTAGAGTCACAAATTTACAAAATGGGCATGTTTTTGGACAGTGGTAGGAAACTGGAGTACCCAGAGAAAACCCACACAGGCATGGGGAGAACATGCAAGCTCCACACAGAAAAGCCTTGGCCGACATAGGGAGTCAGCCAGCATCACTCTTGGTCTGCGGCACGTGCGCTAACCTGCTGCGCCATCATGCCGCCCTGTGTCATTTTGTAGAGATGTTCAGATAGTGGGCTGTCTCAATGTCCTTGCCAGAGACGCTAACCCTAATCTTCTCCCACTGCTGCGTCATTGGCGTCAAAATGTGTATTAGTTTCGAGGCTTTTGAAAATAGAATTAAGGATTATCTGACCAGTGTATGCAATTGTTTTATGGCTGAATGCTGATTTGATTTTTGATCAAATCTTTGTGTGTTATAATCTATGTTCGTTATCTGTGTGAAACTTTATAGCTGCGCCCTAGCCAGGACTCCCTTGCAAAAGAGATCTTTGTATCTCAATGGAACATTCGCGGTAAAGGTTACATAAAATAAAATAATAAAATGCATAAAAACCTTGTCAAATTCCTTGATTTAAGTGAACTGCATCTCTGAACCCAATAGAAGGATTTTAAAACTTCTCCGCTGACCCGGTAAGTCTCCCCTCCCCCACTACTCCACTGACTGACAGACATTTTGCAGGAAATCTTCCTGCTGTGAGCTATGACAGTGAACATGCAAGTCATGACATTTTCCCAGACATTCTCCAACAAATTTCAGGGTTGCATGTGTGAGAAGGGCTATGCATGTTGTTAGTTTAACACTGACGGATACCTTACATGGTGCTCGACCATCAGTTTATCACTATCGTGTAAATAAGTTGTGAATGGGTCAGTGTGACCTGTGGTATAGAAGCACTTTGCATAGATGGACAAAGCACTGTGCAAGCTCAGGATCATTTCCGGTTTATTATAGCATAGCGTATTATAGCATTGTTATAACATGGATAAAGATCCATTATATTCCTTATTAAACCTACATTTCAACCCACACAATTGTAACTTTTTCTCAAACTATAATAAAAAATGAAATGACTTTTTTGTTTCCAGATAGATATGTATTTTGGTCACACCAGGCTGAATAACTGTGATACTTATACTCTGTCAGAATGAAGAGAGGACAGAATAATGGTTGAAATAACTGAGCTTTGGATGGACAGCGTGAGAAAAGGGTTCAGTAGCAGAGAGGCACTCCATGAAAATGACAACCAGCTCTTGGAATTGCATCAAACTCTATCTGCATACCTTTTGTTACTTGTTTTCTTCTCCCACCACAATGTAATTACTTAATATGTGCATGAGCAACGCAGCTTTTTTCTGTTGTTTTTGTTGTTGATTTAAAATGTGAAACACTATCTGTCAGACTGCCTGCAGGCTCTTTGCTGGGCTTGATGCGTCCATGTGGAGGGATTGTTGCAAGGGAGATTACTTGTCAATCACTCACAAAGACATCAAGTCGACAACAACATACCATGTCTGGTTGCTTATATAATTCAAACAAGACAGCATGAATGGGGAGGGATATTAAAGAGTGTGAGTTGAGAGAGCGCAAAGAATCGAATGGTATTAGAAAATAACATCTCAGCTGTCAAATGGATAATATTTTGTGTAAGTGTTTTGTTTGCAAATTGAGAAAAAGATTGTGAAAAATGAAAAACTAAAACAGTGTCAGAGTTTAAAGTTCTGGGAGGGGGGTTGTCTTCTGGAGTTTAAATCTCGATTTAAGGGGGCATGAGTGAGAGCAGAATGAGATGGATTTAAAATGGATTTGCATGATGACATTTTTTTTTTTTACTCGGAGTGTGTGTGTGTTTGTGTGCGCTTTTCAAGTACGATGGAAGAGAAGAGGGATGTAATGATCATGTCTGAGCTCCACAAGAGTAAAAAAAGCTTTGATAAGTACCGGGAATTTTTTATTACCTCCGCCAAGGAGGTTATGTTTTTGCCGGCGTTTATCTGTCCGTCTGTTTGTCTGTTTGTGTTTAGAATAACTTGAAAAGTTCTGAACGGATTTAGATGAAATTTTCAGGAATTGTCGGAAATGGGATATGGAAGAACTGATTAAATTTTGGGGGTGATCCGATCATCGTCTGGATCCAGGAATTTTTTAAAGGATTCTTTAACATTGCCACATAGGACCATTTTCGCCAATGTCGACCAAAGCTGCTTGGCGGAGGTCTGCGCTCTCTGAGTGCTTTTCTAGTTTTTATTTACTTTCTGAAAGTCTGCACTGATAACTCATCACACTCATTGTTAGTCTGTGGGCTTGATCGTGTGTCCAGCACAATGTGTTGAGGCATGAAGCACAAGTGTGTCCCTAAGCTCTGCCTGTCACAGGTGCCAATTTTACACTGTGCACTCATGCTGTTAAAATAGCCAATGATTGTGTGCACTTGTTTGGACCCCGGGGGGTGAAAATGCAAAGTGGTCAGGGGAAAAGCTGGCATGTTTATAGCTTGAGGATGCAGAAAATGGCAGCAGTATAAACCTCCCTATACCTGGTCCAAAGTCTGTGATGCCGAGTGTTTCAACTGCTTTGTGGATGTATTAGAGAGGTGGCACACATTTGCATCATCAACACACACAATTTACTCACATAGGCTGCACAACAGGACACCTCTACTGTTCAATTCCAGGGGCCTCAAGTATAAAGGTTGCTTATGTATAAAACAGGGCTTGAAAGTGGCGTACGCCAATTCCCACATAAAGGTTGTTATTTCTAAAAATAAGCTTGGCGGAAGAACGTGCACACCAGTACGTCAACTTAGATTCTTACGAACATTTTAGAGATGGGGGAACTGGCACCGCAGATGGTGAGGTGGTGAATTAAAGCCAGATTCATCTCATACATTTAATGTGACCACCAAATAAAATAATTTTTCTGGGCTCCACCTTACCCACAAGCACTTCTGTTTCAATCTACGTGATTTTTTTTTTTTTTTCTTGTCTTCTCTGCCATGATTGAGCGTAAAACGCCATAGATCAGCACGTTTACTTGTATGCAAAAACATTCATGAGGTGCTTTGCATTGACCTTTTGTGGTAAAATGTGGATGTGTAGACAGCGGGATGTGAGGTGAACCCAGCTGCGCAACCTTCTGGGTGGAATGTGATTTATAAAGGGGAAAGTGCTCACAGGAATGCGCATGAACGTTTTATAAATCTGATTATTTTTTGGCACACGCCATTTTCAGCTTTTGGGTGCATGCACACTTTTAGTATGGATCCCTCGCAATGTTTTATATAATGACACCCAAGAGCATTTTGTTGAAAAACTCAGTTGAAAGCCCATAATGGGATGGAGAGCACAGAGACAGTGTGCCTTTTTTGCAGTGCTCCTTGGTCTGCTTTTTCTGTGTGCTCCAGCACCCGTAATACTCCAGAAATAAGTAAAATCACACTCAGGAGTAAAGATTTTCTGAAAACACGGTCTTACATTTACAATATTTGTATGCATACAAATGAATCTAACCAATCATCATGCTCACAGATGATAAAACGGGCTGTCCAGTGTGTTTTATGTACGCAATAGAAAACAGAACCGAGGATTCATTAAGGAAAATAACAAAATTAATTGTTCAAGGCCAACAAGTGTTTAGTGTACAGTAAACAGGACTATCATAAGCATAAAGAAGTTTGATCCTGTCAGTTTTAACTGGAGATTTTAATAATTAATGAGGTTTGGTTATGCAGATGTTTCTGACTTATCTTTTGGATCATTCATCATCTTGAATCTAAGCATTAAGAAGTTGATATAGTGTTCTGTGTTTGTTATCTGGTATAATGGTGCAATAAAGGAGAGGAATTAAACAGTCCATCCAAAATTCTGATCAAACTAAACCTGCTGTATAAATAGTAAAATGTCAGTCGCCTGCCACATTCCGATTTAAAGGAAATGAGATATACTCTGATTGGATTGATCTATGTTAGACTCAAACACAGCTGTGTATAATCAAGGCACATAATTCATCAATTTTGCACCCTGCGCCTGGCTTGCAATGAGAACATTCATCCTCAAATTACTAAAATGTAGACTGACAGGCCCCAAATTGCCTTGTGCCACATGCTCTAAGACAACATGCTCTACATTGTTAATCTTGCCATTCATCACACCGTTAACTACTTCTCTGTTTTAGAAATAATTCCATCCCCACATGTATAGTTTTTAAAAAATGATCTTTGTGTACGTGGAGATCCAAACGTACAAATGCAGTGTTAAATGCTATCAACTGCATGCAGTCATGTCTATGACATGCAAAAATGTCTCAGAATGCCTCATTGATGACCATTTCATTTACAAAATGATTTCTCCACCTCAATGTCCCACTGGTATCATGCTTTATTTTGTGATCATGTTAAATAGTGTAAACCAGTGATTCCCAAACTGGGGTACTCAGACCCCCAGGGGTACGTGAAGTGACGTAGGGGGTACACGAATACCTGTCAGGTTTTAATCAGTTGTTTCAGTAGTTAAAGTTCAAACTGGCAAATGTTTGTATGGTGAGCTTTGATAAAGGCCTGAAGTGTTGGCAGAGAAACTGGAGGCTGGATTGGTGAGGCATCCTGGAGAAGGAAATCAGTCCTGAATTGCCTAAGATTCTTATAGTAACATAAGTTCAGTCAGACACCCTTCACGTTAAAGCTGTGGTGAGTTTGTACTTTACAGTTTTATTCTTGCAGGTATTTTTTGCTTAGATACCAGACATCCCTGGTCAAGTACATCAGATATACTCAGGAACATTACCGCAAGCCTTAGAGACCATCAGGTTGAATGCCTGTCCAGAGGAAGATAGACTCTGTTGTGCAAGGTACCGTAGGTGAAATTGAGTATTTTACTGTCCTGTCTATGATGATAAAAGGGTTGTCCTTTTTAGTAAAATGTCTTCTGATGATGCTGATTTATGGTAGATGGTTATAAGAGCTTGGCTTGTGCTTCAGGGAAGGAACTTCTTTTGTGGTAGATTTCATATGCAAAGCCTGAGAGAAAAGGCAGAGCGAAATATTTAAGACTGAAATGGAAAATGAACCTTTATTTTAGTCTGTTATATGTGAAAGCACAGAAAGTTTATTTTTGGTGTCTTATAAACCCATAAGGGTTGGGCACTTTGTGGTCGTACGACACTTAAGGAAAGAACAAGATGACCTAGCTGCAGCTCTGTGTGCCTGTGCTCAGGCATATTTCTGTGGAAATAAAAACCAGTGGATGAAGAGCTCGTGGACTGGGAGGATTAATGTGTTCCTTGTCCTTATCAGTCTTGGCAAACCTTAAGACTGAATCGACAAAATCAGCAAACTAGTTTCAGCTGCAGTTGTGCCTCATGTTTTATAAATACTATTTGCCTACAGTTAAAAATGTTAACAAAACAATGTATAAAAACAATGTCAAAACATTTAGTCAAAGCCAACATCAAAATATGTAGTTGGCCATCTTAGAAATTGAAAGGTGGCTCTGAGGCAGCCACAGCTAACATCTGTGCACTTCAGGTTATGTTCCCACAAGAAATTCTGACCACATATATCCCACAAATTTGGTCTGCTTGTAAAAAGCAACCCTTTTTTGATGATGAAAAATAGTCATTGCAGGAGAGAAAAATAAAGAAAAGACTTGTGTCATGTATTGCTTTTAAGTGTCTGTTTAAGGAAATGAAAGTCACAGGCACATCCTACCATCAAAATGTTCATTTTTACAGCATAACTCTACATGCTTACAGCCTTTACCCCAACACATTAAGGTCAGAGTGTTTAATGCCCTTGTAAGCCCACACTGTGTGGTTGCCCGTTTTGCTGTTGTTTTCGTCGTTTTTCTTTCAGAAATGTGTGAATTGTGCATGATCAGTGGCATGGTTGATGACTGCAAGTCATTAGCTCTTTATTCAAAACCACATTTTTCATGCGGCTGAACAGTTGCAGAGTTCAGTATGTACTGCCTACTACATTCTTCACTTACTTCACTATACTGTGGTGGTATTAGACAGCTAAGTCTTTGCAGTATGATTTTCTTTTCTTTAGTTGTTTTCTGGTAAATTGTATCCAACACTTCAAGTTTATTTCTGCCACTTCTGTGCTGGAGCAGGGCCCAGAGCTTTTTTTGTAAAAAAAGATTATTAATAAATCCATTGCCTCTAAATAATCTGTTGGATTTTAAAATTGTGAACAATGCTGTGTGTTCTCCTTCTCCAGTGCTCAAGACACTTAGGTGATTTTTATTTTAGTTACTGAAACAGAATTAACAATATCCAGCTAATGGCTCCACCTTTAATTTGATCATTTATTAATGGACTTAAGAAACAATATATAAGTCATTTTTTTATTTGGACCACCATGATTTTCACAGTCGAACATTTACCTGTTCAATGCAAAAATGGACGTAGAAACTCTAATTCTGTATATTTACTGATATTTGATTTGTTTCACTGTCCAAGGATGGCACATTGGCACAGATGCATGTTCTTCCCATGCATGTATGGGTTCTCTCTGGGCACTCCAGCTTCCTCCCACAGACCAAAAACCTGCTCATTACCTTGATTGGCTGTCTGTCTCTCTATGTGGCCTTGTGATTGACTGGTGACCAGTTCAGGGTGTTCCCCGCCTCTCACTCAATGTCAGCTGGGACAGGCGCTAGCCCCCAGACCCTGAAAGGAATAAGCAGTATGGGTATTGGATGGATGGATCACTGCCTTATAAGTGCAACAGAAGTAACGTTAAAGCTAGGAATGTTATTGCTGTTGCCAAGGGTAGAGAGTGGCACAGGGATGGCATATATTTTTAGGCCAACCAGAAGGTCACCTGGTTCTCTCCACAAAAAGTCTATTGGATTTTTACTACATTCTTGGACTTTTCCTGATAATAAGGTCTGTGGAAAACAAAACCTTGTAAAACTTACATTTTTTGTTCATTGTTACAATTTTCACAAAGAAACCTAACTTTTACCATTTTTATGATTAAACATAATCTGGGAGAGTGAAAAGCTAATATATAGCTACACCATGGCAGCTGGACTTAAAAGCAATTGCCACACTTTCAGCATCCATGACCACATTTAGACCCCTTGTTTGAGAATTTCCTCTTGGCCCATGGCCATGGCTGGTGTATGTATTATTATTTATCAAAAATGATATCAAAAGTGATTGCATTAGGGTCCTTGGCCTTTTTTTCCAATTAAAAACATGATATTGCTTCAAAATTCAAAAGTGGGGCATAAACACATGTACTTAATATAGCAAAATTAAAAGTTAAAATCTTGTATGCATGTGTCCATCATGGCCCTTATTTCAGGCATTTTTCCCAAAGGTTCCCATAAGATCCCCTATGCTTTCAGCCATGGAAACAAGAGGTGCTAAAATGCTAACTGACCTCCACATTTTTGGACTAATTCCTGCACCACTCTTTATTCTGTTGCTGTCCGCCATTTTGACCTCTGACATGGTAGCACTTTGCATTGTGGGAAACTGTAAGTGAGTTAGAGCTAGGTCTTATGCATACTGCTGATTATTTCCAAATCTGTATGGCACTTTGGGTATTTGAGGCACAATACAGATTTTATAAATGTTCACATACTACATACTGAAAAATGTGTATGGGCAAAATCAGTGTATACTGATAGTGTAGTAGACGGTTTGATACAGCTGTAGCTGTTTGTCAGGAGGCTTAAGGCCTGAGCCTAAGATGCACCTCTTTGAATGATCGGGACGGGCTTCAGAAGTCCCCATTAGTAACCATAGAGCTGACATCAATCACACTTCTCCCAGTATTTAAACAGTCCACTATGAATGTGCGCTGTATGTTGATTTGATTTGATTTGATTAAGTCCCTCTGCGTGTCACAAGTGGATTAAAGAATGATTTTTAATACAGCCTCACTGCTTCTGCCTGTTTTGCAGTAAGAGGCTGCGTGATGTGATTTTGCATTAAAAGAAAAATAGTTGTGTTCAAGATATGCAGCCTATATATCTGTAATATTCATTTGGTCTACAAAACATGATTAATGGGTGTTTTAGATAGACCCTGATTCTGTATGAATTAATTTGTTTGAATGCTAAACAATTTTTTTCAACACCTCTACAGTCTACTAACTTGACACACCACATGTAATGTTCAGTATGTATTATACAGAATATATCTCTGTAGGCCATCTGGAAAACAGCACACAGTAAGTGTTTGGGAAATGCAGAACCTTTTAAAATCATATCTTGAAGGTCATTGGATGATTGTTGTGTCAATCACATTCATTTCAGGCCAATCAGATAATGTGGTAAGTGGGCAAAACATAAGCCACTTCGTAAAAAAAAAACCCTCACCAACACATGTCCAAAGTGGAGCAAGAGGATCATTACTATCAGGAAATACTTTCAGGGTTGTTATTTGTTTGTCATTTAATAAAGATATGCGGTCCAAATCTAATAAAAACGGCTACCAAAGCTGTTAGCATCTATGCTAATCTCTGTACAAGCAGTCACTTCCTGCTGTTTTTATGCTCTTAGCTCTCATCTCTTTCTGCTCTAAAAGACTCTGATTCGGCCATAACGCCTTGAACACTATGGCTGTTGATTGGACCTTGGCAAGAGGGTTACAGACAGTGAATCAGGCATGTCCAGCTGTTGTGTGCTTTACAGTTTATAGTTAAAACAGAGAAATATTGTGGTAATCAAGCAATGCTGCAAACTTGGTCAACGACTCAGACCTGAGTAAACAAACCTTGGGTTTAAATATGTCCTTAACACACACAAAGTCCATCTAAGGTAGGTACAGGTAAAATGCCCCACTGCACACTCAAATTAAATGTAAGATTTAAAAATGTTGTTTTTGTTCTGTTATTTGCTAAAATAGCCATCTTTCTATGGAATCCATCAAGCCTAATTCATCACATTTTAGTGGCAAAGTACCTCATGTGACCTCATATTTCCCAGCAGGACTACTATCTGATAAAAGCTCATTTTTATTCTTTGCTCTAACAGTGAAAATTGAATAAATTCTGAACATGCAGCTGCAAGCAAATGGTTTACTAAACCCTCATTTAATGGAACTGTGCTCCACTCGGGGGAATTTGCCCTTGCAGGCCTTAATTACGAAGAGGAAACGCTGTGAGACTCAAAACAGCAGGTCTGCTTTTATTACTGATTTATGTGGGGACTAAGTTCCTGACGTAACGAAAGATAATAACCCAAAATATGCTGTATTACAGATTTATCATAGTCCATCTGAAAGGCAGTATTTTATGCTGTGCCGTTTGAAGCTTATTTTCAATACATAAAGTCTGTCTTGCCTGAACAAATATATGAGTTTCTCCAAAGTTTATAATAGAGATGACCTTGTGGGGGGGTTGTGACTCAGTTGTAAAGACAGTCAAGTTATATTTACAAAGTAAGCACTTCAGTCACAGCTCCTGCTCTCTACATTTTGTCAACTCTGAACCCTACAGTGTTGCTGACAGCATAGCCAGCAATGCATGACTGTTTGTAAATGAGTATCTTTCATAATTACATTAACATGTGGTTGTGCTTATTTTGGCACAATTTTTGAGTTAGGCTCTGTCTTTGGCTGCATTCACATTATGAAGCTTAATGTTCAGATCTGATTTTCTATTTAATTACCTCCGCCAAGGAGGTTATGTTTTTTGCGGCCATATGTTTGTTTCTTTGTATGTTTGTTTGTTTTTTAGCAAGATTAAGCAAAAAACTACTGGATGGATTTTGCTGAAATTTTCAGGAGATGTTGGTAATGGCCCAACTTAAAAATGGTGTGATCCAGTTAATCGCCATTAGTGAACGGTCATTTTTGCTCAATAACTGTCTAACTAATAAGTGCTTTCTAGTTGTTATTTTACTGTTGGGATATGTCATGCCAATGCATTTCAACTCATCCGAGTCTTGCAGGACATAATTAACAAGAAGTTTCAGGTGCTTCAATCATAAGACAGTAGTAGGACAGTAGATAGTAAAAGAACTGGATGAGGCCATGTCATAGGAGCCTTTGGAACACCGCTGATGCTCTCCAATTGATGCTGCCACACTGCCAGTGCCATCTCAACCAATTTGTGCTCCATCTACTCACAAAGAGGTTGCGTTGAGGTGGGACTTAAGGTCGACTGACTAATAGTAAAGCCACATTACCAGCACTGGAAATCCTCAATAAATCCTCCATAAAAGACAAACAGGTACAATCTAAAAAAAAAATCAACCCAGCCAGTATATCTTTAAAGACATTCACAGAAACATCTCTAATCCAAAATGAGAGACCAATCTTGAGGCCAATACATCAAAGGTCTGTGAGATATAAGTAAAGTAAGTAAGTGACTAGAAATTAATTTAGTGTAGTGTAGTAATGACAGTTTCAGTTGTGCACCTAGGCCTGTCAAAGGGCTTTAAGATAAATTTAACCTTCCCAAAGACCACAAATCAATTAAAGTGCAATAAAGCTGAAATGCAAATTCAAAGGCATGTCAAATGCAAGGTAAATGCAACCTCAGTAAAGCTGTGTTTCCACCAAGAAGTCCAGTTCAGTTTGGCTCGTTTGCATTTACTGATGTTTCCACAGTTGGATAGGGAGAAAAGGTACCTAAATAACAAACCCATGTTGTCCCACTTTTTGGCATCCCCCTGAAAAGGTGCTGAACGTACCAAACAGACCCTAAAAAATGGAGCTAAAAGTGCTGCAGTCTTTTGATTGGTCACAAAAAATGTCAATCTTTATGCGACAGCAGTGAAAACATGTTCAAATAAGCTGTGATTTTAGAGCTATTTGCCCTGTGCTGTTGTTGTAAAGAATTTCTGCACGAAACAATGCGCCAGAGTACTGAGGTGCTGGAAGTCCTCCACTATGTCTCTTTGTTAACGATCTACAGCAGACTAATTACTTGGAAACCAGTCAGTGCATTTAACCATGTAGACATAGTCAAGCAGCAGTTCTGTCATTGTCTGACAGCCTTAAAGGTTTTTTAAAAAACACATTCAAGTGCAGTATTAAATCATCATTCACAGATATTTTTTATCTACACAATACAATAATTATTCTTACAGCAAAACCAAAGGACAGTATATCTAAACAACAAACTGAATGCCATTTAGAGTCTTTATAAAAGTCCTCAAGGCAGCTGAACACAGAGAAATAACCATACTATTGCAAATTAAAAACAATTAAAACACTCAGATACTTCAATAATCAGGCATTAAAATCCCTGACCTTTCTGCGAAATTCCCCATTTTGAAATCAAATTAGGTGACCTACGTGAATCCTGTAAATCCGATGAGTTTTTTTTTTGTTTTTTTTGTTGGTGGGGGGGAAATGGACGGGACATGGAGGTATACGAACATGTGTGCACGCCTGAAAGGAGCCTTGAATTCGATAAAAACATTCACTACAAGCGCGAGAGCAGGGAAATATTAGTGCAAGAGGCTCCGCTGTGTGCCGGAGAACGGAAAGACGCGCAGCGCACAGGACAGGGATCCTGAATCAGTTTGTGTGTTTAATTCAAACGGTGTGTCGTTGGCTCATGTGCACGGTTTATGTGAACACAATGATTTAAAAAATGACGAGTCAGCCTTTTGGTGAAACACAACATTCCTGAGCAGTCCAGCTCTTGTTTTCACTTACTTTTCCTAAATGATAAATTTATCCTGAGGTATCCTGCATCACTTATTCTCCATGATATTAGAGCAGTCTGTAAAGGATCAAGCTCCCAATGCAGTCAGCTAATGCAGTGGTTCTCAACCTGTGGGTCGAGGCCAAAGTTTGTCTCAGAGCTGTTTTCAGTGGACGGTGTATAAGTCAGGTAAAAATGTGGCAAACATGTCTTTAATGTACAGAGCCCCTGAGCGGACAAATTTCCACACATTTTATTTCACTCTGTTGTGCTGTGTCAGGTACATATTAGCTGTTCTCTCAGGATCTCGACATATCCTGTTATCTTAGCATAGAAATTGGGGTTTTCCTGTGACAAACTTTTGACTTGAGATGTATAGAGAACAACAAAAATATAAATGTTATGATGGGAAACATAGTGAGTAAGATTTATGGATGTATGATCTCCCAGGGCTCTCATTATTATTTAATGTTTATAACATTTTTTCTCCAGTCTCTTTGCACAAAGCCATGTTTTTTTCAATCTTAGGTCCAAACTGAAATGTTATTTTACTAAACAAATTAAAGTGGTTGATCTTTTTGAGATTTGGGTCATGATGACTGTTAAGATGGTGATTGTTTGAAGAGTCATCCCTTCAGTGTATGTTTCATCTAAAAAGTGAAAATATCAGTGTTTCCTCCCACTTCCCAAATTAACTAATGATAAAAGCTTTTATGCATTTCCAGCAAAAGGACAGAGTCACCCCCAGAATTTAATAGGTACTTTATTAACCATTCATGCTGTCTTGTAATTCTGCTTGATTTTTCTCTCAAAATGCATCAGATTGATGCTTTTAAATATGAAATATTCAAAATTTCCTTCCGGGGGAGCATGCCCACAGACCCCCCTGGAGAGGTTATTGCCTCCTCACCTTTTTCAACCCTGGCCCGTTTTCATGCCTGAATAATGCTGTTAAGAGCATGGTAATCATTTTCTTTTCAAAAACTGACAACTTTTCATTTTTGTTATTATTTCAAAGCAAAGCAAACTTGTCTCAACTCATTGGAATAATATCACAGCAGCTCTCAATGTCCTTTCTCCTATGCTGGGAAACCAGATAATTGCTGACGTCAGACAATTCACTGACAACACCTTTCAGGGCAGCAAAAAACAGAGAAGGGATTAATCTGGAGGTGTACAGCTTAATCAGCATTCTGTCTGAAGTAGTTCTGAAAAAGCATGAACGTAACACAATGGAGGAATAACAACACAAAAACATCCAGAAGGCAGTTTGGATACATTACCTGAAGCCAATGATGTACAGAGTCTCATTGGCTTTGCTTATTCTAAAGGTTACTACTGTATTTGTTCCATTGAGAGGACAGGACTCAGTGACAGATTGATCTGCCTGAGATCAGAGGCATTAACTTGTGTGTTCAGTTAATGACAGCTGTTTGGAATCAGCGTCCTCTTAAGACAAACAAACTTACTTTGTTTCTTTTCCTAAATATATCAGAACCTAGCTGTGGCATTATTGCGTAAAGGCACTGTGAATTGGGCTACAGTCTGATATTTAGGGCAGGATGCCAGAAGTTGAGCTCTTTTTCCATCAGCTGGATGTCACAGTGGGGACAGATTCTGTCCTCCTGAGGGAGCCGGCTCTTTTTTTGACCTGTCTCTATGGCTTATCTGTGGACAATGAGTCTGTACTTGGTCAGGACTTTTCTAAGTGAAGAACCTTTTACAGAACTCAGGTAGTCTGCCAGTTTGTATTCTTACTCATTTGTACACTTACTCAGCCAGTTGGCCTTAAAGGTCAGATGTCCTTCAAAAACAAATTTCTTTGCTTGTAATGTTGTAAGAAGGGAGCAGAAGAACACATTTTACTAAACTTTAGGTTCACACTGAAATGCACTAAGCCTCTTAAAGAAAATACTCATCAAAACGTTTCTCTACTTCCTGAGGTTTAAAATGTAATAGCTATACAGCCTCCACTGCCTAAAGAAGTAGCTGGCTCCAGAAAGGCCTTCTAAATGAGCCCTCAATGTAATCTGATATTATGCATATATTAAACAAATGCTGGACCTGTAGTGTCAGCACTGGTGTCCTTGACCTGGCATCAGTTACTACACTTACTAGAAAAATAAGAGAAGAAGATGTAAAAAGTTTGATAATAATATTCTTAAAGCTGACTGAAATAAACCCAAGAAAGTTTATATTACAAAAAAGGCTCATACCATTTTACTAAGAGGTGGCCTCCATTATGAAACATGCAGCAACTCACTCCTGATCCTGATCGCTCCTTATCTTTCGACAAACACACCCTTTGGCATTAATGGGAGCACACATCATTTGCTATTTCACCAGCCTCAGGGCATGGTATATAAATGACACTTGCGTCAGGGAAAAATAAGGGTAGACACCTGCACTTCACACCAAAAAAGTTTTTAATGATAACAGGATCATGAAAACAAATAAGCAAAGAGTAACAGAATCATCTCAATTTGAAAAAGTTTGGAATTACCTATCACTACTTTTTAGCCAATCAGAGCAGGGAAATCACTCTGGAAACAGCATACTGCAGGAAATTAGGCATGAAAAATGAAGTGCCATTAAATAATCAGGCCCCTGATGACTTATTTGGAAGGATGGATTTAGAAATAAAGTTTGCACAAACATTTGACTTTTTTCACCTTTATGTAAACATTGAGCACACATATCTTCAGGATTATAGAATTTGAACCTATCTTTCTGGGACTAACATTTGTTTGAATGCTCAACAGTTTAAAAACTCAGGAAACTCAACATTGAAGCACAGCACTGCACCAAGGCCAGAATGTTTTTGTTGCATTAAATCATTTTTTCAGTGAACAAAACAAAATGTTTTTTGTTGTGTTATGAATTTGATCAAAGGAGTTATCTCAATATTCTTAAGTTTTTTTTATGTAAAGTTGGTCTAATTTCTAAACTTAACGTGGTTCACACTTCAAGTTAAAAGATTTTGGTGCAAAACTAGCACAGTAGTAAGCAAACACAACATATCCTAGCTATGCTGCAACTGGTCTGGGTTTGAATCCTGCCTATGATTGTTTTTAAGCAGTTTTTCTCCCAACTCAAAATATTGAGTTTTAATCCAAAACTCAAAAATCTATTGCAGACTGTTACCTTGAAATTTTGGGTTTTCTGGACTTTTTTTCACAGTGCTTGTTCTTGAGGCATCATTTCATCATATTTTTCCAAATATCCTACAACAATCTCAGCTTTAGCCCAAGGATTAAATACTTCAAAACAGAGAAAAAGGGATCCAGAAGAACTGATTACCTGCTTTGTTTGTACTCCCGTGACCTCAAAGCTTCATTTTCTTAAGGGTTTAGAGGAAGAATTCGAAATAATAACTCAAGCTAGCGCTTTCAAAAACCACAAACCATTTCATTCATTCACTCAACCATTTTTCTATACCACTTATCCCTTTTGAGGTCACAGTGTGGCTGGAGCATGTCCAAGCAGACCAAACTATTTCAATTGGATGAAAAACACATTGTATTCAGTATGACCACACTTGTACTGCGACTTTACAAATGAGAATTTAATCAAATTTAATCAAAATGTTGCCATGGCACATCAACGAACTGAGATTGTTAATAATGACATGACTTCTTCATGAAAAGTTAATGTACTTTACCACACTGACGGTTAGTAATTATTAGTTTTAAAAGAGATGAAGAACCAAAAGGAAACTCTTGTTTACTTGAAAATCAACAACTTTATAAAAGTTTAATGTTTGTTAATTCAGAGCAGAAAGCCAGATGACAAAGTGGTCTTTAAGGCTAAAAGCTTTTTAGAAAATCCAACTTTGTTTTTTCCTAGCAAGGCCATTCATTGCTGAAGGACCAATAATGAAAAAATATGTTGTTTCTCTGAAAGCAAACACAATCTGTGTTTACTTTTTTTGTCTGTCTCAGGACATAGCCTCCAGCCAACAGAACTGCAACAGTCTGGTTTTAAATGCTCTTTTGATTGTTTCAGAGTAGTTAGAAAAAGAAGAGGAGGTTTGAGAAGTGCAGATTAGCAGCCAGAGAGCATAATCGTTACAGACTAAGTTTTTGTGATGGACACAGATGGCATGTTAGTGAAAAACTAAGACAGAATGAAGGACAGGACATTATGGGAGAGTAATGTAGTCAGGCAGGAGTAACAATAAATTAGATGAGCAGGATATTTTTCATCACAGAAAAAAGTCAAATAAAATTTAGATGTTTGATCTTCAGAATGTAGTCAAGGTGTTAAAGAAAAACAGTTTTACCCTTACGATCAGTGTGAATAAGTATTTTAACAATATCTGTCACTTGTAAAATTAGTTTTGGCTAATTTAATTTCAATATCAACATTTTGTCTTTATTTTCATAATTTCCACTTCATTTTTGTTGCTTTAATTTTGTCACATGCATTTTTACATATAAAATCTGTAACTTTATTTCCACAAAACCTACTTTGTTTTTGATTTTGGTTTTGACACTCTTTACTTAATTCTAGTCACTCTTGACTTTATGGTCAACATGTTGACTTTAACCTTGTCATTTCAGCTATTATGAACAGTCTGATTTTAGAATCCACATTTTAAGTTGATCTAAATTCCACTTAATTTTAAACATTTCAATTTTATCCTCATCAATTTAGTTTTGTTATCCATAAGTTAACTATATTATGAACATTGTGACTACATAATTTTTCCCCATATTCAAAATATTTCAATATTTATACATTTTTTAACATGTTCACTTTATTATCAACATAGTGACTTTATTATTGACAAAAAGAGTAACAGAGTGTTCATTGTTGACATTTTTACTCAATTATCTTCTTTTTGTGATTTTTTTAATGCACTTTGGTAGTACAGCTTGGTAGTGGAAAATCAATTGGATGTTAACAAACTGTTTTTGGAGTGTGATGACCCCACACTGTTTTTGTGGTTTGTTTTCTCCCACAATTCCTTTGATTCTGCTGAGAGTTTGGTACCATGTATAGCAATGTATAGCATTAGCGTCTTTCCCAAGATTTCTGAATAGAGAGAGAAGTCAAGCTCATGCCATGAACCTCACACAACCCACTGCAAATAACCCGGATTATCCCTTTAATGTCCTTTTTTAACTTTTATTGTCATATCCACTTCTTTCATTTTTTTCCATTTTATTCTTCTCATTCAGACTTTGCTGTTGACATTTTGTCTCTTTTCTCACCATTTTGACTTGAAAATATTTTGAATGTGCATTTATTGGTGTGACATTTCAACAGATTCCTCTCTGGATTTCTCTCTCATGTGCATTTAGGATGGCTCTTATGTCAGAGTGGGAACAGAAAGTTTGACCATCACCCCTTTGCAGCCATGAGCATACCTGTGCAGCCTGCCTGTGCATTGTCTATCTGAGAGAAACACTGATATGGCAGAGTAATTGACTCACAACTATATTATCTGGTTGTGTAATCTGCTCTAGACTTTTATCTTGGTATGCTTTCAGTCACACATACAACACATTGACATTTCTTTAAACCCAAACCTGACACACGATATGACCACTCAATATATTTCACTTGTCCATCTGGGAAAAAGCCCAGAGAAAGTGTTTGCGGTGGAGCAGAACCTTTAAAAGCAAATCTGGCAGGTGATTGGACAATCATGCCATCAATCACTTTCATTACAGGCTAGTGAGATAATGTAGTAGGCTACTCCCACCTCTTTCTGCTCTAAAGGACTCTGTTGGCCAGTGCCCAACAGAGGGGCTACCCAATATGAATCTGTCTGATTACAGACATTAAATGAGGTCCAGCTGCTGTGCAAGCTTAGTTAAGACATTAAATGCTGTTGTAAAATATTTAGAAGCTGTCTCCAGAGCATTTTAAGAACTAAATCGATAGTATAAAGTTGCTTAATTTTCCATCAGTGATCAAAATAAGTGAAATCTTTTTTCATGTTTAATAGCAGATGTGGGACAAGGACAAAACCTTCTGGCTTTCCAAGCCTGGTGTAAACATTTTTGAAACAGTTTCCGAAACAGCAATCTGGTTTATAAAAATATAGCATTGTACCAAACAGCTGAAGCAGTTGAATCATTTTGTGTCTTCCAATGTTAAAACAACGCAACAAAAACATCATGTTCTGGCAATTTCACATTAATAAAAGGCTCAATGTGATGAAATGAGTTCCATAAGGTTTACGAGGACCCAAACAGAAAAGGACACAGTTGGAATAATGTCAGCTAATACATCATATTATATGATATGATATGATATGATCACAGGGTGAAACTCAAGCGAACGTGACATCACTGAGCAACAGCGACGGTGACCAAAATGAGGTATTTATGGACACTACTTGATGGGTGACATGATTTCAGTCGCAAAGTCGTGTTTGGTGTGAACGCAGCTTAAAGGTGTGTTCACACCAAACATGACTTGGGCGACCTCGGTGATCACTCTCCATGCAGAGTCAATGTACAGCCACGATCAGCCATGACCACGTGCGACCAGATCTCTCATGCAACAGACAAGATCTGGGCAACTTAGTCGCATCTTTGGAGACATGGGGGCGGCATCCCTGTTGCTTCAGATGGAAACTCTGGGGTCGCTTTGGACGTGGACCAGGTCGCCGTGCTCGGTCGCCAAAGTTGAAAAATTCAATCTTTTCAGGCGATGTCGCACCACGAGAGCCAATCAGCGTTGTGTGGGTGCTTGATGACACCTGTCATGTCCATCACATTAGATAGTGAGTACATTAGGTCTGCCTAGATGGACCACAGTAAACCTCGATGATGCTGCTGCAGGGCCATCGGCTGCAGTGTTTTGTGGTTGGTAGGTGAGTGAAAAGGATCCAGCTGGAATAATGTCAGTTAATACATCCTATTATATGATACGATTGCGGGGTGAAACTCGAGTGGGCGTGGTGTCACTGAGCAACGGCGACAGCAACAAAATTTGCTATTTGTACAGGCGACAGGACCTGGGTTTGCAACGCGATCTTGGTCACGTGTGAATACGCCTTAACATAAAAAATTCACTCACCACAGAGTCTTCACACTCAACCATTATTTCTCAGATGGGAGGGCATGAAATCCAAGGTAGGGAAGGCAACACATCATGGGTACGTGGCTAGCCTGGCAAGGGACATGGTGAAATTGGTAGCCAATTTACTTTGTCTGAACTTTTTGTCATGACTTTGGTTATACTTCAAGATTTATGACAATTTATTTAAGTTGTGAATATTGTAAGTGGTAACACTTGTTAAAGGGATAGTTCCACTATCAAGCAGCTTTGTTTTGACAGCTACTTCAGTACACACTACAACCTGTGTGTCCTTCTGCCAGAGCTGTACTGACCTGGTCTCACTCTCGTTTTACAGAGAATCCTCATATCACTAGATGCCCAATAAAGATTACTTAAATTTACAAAAGTTTCAAGATTACTTTCCTGCTGACCAGGCACAGTAATTATGATAACATGTGTTATTCTAGTTCAGTATACCCCCCCCCAACAACAAGCATACAATGTGTTTTCATCAAGTTAACTAATTATTAAAATATGTCTTCATACAATAAACATTCATTCATCACCGAATGCTTATTCTGAAGACAGACTTTCATTCATCTCCTCTGGTTTTTCTTTGCAGTCTATGAAACTGAGAATGTGGTCCATATAAGTAAAAATGACTTAAGCTGCCTACACACGGAACGAGACTTTGTGACCTGGGCGACCACTCTCCATGTAAAGTCAATGTACTCTCGTGATGGGGCTGGGCTAACCCTCCCGTGATGCAACAAACGCGCTCAGGGGCGACCGTGTCGCTTGTCACTCATCGCTTGGTCGCCAAAGTTGAAAAGTCTGAACTCACAGTCAGCGTTGTGTGGGTGTGTAACATTACCCATGACAGACTGTTTTTATTCTGGTTCACAGAGTAACAATCCATGTCTGTGTGGGAAACATTTGTTAGTGAGTACATAAGTTCCGCCTAGACGGACTGCAGGGAACTCACAGACGATGCTGCTGCTGCAGGGCCATCAGCTGCAGTGTTTTGTGGTTGGTGGGTGAGTGAAAAGGATATAGTTGGAATAATGTCAGCTAATACATATATGATATGACATGATATGATATGATCGCGGGGTGAAACTCGAGCAGACGTGACGTCACTGTGCGACAGTTACCAAAATGAGGTATTTATGGACAGGCGACGCTACTTGGGTGGGCGACGTGATTTCAGTCGCAAAGACGCATTAGGTATGAACGCAGCTTTAGACTGTTGAATGACTTTTTTTCTTGCCCTCCAGCTCCCATACCAGTGTCCGTTATTTCCTCACTCACACCTGTTGACTCTCCATCTACAGAAGTTTCTACTGTATACTCCAGTGCATACAAGCATTCCCAAGTATCAGAAGTTTACAGCTGTCATATTCACCGCAGAAATTGCACATTTATCGAGTTTAGTATAAGTTGTTTCATGTTGTGAAGCCTGCAGACTGTAGCTGGTCTATACTGCTGACAGATGGGCTATACCCTGTATCAAATAGTGCCAAAACAAATTGGCTTGGTTGCAGATAAGTCATTGTAAGATGTTGAAAATATCAATCATCCTTCCCTTCATGTTTTCATGGATGTTGTTTATGCTATTGCAATTTACCTTATACACCCTCACCTCAAAAATCACAAATTATCCCTCTAAATAAAGGTTAGTGTAAGAGTATAAACAACTAGAAGTACTCTGAGAGCACAAACCTCCTTATTGAGTTATCTTTATTGGCAGACAAAGAAATATATGAAGAAAAACACCTCCTGTATTCTTGGTCTAAATAAGTAATCAATACAAGAAGATAAAATGAACTTGTTTGATCTAGCACAAACCTCTGCCAAGGCATATCTGACTCTATATGCCTGTTTACAAATCCTTTAAAATATTCCAGGATTCGCATCCAGATTCAGGTTTGGGTGACCTTCAAAATCTAATCTCTTCTTCCTTTAGTTATAACTATCATCTCTGAAAATTTAATCAGGTGCCAGCAAGAATAGCATCCTTGGGCAGTTTATAATCACTGCTGGCATTTGAAGTACATGTTCTTTGTGGACATAAAAGGGCAGATGAGTAGTTTGGTTTAATGCTGAATGGAGAAATTAGTATTCACATACCTGAATGTCATTAAACATTTCTGCAACCTCTCAAGCTGTTATTAAGCTATAAGCTGTAAGCTATATTTTAGAGGGGGAAGGGGCACAAACAACACAAGAAAATGAGAACCCTCGGGTTGAAGAAATGGAGGCTGTGTGACTATGGATGAGAGTATCAATATTGAGTATTAAAGTATCAATGCTTTTACAACTCTGTTGGTATTGATCACTTCTCTAAAGTACCAGTACCAATAGAGTACTCAAACAAAATGTGTATCAGTGGAGTTCCATGAACTGTTTTCTGTCTTTCTCTCTTTCTTTGTCAAGGCGGCGCCATTTTCTGTGTCATGTTACTGTGGAGACCAATCAGACATATCAAACGGCACCCAGCTGCACTTGCAAGCTTACACACAGACACATAACACAGTTTTATGGCAAAGTAAATAAGGAATGACAGAAAAAAAAAACACCGTTTTATGCAGCACTACTCTTCACACAATATTCTAAAGTCATTTCTCAAATAAATTAAGATGGATTGTTTAGTTTAAAAAGATTTGAAAATCAGTGCAATTTAAGCCTTCATTAGTGAAGTTGTTTCATTTGAATTTATACCCATTGAATGATTATCAATTCATTAAAAAAAACATGATACTTAAGTCAGTAATGGAGGAACATAATAACTTTGGAAGACTTGGAACTAAACTCACTTTAGATGGGCAACAGTCTAGACTAGATGTTTTATTTATGTGCTTTTGGTCAATGAAAAACATTATTCATCAACATATTGTATGATGATCCATATCAGTATTAGTATCAGTAATCATAAATACAGCAAAAAGTATTGTCATCATATTGAGTTGTAAAAAAAAAATGGATTAACCTGACACACCAGGCCGACCATTCAATATACACTATACAGAATATATTTCATTAATAAATCTTGGCACCAGCCAGTAGAAAGTTCTTGGGAAGTGCACAACCTTTCAAAATCATATCTGGCATGTGATTGGACAATCATTCTGTCAATCTCATTTATTACAGACCAATCAGATAATGTAGTAGGTGGGGGCTACTGCAATACTGCAGAGTTCAAACCAAAAACATCCTCCCTATGGAGAAATGCTTTCAGTGTTGTTGTTGTTTTTTTATTTTTATTTAATAAAGAAATGCTGTACAGATCACACAAAACTGCTACTGAAGCTGTTAGCATCAATGCTAGTCTCTGTACAAGCAGTCACTTCCTGCTGGCACCTCGCTTGTAGCTCCCACCTTGTCCTGCTCTAAAGGACCCTGATTGGGCTGTGCTGCTTTGGACCGAGCACAGTCGTGTGTGTTGGCAAGATGGATCTGCCTGAATACAGACATTAAATCAAGTGGCTCCAACTGAACAGGTTACATCACTTTGTGTGACAGAAGAAAACGTTAATTTAAGGTCATTTATCAGAAATAATGTAAATAGGACTTTTTCTCCCATCAGTGATTTATTTTTATATTGATGTTTGCTTCTCTTTTCTGTGCCATTTCAGGAGGTAAAGTACTTCCAGTTTCCCGGAGAGCTGCTGATGAGGATGTTGAAAATGCTCATTTTGCCTCTCGTCGTATCCAGGTAGGAGCAGCACAACTCCAATCACGCCCATGCAAAAACACACAGAAAACATGAACATAGTGCTTGCTGAATATCAAATACAAGAAACACAGCAATTTAGGCAGATGATAATTTTAATAGCTTGAAGGAAAAGGTCAGGAATAAATTAAGACTAATTGAGCTGTAAACAACACTAATGTGAGTCTGTTCTGAACCTAACCAGTCACCTGTTTTGATGGTGACTTATAGTTAAAGTTATAGTTTAAGCATAAAAAGCATTTACTCAAATCATCAACCAACATAAATGTGCTGAGCTATAAAACAGAGCTTACTGAGGGAAGCTTATTCTCATTGCAGCCTGTTTTTTTTTTTTTAAATTAACATCTAAAATAAGATTCACCAAAGGCAGCACCATGTTCCCTTTGGCTGCAGTTAATACTCTTAAAATGCAATTGGAGATAGTGACCTTAAGTGCTTCACATCTTTGCCTGGAAATATGAATAACATTACCCAAGCTGTGTTCAATTTGTGAGCAATTTGAGTGTCCTTCTGGGAGAGAAAGAGACTGAGAGAGACTGAGAGGTGTTTTGTGCTGGCCTCAGCGCATGGATGAATATTTGTTTCGTCCTCTACATTTTGTATGTGGTAATTATAGTCTTTATGTGGTCAAAGTACTGGGATTTCTATCATTGTCTTATGGTGGGTTTCCTTGTCTATTTACTTTGGTTGGAATCATTGACCAATATGTGTCATTGGTGTATTATTGGTTTGTTTGGACTGCGTTCACATAGGGACATTAACAAGGGAATTGAGATGTATGATGTGAAAGACTCTGTCCACACATAGATACGTTGAACGCAGCTTTTTCAGCATGTTTTTTCCTTCTGTCACCAGGTAAACAGCATTTTAAGTCACTGCACATGCACATTTTGGAACAATCCTGCCAAGATGGAGATATTTTTTAAATTCATTTATGGGTGTTGTGGGCAGGAAAACTGGTGTTAGGGACTTCAGTGTCATACTCTGCGTGACCTCTTGACAGGATGATGTATATGTCACTGTTTTTCCCATGTGTTGCAACAGGCATTGATAAACTGTCCCCATTTTATGCTAACACATGCTTTCTGTTGCTCCATCATGACGCTGCATTAAAAAAAAAAAACACGCCTTCATTTTGGACAAGACCTGGTGTTATTGTTTCACAAGTGATCGCGTTGACCAATGACCCATGGCAGCTTGTGCCTGTGGTTGTCGTGGTTACAACATAAGTTAAAACCAAAAAGAGTACACACAAAACTTTTTATAACAGAATTCGATTGAAATTGTAAGATATGTCTTGGAATGAAATATAAAGAAAGAAATGTTTCTCAATTTGCTCAGTATGCTAGCTAACACCAATTAACATTGCTGTAAGTTAATTCGGAATCGTAATTAAGTTTGACTTGTGATTGAAAAAGAAAAGAAAACAACTTGGTTTTTAAGCAGTAAAACTGAAAAGCCATTTTTTTGTATATCACGGACATAGTTACAAGGTAATAAACAGCATTTAACGGTGCATTTTTTTGTTTTCGTGTGGATTAAGTTTTTTTTTTTTACTTAAATTTACTTTTAAAAAACGAGGGAGGAAAATCTCAGTTTTTTAAATAACTGCCTATGTGTGGACGTAGCCTAAGAGGAGTTCCTTCTTCCTGGTTGTGATTTCATGAGACAAATGACTCCTGCCTGGCCGTGGCAGATCCAACATGATGCAGTACAGTTTCAACTATTTAAGAGGTGATGGTTATGACTCTGGTTTATTTAATTTTTATGACTGCTAGAGTGCATTCACAATCCCTAATGTTCAAAAAAAATCTTGAACACATATTGAGCACTGAGCTGCTATATGCCATACCTGCTCTACAGCATTGCACTCATGGACACTAAAATTGGTGCACCCAGTCAATGGCAAGATAAAGCAAATGCTTGCTCAGCTAATTACATGGTAGAGACTCAATTAGGGGCATATCAATGATCATATAAATGATTAAATAAATCATATAAATAATAGTTCAAAATGAGCAACAAAGCATGGTTGTTTGGGCTAGATGAGTTGGCCTGAGTAGTTCAGGAACTGCAGATCTACTAAGAGTTTCATGGACCAGTATCTCGAGGGTTCACAGTGAATGTTCAAAAAGAGGAAAAATCCACAAAGCATCAGTTCTCTGGGTGAAAATGTTTTTTTTTTTCATGTTATGGCCCTCTGTCCACACTTTTACAGCAATGCAGAGATGCACTGCAGTAAGATTTTAGATCTTTATAACAATCTACACTGATTTCCTGTAATATTATTTTTTTAATTCTGACAGATTCACCTGTTTGGATTTAAAATCACGTTTCCTCACAGTCTCATGTTTTTTTAATGCTCTGCTGTTTTTTTAATGCCCTGCTGATCTGATTTTTGCCTCTGATGATTCAGTGATTGATGTTCATGAGAGGCACACACCTAGTTAAGATTTTCCCAGCATCCTTATGACCTTTCTATAACATAAGGATCAAAACATGTCGATTTATATCAAAGCAAACCTGATGCCCTTTTTTAGCTGTGGATGCAGTTTTAGATGTGCACAGCCTGCCAGATTCTCCAGTATGACTATTTTAGGCCCAAATCTCTCAGTCGCCTGCCTGAGGTCACTGATGTCCAACGCACACGCACACAAAAAACTCCCAAAACAAATCATGCAAACGCACCAGTTACATGCAGGCTGCTTTGCGCAATAAGCTACTTACAATCTATGCAACAGCAAAGACTGGATGAGAAGTTAATCCCCCCTCCCTCACTCTGTCTCTTTCTCTCTGTCTGTCACTCGGCTACCCTGTGCCTCCTTTTCTCTTGTTTATTTCTCTTTTTCTGTCTCCTGTGCCGCTGAAACACAAAGCAGCACATAATACGAGTGCAAAACTGTCTGTTTTCTACACTTAAAGTCCTCTCTTTCAAGATTTAAATTGAGGTTTCCTGCCTTACAAGTTGCACGTGAGGTCTAGAGACGTTAATTACAAGTAATCTGAGACAGTGCATGCAGGCAGAAGGCCAAACTTAGCCAAGCACACACACAGGAGTGTCGAAGCAATTAGGGCAAACATTTAACACTTTAAGGCATGGGCTCAGGCTGCAGGAGTTCTTCTCAGGTGTACTTCTGGTGCATGCCTGACTAGATAGAGACAATTATGTGCAATGAAAGTAGAAGTTATTGCTTGTTAGTTCACAGTTGCTTTGTTCTGTGAAGAAGCTCCAACAAATCATTTGTAGTGTATGTGTGAATTTTTGAAACTCAGCCACAGTCTCAGACATGGTCACTTCTCTCTTTATTCCTCTCTCTTGGTTGAGTCTTCCTTTCTCTGATTACAGCAGTGTGCGTATCTAGATCAGGATGTAGTGACCAGCTGGTTGACACAGTGTATGGTACAGCAAGGTTTATCTAGCGGTGAATATCAACAGCAGTCCTATAGCCCGCCTGTCCCCATTTTTCTCTCCCCTCCCAGTGCCATCTGCCCAACCAGCCAAAGCGGAAACCAGATTATCCCACAGGCGCGTCATGCAGAATCAATGGCCACTCTGCTTACAGCCTCCTTATGTTGCATGAGTCTTTATTTTGCCTTTGTAATTAGAGTGCTGCAATTGTTCTGAACATTTTTAAATAAATACACACTTACATATTTTTCTGTGGATATTAAGGGGAAAGGCCATTTATTCATGCAGCACTCATTCAGCAATTCTTATTTATTATTTATTTGCTGAGATCTGCAGGTCAAAGGTGAAGAGCAGTTTAATGATATGTAGGATCCACACAAACATATGGCCATTCCAGACTGCTTTCACTTAGCTTATAACCCCCAGCTAGCTTTTATTTTTCAAAGATGTTCAAAACGGGTTCAAAGGTGAAAGTTTATACACCAGCTGTTGATTATGTATCTATTTTTAACCTGTAAATCTGCTTAGGTCATGAGGCATGCCACACAATTGCACACGAATTGAGGAGATTTCCAAGTCTTTCGTTACCTGCATACAGCTGATCTGCTGTGGCAGAAGTAATTCTTGGTCTTTGTATGGGTCCAGGTCATTTGCCCAGAGCAAAATTTGGTTGGTATCAAAAAGGTCAAAATGATGTTTTAGTAAATCAAATCCATAGGTGTCACTAAAAGATCTTTAGCTGAACTTTTCACTCTGAACTCTAAATCTGTAGGTGAAACTTGTTGAGTCAATCACCCTGCCTGTCCATTTTTGGACAAGAACCAACAGATGCCAAAAGCCTCAGTGCTCAGGAGTCTTTTTTATTTTTGTGTTCGAGCCTAAATGTCTGCACCTCAAGGCCTTTTTCTTCTAAACAGTTCTTTGCACTTTGTTTCTGGAGTACCTTATTCAATCACTGCCCAGACAGTTTATTGGAAAGTTTCCTTAGTCCCTACCAGAATTTTACCAGTTAAAAGAAGATGTTAAACATTGAGCCAAATAGTCTTGAACTAAAATTAGTTCCAGCAATGTAATAGCATAACACAGAACAGTTTCTTGATAGTATGTCTCAGCAAAGTCGTACATTAACTGGATTACCCACACAGATAAGGCAACCATGTGTGTTACAAGTTAATCATTATAGCAGGTCTGTTGGCTTTTTCCCTCTTCGTGTGAAATCTCACCTTGAGGTATTAATGACTTCATCCCTCTCTCTCTAAGCCAATCTCCAACCCCATGGTGAAGCTAATGTCGCAGATATGATGAGAGAAATGACTTGTTTGTCTGAATGATTGGTGCTTAGATGTACAATTTACTGGAACAGCATGTATATAATTTGGACAGAGCGCTTAAATCACATGTGAGGAAGCATAAGGAGGTTCAATAATTCCCCTGACTAAGATTTGCTTGGCTGCTTTCTATTTCTTATCTGACAAATGAGCTTGCAGATCTGTCAAGTTATTAGGTCTGACGGCGTGATTATTCCCACAGAGTCATTCTGTAGAGTGGAAATTGGAGTGTAATTTTCTTGAGATAGCACTAATGCACCAGTGAATGGAGTCAAATGGACCCTGGTGATGGCCTTGCTGAAACATTGAAGTCCTTCTACCATTTTTCACCAAGTCAGGGTGTTCTTAGAAAGACTGTGCTTTATACGTGTGCTCGTTAGCTCACTCAAATGTCAACTTAAACTGTTTCAGGATCATCAGAATGCATCTTTCATTAAACACATCCAGACTCTACATGCACGCTATGATATTTTCACATCTGTCATACTGCCTCACCTCCTGGTCCCAGGCCTCACAAACAACTTTAAAACCAACCATATTCATATACAACCAGACAATAAAAATCATGGACAATAAACCTGCATCACTGTCTCGTATTAGAGAAACATAATATGCTTAGCTTTGAAAGTTTCATTCGCTACTATAATCTTAACATGTTTTTCAAATGCTTACATAGTCTTGTGCCATTTATGCTTGGTGAATTTGCTAGCAGGAATCAGGACTCTTGTCGAGCGAACACACAGACTTCTGTTTACGGTAACTGTCGAATTTCAATGCGCAAAACGTCCTTTGGACAATCAACCTCCTCTGTCACAGGAGCTAAACTCTGGAATAGTCGACCTACTGAGCTGAAAATGCAAACTAACTTTAAAGGCTTCAACAAAGGTATTAAATCATGACTGAAGGAGAAACAATACTGTTCCCACATATAAAACATTTGCTTGTATACATGTTTACCTGAAGGAACCATCTCATTCAGCTTTTTTATTGAACTTGTATTTTTATCTGTTCTGGATATTTTAATTCTGATGTATTTTCTAATGAACTGCATCTTAGGTATCTCTGTTTTTCTAAATTTTTCTTTGTACAACTTTAATCCTCTCCCATGGTCTGGTGTTGAAAATTACCACTGTGCTATAAACACTTACAGCAGTGCATTTGGGACCTGTGTGTATTCAAGTATCACAGCATCAATGTTACTTAGTGCCCATGTCAAATAAACAATAAATAATAAATAATTTTAAACTTCAGCTAAATGCAGCTTCTGGTTACACTGCAGGTACTAAATAATTATGATGATGTCCTCCTTATGGCTACAAATATTTTTCTAAAAGTAGATGATATCAAGAATTCACATGTACAACTCATTGAGAACCCCCTTGTATATATCTGTTGCTGAAAACACCCAATGACACCTTAAGTCCCACAGACTGGTTCCCGAATTATGGCCCACGACGAGTAAGCTCAAGGATCAGGTCACTTTCTGTTCGGAAGAGGTCAAAATCACACTCTAAATAAAGTTAAGTAAAATGTGTCTCAGAGAGTTTATTGGTATTTATGTTTATATTCAACAACCAAGAATCACATAAGGTAGTTTCAGGAGATTTGCTTTATGCCCATACCCTTAATCAAATCGGTATTGATCAAGTTTCATTTTTTTCAAGGTCTCTTTCTGAGGACTTCATATCTAATGCTCATTTCTCTGAGGACTTCTTCTCTCATGTCTTTTATTCTCAGAACTTTTTGTGTGATGCCAATACCTATTTGACTGAATTTCTTAAACCCTTTGGTTTTTTCCTGGCGATTTATTTTCTGGGAACTCTTTTGAAGTGCATTTTTCTGCAGACATCTTCTCTTGATCCTCTAAAGCATTTTTCTCTAATGGCTTCCTCTTGAACCCCTCATGTCTTTTCTTGAAGGTTTTTTTAACTAATTATTTTTTGAAAAGACTTTTTCATCTGCCTCAGGCCTTCATTTCTGCTCATTTTTGCTTGTCTTTTGTCTTATGTTTCCACTAAAGCCATGTTTCTTCAACCTTTTATCCAGGGCTTTATTTTCTGAGCACATTTTTCATGACAAGTTCATTTCAAGACATAATGACTAATGCTTTTTTTCTGAGGCCTTTATGACTAAAGTCTTTTTAAAACATTTCTCATCCTGAGATCTTTTCTTTTTTTTTTTAATACCTTTCAGTCTGATGCTTTTTTTGGGACTTTTTTGTCTGATGCATTTTCTCTCAAGATTTTTTCCTGAACCTTTTATGTTGTGTTGGGTTTTTTTGTCTGGGAAAGTCTTTCTTGGACTTTTTTGATTTTCTGGAGTCTTTTTCCCAGAGGATATTTTTTCTGAGTACTTTTTTGTCTAATGCCTTTTTAAGACCTTTTTACCTCCACCAAGGAGGTTATCTTTTTGCCAGGATCTGTCTGTTTGTCTGTTAGCAAGATTACGCAAAAACTACTGTATGGCTTTACATGAAAATTTTACCAGAGCTGTGGTTTGGTTCAAGGAAGACTCCAATTCATTTTGGTGCTGATCCGATCCAGATTGACATCACAAAAAACATTTAAGTTTACAACGGCAAATCCCATTTCTTTACAGCATTATGGGAATTGTAGTTTATTTGCAAATTGACATCTAGTTTTTCAAGCCTGTGTCACTATATTTCCCAGCTGCCCTTGCAATGCCAGGGAGGAGTTCTCCACGCCACTCCTTCTGCTGTCTCTACTCTGTCTCTCGCATTGTCCCAACCACAGCACCATCCGATTGGTTACACACTCTGGTTACACGCAGAGTCAGGGCATGCCGAACAGCCAATCAGCAGTGAAAGCTGTGTATGCACAGTTCTGCTCACAGACAGTGCGGAGAGGAGGAAGAAATTGCAGATGGAGAAAGCCCGGTGCTGTTCCTGGAGCCTTGGTTTCTAAGAGAAATTAAGGCAGCAGACTGTCCTGAAATTGTAACAAACATCCCAGTCCTCTACAACTCACAACTACTAGTAACATTACTGTGAACCCATTAACGTTATACAAACATGCGCGGCAGCTCTGCTCGCTCGCTGTCCTTCAAGACGTGCCTCTTAATCACTCGAAACAAGGCTACTGATAATGTCAATACGGAAATAGTCCGTCATAGCAGAAGTCTGTGTTAGAGTGTAAAAACCTAACCCCCAAATTCCACATAGAGAGAACACACCGCGCACCGAAGGCACCAACAGGCACCAACAGGCTGGCGACATTGCCCACTGGAAGCACCATGGTGCGCACAACACCAACATCTGTACAAGCAGCAGCAAATTAGTTGAGTCAACAAGTTACAAGACCCACTACTAACTAGGTCACTCTATTGGATGATATTTATATCAACAATAATCACACTTCTTGCAGATTGATATTTTTCATTCCACAATGTGCATATAAAGTAAATATAGAACTATAATGTTGGGTGGAAATCACAATTTATGGAGTGCTTTTCCAGTTGTACAATGTATTTGTTGTCTAAGGACTCATCTTTTGATGATTTTTCTAAGATGTTTTCTTATACTGCCTTTCTATTGAGGCAGTAACTTCTTTCAGTCAGGGTTTCTTTATAAATACTTAATTTCTGATGCCTTTTCTTGTCTTGAGTCTTTTATTCTAAACCCCGTTTTGCCTGATGTTTTCTCTTCAAAGACGAAAGTAACAACAAAGTAGGATGTTGCCCAAACATGTCCACTTTGCACTGAGTGTGTGTCTGTGTGTCCTTACATCACCTTCAATGTTCTGCACTTTTCTGCCTCTATGGTAAATGGTAATACTAAATGAAGAAGAGTTTATATAGCACATTTCTAGTCTCTCTGACTACTCAAAACACATTTTTACCTCAGTCACATCTAAAGACATCACACCCATTCACTCTCTCAGTCAGTCATTGATGGTTCAGTGTTGCTATGTAGGATGTTCATTAGTATTAACTGACACATCCATACCACTGACAGCAGCACTGATTGGAGTGAGAGCAACTTAAGGTTAAGTGTCTTGACCATTGTAATATTGACACATGACAAATGGAGCTCAGCTTGAACCATGACCTCCTGATCACTGGTATAGCACACTATCACATTGAGCCACCGATGCCTCAGGTGGTGCCAACAACTGACAGGCCAAAAGACACCTGACAGATATGTGACCAAAAGCCCATAATGAACAGTCTAACATACACCCTAGATGGCACACACAGACTCTGTGTAGAGAACCATGCCATTGTCACTACTTGCAATCCGTTTCTTAGGATGGTGTCTTGTCATGTGTTGGTTATGTTGCCTTATTTTAAGACCATATTTGTTACAGAATTTTAGACTAGAAACTAGGGACGGGAATTGATAAGATTTTATCAATACCAATGCTATTAACGATCCTGCTAATCGATCCAGTTCTTTAAGGATTCCCTCATTGATTCCTGCAGATTTTCCGTGTGGGCAAATGTTGGCCTGTAGATTTTCAGTGGCAACAATGTCAAACACACAGGTCACAGCATCGATAACTGCTTCTGCAAGTTGCTGGTGTTTCCACTCACTTAAGGTTGTGCAGTAGGCGCCTTTTGTAAAAAATTAAGCCACAATTCTGATCGCTTCTGAACCCTGTCAGTCGAAGGAATTGATAAGGGAATTGATAAGCAAAAAGTCTCGTGATATCGATACTTTGATGGAGCTGTTAACGAGTCTCAACTGCTTTTCAATTCCCATCCCTACTAGAACTGATTTATCTCAAATGTTAACACCCCTGTTTACTTAGTGTTCATAATGTCTAGGGAAAGGATCTCACATTCAGTAAAAGGATGCGAGACAGAATGACCTGTTACCTTGTTGTCTTGTTTATTATCTTAAAGTCAGTGACTCTCCTATTCAACCAAGGCCTTCATGTATGCCCACAACACGCATCTGACCCAGACAATATGACTGTGTTCAGACTCACAACAGTTCTTAGTCAAAAGGCTGGATAGAGCATGGGGCAAGACAAAGGTTTATTTTACCATATATGACAGGACATTCCTATCTATAGCTTACATTGGAGTATAACTAGGGTGCATGAGTCACTGCACTTCTCTGTGCTGTATGTCATTAATCTCCCTTGATTAAGTGTTTTTTTTTTCATAATGCATTTTAATATAAGACATCACAGTCTCTCTGTTTTATTTGCATTCAATTCAATTTACTTCAAGAAATTACAGATCAGTATTTCATTATATTAAACCTGAATTTATGCATATATTGGCAAGGAGTATGTGATGGCATGTTACCGTATTGATCATTTTGATTACAGGCTGAAAGATACCCTACATACTCCTTATGCTGCTTCTGTTGAATGTTTTAGCCCTGGTCTGAAAAGGGGCTTTAAAAGCCTTAAATGGCCTTCAGCAGCAGTCAAATGAAACGCGTTTCCATCAGCCTGGTTTGTGCTGCTTTGTATTCTTGCACATCATATGCTGTAGCACATAGTTGCATTCAGCAGTTTGTGGTCATGACAGCATATGCCTGTCTTATGTCTGTTTTATACTGGTTTATTGGTAGCCGTATAACATGGACACAGTCAACTATTTAGATGAAAATATAAAAAGTGTACTAGATAAGATATGGTTAAAATGGACATCCTTCCTTAAAAAGACCTAATCAATCTGAGGGGTATAAAAATTGAAGATGGTCTCCCCCGACTCCACAATGCAAATGGGATTAATGGTTGTCAACTATACTACAATACCATTGTTTAAACTTATCTCAGAGCTCCTAGGTTCACCCTCCTGCTGATGTGAAAAATCTTTTTGGTTTTTTTGTTAGATACATCCTGTTATTAATGTTTCACAAAGATCTTTCTTCTGTTCTTTGCTAAATACATCTTGTTATAAATGTTTAAAAAAGAAGACTGACCCAGGACCCCCTAAGTACGGGTATAAGTAAGTGTAATTGAAATGTTTTAATTCTGATCTTGTTGGGAGGTCTGCAGGGAGAGGGATAAAAAAAGAGGGTGCTGCATAAAAGAAGGACAATGAGCATTGGAGATGGACAATGAGAGAAGACTGAAATAAGGACACTGGCAGAGAGCAAGGACTCAGTAGAGAAGACACGTATGGAAAGCGAGGATATTACCTGTAAACTGAAGTTTCAAAGATGGACACTGTTAGTAACGATAGACACTATATTATTGTTCTTTGACCTGAAATTGTTGTGAATAATTGAATAATTGTCTTAATGCAACACTCTGAAAATTAAAAAAAAGTGTACTAGAAGCAGAGAATTTTACTGTTAATCATTCAGACTGATGGAGCCATTTTAGTAGCGAGCTAAAGTAAGCAGCAGCAGTACTCACAGCCCAAAGCCCCAAAGGATCCCCATTGTCATCACAACTCAAGACATTTATATTGATTCCACAAAGACATGATATTGGTGTCAATCAAGCATCTAAGTCTGGTGCTGAAAATTGAGGCAATGTGGTTGTGCCAAAAACTGCAAATGTATAAGGGGTAAACATTTACAGTCAGGTTCAACAACTTCAACACTTTAGATGGACCTTTCAACATATTTCACCAGTCCATCTAGGCAACACCCCATAGAAAGTGTTTGGGAACAGATAGAAACTTCCAAAGCATATCCGACAGGTGATTGTCCGCTCATCACATTCATTATGGGCCACCAGATAAAGCAGTAGGCAGGCGCTACTGCGGTGGTGTAACGTAAAAAAACACAAGCAATTTCATAAAACAAACTCTCGCCAAAACCTGTCGGAAGAGGAATGAAAATATACATTCTATCAAAAATGCTTTCAGATCTGACAAAAGTGCTACTGACGCTGTTAGCATCAATGCTAATCGTTGTATGAGCAGTCACTTCCTTCTGTCGTCTTGCTTGTTGCTCCCATCTCTTCCTGATTTAAAGGATGTTGATTGGGCCATGCCACTTCAGGCTGATCACAATCGCTGTAGATTGGAGCTGGGCAAGATTGATCCGCCTGATTACAGACACTTAATCAGGCAGACACATCGTCATTTGATAGCCAGTGCTGGGCTCAAACCCTTGACCTTAAGATTGATGGTTGAGCAAACTATCAGACTGAGTTACTCATGACCTGTCTGTCAGTACGTGAATGTAAAGTTAAGCTGAGAAGGCTTTTACAGCATGGCAGCATTCATGGCTTGGCCTAATAACCATTCAGAGTCTCCTTTGTTGATCAAATGGCTGATGCCACAGCTTTATATAATTCTTTCTTCGGTCAATTGTGTTGATTCACAGATCAATACAGCCTTTGGGGAGTGCAAAAGAGTGTGACACATTGTGGATTTTCTACACAGTGCTTCGCTCCTTTGGTCCCCTCATGCCATTATTCTCCCTCCGACACTAGAGTTGTGGTTTTTGTGTTTTTTCCCAAGGTACACCAAATGCCATGCCAAATCCCCAAGGCACACTTTTTTCATACCCTTGCAAAATAGCCTCTTTTAACATGAGCTACAGTATCTGATTATTCCACGTTTATTTCTATCTACCAAAATCGGCAAACAATTTTATAAATCATGAAGGGTTTAAAATATTAAAAACAGTTTTTATACCAAGACAACCAAATGCCAGCCTCTGGGTTAGAAAAATTACTTTAACTTTTCCAATTTCAATGCAGATTTAATTTTAGTACACTTTTTTTTTAGCAAAAGGAATAAGAGTATCTTTGGTTTTCAAGTGGGAAGTCAAAGGTTTGATGTGAGTGCTAAAGCATTTGAAACTTGATGATGAAGCACAAACATTATATATATATATATATATATATATATATATATATATATATATATATATATATATATATATATATATGTATATATATATATATATATATATATATATATATATATATATATATTTGGGCTTTAAGACATGCCAAAAAGGGTCTGTTTAAATATCTTGCATAACCTGCTTATTCTGTTAATTGCAAAGTCATGTCAGGTTTTATAGGGTTTTTTAAGTTACTAAATTTGCATTTTATACAGACATTTAAACATATAAAGTACTGATGGAGTAAATTAAAACCTTAATTATCAGCTGCTCTATAGCTGTAGTAACAACATTGGTTGTGTAAATATCATAGGCACACCTGGACTTGCAGAGCAGTGTGCCCCGCCACACTGTTGGAGAATCACTGCTCTAGGGAAAGAACTATGGGGGAACAACTTGGAGCACCAACCTGCCTCTGTGCCATTCACAGTAAAGATTGAAATAAATATGACAACTTGGGCAGCATTTTGAACAGGACTCATAAAGTCCTGCTAAGGTGATGTGATCTATACAGAATGAGCCCTGATATAATATTTGCTTTCTGTCAAAATACTTTACGAACAATAAGCTTTAATTAATAATTCATGATTAATAAATATTTATTCTATTATCCTCATTATTGTTGTGTCACATCCCCTTTTTAACGAGAACACCTCCACAAAAGCATTGTCCCCTGTGTTAAGCCTCTTGAACAATGAATAGTCTGGTGCTATTCAAAAGATTTACCTTGCAAAGTTTACAGCCTGTCTTTCAGCTGCTCTTGCATTGTGTTTAAAATATGCAATTTAAAAGTCTTTTCATGAACAATATGTGGTCTGCCAAAGGCCTTGTATATGAAAATCAGCTTTATCTTTGTTTGTTTTAATGTTGTTCTGATTACTTTTTGCAGCATTGTATTCTGTAACCAACTTCTGTCAGAGAAAACAAAAATATTGACTCAATAGTCATGTAACACAATGGTAAAGAATGAGCTATGATTGAGAGTTCATTTTCTTTCTTTTTTTTTACCTAGATTAATGGAACAAATGTTGGGAAGAAAAACAGTGCTGTCAGGAAAAATAAATAAAACTTTGAGCTCTGACTGAAAAGTTTTTGTTTAAAATAATCAAGAGTTTGAATAACATAAAATGACACTTTTTTACCTAATGGTTTGAAAGGAACACACTGATCATTGTACATTAAACTTTGTTCCATTAAGAGCATACACCCAATTCATGTGTTGAGAGCACTGTTGTTGGTCAGCATTCCAGGTCAGGCAACTGAAACAGATGAACAAGAGGTTTATAGTGAATTGTTTGTTTGTTTTTTACAAAAGTAAACAGCAAGGCACTGAGGATGTAACTTGCTCATAAAGATAAAGAAACTGAATCTATAGGTTTACAACAAAATCTTGAGATCAATGCCTGGAATTCCCCTTGGGATTAATAACATACAGTAACATCTAGTTGCCTATCTGGCTAACCGTTGATGCATCTGTCAATCTATCTGTCTATTGATCAATCTATCTATCATTAATTATAACAACCACGTGGCAGCTTTATGCCTTTGCAAGGTTAATGTTGCCAGAAGATGAAAGTAGAAGTGGTGGTAAGGCATTTGGCCCCTTATGTTATTCCTCCTAAATTTAATCAGCTCACAGTTAAGTCCAAGAAACATTGTGGAGCACATTTTTCTAAAGCACATAGTCCAGGAGGTGTATAGGTAAATTCTGCAAATTTGGCAACATAGATTATCAGTACAAAGCCAGGCACAAGGTGTCTTGATTATGTAAGGGTGTGTTTTTGGCATAGCATTGATCAATCAAATCAGGTGTCTGCTCTCATTCCCTTTTAATCTGCCACAGAACCTTCTCCTTTTTGTGCCACTATACCCAACAGACACACAGAACACTGTCTAAAACATGTAACATGCTAAGATTACAGTGCTTTATTCAGTGAAGCTTTCCACTTCATAAGAAATTACCAAAAAAGATTGGTCAGACTTTTCCCATTAGCTTAAAAGTGAAACCTTGTGAATTATTGAAATCTACATGATAAACCTGCTTACTGAACACCAGATTCTTGTTGGATTTCAACAAACCCTTTTCTCCTTTTCCCAGCATGATCTAGCTTGGCTCTCTGTTAAGTGCATAAAACACACTGTACAGCCTGTTTATCATATTATCTATGACTTTCATTGGTGCAAAAGCAAAGGTTGGTCAAGAGGCCCCATGTAGTTGGCCTGTGAACTGTGACCTTCAAATTCCTTTCAGTTCATCCTTGTGTCATGGTTGACATTTGCAAAGTGTTTGAAGCAAATCACTCAAAGCAAACTTGTAACACCATATTCATAAAATTGATCTCACAAGTAATTGGTAAATACATGGCCCTGTGACATTGACCTCTTACCCTCAGTATTTAACAAGTTTATCCTTGAGTCACAACAGACTTATTTGCCAAGTTTGATAGAAATACCATCAAGCATTCCTGAGACACAGCCAAATAAAGGATGACCACCAGACTTAATTACCTAGACCTTTATCTATGATCTCCAAAGTCAAAGAAGCACATCTTTCAATCAAAGTGGACATGTGGTCAAAGTTTAAAGCAAATCCCATGAAAACTTGATGAGATATTGTATTTACAAGGCCTTGACCCATACAGATATATATATGTAAGGACAGACAACCCGTGAATATGCCTCTGGCCTCAGCTGTTGGTGTGGAGGAATAAAAGTTTAGTTGGTATTGATGTATGAGTTTCCTTTGAGCAATCTTATCTACTCTGAAGTCACCTTTTTCCATCAATACTGTGCACATCCAACCATACTGGACCTCCTGACCTCCATCTGAACTGTTTGCAGAGACTCATATAGTGTCACCTGTCGTGATTGCTGCAGTAGCCCTGCCAGCAGGTTAAAGTGGGTTACTGAACTGTTGATTTAGGTTGACAGCCATTGAGTGGCCTTTTATTGACACAAACCTACAAGTAACTGATGACTCTCAAGTGTGTCAAAGGCCTGCACGAATAAATCGAACGTAAGCTGTCAGGAATTACAGGTTTAGGTTTTTATCTTCTGAAGGTTGTCATTATTGATAGAGTGACTAGATTGATCTGAAAAAATCCCTAAGGACAAAATTCCTGCTAAATTAATATATTTCATTACAAATGAGAATGATTATATATGACCTAGGTCCAAATGAAGAATAGATACATGGTACTAACCTCGCAATGCAAGTGGGGCTACGTGATGCAAGATCCATATTGCAAAGCTTTGAGCTAGAACAACTGCACTCTGCCTGCAAAAGTACTGATCAGTCAGTGCACCTTGAGGAGAAAGAGGCAAGAGCTACAGATATGACCACAAGAAGCAACTGCAAGCCTGTAAAAATGGCTGCTTGTAAAGAGATTAGCATGGATGCTGCCTACTATAGTAGCAGTTTTATAAAAGAATAAATGCAAAAAAAAAAGGACAACAAAACATTTCCGACTGAAAAAAATACTTTCATTCCTTTCCCGACAGATTTCAGAAAGAGTTTAATTTAAAAACCGGCTTGCTTTAAGTTCCTTCCTGACAGCAGCACCCGCTTATTACATCATCTGGATGGCTCAGAATGAATGTGATTGCCATGATGATCTTTCAGCCACCTCCAGAAAATGTTTTTCAAGAGAGGTTTCCTTGATGGACTAATGAATTGTATCCTGTAGATCAGTGGTTCTTAAATGGCGTGGCAGGGCACACTATTGTGGCTTGTGCCAAGTTTGGGTGTGTCTTGAAATCTCTGTAACCGTACATACTTTATTACTGCAGTTATATGAAAGTATTGTATATATATTGTTATTCATATCAGTACTTTATTTGCATTATTTTATTTTATATAGCTGTAAATCTTTCAACAAAAAGAACATTTTCCAACACGCAGGGGAACATGAGCTCTGCAATTAACAGATTTTATTTGATAATTTATAAAATTTGATAACGTTTCTACAGTTTTCCTGAATTTTGTCAATAAACATGTCATGAGTGATAGTTGTAACAATACAAGTGTATGCACTATGTAAAATGTTTTTAATTATTTAATATTAATATTTAGTACTTTGGGACTTTAGCTTGATTTTGGGGGTGCCTGGAGCAAAAAAAATGTTTAAAACCGCATCTTAGATATATTAAACTGTCCGTCTGGCATGTCAGGGTAACATGATACACTATAAAAAGGGAAACACATCAATAAAGCTCCTCTAAAGCATTGCACTTATATCATAGCTGCTTGGCATGTCAAATCAGTCCTCCAGTTTTTCTTTATGAAGACTTTAGTTGGCCTGAAATGGTTCCTTCAGAACTGCCTAACCTCTTTTGGCACTGATTCAACAAGGTGCTGGAAACATTTCTCAGATTTTGGTTCATATTGATATGATAGCATCATGCTATTGCTGCTGATTTGTCAGCTGCACATCCTTGATTGTCGTTGTCATGGTCAGGAAACCAGTTTGAGATGGCTTGAGCTTGGACCGTTATCCTGCTGGAAGGCCATCAGTGATGGGGCACTCTACGGTCATACAGGGATGGACATGGTCAGCAACAAATTAATTTGTCTACTCAGCTGGGTTGTGGCATGTATATGACACTCAGTTAGTGCTAAAAGACCCAGGGTATGTGATCAATATACAGTATCCCCCACCCCCCACCCTGCCCCTTTTCAGAAAATATGTCTATTTTCTGAAAAGTCTGAAAGACTGAAAAGAGTTAAAGGAAGGATGTAACTCTCTGTATGTGGCACAATGTGTGTGACACACTGAGCAGCAGAATGTGTATATGTAACTGGTTGCAGGTAACATTCTGATCACTTTGGTTTTCTTTCTGCAATTAAGGTGGAGGGTAACCTTAAAGCTCTATTCTTACGCATAAAGAAAATGGAAATGGTGATCCCCCCCCTCCTATCTCTTTCAAATTTAGACTGAATTTGTCTTCATCAGAGTTAAAGAACAGGCAGATTTTCTCCAAAATCAATCCCAAAACTGTAGCAAACTACAGAGACTGAAAACTTAGTGAATTAATTTGTGCTTGACAATCATTAGCTTGCTTTGTGAGCGAGTCCTTGAGACAAAGCAGAATACTGATATGCCGTTATTGGTGCTGCTGGTTGTTTTGTTCCATTCTCAGTAAATTGGCCCCATGAGTAATTCCACTGGATCGAGTCAACAAAGATGACCCTGAGGCCTGATGTTTTGTGTGTCCATTTTCTGAACAACTATTAGCATATCCTCCATCTGGAGTGATTTGAAAGGCCTTGAAGTAAAAACTCCATATAGAGAAGGGAAAACATACTTATCATATTCCATTACCTCCTCCAACAAGGTTACTCATTCTGGGCCATTGGTCGGGTGGATTACAATAAAACTGCAGGCCTGATTTTCACAATGATGTGGAAGTTGTGCAACATTACTAAATATATTGCTAAGGAATGGGAAGTTAATTTTACATCTTGGTCAAGAACAAGAAATCAATGATACTTCCAACTGTCAAACATGCAATCTACTGTGTATCTGACCTAGGAAAAAGCAATCAAAGCATATTCAACGCACAAGAGCAATCAAGTGATTTTCTGACTCTGGAACATGCAATCTAAACTGTATTGAATCAGGATTAAGAAAACAATAGCTTATCTGACTCACCAACATGCCAACGACTGACAGACAAAAAGGAAATCAATGCATCTTATAAGAGCATATAAAAGGTACAATATGACTCTTAAATAAAAAGTCTTCACTTATGAGGATAAAACCTTGTGGTTCACAGTCACATCAGTATTATATATTAAAGGCTCAGTATTCCCGCACAACTGCTGTAAGTTTCCAATAAGTGACGTCTTATTTCACTGCTAGAAGTGCACATGTTTTTGCTAAGGCGTTGGAAAATGATTAGCTTAAAAGTTGAGCACACTTTGACTTTAGAGTTTTTGATAAAACTGGACAAAACAGCAGCTGGACCTTTGATAACATGAACTGAGGTGTATGGTGAAAATGGGGTTACATGGTGACCCTGGTTCTTTGAGTGAAAGGACTGTCTATCCAAGATTGTTTGATTGGAACAAGTCTCTGAGTGACCTAGAGGCTGGAGAGATAGAACTAGTGTTATCTTGTCCCCACGTACTCCATCGTGTAGACTTCCTCTCCTGCTCGTTACATTATATGTACGGGGTTACTCTTTAAGACAACCTGCAAATGAGACAGTGCACCCCATTAAACCAATGCACCAGTATTTCACAAATTAACTATTTACAAATGAACACTTTTTACATGTCAGCCAGGTCAAGGTCCTGCTAGATGCAAAGTCCAAGTTTGAGAGACATGTAAGTCTTCCAAATGTAAGACTATCGAGAACATGGGAAAAGGCTCCTCCAAGCCCAAGAGTAAAAAGCAACTCAGAAGTACCTGCAGCCACGAGGCTGGCCAAGGAAAGCCCTAACATCTACCAATGAGCCACCCCCAACAGGAGCTTACCAAAGGAGGGGCTCGCTCCTACACTGAGGGGCTAGAATCTAGAAAATTTGCACTTTGAAGACCATTTGGTTGCTGCACATACATCTGCAAGTGAGGCTTCTCGCCATAAGGCTCACGAGGTGGCCACACTGCTCATTGAGTGTGCCAGAATCCAAGATTGGACTGGCACCCCAGTGCTGAAGTCTATGTGGAGACAGAGAATACCATTGTACACATGCATAAACTAACAACGATGAGTGAGGGATTTAAAATGAATAATGAACCTCAGAGCAGATATTTAAATCGTCAAGAGTACTCCAATGCTTTTGTAATTACAAGTAACGGTCACAAGTCAAGTCATAGCACCGGTGAGACCTGTATTTTTAATAGATTTGAAAATGAAGCAACTTTTTCATTATAATTTGAGAAAAAATCATGTCATGGACATTGTAGCATGCTAATGATAACATTTAACAATGAGTGTTGTTCTCATGTGGGCCAAAATGCTTTTAAGAGATTCATGTGTGGATGAGATTTTTTTTAAATGGAGAGGGCCAACCTCTGTTTTTTTTTTTTAAAAGAACATTTGGGGGTTTTTTTTGTATTTATGAGTGATGATAATGTGACTTCCAGTGCTTGCTGCTTGGTTGTTCTATGTGTAAGGGTCATGTCATGTATCTAAGCACCTCTGAGCCTCTTAGCTGAAACCCTCCGTCTTCCACACCTACTGTCTGCTTAATGATAAAGCTGTTGATAGAGCATGTCATCTGGAGACCTTAGATTAGCTGGGCACCAAACAGTGACTCGTCCAAGAGGCGGATCATGTACATAGTCCACTGAACAACAGAGAGGCCACCCTGTCACTACCACTCGGTCCTCATAGATAACCCCCTCTCCAAGAAGCCTCAGCCTTCTTTCTTTTCATCTGGACCAAGGATTACTGTAATGCTCTTGCTCAGCGAAGGTGCAGCAGGGAAGGCTGTAAGCCCCATATGGTCCAAAAATCTTGCAGCAGATCTGGCGTATGTGTGCTCCAAACCTCTAAATCGAGGCAGCTCCACATGGCAGGCAATGCTCTGTAATCCCACCTTGACTCAGATATCACAGAGAGGGAGAAGAAATTCTCAGAGTCAATGCTGTGCCCATATTTAGTGCCTCTCTGTATTATGTAGAGAGACCACTGCTGAGGTGGACTGGTGTATTGTTTCTAGAGGGTTTTTTTACCTCCTAATAAAAAAGGAGACACATGATAGTAAAATTTTCTTTCTCTTTTTCATTTTATTACCTCTGCTAAGGACATTATGTCTTCACGTTTGACAAGTTCTTTGTTTGTTTTTTTAATAGAACAACTCAAAAACTATGAACAGATTCAGTGGTCTGAATCCAGGTGTAGATCCAGGAATTGTTTAAGGATTTGTTAACTTTGTGGAGATAGAACTGTTTTCAACATTTTTGCCAATAAATAGCTCATAGAGTTATCAATGGATTTTGATGACATTGTCAGGCAATGTTGGTCACGGCACAAGACAGAAGTGATAAGATTTTGGTGGTGATCAAAATCTGAATGTAGATCCAGAGAAGTTTTCAAAACTTTGTTAAAATTGTGAGACAGGGCAATTTCCATATTTTTTACCATAACTCGCTTGAAAATGTTGGAAATGCCCTGGCAGAGGTTTGTGCTATTGGAGCACTTTTAGTAAAACATGGCAAAGACTTCTTAAAGGGGTTGGAAATAGACATATCCAAACTTTAAAAGGGCAACATGGATACTTTTGTTACATCGGCTATTTACTAAATGGCCAACTACAACTTATACAAGAATACCGTATCAACTGCAAGCTACATACTTTGTTTGGTAGTTGTATGAAGTATGACTGCCAACACCTGATATTTTGCAGTATGCTAAGCCCAGCTGCGCTCATTAATCCTTTTTTTTGTTTTCTGGTGGATGTCAACTATTGCATAATGTGTCTTGCTGCCACTTGCCAAAGTGTGAGCCAAAACAAATATTTCTTCAACACAAGAACTACACAAAATCCCTCTAATTAGACAACATATAAAAAGTAACCAAGGCTGTGTGCTTGCCCCTCTCAATCTAATAATCTGTTTAGCCCATTTCTTTAAGCCGAAGCCCAGCTAATGGTTGGCAGGGTTTGAATATAGTCATTTATGTTCTGCATAATTAAATAAGAGTGCTATATCTGATTTTTTATGATTTTCACAACCAAGCATTCACATGTTAAAAGTGTGACGTCTATTTAACAACTCAAAAATATGCCTATGATATATATATGTAAATTAACCGAGATTTGCTTGGCTTTACCATTCTATAAATGTAACTGAATCAGTGCTAAAGCTAACAAGAAAGCACTTGGAGACTGCAAACCTCCACCAAGGTAGCTCACGTATTGCTGTAACACCTATAAGCATTAGTTCCATGATAAAGTTACCATCATAATATGATTCCTTGACCCTGAAAACCCACACCACACACTAGGAATCATGTTGATATCATTAATGGTTAGACAGTATGGAAACCTTTTTGGTTTCTTTGGCATACTGAGGATCTCACATGTTTGCACACTACAGGATCTGTCTGTCTGTCTGTCTGTCTGTTAGCAAGATTATGCAAAAAAACTACCAGGTGGATTTACATGAAAATTTAACCAGACGTGTGGTTTGATCCAAGGAAGAAGCCATTACACTTTGGTGGTGATCTGATCCAGGTTGATGTCACAAAAAACATTGAAGTTTATAATGGCAAATCCCATTCATTTACTTCATTATGAGAACTGTTGTTTCTTTGCAAACTGACGTCAACGTTTTTCAAGCCTATGTCAGTACATTTCCCAGCTTCCCTTGCAATGCCAGCAGAGCTCTGCTAACACAACGGCTAACACTAGCCTGGTAGATCGGCACGACTGAGCTGCTTGGCAGAGGTCGGTGTGCTTTTCTAGTTTGCCCTTGTTATTCCTGCACATAAATTATGACTATTTTGACCCCCACTGTGTATTAAAAAGAAAAATGTTTGTGGTGATGAAGAATCCCTCCTGTCAGTGTTTATGTTTCTGTAGTAAAGACTCAAAGCACTTTTACATCAGCTAGCTTGGCGAACGTTAGCACGATTGCTAAATTAGCATGACATGAAGCATAAGGTGATTTTAACGCCACAAGGTTCTATGTGAGAAATACCGACAGAAAGAAACAGACTTCCTGGCAGTTTGGGAGTTCAGGTGAACTTGCATCCATTGGTCTCAGTGTCGATCACAGCCGCAGGGAGAACAGTGTAGCTGGTAGCTGACAGAGGCCGCTCTCCTCTCCGCTCTCCGCTCTCCTCTCCTCAAAACCTGGAAGCGTGTCCTCGCACTCCAAGCCCCACCCCCAACCCCCACTACAAAACACTGCCAGTAAGTTGAACCTGAAAATCTGTGATGCTAAAAAAAAAAGAGCGAGAGTGTAAAAAAAAATCAGAAGATTGGCATTGAAAAACACATCATAAAACCAAAAAATATCCTGAAAAAACAATAGTTTTTTTTAATGTCTGTATTTTATTTTTCAATTGAACATTTTACAATGCCAATACTTGTTTCAGTGCCAGTGCAAGTTTTTCCTCAATGCCAAGTTTCTTTTTCAAAACCAAATCTTACTGTCAGTGTTGTGGCTCCATAGTTTTCATGCATACAACAGTCAACATGCTTTAATTATGAAACAAAATGGTGTCAGGGAGAGTAGACAAAGGTCAGGATTAGGGGTATCAATAGTTATAATAATATTTTTACAGGTTTGAATATATGACCTTAAGTGTAGTTACCAGAATAAATGGTAAATGGACTTGAGCTTAACTAACACTCTCCTGGTCTTTGACTTCTCAAAGCAGCTTTACACTGCAGGTCAAATCTACACATTCACATCCATTCGCTCACACATGCACTTACTCATGTTCGGAGTTTCTATGTCAGTTGTCCATTAGTATCAACTAACACATTCACACCCTTTCAAGCCCATTCATACGGCCCTGACGCAGCAGTGAGAACAACTTGGGGTTATGTGTCTCGCCCAGGACACATCACCATGTGACAGCCGGAGCAGGGCTCGAACCTAGAAAGAGTACTATCAAACTGCACCACTGACGCCTCAATGTGTGCACTATTATAACTGACTCAGTCTGATTATTTGCCTCTGCTAATGAGAGGGGTTTGACATTTTCCACTCAATTTATTCAAACTAAAGGGGTCATGAAGTCAAGGGCTTTGTAACTCATCACTTTTACCTAAGGTCAAAATGAAAAAAAAGCAGGCGTAGGTAGTGTTGGTGGGGAGAAGTCCTTTTCAACCAACTGTGGGCTTTCCTGAGGGATTTTCTTCATGTTTGCCAACAGCCTTAAAACATCAATCAGTATGCCTGCCTATAAAACACTCATTAATGCATTTAAAGCTGTACATTTAGGCTATGTCCATATGTAGGCAGGTAATTTTGAAAACACAGCTTTTTCTGTAGATTTTGGTCTTCTGTCCATGCATAAATGGCATTTTTGATCACTGAAGATACATATTTTCTACAATTCTTGCTAAGGTGAAAATTTTAAAAACTCAGTTTTGGGTGTCTCCGTGTAGACGAGGAACGCTGCATTTTGTGCCTTAAACTTCACATTGTCTCACACACACTTACCTATCCTCAGGTGATGAAACTTTATGTTATTATGTTACCTGCTATATGCTGGAAAGCCTTTATTATAAAGGCCTAGTCCTCTCTGCATTGTTGGTCTATATTTGAGAATTTATGGTAATCCATCCTCTTTGTGCCCAGCTTTTTGCTGGGAATTTGAAAACAAAAAAGACAGACACACAGTTAAACTGCCATGTGCTTTAGACAGCCTCAGATTGTCAAAATTGGACCCTTGACCTGCAAGTTGCTCCTTAAGTTTCAGGACCTTTTTTACTTTTTGACGTCATTATTGCCAAACAAGATACAGTGCACATTAAACCACAAAGACGAGTAATGTGCCCAACAAAGAGGGTAAAAATAACTCTTGAAACTTTCATACAGTCTGAGAAGGATCAGCAAGATCAGACAGAGTAAACATCACACCTATATATGCATTCAACCCTTTCTGCTTTTATATTAAATTTTTATCAGTTTTATGACCGCAGATTTCTTATGAGTGACATCAGTAACTCAAGAAAAGAAAGAGGTGAATGACATGTCTTATCAGAAAATACATTTCATGAAATCAGATTAAAATGCTGTAGCACTAGCACAGAGGAGGAGGAATCCAGGTAGTAAATCCCTTCAAAAGCAAACATCAGTTCTCCCTCTTTTTGATCTCCTGGCTGCAGTTTCTGATTTTTTTTTTGTTTTTTCAGAGAAATGCAGAGAGGAAAACATTCATGTAACCTTTGCAGTCTGTGCTCAGCATCTGGACATACACTACTGTACAATTCAGCTGAAACAGCATGTCTGACGTTCCCAGAAGATTGCTGTTTTGTTGCCCTCAGCTTGACTTTCTGCTGATGACGTCTTGATTTTTTATTCTGTTAGAGGTCATCTAATCCCTGATCACTGTAGGACAAGCCCCTTAACTATCACGGCCACACTCATTGTCTGATACACTGAGGGGGTTGGGCTGGGTTGCATGGTTTATTCACACAAGCTTCTGCTGGAATTGTAATTCTAATCCCACCACAACCAACAACAAACAAACAGAGGAAGCAGAAGACCTTCAGTTCAATAGACTGACAAAACAGTGTATGAATCAATGGCAGCTAATTTTAAAGTCAAAGGATGAGGACTGATTTGAATAAGATTTATAAAATGAGGAATTTTTACCGAGGAAATGATGACACATTGATATCATTTTGAAGCACACAGTACAATAGCAACAGAGGGGCATATCTGGAAGGGTTAAGCTCCACTCCAAATCAGGAAATAAAAGCCTGCTGACAATGACACCAAGCAGTGGGGGATGAGTTATTTTAGTTTGGCAGAGTCTTCAAAGGACCCAGATGGTTTTATGTCTACCGGCCTGGAACTGGGTCTCTTTTCTGGTAAGAAAATGTAACATTTATAGTGGTAGCTTTTACAGATCACTTCTCATATGGCAAGTAGCCAATGACTGCAGAATTTTGGATTGGCAAATGGGGTATCCAATCAAAACACTGATTTTAGGAAGAAAATCTCTGGTTTCATGCATACAACAGTCAACAGGCTTGTAATTATGAAAAAAAAATGTGTCAAAGAGAGTAGACAGAGGTCAGGATTAGAGGTACCAACAGTTTAAAGTGATATTTTCACAGGTTTGAATATATGACTTTTAATGTAGTTATCAGCATAAATGGTAAATAGACTTGAACTTAACTAACACTCTCCTAGTCTCTGACTTCTCAAAGCAGCTTTACACTGCAGGTCACATCTACCCGTTCACACCCAAACATTGGATGAATCAATGGCAGATCATTTTAAAGTCAAAAGAGGAGGTCTGATTTGAACAGGATATATCAACTGAGGAATTGTTACCGAGGAAATGATGATGCATTGATATCATTTTGAAGCACACAGTACAATAGCAACAGAGGGGCATTTCTGGAGGGTAGCTATTATTAAACTAAGTTATTCCCACGGAGATTGGAGGTCTCATGTGCAAACTAAAAAATTGCATGTGCCATTAGTGGCCGTGTTGTTGGTGATCTACTTAGACTGCGTGCGCAATTCATAACAGGCGCATAAGTGGTGCAGACCGCCCCCTTTAAATAAGGATTTTGCATGCCATGCCGGTGTAGGTACCAGATGTGCCCGGGCTGCCAGATCAGCTCGGCGCCCTGCACCTGCTGATGACGTCACACTATATGATTGGCTGGAAGTTGGCAGGATGACGTAGAAGATTGTGGTTGGTCCGGATTAGGTTCCACGGGATTATAGTTCTTCAGAGAAAACATGGATGACTTCTATCACGAGGAGGATATATTTTTAAATATAAATAATGGAACTGATATTTGGTCTAATAAATAAATAATTCCAGACTGCACACCATAAATAAAAAAATGCCGTAGTGTGACCTCATCGGCAGGCGCAGGGCTCTGAGCCGATCTGGCAGCCCGGGCACATCACGCACCTACACCTGCTGTCACCATGGAGAGTTTGGGAGAGCAGAGTGGCCATAAACAAAAATGAAGTTTGAAGCCATGGAGTTTGAGGTAGATAAACACACTGGTGAATTCCAGCAGAGACATCTCTGTGTTACCAGAAGAAATGCGATTTAGGAGATCTGTGAATAGCACACAAAACTGGCATTGCTGGATAGACAATATGTCTCTACTATTTTTATTTCTGACCAGAGATTGTGGTTATCTTTTTTTTTGTCTGTCATGTTGACCGACAAGGTTGCACTTTACCCTCATGCCATATTTTTATCCGTCATCCTTAATTTTCCTTTTCTGATTCCAATTAGACATTTTCTAAATGACAGCATCCATATAGTCACACACAGTGTGTGAAATGTTCGTCGATATTGTACCGATCTAAATTTTCTCAATATGCAGTAGGCCTATAACATTACAGAATATATCAGTGAAAACTGGGCAGGATGAAAAACATTATTAATATCTCATGTGGATTTAACTTAAAATTTTCCTGATTGTGTTTTTTTTCACCAAATTTAGTAAACAATTACAGAGCGCAGCGCAATTACAGAGCGCAGCGCAATTACAGAGCACAGCGCAACTACAGCGCGCACTCAGGGCAAAAGCTCTCAGCCCTCACACACTGCTACGGCAGTCTGACAGATGGTTTGGGACTTAAAACAGTAACTTGTGTCTTCACCATCTGAATGAGACACACAACACGACGTCTGACACCAGCTTTGTGTGGAGATGCTTCAAAATTTTGAATGAAAATGCAAATTGTTGTTGCGACATTTGCCCCAAGTTTTAAAAATACTGAATTTATACTTGATCCAAAACACATTTGGGTGAAATACTGCAGCACCTGATGGATTTACCTTCAGTTTGTGACAACAAGAGCCGTTTTATGAAGAAAGAGTGTGACGCAGTCAGCTCTCAGTGACAAACAGAGTGGTTCTGGCTCTGAAGGGGATTCTTTTTAAATGACCTCCTCCAAAATGTAAGAGCACAAAACAGAGAGCACAGTTGATCGCCCCTGTTTTTTGAGTCGGTCATAATAACAGACAGCCTCCAAATTTTTCCATCATTCATCAAAAAATTCAGTCAATGACGGAAAAAATATAGACACAAAAATACCACGCGCAATCACTTTCAGGTTTGATAAATCACATTGCGGGTGCTAAATGATTACATTCACGTCTCCTTCTCCCAGTATTTTGCCTGTTCTGATAATCTGCATGTACTCTGCAGATTCATGAAGGCAAACACACTAAATAGAATGCGCGTGCTATTTTGCTCATTTGACAGACGCAATCCTCAGTGCATCCTGATAGTAGGTCAGCTTTGCTCATGCTATCAAGTTTGCATGTGTTTTTATACATGCAAACTTTTAGTAGATCAGGCCCTAAATTTGCACACTGCTTCTCTCCACATTCAAATGTAAACAAGAGGAAAATGCACAGAGCAGGATGCATTTGTGCTTCAGTGTCATAAGTACTGTATATATTGTGATTTAGACTTGAAATGGAGCAAATTCCAGGGCCAAGTTATGCAAATACACCTTTTGAGCTGTTAGTGGACATAATCCATTCTTAGTAAATCAGGCCCCAAGAGTGGGCTGATTGGCCAATTATCAGCAGTGTCGCAGCAGCTTCACTGGATCCAGAACCAGGAAAAGGTCAATAATCTGAAAAAAGGCTAGGTAGCTCACCAGAAATTTGACCACTTCATACCTGATTTAGCATATAATAAAGATAATAATAACAATAACAACAACAATAATAATAATAATAGTAATAATAATAATAATACATTTTATTTCACGACGCCTTTCATGACACTCAGGGCTCTAATTACGCAGACCAGGCGCAGGCACGGCTCACCTACCCTGCACTGCGCCTGCGCCGTGCCAATGGGGTGTGTCCAGGGCATTTTGCAAGTTTCGAGCACGGCGCAGCAAGGCAAACCCGAGCCTCCGTTCCACCCACTGGCACAAGTGGCAACGAGAGAGGAGAGAAGGCTTGCGTGGGTTTAACACAACCAAGTGTAATCTTCACCAATCAAATTAACGCCTCTCCTCGTCTTTAAATGCTTTGCGGGCGAGGCACAGTGACAATTTCACCTCGGTCTCGAAGAAGGTCAGAGCTGCTGTCACTTTTACAGCAACTGGGAGAGCGCAGGGGCCACCCTGCGCCACCCTGCGCTGCTCCAGGAAATTAGGGCCCTCAAGGTCACCTTACAAAATTTAAAAGTGTATTATAACAGGCATAAAACAGGTATAAAAAAAGAAACAACTCTACAATACAGAGACAGTGTAAAAGATCAGAGGGAGTATGAAAGTTTGAACAGATGAGTTTTGAGTCTGGCTTTTAAAGAGAGATAAGGAGTCAGTGTTGCGGAGGTCAGAGGGGAGTGTGTTCCATAACTGGGCAGACAGAAGAAGAGGATCAGAGGGTACGGGCAGGTACAGAAATGTGAATGGGGTCAGAAAGGTATGGAGGGGCAAGGTTGTGAATGGCTTTTAGGATACTGATAATGAGGTAGTATGGCACAACACAGGATAATTGATGGTTAGTTGGTTAGAAAACATGTTAATTGTTGCACTGCTCTGCAGCTGACACACACAAAAGCCCCAAGGTTTGGTTTTTTCCTACACTCTGAACTTAGCAAAGAAGATCATGGAAGACCCACAGCACCCCCTTTGGTCTAAGTATAACCTCGAAGTGCAGGTACTAAATGTTCAGTCCTGGTTTTATGCCCACACAAGGTTACTAGAGAGTGAAAGTATAGTGGTGGGTCACTTAGTTATTCATGTTTGTGTTGTCTTTTATCAAGTCCAATTACGTATGAATCATGCTGTTCATGTTCGAGGATGGTTTTGGGTCTTGTTTATATGTTTTAGCCACATCTGTTGTTTGTATGCCACACTGTTCGGGGATTTAATTGGATTCAATTAATCAGTTCCTATTGATGTGTATTTTATTAGTGCTGACCTCTGAATTGAATCATTTCACATCAGGAAGTTAATCGCCCTTGACTGTCCTCCAGTTACACTCATCATGCAGAATCAAATATTTTTACATCAAATTACAGTGGTGGAAGAGTGCATGAGCGCAAGATATCACAGTGAGTTTGTCTGAAGTTGTTCTTTTTTGTTCATAACAACAGAGAGCCTCAGTGAAAAGCCTCTACATTCAAGCTACACAGGCAAATATAAGAGGATCCAGTCATCTTTTAAAAGTGAAACACTGTTCACTCTGTTATTCAAAGAGGTAAATATATAAATTATTTTTGTTTCTCCAGGGCTTGGTACCAAATGATCTATAGCCTGGTATCAACACTCAGCCCAGTGGTTGTGAACCTCTGACCTAAAGACACAGATTCCGTTTCCATCCTCTCACAGTTTTGTTGCCTCCCTTTTCTACATCCCTTTAATACTGAAATCAGCAACACTGGCTGAAAAAAAGAGTAAACTTGTGCTGATAAGCTGGAAACATCTGGAAATGTCTAAGAGAGAAAAGAGCTGTTGACGGCCTGTCTATGCCAGAGCTTCACAGAAGATAACAGTATGGATGTCTGGATGAGGCTGCACGAAAGAGACCGAGCAAACCAGATTACTCTTCAAACAGGGAGCAAATCTTGTCACCACGGCTCAAGAGACACTGTTAAGATGTCATTTCATGTTTTCTCCCCCTGTCTTCTTCCATCATCTCCATCCTGCAGCAGAAGCACTTCCCCCCACACCTCACTAATGACATATAGTGGGGTTTTTTTCCATTAAATTTTCTTTGACAGAGAGAAGTCAGCCTATGTTAGAGGAATAAATCTCAAAGCAGGAGGAATATCTAAAGCATACCATTTAAATGAAAATCATTTCCTCCCTTTTATGTCCGTGAATTAACCCATTTTCTAATGTGATATAAAGAGGAGTACAAAAGCTCTGAAAGGCTGGATTCACATTTTTAAACAAAGTAATCAGTCTAAGCCAGTGATGTGAAGACCAAGAAAAGCAGATGTATGCAACAAGTTTACTGAGGTATATGATACTTTCCTGTCTCTCAATATCACAGATTTTCTGAGCCATATAGGTGTGTTCATATAGGAGCCTTTCCTTTTTTTTGTTGTTGTAATGTTTTGGGTTTTTTTTGAGCTCTCAGCTTGATTACATGCTCTTGAGAACATAAAGAAAGCAATTATGTTTACTGTGAGCAATTCGCATGTGAAAATATGTTCATGAACAATATTTAATTTGAGTATGACTCTGACGGGTTTGTTTTATCTTAAGTACACTCTTAGCAGATCTATATCCTCTTACACACATTTTTCAGCAAAACTAAAGGAAGTGAGAGCAATAGTGTTGCATCTAAACTTGGAAGTCCATCATTAAGCCAAACAAAATCATTGACCTGTAGCTTAGTCATGAATTAAGAGCCACATGATTCTTTTCTGCTTCACCTTCAGTGCGTTAAAATGACACCTATTAGCAGAGGTGGTAAAATTACACATAATCATTGCTCAAGCAAAAGTACAGGCATTTCAAAAAAGGTCCTTGTTAAAGTGGAGAGACAAACATTATAAGAAAAGACTTCGAGCTGTGAAATCACGGTGTAGACATAATGTCACTTCTGTGCAAAGCAAACCTCATACAAGGCATGGCTATTAAAATAATGAGACAAATGCTGTTCTACAGTTTTATTAAACGTTAACATTTTTCAGAGCCTTTCTTCTCCAATGTTCTCCCCTTCTGCATCGACACACTGCATTGTGGTCTTTAACTGATCAAAGCGGTGCAGCAGGTCTTATTTGGACAGTTCAGGTCAGAACCTCTGTTGTTCTTTTCTTGACTTCTGACGGATTCAAAACGTGTTTCTTTGAGCACAGATTTGATCTTAGGAAAAAGGAAAAAGTAACAAAGTGCTCTAAGTGATCACTCATCCATTAATCCTCCATTTGATGTCAAAGAAAATCAACATGGACTGTTGTCTTTATCCTTAGTGACTATGGTGTTTTCCAATGCATTGACTGCCATTTCATCTCAGTATTTTTTTTGGAAGATCCAAGTTTCATCACATGTAATCACTCCTTCTAAACAATTTGGGTTTCCTTCAATTTGTTTCAAACACCTCCACAAATTTACCTGCACTTTTTCCTTTTTGACCAGGAGTCAGAAGTATTGGGACAACTTTGGCAGCCACTTCTGTCATCTACAAATTTTCATTCAAAATTTGCCAGACTGTCTCTTTATCAGTAGAGACCATTTCTGCTGTCATTCTTATACCGAGTCGTCAGTCATTTCATACACTTTGTTAAATTTGTTAAATGTTTTCAGAAGTTTTTGGTGTGTATGGGCACCCGGGTCATTCATCATCTTGGTTATCCTCTCTTCCTTCATGAAGTCTTTTGTACCTTTCAAACACACGTGCACATGACATGCAGTTTTCCTCATACACCTCAGTTAAGCTGGGTTTCCACCAAGTACTTTGGTTCATTTCGGCTCGGTATAGCATGCATTTACTGGTGTTTCCACTGGCGGATAAGGAGAAAAGGTACCCAAATAATGACCCCTGCCATCAAAAAGGTGGAGCTAAGAGCGCTGCAGTCTGTTAACTGGTCACAAAAGCGTCAATTCTTATGTGACCACAGCAAAAACAAAAAAAAACAGACCTCACTAAGTTCAAATAAGCAGTGGATACAAGTGATGTGTCAACTGCTGTTGCTGTAAAGAATGCCCACTAAACAATGCTCCATGGAGTCCTGGGGTGCTGAAAATCTTCCTTTGTTGCTCTTTGTTTGCAATTATACTCTACTGCAGACCGATGCACAGTGTTGCACTGCTATGACATCACGCATAACGTAGTCAGCACAATCCACTCCTCTCTGATCACATCCCCACCCCAAAGTGAAGGTACAGTTGGCAGTGGATGGTGGCTAAAAACATTTGTACTAAAAAGAAATGACTGAAAATAATGCTGTGTTGGAAAAATAGATTGTCAAGAAAAATACAGACACCAGGAAACTCTGTTTCCTTAACAAAGTATTGTCTCCAGCTCTGCTTTCGAAAAAGCTTGACACTTTAGGAAGGTCTTTTACGAGAACACTAAAAATAATCTTTTTTATCTTTTCTGTCTCCTCCCCCCCCCCCCCCCCCCCCCCTTGTGCCTGCTCTTTTTTTGTACTTCAGTTTGATGTCAGGATTGGCCGCCCTCGACGCAAAGTGCTCCAGTCGTTTGGGCATCATGACCATCTCCTACTACCTCTGGACCACCTTTGTTGCGGTGGTGGTGGGCATTGTCATGGTTTACATCATCCACCCGGGCGGAGCTGCTCAGAAGGAGGACTCTGATGAAAGCAAGAAGCCAATGACGAGTTCTGCTGATGCTCTGCTGGATCTCATCCGGTAAGAAACAGTCATGCATCTCTAACTGAAACTCAGTGTTTATTAGATGGGGGTACATTGTCCCCCCATTTAATGACATTTTAAAGGATTTACACTTTTCTGGACAGGCATGTGCATAAAAGGTCACAAAACTGTAAGGGGGCTTCCACACCAACGTCGTTTGGTCCGGACTTTCAGACTTTTTTGTATGGTCCGAACCAAAATGAAAAGTGTGAAACCTCCCCTGGACCTTGGTCTGGACCAAACAGCTGGACCACCCAAAGGAGGTGGTCTCGGTTCCGACCAAACAGAACAACAGTCTGGTTCATGCCCAGTGTGAAATCATTATTTTGAAAAGTTTAGACCTTCGTGTCAATGACAGAAAAATAAAACATGACTACCTAAAAAACAAAATCACACACCAAAACAAAATGAGCTGTGGAAACACATGGGGGAAGAAGAGGAGACCACATATATTAAAGATATATCTTATAGATATTTGGTCAGATTTTGGTCTAATGATAAAACTCATAAGACGAGCATGAACTAGCCTTATGTGCAGCTCTTAGAGTTGTCACTGTTGGTAGTAGAAAATCAACAATAATATGAGGGTGGGAATGATGATTTAATTTATTTTTACAACATTCAAAACCCGTGTTATTCAATGTGTTGAAGTCAGACACCCACTGGTCAAATGACCAATCAATGTAAACTACAGAGACACGCAAAGCACATAGTTCATGATGATATCAGGTAGGTTCGTCATGTAAAGTCTGTTAGTCCATTTGCAATAATGACAGTGTGAAACCCAAAAAGACCGAACCAAATGTATACAATGTGACAAAAACAAGGACCTTGGTCTGGACTTTCAGGTGTGAAAACACCCTAAGAGTTTTAAAGGACTAGGATAGGTTGTTTTGTTAGAGAGGCAAAAAAACATTTCAAGATTTTTATTTCTTCAAAAGAAACCGCTGAGCAGAAAACGCTTTGAGCAAACCCTGATACCTGTTAAAACTACAACAAAAACATAGTCATACAATGAAAAAAATATTTGATGTATTGGGTTTTTTTTATTCATTATTAGAGTCATGTTTTACTAAAAATGCAAAAGACAAAATGTGTATTCACAGTCAGACATTTTTTGTCAGTTCCTCCCGCATGTATTGCTGTAGCATTGCTGATTTAAGTCGGGGGAGGAAGGTAAAACAATCTTTGTAACCCATTAGCTAGTTATTTTTGGGTTGTTTTGTCAGTGGTGAAAGATAATACAGATCTTTCTGAACATGTGAGGTTTCTCACTCTCCAAAAACAAGAGTATTACTTGAAAAATGAACACTATCTAAGAGGAACAGATTGGCAAAAATTCTAAGAACCCTTTCTAACCAATGTCACTGTTACATCACATCATTAGCTGGAGGCAAAAAAATATGTTATTGCTAAGACAAAAAGGGGTCATTTGTACAGCTCTAATTGCTTTTTTTCCACAATGTTTAGCCATTTTGGTATGCAAAACTCAAATGATTTAAAAGATTATGTATGGTATTGTGGGCTTCATGGTGGCGCAGCAGGTAGTGCTAGTACCTTACAGCAAGAAAGCTGCTGGTTGCAGCTGCAGGAAAATGAATTCTTAATGATTATATGCTGTGCAAAGGCAGTTTTAACAGTTTTTATACACATCTTTACAGCCTGGTTCAAAAAACTGCTTTGGTCTAAAACATAACACATCAATGTGCTCTCACTTTGAGGGTAGGTGAGGGATAGACTCCAACTCCCCTCGACCCCTAAAGGGATAAGCAGGATAGACAATGATGGGTGGATGAACTTTATCACTACAAACTAAATGTAAATGTAACTAGAGGGACAGTAAGTAGACCAATGTAAATGAGTTGGCATGCCCTTCCTCGTTCTTTCACTAGTTTTTGTGAGAAGGACAAAGGTGCAAATGCAGAATTAGCATGCTAATTATAGCACCCCTGCCTCCTACACAACACCTTCCATTTAAAGCTATTTTAATCTCACCCTGATATGTTAATGTCTTGCCCTGCGTGCTGTTTCTTGAGCTCTGGAGTCGAGGTATGGCCACTCTGAGGTCAGAGAGAAAAGCCTGGAGCCTCATGTGATAGTGGGTTAGTGCGCTAAGCTAATTAGCGCTGCTGAAGGATGGAGTGTTTGAGGTGAGCCTGGGTCAGCCTAGCAGCGTGAGACGTGACGGTGAGGCCCAGGAGCCACTGTGTCAGTGTGACAGTCGGTCAGTGGGCTAAAGTCCTGCAAGCCACTGAGCCGACGACTCCACCAACAGGAGGCTTAAGTTAATGGTGACATTTTGACACAAGTGTACCATGAAACTGAGAAAGGATCAGGATTATCTGTTTAATGTTTTATTTTCTGATTTCTTGTCTTTTTAAGGTTCAGTGTACCCGCTTCTAGTTTTGTTTGTTTTTATTTAAAATATTTTCAGAACATTTTAATCACAAAATCCAATCATATGTAAGAAAAAAAAAAAAAAAAAAAGATTAGTTTTGAAAGAGTGACTTTAAATCAAATGGTCACAAAAGGAGGACCAACCAAGCCTCTCAAATCCAACCATGTAGTGATCATGTGGCCAAGGTGAATCTCTGTCCTACACGGGATCTCACTGCATGTGCTTGTTTGTGTGTGTGTGTTTGTGTGTTTCACTGAGCACAGCTGTGCTTTGGATTTATCTCGCAAAGCTTCTTTACAGCCTTCATCTATCATCATCCATACTATATCTGTGCCCTCACAAATGGTCTCTACTGTGTGCAGTGCTCTGTGTGTGATAAGTGTGTATAATCAGCATCGTATGTATGAATATATGCATACTTGGATTTATTACAGAGGCCGGGGTCAGAGTGTCACATTAGCCTGCTTTTCTCCGTCTTAAACACACGATATGCTGCTAAAGTGGTCAAATCTGTACAGAGTATAGTCCATTATTTGCGCCATATTGTCCTGTATGTCTTTGCCATATGTCTTTTAAATCAATCTCTTGATGCTCAGTCTGTAAAATACAATATGCTGTTTAATCTCTGAAGTGTGCAGTTTGAATTTCGATGTCAGAAAGAGCTTTGTGTCAGCGTGGGATTTATGCCTGTGATTCATGTAGGTTCAGCTTGTAAATGATAGACCTTGTGTGAACAGGAGTGCATATTCTGTTTGGGCAGAGCAACTTTCTTTATAGAGCTCCATTCAAACACACAGCAAATCATCGTCCTTTACTGAGTTAAAGACAAAATCATATTATAGTAAGAGCATTAACGGCATAAAATTAGTAAAAGTAGTAAAATAAAGTATAAAATATTTAAGAATTTCAAGGTTAAAATTAGAAGCAGGAGTAGGGAAATAGCACACAGTTAAACCCAATTTAATGGCAGTTCAACTAGATGCTGCTATATTTATCAAAATCAGTCCTCTCCAGTTTATGATCGTTATAGATGCTATCGGTTATATTAGTATGACCTCTCTATTGTTACTTATTATACCTCCATAATAAATACCTTTAAAACCATGAAGACATGAGGACCCTATTGAAAAAGAGATGCTACATCTCAAGGGCCATCCTCTAATAAATTTATTTTCAGCAGAGACAAATACGTTGAGGACAGATTTATGACCTGGGCGTCCATGAGTTTGTCACAATCATCAATTCTTATTTTTAGCCCCCTTTTGTCTGCATGAATGTATACATCTCTGGATGTATGTATATATTGCTCTGTTATAAAGATTGAATTTGCACTACACCAATAAAGATTGATTGATTGATTGTTTTATTGAAATAATGTATAAACAAATAGATATACGTTTAACTAAAAGAACAGAAGGGACAAAACAAGAAGAAGAAGAAGAAGCTGAACTTATGAGAAGGTAGTTGTAGATAAAAAAAAAAAAGATAAAAAAAGTTTTAAAAACTTTTGAAAGAGTTCACAGATGTAGAGTGTCAGGTTCTCTGGTAGTTTGTCCCACAGGTGAGGAGCATAGAAACTAAAAGCTGCCTCACCCTGTTTAGACCTGACCCTGGGAACAGTGAGTAAACCTGTCCTAGAGAACCTGAGGGGTCTAGGTGTCTAACAGGGAACCAAAAGATTAGAAATGTATTCAGGCCCAAGACCATTGAGTGATTTACAGACTAGATAAATTATTTTCAAATCTATTATTTGACTCACAGGAAGTCAAGTCAATTATCTAAGCCTGGTGTGATGTGATCCACTTTCTAAGTGTTGGTGAGGACTCCCGGAGCAGGGTTCTGGATGAGCTGCAGCTGTCTGATAGATTTTTTTCATCAGACCTGCATCAACACTAAAAAAATATAGTTTCTCTGTGTCTTCTTTAGACAGAAATCCTTTGATTCTTGTTATAGTTTTAAGGTGGATTTTCTAACCATTTTGATGTGGCTGTTACCGTTCAGCTCTGTGTCATTAATTACACCAAGATTTCTGGCTTGATTTGTAGGTCCTTGTGTCACTGAGTAAGGGTATGCACTGGCTTTGATTCTTTCCTCTTTGGGGCCCAACACAAGGATTTCAGTTTTCTATTTATTTAACGGTAGGACATTCATATACATCCATTGGTTGATTTCTTCAACACACCTGTTCAGTGAGAGTTAGGGACGGTAGTTGTGTTTTGACACTGAGATGTTTAACTGTGAGTCATCTATGCAATTTCAGTATTTTTCCCAAAATTTGTCTGAAATGTCCATCAATCTACAAGCAGAACACACAAGAGACACAACATGACAAACTCAACAAAGAGTAGTCTGATGGGTGACGAAAGATGTAAAAGATCTAAATATTAATAACATCTGAAGACAAACACTTAGTGAAGATATTAAAGATACACAATAACAGCTGCTTCTCTATGCCTTCACTTCAGGAGACCTGAAGTTCTGTTTTCATGTATGTGACAGGATAAAAAATTTAGTACTCATCTCTCAAAATTCAAACCCGAAACTTTGTGTCTTATGTCTATCAAAATACAAGCAGACAAGAAGAGTGAACGAGAGACAGAAAACAGATGCTGTGTTTTAATATCACTAACCTTTAAGGGTCAAGGTTTCCTCTTTTACAGATGCAAGAAATAAAAGCTTTTGTATATTGGTGGCTTTTATTGTTAGAATTTATATCAGGGTCATGGTTAACTATTTCATAGGCCTGTCTTTGTGTATGTGTGAGTTTGTCCTTGACCTGCTCTTGAAGATGTATTGCAAAATGTTTGCAAACACTACAATTAATTCTTAAAATATAATCTTTTATTTGAACTGCCCAGGGATGTTCAATAATGTCTGTCCTTTTATGTTTGTATAGGTAGATGAGAGACAGTGGACAGAAATGTGAAAGGGGGTAAGAGAGAGCAGAGGAGGTCACTTTGCAAATGGGCCATATTGGGAATTAAACCCAGGCCAGCAAAAGCATATGTGGGATGTTCCTGGTTGCTTTATCACTCCACCAAACCCGCATCAAAACACACCTGTACATCTGATGGGCAGGAAAAAACATCTAGACAACATAGCTCAAAGTGTCCTCAATGATATTTTCAGCTATGTTGTGTGGATGTTTTCTCGCTGTTTGCTATACAAGATATTACTCGTAATATCACTAACCTGATTGCTTCAGTATGTGTGGCAGGTGCTTTGTGTAGATCTCGTTTTTCCTGTACAATCTTTGCTCTGCATGGTGTTTTTTGTGTTTGTTCAGTGAGCCTCTGTAGATGTATGTGTGCCTGCCAGTGATTAAACAGTTTCTTTCATTTGTACAGACTGGATCAAAAGTCTGTTACAGCAGAGCACAACTTTAATAGTACATCATAGCACCAAGTAAATTATTGAACTTTGTTGTTCAAATTCTAATTTTATTTTGATCCAAAAGCTATCAGATATTTCTTTATATTATAACCATAATTTAAAAAAAAGTCAAACTTGAGCGTAAAAAACACTCAAATATTAAAAAATTAAGGCCTAAACACTAATAATTTCATGGGGAGGATCCCCAAAACTTCCTAAGACTCATATAACAATAGAAAAAAGTTGCTTAACCGTGTAGAAACAGCTATTCTCTGAATTTCATTTCCAGCAGAGCCAAGGCCAAAATATTTCTTGCCTGAAGCCCTGTAACAGTCATGCCAGATAGCATCTGAACTCAAAATTATCTGAAGCCCTCCATGTTTATTGGCACACACGTGACAGTTTACTGTGACAAATCGACATTCATGATATTAAAGGTCCAATGTCCTGCAAAGTCAGTTTCTTTGCTTTATGTTGTTGGATGAGGCTTGGGGAGCAGAGGAACATGACACCTTTTACTAAACTTTCAGTTCACAGAGAAATAAGCTATGCCTCTTTAAAGAAAATGCCCTTAAATGCTTCATGCTTTACTTCCTGGGGTTTATTGTGTAATAGCTATACAGCCTCCATCTACATCTGTGTTTTTTGCTTTTCACAGGAGGATGCCATGACTGTATTAGAAGTCCCCTCAGTGGCCTGAAACCCTCTCCCCTCCCATCAGACATCATTTGGGCAGCCAATCAGCGCAGAGCTCATTATCATAGCCTCCCTGCCCCCTCTGATCTGAGAGTTTCCAAAGGATAGGAAAAAAGAGCTGTATCTGATCCTTTACAGAGACTATTTTTTTATTCAACTTAAATAAAAATCCTTTCTTAATAGACACTAAAGACATGACGGATGCCCTCTTTAGGTACTTTCCTCTTATTTCCTGCACTCATGTCCCCTGCTCTCTGGTCTCACCACCTAAATACTGTATTTAATAAGTAAACTCCCACACAACCTATGATGTGTAATAGAGTACTTGTCTGATGGTGAACTGGTATAATGATGTAATGATATAAATACCCTTGTTCTGCCTCCTGTGTTGTCCTCTGCTCAGTCTCCAACTCACTGATTCCCTCTCCTCTGCAAAGCAGCTGACGCCTCGCTCAGTCTGCTTTAGCTGAGTGCTTTTTTCGACCACTCATTACAGGGCATTACCTTCCTATCATCTGCAGGCTCCTGCCACCCTTGAAGCACTCATTAACTTGTGGTTCAAACCATTGGAGACATCTATTTCATTCATATAGTGAATGCAAAAGAGCTTAATGCAAGAAAAAGCTGTAAGCTATCATTATTGACTGACAAAAGGAGATTTACATAAAAAGAAACGAAATGGAAAAGATGGAAGTGGGTTTTTAAGAAATTAGAACATGCAGATCCTGAAGGTGATGAGTTTGATGTGGGATGCTGGGTGGTGGGTTAAGGATTAAAATTCCTGTACCCTTTGTCTATCTCTCTACACTATTTCCTATTTTTGTTTTTGTTTTTATATTTGGTCAAAGGGATTTACATGAACTGGAAAAATCTAAATGAAACATATTGGATGGACTGTATGAATTACATTACAAATTATTCAATATGTTAATTATTAAAACCTTTTTATTCTTTTCCATCTTTTTTATTCATTCACAAATGTTGTATGTTCAACAGGAAATTCATATTCTCATGCTGTGTCAGGGATTAAGGAAGAGCAATAAAGTCAGGCATGAGATGAAGTAAGAGGGGATGATCTTCTGTCATGATGAACACAGAGAAAGAAACCAAAATGTCAAGAATAAAGCTGAAATATTATCAAGAAACAATAGTATAATGACATTAAGTAAAGGCAAAGGGATGTTTTGTTGTTGCGTTTTTAAGTCCTTGGTGTTTTGCTTTGTGTTTCTACATTGCTGTTGTATTTATATACATATAAATATATGTGTATATATGTGTGTGTGTGTGTGTGTGTGTGTGTGTGTGTTTATTTATTTATTTATTTATTCATATAATGATTTGTGGAGTTCTTTAATTTGCTGTTGTCTTTTCTGAAAACCTCTGCAGACTAGCAGACAATGCTTACCATTAATCAATCAATCAAGCATTATTTGTATAGCGCCAGTTCATAACAGGTGTTATCTCAAGGCACTTTACAATAGAACAGACTGAAGCCATATTCTTCATTTAATAGATACACATATACAAATATATTAAAAAAATATATTTGTATATACGCATACATAGATCCAGAGATGTATCAATCCAGGCAGAGACAAAGGGGCTAAAATCCCATTTGTCTCTGCTGAATATAGACTCAAGCTTATGCCGATGATTGATCATTTGTTTGTCTGTGATCAAGAAAACTCAAAAATACTCAAAATACTTTGACAAAATTTTCAGGGAATGTTGGTACAAGGGAAAAGTCCAATAATTCTGGTGGTGATATGACACTAGTGCAGAGAAGTAAAAAAAATTGTTAAAATTGCGCAACAGTGCAGTTTTCCACAGTTTTACAACTAACTCAACTAACAGTGTCAGAAATGGCTTGGCGGTGGTTTGTGCTCTCTGAGAATATCTAGTTTGTTGATGTGTTTTTTTAATTTGCTGTTGTACATTCTTGTTTGTTCTTGTGTTCTCTGATTTGTTGCAGTCTTTTGTTGTTGTGTTCTCTTGGTCGCACTGCTAAAGTTAGCCCATTATTTCATTGAGTCAGGAGCCTGTTAGCTCGCTGCACCCCCTTTTTTGCACTGCACAGCCTGTTAGCCTGTTAGCTCGCCGTGTCAAGAGCCCACTAACTTGCTGCATTGGGAGCCTGTTAGCTCGCTGTGTGGCTTTTGTTTTGTATGAAGCTGTTTTCCAGTCTCAGATCTAAGCCTTTGACCCTGTCCTCCATTTACACCTCTGAGGGTACCCAATTTCAGTCTGTGTCGACCTATAGATATCTTGGCATTTTAATAGATGAGTCTCTCTTTTTTACCCCACATATAAAGCAGCTGGTAAAGAGGTTAAAATTGAAACTGAGTTTTTACTTTAGAATCAAATCTTGTCTTTCATTTGAATCTAGAAAGAAATTTGTTGCTGCCACATTTCTGTCTGTGCTTGATTATAGTGATGTTTTGTACATGCACGCCTCATCTCAGAGCTTGCATGCCTTGGATACTGTGTATCATGGAGCTCTGAGGTTCATCACCAACTTAAAATCCCTTACTCATCACTGCGTATTGTATGCACGGGTAGGATGGTCGTCTTTGTCTACACGTAGACTTAAGCATTGGCATATTCTCATTTACAAGGGGATTTTAGGTCTACTCCCCTCATACCTTCTGACCTTCATCAGTCAAAGGAGTCCAGGATCTCATAATCTTCGGAGATCAGAATCTCCTCCTGTTGTGAAAAAGGCCTTTAAATTTGCTGCTCCCTTTGCTTGGAATGAGCTGCAAAAGGGCCTCAAACTCAGTGAGCTGGTTTCACTGGACACTTTTAAGAGGACGTTATGATATGAATACTGAGGCATCTGGTTGCAGATGTTTTGAGAGATGATCTTGGTTCCTTCAAGAGTCCAGCTTGTCAGTTAACTGTCTGTGTTATTTTTTTTCATTGTACTTTAAGTGTTACACATGTCATGTGTATTTGTATGTGTTGTTGTTATTGTAAGTAATTTGTTAATCATGCTGTTGCCTATTTCGGCCAGGACACTCTTGAAAAGAGATTTTTAATCTCAACGAGTTCATTTTCCTGGTTAAATAAAGGTTAAAAAATAAATTAAAAAAAGAGGAGGGAGTGAAGGCCAGCTAGTCTCATCACATACCTTAATCATCCTCCTATTGCCCAGAGCATGATTTATTTATCACCTTGCTCCAAGATTGTTTCAGGGAGGACTACCAGTGGTAGATTTTTAACACAGTTCAGGGCCTATCTCTCTCTCTGTAGCCTCATCAAACACCACAAATTCACCACAAAACTCATTTTCTTAACACTAGACTGAATTAACAAATAGTAAGATTGTTAACTCATATTAGAAGACATCTGTGAAAGCCTTCAGGAAACAGAGATCCTTGGTATGCAACGGTTTGGTCCAGCTTTTTAACATTTATTCTGGATTAATGAAAGTCTAAGGAGAGTCACTGTGATACATTAGAAATGCATATTTTATGTTTTGGAACTATTTTTCAATATTTTTTCAATTTTCTTTCTCCCCAGCAACATGTTTCCAGCCAACCTGGTCCAGGCTACTTTTCAGCAGGTGAGTGAAGATCTTTTACAGCAATGACACAACAATTTATGGATGTAATTATCAACCGTTTTTGGATCTATTAAGTCAAATAAGCATTGTAACCAGTATAGATCTGGGTTCTGACAAAGCACTTTTAAAAATTACAAAAATGCTCCATTTAAACAATGTTATATTTAGAGAAGGATGTGAACGTCCATATCGAGCACTAAATTGTTGCAGGAGAGAGTCATTTCAATTAATCAAATGTAAGCTTTTTCCAGGCTTAAAAATCACATATTTAACTACTTTATAAAAGTTTACACCAGTCCTAGATGTCCCAAAAACATATTAAAGTTTCTTGCCTAAAACTCTAACCAGATGTTTGATTTTGCCCATTAACCTATCTGTTTTAACCCTGCTCCTCGGTATGTCTGTTCACTCACAATAAACATTAGAGTCCAGTACTGGAAGCTAAAGTCACATCTATTTTCTGAGAGGGGTACGGTCAGACACAGATTATGAGGATTCAGAGTTACAGAAACCAAAACAACATGTTCTGAGCAAGGCTAAAACAAAGAGGTTTGTGGACATGCCAAAACCCAGGAACAATCCAACTCACAATGAAACTGATGTTAAACTAGTTCTTGGGACATCTGAGACTTGAAGAAAAGAAGTAATATATCTCTACCCTCTAAAGGTGGAGCTGATACTTCTTCAAGTTAGCAGGTTATATCCGTTGCAGGAAGTGAATGACCAACCAGCACCACCTTTTTATCTGTTCTCAGGATGATGGAGAGAAGTTTAAGAAAGCATTTTCAATATGGTGGCTGCTATGTATTGGACTCAATAGCTCCATCTCATGGTTAAATACCTGACATCACACAGGTTTAGTCAAATACAGTTCACAATTCAGATAACCGTCTTGGAAAGCATTCTCGGATTGCTTGCAGCAGAAACAAGGGTATCCCATTTTAAAGCTGTCTTCTCACCAAATGTGAAAAAATTATTTGCATTGCACCTTTACACGACTAAATTTCACGCATGTATTTACTTGTTCAAATGGTTTGTTCGAGAAAAGGGGGAGGGCCTGTCTACTAACCACAACAATGTGTGTTTCTGCCTTCTTAATCTATGATCAACCAGTGCGTATGTGGTGCTTATAACTCAATAAGTTTTCCACAGATTTTGATTTAATTTTTCAGGGAATATTGGCCATGACACAAGGCAGAAATGATTAGATTTTGGTGGTGATCTGAATCCAGATATACTTTCAGGATTTTTTAAAGAATTTGTCAACATTGTGAGATAGGGCAGTTTTCCACATTTTCCCCACTAACTCAGCAAGTTCTCAAGAGATTTTTATTACATTTTAGAGAATGTTGAGAGAAAGCAAATAAACAAGGAAGAACTGATTGGATTTTGGTGGTGATCCTAATACAAAAGTTGATACAGGAGTTTTTTCAAGGATCTGTTAATATTGTGAGATCATCAGTTTTCCACATTTTTGACAGTTGCTCGCCCATGTTGGAAAGCACAACTAGTTTTTGATGAGTTTTTTTATCAACCTAATCTGAAGTGTTGAAAGACAGAGAATTTCTTTTCAGTTTTCATACTGTATTTACAAGCAGCTGTTTGTAGCCTTTGATTGAGACTTCAGACGTGATGTTACTCTTCATATCAAATTGAATCTTGTGAACAAAAGGAAGAAATGTTTGTGTAATTACTTAAAACTTAAAACTATTCCTTTAAATTTCTTAAAACTATTCCTTTAAATATCTATCTTTAAGCAGATTTACATGCATTTCTTTAAGATGAACTTACTCTGCTGTCAGTAAGGTGATATCATCCCTGTCAGACAAAAACACCACAGGCCCACCTTAACATCTCTCATATGAGCCCACACATGTAGTTATTGTCATGATGAAATGCTGCTTTGAATCTTCTGTTGTCATATTCACTGTATTGATGTCTGGGCCTGTGTCCTGTTTCACTTTCAAGTATCGAACCCAAAGATATCCTGAGCTCATCCCCAAACCTACAGTGGCTCAACTTCTGGATGAGACCACCACGCGGCGAGTCTACATTTACGGCATCCAAGATGACAACGGCACAGATGTCCAGAACTTCTCCCTGGATCTCACACCACCGCCTGATGTCATCATGAAAACAGCACCGGGCACAAGTGAAGGCATGAACGTGCTGGGAATTGTCATTTTTTCTGCCACTATGGGTAAGTGGTTTGGAAAGCGCTCGAACAAAAGCACATGAAACTTGTATTTTCATAACCATAGTAGTTGCAAACTGTCACTTTTACAAAACTTGGTTTGAATTTATTTATCTCGGTTTTTGACAGCATTTTTACCAAGTGCATGACCTATATGACCAATGCATTTATGTATTCATGTTTGGAACCAGAGCTTTTTTCTCTCCCTAAAATCCAGGAATAATGTTGGGAAGAATGGGACCAAATGGAAGTGCTTTGGTCAACTTCTGCCAGAGTTTGAATGAGGCAGTCCTGAAGATTGTCGCCATTGTCATCTGGTAAGAGTTTTACCTTTAAACCTGACATGACCAAAATAGAGTCACCAGTTCTGATTTATAATGTTGACAAATGGTGGAGCTCCTGGCTGATATAGAGATCCTGTCATTTGTATGTAAAGGAGAATTTTTCAAAGTGCAGGCTCAAAGCTGGTCTATTTAAAATATGCAGAAAATACTGCCGCACACATCAGCAGGCACATTCTACTTGTAAAACTGTTTCACATGAGATGCATTTTGTGTGATGGTTGTGGAGTATGTCAATTATACCTTCAATGAGAATGTTATTAAGTCAGAGCTTCCAGACTGCCAGCTTGAGCGCCTCGGCTCATGCTCTGAGAATCTTATCCTAAAGTTTTAGTCAGTCTTACATATATTTAAGTCACCTGTAAGAGGCTTTGTCATTTTTCTTTCTAATTTCATTCCCTAACTGTTGTACACATGACTATTTGCCCTTTGCTGTATACGACCTTTGGCATTACAACCATAGTCTGATATGCCAGATAGACAATTCCATATATAAGGTTTGGCTGTTGAAATGAGACTAAAAGCTGTCATACAATTTTTTTTTTAACATAAACATTTTTCAGTGTCTTCCTTCTTCACTGCAGTCCCCTTCTGCATCAACACACCGCACAAGAGTTTGTCTTCAGCCTGCTCTATTGTAAAGCGTCTTGAGATAACACTTGTTATGAATTGGCTCTATACAAACAAAGATTGATTAAATAAAGATTGATTAACCCCTGCATTCTGGCCTTCCATGTATCAAAGCAGTGCAGTAGGTCTTTAGACAATTGTGTCAGAAACTCTATCATCCTTTTCTTAATTTCTGACAGACTCAGAACGTGTTCCTCTGAGCACAGATTTGATCTAAAGAAAAAGTAAAAAGTTTCTTGGTGAGATTCAGGAGGGTGATCAAGCACTGTGATTTGTTTTTGGGCCAGAAACTGTTTTACCAAGAGTGAAGCATGATCTGGTGTGTTGTCTTGATGAAGAATGAAAGCATCATAGTGGTGATTTATTGTTGACTCTTCTGGAACCCACTTCTCCAAAATTATACCCATAATGTCAAAGAAAACAATAAACATGGCCTTGGATTTGGACTTGCTTTGTAGTGCTTTCTTCATCCTTGGTGACGATGGTGTTTTCCATTACACTGTCTGCCATTTTGTTTCCTTTTGGTCAGGAGTTTTGGGACAACTTTGGCACACACCATTGTCATAATCAAATTTTCATGCAAAATTTGCTGAACTGTCTCTTTCTCAGTAGAGACCATTGCTGCTGTCATTCTTGCACTGAGCTTCTGGAAGGGCAGAATCATTCAAAACTTAAGTCTTGCTGCTTGCAACCATCTAAGAGACAAAAATCGTCCTCTTACAATGATTAATAAATATATAAATAAATAAACAGCAGCAGACTGAGAGCCAGATGCACTGTTGCGTCAGGTCTGCAATTATTGTTTCATTGGATATCACATAAGGTTCATGGATAATGACCCCACATTCATTTAGTGTGTACTATCAAAGTATAGCTTGTAATGAAAAATGAAATGTCTGAAGCCAAAATAAATGAAAATACACCATTACTGGTTCAGAAATCAGACTTTGAAAACCTTAAAGAGGAGACAAAATTTGAGTCATTTTATTTCATTGCCATTTCACACTCTCAGAAACTTTGGCTTAATTCACTGAGAAGCAGATAACTAAGGATCAGTGAAAAATTCTTTCTACTACAGGCCTCAAAACTTCATTTCCTTCCTGACAACAGTTTTAAGTGGCAGCCACAAACAGAAAGAAGATGAATTTAATTTCATCAATGTACAACTAATGGATTAAGATGGCACTCTCACTAATATTACATACCTTTTAGTCATTCTTTGGCTGACAATGAAAGTGAAATATCTCTAATGCACCCCTCATTTCCTTCTCACTGTCTTACTCTCCTTTTAGGTATTTTCCCTTTGGGATCGTGTTTCTGGTCGCCGGTAAGATCCTTGAGATGGATGACCCTTCAGCAATGGGAAAGAAACTAGGTTTTTATGCCATTACGGTGGTAATGGGCTTGATTCTGCATGGTCTATTCATCCTGCCAGCCATGTACTTCTTCATCACAAAAAAAAGCCCCATTGTGTACATCAGAGGCATCCTGCAGGCCCTGCTCATCTCACTGGCCACCTCTTCAAGGTAAAAACAGCAGATCTCATTTTTAACAGAACAAGACACTGAATTGAATTCACATTTGTTTATAATAACATTTGCTCATTCAGGAAACTGGTGTCTGGCAATTAGCCTTCAGGTAACCAAAATAAGTTCATCGAAAGTTTAAATTATTCATTCAGAGAGAGGTGAGAAAAAATCAGGAAGTTTTGAATGGTTTCTCCCTGTAATATAAAAAGTCAGTGTGAAATTCAGATGGGATCATATTTATGCTGCTTATATCATTTTTATTGAATAATCATTGCTTTGGGCATAGACTAATGCAGCTTTTGGTACAAACGTATTATAAGCATGTAATTAATATATTATGTTGCACTTTTAATGTTGCGTAATTAAAGTTATAACCTCTCAATTTAATTTGTAATGTTTTATAGCAGTAACCATAAGTCATTATAATTCTTGAATATACAGTGCTTAACAATTTTTTTTATAAAAACTAGAAAAAAAAATAGAAATCTTTCAAAAACTTGTTTAAAACTGAAAATGTTATTGTTATTTTTATTGGACAGGCATCTTTAATATGGATGAATTTCAAACTGAAGTTAACTTTTTATACCCAAATTTGAGCCAGATCACGAGGTTTCTCTGAGAAGTCAGAGGAATCACTAAACTACTAACAACAAAATGTAAATATTTTTTCTGTCCAGCAATGCAAGGAAATAACTGTAACTTTGCATCTTAATTATGAAATAATTGTGTGTTGTTCAATTTTTTCTATTTTAATGTAAAGCAGTGAAAAAGGAAAATTAAGTGATAACAACAATAATTATATTTAAGCTTTAAAAGTATCATTTGGGTTGAAGGGTTTTACATACTGGTGTTTTAACCATTACAGAAACTTTAAAAATATATATTTTGTGAATTACCAATGCTGTTAATTTAGGGTAGTTGTGACATAAACTTCAAACTGGGTGGTGGTTTAATAACATCTCAAATCCTGATTATGGTACCCATTCTCCCTCATTAGAAGTATATAAATGAAATCTATTCTTAAAATGTAACGAAATAAACAAATGAAGAGTGTTCATTATGATTTTTCCCAGAGCAGATACTGTTAATAATCTAACAATAATAATCTTAGATTAATGATTCTTCCAAAAATGAGTATTGCAAAGGAGTACATTTCTGGGTGGAGATGCCTTCATACCACATACTAAGTGTGCATAATGGATTTCACCTTGAATGAAATGAGCTGTTGTTGGGTTTTAATGTAGGGTTTTTAACCTTGTACATTTTCTCTGAGCTTTTATATTTGAAAATATGACTCTCTTGTCTTACCGCCCTTAACCTGAAAACCTTTAAGTGAATAGAGGGATGAAGTGTTCACCCCAGGTTCAATATGACAGTTCATTCAATCTATTCTCTCCTGTTAATAAACTTCATTACTGCTCAGTAAACCAGATAAAGGTATAGTTCAGTATTTTTGATGTGAGGATGTATAAGGTTAATTTTAATAGTTAATATATTAGTTACAGTTTCTTTGAAAGCTTGGCAATACAGGGCTGTAGATGGGGCCAAGAGCTCTGTTAATTAACAGAAATTTAGTTAAAACAAAATAATATTTTGGTGATTGTAAGCTGAACTTAGCACAATTACAATGTCTTATTTTTCACTCACTAGCCCCCTTGTTCCTTCAGTTTGGAGCAAGGGTAACCATATCAAAGGGGCTAGCTAACACAAAAGTTCAACATATTACATAAGTTTTGTTTAATGAACAATCATCTCTACTTAGTTGTTCCAGTTTGCTCTTGCCTTAAAATACAGTAAGAACTTTTGGACCTATCTGCAGCTATATTCATATATACAGTCCATTTACATCGGAGGTCTGACTGGGAACTGGGAATGACTTCATATCCAAGTTAAAGCACGTTCTAGTTTCCTCTCTAAGCAGAAGTCCGAAAGCACTTTATTTAATTTTAGTGGGACTAAAATGAAGTTATCACATTTGTGGCACTTAACACCTACCCATTGGAACTCCAGCTGCAATTAGCATTGTTAGCTTTTAACCAACATAAACAGCACGCTGCAAGACGATTTCAAGCAAAAGTCTACATCACAATATCTACACATGTAGACAGTGTACAATATTGTCGATGCAAATGGTTTCAGTGCATAAAAACAACCACAAGTGGTTATTTAGGTAATAATGCACTGCCTTTTCTTTCCGTCTACCCACTGAGCAGCAACATTTGTTGACAAACTCAGGGTCCGTGGGGGGTACTTTCAATGTAAAGGGAACGTACCATAACTCCTGCTCCTTTCCTTAAAGAATCAGAGCTGATCAAATAATTGTGGCAAACATATTCACCATTGAAATGAGCTTCATAAAACCACACTTTAAAAGGTTAATCTGCGAAGAGTAAGAAAAATCATTTTGTAGATACTTGTCAAATTAAACCAGCCTGCCTAACACAGTAAAGCTTTGATAGACAAGTGTAGATCAGGCCCAAACTGGATTCCTATCATATTTACATAATTAGCTGCTTTACAAATAACTTCAAATCAAACGGCTTCTTAAATGAAGAAGAATTTTTTGATGACCAAAAGATAGAGTTGTCATATATAGTCTATTAGTATACATTGAAAAATACTCACTTGCAACTTTATTAGGTACACATGCTGTGCTGCTTGTTAATGCAAATAGCTTAGAAGCCAATCTCATGGCAGCAACTCATTGCTTGTAAGCATGTATACACCGTCAAGGCAACCTGGCAGCAACAACAATGTCACTTAAATCACTTTTTATCTCCATGCTGAAGCCTGGTCTGGTCTGCGTATTTTAGAAACTGCTGATCTGCTTGATTTTCACTAACAGCAATCTCTGAGGTTTACAGAGGATGGTCTGAGTAAGAGAACATATCCAGTCAGTGGCAGCTGTCTAGGGGAAAATGCCTTGTTGATGCTGGAGATCAAGTGTGAATGATTAGAGTGGTTGAAGATGACAGAGAATAAGCCTGGAATAAGCCAACCATCTGTGTAAATACTTTTAAATATAAAAATATTGTTTTAATGTAAAATAAGATCATTAGATGTGAAAAGTACAAGTTGATGAACAGAACACATCCATACAGGTTAAAAAAAGAGAAATGTAGAAGGACAAAGTAGACTGGTTCACACAAAACTGTTATTTGTCCATAAAACATCTAACGGCCTCTTAAAGAGGCGTATGGTTCTGGCTCAGAGTTGGATCATTCCCCATGATCATTTCTTTTCTTCTTTTTTTCTGTCTTCAGCTCTGCCACTCTGCCTATCACCTTCAAGTGCCTCCTTGAAAACAACCACATCGACAGACGCATCATCCGCTTTGTGCTGCCTGTCGGCGCCACCATCAACATGGACGGCACGGCGCTCTACGAGGCAGTGGCTGCTATCTTCATTGCCCAAGTGAATAACTATGAGCTGGACTTCGGGCAGATCATCACGATCAGGTAAGGCTGGATAAGATCCCTGAGCATCAAGACGATTAGGCATTTTCTTTGTCCTTCTGCAACAATGGGCCTCTAGATATAGTCTTTACACAGAAACTCTTTTAATTAAGTGCTCCCTCTATTTTTGTTAAAAATACGAACAAACAGGAACATTTCTTTATTTCAAAAGCCCCTTTATGGTCTGAATATTTTTTCCACAGGATTTAATTAAAATTAAGAGGGCGCTTAAATTGTTTTTGGTTATTAAGGGAAGAAATTAATTAATTTTGTGCATAGGCAATCAGAAAGCTTTAATTAAATATGTGTGGCTCCATTATCAGATATCCTTATCAGATATCCTTGTCTGATCCATGACACCACAGTCATTTGTCAAACTATCCCTTCAAAATGATGAAACTTATGTGAGGGTGCTGCATCTGCTGCACACTGAGAACAATGAGTGCAGATTCTGCTGTGTGTGTGGCTGGTCGGCCTTGATGAAGAACAGATGTCATTCTGTGTTTTTCAGGTTGTTGTTTTGCATGTGAAATGTTTAATTAAGCACTTCAAAATACTGCGTGACTTGAGAGGAAGTTTCCTATACCCTCAAAGAAAACTGGTGGAAAAGCCCTTCGTCTTTGTTTTTGTATGAAACACCAATCAGAGGATTTGTGTTTCATTCAAAGGAGTGTGGCTTAACAATCTCCCAACTTTAGTTAGCAGTCAGCTGCATGGCAGTGGTTTAGCTCTACATTTTAAAAGTAAAATCTAACAAGAACTGTTCGTTATTTGGCTGGTAGCTTTTGTATTTGTGTCTCATTTCCCCATCCCCATAAAATGTTTGAAATTCTAGTGATTATTCCTCTGGAACGATTCAGGGACCTTTATACACATTTTAAGTGCTTTTCATTCTTTATTTTTTCAATAATATTCGCTCTGTTCATGCCTATGGCGTGAATTTTGGCAAGATTTTGCATTTTTATTTGATCTTGTTATTTTCAGCTCTGCTCCTACAGTGAGTCTAAAATACACTGTGTAAAAACAAGTGCTACACTCATACTAATCTGTGCCACTGAAAGCCAGTCAAGCTGTATTTTGGTCTCTCTTCCATTAACGTATAATTCATGCTTTTCAGCATGCCAATCTGGGCTTTTGCCTTGGTAATGATCACTTTTACTACTTTCCACCAGGTAGCACCGTTTGGAAAATTTGAAAATGAGTGCCAGTATTAATGAGTAATAATGCATAAAAATCAATATATAAGCTAATTGCTGACATATCCTAGGCTGTAATAATTCAGCACACAAAAAAAATCTATTTTGCATTTAGCATAATGAAAACAGTTTTGTTTTTTTGTTTTTTTTACATCTAAAAGCATGGTGGCATCATGACGGCACCAAAAACTTGGCATTTAACGGGTTAAAATATTTAAGATTCATGAATATTTAATGTGTACGATTAGGACTGTATCAGCTGAAAAAATCAAGCCAAAATACTAGGAAATTAAGTCAATGTGTAATTTTTTTTTTTCAAGCTACCTCATTAAAAGTGCTTTTTTGCAGTGAGCGGTATAAGAGTAACTAATTTTAGAACGGTCCCGAACTGTTAAGAAACTAGCATCTGCAGTTGCATCCCATTAGCTAACCTCCTGACAAATAAAAGATAAATAAATTTTTTTATGTGAATTTAAAAAGTGAAGAACAACCTCTGACATTCTGACTTCATAATTTCATGTGTGTCAGAAAATGGTGTATTCATGCTGTGGATATTCGGACTGCAGCAGTGAATTAATCTAATGTTACACTTTTAGTTTAATTCTGAATTAATATAAAATATTATGGGATTTACTGGATACACATATATGTAAATGTCACACAGATTACGCCTCATATGAGCTTCTTAGTCTGATCTGATTTCTGCTAAATCAGTCTGGAAGCTCCAGGGACACAGACGGATGCACAGACAAAAACATCTACTGGTCCAGCTCCCAAAAAACATCTGCAGCTTAAACTTTGACCACATCACCTGTATCCCATCCAGGTCTATGGAAACGTCCTGACTGTCCTCTGATTTTCTGACATGTCCGATTGTTATTACATTAAGCAGACCTCTCCTCGTAGCTGCAGTCTGTGCCCGTTCCCTCATAATCCCTTGGCGGTAAAACCCATATGACCTGTATTACTCATCTCCCTTGTCACGTCAGAATTATAATAATTTTCTCCTCTGGCTGCGTCCTGTTCCCGTGCCGTTTGGCTGCCGACCATGGAGCTTTTCCATCTGCATGCTAACCCGACGTCCTAAAGCTCCCTGGCCCTGCAGAGGGACAGTTTGTCAGTTTGAGCTTCAGGTCTAAGGTCTCAGACAGAATATCCGCTCAGTCCTTCTCTCTTTATCTCTAATACCCCCAACACAGAGGAAGAGGAAGTATTACCATACTTTGATAAATTAAAAATTATAATGTGAAAGTACTTTGGTACAAGAAAAAGTCATGACCCTTACTATCCCTTGAGTAAAAGTCCAGAAAGAAGCACTTTATGTTGTGAAAAGGAATGTTTGTTTTTTTTAAGAGGGGTCATTTGAGGTATACATTAGTTTTAGTTGGTTAATATTCATTAAATAGCAGCCAGCATGGTCCCTGCCACCACAAAAGCACACATAGAAAAAGGGTAGGTATGATTCTGATGGAGGTTTTGCTCATAAATTGCAGTTCTTCTTAGGGTTAAACATTGACACATTTTATATTATTTCCTCTCATATGATTACAACACAGGAATATTCAACTTTGGTTACCAAGACTGCCAAAAAAATTATCCTGTAGACCTGAGGGCAAAATTGTTGCATTTTGAAGGATACTCTCAACTGAACAACTACATCATAATAAAAAGTGACAATCGTATATTGCTGTCAGAACAACTATTTTATCAACATTGATATTTAAACACAAATGCAATAGCAATACTAATCAAATGAGCTAAAGACAGAATTCAAGCCTTTCAGCTTTTTTTTCCAAATTACGAAGCATTTACTAGTTTTCCAATGTTTTTTTCTGTTGTCTGACAAATATATAAAAGGTACTTTCACAGAAACAATGACAACAAATTAAAGTTTTGTTTTCCAGTATATTTTCCAGCTTTTTCTAATGTTGTCATGGCATATTTTGTCATGTTATCGTCGTGTTGTCTTCATGAGCATACTTTTTTTATCGTTTAAACTGACTGGCAAGCTGCATTGAATTGAGGAAGTGGGAGGGCAACATTTGGCTCCTGGGCTAGCAGTTGCTCGCCCCTGCTCTAATAGCCGGGTAATGGTGAACAAACATCAGATGTAGAGGCTTGGGTTTGGAGGTCAGTAATACATTTTTATAATGTCACCAAAAGAACAAGGTGTTAAGAATGTATTTTATACCTGTTGATAGTTTTTATCTGATGACAGTTACAAAACATTCCCCTGGCCATCAGAAAATACTTTCTTCTGCTTTAAGAAATGAAGAAGTCTTGTTTGTCTGGTTCTTTTTTTGTTTGGGTTTTTTTTTTTTTTGTACAAAAGACAGTCACTTTTTAATTCTATGCACTTACTGATAAGGAGACAAGCCAAGATTAAGCTTCACTGGAGCTCCGACTCAAATAAAAAATCCAGAGAGGCATAAATAGTAGATCAGTGCTGTCAAAAGCTCCACTGTGACTGTGAGTTATAAAGACAGTAATATCAGACTTCTCTTAATTCAGACAAAAATGTTTGTGTTACCTTGATCCACATATTAGGATATTATTCCTTTTAATCAATTTATTGTCACAAAACCCTGAAAAAGTCACAGCTGATAGTGATCCTGACACAGTAATTTAGAGTACATTAACAAGCTGAAGTTAGGTTATTACTCACCAATATATTGTTTGTCATTTTCAAACAAGAGAATTAATGATCCTAACAAACAAAAATACAGAAAACCTACTACTTATCAGAGATCTTTTATGCTGGGATAAGGGGAAGGATTCTCCAATATTTTCGTATATGCTAGAAGTGATGCTCTGACAAAGGTTTTGAGTTTTAAGAGCTAAGTATAACATCATAGCTCCAAAGTACATCAAATTTGTACTTTACATCAATATAGTTATTTTGATGTAGTTTTCATTCCGAGCAGACATCTCTTTTTATCACAATGAAAATTAAAATGCTGTACAGTTCCACATGATAGACTTGAGAACTGACTCGGACTTGTCCAGAAAGACTTGAGACTTGACTTGGACTTATAAGGGACTTGTACCCATCTCTGACGCGTCCACTTTTGGGTTTCAGTATTTGTAACTGGTTCTGTTAAAGGTTTATGGGGTTAAAAATCAAACTTTATTGTTTCTATGTTCACCTTTAGCTCGGACTAGTAAGTCCCAGTTTTTTTTATACCAGCCAGTTAAAAATACAGTAAAGTGACTTGTGGATATTAGAAACATGCTTCTGTTTATATCTAAGATGAGTCAGGAACCTGTGAAATGTATTTACTGTTTGTATTTAAGTGATACATTGTCACAGTGTTCAGTGTAAATTGTGACAATATGCTCTGCAACAATAGAGAAAACACATCCTTTATAGCTGTAATTTTCCTCATCCCTCTCTGCCATTTATTTTACATATCAAACCTATTATAAACAGCTGTAGGTCATCAGGGTCAAGGTAACCAGTCCTCCATCAAAACCTCCTACGTTTGAAGTAGCTAATTATCTGCCACAAGGTCCAGAATGTTGTTAGAAGAAAACAAAATGGGCTTCAGTGAAGGAAGGATAGCCTTGTAGGAGAATCAAATGTTTAAAGTGTATAAATTGAACTGGATAGGGTATGGGTTTTTCTAACCCTAAGGTTATATATGGTCCAGTATTACACTTATACAGGCAATAAAACGGAAGGAATGTATCATGACATGATTTAAATATTTTAAGCACTTCACTTTGTCTAATCAAGACAGATAAATTAATAAGATATCAAATGTTTTACTAACAAAAAATGATTATTTTGTTCAAAAGGAACGTTTGAACAAAGAGTTTATGGTAATAAAAACCCTCTTCTTCTCTGTCCATTCCCTCAGCATCACTGCCACTGCAGCCAGCATCGGTGCAGCAGGAATCCCGCAGGCCGGACTGGTAACCATGGTGATCGTGCTGACCTCCGTAGGACTGCCCACTGATGACATTACTCTCATCATCGCTGTGGACTGGGCTCTGTACGTAAAGGGTTAATCTCTCCTGTCATACATTGTGGAAGCCTTCAAGTCAAAGTGGTTATTAGTTTTGAATATGTCCAAGTAAATTACAGTGTTTACGCCCCTAAATGTTAATCACTGTCAAATGCTGCAACTTGAAAACATCACTGGGTTAAATGTATCAGACTTTTACTGTTGCTGGCCTCTACAGTGCATAATTTGCATGATTATACTTTACATGTGCAGCAGGTTTGAGTTTTATAATGGCTTTGTCACTCAGGGATCGATTCAGGACCATGGTGAACGTGATGGGTGATGCTCTGGCCACGGGCATCATGGCTCATATCTGCAGAAAAGATTTTGTCAAAGAAGGAGAGCAGGTGAGCAAGGACAAATCAGCAGATTAATCTGTTCACGATAAGGCTAAGAATAATGTCTTTTATGTCTTTTTTTATGTCGTCTGAGCCTGCATTTGTCTTTGTTTTAAGGACACATGGGATTAATGATATAGAAGTGGGTGTTTATAATGAACATAAGACTATTGTGAAAAAGGCTGGTAAACAGATTAAGGGGAAAGTTCAAAATGCTGCTGTTGACGTTTGTTTTTTTTTCAGGAAGTTTAAGGAGGTTTTTACAACTGCTGCCAAGTTAAAGTTAGTCTGCTTTCCTGCAACAATTTTTGTGCAAGTGAGCAGGACAATGTTCAGTGCCTGTAATGGGCCATCCCACTTTGGGCCACTCAAAATCCTTATACAGTTATGTTCATAATAATAGCAGTGTGTTTAAAAAGGTGATTAAACCTCAAAATTCTTCAAATAAATTTTATTTTAATGCACACAAATGCATTGGGGACACTGCACATTCTATTTCAAAGCAAGAAAATTGGAAAAAGTAATTGAGTTTGATAATATTTTACAGAACGTCAAGAAATATAATGTTCAAACAGTCAACAGGTATTGAAGCCCAGGACAATTGTACTACGTACAATTGCTCTGCATTTCTTGGTTTTGCCTCATGAACAGCATTTTTTACGTCAGCCCACAAGTTTTCTATGGGATTAAGGTCCGGGGATTGTGCTGGCCACTCCATTACTTGAATTATGTTTGTCTGGGACCATGATTTTGCTCGCTTGCTGGTGTGTTTGGGGTCATTGTCTTGTTGAAACATTCATTTCAAGGGCATTTCCTCTTCAGCATACGACAACATGACTTCTTCCAGTATTCTGATGTACTCAAACTGATCCATGATCCCTGGTATGCCATAAATAGGACCAACACCATAGTAGGAGAAACATCCCCATACCATGATGCTTGCACCACCATGCTTCACTGTCTTCACTGTGTACTGTGGCTTGAATTCAGTGTTTTCAGGTAGTCTGACAAACTGTCTGTGACCCTTAGACCCAAAAAGAACAATCTTACTCTCATCAGTCCACAAAATATTGCACCATTTCTTTTTAGGCCAGTCAATGTATTCTTTGGCAAATTGTAACCACTTCAGCACATGTCTTTTTTTTAACAATGGGGCTTTGCGGGGGCTTCTTGCTGGTAGCTTGGCTTCACATAGACGTCGTCTGATTGTTACAGTACTCACAGGCAAACTTAGATCTTCTCTGATCCTCCTGTAGCTGATCATTGGCTGAGCCTTTGCCATTTTGGTTATTCTCCAATCCATTCGAATAGTCGTTTTTCTTTGTCTTCCTCGCCTTTCTGGTTTTGGCTGCCACTTTAAAGCATTTGATATCATTTTAGCTGAACAGCCTATCATTTTCTGAACTTCTTTATAGGTTTTCCCCTCTTTTATTAACTTCTTAATTAAAGAATGCTCTTCTTCTGAACAATGTCTTGAATGACCCATTGTACTCTGTTTTTCAAGGACAAATGCACAGCCAGCATATGCAGCGTCAGTTGCCTTGATCCTTAAATAAGTGCCACCTGTTTAACACCGATTTTTTTTCACACGATCAGTTACCTCACTAACTGAACTCAGCACTGCTATTGTTTTGAACACGCCCCTTTCAGTTAATGATTCAGTTTCACAGAATCTGCAGCATGCACGTCATGCCTGTTGGGTCTGTTGGTTTTCTATACCTTTACTAAACCATCTAGAAACTTACTTGCAGTGTAGAAGTTGAAATTCTAACAAAAACAGTGATTTATCTTGCTAGTGATGTGGGACTGCTATTATTTTGAACACAACTGTATATTGGAGGTTGGCAAGATGGATCTGCCTGATGACAGACATCAAATCAGGCAGATCCATCTGCACTGCAAGGTTATTAACACATGTCAACTTCTTTAAAACCTGATTCTGAGTCTCTCCTCTTCTTCCTCTACCTTCTCTCCCTGGACTTCTTCCAGGTGCCTCTGATCTGTGAAACTAAGCCCATGATAAGCATCCAGCAGATGATGACCTATCAGAACCAGAAGAACGGATGTTACCAGCCACCCCCACCCGGCAGTAAACAGGACCACCTCAGCCCCGACGTGGCCCGGCTGATCCAGCTGGAGGAGGGGATCAGGCCGATGGAGAAGAAGAAACACGGTCACGCCTCTCATCACAAGAGAGAGCACAGGGACAAGGACCACTGTGCCGTAGACATGAACGGGCTTGAGACTAACGTATAAGAGCGGCCTCCCTGCCTGCAGCAACTGCCTCGTCCACAGCTGCAGGACCGGCAGGAGAAGAAGAAGAAAATGAAAGTGGCAATTGTCACGTTTGTCCTGTTGGCGGACAGCAGCCTGGTGTGAATGGATGCAGAAAACCCTGGAGAAAAAGACCTTTTTTTCTACATAATTACCCAAATATGATTGTGTACGTTTGTCTGTGTGTACATACTTATGGAGATGTTTTATTTGGTACCAGCAGTGACAGAGCGGATCCTTCATCTTCTTAATGGAGCGCAGATGAAGAACACTATAGTAAAAATCAAACATTATTAAAGGAACTTCTCCCTCTGAGGACTATGGGGGGAACTGGACTTTGATTCATATTTCTTTTAACTATTTCAGCTGGTTTGGTATATTTTTAGGATTTTATTGCTTGGGGTTTTGTATATTCACTTATTTTTTGTTTTCATTATTTCTTCTATGATGAAACTCAGGAGAAATGCTGCCTGTTTGGAGCATTTTTCCATTTTTGTTTAATAGAGTACTGCAGTAATGAGTTTACAACCTGGAAATGAATAAGCACCTCCTCTTCCATCATCTTAAAATCTATGGGAATATTGCATGACTTTTGGTTAGAGCTCTGAAATAAGGTCTGTGGTCTAACCAGGGCTAAGATAACATTTTTTCTACAACTTGAAATACACTTGTAAGTGCCCCACTTGTTAATCTTGAAGCTTTTATATCTTATAAGATACTGTACATTAACAGCTGCAAACAGGGACTACAGTTTTTTTTACACAAAATGCATAATATTTCAGCATTTCAATACAATAACAAAAGATGAGATGTAAGGAAGCATCAGTAAGCTTTGCCAACATCCTCCACATGCTTGTTTTTTTATTAAGGTTTATATAAGCTGTATATATATATAAGTATAAATATGCTTTGCTCTATAAGGTCTATTTAAACTGCAGTTTCTTCAATGACTTTTATTGGAGAAAAAATATCAAAACCTTTCTGCAAGCTTCTTAAAAATAAAATTTGGAGTTAACCACAGCACAAACAAGGAAAGACACTTTTAACACCTTTTCTCAAACATTACAAGATGTTTTTCATATTTTTAATCTCTTTAGAAATAAAAATATTTTTCTTTTATGAGGGAAAACTGTGATTTAGTGTTTAGTCAATACACCTTTTGAAGTGCAGCAGAGGTGGGCAGAATTGAGCAGTGTGTTTTTTCCTTTATTTTCATGTTTGGCCACCCCAGGCCTGTGCTAAACGTATTGATACAGCAAAACACTGTCATCAACTTCTTGATAATATGTGTATCAGTACAGATTTCACTGAATTGATACAGTCCCAAATACGGTGGCTTCAGTTGTAAAATACACATCTGAAGATATCACCGGTGGTTTGGTTCAAAAGGTGGTAGTAGAGGCCAAACTTCATGATGCAGCACTCGTTCCAAAAGTTAAAATTATTTCTAAGATCTCCAAAGAGGGCAGCACGCTGGATCAGCAAGTAGTGCATGTGCCCCACAGCAAGAGGATTGCCAGTTTGATCCCTGTGTTGGTCAGGGCCTTTCTGCGTGGAGTTTGCTCGTTCTCCCTGTGCATGCCTGGGTTCTCTCCAGGTACTCCAGCTTCCTTTCCTGTCATCTGGTTCAGGCTGTACTCTGCCTCTCACCCAATGTCAGCTGGGATTGGCTCCAGCTGCCCGCCAGCCCGAAAGGAATAATCGGTAAAGATAATGGATAGATGGATGGATCTCCAAAGACCTGATATCTAAATTGTGGGACCTGTTAAACCTTGCCCCTGTTTTTTTTTTTCTTTTTTTGTATTTACAAAAGAAATAACACACACACGAAAGTTATAGTGAATTGGGGTCGTCAATGTCCACAGTTTAAGCACATGCCGTACATATCGTATCGCAGCCTCTGTATTGTAAGGTTGCTGAAAATGCCAAGCCCTAGACGTACCCCTTCACAGAACAGCAGTATGGCGGCATGGAGTTATACCCGATGGAGGGAAGTTGTGGCGTGACAGGGCGCATAGCCGGTAACAGAGAATAATCAAGACCTATCACAAGTAAGCAGAAAGAACATAATTAAAATACAGAAACAGACCACAAGCTTTCAGCAGCAGTTCCTGCTTCCTTTGCAGTTTTTGATTTGCATGTCATGTCTTGTCAGGGCAGCTCTGTCAAGCAATGGCCATTGCACAGTACAACTCAGTATAACTAACCGACTTCTGTGCTGGAAGTACAAGAGTCCAAGCCAGTGTAAATGTATGTACTGTAACTTAAATGTTAACATGCTGAATCCATAAACCAAAGGTATCCAAACTATGACCCTGGGGCCAACCATGGCCCACAGCACACTTTCAGTCAGCCTGCTTCAAGTTCCTAAAATGAACGAAAACTTTCCCACAATAGATTTTGAAGTGTGTGCTTGGCTTATGAATAAAGAAAAACAGATCACAGTTTAATAGCAGCATGGCTCACCCTCATTTGTTCTGCTCTCTTCTCCTTTACATGGTCTGATTTACAAAAAGTACTTTGCTAATCAGCCTCAAGCACCAACAGTTTGCTCCTGTTTTGAGACCAAAAGTGGCAACAGATTTTTTCTATAAGCATTTTGATTGTTAAGCAGTGCTCCAGCTTCATTTGATTGGTTTTACAAACTCTAATACACTTAAGGTAGGTTTGTCAAAGTGGCCCAGTCATCTTTATATTTTTTTGTCTTTGGTTCCTGTTGAAAAAAGTTTGAACACCCCTGATGTCAAGACTGGTGTAGTTCCTTGATAGCAGGATGTTTGCATTCTACTCCCACCTATTACCTGTTGCTATTTTAAATAACAATAAAGTGATGTTTACTTGTTTGGATTATCTGAATAATCATAAAACCCAAATTTTTAGAAACTCATGCAGAAAAAATCCATAGGGTTTTAGTCATTGGAACACAGCGTGATGCTAATTTCCGGGATGGCCTACAAGACATCATACCTGCAGTACTCTATTACAAGGATAATATAATGATAAAGATAATATTAAAAATATATCACACATTTAGGATGACATGTTAGGATTAAAAAAGAGGGGAATATTCTATAGTTTCCTGAATATTCTTATCACTTTCCCCACATTTCTCTGCCTTGTTGTCCTGAGTTTCAGTGGGTACAATGCCTCATACACGCCTGCAGTACTGTATGGTTAGCACCAGAATCAACGCAAAAAAGAAGACAAAGGTCACACTGTAAAAGAAAAAGAGGGTTTGCCCTTATGTGGAGGTCATGTTCAGTTGTCTCTGCAACCCACTGTATTCCCTCTTTGCCTTAAACAATCAAAGGAGAAACATGCGGGAGCAGAAACAACACATGCCCCCAGTCACAGGTCAAACTCTGAACTCTGTCCATATTTATGTGATATATGCTGTACATGTTTGTATTTCAAATACTATTTAAAGATTTGTAGATTTTATGACCATGTCAGAATGTTTTCAAGAGCTGCCATTCTGTTTTTGTTAAAGGAAACACTTCACTGTAGTTCGAAGTTTATACAATGTAAAAAAGAAACCATCAAAAAGTGGAAAATATATCTGAAATATACAAATAGTACGCTGATGTTAGTTTTAAACAGTTTATAATGAAACATGTCACGAACTTCAACAAAGGTGTTAGTTTGTGGAAATGAAAGGATTAAAGCCTGCAGTAGTGAAATGAAATGAGCTTTATTTTGAAATCCCACACATTGTATCTTCATCTAAAGGAATTCACAGGAATCAGCTGTGTGTGTATTAACAGATGAGCAAATGTCCTGTTCAAACATGAATAAATCCCAAACGTAACTAATGAAAGGGATCTCTAAGAGTCTGTGATGAATGAACAATTTTGAACATCCTGCTTATTCACATCCTACATATAAGGTAGAGACCACAATTCCAATGGAGTTGGGACGTTGTGTTGATAGAAACAGAATGCACTGATGAGGAAATCCATTCAGCTGAATACACTACACAGACAAGATAACAAATGTTCAAACTGGTAAACTTCATCCTTTTTTTTCACAAACATTCGGTCATTTTGAATTTGATGACTGCAACACGCTCTACAAAGCTGGAGCAGGGGCACGTTTTCCACTGTGTTGAATTACCTTTCCTCTTAACAAAACTCAATATGCGTTTGGGAACTGAAGACACTGATAGTTGAAGCTTGGACGGTGGAATTGTTTCCCATTCTTGCTGGATGTACAAATGTAGTTGCTAAACAGTTCAAGGTCTTTGTTGTCCTGTTTGCATTTCATTATGCGCCACACATTGTCAATGGGAGACAGGTCTGGACTGGTCTTCATAGATGGGCATGGGCATACCCATGGGCACTAAAGACACCTCCATACCATCACAGATGCTGGATTTTGAGCTTTGTGGAAATAAAAACAATCTGGATGGTCCTTTTCCTCTTCAACACAGAGGACACAACATCCATGATTTACAAAAACAATTTGTAAAGTAGACTTACCACAGCACACTCTTCCTCTTTATGCCAGTCAATGTTTGATGAGCTCTGGGCCCAGGGAAGCAAGTGTTTCTGGTTGTTGTTGATTTATGGCTTTGGCTTTTCATTGTAGAGTTTTAACCTGCACTTGTCGACGTAGCGATGAACTGTGTTCACTGACAAAGGTTCCCCGAAGTGTTCCTAAGTCCATGTGTTCATATCCTTTACAGAATGATATCAGTTTTTAATGCAGTGCCGCATGAGATATTCAGGTCATGGGCATTCAGTGTTGGATTTTGGCCTTGCTGCTTACATGCAGAGATTTCTCCAGATTTTCTTCATTTTCTCGTATTATGGACTACAGATGATTAAATCCCCTGGTTCTTGCATTTGTACATGAGAAATGTTTTTCTCACACATCCTTGCTTGAGAGCGACTGAGTCTTTCTTTGGTGCTCCTTTGATACCCAATCATGAAACTCATGTTCACAATTAACCTGCTCACCTGTGGAATATTCCAAACTGTTTTTTTAGCATGATCTAAATTTTCTTTCATTGCCCTTGTCCCAGCTCTTTTGAAATGTGTTGTAGGCATCAAATTCAAAATGAGTGAATATCTGCAGAAAAACAATAAAGTTTATCAGTCTGACCATTAAACACGTGTCTAGTGTATTCGATTGAATAGAAGTCATAAAGGATTTACAAATCATCGTGTTCTGCTTTTATTTACATTTTACACATCTCAACTGGGGTTGAGAATTGGGGTTTGTACTTTTATCGTCCCACCTAAGAAAGCTTGTAGTCAGTTTCAGTTGTAAATATCCTCAATGATGACTTTAGGCCAACCACACCTGAAATCCACATCTGACGTGACACCGCTCCACCTCATCTGACCCCTCCATGTTTTTTAGTTCATCATCCTAAAGAATCATTAGCCCACTGCTGATGGTCAGTGAAACAGGTCAGCCTGCAGCTCCAGCATCATCTGAATATGAGCCCCCGGCCAGCTGGACACCTGGCAGAGGGACAGAACTGGGTGCTGGACTGAAGAGAGCGAGCATGATGTGAGTGATGAGGAGGGCAGGCTGGATGTGGCAGAGGGTTGACTGGGAGGGGGAGCGCTTACTAAGAGGTCGGGTCAGCTCTGACAAAAAAATAGATAAATGGAGAAAGAGGGAAATAGGGCGCAAATGCTTCATCGACGTTTTTTATTTCGACCCCACAGAAAAATGCAGAGCTGTGTGGCTTAAAACACAATATCCAAAATGACTGATCATTTTTAAGACCTGTGAACATCGATGAAATTTTTGACATGGCAGCAATCACTTTTAATGTCAAACCAATGTAATCCTGCATTTTTAAAGTCCCTGAGGAGCCACTGCTTTTTGTTTTGTTTTTTGTTCTGCTTAGAGTACTATTAATAGAATAATGTTCAACTTTTGGGACAGCCCTCTACTTGTAAATCAGTAAGTTAAGAAGCTAAATGTTACACCATGCCCTAACTGAACAGGATAATACAATACTCAGTGTCCTCACTGCATCCGTTAAATATCTAATTGACCCTTTGATGGCCTTCTGATTGGTTCAGTTACCACCAATTACAACCAGAGAGCCCCTTCTCCAAGCAGCCATTTCTGTTTTACCCAGTTTGATGAGTTCTGTGTAGGCAGAGTCTATTTTGATGCATTGTGATGAAATTGATAACTTTGTTACACTGAAAATCACAAAGAAAACTTGGTTACGACCAAAGGTAAGAAGAAATTTTCCCATACCAACGACTTTTGTTGTTCAAGGAATGTTTAGAAGAAATAATAACAGCATTTTGTCGAAGTCAACAGCCAACATTTAATGCAATTATTAATTTTACACATCATTAATAGTTTTACTTATGTCAAGTAATTGAACTCATTAACATTTTGTCTTTTCTTCTTACACCCCACTGTAGTTTTGTCTTTACTCCCTCAGTTAGACCTAATTTTGAAAATAATTAAATAAACTAAAGATGAAAGTGTGAGTGAAAAGGTAAGATATTTTTCATTTGTTTCAAACAGGAGAGAGGCCAGAAACAAGAGGTTTTACCTGTGTTCGAAACCGTTACCTATCACGGATATAGTGTACTACATCGTGTGTTCACCTTTTTTTAGTGTTGTTCGAATTCTAAGCGGTTAATTTCATTCACTATATAGTGCACTATAAAATACCCAGAATGCACAGCAAATGTGAGTGTACGTATGATGTACCCTGTATTGTACTCCTGTATACCACAATGCAATGCAGTCGTGTTTTTTTCAGAGGAGAAGAAGAGAAAGAAGGCTGCTATGGCACAAATTGGTGCTGCTTTCGCTTACAAATATAAGAAACATTAAAGTATCTTTAACACGTTTGTTGCATAGCTTTTTTACATCTTTTAACAGTTGTAAACAGCTGCAAAATTTGTTACTTATCCTCCTGAGTGCCCGATTTGTTTACATGATGCTTGGCGCATCTACTTCCGTCACAGGAATATCTGGCTCATCTACTGACACAATGATGTTTAGAAAATTTCAATGTAGTGTTTGAAATCTCATTCGGTCATTCCCTATGTAGTTCACCATTTCATTAACACTACATAGGGAATAGTGAATGAGAGAATGAGTGAACAGTTTCCAACACAGATTTTGTCTAACCTATTTACAGTTGCTAAGGAGGGTGGGCCTTGACAGAGGATCACTTAAAGGCCGTAGCTTAACAAAGGGTCACTTGTATGTCCTGTGCCTCCCTTGTAAACAGCAGTTCAAGTGCTTTCATTATTCAGGTGAAGAAACTGACATGCAGTGCCTTGTGCTGACGAGTGGTTGACTCAAAGGCATGTCAAGACAAAAAAAGCCCCTCTCTTCCTGTTAAAAGTCAAAGTAAAAGTTTTCACTCTCAAATGTGGCTGGATCCTCTTTTATCTTTACTTTGGAAATAAAATCAACAAGCTCTGCTGAGTGAGAAAAGCCAAACTTCAACTTTATTATTATCCAGAGGGAAAATTGTTTTGCAGTGGGCATCAGCACACCAGTGTATGATAAAACATAAAACATACAGGCATTAGGAAAATCAGGAAAAATCCTGAGCACAAGTGAAAAAGGGAGGCACTTAAACCACAAAACACTAAAGGTGAAAGAATCAGAAAAAAGCTCCATAAAGTGCATTCAGTCATTAAAGTGCTGTGCAATAGATAAATAAACAGTAATGATGAACAGTCGAGGTAAAGCAGATAAAAAGAGAAAGAAAAACAAGATGACTCCAGCATCTTGCCAGTCTCCCTTGCACTCCTTCTTTGTCCGCATTGATGCAAGCGACAAATAGGAAAATAGAGGTGATATTTAACCCTTTGCGTAGAGAGAGCACTTAGATGCACTCCAGCAGTAGTCTGGTAAAACTTATGAAATCCTTCAAAAACATCATGGAGGTGAATATTTACAGCCCCCACTGTTACAGTTTAAACACAACATTTGACATTTGTGTTTGTGGGCCTGCATCTATTTAATGCCAATGTCCAAAATGTTAAATGTCCAAATTCTTTTTTGTTTTGGCCTTCTCTGCCTCCGTCTTTCTTCTCTTCCTCTGTTTAGCAGAAGGATATAGGTAGTTCCTCTGCCTCTCCAAACTGAGCTCTGTCACTAGCCGAATGGGGCGGTAATGCACCAAAATGATGGATGCCAACCGCCGTAAAACCGAAGAAGAAAAAGCCTTGCAAGAACTGCCACATGCAGTAGCCTGGGTGGCAGTTGTTGCAGGATTAGAGCCCACAGCACCAACAAACCAAGAAAAACAAAGTGTTTATTTCAGATTTCTTGTACACCTGTCTTAAAATGTAAGGGATACTAGAGCTTGGTTGGGGTTGTGGGATGGCTCGCAGGGGTCTTCCCTTATTTTCAAAGCCAAAACTTGACAGGTAAGCATTCTCCAGTGTACTTGGATCCCTCTCAGCTTGGCTACATGCATTGAATCAGGGTCAGTGCACGCCGGCAAAATGCACAGAAGGTGCGCAGGACGGCAGTATGGGATTTAACCGGTTGAATAAATTCGGTCCGAATCGCTGTAATTGGTTGGTGTTTTCTCTGTTTTACTCCTGCTGTAGACAGCAGCTATTTTTCGCTCTCTTTTAAGAACACATCATGCATTGATTGCCGTCGGGACATAATGATCATTTTAACCAGTATAACAAAAAGTGCCCCACATTACAAACTTCCAAAACGCATGTCAAGCAGTGGATGAAAGCAAACCACTCCTGTAACCATTAACTTCTAGGGTCTCAGAAATGAACTGTCTTGTGATGTGCTCTTATTATTATCTATTGTCCTGTTCTATGTCCTGCTTTTGTGTGTGTGTGGTGTCTTTGGCATCATGTTTTTGTGTTACCTGCCTAGGGACTGCGGATGTAAATTAGCATTTATGCTATAATCCGGCATATTTACATCTATTGTTTTCCAAATAGATGTTCATTAATGTGCACTGTCCCTATTAGATAAATAAATAAATAATAAATAATAAATAAATAACTTGAAGCTCAACAGAAAAGGGCTGATCTGAGGGTGGGCCTGGATCTGCACAGGTCCCCCCTCACTTGCAGAAGCCCAACCAACCAGAGTCTTGAAAACAATAATAAATGATTATATGAAAATTAAATCAAATGGTTTTTTTAATTGTTTTTTCTCAATAAAATACAGATTTTAAAATATGCAGGGCAGCTACTAAAAGTGATTCATATTCAGAACATCCTCTCTTAAGTTAAAGTGATTATCAGTTGTTTTGCATATTAAAAGAAAAGTATTTCAGCTATTGAAGCAAACTGGTTTAACTATTCGTGTGTTACTATAGATGAGAATTACATGTATGGGCCCAAAAGTCAATTTCACTGCACCAGATTATTTAGGGGGTGGATAAACTGTCTTATACCCTGTCTCTCGCCCAATGATAGCTGGGATAGGCTCCAGCCCCCCAGTGACCCCAAAAAGGATAAGCGGTATAGAAAATGAATGAATGAATAAACTGTCTTATTAATTTTTGTAAAGATAGCAAAAGTATGTCTAAAGAACAACCTAATGAAAATGTGGTGATTAATTATATGATTAAAAAAAGAAATTCTCAGGCCCATCCATTAATCCATCCTTACCCTGCTGCAAGTTTAACAGACAATGGGATGAGGAGCACCTATATTAATTTTGTCTTTTTGGTTTTTCCATCTTCCAGTCCAGTCCAATCCAATCGACTTTATTTATACAGTACATTTAAAAAAATAGTTTACCGAAGTGCTGTGCAATGACTACCCAGCAGAAATCTACAGCTGATATAATCATATTTCACTGGAATTTCAGCAAAATAATAAATGTGCCATATTGTTGCACCTTGTCATCACTGCATGGATACATGACAAAATCAAGAGTTTCACTTTTTTTTCAAGAATTAAATGTTGTTTTTTCTTGTTTTACATTTGTTTCTTACATACAAAGACTGTCACATTAAAAGAAACCAGTCCAGAGCTTGTGCTTTTGACCAAAATATTGGCGTTAATAAATTCAGAAATATCAGCATGTTGGATATCAGCAAAAAAAAAAAAAAATCCAAGACAGTGCATCCCTTATAAAGAAACACATAAGAAATGCAAAACATCCAAATAAGAATGAAAGACACTTAAACAGAGACCACACAACTCTGATACTAAATTGAAAGCCAGTGAGTAAAATATGAGATTTTAAAGTAGGCAAGGTGGGAGACATCCTGATTTCAGAAGGTAATCTTCATTTAGGGGCCACAACAGAAAAACCTCGGTTGCCTCAGGATTTTGGCCTGAAGGACGAAGGAGAAGCCGCTCCACTGACCTCAAAGATCTCAGCAGGTTGTTGGCTTTTAAAAGTTCAGAGACATAGTGAGGTGCTAATCATTCATACTTAAAAACAAACAACAAAACCTGAAACTAACTAACACTAACATTGCTCAGTTGAAACTTTATAATCAGCAGCACTTTGGAGACTCAAAAATAAATGTTTCCAAACCCGCCTATCCAGGAGACATTGGCATCTTGTGTGGACAAAGCAGCACATTATCTCATTCAAAAGAAGTCCTGCTTTAATTTCCCTCATCCCGCTTCCTTTGTTGGAGAAAAAAGCAAAAAAGTAATTTTCCAAAGTCTCTGAGAAACTGAAGCCCTTATAGCAGTGAGAGTGTCTTTGGAGAATGTTTTCTACCTGGTTGTCTGGGTTCATTTTGTAGCTTATTAGCATGAATCTTAGTTGAATTATGTTCGTTTTGTAACCGTTTGAACTAAACTTACTAGTCTGACTTTCAAATAAAAAGTCAAATCCTAAACATTTTTTAAAATATGGTAACTTTGAGTGAAGTTAAAGTGGTTTAAGAGATTTATGCGGAAAAAGATATTGATGTGTGATGATTCTATAGCTGTTTTTCTTTTTTCTTTTTTTGAGTGTGTGCATTTTGGGTCGAGGGTCCTCAGAGGGTGCAAAAGTGGCAGTACTGTATAATAGCCCTGTCAGAGTGACTGACATTAGATTAAAAATATGTTAAAAACATAAAAATTCCTGCTGAAATCATGCCATAAGCTGTAACACAGCCATAATGATCACCAAATTTAATCAAGAAAAATGACAAAAACATACAAAAATGACGGTGGGGTCCGTTAGGCTTAAGCAGCTGATGAAAACAAAGTGAGTCCTCATGCATGTATTGTATGTACTAGGGTTTAGAAACAACCTTATGGCTCTTTCTGATCCTGCATTATGACTTATACGACACCTGTCACACCATGTCACACACCTCCCAGCAAAGTCCGGTCAACAACTGTGATACAAAAGAGGTTGGGGACCACAGGTCCAGAGTCTTTCTTCTGTTGAGTACCTTCACAGCTGGATGTTTGGTAGTGTATTAGGTAGGCTAAGTCCACACTTGGCAGGTATTTGGGAAAATGGAGGTTCCCCCTCTCCCTTTTCAAAATAATCTTGTCCACGTGAATGAAATGTTAAATACTGTCAATATTATGCAGCAATATCTCTGACATTCGAAAAAAGAGTTCTTTGTGAATGTTTTTTGTTAAGATTTCAATCACTGACATATCCGATGAGCTAGATCAGACACTTTTGTAATAAAGCATTCATAGGTACTCTTTTAGTTTCAGCATCTGTAACCACAGTCACAGGCAGCTGTTGGCCCAGCTAACATGGTCACTCCCTCAGCAGTAACACTGGATCTTGTCCAAAACATCATAGTGAGGAAGCACCTGTGAATGTACACCTGTTAGCACGTAAATTGTCCAGTTAAAAAAACAGCAAAATTGTGCCTTCAAATGGGGTTGTGTTTACTGTGTTTATGAGATGAGTCCAGCTGGATGCCCTCCTTTTGTTACGTTCATGACATGGTAACTCAAAAATTACTAAAAGCTCCAGTTTCACAACTTTTGATTTTTATCATAGAGTTTGAAAAAACTACAGCCGAACCTGGAGAATTTGTATTTCAGTTGATCGTTAGATATTAATTTGAACTTAGATATTTTCTTCATATTTTTTATCAAATGGTCAGACAGATGTGCCTTTTGAGCACGATAAATAACAAGTTGCCAACATTTTTTTCATAAAGTCAGGCAGAAAACGACTGATTTTTTTAGCATCCACTTTGTTGTTAAAACAAGCAACAGTATCCATTTTTCTTTCAGTCACCACTTGAAGATAAAGACTCTCATGTACACATTATCGGTTCACAAATTTCACTTAAAGGTACCAAAAGTTCAGCAATGTCCACCACAGCACAACTGTCCATTAAACAGACATGATAACGTTGCACCGTGTGCCATTACACTGAGGGGAAACCAGTTCAGTGTGACCCAGGGCCATAACCACTCAGCTAACCCTCACTAAATGACACCAGCTCCAGCCCCTCATCATCAACTTGCAAAAGCATTCAGAAAGCCTACCGAGTAATATTTCATTGGCCTTTTCTCCACTAATACCTTTGCCCTGGCAGTTTCCAAAAACATGCTTTTACAGTAAAGTCATTATCATGTGGAAGGATAAGCACTCAAAAAGCTGTTTTCAAAAATATCTGCCTACGTGAGGTCATGGCCTTAGACCCTCCTGTAAAATCTGCATACATGAGAACAAACATTAACACCACGATGTGATGGTGATGATTTTCAAGCCTTTGTGGAACACGCATGATTCAGAAGAATATAAAAAAAAAAAAAAATGGTTATTTTTCCTGCCAGAGAAAACACTCCTGAAGTGAAGCTTTGAGTAAATACAGGTTGTCAACAGTAGCAATCATCAACATTTACATTTCATTGTCTTTACAGCAACATGCTATAAGCTTGGTGCGGCCTTGAGACTGTCAGTGTATCAGGGCTCTCACTTTTCTGACCCATACCACCATCCTCTTCTGTCAATCCTGCTGTTTTCTGTTGCCATTAGGCTGTCTGTCCACCCCCACCATCTCAGCATCCCTCTCTCAACTCTGCCGCGCCGGGCTCACACAACAAACATCAGAGCAGCAAAAATTCAACACGGACATGCAAAGTGATAAAACACAAGAGTGTTGTCAGAACAAGAAGTAAATAGCAATGCTCATCTTTTCAATGATTTGGAAAGTGCCCAAACATTTTTGTCAGTTTTCTAACAAAACTTTGAGGGTCCATGGAGGTTGGGAAAATCTTCAAGAAGTCAGAGAACTCAAGAAACACATTTATGATAAACAATATTAGGCTTGTGGCTTCATCAGGGTCATCAAGATACACACTACAAACATTTAAATTGTGTAAATGTGAAATTTAAAATCAAAAAAGGTGAAAAAAGTACATACATTAAACAAACTGTCATGAGATACTCTGTCTCCCTGCTGGGTTGATAATAAATGTTGATATTTATATGAGAGGAAGGAATTCATTCCTCTTGCACATAATTCAGTATTTATGTAAAATATGTGTAGATAAATAGGTGTTAGTTTAGTTTGTATTAATTAAACATAAAACAGTTGAAGTAATTAAGCAAAACAGCTTTCTAGTTTGAGATATAAATGAGGGAATGTTGAGACTTTGTATTTTTTATTTTAAATATAATTTGCTTTAAGTTAAGTAAACTGGACTTGAATAGTTTTTTTTCTTTGTTTAGTCATTTATGTTTCATTTGCAGTTTCAGACTGATCACATATAGCTGTTATTACAAAGCTGCTCAATAATTGGCCTTAGAGACCAGGCAACAAAATACATATAACTATATTCACACACTGGCTAATTTTTACCAGCGTATAGGGAAACCTGGAGCTGTGCAGAGTTCAGTCAGGTTACGCAAAACTATGTTAACATCAACACTGATATTTGTTAAGTACATCAACAGCAGGCTTTTATGCATGCTTAAATTTCTTATCTTTGATCCAACAAGCTTGTAAATGCCTGCAAAAGATGACCCCTGCTTACATACGCTGCCCTCAGTTACAGCTGCGGTCATCTTTAGTGGTGAACTTTGGTGCCTGTCCGCCGGCTCCAGCGTGTTGGAAAACTGAGGCCAGCTGCAGCTGCAACTTGTAAAATTGCATAGATGGTGTTCATTGAGTGACATCACAGTGTGTTTGTATAACTAGCACAACATTTCTCTCCACTTCAGATATGTCGACCAGAGTTGAACACAGAATTATTGACCCAAGGAAAGCACTTTCACTAAAATTTTGATGATTACTTAACGTTGGTCAACATCAGCTAATACAGTATACCTTGATGTCTGATTGTGAAAGGGATAACTCAAAAACTGAAGAATCAATCTGGATGAAATTTTCAGACAATGTTGGTCCTGGCAAAAGGAGGAAGTGATTTTGGTGGTGATCCAATAAAAAACACAAATCAAGGAATTTTTGTAAGGATTTGTCAACATTGCGAAATAGGGTAGTATTCCACATTTTTGCTAATAACTCACTAAGAGCTCAATGGAGTTTGATGACACTTTTTTAGGGAACATTGTCAACGGAACAAAAGTGAAGTTTTCAGATTTTGGTGGTGTTCTGAATTCAGATGTCAATCTAGGAATTTTTTCAAGGATTTCTTAACAATGCGAGACAGGGCAATTTTGCACATTTTTGACAACAACTTGCTCGACAGTGTTGGAAATGCCTTGGTGGAGGTTGTGTTCTTAGAGTAGTTCTGTTTTTTACATTTTTTCCCCTGCAAGAAATGTTTTGAAAGTGCTAAAATACATTTGTCAGGGCTTTTTTTTTTTTTTTTTTGCTTTGTTTTTTTCAGGGTTGGCCGAATAAATATTCACTTCAATTTAAGAATCTTTGACCTGATTGTCAATTTTTCCCTATTCCAAGATAACCAAGATTTTGATTAAATTGACTAAACAAGACACAGTACATGTGTACTGAAGTATTGAGAATAAAACAAGTCTGTTAAAATGTAAATAAAATATCAAAATCAGTGTATGATGTATTGATACTCAAAGGAACATAAAAATTTTAATGTTTGTTAAGGATTTATTTTGTAGAAATTAAATTATACACTTTTTTGATAGATTCACACATTGTTTACAAAATCATCTATTAAACTGGCTCAGGCCAAAATGGCTTCATATCACAACCTTTATTCTACATAATTACAGTATAGATAAGAGACATCAGAGGCACGTTAAGTGATTGAAAGCAAAATTAATGAAACATGGAGGAGGGACAATTGCTTTGACTGCGCTAATATAGCATATAAGAAGCAGCTCACTGAAGAATTATACCAGATAAAAGGGTTGCTTTCACACCTGTAGCCCTTTTGTTTCCAGTTTAGATGATAAAATGATACATCATTGAAATCTCCCCTTTGAGTCCTTTTGTCTTCACATGCAATCTTGTAGAGTGAACCTTCACAAACACCAACACAGCGCTGTCCTTATCATCACATCACATCACAGCCTCCTTTTCCCCCACTGTGTTCAGAGGTCAAATGTCACACATACCACGTGACACTTTGTGATGAGTTGACTTGACTTGGAACAGAGAAGAGCCGGTAATGTGGGCAGACCAGCATGTTACCAGATGTATGAAGCAATGCACAAAAATGCACTTTCAGTGCACTGGCTCTGGCGGTGTTACAAATAAATGTGTGACCATATGAACAGGTGACTTAAATGACAAATTTTACTGTGGATGTTGACTTTAGCTGCAAACATCAAAGATGTTTTTGCAGAATTTGCTTTGTGTAGTTTTCATTAAAGGTATATACTATGACAAGTTTGATATGAGCTATAAAGATAAAACGTTTCTTAGAAATATAATGCTGTCTACTCTTCCCTACAATGTATAGAAGATTATAAACTGCGGTTTCAATAAAAACTATGACTGCTAAGCAGTCTCAATAAGGGTGTCAATAACAAAACAATCACCAGTCCTACTCCTGGGCTTGGTTTGAGCAGAGAGCAGCCATTTTAGGTGACCTCTTTGCTTGCTTGTTTTGTTTCTTTTAGAGAGTGATTGCTGTGTTCACATTTGTCTCAATAACAGGGGCCAACATGCCCTCTAGCCTAGAATCATTTCTCCAAACAATCCAGATGTGAAGGCACTCTGAGCTTGATGAACTAAAATAAACAAACATATGGTCAGTGAGTTACCAGAGTTGTAGCTGAAAAGTTGAAAATTAATGGAAAACATTTGACACAGAAACACACTAACTGAATTGAAAAGTTAGAATTAAAGAACATTTCTCCTTGAAGTGCTGCTCAGATGACTGACAGATTGCTCAGATGATATTTTACAGTTTGGCTTTTCCAGGTGCAATCTGGAGGTTCTGCAGCTTCATGGCCATCCCCATGTTCCCTGTGATCTTCAGTTTGCCTTTGAAGAACGCCTGGGGACACAAAACACAAGGAGGAATATATTAAAAATTAAAAATGAAAAATCTACTAATGCACTTAAAACGTATCTTTATCACAGAAAAGTGCATCTTCTTAACACTAAAAATGAAAATAAGTTAGTGATTTTTGATCAGAATCAAAATCTGATGAGTCAAATGAGACAATGCTTTAAAACACACTGTTTAAATTTCCACCAACAGGTGGCTCTCGATAAAAACAACAAGAAAAGATGATATATAAGGACTTGCTGTTAGCTCTGCCTACCTCCACTGTTACTTGTTTTTGATCTGTGGTCTCTATTCTCTGATAAAGATCAAATATCTTTTAGAGTATTCACAAAACAGAAAATAGCCATTTGGTTTAGATAACATTGATTAATTTACATAATGAAGGAATGGAAGGAAGTCTAGAGGAGTTCTTTAAAGAGTGGAGAGAGGTTTTGTTCCCTCTGTTGTTGCCTGAGCTGTGTCCACTCTAATCGTCACATAAACCTTTTTGGCTTTTCTTTGACTTTGCTGATTTAAATTTTTTGTCCACAACATGTTTGTTTTCTCTCCCCAGGTTTGGGTACCTTAAAAGCTTGGGCTCTTTGAGACTTTCTGAAATAATTGTGCACCTCCACCTTTGAAATCAGCATGAAGCCTTGGGCTGAAAAAGTTTCCCCGTCAAGAACAACAGTTCTCTGTGTGAGTTTGAACTTAACAGCATCAACTGTCTGCAGCTTGCTGTGAACATTAGAAGTTTGTGGTTAAGGTTGTTTCCTAAGTCGTGGATTCTGTAGAGCAGGGATGAATAATGATTTTTTTTTTTTTTTTATCTCTGAGCACTGATTATAAAAAAAAAAAATCAAAGATGTCATGCAGCCATTATCTCATTTGAAACTTATTTTTGTTTTATTTTCAAATGTGGCACTTTCCCCAGACAGTAGCTATAACACATCTGAAAGCTGGTTACTCACTGGATATAAACAATAGAATAAAGCAATGATGTTACGTGAAACAGCTAAGAAACAATCTGCTTCTGAACTTTTTCCATATTATTATGGAAAAAAGATCATCTGTTGAGTTAAAATAAGCATCAATGACTGATAAACTTGTTAGCTCATGAACTGCAATAAAGGCTGCTCTGTTTGAGCTTCAAGCTAAAAACTTAGATATTCATCCTCTTAGACTCTTGAATAATCACCTATGACCTTTGAAGACAAGTATTTGAAATGTTATCCCTCTTTCAGAGTCGGAAAGCTTTAAGTTTCTATACCAGATTGTTTTTGTTTTTTCTAGATGAAAAGTAAGCTCACTGATAGAAAAGCTAATTTCCCACAAACAGAGAATATTTGAGTAAATCATCCAAGTATATTTGCTAACCATAGTTTTAATCTTTTAAGACAAAGTGTATGGTCACTATAAATACCATCTGCCTGCTCAAGAGAGAAATCCACTGATGTATCCATCTGTACGTGCACTGATTGAGGTGTGATGACTCATGTTAAAAATAAAGCTTTGTATGCCATTGTTTTGCACACACAGCTCACCTGCAATAACCATGAGATGTTGAGTACAGCAGTTGAAAATGCACATAGTATGTGCAGTATATTCTACTCCACTGTGCCTGCAAATCAGATATTTAATTTCACCCAAGGGTCATGCTTTTAGTCTTGCAAATATTATCCTCCCATCCAACATGCATCTATGCACACTGTTTTGTTTTATAAAGTCTGCCAACCTCATGAGATCTGCTGCTGTCACATGTAACCAAACTTAAAAGTATCTCTGTTTAATCATCCTTTGCACTCCTCACTTATGCACTACAATATATGCAGGCTTGTATATATTAGCTCTAATGTTAGCTTGTGCATACTCTGGTTTATTTTTATTTTACAAAATCCTATTTCTCTGTTCTTTCTTTGCATAAACATATCTTCTTGTTTGTTCATAGAGAGCAACGTAAACTTGAGACAAACTGTTTGTATGTTTAACATAAAGCTGACTTTGATTTTGATATTGTTTGAGCATCTTCATAGAATGAACGGCTGATAACGTCAATAAATCAAAATACTCAAAACATAAACCTGTAATGTGAAGTCAGGTGGGGCAGCTTTACCTGGCACCTCTGTCTTTAAGTACAGTCATTCTGTTGGAAACACTGAAGCTTTTAAAAACCATTTCACTTCACTTTTTCTTTCCAAGCAGACTATAGAGGAGAAATACTTCATTCTTGTGTAAACTGATTCAAATTGCTAACTTTCCCATTTTGCAGTAATTTTATCTTTCAATGAAAAAACATGTAATTCCTCTACCATAAAATGCTACCAATTTCCTGCTTTCAGCAAAATGCAACTTGGCAGCAAGGCATGGCAACTGTCATGGAAGTGGGTTAAGCTTTAAGGCACCAGCACAAAAGCCTTTAGCTAAACCTGAGTTATTCAAACTGTTCATCTAATGAAGCTAAAAAGAGAAAGAAAGAGTGCCTGGGCAACAGTCTAGACAAAGATATTCCTACAGGACAATGTAGGTCCCTACAGATATTTGCCAGTGGCCTTACAGTACAATATTATGACAGAAAGTCCCGATTTGATTGTATTGAAATTCTTGAGATTTTTCAATATACTAGGTAATGTGATACCAACATCACTGTATATTGTGATTCTTAACCTTTTTGTGGCTACATTTACATCCAAAAAGAAAAAAAAATACTGAACTAGAAGGAATCAGACAGCGCAAACCTCCGCCAAGGTAGGTTTTTTGTGGAGTTACATGCACAAATGCCGAAAATGGTCCTATCTCGCAATGTTAAAGAATCCTCTAAAGAAATTCCTGGATCTGGATGGTGATCCGGATCAGTCCCAAAATCTAATCATTTGTTCCTTATCCCATTCCACACATTTCCTGAAAATTTCATTCAAATCCCTCCATAACTTTTCAAGTTATCTTGAACACAGACAGACAAACAGACAAACAGACAAAAAGCCGGCAAAAACATAACCTCCTTGGCGGAGGTAATAATATAAAATTTTATAAAAGACATAGATCAGTGCATTCAACATGTGGCTGTAGTTTCATTAATAACAGGAGTAGAACTCAAAGACTGATGTCCACATATAACCAGTTTATGCAGCCTGCTCTGCTGTGCTCAGCCTCTCAACTCTTAGCTTCACTGCTCTGTACAGCTTTGGTGCTGCTGCGTTGGTGAAATAATGCAGAGATGGAATCAGATACCTGGGATACAACCAGCATGTGACAAAAGCTCTTGTTTTCCACAACATGGTGGAAAACCATGTAAACTTTGCACCTCTGGAACATGAGGTGAGTTATATTTCCACAGTATTTTATTCTAATGAAACACTCCTTACAAATTCTGTGTCATGTCCATCTATTTTGTCCCTTTTCAAAGTCCAAAATAAGTCCACACAACAGATTTACATGCAGACGGTACAGTCCTTTTGTCTTCCTCCTGTGTAGTCATGTTTGTTTACTAACTCAGCACAATATACGTCACCCCTCCTGACCTCTCCTGCATTGACTCAACAGCACCAGTATGTGGACTGAAAACCCAATTGATTTAATTTAAATAGAACAAAAAGCTTTATTAAATGTTGGAGATGAATACATGAAGAAATATTGATACTTGGCAGCCATGATTCATATACAACCGCCGCACCAAATATTCACTTTCTTTCCCCCACCCCTACTATAGTTTTAACTCCAGGCAGTCAGACAAAAAGAAGTCTGAATGCCTGTGAGATTTTGCTCTGTGGGCAGCAGTCATGTTATTCAAAGCACATTAATATCATCATCTGGTGACACAGTACATTTCCTGTGTTTACAGCTATGCTGGCAAAGTGCAAACCTGTACATCAATGGAAACTGGGCTTTATTATTCTAGTTTCCAGTTATTCCAAGGTTTAAATTGAAGAGCTAAATGGAAATGTGTTCAATACAGAGTGATCAACCAGTTAATGTGAGTCAGCTGTCAGCACTCTGGCAGGCAGGTGCCTATTTACACACAGCAGGTCATTCCTAGTAGAAACAGCTAATTGTGTACAATATAAGAACACGCAACAGATGTTTTTAGCTGCTCTAACAACCTGTAATACAACGGAGGTACTGTTAACTGTGTATAGTCAACACTATATTTAGACACAAATACAGAGAATTCGGCACTGACATGCACAATTATGCAAAACCCTGAGGCTTGTGTGATTAAATAGTCTGAGTCAGAGCTTGATTTACTTTACAAACTAAAATGAATAAAAAAATCCCTAAAAGACTCTGTGGAGTAACCATGTACCAGAAAGAGGATTAGATGTCCAGAAGCTAAATAACAAAAACAGAAAAAGTTTGTATATGTTTTGAATCTATTTATTTATTTATTGCTCATAATGATCACATATCAACCATGACAAAGATCACTGATCTGCACTGATCCCCTGCCATCAGAAGGTCCAATTCGTCAGTTTTGTAAATGACAGATCTGGTATTGGTCAGCTCATCAGTGTCGGTCTGGCGGCTGCTTCTGTAGCCGAGCAGAGAGCCCAGTGCTCTCGCTATGTCCAGCGGTATACTGTGCGAGCGCTGAAAGTCGGTCGTTATGTTGGACTTGCAGGCAAAAACAACATTCAGTAACTCTGTGTGACTGTAGGTGAGTTTTGCCCCATGCGCTCCATCATCCATACACAGAGCAGAGCTCAGAGCCGCTTTAACAACGCGCCACCATCTTTCGCAACGTCATCATTCTGCGCAGCTTGGACGCTGAACAGTGTTTACTGTTTATGAGAAATTAAGAATACATCGGCGTTATATCGGCAAAACTCTGGCCGATGTTAAACCCTTTGAAAAGGGCTAAAATCGTCTGATTTAATCGGCCGGCTGATATATCGGTCGGGCCCTAGTAAACATGACCCTGTCCCAGCTTTTTTTGAAACATGTTGCAGGCATCATTTTCAGAATGAGAGAATATTTGCAGAAAAAAACAAAAAGTATCCTGTTTTTGTGGTGTATTCAATTGATTATGGGTCATTGTATTCTGTTTTACATACATTTTACACAACAGTCCTTTAACCCAAAGGACCTTGAACACATCACCAACAAGCAATTAAAAAGTCAGACACATCGTATCGGGAAAGAAAACCAGTTTTAGTTCTGAGAAAAAATTTTTTGAAGAGCGGCTCGCACTTTCACCTGCTTAAATTAACACAGTTATTTTGATTGTTCAGGAAAATTGATATTGGAGTTAAAAAAAATAGTCCATAGGCAACTGATTGAACAACACACAATTTTGAAACAAAAAATCTTGCACCAAAAGATGGGGTTTATAGTTTATAATAATCAGTGCAGTGTCCCATGTTGGAGCTGCAGACCAAGCAGCAGCGCTATTTCTCAATCTTTGTGTCAAACATGCAGTTTAAAACAACAGTGTATAACCTTTTGTAAATGAACAATGGTTACTGTAGAATTTGTTGAAATGACTAATAAAAAATAAATGTCAACTACTGCTAAGGTTTCTTTTTTAATTACAGAGGATCATGTGTCAATCGTTGTGAGTTTTAAGGCAGTTGGAGATTCAGTTTTAAAGCTAGAGAGAAAGATACCAAATTAATCCATATACTGTAATGATTATTTTGACGTCAAATATGCATCTGTAGCACATGTGAAAATGTGCATAATATTGCTTCAAAATTGGCAGTTTTTACCACAAATTAAAAATATAAAAAACTGTGGTGTCTGAGACTTTGTCCAAGATGTTAACTTATCAACAAAAGCAATCATTCACATGGAGCACAAATATAACCCTATCTTAACATCAAAATGACTTTATATTTCAGGGAGAAAACATTCTTAACATTTTGATTTTCTTTCTTCTGCTCTCAACGAAGGCGGACGCTTTTTCTCTCGCTCCCTCCCTGCCCTTATCTGCCCTGCTTGCTCCTTTGTTTCTGTGCTGTCTCTGTCTGAACTATCGCAGCCTCTCTCAGCATTTCTCTGCAAAACCTAAAATCATGGAATTAATCATCTGGTCTCTCAGCGTTATTGACCAAATTTTCTCGACGAGAAGAGCGGGCCTGACGGAACGTTTGCAGCTGGATACACGGTGGACTCCTGGGAGGAGTGGAGGATCGTGTGCCTGTCTATTCTCTCCATCGAGGACGTTGAAGATATCTACATAATTAGAATTATGATAACAGGTATTCTGCTGTTTGGAGTTAGCAGTTTCCTGATCTATGAAAAAGCTCGCAAGACCTTGGCAGCACTTTTGGCAATTGGGGAGCTGCCCGTCATGACTGAAGCAGGGCTGTCAACACTCAGACTCATGTGACATGTGAGCTTGCTCGCAAGCAAGATGCGACTCTTGAACTTCTTCGCAAGATGGATGACACCTTGGAGGAGTTGACAGCCCATCTCAGCTGAATTGGCCACCAATTTTGGACATTTGGGAACGCCACCAGAGAACCAGAGAGACTAAAGGCAGAAGGAAAATTACAAGTCCGCCCGGCCCCAAAACAATTTGTTACCTCCAATTGGCTCCCCCCCGCACTGGCCTTGAAGGCTGTTATCTCCCACTCTCCTGGATGTTATGCAGACAGAAGCTCGATCCCCCACCTCCCCCACTCCTCCTCCTCCTGTGAACTTTGCTCTGAATCAGAACTCTCCAAGGCCGTCCCTATAGTCACCATTATCGGATGGCAAAGACAAAGAGTGGGTCTGAAGAAGAGACGAAGGACACGGGCATGTTCCCGTTCCCAGACGTGTATGTCTCGAGGTTTTTGTTGAAATGTTTCACTTTGTTGCTTATGTGCCGAGGTGTTTTTTTTCTAATCTCCTACTCTGCTCCTCCTTTGTCTGGAACTGAGTTCGGGTAGGACTTTTTTCCCTCTTCCTCCCTCCTGTTCTCCCTTTCTCACCTAAGAAAAATGGGGCGCTGCTCTTGCTGGCGACTCGACACTCTTCCTGTTCCCCCTGTATGTGTCACTGTCTTTGTATGTTCTTTGACGGGTTGAACTGTCACAAAAAAATTCGTTGCTCTGTACTTGTGATATGTGCAATGACAATTAAGTCTGATTCTGATTCTGATTCTGATTCTGATATTTCCTCACTTTTTTTTTTTACAAAAATCCTGTACAGCTTGCTCCTCTCTTTAATCTCCTTCCTTTAACTTTTGATATTTTAATTTTGTTTCTCAGAGATCAGACAAGGTGACTGACTTCAAAACACAGCTGCAGGTTTTCATAGAAATGGAGGGGGAGTTTGAAGAAAACAGGATGACTGAAAGTTACTGTTTTATAATTAAAACAACATAATAACATATTTTGTTTCTGCCAATTTTATCTGTACAGTTTAAAGATTTTTTTCTCATATGGCTATAAGATATATTTTTACTAAAGAAATAATTAACCAGTGTCTTTACATTTTTTAGGCCTCCTGTTGGTCATGAGCTCTTGGCTTCTTCCTAATTTCCCCCTATACAGCACCCAAGTGTGTCACCTTGCAAATTTAGCTTTCTCTGCTTGTTTTCTGTGTAAATCCTTAACAATATTAGCTGTTGAGATTTTACTGGTCAGATCAAAGAATGATGTGTAGGCTGAATTACTGGAAGCAGCCTCTCTAATATTTAAAATATATTGATAAAGAAAACTCTTGTCTATTATATGTACATGAAAAAATATCTTGAAGCTCACAATCCTAACATTATCTAAATATTTTTATAGTCAACATGAATTTACAAAGATAAAATGTGATATAAACTGTTTTTTTATGTGATGTTATGTCATTTTAGATGCCATATCTAACTATTTAGCCTGCCAGACTAAAAAATTATAAAAAATTTTATATACTATACATATATAATATAAAAGTAATTCTAAGTGAATCATGCCCTCTGTCTTTTTTTTAACATTCATGTCAATCAGTGAATGCTTCATGGACTTGATTTTAGAAACAAGAGTAAACAAGTGAAGTCTAAAACTGAGTGCAGAGCAGTAAGACTCCTGTTTGTCATCAGTATTCAAATTCTAATGGACTGAGTACAGGCACGGTTGATGATGCTACAGTCTAATTGACTTCATGCTGACATCACTAATGTTGTTTGTACAAACTTAGTTTGAACATTGAAATAAAAGAGCAAAAAGCTATTATGTATTATTTCCTCTTGGTTTACAGCATAATGACAGACTAATTTATGGCAAATTGGAGAAAACACATGGGTGCTTATGTTAAAAAAACAAAATACACAGGGATTTTATAAAAATGTTTAAAGTTAACCCTATATTTGTCAGTGTCTTAATGTTACATTTTGTCCGTACGTAAAAGCAGTAAACAAACAAACAAAAAGAAACATTACTCACAGTTTGTGGGTTCAACTTTCCAGTCATCAGGTCGAGAAGGTCCACATCACTCATGGACAAAGTTACATCTGCCTTTTTACCTTTACAAAAAGAAGGAAAAAACATCTTTACATTGCACTTTAAATAAAAAAAACAACCCTTCACTTACCAAGAGCATTGCAAAATACATTTTTCATATAAAATACCCGAGGCAAGTCACATATTAAAAGTAATTGTATGTCACCATTATGGCACTGCTCTAAAAAGAGTGCCCTCAGCAGTAAACACAGCTTTTTAGATTGGATTAGATAAACTTTATTAATCCATTTGGGAAACCCCCTCACTGAAATTAGGATTCCAATAGCAGTTTCAAAAAGTACAAAAAAAAAAAAGATAGATAGAAACAAATATATAAATAAATATAAAATAAATACACAGGTAAAAAAAAAAATACGGCTACTGGCTGTTTTGTGCACTTTCCATTTTTGTGTTCCTTCATTTAGTGTAAAAACATGTATGTGTCATACAGAGAAGAGGAGAAGAGGACTCAGGAAGCTTTATGAGTCATCCTCTCTGTACCGCTGATGGAAAATTGGCCTTGCGATGTTCTGTGGCATTTCAAAACAACACATCTCCATGTAACAACCTGTTAAAGCAGAAAACAGCCAGTTGCCATTTGCATAAAAGCAACATTACTAGTATGTGCTGTTTTTCCTGAATGAAACAATAAAATAAAATAAAAACGAAGGTTTTATTTTCTGTGGAAAGTGTGCACAGGGTGTAGGTTTAAATAGGGAAATGTTTAAGAACGGCTTTTGTAAAACTTGAGCGTTAATAGAAAAAAAGCAAAAATGTTCAAGTAGCATAAAAGAGAGTAATCTTAGCCTCACTGCTCAGTATCATTGCATCTAAACCCATCTTTTCACTGAAAACATGAGGTAAAGCAATGCTCATATGTATTATATGCTTTCTCCAGTTTGTTGCCAAACACCATCTTTCTACAGTGCAGCGATTAAAAAGTACAAAACTACATCAACAATGACAAAGTGCAGATCAACAGATAAAAAGCCTTTCTTCATGCATAAAAGCAACACAATTTATTTGTACAATATGTCCAAACTCAGGACAATCAGCCCTGCTACAGTTTACATTACAGCTGAACCTGACCTGATACATAATGGATGGACCATTCAATATATACTTGACAGAATATATTTTATAAGGCCATCTCGGTAACAGCCCCCAGAAAGTGTTTGAGAAAGGACAGAACCTTTCAAAAACTTATCCAGCAGGTGACTGGACGATCGTTCCATCAATCACAATCATTACAGGTCTTTCAGATAATATAATAGCAGATAAGGTACTACCGCTACTGCTGTGGTGTAAATTACAAAATGTCAGCCACTTCATAGAACAAACTCTCGCCCAAAACATGTGAAGAACAGTGCGTTCTTTCTATCAAGAAGTGGTCAAGAGTACAGTCATTGTAGACTAGAGTTTGGCAAGATGGATCTGCCTGATTACAGACAATGAATCAGGTGGATCCAAATGCACTGCAAGGTTAGGCTGAACAGTGATGGGGACAAATTCTATTTTGTCCCATCTGCATTATCCTGTGCAACTTCTTAATGGAATTTGCACAAGATAAAAGTTTTGGGTTTTTTGCATATCAATTAAAACATTTAAGAGTTGTTTTATTAGCACTTCACAATGATCCTTCAGAACTCTCCCTTGTTTTGTTACATCCACGTCCAAAGTAGACCTCATAACATCCATGTTTCTGTTTGGTTTACTCGGGACAACTATTTGAATAAAAAAGACCAACAGAAAGGAAAATTGCTCATCATCTAGAATTCACAGCCCCATTTAGGGTTTCCTTTGAAATATTTTAGGGTAGGATTTAATAATGGGTGTAAAAAGACAGTAAACGGCTCTGTAAGGGATAAAGTATCTTTCTAAATCTTATTTAGTTATGATTTCAAGAGAACAAACTGCATTACCCACAATCCTCAAGTATCATTGCATCAGTGACTAGTGTAGCCTGCTGTCACCTGCAAACCGCTGCAGTCTGCTGCCTCTACTACGTTACCCAGTCCATTTTTTAATACAATTTTATGAAGAGACCATATTTTGCCTTAAATTAGGTTCATTCATTCATTCATTTTCTATACCGACTATCCCTGGAGCCTATCCCAGCTGTCATTGGGCGAGAGGCGGGGTACACCCTGAACCGGTCGCCAGTCGATTGCAGGGCAACATATAGAGACAGACAACCACTCACGCTCACACTCATACCTAAGGGCAATTTAGAGTGACCAATTAACCTAATGAGCATGTTTTTAGTCTGTGGGAGGAAGCCGGAGTGCCCGGAGAGAACCCACACATGCACGGGAAGAACAAGCAAACTTTTAAATTAGGTTCATATATTTATTTTTAATAACAACTGTGGTATGTTTGCAGTCACTAATGTTCGAAAAATCTTTTAGTGTTCATATACTGGGTTCCCCTGATAGTGCTGTATTCTCTCTCTGTCTGAGAGCTCCTGTCTTTTTAAGGCTGTCCTATCCACATGGGCCCAGTCCACTCTGATTGGTTGACAAGTCAACTCTGTGGTAATTGGTCAGTTTAGTGCTGCATGTAGGGACTATGCATTTATTCTGCTATCTCTGCTCTACACTGGGCTTGCTATCACAAGCCATTGGCTTCAACTGATGATGACACAATGGTAGGACGTCACACTGGTGGGTTTATTTTGGGGGGACAGGACATTTTATACAACTGCTGGTACCATAACATGGCCGGACTTTTTGTCTTGGCTGTAGAAGTACTGCATCACACAGAAGAGATATGTTAAACACACTACCGGGCATATAAAACTCAAAATAACATAATATGGACTCTTTAAATGGGGACATAATGCTACATAGACTTAGGGAAGCAACACGTTTGTATTAAATTAACCTTAGTTTTAAAGTTATATATCATGCAAAGAACACTTGATGTTTTTAATATAAAATGTGTGTCACTGGCTGGATAACAAACTACCCTATGTGAGAAAAATCCCTCCTTTCACTGCTGCTTTGCCTACCTCTCAGACAATGTTTGCGAAAAAAAGTATGTTTGAAAAATTTCCCCTATAGGTGTCATAGGTGTCATTAAAAGATATGCCACCTCGTCCTGATGTCAGGTGTTTGTTCAGCCCAAAGGTGACTACAGTTAAAAGAACATGACTAGCCACAGTAAACATTTGAGAACAGCATTTGAAAGCTGAAGTCACATCCACTTCCTGAGAAGGGTGTGGGCAGAAACAGCTTCAAAGAACCTGCAGACATAAAAGCATGTTGTCAGCAGTGCTGCAATAAAGGGTTTAAAAGGTATACCAAAATCCAAAATAAGAGTGGATTTTTGGCAACAAGTTTGGCATCTAAAACTGACAAAACTTGTTGTGAATGAGTGAGCACTGAACATGCAAATACGTTTTTGCAATGCCCTCTTTTGCAGTATAAAAAAAGGTAGACAGAATCTGTTTTTGACAGCAGCGTTAACACACTTTGTTAATACATACCTGGATCATTGGAGACAGAACCTTGGCCATTTTTTACATCCACAATCCAGGTTGCCTCTTTTCCCTCTGGTCCATCCTTCACTTTGAAAGCAAACACTCCACCAACCTTTTTGACAAGGTTTTCACCTTCCTGAAGGGAGACGAGAGGCAGGGCTCTGTCAGTTCAAGTGATTGGCCTTGTCAAGTTATAGCAGAGAGCAGACAGAAAGAAAGGACAGCAGACTTCAAAGGAAAATACTAAAACCAAGAAATAATAGTCCTTTAACTGTCCACCAAGACAGATTGGGCAGGTTTATTCTTAACAGCTGATAGCACAATAATATACGATGACCATTCAAAACGCGAGCCATATATAAACAACATCAAGAAGTGCGGCCCACTTCTCTGGGCCCCACGCTGATCTGAGATGGACCAAACTTAAGTGTGCAGTGGTCTGAGGAGTTCAAATGGCAAACTGTTTTTCCCAGTAATCACTGCCGAGTCCTCCTGCTGAAGAGAGAAAGGACCATCTAGATTTTTATACGCCCAAAGGTCAAAAGACATTGTCTGTGGGATTGTTTTACTGCTCATGACATGGATAACTTGCACATTTCTGAGACACAATTAACACTGAGAGGTAATTGTGGGGTTAGGGGACTCTCTGTTCAGTTACATTGCTGCTTATATCATTAAAACAATGCAAAGCCGCATTCTACCCATGTTACAGCAACATGGCTTTTAGTAAAAAGTGTGAGTGCGGGACTTGCCTGCATGCAGTCCAAATCTCCCTTTAAATATATAACAAACTATAATTTTAAATTTCATTGATTTTTGCAAATATTTATTCATTTTGAATTTGATGCCTGCGACATGCTTGGACAGATTGAGGAATACTCGAAAAACACCTGTTTGGAAAATTCCACAGGTAAACAGGTTATTTGAAAAGAGGAAAGTGTCATAATTTGGGCCCTTTGTCCCCAAGCAAGGACAGGGCAAGATTCATCACTTTGTGCATGAGCCAATAGTCCAACAGTGAATTTAGGGATTTCAGCATCTACTGTCCATAACATCATCAAAAGATGCAGAGAATCCAGAGAAATCTCTGCAAGCAAGTGCAAAAACAACATTGAATGCCTGCAACCTTCAATCCTTCAGGCAGCACTGCATTAAAAATTTGGAAAACCATTGTTAGTTAACACAGTTCATCGCCACATCTAAAAGTGCACGTTAAAAATCTACCATGCAACGTGAAAGCCATATATCAGCAACAACCAGGAATGCCACCATCTTCTCTGAGCCCAATCTTATTTGAGAAGGATTGGTGCAAAGTGAAAAAGGGTGCTGTCTTCTGATGACTGAAGTCATACATCAGGCAAAAATGGAAAGGAATTTCACTTAAAAGTCTTAACAATTAGTGTCCCAAATGAGTGTTGTTAAATGGAAAAGTGATGTAACGCAGTGATAAAAATGCCCATTCTCAGCTTTTTTGGAACACATTGCAAGCATCGTCCAAACTTCATTATCATCAGGGATATAAAAGAACTGATTTCCTCTGTCCTCAGTCACCTGTTATTGGTACAGGGCTGTCAGAGGAAAAGGTGATGTAGCACAGTGGTGGGCATGCAAATACCCAAGCTTTTATTAAAACTAGTTATATGCCTTAAAAAATTATCAGTTAAGAAATGTAATGTTTAGTCTTCAGTTTGGTATATGTTGAAAATGGATTTTCGAATCCCTGGGCTTGGTATTAATTTATATTTGGACAAACATCCCAACTTTTTGAAAATGAGGCTTATAACAAAAGAAATTAATCAATATAATGATTGAATTTATCAAAATAAAACCACATTGGATTGATCAGATTATATTGAAAGATTCACACCCCTACACACTAGCCATTCAGTTTTTGTCTTTACCTAAAAACAGAATTCCAAGACCCTCAGCTCCTTTTTAAAGAATGCCAGGAAAACCAACACTGTGTGAAACTCATTTCTGCTCTAGAGAATTGTTAAAAAATGTAAAAAAAAAAAAAATAAAATAAATAATAAATAAATAAGCAGAAATTTCCAGCACTGTCCATGGCAACAAGAACTAACAACTGCAACACAGTTATTGCTTGATGTTGACGCCTAGAGGTGCACAGTGGGTACTCACAAGCTGTGCAGTCCCATTTAATGGAAACATGCTGCTTACTCTGTTTATACGTAATCCACCTGAGGTTTATTGATGGCTACCTTACAATGCATTAACAACAGCCCATTCCACACATCACTTAAATTAAATGACTTTCCTCCTCACCTTTAATACTGCAGGTGCAGTGGGTTATAACTGATCAATCAGCAATAAATCACTGACAAAAGGGGGTTTCCATGTGCGCCGTGAATGTTGCCATGGTTACACACTACTTTATTTTGTAAGTGTTTGAAAATAGATAACAGTATTGTAATTCAGTTTGGGTTGTTTGGATAGTTTTGAGTGACAAGAGGCCTTATTTAGTTATTTATTATTCAGTAATTAGCATACAGCCTCCAGGCTAATCACATCTTAAGTGAAAGGCTCTGAGTGCATTAGTTTGCACGGGCCATGCAAGTGTTTCCCTACAGCATCTTCAGTGATTCCTTCATATCACATCTCACTCCCCTGCTCTATATGCAAATCAACACGCCATGCAGGTACAGCCTATTTAAAACAATCATTTACATTCATTTGAGGCAGGTGATGCACAGGCCCTTGGCAAAGAGAGACAGGGAATGTAACAACATATTTATAATGTGAGCATATGCAATAGTGACACTGAGGATGTGCCAAATGGGCAATAAAAGTAACTTTTTTTAAGCTTCAAGCTAATAAAAACCTGCAAAGTTATTATTTTCCATGCCTTATCAACAAGAAAATACATCTGAGCAGGCATGAGCACAGACTGACAAAACTAAAGGCCTCAAAACCTGCTGTTTGGCCCTCCATGGAGAAAGTGCCCTTTCTAAGAATGAATAATTTACCTCTCGTACACAGCCTGGTGGACTGAATTTATTTGGTTAAATAAGAACATCAAGTCAAGGGGCATACCAAATAGGCCAGCATGATTTTCTCTCCTCTATTCTCTCTTCGACATGAGCCGCAAGACCATGCCATATGCACACATGTATGTAAACACACAGAGCACTCCCTCAGAGTGATAGTGATTAGACATCTTGTATGTGGCTAATGTATGATGAAAGAGGGTATGCACTAACATCACAGATGGGTACAGGACTATGGAGTTCCAGCCACTGACAAAAAGGCAGACTGGTGAAAGGACTGAAAAGCAAGAGTAATAGTAACATGCTTTAATTCAGCAGGAAAGTGCAAAGTTTGAAGTTATGTCCATGCATAGGCGGGTATACTTTGTTAACACAGCTTTTTCTGTGGCCGTCTGTCCACACAGAAACAGCATTTTTGGTCACTGAAAATGCATAATTTTTAAAAAATCTGTTAAGGGCGTCTCCATGTCAACAGGAAAAAAAATGTTTTAGGCTCAAAGCATCACAGTCTGAACTGTCCTCTCCTCAGGCTGATGTCAAACTGTGCAGCATTACCACTGTTGTCTACATGTGTTGCAGCTAACGTTGCTAAACTGTTGCTGTTTAAGTGTTGCTAACTGAACTATTTACATTTTTCTGTATGTCCTTTACTATGATGCTGCTGTAAAAACACTTCATCAGTACAGACACTACCAACATGTCGGAGGAGACACTGAGTTATTATTTAACAAGTGACCCCGTTTATTGGTGACCCAAGGTCACTAGTGTCTGTGGTTGCCATGGTTACAATAATTGTTAAAACCGATAAGAATTTTAGAACAGAATTTGAACAAGACTTTAAAATGTATCAAACTGAGATAAAAGTAAAAAAAAATATGAACTCAATAAGCCTGCTATCACCAGCTAACACAGCCACCAGTTAAACCATAACACCAGTCAAACTTGTGGTTGGAAAATATATGAAAACAAAACTGCCGTTGCATTGAAATTGAAGAAAAAAAAAGGCAAAAAAACAAATTAGCTGCATCTCAGGGACATCCTTACAAGATAATCAACAGTTTTTCACAGTGCATGTAGGCATCTTGAGTTTTGTTTGGATGGGATTATTTTTGCAAACAGAAGAGAAAAACCTTCATTTTAAAATATGACCACCTTCATGTGAAGGTCATGGCAATCAATCATCGACACTGCTCCCCACTGTCAGTGTTGATCCCCAGCTGTTGAAATATTATGTTTACAGAAACATGTGGAGCTGTGACACAGGGTCAATAAGCCAAGAGACAGGAGCACAAACCTTATGGAGCATATTGCCCTGTATATACAATGCATAAATACAGATTTAAAAGCCTTTTGAGCATTCAGATACCAAGTTGACTGTGCGTATGCACACAGTTCAATAACAATTCACATCCAGTGAGAACCTGTAATCAGAATTTACTGGTGCTCGTCTTCAGTATGTTGAAGCTTCAACATCATTCCCGTGACTTTTTCTTCCAGAAGGTACCAGTTTTGCTCAAGACTGAGAGTGACACATCTAAAAAAAAATACAGGTCACATCTTTAATGGTGTTTCCCATTCTTGGCCTACTTCATGGGGTTTTCTTCTCTCAAAATGGACAATGGCATTTTCAAGATAAGGAAGGAACACTGGTAAAGATATGAGCTAATTACACTTGTCTTTATGTGGACAGCCCCTTAGTGAGCAGGGACCACTCCACCATGCAGGCTGCTGGCCACTGCTGGCTGGCTTTTAATATGGAGCATTTATTTTATTAAGGTAGAACATCTGTAAAAAGATGGATTGCAGGGCACGTGTTGGTTAATTTTTCAAAAAAATACAATCAAAGATACTTAGAAAATTCACTGACAGGAGTGTAAAAATAGAGAAGGGGAACAAAGGGTCCGTCCCAATTCTACCCCTTAGCCCTTGTCTTACCCCTAACCCCTTGGTTTTGCGCATTCACATCTAGTGAAAGGTGTGTCCCAATTCTCCGTAGGGCTAAGACGAAGGGCTAAGATGAAGGGCTCCACAGCCCTTGAAACAAACACAGACCGGGACCTCACTTGAAAGGAAGTGGTATGAGAATTTCCCATAATACACCACACCTACTGACAAGAAGGCTGAGCAGAGACCGAAGGAATAATTATAAGTAATTATTAAATCATCAAGTAAATATTAATCGTGTTTTGAATTGTTGGTCATATTTTAAAATTTCACATTATGATGACCTAGCTTTCGCAGCTGTAGCCATGGCTATTGTCACATCTGCCTACGACACAGCCAGCGAGCGGCTCTTGGTGATGATGTAGCAAGATTCAAGTGGCATCTCGTTTCTTTTTCACCCCTTCCCCTTGTCCCTCAAAACAGAGGGCTAAGGGGAAGGGGTAGACGAAGGGGAAGGGCCAAGGGGTAGAATTGGGATTCACCCAAAATCTCTGTCCCTCCATGGGGAAGAAAAAGTGAAGAACAGTGGTGTTAGTTCACAACAGACTTGTTGAGACTTAGTATGCTTATCTTATGCCAAACTGATAACAGAGGATTAAACACAGCAGAACCCCAGGTTTGATGATTTTGGATATCACCGCAAAGAAATACTTTGTCATACACTCATAAGCACAAATACATACATAACTTTGTATTGTATAAGTATCAGCAGGAAAAAAAACTCACAGCGAAAAATTCACGATCAGAATGATGTAAAACTAATTTATGAAAAAATGTGCATGTAAACGTAACTATTGCCAACTTCTGAGCGTACAGGGGCACATTCTGGAAGGAGTACTGATGAATAGGGAATGTTTTGTGAATTAATATTCTGTTCAAATTCAAAATCTACTTTTATTTAAAATGTGACCCTGAGAAATGTGTTATATTGGAAGATTCAAACCCCTACAGTCTACCAAATATAGCTTATGGAGAGCTTATGATAAAAGGAGTCCACACTCAAAAATAAATTAACGGTGGAGGTGGGCAGAGTTAAGCAGAATGTCTTCCCTCAATTTGGGCCATATGGCTGCAGGCGTGCTGTGAAAATAAAGTTCAGATTCTTGATGCATAACTGTATCAAGTGTAGCTCTCTTATAGCATAAAATTCTTTATGCTGGTGAGTACTTGGTACCTATGAAGTTCAGTATGTGCTCATAAAAAAGCAGGGCACAGACATGCGTGGGCTTCATGGCTCTAAACTCACTACAGAACTAAATCTGCTGCTGACATGGTGTAATTGATGGTATAGATTAGCAGATACAGCATTGAATGTATTTTCTGTAAGTAAATGCTTCCACAGACCAAATATAGCCCTCTGCAATTCAGATGAAAAGACAGCAGAACTGTTTTATAAATTGGCCAGTTAAAGAAAAGTGGGGGCTGACAGCCACTTGGAGATTGAGGTTTCATTTAAATGACACGAGATCATCACTGATTTGAGAAGAAAACAGGAACAAAGGAGATCTTTATTGATCATTATTGGTTGTGTTTCCACCAGATTAAACCATAGAACACTTCAATAAGAGGTAGCTTTACTTTGTAGCAGTGTGCTTTCATACCTCCTGTAGATGCTTCTCAATCTCTTTGAATACAGAGTAAGCTTTGAACCCCTCCAGACTGCTGGACGAGCTGGTGTGGACAGCAGCAACATGAGAACTGTGTGAAGAATAAATATTGCGTAAGACATACAGGATACACAGTGGGATAAAAACACTTACATTTACGAGGTTTGACATTTATGAAGAGGAGTGGAGGCTTTTTAATCTAGATGTTTCATTGAGAAATCGGGGAAGTAAATATAGCAAGCACACACAGTATGTTCAGCAGTAGGAGCTTTGATTTCCTTCATGTAAGACCTCCTCTCATTTCAGTCTGCTGAGGCTCAGAGAGTCACACTGATAAGTTCGCACATAACATATCATTTTAAAAGCTGGTCACAAGAGCTTGAGGACATCGAGAACTCTTCAAACTTTTTTACTCCTGCTGTTACAATATCACTAGAATAACTATGAGGGTATGAGGGTCTCCAATTTTTAGGTATATATGATTTATTTTTCCTTGTTCCTAAGTTTAATCGTTTAAAAGTTAAACATGGGAATAGACAGATGGATGGATAGATGAACTGTTAGACTGATGGATGATTGGGAGGATGGATACTCTGATAGATGGATAATGGTGGATGGATAATTGTTTTGCTGCTGGACAAAAGACAGATAAATAGAAATGGATAGATGAATAAGTGGAAAGGATGGAAGATATAACTGATGAAAGGAGAAAATGGATGGACAGATTGGTACTGGGCAGTGAAGATGTTGATGGATAGATGGATGAATGAATGGATTAATCTAGTGACACATAAAGAGCAGACAAGAAGAGATGATATATAGATAAAAAGATGGACGTGTGAACAGAATGGATGTGTGCACTTACTAATGGATAAAAAATTGGCGCTTAAATGAATGTGTGGATAGATAAATGTGTTATTGAAGAGGTTAAATGGATGGATGGATGGACAGAGGATGGATGGTTGGAGGACAGATGGATGGATGGATGATTATAGAAATGATTGACAACCGATAGGTAGATAGTTGGACAGGTAAATGTGATGGATTAAGATGAAGATGTTTAATAAATATATGGATGATAAAGATAACAGATGAAACGACGCATGGATGGATGGATGGATGGATGGATGGATGGACAGCCATGTGTAACTGTGGTTAATGACTGACTAGATAAAAGCTAACAGAGGAATGTGTGAACTGGATGGATAGAAAGATGGATGGATAGATGGGTAGACGGAATTGATGGATAGGTGGGATGGACGGACAGATGTTTAGGTAAATGTGATGGATATACTATTGACTGAATCGATGGATAACCCACACCTAAACAAAAAAGCCTCAGTTTGTTGAAGTTCACAGAAAAGTCAAGGAAATGTCTTTATCTTATGTACAAGGCTTAAAAACAAGTCCTCCAAGAAGAAATAGAATACATAAAATGTAGCAACAGCATAGATTGAAAATAAAAACATAGTTTATTCCCTGAAAGAAAATGTAATTTAAATCCTAAACAGCCAACATATTGCTTATGAATCCAGATGGGATTCATAATTTAACTTCTGATCTTTAGAAGAAAGACCTTTTGCATGTTCGATTGGGATCTAAAAGATTTCAGGTTATAGTAGTATATGATAAAGCTCTATTTCTGACTCAGAGGCAATAACCTTTACACTTTTGAATGTTTTCCTCTAAATCCTTGAATGATAAATCTTTTTTGTTCAACCTTATCTGGTAGCATTTCACAAAACCTTAGAGTATCAAAAGGGGACTGGATGTGAAGATGAATGAAGAGTTGGCCCTGGGAAAAGGACTTGTAATACTAATGGAGTTTCAAAGTTACTCCTCTTTATTGAAGCAAAAAAACATGTTCATATACTGGCTGCTCCAGCATCAGATAATGAGTACTGCATGCTATGTGAGGAAATGAAATGCATTGCCACTCATATTCACTTTAAGCCAGAAAACAAGTAAAATGATAGGGCATGAGCCTGAGATATCGAGTCAGAGTCACGTCTAAAGTCTTTGAGAGACAATTCTTCTCAATTCTACCCCTCAGCCCTTGTCTTACCCCTTACCCTTTGGTTTTGCACGTTCACATCTAGTAAAGAGGTGTCCCAATTCTCCGTAGGGCTAAGACAAAGGGCTAAGACGAAGGGTTAAACAGCCCTTAAAACGAACACAGACCGGAACCTCACTTGAAAGGAAGGGGTATGAGAATTTCCCATAACACACCACACCTGCTGACAAGAAGGCAGAGTGGATACCGAAGGAAGCCCATAATTATAAGTACTTATTAAATCATCAAATAAATATTAATTATGTTTTGAATTGTTGGTCATATTTTTAAATTTCTCAACAAAACGAGCTAGCTTTGGCAGCTGTAGCTACAGCTATTGTCCCATCTGCCTACGACACAGTCAGCGAGTGGCTCTGGGTGATGACGTAACGGGAATCGAGTGGCATGTTGTTTTTTAGGGGCATGTTGTCAACCCTTCCTCTTGGCCCTAAAAACAGAGGGCTAAGGGGAAGGGGTAAGACCAGGGGAGGGGCTAAGGGGTACAACTGGGATTCACCCAAAGTCTCAAACTTGACACCCTTTCTCTTGTTTTTGGTAAGTCACACCTTTGACATGTGACATGCAAAGGGCACTGTGAATACATGTGGGATTTTCCAGAAAAAAGAGAGCAAATATTTTGTGCAGGGTACAACAATATAGTAATTATACACAGTACACAACATCTTTTATTTATAACATGAAATAACGTCATAAAATATACACAGGACATCATTTCTCCCTCACCTGTCGTCCTGAGGAAATCCCATCCTGTAAAGAGTGACCACCACAGCTCCTCCTAAGCCGATGTTATGCTGCAGGCCTACTTTAGCTCCAGGGACCTGCCTCTTGTCAGCCTGACCACGGAGCTGCCAGCACAGCTCTGCACACTGAGCAAGACCTGAGCGAGAGGGGAGCAGAAAAAAAGAAGAAAAAGGTCAGAGATATTTCACTTATGGTGGATTTCTAATACCAAACAAGTCACAGTGAGCATGACCACTGACTCTAAAATATATATAGCAAAAACAAACACTGGGTGCCACTGAGAAAAGTACAGCCAGAGCAGGAAAACCTGCATTCTTTCTCAGCCCTGTTGATACAGTCTATCAGCATGGATAAGCATGGGTTTGGAGAATTCAGGACAAAAATGATTGTCCTCAATGCTAGGTGTGTTCACATGTTAATACATTTTGATATCTGATACCTCAAGTTACAGACAGAGGTGGTCAGAAATGCCCTGATCTGAACATATCTGTTCATGCAGACTAAACAAGCACTGGCATGTATTGACCATCCCACCAAAATTTAGTTTGTGCAGCAGTCTGACTAGAAAGCATAGTTCATTCACATTCTTCCATTTATGCTCCTGGTAATGGGATTTCTGTCTGTTTTTTAGAAATTCTATATCATTTTGCTTAGCTCAGTTATAAGAGGCTGTCTTTCGGCTTTAAAACAGCTCCTCGTTGGTTCAATTTTGGCTGTATTACATCTATAAATCCATAACAAGACAAGAAAAAAGGAATCAAAGGAGCCAGTTCCTGCTGTTCACACAAAAAGCCAGCTCTAAGAAACGAGGCTTGTTCAAACTGACACAATGAAAACATTAACAATGATACTTAATATCTCAAAGGGACTTGGTAATTTATGGGTGACTAATTGAATATCAGTTATGATTATGATTTTGTTTTCTCACTGAGTGGATAGTTTCCTCTGTTGTGATGAGTCTGAACATGCTGAATAAACATGCTAATGGGTCCACAGTGACACAGACACTTCAAATTTTAAATTATGAATAAAGCGTAAGTCCAGTCAACTCCAGAGACAGAAAACAAGTATTTGGCTTATTCACTACAAGCAGTGTCTGCCTCCCACCTGTCAATATGCCCAGAGCATCACTGTCAGACATGGTAAGTTTTGATAGACAAAGCCTGTCAACTGTTGCACCAGCAATACGCCAGTTCTATCTTAAAGGCACAGTATGTAGAATCCAGCCACCATAGGGCTCTTGAGTAAACAAAACAACTTTAGATTCAATAGCCCAATAAGCCCCACAAACCTTCACTGTTTACTGTTCTTTAAATTAAGGACTCCATGCACTAAAAAAAGTCACTTCATGAGGTGTGTCTGCCAAGCAGAAAACCAGCCTTTCAGTTTCATGGAAGAACTTCACACAATGAGAGGGAAAACATTTAAAAAAAAAAGGACTTCCTGGTCCATGTTAATAGTTCGAGTACTACTACTGACTCCTTTTACAAAACATGTCCACGTCCTTGAAGTAAACAAAGCCCTCCGTGTACATTTGTAAAGGCATCACATTTTGTCCTTGGAAAAGAAATGCTGTCCTTCGAAAAGTGGATAGGATGGAGATGGAAAATGGATTTTCACTGCATACCGGGACATTGCAAATGGGGACTTGCTTCATCTAGAGAAAGATTCGTCATTGGTGTAGACAACTGTCACTCAAATATGCCTGACCAATGGGGACGCGTCCGCCCATTAAAGGGTGTTTGTGTCAAAATGATTCAATCGAAAAAAAACAACTTCAAAACTTTTTTCCCTTCAAAAAAACAAAAAACGTGTTCGATGCAAAAACAAAGTCGAAACCCCAAGAAATTTATTTGAAGCCTTTTATTTCTGTGATTGAAAATATGTTTTTGGATTGAAGTGATATTTTTTGGGATTGAATAATAAAGACACAAATGTCCTTCCCATAATATGGCTCGAATACAAAAAAGATTACTTCAATCAAAAATGTATTTTCAGTCAAATAATAACTCACTTCAATTAATAAAAAAAAAAATTCAGTCTAAGAAATGCAATATTTTGGGTCGCAAGTATTTTTTTGCATTCAAGCGCTATTTTCTTTTGATTGAAAAGGGGTTTTTTGATTGCAGTGAATTTTTTTTGATTGAAAATATCTTTTGGGATTAAAGCAACTTTTCTGATTGAATAATAAAGACACAAATCTAACTCCATATTAATGCTGCAGGCAAACAAAAATGCTTGAGTTTATGTAAAATATGTTAGGTTTATTTTTGGTCACCTCAAAAACTTTGAACATGTTCATTTACAGTTGTTTGTAAAAAGAAACCAGTTGAAAGTTCAAATCTGATTTTTTCTTTTCTTGTAATTACACACTGTTTTAAGTACTTATAAAATAATAATGACAAATACTTACTTTATTCAAATGACATTTCCTGACACATTTATTGACCAAAAAAGACCAGGCAGGCTGTTATAATTATTGTATTAAAAGGGTTTAATGATTTCAGTGTATGTAAAAGTACTTTTTGAACATTTTGAGCACATTGCAACAATACCGCGAGAATAATGATAACAGTGATAATTTTATTTACCATAACAGTGGTATGAAATTTTCATACTGTTACATCCCTAATTTATACTTAAAGGCCAATCATATGTTTCAGTCTTGAGTTGAAGAAACTTAGGCGTTCTTCAAGTGCTAAACTCAATCCCCTCTCTGACAAGCTGGATCCTAATCTGACACTCACTCCCTAATCTCGACACATGCAGCTCCTCGTTATGGCTAAGTATTCCATCCCTCTTAATGAGCTTTTACATTTCTCTATTATCCCTTTAAGCTAAAGAATTTACAGGTTGAGCCCTCTTCATGATGCATCTTTCATACTCCGGAGCGCTCTGATAATCTGACTCCATGAGGGACAATTTAGTCTAAATGCCAATTTAATAGTTCACAGTTTGATCCACCAGGCTATTTATCAGAATAAATCATCTCAGGCTTTTTGAACACAATAAACAGTAAAATTAAATGAAACATCTCATTGTAAGCTGTTTTTACATAGAGGCTTACACACAGAGATCAAGCAAAAGCAGAAGTGAGTCTCTTTGTCTCTATTAGGTGAATCCATTCTGAAAATCAAGCTGTTTACTCAGAGGCTTCAACTGTCCTCCACCTCATGCCAACACCTAAACATTAGCCCCCCCCCCCCCGAGGTGCCTCACACCTCCTCATTTGAGAGGGTCTTTTCACGAGACTCTTTATTAGCCATCAATCCCTCCTTGCTCACTGTGTTTGCGAGTGAAGAGGTCAGAGCTTTAAAACAAAGATTAGGAGCAACACCACGGATCAGACGGAGATTAGCAGACTGGGGCACTCGCACACTGAAAGGGTGAGCCAGGAGATCAGAGTCAGGACTGACGACATGAGGTAGGAGGGAGAGTTACCACAGCAGCAGGAATAAGGGGGAAGAGTGGGAGGCAGGAAGTAAAGGGAAATTAAAGGAGGAGACCATCACACTATTTCCTCTTCTTATTCCCATTGTGTGTCAATGACTCAATGCAGTGTAAATGAAAACATACTGGATCTGAAATAAGGAGGGTGAAGGTCGACTGAGTCAGCTGGTCTGTTTGCTCAGTGTCGTCCCTCAATTCTTAAATATGTGCAGAGATTATGCTGAAGGCTGCTCAAGCCACAGGCAGCTGCTCCCTTACATGCAGCTCTAACAGGGCCCATTACTATGAGGGACATGCCACCTAGTGGTCACTGAAGGAACTGTCGGTAAAAATAAAACGTAAACCTGAACGCAGGGCTGGTTCTCTGGATGAGAGATTTCCTATCAAGTCATCCATGGAGGGTTTGTCTTGGTGAGAGTATGTCTGATGTGCTCACAGCGAGTACTGGCTGTCCTAAAGGCGGTGTTTTCCCCTCTACTATTTCTCTTTTTACAAATGAATTTAAAATTAATGATCAAATCTGTCTTTCAATTAATATGCTGAATATTCAGCTCTTTTTGAACTGTTGCAAAAAAATAATTAAATGGATGGTGGTGCTTATTAGAAATAAACGCAGCCAAAACAATATAATTAAACATCTGTGCAACAGGATCTTAAAATAGCACTAGGAAAAATCTTAGCACAGTCCTGGATAGCCACCTTAGCTGCTCTGAAAACAGAGTATATTTTCAGAGCTGCTCATAGAGACTCGTGGCCTTGGCATTAGTAAACAAAGAGCATTAGAGCCTGTGTACAAATCCATTGTTGAAAATGTCCTAACATGCCGTTGGTCTGCCTGGTCCTTCATGAGATAAATTCAATGGCAGGCAAAATGGTGGAAACCACAAAAACTTTGGTCACAACATTTCACTGACAGCACAAGAAGAAAGTGAGGAGTACCCTTGCAGATAGTTCTCATTCCCTTTTTGACCAGTTTGAGCCTCTGAGCTCAAGGACAGTTGCTTGAGTCCCTCTAACTACTAAAAATGTTTTAAAAAGTGATTTATCACACACGCAACAAACCTTTAAAACCTCACTGAAAGACTGATGAGATCCAAACCCTAACATGAACTGTTTTTGTTGTTCCAGTGTGTAAATGGTGCTTTTTGGTCTGTTTTATCAACTGCATGGATGGATTAAATGCTGTTTGCATTTGAAGAGCCCAAGGCAAAATTTCTACCTGAGGGGTACATTAAGATTCTACTTTATTCTGTTCTAGGTTCCACCTCCTAGAATATGCAACCTTAACAGAGACTGTTAATCGTCTCAGACCAACTACAGCCTGGAAAACTCTGCCAGCAACATTTTGTAAAAATGTTTTTATTACTTGTTTAGCATAAAAAATGTACAAATTGTTAAAATTTCGCTTTTATCTGGTGGTTTTTCATCCGTCTTGAAGACTGCTACTATCAAACTTCTTTTAAAGAAGTGTAACCTGGATGCTTCAGAAAAAAAAAATAAAGACCCATATCAAACCTACCACTTTTACAAAAAATCATAATCAACAAATTTACACTTTCTTGGACCAACGCAGTCTTTTCAACACATTTCAGTCTGGATTTCTTCCTCACCACAGCACTGAGACAGCACTAAATAAAATCTTAAATGACGTTCACCTGAACAGAGATCCATCTTAAGTTACAGTTCCGGTTTTACTTGTTCTGTCTGCTGCTTCTGATAGTTTACTACAGCATATTGCTGTAATGGTGCTGAATCAAATTGGTACAAAACACACTTAAAAGGCAGGAACTACTTTGAGTCTCTTGGTGATTATGAATCTGAGAGTGTAGAAAGGAACATGAGGAATACCCGAAGGATCAATCCTTGGGTCCCATCTCTTTATATCGATAAGCTACTTCTTGCTTGGATCATAGAATATCTTTCTTATCATGCTTACGCAGAACACACTGTAGTCAGGCTACAGTTCCTTAAACTGACTGAACAAGTGTGTTGAAGAACTAAATCAATGGATGTGCATTAATTTTCCAAGTTTAAATAGAGAAAACTGAAATCCTTGTCTTTGGCCCCAAAGAGGAACAATTCAAAGTTAGTGCTTACCTCAACTCAGTGACACTAAAACCTACAAATCAAGCCAGAAATCCTGTGTAATTAAGGTCTCATTACTCAGCAGAGCCACATTAAAATGGTAACAAAATCATTACACCACCACTTTAAAAATAAAGCAAGAATTAAAGGATTTCTGTCTTAAGAAGTCAGAGAGAAACATGTTCATGTTTTATTTTTCAGCAGGTTAGATTATAGTAGCAGTGGTTCCAGAACCCTTCTGCTTCTTTCTTGGACCGAAGTATCTAGATCTCTTAGTCCCCTATGAGACATCCAGACCCCTCAGGTCCTCTGGGACAGGCTTACTTACTGCTCCCAGGGTCCGAACCAAACAGAGTGAAGCACCTTTAAGCGGCTATGCTCTTCACCTCTGGAACAAACTAGCAGAGAACCTGTGACTTTCTATTTGTGTCAATGCTTTCAAAACAGGTCTTGAAATGTTTTATTTACTGCTGCCTTCTCATATGTTCAGCCTCTAATTGTTCTTCTCTTTTTTATCTCTGTTCTTTTTATCTTCACTTTTCTTTTCAGGTCTATTTTTTTACAGCATTCTTCTGTTTGTCTGTAAGCAAGAAAACCCAAAAATTATGAAGGGATTTAGAAATTTTCAGGGAATGTTGTTTATTTGGTGGTGATGCAAATCCAGACATGGATCCAGGTACTGTTTCAAGGATTTTTTATCAGTGCAAGAAAGAGCAGTTTCTTTCTGTAACTGTCTTTTCTTTTTTGCCAGCATTCACTTTCCAGTGTTAGCAGGAAAGTAGTACTGACAAAACAAAAAAAACTATGACTCAGCAGTTCTTTTCAGCTCCACACACATTCTCTTGATCCTCCTCTCATTATTTTTCGATTGTTGCGGCCACTTTTTTGTTTATGGAAGCCATTAGCAGCTAATGTTTTTGACCTTGGTATTTCCTCTCATGATATAACAGTCAGAACATTGATACGTGTACTTTTCTGTTCCACAGTAAATGGGAAATGGATTTCATCTGGAGTCTTGAGCATACCTGTTGCACCCAAAGGATGTCCTTTAGAGATGAGACCCCCACTGGGGTTGACCACAAACTTTCCTCCGTACGTGTTGTCCCCCCTGTCAATTAGCTCCCCTGCTTTACCTGTAAAAGTTTCAGAGCACAAAGTAGAATATAAAACATGACAGTGTTACAGTTTAGACTAAAAACATTTCACTGGGACACATTTTCTAAAGGGTGCGCATTTTTTTGGACATGACACCAACTCTGCCCTACTGCACTGTACTCTGCTTTGTTATACTGGATCCTAATGGTTTCAGTCACATGACTAGTGCTGACTGTTGGAGGGCTTGAGAAGTGTCAGATGACCTTGACTACTTTGAGGAGCTGCAGCACAGTTTTTTTTATTTTCATCTCTACAAAACAACAAAATGTTTACATTTCTTAATCCATCCTCCATTTTCTGCACAAAACCACAGCACAATCAAGATGTTAAT